>CM055608.1:19647583-21003799 GCA_029379385.1 Quillaja saponaria | reverse complement strand
TATTTTTAGAAAACTATCTTACTAACCCTTTTAAAGCATATTTAGTTTCTAATATTGATAGAGATGATGATAAATTTGTTAAATGTATGAGATTATTAGATGACTCACCAAAATTTTCTAGATCAAACTTTAAGTTTGAATCTTTGGACATTCCATCTTCCACCGCTTTGGCTTCTAAGCTCTTAATAGAAAAATCACCTACCTGGGAGCTCAAGCTCTTGCCTACACATCTAAGGTATGCATTTCTTTGCACTTCTTCTACTTTGCTTGTTATTATTTCTACATCTCTTACTAATATACAGGAAGCCAAACTTTTTTGTGTATTAAGAGAACACAAGAAGACATTATGTGGACCATGGTTGATATCAAATGCATAAGGTCTTCATCTTGCATGCATAAGATTCTTATGAATGACAACTATAAGGTCACAGTTGAACATTAAAGGCAACTTTACCCCATTATAAGAAAGTCGCCAAAAAAGAAATAATTAAGTGGTTGGGCATAATTTATCCTATCTCAGGTTGCTCATAGGTTAGCCCCATCCAATGCATGCCAAAGTAAGAAGGGATAATAGTGGTGGAAAATATAAAGAATGAGATTATTCTAACAAGAACAATGACCGGATGGCGAGTATGCATGAACTACAGCAAGCTTAATAAAGCCATAAGGAAAGACCAATTTCCTCTTCCCTTCATCGATCAAATACTTAACAGTCTGGCAAGTAAGAAATATTATTGTGTTCTATATGGTTATTCAGGGTATAACCAAATTTCTATAGTCCTAGAAGACTAATAAAAAGACCATCTTCACATGCCCTATGACACCTTCACCTTTAAAAGGATGCATTTTGGTTAATGCAATGTCCCGGCCACCTTCCAAAAGTGTATGATGGCTATCTTTACCGACATGGTGGAGCAAAGCCTTAAGGTATTTATGGATGACTTATTTATTTTTCATTTCTTTTGATTTGTGTCTCTATAACCTTGAATGTGTGCTTAAACACTGTGAATAGACCAACTTGATCTTAAATTGAGAAAAGTATCATTTTATGGTACAAAAGGGGATTGTCTTAGGGCATAGAGTGTTCAGTAAGAGAATAGAGGTAAACAAAGTTAAGATAAAGGCTATTGAAAAGATACCTCCCTCTAATTCTATAAAAAGTATTAGAAGGTTTCTAGGCCATGCAGGCTCCTATAGGTGGTTCATAAAGGACTTTTCAAAAATTTCAAAACCGCTCTTTGTAACCTTTTAGAAAAAGACACCCCTTTTTCATTTTGATGATGCATGTCTAATTGCATTTTAGAATTAAAAAAGAAACTGATTTTTTCTCCTATAATTGTTATTCTTAATTGGAAGCTACCATTTTAATTAATGCGTGATGCAAGTGACTTTGTGGTAAGTGAAGTTTTAGGACAGTGTAAGGAAAAGATTTTTCATTCTATATACTATGCTAGCAAGACATTGATTAGTGCTCAATTAAACTAGACTACCACTGAAAAGGAATTATTAGTAGTAGTGTTTGTTATTGATAAATTTCATTCTTATTTAATTGGAACTCAAGTTATTGTCTTTACTGACCACTTTGCTATTAAATATTTGATTAAAAAGAAGGATGCTAAGCCTATGTTGATAAGATGAATTCTATTGCTACAAGAGTTCAATTTGGAGATTAGAGATTGGAAGGTACTGAAAACCAAGTAGCAAACCATCTATCAAGGCTAGAAGGGGAAGAAAAAGTTGTTGATCTAACCTTGATCAATGAGATCTTTAAGTATGAACAACTATTTCAAATTGCTCATAAAAGACTACCCTGATATCCTGACTTTGTTAATTATAGTGTTGGTAAGGTCTTTTCTCCTGAATTAAGTTCCTATCATAAGAAAAAAGTTTTTACATGATGTTAAATATAATGTATGGGATGACCCATTCTTGATTAAGCAATGTGCTTTTAGATTCTCAGAAGGTGAGTTCTAGTAGAGGAAACAAAAGCATAGCATTGCCATTCTTTGGACTATGGTGGACATTTTGGAAAAGATAGGACTATTGCAAAAGTGCTTAAATCAGGTTTTTATTGGTCTACATAATTTAAGAACACTAATTACTTTATTTTAAAATGTGACACATGCTAAAGAATAGGAAATATATTCAAAGACATGAGATGCCACTCAATAATATTATTGAAGTTGAGATATTTGATAAATGGGGAGTAAACTTCATATGTCCATTCATATACTTATATAACAATTAATATATCTTGGCTGTTGTTGATTATGTCTGCAAGTGGGTTAAATCATTTCCTTGCCAACCAACAACTCCAAAGATGTGATGAATTTTCTGAAGAGGAGGATCATCACCCGTTTTGGCACCCCCGAGCCATCATTAGTGATGGGGGTTCCCACTTTTGCAATAAACAAGTGGGAGCACTACTTTTCAAATACTAGGTCACTCATAAGGTTGCCTTAGCCTATCATCCGTAATCAAGTGTGTAAGCTGAGATTTCTAACTAGGAAATCTAGAGGATCTTAGAGAAGATGGTATATCCATCAAGAAAAGATTGGTCCAAGAGATTGGACGATGCATTTTGGGCATACCACACAACCTATAAAACTCTCATAGGCATGTCTCTATATCTACTAGTCTCTGGCAAAGATTGTCACCTATTGGTTGAGTTAGAACATAATACTTATTGGGCCATCAAGAAACTGAATTTTGATCTTCAGGCATCCAATGAGAAGAGAATCCTATAGCTAAATGAGATGGATAAGTTCCAACTCTAACTATGAGAATGCTATGCCTTACAAGGAGAGGACCAAAAGATGGCATGACAAGAAGATTATTGATTGTCATTTTGAGCCGGGCCAACAAGTCTTACTTTACAATTTCTAGTTGAAACTATTCCCGAGAAAGCTCAAATCATGGTGGCCCTAACTATTCACTGTCATATGGGTGTGCGTTTCTAGAGCCATTGAGGTAGCCGCCATTGATCCGGATAGAACGTTCAATGTGAATGGACAAAGGCTCAAACATTATTGAGGAGACAAATTTGATCAGTATAAGACTTCCATCAATCTAGCCGACACTGATTGAGCACAACATACTCAAGCCGATAACTATAAACTAAGTGCTTCTTAGGAGGCAACCCAAGTTTCTAATTTATTTTCTCTTTTTCTTCTTTCTTTAATTTTTTTTTAGTTTTGAGTGTTATGTTACCACCCAACTTGGCTTATTTTCTTACATGCATCAAAGACAAAGGTATGGCGCTGTGGATCCAAACATCCCAGTGCCTAGTGCCTTGGTTATAGATAATTAAGTCAGTGCACTAGGCGCAAAGACACCTAAACTTCAGCCCAGAAATACAATTAAACTCAGAGACTTCAACACCACGGCCTCACAGACCTTAGAGTCATTGCGCCAAGAAAATTTCCAGCACATAAATTAGAGTCAGTGAGCTTGGCATCGTGGCTCTTAAACACTAGAGTCAGTGGTGTTATGAAAAATGCATAATTTTGGAGAAAAACCAAAGTTGCTGGCGCAGCGGCATCCAAATCTCGACACCTCGGTGATAACCCAATGTATATTTTTTTTAAATTTAAATTTTAGGGTTAGGCTTGAGAATTCAATTTTATAAACATAAATATCAGAACCCTCAATGCACTAAATTCATAATCCTTAACCTCATTCTCCTAAAATTGGTTCTTTCCCACTGAAATCCACTTGCCAATCACATACTTATAGTAATTGATTGTTCTTTTTCACCTTCACTGCATTGCATGGTTTATCTATTTAAACCTCTTCGGTTTAAGTAAGTCTCTGAAACCTTGCTTTCGATTTTTGGATTGATAGATTGTGTGAATGATTCTATAAGTACACATTAATTCTTATCTATGTTATGGATGTGAGATTATAGTCAAGCATTATATATATATACATTGTTATGATATGATGATTAGTATGTGCTTTAGTCGAAGTTCTATAGTTTTGGTTAATGAATCATAATGAAATGCTCTCATGGGTGCTGAAACAGCTTCCTCATATATTTGATTGTTGCCTTTGAGTTGGTTTGGTTGACATTCTTGGCATGAGAAAATATATATAGTAGAATGAGGGTTAGTGATAATTTTGGGCCATTTGCCCAGTAAGAACCATTACATAATGTATAAGGGGTTATGTTATTATGCATGAGGATCATATTGCTCTTGGGGAGATATGTATATGATGGAAAGAGATGTTAACGACTATTGATACAGTTAATATAATTCTTCACCACAACATGTTGTCTTTGGTTTTGAATATATTATAAGGCTTGGTACTTTGAAATTCTGAGGCTGTGTTAACTTGTTGAAAGGTTATCATTGGGCGTTTGGGTTATGTTTTATGCAGGTCAATCATTATAATGGCATCCAAATTAGCACGCACTGCCACTGCCACAAGGTTTGACAACACTAAGTTTATCTAACAAAGTAGGAAAATGACACAGGGAATCCTTGCTGAACAAGTAACTTATGTCGGAACGAGGGTTTTCCTTCTGAGCCACGAGCTTCCTTCATTTGCAGCACTAGATAGTCAACTGGCATTGGAAAAAATTCTATGCACCTTAATAAGCTGTTGTGGTTTCCCTCATTAGGGAATTCTATATGAATGCACCATATCAGCATCAATAACCGGGTGTCAATATAAGGGAGATAAGCAGCTTTTCACAATGACTACCATCAATGCCTACTACCAGACACCAATCATAGAGGATGAGGAGTATATACAGAGCTCAACTGAAAGGGTTGAATTATATAATGTCATCAATGCCTTATGCTTCTAAAACTCTGAGTGGAAGATGACAAATAGGGATCTTATTACTTTCAAAGCCAGTCAGCCAGAGTCGGAATCCAATGTGTCGTATTACTTCAAATTGGTGAATATGATCCCTAATGGTCAGTGCCAACGATGTGATGAATGATAGAGCAATCTTCCTCTATGCCATCATTTCATGTAAATCCAATGATATTGGTGTTATCATTCATAATACCATTTTGCAGAGTGCACAAGGGGCTGAAACTTAGACTATGGTTCCCCTCGTTGATCACTACCTTATGCCACATTCCTAAGGTCACATAGGACCCAAATAAGGACTTAGAGCACCTTAAGGGACTTATTACTGATCAGACACTTATAGGGCTTTCTCAAGACCACTATGGAAGCTGGTGGTGCTAGTTCTTCTACCCTAGCTATTCCATAGCCGCGTCGAGTTAAGAACCTTCTATAACACAACGTTTTTCATGCCTCAAGGTCCATATGGTTAAGTAGAGTGCTTTCAACACATCCTGGTACATCTCACATGATAATCTTTTGCATGTCCTGTGCCTATAACTTTAGGGTTTTTTTGGCAGGATTTCCTACCAATTCCAAGTACCACCATTTCATCACCAGAGTTGATGATGACGATGCAGCTGACACTTGAAGCTTTTTCTAGGGAGTTCTTTCTTTCTTCTCTTTATCTTCAGTTTTTTGTCTTTTTTCTTTAAGCATTGAGGACACTGCCTATTCTAGGTTTAGAGGAGCAATTATTTCAATTGTAATAATTGTTTCAGTTGTAAACCTTTGTTTAATTGTCTTGTTATGTTTTAGATTATTTTGGTTGCATTGCAGGGTGTTTAACTATTTAGTATTAAGTCAGTTTGTTCAAATGTTAAAAGTTGTTTAATTGTTTATGCTTTACATCATTTAGATATTGTTTTACAGTGTGATTACTATTAACCAATCCCATGATAATACCCTAGTTGTCCTTTGAAGTTGATTCTTGATACAATACATGTATCTTTAATTTATTATTATTAGGATGGATTTCATGCACTTTATGCACATGATTTCTTTTCCTTAGACTTTCTTGACAATTTAGAAAGTGTTTATGTTGCAGTGAACTTAAGGTTATTTTTAATCCCTAGAAATAGGTTTAAATTTCTCTGGAGGTGAAACACTAGGCGAGACTTAGTTAGAAATATGATTTAGGCCATTTTGGACAGTTTTAGCTTTTCTTGCCTACCTTGATTTATTTGATATGTAGTATACCCATTTGAGCTTAAGTCTATTCTTTCTTATAAACACATAATTTTAGCCTAATCTCTTATTTAATACCACTTTTTTTGCACCCTGTTATTTTAAGCACATTGGATATACTACAAAGAGTAGTATGAGTTTTTCTTTTGTCAAAAAACAAAACTATGAGCTTTAGTTAAATGCAAAACAGAAGAAAAATGGGGAGAAAAATGAATTAAGTTAGGTGTTTTCCATCCCCTGCTCACAATGAAAAATAGGTTTGGGGGTGATGCATCCCTCATGTTACTTTGAAAACAAAAGGTTAGAATTGAGAAAAGAAAAAAAATAGAAAAAAAAGAAAAAAAGAATGATCATAAGAGAAAAATGTGGCCTATATTGAAAATTTATGCTATCATAAGAAGCTAGGCAAAGGTAAAGAAAGTTTGAGTTGAGTCAGGTATATTACTAAAGTTTGTGAGATTCAAACAAGGTCCTATGTTGATTTACTGTGCTTAAGGTAAGTGAACCAAATTAAATTTCCTTTTTATTGAACCTTTACCCTAGCCTTACATTATAAGCTTTATTAAGTCCTATTGATTTTTGACTAAGTGTTAGCCTACATTAATGGACAGAAGGAGGAAAGGTGAACTTTTAGGAGCTTTTATCTTCGTCTGTAGTCTACTTTGATATAAACTTATTTATTGGGTCTTGGTAAAAAGATCTTACACACACTCCTGAAATCCGTCTGAAAATGATGAACTTGAGTGACTGGGATAACCTTTTAGGATTTTAGGGGAATAATTTGTCCAATATATTGCATCTCTAATTGTGGTATTGATTGATTGTTTGTTTGATTTAGTTGTTTTTCTTTCTTTTGCTTGAGGACTAGGAAAATGTTAAGTTTAGGGGTGTGTAACTTTGTAAAATAGACTTATTTCAATATACTTATGAGTACTAAATTATGCTAATCCCCAAGTTTAGAGTTAGAATTCATTTAGAATTGATGGTTTTAAGTTACTTTGTGTGTTTTTAGGATTTTATTAATTAAGTGTTTTATTTCAATAATGAGTAGTATTATTTAAGTTGAGTTATTAACTTTGTTTTGAAGTTGTTTTGAGCATTGTTCTAGTCTAATTCAAAGAGGATGAATTTGAAGGCAGTGCCACAACATGGAGTACTTAGGCCCTGCAACGTTGAAACAACTGAAAGGAAAATAACAACCAGAGAGCATTGTGCTGTGGTGGTAAAAGCTTGGGAAATAAAGCATGAAGTTAGAGAAGAGAGTGCCACAATGATGTATAACTTAGAGCCATGGGGTGGGAAATCAAGGTATTTAAAGCTACAAGTCAAAGAAGGCAGTGCCATAGCACTATGAAGAGGAACCCATAGCACCTATAAAGTGATCACGAATTTGTCGGTAAACAGAGAGCTTAGCATTACAACATTGAGGGTGATGGCGTTGCGGCACTTGTGCATGAAAGAATTAGAATCCTAGTTGTTTTAAAACTAGAAGAAAAAGGCCTATAAAAATAGTTGAAGGCTATAATTTAAAAAGACATCAGAGCAAGTGATTTTAGAGATATTAGGGAGTTCGTGAAGACTTGAAGCCGTGACAGCTTCTTGTTTTCTCTTCTTCCATTCTTATTTTCTAGTTTACTTGTAATGACATTTACAATTATGTTTTTGTTTTCTTTAGCTAGTATAGAATAGTTCATTTTCTAGGATTACAATTGAACTCACATGTAACCTATATGATTTTTACTTTTAATTAATTTATGCATTAGTTTAGAATTATTTGTGTTCATCTTGATCTTAATACTTCTAGTTGATTAATCACCAATTAGACTGATTAGGAATCCTTAATTAACCTGGAAAAGTGAATTTAGGGTTAGCCTTAGATGAACTAGTTTATGTTAGAATTATTCATCTATTTTGAATAATTTGATTTGTTTAAGAGATATGAATTTGTCTTAATATACTCTTTTAGTGCTTAGTGATTTTGTCTTAGATTAATTCACATAGGAATATAGTGAATTAATTAAATAAAACATTATTATAGGACATTGTAATATGTTTGTAATTGATTAAGAACTTTAGGTTAATAATTTGAGCTATTGCATGAATTGGGAAGAAGTAAGGAGAATACAGGCGATGTGTTTAATCAAAGGTTAGTTAATTAAGTTTATAGTTTGTTACTTAAAAACCATTGTTTGCAAACTCAATTTTGATTGTCTGAATAAAACTAAGTTGCAGTAATTTTAGTATTTAGCATTACTATAGTATAATTCCTCATGGGAACGATTTCTTATTAACATTATATTACTTGAGGATGACACATGCGTTTGCATTGTAAAATCTGTAACATTTAGCGGGAACTGTGCTTGATCATAGGGATTCATGACTTAACTAAATTTATATTGTTTTGAGAGAGAAAAGCAATTGAATTTCAAGAATTTTGTGGGTGTGATTTAAGTTGATTGACATTATCTTGATGATGATTAAAACATAATTGAAATTAATTTGAGAATTTTAAAATGTGGTTGGATTGGGATTTTATCTAATCAATATTTAATTATCTAATTAATTTCAATTTGTCTTTAATTTATATTTAATCACCAAAGTAATGGTAATTTATTTTCAATTATCGTCAATTATTCAATTAATTTGTCTCAAATCAATACTCAGTTACACAAGTAATTGACTACTCAACGTTTGATTTATTCAAATTGCATTTTTGAGTACAATCAAAATTTATTTAGTCAATTATAATTAACTAATTAATATATAATTTTATATTTTAATATCAATTAGTCATAACTAAGCAATTAATAGACTACACACCCCTCTCGGTGTCTCTCACTTCTCTCTCATCACCTCTCGATCTCTCAAAATCACGAAGTCGGTTAGGGGCTAGCTGGTGATATTACACCACAAAGTAAGCATAGATTATTCAACAATCATATGTGAATAAATTATGAAGATTATAATTAAAAAAAAAAATAAAAAAAAGATAAGGAGAGAAAGATTATAAAGAGGGGAGGAAACAGAAGGAGACAGTTTGATTTTATGATTGGCTTATTTCACGGATAGAGTGTGCAATGGCTGCATGCATATATTTTATTTAATTTCTTTATATAAAGTGAAAATTATAACATAGAAGAAAATAATTTTAAACTAAATTAATTATTATTAACTCATAAAAAAATTATGCTCTATGGTTAGAAGAGAAAACTACTCTTATGCTCCATAATTTATGGTGTAACAGGTGATTTCAGAATTTTGAAAATTGACAAAATGAATTTAATTCTTTCAACTTTTCTTACTGATTTAGGAGGATCCAAAAAATTTGTTTGCAATAATGACGTGTATATATATATATTTAAGTATTTTTAGATCATTTAGATAGACCTAAAGAGATCATAAAAATAAATTATTATTTTTTGACAAAATTGTTCCTTTAAAGACAATATGCTTTTTTGTTTTTCTATTTTTTTTTTAAACTTAGAACACATGTGACAACTTATATTTTAATTCACATTAATATCTTTCATCTAAATTAGTATTGACTTTAGTTGAAAAAGAAAATATTACTAATTAAAGTTTTAAAAGATATAAAATAATACAAAGGAAAATACTATTTTTAAATGAGAAATTGATAAATAATAACACTTATCTACACTATTTAAAACAAATATAGATTAATTTATTGAAATATGAATCCAAATGCGCGAGGCCAAGACTAGGGGAAGTTTAGGACAGACGGAAACCCGGCAGCTACCGGGCACGCTAGGATAGGGACAAGCCTGATTCTTCACAAGCTTTAACCAAATATTTTTTAATTAATTTAAATTAATAAAAAATTAACTTTTTAATAATTATTTATTTCACTCCCACTTAAATACTAATTCATATTTTATCTTTTTAATATAACTCATAAACTTAAAATAAGCACTTTGTAATTAAAAATTATTTAGCATGTAATTAGTTAACAATAAATACAATGTCATCAAAAATTAAAATAAAAAAAAAAGAAAAAAAAAAAGAAAGAAAGATATTTTATGGATCAATTTATTCAAATGATTTTGAAAAGTACACGTCTATGACTGTAGAAATAAAATTAAAAAGTGGGCCTCAATTGGGCCCACTAGTATTGAGGTAGATGTGTCCACATCAAGATAAAAAAAAACTAGAAAATGAATAATTAGGTAAATAAACAACGGGACACCGACGGGTCACTTTTTTACGGAGGGAATCCACTGACAGGTAGTACAAAACATAGCCGTTATACACGACGCAAAACAACGGCTATATTTTGAAAGTGATTACAATTTCATCTGTTTCAGATTTTTCAAATAACACCTGATTCAATCCCACTTCATATTCTCCTCTCAGAATTACTTCCATCTCTCTCTCTCAAAGCTTCTGCGCAAGAGCTCGCTCCTTGTCTTTTTGTTGCCAAAGGTAAGGCATTTCTGGATCTATATGATTCTGTAGTTTAATTTCTTCAGAATCTAGTTTTCCATTCTTAAATATGTATTTCTCTTGAGAAATTAATTAAAGTGACTGTTTCCATATATATATATATATGATAATTGGGGTGGCAATTGAGAGAGGTCTGAATTTCTAATCTTGTTTCATCCAGGGATTTCAAAAACCCAGAACAAAAATGAACGATTTGATGACTAAGTCTTTCACGAGCTATGTGGATTTGAAGAAAGCCGCAATGAAAGATGCGGATCTGGAAGCGGGCCTTCCTCCTTCTAACTTGGAAATGACCAATTCCACAACCCACATGGAAAGTGACATGGGTCTGTTTCTGAAAGAGGCTGACAAGGTGAAGACTGAGATGGGTTTGCTTAGTGACATACTAGATAGACTGCAGCAGGCCAATGAGGAGAGCAAAAAGTTGCATAAACCAGAGGCTCTGAAATCCTTGAGGAGCAGAATCAACACCGACGTTTTCACTGTGTTAAAAAAAGCCAGGACAATTCGGTCTCAGCTGGAAGAAATGGACCAAGCCAATGACGCCAATAGGAGGCTCTCTGACCTCAAAGATGGCAGCCCTGCTATTTACAGAACCAGAATTGCTGTCACTAATGGGTTGCGCAAGAAGCTCAAGGAGCTGATGATGGATTTTCAAGGGCTGAGACAGAAGATGATGACTGAGTACAGAGAGACTGTTGGCAGACGCGTTTTCACTGTAACAGGGGAATACCCAAATGAAGAGGTCATTGAGAAGATTATCTCTAATGGGGATGAGGAATTTTTAGGGAGGGCTATACAAGAGCATGGAAGGGGAAAAGTGCTTGAAACTGTGGTGGAGATACAGGACAGGCATGATGCTGCTAAAGAAATTGAGAAGAGTTTGTTAGAACTACACCAGGTGTTTCTGGATATGGCAGTAATGGTGGAGGCACAAGGAGAAAAGATGGATGATATTGAACACCATGTTTTGCATGCTTCCCACTATGTCAAGGATGGAACTAAGAATCTCAGTACTGCTAAGAAATACCAGAAGAGTAGCAGGAAGTGGATGTGTATGGGTTTGATACTTCTCTTGGTGCTCATTCTTGTGATCATAATCCCCATTATCACCAGTTTCAGTAGCTCTTGAATTGGTGCTTTCCTATATTATCATATTCATTATGAGGTGTATGATTGATCGTTCGTTGCCTCAAAGTGGTAGTATTGTTAAGTGTTGTTTGAACTAATTACTGCAGAGTATCAATATAGAAGAAAAATGTTATGTTTTGTAAGTTACAGCTTTTGTCTTTTTTGATTTCCCTTTTAGTTAATGTAAATTTTAGTTTGGCTAGGCTAAGACTGAACTGAAAGAACATGCATGTATATGTTGGATTGGACCCTTGCCAATTTCAATTCGAAATCTTGAAATTACTTTAGTCTTTCAGATTCCAATAAGAGCTGGAGTATTTGGGTAAAAATGATCTAAGAAAATTTTCAGATTTTCAGAATTAAGGGTGGGATACTGTTCCTTTCTGATTTGGTGACTTGGAATTGAATGATTGCAGGCTATGTACAAAATGGGTTTATTTATGAGTCTTCAACTTTGTTTAATGCTCATTGGTGTCAAACCTGGTCATTACTTTTGCAAGTTTGCTTCCATCAGTTATCGTACCAAGGAGTGTGAAACAAGGCAAGGAAATTCATGGTTCTATAGAGGCCTCTGGGTGCCTTACTGAAGAGCGCTCTTATTGATGTGTACTTCAATTACTGGGATGTAATCTGCAAGCAGGACATTCCATCAGAGAAGCACAGCAGTTGTTGTTGTGTGTACAACTATGATCTCAGTATATGCACTAAGTGGGGGGTTTTGGACACAAGGGTCCAATTCCCATTTTTTTTGGACAATATGGTAGGTTTTGTACTTAAATAGCCAAAATGTGGTAACTTTAGAAATTGGAAATTGGACCCTTGTGTCCAAAAATATCATACATTCCATCAGAGAAGCACAGTAGTTGTTGTGTGCACAACTATGATCTCGGTATATGCACTAAGTGGTATTAACAAGGAATAGTGTGGATGTTATTGAAATACTAAATCTGCTAGCATATCGAATTTTGAGTCCACAGACAACTCTTGATATACCAAAGTATTATTCTTAGAGGGTTTGTCTTATGGTTATTACTCTGAGTAGTAGTATCTAGGCTGAACAGAATAATCTAATCGGAGAAATGAGGGAAATTTAGTGACTATTTTCCGTAATCCATATATTATTATCATTGCGCTGATTTCTTTATTCTACTAGTTTCCATAGAAATAAGTAAATATATATTTGGATGATGTTGCTGGTCACCAGCAAAAATAACAAAAAGAAGCTTTGATCTGTATGCGTGTTGGATCTGTATTGATGTCGGTCCATATTTAAAAAAAATGTTATCATGTAATGAGTACAGTGCATAGAATTGTTTTAGCTTTAAGTGTATAAATTTTTTAAAATATTTGAAATTGCATTTCTTATAAGATATCAGGTAGAGATGCTTGCTCATGCTGGAAAGGTGGTGGAAGCTGATGGACTTCCAGATGTTGAAGTGGTTCCAAGGAGATAGACTCAAAACTGTGTTGAGAGCAAGAAAAAAAGTATATATGGGACTTGGTTGTACTTGAGATGTTCAGTTACCAAAGGAATGTTCAAGAATGTTCACAACAGTTCATGACTATCATACAAAAGAACTTTTGTTTGAGACTGATATCAAATATTATAGCCTAAATTCTTTGCTGTGTAGCAGGGGTATTATAATGTGGGATCTGGGAAGAAAAAAATTGCTAAGGGTAAGGATTGCTAACTAATTAAGCTGACTTGCTGACAATAACCAAAGCCATGTAGAGTTGTTCTTCTCCATTCTCTTCCCTCTCAACCCGGAATGACCAAATCTGGATTACATCGGATTCCTCCAGTTTGTTAACCTTGACCACAGTATTCCAAGTAGTTCTCAACACGTACATAGAGCTAACACTCCGGCCTGTCTTCTTGTGCATGTCCCATTGGACCAGTTTAATTGATGTCATCTCAAGGGAGGGCTGAACCAATTGCACCTCTATTGCTTCTTGTCTCTCCAATAGTTTTCTTTCACTTTCTGTCAAGAAATTTTCTCTGACTTGCTTCACAGGAATGGATAGACGACTGTGACCGGTCGTTAGATCAGTTTGGAACAGTGGCTTTTGTATGACAAGTCTGATTTCTGTTCCACCCAAACTGGTGATTTTTTTCTTGAACTCCTCAGGCAAATCAGGTGGTGGGTTTGGAGCCATTGACAATTTCTTTGTCTTCAATTTCTTAGAGTTATAACTTGGTTTGGTACTGCAAGAAGAACTACTAGGACCCTTCAATTTCTTATTTCTCTGTTCCTCTGATCCAGAATCCCAGTCTTCATCAATGTCACAAATTGGTCGTTTTCCTTTTGTTGAATTAGTACTCCCCTTTGTTCTCTGCAAACTGGTATCAAATTTTTCCTTTTCAGTTTCATTCCCAAAAATTGGCACCATACCATTCCTCACGTTGTTGTTGTTTCTTAGGTCATCAAAAGCAGAATTCAAGCGAAACCCTTGTTCTTTCTTAGAAGCTAGAAATAGGGGCTGATCAGTAATAGGGGCTTTAATTTCTTTGAATCTGATAATTAATTTCTTTTCGGTTTTAGAGTTTTCCCCAACTGGGTTTTCTTGTAATTTCTTCTTGCAATCTCGTTTAAGCGACTGTTCTTGAGAAAGTTTCTGAGCAGCCACCGTTGCAACCTGAAGAAGCATATCCATGGAAGACCAATTTGGGTCAATGTAGTGACCCTTAAATCTTCAAGACTTAGTGGCGACATATTAACTAAGCGATCACTAATCTTTTTGTTTCACTCACTTCACTTTCAGAAAGCTTAAAACTTAATTCAAGAGTGCGTACTATGAAGCTTATGCCCTCGTCCCCCTAGGGTTATTTATAAGTGGATGGGTTGCTTGAATTCCAAGCAACTCAACCAACGGGAATATATATATATATATTTTTATTCTCTTCCTGTATTTATTTTATGATTTTTTTTAACGTCATTTAATATTTAAATTATCCGTCATTAAAAGTGCGTAATTGCTTCTATATTACTTGATTTATATATGGTAGAAAAAGAGATTAAATGTGTTTCTAGATAATTAACAAGCAAGAAACAGTTGTTTCCTTTAGTTAATACAAAGTAAAAAAAATTATCCTAAACTCTTATTTATTTATTTTTTTCAAATAAAATAGGCTGGTTATGTATCTATTTTTTTTTTTTTTTTTAACGGTCTTAAATATAGCAGTTATTAATCAAGCCTAAATCCAAATTATATGTGCACTTTTATACTTTCTTGTGCTTCTATTGATAAATACCTTTGGACCAAAAGATCACTGGTGCATTATTATATTTGACATAAACTTGAGAAAAGTACTTACATGGACTTTCAATCTTGTTTGGGGATTAATTTGGTTTTCTATTTTGGACTTGTTTGAATAGTGGTTAATTATTCTATACACAATTAAGAATTTTTTTTGACATAGTTTTGACAATTGATCTATTCACATTTCAATCTGTCTCGACTTGAATTTAACATGATCTGAATGTGTCGAAATGATTATGTGCATTCGATCTAAAAATGACTAGATTCCAAGAATGCAAAATCCTATTCAATCCGATACAAACTAAGTTTATTTAATTTGTGCTTTTTTATTGGGATTTAATTTTAATATTGCTTTAATTAGTGAATCAACATGGATACAACCCAATCCAAATTAAATAAATTGTGATTCAATTCAAATTAAATACAAGTTGACTGGTCAGACACATAAATAAAAGATTCAGTTGGATATTAGATTGAATATCTGACTGGACGAATTCTATACTTATTTGACAAGTTACTTCAAATGAACTAATTTTTATTAATTAAGAAAGCTTATAAAGTTTTTTTGATCATGTTCAATCTGGCTAATCAAGTCCCTATTTCAATTCTGTTTAGTTTAGTTTTGCTTATTTTTTTTCTCCTGAAATGAGGTTGTGGCCAACGCCGGAGTTAATTCACATGTAAAAGTATACAAAATTTGATAATCATTCCGCTAAGAAAAGTAAAAACCAAAATAATGAAGCCTTCCCGGCCAATTATATCTCGTTTTAGTTTCTTAGTTACAGAAGTGGTACAGACTCTTTTTTTTTTTTTTTTTTTTTTTCCATGTCTTCCATGAAAGGTTCGTTTTTTCAGTAGAACCACTTAAGAAAATTTATTTTCTGATTTATCCTTCGATTTCAATTCCACATGAAAAATTGTTGAAGAGAAATTAATAGAAAAAATTGGGCCTCTAGTACTCGATTGTTGATAGAGAAAAAAAACTATATGTGTAATTCCTATATTTTTTATCCATGCCTATAATTGTATAAAGATACTTCATAGTCAATTGAAGGCGTGAAACATATATTTTTCAGGGTGTACAAAATATCTGAAAACTCAAAATCGACCATTTGAGCAGTCAAAATTAATTCGATAACCCAATTAATAGTAGCAGAGTTAGATATTTATTCTTGAGGGGGCCAACTAAAATTTTAAATAAAGTATTCCATTATAGTAATAGAAAAAAAAAAAAAAAAACTCAATAACTCATAAGACACAATAAAATTTATAAGATACAAAAGAAGAATAAAAGTTTTAACCCAGGAGTTTTGTAGTCTAAAAAGTAAAAATGTTATTTAACTTATTTTTGGAGGGGGTCACGATATTAAATAAGAGAAGAATATAAACCTAAGAACTAATTATATATTATATTAATAATATTTTTGATTTTTATTAGGGGCGGGGGGCATGGCTACCTTTGATCCCTTAAAAACTCTTCTATTGCCAATTAATATCGGGTTTTGATTTGGATTGATTTTTGTTTATTAAACCTAGTAGGGCTGGTTCACTACAAAATTGAGATATCTGTAACAGCAGGTTGATGTCGCAAAATACGCTAATTGTTGGGCCTTCTTGATGCTTAGTGGATGTAGCTGCATTTCTTGCAAATGACATCATATGCAACAATCAGAGACTGATAATTATTAGCATCTATTTGTCTACGACATCAAGGTGAACGTGGATAATTATCACCAATAATTTATGATATTATTAGCTTAGACTCATTGGACGCAGAAACGCTGTTGTAGATATTTATCTATATATACATTATTGTCGTTGATAAGTTAACTATTAATGACAACATTGTGACTCAAATAACTTTTACTTTTATCAGAGTCTATGCGTTTCTGTCGTAGATAGTTTATTGTTGTCGTAGATATACACCTGCAGAATTTCATTTTTTTTTCCTTCAAAATTGTTTTTTAACCTTTTAAAATAGAAAAGAATTACAAAAAATAGTTAAATCAACATTTCATTGAACAAAACTTCATTTTAAAAGTAGAATTCAAATATGAAAACGAAGTTTAAAAATCAAAATTGTTACTTAAATACCCAAAAAACATAGAAATAACACTAAGTATGTGTCTCTTATATCCTTATCATCATCCCTTTACACATCATCAGCCTAGCTTAGTGTGATCATGAAGTGCATGAGAAATGAACAATATCCGCAAATAAGTCACATTGTGAAGTTATAAGCTTTAGTTTGAAAAAAAGGGGTGAAGTTTGCACAAATGAACTAATATAAGACCATATTTTAGTTTTCAACTAGAAACACCCAATTGAGCATAAATTCCTATTTTTTGATCCAAATTGCAAAATTATTTCTTCCACCAAGTCTTATTCATCTCCACAGACTTACCAATACTCCTGGCTCGTTAAATAGACCTGTATTTTATGATTTTACCCTTCGATGCCTAATTTTCAAAGTGTTCAACTAGAAATGCACACTTCTACATAAATTCCTAATGTATGATCAAATTGCAAACCGTTCTTTCTACAAGTCTTATTTATTCTCGTGGATATGCTAGTACTCCCTGCTCATTAAAAGAATGTGTATTTTAGGATTTTACCACCCGATGTTCAATTTTCTGAGTTTTGAACTAGAAACACATAGTTGTGAATAAATTCCAAATGTAATCCAAATTACAAACTAGTTTCTTCCTAAAACTCTTATTTATTGTTGTGGACATGCAGATACTCTTAGCTCGTCATAAGGATATGTAGTTTTTTTATTTTACCCTCGAGGTTCAATTTTCAAAATTTTCAACTAGAGACGCACACTTGTGCGTATATTCCTAACATTTTCTTCATCACCATGAACATTACTGTAGTTCCCACTTGTGAAATATATAGATATTTTATGATTTTATCCCATGGCCCAATTTTCAAAGCTTTGAACTATAAACAAACACTTGTGAATAAATTCCTAATGTTTGATCCAGATTAAAAACCCTTTCTTTCTACAAATATTATTTGTACTCACTGACGTTTAGTATTTCAGACTTTTCAAACAGATGTGTATATTTGATTTTTACACTCTAAGACCTAATTTTTAAAGTTTTCCGCTAGAAACACACATTTGTAAATAAATTCCTAATGTTTGATCTAAATTACAAACCATTTCTTCCCACAAGTCTTGTTCATCTTGGTGAATGTGCCAGTACCCTGGTTCGTCAAACAGACGTTTATTTGATAGTTTTACTTTCCTCCCCTTGACCAAAATTTCAAAGTTTTCAATACAAAACATACACTTGTGAATAAATTCCAAATTGTTTGATCCAAATTAAAATCATTTTCTTCTTACAAGTCTTATTCATCTTCATAGAAATGCTGATACTCATGAATTGTTAAACATACATATTTACAATTTTACCCCCTAAATCCTAATTTTTGAAGTTTTCAACTAGAAACACACTTGTGAATAAATTCTTAATGTTTAATCCAAATTATTAACCATTTCTTTTTACAAGTTTTACTGTCCCGCGGATGTGATGGTGCTCCTGGCTCATCAAATGGATGTCTATTTTACTGTTTAATCATCTGAAGCCAAAGTTTTAAAGTTTTCAACTTGCAACTCACTCTTGTGCATAATTTACTAACATTTTATCCAAATTACAAATTATTTCTTCCTACAAGTCTTATTCTATTTTTGTGGATGTCCATGGTACTCACAATTCATCAAATGGATGAGTATTTTACGATTTTATCCCTTAAGGCCAAATTTCAAATATTTTAATTAGAAACACACACTTGTGAATAAATTCTTATCATTTGATTCAATTTGTAAATCTTGTCTTCCTACAATGTCTTTTTCGTCCTCGTAGACGTACCGGTTCTCTCAGCCATCAAAGAATATATATTTTATGATTTTATCTCGATGCCCAATTTTCAAAGTTTTCACATAGAAACACATATTTGTGCATAAATTCCTAACATTGATCTAAATTCCAAACTATTTCTTCCTAAAAGTCTTATTCGTCCTTACGGACTTGTCGGATACTCCTGTCTCATCAAACAAACATGCCTTTTATGATGTTACCATTGAGATCCAAGTTTGAAAGTTTTCAACTAAAAGCACACAATTGTACAATAATTTCTAACGTTTACTCCAAATTTGAAAGAGTTTCTTCCTATAACTCTTAATTGTCCCTATAGACGTGCTAGGACTTCCGGTTCGTCTAACATATGTGTATTGTATAATTTTACCGCTTGATACCCAATTTTCAAAGTTCTCAACTAGAAACACACACTTGTGTATAAATTTCTAAATTTTAATCCATATTACAAAAGTTTGATTCTACAAATTTTATTCATCCCTACAAATGCTCCAGTACTCCCGGCTCGTCAAATAAATTTGTATTTTACGACTTTACCCTTGTTGCTCAATTTTCAAAGTTTTCAACTAGAAACACATGTGAATAAATTCCTAATGTTTGATCCAAATACAAACTGGTTCTTCCTACAAATCTTATTTTTCCCCATGGACATGCCGATACTCCCCCAGCCTTTCAAAAAGACATGTCCTTTAAGATTTTACCACCTAATGCCTAATTTTCAAAGTTTTTAACTGAAAAGACACACTTGTGAATAAATTCCTAACGGTTGATCCAAATTGAAAGATGTTTCTTCATTCAAATCTTATTCATCCCCACGGGCATGCAGATACTCCCAGCCATTAAACACATGTTCATTTTACTATTTTAGGCTTGAAGCCCAATTTTAAAGTTTTCAACTAGAAACATACACTTGTGAATATTCCTAACGTTTTATCCAAATTGTAAACCATTTCTTGCTACAATTGTTATTCGTCTTTGCAAATAGGCTAGTACACCTTGCTTGTAAAACAAACATGTATTTTATGATTTACCCTTCCTCTTAAGGCCCAATATCAAAATTTTCAACTAGAAATGCACAGTTGTGAATAAATTTCTATTGTTTGATCCAAATTGTAAACGTTTTCTTTTTACAAGTCTTATTCATTCCAGCGGACATGCCATTACTCCTAGCTCGTGATACAGATAGTAAGTTTACTATTTTTCCCCTTAAAAGCTAGTTTTTAAAGTTTTCAACTAGAAATACACACTTATGAATATATTCCTAACGTTTGATTCAAATTGCAAGCCATTTCTTCTTGCAAGTCTTATTTGTCCTCTCAAATATTTTACTATTTTACCCCCCAAAGCCCAATTATCACTTTATAACCTTAAAAATTTAAAAATCAAATGCCTTGAAAATAAATAATTTTTATTTACACAAATCAAAAGTATAAATAGTTAAAAATGACATAATATTTACATTAGATGGACAGGGTGGTGGTGAATGTGGATACTGTGTCGTCAATGCCTAGAACTCTTATCTAAAAATTTAAAATTTGTAATAACATTGAAAATCAACGGAAAAGTAAAAATTGATTTGGCATTCTTTTCTCATGCACAACGACATTAAAGGATCCACCCACATAGTGAATAAGCTGGCCACTAGCTTTTGTGTTCTCCGACGTTGCCTTGGACAACTTCTAAAACTCATTGTTAGCCCACATTATCACAATGTCTCCCACCAATCCTGTAGGATCCACTATGGCTGCCCATGCTCCTTCTAATCTTGGGTATTTGACTTAAGAGACTTCTCCAAATTCTTTCTCATCTTGTTATACGAGCCTGAAAGTCTTTTAGCAGCACATTTATCGTACACTTGGTTTGACCTCGCCAATTCCTGTGTGGTTTCAAACCTAAAACGTTTCGGCATGGCAAGTAATAACTTAATTAGTTACTAGTGTTTAAACATAATTAAGTTGAATTAAAATTAATGTGAGATGATATAAATACTACTTATCATAAAATCCCTATGACATAATTATTTGACCGTAGGTGTATACTTTGAGCACACACCAAAAGCACATGAAAAATGGTTCCCAACAATCCCAATAATAGTGGTGGACTTCTTATCATGTCCACAGAAGAAACTGCAATATAACAAATAGTTATGTTAACTGACATACAAAATATAATATAATATATATATATATATTTAAAAATAGTTACTTACTTGCCCCTGCTATTTGAAAAACAAGACCATCTATCTGCTTATCGAAATGAGATGCTATCTTATAGGGCCCTTCTATTGACATGTGCTAGTGGCACCACACTCAGCATCCCCCTTCATCTGCATCCTTTGCATCAACAACATCATCATCGATGCGGATGAGGATGGCCGTCTAGATGAAGTTACAAAACATAGTAAATAATTTCAACATAGATTCATTTGAATCATGAAATAACGTAATAACATAAAAGTATAAATTTAAACTTACGTGGCGGAATGGGTGGTGCTACCAAACTTGAAGACAACAATGCAGAATCAAAGATAGGAACCAATAGAGATGATGAGGTCATAATTGAAACAATCGCTTAAAATCCCCACAGAAGAAGAGTACCAGTATGACCATAGGAATGAATAAGAGCATTAGGAACAAACAAAATAGAATTTGGATTAACGGTTCGGATTTTAAGCACAAATTTCAATGTCAAAGCCAAAAACTTATAAAAACGAGGTTTGGGGGAAAAACAGTCCAATAAATGTTTGTTCTCGAAAGTACCGATATGACTGGGATGTTTAAGACATGGAGGAACAAAACATAATAGAATTTGAATCAATAGCAAGGATTTCAGGACACAAGTTTCAATTTCAAAGCGAATACTGTAAAAAATAAAGTTCAGGAGGAAAATGATCAAGTAGATGTCCGTTCGGAATTTAGGGAGTACCGGTATGACTGTGTGGATGAATAAGACATGTAAAAAAAATAAAAATGAAATAGCATTTGGATTAATGGTTAAGATTTTAAGTACAAGTTTCAATCCAAAACAAAAGTTTTGAAGAATGAGGTTCATGGGGAAAAACAATCAAGTAGACGTTCATTTGGAATTTTTGGAAGTGCTAGCATTACCTTGGAGATGAATAAGATCTATAAAGAACAAAATATATTTTGGATTAACAGTTAAGATTTTGTGAACACATTGCAAACAAAACAATCTCTTTTCTGGGCAAACCAAAAATAAAATAAAATGATAATAATAAAACAAATTGAGAAGACCTGCAAGACAAATTTCCAAAAAATTGAAACTTTTTGGAAGATAGCTCACAAAATTTTGAATCAAAACCTCAGTGCAGACCCAGTGGAGATCTCAAAGACTTCCTTGACATATATGATGGAAAAATTTTGATTTTCCAATTTCAAGCAGATAGTACAAAAATAAATCTAAATAAGAGGTTTGAAAGAAACAAAGAGATAAAAATAGAAAGACAAATTCAGAAACGAAAACAAAAACATAACCCTAACCTTTCATAGGCACCGCTCTAAGGACTTGGGGTGTGGGTTGCCTTAGGTTTATGATAAATCAAAGATGGAGAGAAATCATATTTGGGCTGGGTATTTCCGAAGTTTGAAAGAGGTGAACTGTTCTCTAAACTTTAGAACAAAATGACACTGTATGCTATGGTTACAACCTAAGAACTACGGATCACGGTCATAGTACAAAAGAAATAAGTTCTTTTAATATAAAAGAAAGGTAACAAATCTTTTTGATAATAATAATATAAAAAAAATTAAGTGCACCAACTTATTTGCTACGGTCCAACCATACTATAAAATATTTGAGCCGTAGTAGATACTGGAAAAAAGTAGGAATTGTTTTTTTCTTTATACGCTATGGCGTAGGCCATATCACATAAACTTGGTCGTAGCATATAATCTTATATGTTGTGGTTGTATTTGCTACGGGCTACAGGCCATAGCCTATAAATCATTTTCTTATAGTGAGTTATCTTAATTTTAATTTGTAGTTATATCAAAATAAAAGTTATAACTTATTTATTTCTATTATTTGAAACAGCTGATCCTTCCTTCACACGTCGGCTAGCAGGATAACGAGGAAGGACGGGAAAATTATGAGGTTTTAAGAGATGATTTGTAGTTTTTGTTTTTTAATTATATTTGATGCATTTGAAATATATATTTTTTGAAGTTTTATGGTAAAATAATATTTTGCTTATGTAAAATTTTGATTTGAAATATAAAATTTAATTCAAATGGATATTTACTATAAAATAAAGTAAAATATTAAAAAATTATAAAATCTGTATGTGTTTGCATTATAAGTCATCTACGTATGCTATAGGTAGACACATATGTTATAATAAAAATATATTATTATCTGAATTTTCATTTTGACATGTAGTTTCTTTGTTTGTACTTTAGACGCATATAATTTTAAACCTTTATTGGGCTTAAATTATGGGTTTGAGATGCAGACGATTATAGTATATATGCGTCTGGGATGCAAACGTTGATAGCGCATACACAAAAAATATTATCCGAGTCAAGGGAATATGCATCTGTTTGTTGCATATAGGTGCAGACATGGATACTTATCTGCGTCTACAAAATAAGCATCTGAGTCTACATTGTATAAATGCAAATATTATTATTATTATTTTTTTTTGTTGAGGATAGGGGGAAGAGTTTATGGAAGTGGAATGGTGGTGACCAATGATTATGGAGCATTATTATTATTTTTCATTTTTAATATATAGCAATTTTTTTTTTATCTTTTTAAGAAAATATAAATTATTTTGTTTTATATCAATTTTATAGAGGGAAAGTGCCAATTCTTTAACTGTCAAGTGGGTAAGCTTGTTGAAAAATGTCAATCATGATTCATATAATCCTTCATTATGTGAAGTGCAGGCCAGTACTAAGTCTCAGCTTGGAGAATTAAGGTGTGAGGCGTAGTCTAGAGAATCTAATTTAGAAACCCTAGTTGTTGTGCCTTCTTTGTGTTCATAAATTCTTGATAAAATAATTTGATGAAGGTGGTGAAAGTGTATGGTTAATCCAATAGGTTTGCAGGTGAGTTTTCCAACAAAATCAGCTGGTTGATGACAACCAAAAATGGAAAAATATAAATAATTTTCAATATTGTATCTTTTACAATTTTTAAAAACATTTTTTTTTATTAGCAAGTGACATGTCAACTTTTGTTTGTCCACATAGTACGCTTAGCAAAGTCATTATATTTAAATTGATTTAGACGACAGGGACTTAAATGACACGATTTTGAAATAATAAAGACTTGACTGCAGCTTTTTGAAATTAAAGGAGAAAATTAAAATCTAATGTAAACTATAACGGCCAATAATATAATTTTGTCCCATTTTAATTATGGCATTATCACCAGTTGAATTTGTTTGTAGTTGACATACGATCCAACTAATAGCCTAAGACTCAATACTTTTTACGGGTCATTCATCAGTCTGATTTTATATTATTAGTGTCAGAAATTAAAGAGATCACTTTCGATTGAGGAAATGTCTCCAATTTAATTATAGGACAATCATATTTTAGCTTTAGGTCTGTGGTAATAGAAGTACCTTGCAATGTTGCTTGCATTCAATAAAATTGCATATTTTTCTTTTACTAATCATAGATAAGACTAAAAGACATTCATAAGGATAATATTGTTGGCTCTCAGTCAATAAAACTTAAAGAAAAAAAAATGATTATATATAATATTTTCTTTTTTGCAGCAAGTAACCATAAGCATGAAGAAATTTTAATTTTGTCCAATATATGCAAAACTTATTCTATTTTATGACATATATATCACTTCCCTTTTTCAATACGAAGCATAAATCGGAAGGATGATTATTTTTCTTCTTGTTTGGTAGCAGGTTTCTATTTGGAGATGTCATTCCTCTTAATGCAAATCTGCAACATATACTTTTTACTAACTAAGATTATTGCTGTAGGAAAATATGAATTTACAAACAATATCTCAAAGATTAAATGCATGTCCTTCTATCTCCTTATCAAATTAGGAGTATACTAGCTCGTCTAGCCCATCGTATATAATGATAACATGATAGTATAAATGTTTACAGTGTAGATGAGAATGGTAAGACAACAATATAATTATACATTATAATATATTATATAATTCCTATACGATGCACTAAACACGCTTAATCTTTCATAAAGTAAACTCCCTGAATACAAAAACAACAAACTAATGCATTGCCAAGAATTAAAATATGAAGTGCTGGAAAAGAAATCGATTTAAGGAAACAGAACAAAGGAGAAATTCAAGTTAGAAATTTCATACGGATGCAGCCTATTGTATTCGATGCTTTTGTAAAATCATTGACAGTGTGTAGAGGAATCTTCATACATTATGCCATTTATTCATAAGGCAGTCATAACGATCTGATGGGGCTTTTTGGTTGATGCACATTGTGAGTGTGTACTTCGTACAAATATAGGACCGTATGGCTTCCCCATGCAATTGAGAAGCTTGGGAGAGTAAAGAAGGATTGAGAGAGAGATTGATCAGATGATCAAACTCAACAATGGCTTGTGCAAGTAAGAGATATATTAGAATCATCATAACTTGATTAGTTTTTCTCATGCTGATTCCAATATATCTATGTAATCCCCTTGAATGGTGTTACTTGGATCCATGCTGCATGGTTATATATATATATAAAATTCTTAAAAACGATTTAGGAGAGATTTTCTACATTTTTAATAATAAATAAAATGAATTAGAATGACATATTAATTTTTAACACAAATGAAAAGTTTTTTGAAAAAAAAAATATAATAGCCTTTTGGAAGTAAATGAATTTTATGTGAAGTTGCATCACACTTATATATATACATATATATATATATATATATATATATATATATATATATTGATCAAAGGATACACATTATTTTACTTGTTAATCACTTATCTTTAACAAATACTAAATATATAAAATCATAAAAGTGTAACTTGCATCTAGCAAAATTGTGGATTAGAACATAGTAATGGAAAGAAACAACTATTTAAAACTAAAATACATGGTAATATTGCAGCACGTGCAATTGATTGAATAAAACCCATCACTTAGGTAGATTAGATTCAATAATGGACATATAACAACAGATTAAGAAGAAGAAAGCTTCAAATTTTAGTTAAAACATTTTCTCATATAAGTGATCTAGGACAATCTTTATATGTGAACACAAATTTTGAGTCCGAAATGTAATTGGACAAAGTCCTGTGCAAATAACAATTTATATTAATTTGAAATAGATATTCAAACTTTATAAGAAAATTCTTTACGATAAAAAGAACAATTCCTATGACTCAATTTCATTGGAAACTTTATTGTTCCGAGAGCTATTTAGTTTGATCCCAAATGAATCGAATGAAGTTCTTTTACAAAAATGACGTTGTGGATGGTGTTGAGAAAAGTTTCTGATCTCTGCATGTACTGGGTTCGATCGTAGAGATTTGAGACTTACTATCTCTGTTGTTTGAGAGAGAAAAACAAGGAAATATCAAGAATTTTTGTGCATTGAATTTTTTTTTCTCATTTCCTAAGTTAATGTGAGGCCGTTTATAGGATAGGTGCTGATAGAAAAAAATTGTTTGACTGTAGGTGATTGAGGTAATTGAAATTGATTGATTGATCAATCATTAAAATTTATTTGTGAATTATTGAAGAAGATTGACATTGACTGTGGATGATTGGTGGTGATATAATTAACTTGGAATGACTATAATTTGATTGAAATTAATTTGAGAATTTAAAGGGTAATTGGATTTGATTCAATCCAATCAATATTTAATTATTGAATTAACTTTAATTTGTCTTCTTATCAATATTTATTCAGTCAAATATAATTGAGATTTATCTCCAAACAATTCAACAAGTAGTTGTAATTTATCTCAATCAATATTCAATGACACAAATAATTTGAATAATCAATATTTAATTAGTCAATGTATACTTTTGAGCCCAATCAATATTTAATTGGTCGATTGAAATTGATTAATCAATATAATAATAATTATTATTCAACATTACACGTGTAAACTTGTTTGGTGTCTACAAATGTCCTCATTTCAAGACTTGGCATTGTGGTTGTTTACCATGTACTAAAGGTGAGTCTTGAAGTTCCCCGTCATGGCTTGGTAATTTTGAAGGCATTTTAACTCATTATGCGAAAATTTGTACCTTGATGGAAAGTTAATTTGTGCCAAGTAAATTTCTTATTTGAATGCAATTTAATTTGTGCGAAGAAAATTTGTAATTTTATGGCAGTTTAATTTGTCCAAGGAAATTGTAATTTAATGACAAATTTAATTCGTGCGAATGCAAGTCATAAATTAAATGCAGTTTAATTCACGCAAAAGAAATTTGTAAATTGATGGTAGTTTAATTCGTGACAAAGAATTTCGTAATTTCATAGCAATATAATTCATGCCAAGAGATTTTGGAACTTGAAGGCAGTTTAATTCATGTCAATGAAATTTAGATCTTGATGTTTGTAGGTGGTTTTATTTTGTGCTGAGAAACTATTGGACATTGGAGGCAATTTCATGTCGTGCAGAGAAACTTGTGAAGCTTGGAGTTAGTTTCACTTCGTGCTAAGAAACTTTTGAAATTTGGAGGCAGTGTCCTTTCTTGCCTAGGAAGTTTTGGGTTGGCCCAAAAGGAAAAACCAGAGTAAGCAACCAATTAACTTGCAGAGAAATAAAAGAGTAAGGTTAGAGAGATTGCAAACAGTGAGTTCAAATCCACTAACAACTAAATTACATGGCTTAGCAACCTTACATAATTTCAGTAACCTTTATAGGTTTTAATGAACTTAGATAGAGTAGAAATGTACCAAACTTTAATTTCTCACTCACTATACATAAAGAGGATTTGTTATTCACAAACTACGAACATTCAGATCACAAATCTAAATTGTTGAGAGAACCATCTTGGTCGCGACAAAGTTTGATGAATTAGTCTAATAGTAAAGCATGTGGGGAAACCAAAAAAAGAGAGCACTAAACAAGAAATTAGAACACACATGGAGAGCAATTTATTAATGAGGTGCAATATGGTTGATTTGATAAAAAATGAATGATATTGTAAATTTAGTGGTAGTTTGATGAGAAACGTGTTATTGATATATATAATTATTGTTTGAAGAGATTTTGATGAAAATTTAGAAGGCAGTAAATCTGATACCATTTCGTATGGAATTTATCCATGTATCTTATTTGAAACTCTGGATCTTGTTGTTGCACCTAGTTTTGTAATAGAAATATAATTTTTACAACAATAAAATAAAATTTTAATATAAAGATTATTACTTTGAGAGATTTGATGAAAATTTAAAAGGTAGTAAATCTGGAAATTTTAATTTGTAAGTTAAGATAAATATATTTTTTATTATTTAAAGTATATGATTATAGCACCAAATCTTAATCTCGTAGATGTCACCAAATGTCTTATAAATTTAGCATCATTGTTGAAGGCATTGTTGTGAGATTAATCATTTGGGTTTTGTGCGACTTGGAGGCCCTCTAAACAATTACTTGCTCAAGGTTTGAACTTTGTGTTCTCACTTTGGGAGTACAATACCTTGTTTACCACTACACCCAACTGTTGTTAGTTCTTGTTCTATCACTATGATGATAATTTAGAAAGTAAAATAGCTGCAACACTTAGTATCAGCTCTAATTCAGGTAGAAATGGATGGTATGAGAAAATTAAAAGCTGTGGCAAGCCATTGTTCCAAGGCGAAGCCTATTTCTCTTTAATTACAACTAAATCCTTTTCTTTAATGCTAACTATATATTCCTTGCTAGGACGCTTGAGGTCCAGCAGCACCTAGCCATTTCCATTATCTAGGAGGTCCAATAGTTGATTCTTCTCGAAGCTTATATGAGGGTTTATTCCATCCTTCTCTCTTTTTGGAAAAAAGAGGAAAAAAAAGTATATATTGCTTATCATTTCTAACATTTTTTATTATTTGCATTTTGCCCTCTCATTGGCTGGGAAAGAGGAAGCGAAAAATTATGGGTATGAAGATTACAATATAAAAAAATTATAAGGTGTTTAGAGATTTCAGAAATGATACTTGT
Organism: Quillaja saponaria; assembly: GCA_029379385.1. Taxonomy (NCBI): domain Eukaryota; kingdom Viridiplantae; phylum Streptophyta; class Magnoliopsida; order Fabales; family Quillajaceae; genus Quillaja; species Quillaja saponaria. The sequence goes on along the minus strand of CM055608.1, from coordinate 20,974,886 downwards.
ACGTTGCTCCAGGCAGAAGTTGGAAAATTATCAGGAAATTATTTTTTAGTAACTTTGTAATATTTCGAAGAAAAATTGTGTTTCTTCACATAAGCATGTTGTATAATTTAAGCCATTTGGTGGTTAATATTTAAGATCACAGTTAGACATTATAATATCTATAATTTCTTGTATTTAGTGATATTTCTTATAATTAGTGAATATCCCTAATTGTTATAATTGATTACAGTAAGCCCCCTTATCTATAATATCCTGTAATATAATAGTTAAGAAAAGTTTAATGAGTTATGTTCGTTCGAAGACTTATACGTAGTAACTCCTATTATATCTACTAATTAATCATTTTTTTGAGAGATTTTCTTTAAAATATTAAGTATTAGAATGTTTAATTTGTTACAAGCTTATAACATATATACAATTTATATAAAAGTTTTTAAGTTTATAAATTGTTTTGATCCTTTAAGATTATATCAGTTTTTAGTTCGGTTCTCCAAGAATTTTCTCAATCAGTTTTATCTTTTAAGATTCAAAATTTTTCAATCAAGTTTCATTCTTTTATTTATTTGTTATAAATTAACGAAATAACTACACTTAACATAAAGATAATAACATACATAGGTTGTTTATATCTTGCAAAACTTTTTTGGTAATTTTATCATTAAATTATATAGAATTAATTACTTTATTTATGCATAATATGAGAATAAGAAATTAACTTAATTGAAAATTTTTGAATTCAAGATGATGAAATTGATTAAAAATATTTTTGTAGGACTAAATTAAAAACTAAAACAATCTTGAGTGACTAAAACAATAGTTTAGCCAAAGTTGTATTACTTGAATATATAATTTTACCACAATATAATAGAGTCTAAAAACTAATTTCTTATATAATACATTTTGCGTAAAAAGAAATAAAAGTAGTGAAAATTTTGGAGCCTAAAATTAGAAAAGTAATTTCCTTAATAACTCTCAAAGTTGTCAGAAGATAAAGACATAGAAAAACCAGCACTCAAAAATTCTCTTATTCTCCCCGTAATTTAGTCAAACTTTTATGTATTATTTATTAGCAATGTTTAAACCATAATTAACTGATCATGTTTATATCTAATTAATAAGTTTTATCAAATTACTTATTAAATACTTTTAATCAACTATGTCTAATTACTTATCAAAATTTATATCTGCTTTGTAAAACTTAGCAAAATCTATTATGCCTAAACAAGTATAAACCTACTAATCAACAACCTAAATAATACCTAATAACAAACAAAAATATCTAATTAATCAAAATTATTCCCAAATCAATACCGCATAAAAATAAAAAAAATCGATCCAAATATTCAAAAACCCTAATCAAATATCTAAATTTAATTTCAACCTTCAGAAACCCTAACTTAGCATTCAAAATCAACCCAAATCAACAATCTAAATCATACATTATCAACCTTATTTTACAAAATCAATGCCAAGATTCAAAATATCTAACCCCCAACATCAAAAATCAATTCCAATTCAAAAATCATAACTTAAAAATCAAAATTGAATCCAAAATCTAAACCATTCCTAATAATTTAACTACCCAATCATGCAAAAATAATTAAAACACTTTGGAGAATCAAATTAACTACACAATTTCATGGAATAAAATGAATAAATCATAAGATAAATAATCAAAATCACAAATCTCCAAAACCACAAAACTAAATACCTCAAAATTCGACACCAAATTAATATAATTGGATAGAATATAATAGATCAACTAAAAAAATCCAGCATTTAACAACCAAATTTCATACAAAAATCCAAACTCAAAATCCCATGACCTAAAACCATAATACCATACCTTCGCCTAAATTTGAAATTGAAGGATGAATTGGAGCAAATGAAGGCCAGAGATGGCGGCCACAGCAACGGCTACATAAATAGTGGAGACAATGAACCTGAATAGGAGGGGAAAGAGGTGTCGGCACCAAAATTGTGGAGTTTTTGTCTATTGAAATAATTGGCTAAATTAAAGTCAATTAGCTAAATTACAAATTAACAAATTAGACACTAATTAGTCAAATTAAAAATTGACTTATTAGACATTAATTAGTCGATTGGCAAATTAGATACAAATTTGCAATCAACCTTAATCACCAAATCAATGGCAATTAAACATTTCTATCATCATCCCAATTCACCCCTAATTACATTTAAATTGGACAAATTCTTCAATCACCACAATTATCTTAAATTATCAAACTTTTCCACCCTAGCCTTCTCTTATAAAAAGGTTCACATATGCAATGGAAGGGTGGTAGAAAACTCAAGGCACAAAAGCTCTTGGAACTCTCTTACTTTTCTCTTAAACAATAGAGATTCAAGCAATCCAAGAATCCCTCCGCAAAGATCACAAGACATTTCTCAACAATTATCCACAACATCATTCTGAAAGAGATTTATCAATTCATTAAGGATCAAGCTACATAGCTCTTGGAGTAAGCCAAGTATTTAAGGAGATTGAATAAGAGGAATACATTCTTTTCCTGTAAAGAATATTAATTCAGAGGTTGTATAATTTTTTACAAATATAATAGAATTATTATTTTTCTACATGCTTTCTTATCTTTTACATTCATGCACGAATTTGTTATTCACAAATTTCTGGCATGCCCTGTGGGACCACTATGTCTCTTATCTCTTTCTCATTCAAAAACCTCTACATTAACACTATTGGAACTCATTTCTTCCATGAAGAAACAAGCCAAAAAGGATATTAGTGTTATGATAAAGTTGTTACCTCCTTTACCGTTGATGATGCTTTTGCCAACAAGATCGTAAACGATGGACGAATCACAAAAAATAGATCAAAATCCATTGATCAACAACTTGTTCAAGTGGTGAATCAAGCCAAGGTCCAACCTTTTTTCATTTTAAATCCCATTACCACGAGAAATCCAAACAACACTGTCAACGATTAAGATTCATCTTTCTTAGAGTATTCCAAATTATCTAGGGGCAACATTTCATGCTCTAAGAAGGATTCTCATGTTTCTACTATCTTTGAATCTTTGCTAGGGAGCACTTCTAGAAGTCAAGGATTACCCACTTGTCACACAACGACTCCCACTAATTATGTAGGATCCAATCTAGGTGCCCATCCTCTTTTTAAGTGAGTGGGCCCAATGGTTGTTTCCTTTTTGATTTCACAAGTAACTACTAGAATACATGGCAACATCTCTTTGCAGCCACTGCACCAAACACAACCCGAGATGTAGCTCTCTTCTTAAGGATAACCCTAAACCTTCTCTGTAGTATAAATTACAAAACAAAAGTATGTTTTCATTAATTTAACAACATATTTAAATAAAATTAAAACTTAAACAATAATAAAATTGAACTTACCATAAAATCATTATAGCATCAAGTTTTTATGTTCTCTGGAAACTTTCAGTACTGCAAGAGTGGACTTAGAAGGTGCTTCATGATGATACCAGAAATGGTAGTCTTCACCTTCATATTCTTGGGGTCATCCTCGACGAATGCTCTACAATATAAAAAAAAATATGTCGGTAAAATACAAGGTGTAAATACAATTGAATACAAAATTGTGAAGACAATTTACTTACTTATCTCTAGCTATATCTTTAGCTATATGGATAAGTAGGCAATCATTCTCAATCTCATAAGAAAGGATAATCTTATTCTTGCTCCTCTTCCTCCTTTCTGTGCCCGCAACACACTCAGTAATGTTGCTCGCCTCATGGGGAACGTCGTCCTCCACACGGGTTTCTAGATCCAAACCATGCTTGACATCTTGATATAACCTGTAGCTACAATATAAGTTAAGTAACGTAACAGCAATGAAATTCATAAAAATTCAATAAAAAAATAAAATTCATTATCAAAGTTTGAAACTGTAACTTACATGTTGGTGCAGATCTCAAGCTCGATAGGATCTGATTTGAGTCTACATCAGAAAGGTCCAGAATCTCCTCCGAGGATAGAGCAAGTAACAGAACACTGGGAGGTGGAGTTGTAGAAGGAGCCGGATGTGGAGTTGCAGATGAAGCTCCACGACGTCTTCAGCTAGGTAGCGTGTCTTCTAGGCATGACTATGTAATAATAAGATAGAAACTATTGTGGCAATAGTTGCAAACGATGATGATTATCAAAAAGAGAAATCAAATATTGATAAGGCTCCTAATTTGTTTGGCCTTGATCCCTCCTCAGGATCACCCTCACATGGTTTTGATCTTGATCCTCTATCATCATCCTCAGTCAAAACTTTATTGAAAACAAGTTTGATTATTAGGCGATACAATTATGAAATTTGCTATAAATATGCTCATTTTCGATGCAAGAAATATGAGAACAAAGGATTTCTTCGTCATTATACATGCATAATTGATATACTTAGAAATGTTGTGATTATCCTTTCTAGCATTAGTTTTCAGGTAAAACTAATTTGAAAGTAGATTTGTATACTCATGAAAAAGACTAAGCTTCAGTGTCTTAGTCGGTATGTTTTTATCCTGTAATAGTTTATGTAATTGTTTGTGGGCCTATTGTAGCTCTTTTCTACCTTATGTTATTAGGTAGAGTGACCCATAGTCTTATATGTAATGTTAAGCCCCTTTATGTCACTAATGTGAGAGTTACATATTCACACGCAATAGAATGCAAAAGAGCGGCAGAGCCCCATTTTTAGAATTAAGGTTGATAAGTTGGTTTTCAAGTATTTGAAACATGATGAGGCCCAGCTCTGTTAACATGTTGTAGTCTCACTCCTAAAATCCAATTAAAGGAGTGACCTAGATTTATATGTAATGTTAAGCCCCTTGATGTCACCAATGTTGAAGTAACCACATTAACATATAAAAGAGGAAGACTCTTCCCCTCCAATATGATAAATACAAAAATAAACGCGACTTTTTCTTTTACATAACTAAGGAGGACATAAGAGACATAACCTTTCTTTTTTTTATCTAAAACAAAGCCGGCATGCAAACTGGAGGAAGATGCTTTTCATGATACAGTTAACAATCCTTGTGTTCATGAGCATAAGTAACCAAGTCATTTGTTAACTTTTTTTCTTCCCTGCAAGTATAAGAAATGCTTCCCAATCCCTGGCACATTGCTTTAACTCTTTGTATTGTATAGATTAGGGCCCAAGATATTTGTATTGTCCCATTTATCATGTGAACAAGCACTTGGGAGTCACACACTCCACCTGAATTAGAAATAAATCTTGACCATCTTCTAAAGTAAGGCTTCCAACCTTCCAACAAAGCCCTTACTTCAACATGCACATGTTTGTAGTAAAAAAAGAAGGGAGGTTCTCCTTTTTTTCTTTTTCTTTTTTTAATTATTATTATAAAAGGAGGCTCTCCCTTTACATGCATGAAACCTTTCCTAAAATTAGTGAAACCCTCTTGAAGAATAACATGCTTAGAATCTTTCCAAACGCATATAAACAGATGTAGTAATCTTAAACTTAGATACTATTTTTTGTGTCTACATAAACGTAGAACAGATATGCATCTATATTTCTGCGTCTGTGTGGTATACACAACATGTAGTCATTAATAATTACTTGTTACGTATCATAGTCTGGCTTTTATATGCTGAAACGCAGTTATAAATACTTTGTGCCTGCCATAGAAACACATAAAAGCATATGCACTATTTTTATTTATTTTTTGAATGTTAGCTATATTTGCAGAAAGCAGACACAAATAATAAAAAAGAAGACGCAAATGAAAAAAAACATTAATTATTTTATTTTATTTTTAATTTTATACTTGTATAAAAATATATTTTATATTTAAATTCTAATTTTTAGATAAATAAAAAATATTATACAAAAATCATCGTAACAATATCATTTACAATAAATAGAGAAAAAAAAAAAACAGAAATCTAATGAACATCATCACTTAATCCTCAGTTGTCGTCATCTCGAGCTTACTCGTCAACTTGACTAAGGAGCAAAGGTTCAGGTATAGGAGGTGCAACATGAAATAATTAAAATAGATAAGTTTAGCCTAATATCCTAACTGTTGATCCAAATGGTCTTCCATTTCTTTTACATGTTTTATTCTTCCTTAAAATTATGCCGGTACCCCTGAAATCAGAAACAAACTTGTATTTGACTATTTTGTCCACCGAACCCTGACTTTAATTTTTGCCTTGAAACTCAAAGTTTAGCCTAATATCCTAATCGATGATCCAAATGGTTTTTATATTCTCCCTACAGGTCTTACTTATTCTTACGGTTATGCTAGTACTCTCAAAATCTGAAATAAACTTGTATTTGACTGTTTTTCCCCCGAACCCAAACTTTCACAATGTTTGTCTTGATACTTACAGTTTAACTTAATATCCTAACCGCTGATCCAAATAATTTTCTATTTCTTCCTACAGGCCTTATTTATCCCACGATTGTGCCATTACTCACGAAATCCAAAACAGACTTGTATTTGACCAATTTGTCCCCCGAAACCAAACCTTCAAAGTTTAACCTAATATCCTAACCATTGATCCAAATGGTTTTTCTTCTCTCTACAGGTCTTATTCATCCTCATGGTCATGTTGGTATTCTAGAAATCCAAAAGAGACATGTATTTGATTGTTTTGCCCCCCAAACGTAAATTTTCAAAGTCTTTGCCTTAAAACTCAAAGTTTGGCCTAATATCCTAATTGTTGATCCAAATACTTTTTCGGTTTTTCCTAAAAGTCTTATTCATCTCATGGTTATGTTAGTACTCTCAGAATCTAAAAAAGACTTGTATTTAACTGTTTTATCCCATGTCTCTAAATAAAAAATTAGGCCTAATATCCTAACCGTTGATCCAAATGGATTTTTGTTTCTTTTATCAGGTTTTATTCATCCCCACAATCATGCTGATATTCTGGAAATCCAAAAAAGACTTATATTTGACTGTTTTGCCCCCCGAACCCAAATTTTCAAAGTTTTTGCTTTGAAACTAAAGCTTGGCCTAATATCCTAACCATTGATTCAAATGGTCTTCTGTTTTTTCTTACAAGTTTTATTCAACCACGCAATCATGCCGATACTCACAAAATCTAAAGAACTTGTATTTGACTATTTTATCCCCCGAACCCAAACTTTCAAAGTTTTTGCATTTAGACTATCATAAACTAAAACTTTTACAATATGAAAATAAAATTAAAAGAATACATATTTGAGATGGTTGAGGTGGCAGTGTTGGAGGCATTGGATGTACCCCAGCTCTTTTCTAACTAACTTCTGTACAAGCACCATCTACTCTAGAGTGAATCCAAAAGGAGATTGGTGTTCTTTTTTCTTTTGGAACCATTAACAGTTTAAACTTGTATCAAGTAGTATTGATTGATCATTTTTGAGTCAATGATTTTCAAGTTATAGGAACCTTGTTTCGTTGCCCTCTTCATTTATATCCATTTTTTCTTCAAACCTCCACTTGTTTTGTTAGTTAAGGAATTAAGGATTATAATTTTCATGGCTCTCTATGCTTAACTCCATATCATGTGCTTGGGTTGTAAGCTTTTCAAATGTTTAAGACTTTATTCCTTTAATGATGTATAGATGCTCCTAATGCATGCCTTAATTGCACATTGCAACTACAAAGATTTCTAATACTTGCTCTTTGCAATCTAAGCAAAGTGCTCTTCACTAGTTGATGTAGTCAATGAAGGGCTCATCTTTCCATTGTTTAGTGTTTGTGAGTTCCATCAAGGTAACTGTATGTCGAGTACTTTAGAACCGGTTGAGAAAATCTTTTTCAAGTTGCTCTCAACTGTCGATCGACTCACCTTCCAACTTTGTATACCAATCGAACACAGTTCCTCTAAGGGATCAAATAAATTTCTTGATAAGAAGATCTCCCTAAGTCCTAACATTTTCACAAGTCTCAATGAAATGAATAACGTGTTGTTTTGGGTTGCCCTTTCCATCAAGCTGGTTGAACTTTAAGGATTGATATCCAAAAGGCATTTTCATGTTGCTGATCTGCTTCTTGTATGGCCTAGAGTATAGAAGTGAATTTTGGTAACATCCTTTATATTGTACTCAGATAGTATTGGTGATCATGTCTTGCAACTGCTGTATTGAGAATGTTGCAATAGAGGTGGAAAGTTGTTGAGAAGCTTTATTTTCTTCTTTCTTTTTCCTTTTGTCCAAAGCAATTTTATTTGAAGTCAAATCGAGAAGGCATGTTGGTTGTTGAATTGACTCGACACTATTTTTCATTATCAACTAGTTCATAAGCTTAGCAATTTCAAAGTCTTTGTCTTCAATGATTTTGGTGAGAAGTGAGATTTTCTCCTCTAATTCTAACAACTTCTCTTCCACGGTTGAAGATTCAATCACCATGACAAGCATGACATCATCAAAGGTGAATGAAAATTCCATTGTTCAAGACATCAACTCGTTATTCAAACTTGCAAAAAGTGATTTAAAGATGATAAAAACATTAGAATCTAACTTAAAGCATGAAGTTTTGCTTCCTAAATAATTTGAAATTCTCTAAGAAAGATGATTCTTCATCATTGACCGTGTAGTTTACTTCTTCCGTGGTGATGAGATCCGAAATGACAAAAGGTTAAACCTTAGTTTGATTCACAACTCGAAGAAGTTGTTAGTTGATGGATTTTGATATCATTTGTGTGATCCGTCCATCGCATGTGATCTTGTCGGCTATGATGTGGTTGAATAGAGTTTGATCTCTTTTGTGTGATTCATTCATTGCATGTGATCTTGTTGGTGGAAGCATCATCAACCACAAAGGACGTGCCAACTTTAGCAGAGACACCTACATCTTTTTTGGCTTAGTTCTTCATAGCAGACATAAGATCCAATAGTGTTGATGTAGAGGCTTTTAAAGAAGAAATGAGATGAAAGGCAGAGTTGTCCCACCGAGCATGCCATAAAATTTGTGAACAACAAATTCATGCCTGAAAGTAATAGACAAGAAAGTGTGTACAAAAATAACAATTTTACTATATTTCTAAAAAGATGGAACAACCTCTGAATTAATATTTTTTACAGAAAAAAGAATGTATTCCTCTGATTCGATTTCCTTGAAATATTTACTTGATCCTGAGAGCTATGTATCTTGATCAAGGATAAATTGATGAACTTCTTTCAAAACAACATTGTAGGATGATTATTAAGAAACGTCTTATGATCTTTCTGGGCACTAAGCTTAATCGCAAGGATTTGTGGCTTGCTTGAATCTCTGTTGTTTAGGAAAGAAAAGCATTGGACTTTCAGGAGCTTTTGTGCTTTAAGCTTTCTACGTCCCTTCCATTGCTTATGTAAACCTATTTATAGGAGAAGGCTATGGTGGAAAAGTTTAAGAATTTGATGGTAAATGTAGTGATTGAAGAATTTATCTAATTTAAATGTAATTGGTGGTGATTGAATGTAATGTTGGGGAATTGAAAGTGAGTTGATTGCGATTGAAGTTGATTTGATTGTGATAGTTGTTGATTGTCAATTGTGTCTCTTTTGTGGATTGACCAATTAATATTTAATTTGTTAATTTGTATTTTGACTAATTAGTGTCTAATTTTTCAATTTATAATTTAACTAATTGACCCTTAAATTAACCAATTATTTTAATAGACAAAAATATCAAAATTTTGACATCAACAATAGCCTCCAAAAAAATTAATTGGATGAATTCATTAATTTATTACCATTTCTGTATGTTATTGTGTTAATAATTTTATGAGAAAAATAATAATGATTTCTATTTTAATTTATAAGATGACAAGATATTTTAAAATATTATAAGGAATCAATTAGTTACACTTAAAAATTTTTTCTTCCATCAAAATAACAATGATAATTATTAAATTCTTATTGAACAAAGTAGGCAAACTAGTAAGGTGAATAGTTTGTTCTTTTAAAATGTTTTGTTTCAAAATTTTTTTGTTTGAGATAAATTAGTTAAAATAGAGTGCAAAGAAAAGCATAAAGTAAAGTAATATAGAGACACAAGATTTTTATAGTGGTTCACCAAAAATACCTAGCTAGTGTATTCATTAGGAGACACTTGAGAGTTCCTTTAACCATTGATTTTCTAACTTAAAGAATCAGCTACCCTCTGGCTCTTTTCATGGAAATCAGTTCCCTCTAATCTCTTACTGGTAGATCAGTGACCTTTGATTAATTATAAGGAAAATTGAGCCCTCTGATCAATTACGAAAAAACTCGAAACCATTTACAACTGATTGAACTTATAAGTATCAATCATCCACCTTCATTTCACATAACACACAAGTTATACACCTTGTCTTTTCCTCGGAATGAAGAATTATAAATGATTGACTTAATCATAGTCTAGCTACTTAGATGAGTGTTACTAACAGAACAAATGATATGAAAGTTTAAGCTCAGAGAGTATCTTGATTGTATTCTTCTTTTGATTGTGTACTTTCCTCTTTTTCTTCATCTTAGCTTATTAGTATGGGGGCCCTTGACATTCAGCTTTTTTCTATTTCTTAGCCACTTCTCTCCCTACCTATGTTCTTCAAAACATGGGCATTTTCTAATCTGGAGACAAGATGCAATGAAGCATCAGGATTGCACAGAGCAAAAGCCAAAATACTTGAATATGGTAGTCAAATTTAAGGTATAACTCAGCCCTTTCTTCTTACTTCTTGCTAGATTGTGGCAATTTATCATTTTTTTTTTTCTGAAATAAGTTTGAGCAAGTTAAGCTCTTCATTATCAGAGTCAAATGATGAAGATCTTAGATTGTGAAACAGCTGTGTGGCTTTCTAATCTTGAGAATAGAGTCATTACCACTAATAAATGGCAGACTCTGTGTTCAATCTTGAATTGGGATGAGCTTGTAATAGATTCGCATAGCCTAATTATTGTAGACTTGATCATCAGTTAGAGAGATGGGATCGGGTCCACCTTTAGATAATTCAAACAGATTGTATAGTAAATTCTTTATAATGACAATCTCATACCCTAATATCCAATTTTTTAGTCCATTTGCAATTGGAGTCAGATTTGTATAGAAAAGGCTTATTTGATCAAGATAGACATATTCACTATGCTAGACAAACTTGTAAAGAGATTGAAATTCGAACACATCGGATGGTTTGTCCTTAAAGATGTCATAAGAATTAACATCAATGTTTGTACTACTCATATCTTTGTGATTTTGAAAATTTTCTGAATTTTCTTTGAATTGAACCATAGTCTGATGACAGATAGGATCGTCAATTTTTTGTACATCTTCTGAATAAGGAGAAATGGTTTAACCCTGCTTAGAAAATGAAGAATCAATGATTGCATAGCCACTTTAGTGACATAGCTAATTTGAGTATTGAGAGAATCTTGATTGAAATAGCTAGAATAATGTAGAATGTCCAGAAGTAATTGAGTATTAACTATTGAGTTGATGAGATTTTTTGGGGAGGCGAATGATATGATGTTATGAAGCAATAAGTACTTTTAACAAAAGTAAGCAGAATCTTAATTATAGTAAAAACAAATTAAGTGTGATAACATGATTTTAATAGTTTAGAAACGTTCTTACAATTCAGCTGAGAGGTTCAGCTATTCATTTTTACACATAAAGAATAGCTGTCGTTTAGGAGGCTAGATGTCATCCAAAGATGCATTGAACACGTAATCTCAAAAAAAAAAAAATGCTCGTTTAAAGAAATTTTAATAAGATATCCAATCAAACAGATGGAGACAAGCGATAAGTAATTATAACTAGATGCCAAAAAAATAAATCAAGTAAATCAATTAATTTCAAAGTGAAGATTAAAAGAACTTAAAATCTTCTCTAAAAATTTGCTAGTCTTTTTAGTCAAGTTACTAGGTGATTATAGGATTTTTCTTCAAGTCTTTTCATCATTTCCTGTGATGATACTTACATAAAGAAAGTATTATTTTTGGTACCCACGGACTCATCGGTTCATTAAGAGTTAGCTAGTGACTCAAAAACTTCAAACAAATTGTTATAGAAAAAAAAATGTTGCTCTTTCAACAGATAGTTACCTTTTTAAAACTTTTTAAAACAGTGGAGCTAAGAGAAAAGGAAAGTTTGCCTCTGATCAATACACAGAGTTTAGAAAAGATTTAAAATAATTTTCATGAACCATCTCTAGTTCCAATTGTTAGCCCAAGTAAGCAAACTATAGTGAGTGAATAATTTGATCTTTCAAAATGGTCTATTTAAAAACTCTTTTGCTTTGAGAGATTAGACAAAATGGAATGTAGCGGAAAGCAGAAAGCAAAATAAAGTAGAGACACAAGGTTTTTATAGTGGTTCATCAGAAAACCCATGACTAATCTACTTCCTTAAGGTGACACTGGAGAGTTCCATTAACGATTGATCTTTCTAATTTAAGGAATCAATTATCCTCTTATTCTTTATAAGAACTGTTAGTGCCATTTGATCACTTACAGGGAAGATCAGTGCTCTCTGATTAATTATAGAGATAACAGAGACCTTTAATCAATTACAGGGTGACCAAGACCCTTTACAACCAATTGAACTATACATGTCACACTTTTCATAAAGGCATGACTGGCCGAAAAATTGGATAACCAAATATCCTGTAACCCTGACTTTACCACAACTAAATATATACAACTTTTGACTAAACCAACACAAAATGAAAAAAAAAATTATAAAATAAAAGTTGACTATAAAAGCTTTGTTACTAAACAATTAACAACAAAGACAACAATGAGCTCTGCTCCGTTTCTCATTACAATAATAAATAACAAAACTATTATACAACATAAGACCAGACATCTTACAGCTCTAGTGTGATTGCAAACTGTCATCTTTGATTTCAAGTATAAGATTCTGAATATACCTTGCTGTCAAATACTCGGCAAAGCCCAGTTTTGGTATTTTCATTCTCTTGAGATCTTGTTACTAAAAAAAATTCATAAAAGAGGAGTGAGTCCTATAGACTCCGTGAATAGAAAAACTTACCCAAATGGTACTAGCATCACTCAACATAAGTATATAACATATATAGTTAATTAATATCACGTAATCATGTTCACGTCTTAATTCAGAATACACGTATGCATTTTGAAATCATCATAATTTCATAACTCACATGATTCATAAGATAACAAATCAATCAAAGCAATCACAGCATACAAAGCAAGCAAAAGGCCAGTCAAGTAACTCAGCCCTGCACAAAACTATCATTTACTCACCCGTACAACAGATTAATTTTCACACATAATCAATCCCACCAGGGTTGAGCACTCAATTTTCTTTACACATTTAGGTAAAATTGGAATAACTCATAATTTCAATTCAAAATGTCCTAGGTGCACCTGGATTTCACTTTCGGAAATAAAAATTTCTTAGAAAATTTCATTTTGTTAGCCTTTATCAACCACAAACAATTTCAAATAAACATAACACAAATAATGAAACATTGTACTTGTACATTTATTCAAATACACATGCAATTACACATAATAATCTAGCCCCCAAAGGTAACGTTAACCACTCACTGTTTACCGATATTGATCGTTACTCTCTCTTGCGTTCGCGTATGTCGTTAATTTAACAACACTTTTCGAAGCTGCAATTACATTTTCCAAGCATTATTAAGTTTATCAACTTTATAATTATACCATTTTAATTACTGAAAATGTAAAGTTACTAAGTTTCAAGTACTTATTTAAACTTTACTCATTTTAAACATTTTCACAATCCCCTTGGATATATGTTTGTTTCTAACTTACATATTTAACCAAATTTAATAAAACCAAGTTTAAACATTAACTTTAAGAAGTTAGTCATCTTTCTTATCTAGAAACTTTTCCAAAAATTAGCCTTTAATTCACTCAATTCCTCACATGAACAAAAACAGGACACTTGTACCATTCCTGGTTACTAACATCTAAATCCATTGCTTATAGAATTCTCATACTTGAAAAATAATTATGAAACTTTATAGTCTAGCTTATCAAGGTGTTAGGAACATTTCATCTTAACCACCCTACTCCTAATTCATCCTTTAAGACCCCATAATATCAATTACTTCAAAACAATTATACTTCAGGACCGAAAATCATAGTCATGACTTCCAATTCCTCCAAAATACACACAATAAGGAATTAAGACATGCACCACTCCAGATTAACTTTTTAGTATGTTAGGAATAACTTTTATTTAGAGGTCCTAGGCTAATTCAACCCAAAACCTATGATAAAGTCTCATGGACCTATTGAAGCTCACTAAAAATGCTGCATGGATCTAGCCTCAGTCAAATAGCTCTAACTATCAATATACTTAGAACTAGGTTACGAAATTTTTCAGAAATCATCTAAAGATTCTAAGCTACATTTTCTCTCTAGATCTCTTAACCTAATTCAGTCCATAAGACACTCAAAATACCCAATTTTATGAACTTATAAAATCTGGACCTGATTCCCTTTCATTACCATGTAACTTTCACTTTCAACCCTTCACCCCACAACTAAACATTCTTTGCTCATACTTACTACCCCCTTTCATTAAATCCTCAACTCACCACTTTAACCAACCACTCTTTGCTCTTGTTTATGAACATTTTATTCAAATTCCAGTAGCAACTAACTACCAAGAATTAAATCTTCCAAGTTCTACTCATAAAGTTATCACTAGTTTCATTTAAGTATTTTTTTTTTTTTTTTTTTACAAACATCTTAAGGACATAATTACTTTTGTTGCATGTGTATGTATATTATATTTATACATACCCAAACTAGTGAACACAATTTTATTAATTCTATATTACTCATATTCCAAACCTTAGCTTTAGAGTTAATTTAGTTATTTAAAGGTGTCACCATCCACATTAACATTTTGATCTCACACATACTCATTTTTCATACATATATTTTTCCTTCAAGAAATAAAAGAGACCACTATGGTATTTGTATTAGAGACTCTGAATATACATATTCACAAGTCACAAATCCTATACCCCTTAACATGTAGGACAACTAATCTTCCCCTTTTCATATATCTTTCTAAATTTCACCCTTATTTGCATAGACCAACCAATAATACTAAACATCAATTACCTATTTCCGGCCATTAAAAAATAATTCAAAGCTCACATCCTTGGTAAAAATAACAAACTTCCATATATTCAGTCCTAATCCTACTATAACTATATTTTCTTTAGAAAATGAAACTAGTTGGGAATTGACTTTCCTATTATTTTCCTGAAATTGATTTCAAAATATCACTGATAAACAAAAAGACGTAATACCAAGGCATAAACGTGATGGCAGACTTGATAAATCTAGTTATAAAAAAATTAAAATGAATGGACTTTGTAACCAATAGGAGACATAGACAAACTAGTACCACTTATAGTAAGGAAGAGCAATAGACTTCGGTTAGAGCACGGTTCAGATTTTCACTTAACCCAAAATATATTAATAATCTATAAAATAGATTCCTTTCAAGCCATTGAACTAGGCATACTGGAACAAACTCTAGACTTAAAATTCCTGCAAAAATCAAGTTGCTGCCCCCCTCCTAAAATAGGGGAAGCGAATCAAGGCAGTCTAGTTACACACTCGTTTCTCTTTAACTAGCTTAGAAACTCCTACACGACCACACCTCAACACCCAAAACCTTGAAGGTCACAGGTAGAAATTCCTTCATACATGGCTAAGATTTTCTTGATGTAAAACAAAGCACATATGTTGTAGCATAAGAGAAAAGAAAACAAGCTAGAATAAGAAAAAGAAAAGGAGGAATACCTCACACCTTCCCTTGGCCACAACAAAGAAAAATTTTACCATCTCTAACTCTATCAAGGGAACCTCAAAGTGACGCCATGAAGAGAGAAAAGAAAGCAAGAGAAATCTGCTGAGAATAATAAAAAGGAAGGCGGTGCAACAGAAAGAGAAAAGGAAAAAGTAAGGTGTATAAAACAAAAGAATTAGGAGTCAAAATCAATATTCTTATTTGTGGCACTAATTAAACCTTTAGTTTAGATGTTTATATTCAATTCTAATTATTTATATACATATCTAATCTCTCACTATCTATATACATATACTATACATATATATATATTTTACACTTACAATATCACATAGGACAAAAATTTAAAAGATTAAAATTACGTCAAACTAATGCATAGAGTATAATTATTCTTGTTATATACACGTACACATACACATACACATACACATACACATACACATATACATACACATACACATACACATACACATACACATACATACATACATACATACATATATTCATCCCACTTTACTTTATTTGATTCACACTTTTATTTTATTTAGTTTACAACAATAAGTTATACACAAAAATTTTAAAATCCAACTAGAATCTCGAGTTATAACATGTTTAATTATATTGTTATTCAATTAATTTATTTATGTATTTATTATTTTATAACTAAAATTTTACACATTATATTTAAAACTCGATTTTTTAATATTGGGTTATAACAATACATGTATCAATTATCCACCTTCGTTTCACAGAATACACAAGTTATACAACTTGTCTTTTCCTCTCAAGGAATAATTGCAAAGGATTAACTCAATCACAAAGTTAGATTGCTTTAGATGAGCTTCACAACAAAGCAAATCAAATGAAATTTTGACTTTTTATGAAAGATGAATGATGAAGATATGAAAGTTTAACCTCAGAGAGATTCTTAATTGTATTCTTATTCTGATTTTTCTCTTTTCTCTTTTTTTTTTCCTTTTTGGCTCATTAGCCTATAGGGGCCTTGGCATTCAGCCTTTTTCTATTTCTTGGTCACTTTCCCTCCTTACATCTTTTCTTTAGAGGTTTGTAATTTATATTGTAATCAAAAGAATCGTTACTCTATAAATTTTATTACAAAGATGAAGTGTTATTGTAGATGTGAAACATTATTTTTTGATGTTGATTCTTAATTTACTGGTGAGTGGTGTTTTTTATAGTATCTGGAGATCTGTATGACATGACTTTTAAGGAGTTTCAGAAAAAAAATAATAAATTCATATTAGCAGTGAACATTGGTTATTGTGCACGTTTCATCTTGTTTGCTTTTGCTTAGAACTTTTTTTATGTAGAATCTTGTTTTAGTTGAATTTTGTTCAAATAATAGAGTTGACACAAAGATAATGTTATGCATGTACAAACAGTGAATCTTGATGGAGTCTTATTATGTGTTTGTACCATTCCATAAATTGAACTTGTGTAACATTGCACTAGTGTGAAAAAACAATTAGCTGCTTCATTTAAATGATACGAAGAGTTTTGATATGTGAAACTTCAGCTACTATTTCTTAGTTTTAGTAGTTGTATGAATTAATGAATGACGTGTATCACTTCTATAGTTAGTCGACATTATATAATTTAGTAGTTAATACATTTGACTTTATTTAAACAGTTAGTCCAGATTCAGTAGTTAGTCATTTTCAGTTCCTTTAGTCATCAAATGTTCTTCAACACTTGAGAATCAACTGATTTTCTTTCAGAACTTAGACAACCGTCAATTGCAGAAAGTCGAATACTGATTCATTCAATCATTGGCTTTCAGCATTTAAATGAAGTTCATTAAGTTCCAATGAGATTGTGCTAAAAGAATCCTTGCTCTTATCCAATTTAGTTTAGCATATGTAAAATAGACAAGTTGATGGAATTATAATTCAACCGTTGTTTTGTAATGATTGGAATCAACAATTATTTTATAATGATCAAACTCTTATATTTAGAGTAAAGTCATATTACCAATTGACTTGACAATTCTAATGCACAATCATTTTTATTTATTAACGATAATTTAGATCTAGTTTTTGAAAGTTAACTTAATTAGTACACAATCTTTCAAAAATATTTTAATGTAATAAATATAGTATATATGCTACATGTTTTGTCATAAAATATAAAAATAATGTTGGCATGATATCATTTTTTTTCTTTCATGTCTTGAACTATTTTCTTTTTCTTTTTGGAATGAAAATGAAAAAAAAATCATACATATACTACTATAAATTATTATTTTATAAAAACATTAATCTTTCTTTTATATAAATAGTTATTTTTTTTATAAAATTAAAAAAAATCAGAATTAGTTTATATATTAAAGTTGTTCCATAAATTGAATAAATATGATATTTAAATTATAAATAATTAAGATATAATTGACTCGATCCCCAGCATCAACTCAAAAAATGGGAGATGGTGTTCAAATGTATCAACTTTAATTATATGTTTGTGCTAAATTATATGGAAAATTAATATATAATAATTTAAGAGACATTTATTATTTTAATGGTTCATTTAATAATAGCCTCACAATGCACATGCTTACTAGTGTTTTTATAAACTTCTATTTTATTTTTTTAGTTAGTACATTTTACCCCCTTATAGTTTGATTTATTCTCAAACACATACACGTGGTTCATTTTGTCCAAAGACACTCCCTCTGAATTTTTGGACCGAAGCGTTTTTGGACATAATCCATCCAAACTAACAGTTTTCTAACTAAATTATCAAAAATCCAAAACTACCCTTTTCATTTATAAATTCATGTCATTGATTTCCTATTATCTCTTTCATTTTCTATTAACAAAAATAAATTAAATCTCATTTTACTTCAAAATCTAATACATAGTTACTAAAAACAAAAATCAAATTGTGTTAAACTAAAATTCCTTAAAAAATAAAGTATAATAGGGGGAAGATGAAGATGATAAAGAAGAGTAAGATTTGTCTATGTTTCTATTATTGAAAGAGTGGTTAGATCATAGAAAAAGTAAGTATAGGCAATAGGTACTAGAATTACATAAAAGTCTTATAAAGTTTGGTCTTAAATTGAAGGAGCTGGATAATAAATGAAAGGAGTTGATTATTGAAGAAAGCTAAGCTGGTATTGGAGAGAGACGATTTGTGTCAAGAGCATGTGAGAGTTTGGATTGAAGTTATAAGCGCTTTTTGATTAGTTGGTATGTTTTACATTCATTGAGGCCCTTCTTGAATAAACCAAATCGTTTTCTTTTAGTTTGGGTGACTTATTGGCTTTAATGTCTTTTAGATTTACATAATTGTCTTTTTAGTTTTATGAGCTTCAATCAAAAAGTGGTTGTTTCAATGGGTTCTTGTTTACCTAAAATGAAAGAGATAATAAGAAATTAATGGCATGTATTAATAAATTAAAGGTTTAGTTTTGGTTTTTTGATAATTTAGTTAATTAGAAACCAGTTAGTTTGGATGGATTCCATCCAAAAACACTAGTCCAAATTTTAGGGGTTCTTTTAGACAAAATGAACTACGTGTTTTAAAATTAAGTCAAAGCATAAGGGGGTAAAGTGTATTTTACTCTACTTTTAAAAAAATGTAATGCATTTAAGGGGGAGGAATTTAAATAATTTATTTTTAAAATTTTAGTTGGTGCAATTGATAAATGAGTGGGAGAAGTTGGTGTGTGAGTTGGACATAAGTGCTAGTTTTACTTGGTGTTTGCAAAATAGTGTTTTAAAGAATTGATTTTGGCCAAAGGTGATTATTGGAGAATTGATTTGACAGAATCTGTTTTTATGTTTGGTTACTTTATTTGAAATGTGATTTGACCCTTAGTAAGGTGTTTAGTTACATAATTTCATAAGTGCTTTGGATGGTATAAAAGATATAAAAAGACCATCAAAAGTGATTTTTATGAATATATGCTTGGTTACAAAAGTGCCTTTTAAGATTTTTATTTTTTAATTTATAATCTTTTTAATAAATAAATTAAAATAACAGTTTTTATTATAATATTTTAATTATCTAATTTTTATTTTTTTTGGTATTTTTTTTTTTTCAACAAATAGAATGCATAGAAAAGGATAAGAAAAATAGGATAAGAATCCTCTTTAAATAGAAGAATAAAGGAATTATAAGAAAATTAAACAAAAGAAAATCTCCAATAGGCTTAACAATTGGGTGCACTGAAACCAAGGGCACCAAAGATAGCATGGACAAACACAGAATCTTTTCCTTCTCCCCCTTTCAAAACCCTTAACATAGTATCATAAACTGAAAAAAAAAAACCAAAGTGAAATAAATTTTTTTTGATAAAACCCTAGCGGCAATATACTGAGTCAGAGAGAATAGAAAAAGTCACCTTTAATGAAAAGAGTGAGGAAAAAAAAGATAGCGGCTAGATCTTCTAAAATCTTTAATAAACTGATGAAATACAGTTTGAGGCTCCAGAGCAGTGCAAAGAGTGATCGTAATAATCTGGAAAGCAAATAATGACCAACTCATGTAAATTTAGAAAAAGATTAAAGGTAATTTTATCCTGAAATATTATAAAATTTGTGTCCCTTGTCCATGCAAAAGTGTGTTTTGGTGAAGTTACCTATTTGTAACTTCTCCAAAATAGGCCAAAACTGTGTTTTATGTTGGACAAAATCATTTTTAATTTTTAACCAAATAAATAATTAATCAGGTCAAAATAATTTTTCAACACCTAAACACCAAACACAGTCTGCAAACAAAGAACCAAACTGGGCCATAACGTTAGAAGTTAATTTAGCCTAATGCTAATTAAGGACTTGGAACTTATTTGGCATTAATGTATTTAAATTAAAGTAGGATATATTTTTCTTTTAAAAATATGATACTTTTTGTTTCTTTCAAGAATAAAGTAGAACTTATGACCAAATACAAGCAATATTATTTTATTAATATAAACAAATTATATTAACAGTGATTAAAAAAATAAGTTTGAAAAAAGTTTGTTGGACTTATGAGCTACACAATAGTTCTTTCATTTTTCATTAACTCATATCTCATGAGAAGACAAAATTCAAATATAAATTTTTGATAAAACACTTAAGAGTCTTTTTACTAATTGAATTAACTGAAACTTTCCTTATAAAAACTTTCAAGTGATAATATATACAGTTCTCCTAAGGACATGTATCCTTATGTCTCAACATAGAGTTCTCTTAAAGTTGCATATTCTTAATAAATGAGGTTTATGATATGTATACGACATAAAAGTACTAGGTGAGCCAAACTGGGCTATTGGCTAGACTAAAAAGTAAAATCAAAAACTCAATTCACTTTGTTGACTTTGCATTTTCTCTATCATCCTGACATTATATTTTTTCTATCTTTCGCTCTGACTCTTTTACCCTCTCACATAGAGATAACAATCACTCACTCAAATTCAGAGATTTGGCCACTAGTTGAATTGAACTACCCCCTCCCCCCCCCTCCCCCCCCAAATCATCATCAAAGAAGATAGAAATTTAATATGAACCCAACTGTCCTCCATACCCAGAGAGAATAATATTCATCCTCAAACCTTAAGCCACAAATCAAAGATAAATAGAAAGAAATGATGGAGTTTAAAGACTCAAAAATAGCGTCATTCGACACCTTTAATGCTGATGGAAAAGACCACACCGATTTTACGACCCTTGGAAGATGATTGCTATATGGACATTATGATCCTCATCTCCTTTCTAATTCTACTTTTACTCTTTCATATGATTTTTGTCACAAACCATCACCAGTAGCAAACATATAAAATAATTTATGCTGGTGTCGAAGGACTCGTAGATGCTGGATTGTCAAAGATCCCACACAAGTTCTATTGTGGAAAGCTCCTTAGTTACATTTCATCAAGTGATTCAAAACTCGCCATCCCCATTATAAACCTGAATTGAGCTTGTGGATAGCTCCTCATTTACATTTCTTTGCTTGTTTTTTCATTTACTTGGTAGAAGAAACCCATGTAGTACATTAGCATTTGAGATTGTGCTTGATAAGTTTATACTTTTGTTAACACCAAAAACTATGTAAAGTATGGGTCGACTTCATTTGGGCTTATTTGGTAATTTTCGATCAGCTGAGCACTAACTCAGCTAATGGACTAGATCGGCTAACTGAATTTGAGCTTAATTCAAATAATTTCAATTGGATTAAGACCAAGTAGGCCACTTAGTTACTAGAATCAAGTAATATCCAATATTTTTATTCAAAAATAAGATGGCATGGTTTCAAATCTCTTTGAAATAGGGATTTTCGGTTAGGATCTCAGCTGAAAGGATAAAGTTGTTGGGAGTGGTTCAGAGGTGGAGATAAAGATAAGACTTATTCAAACTGGTTCAAATTTGGTCTTTCAACAAGCCTGGACACTTATTGGGCTTACAGACTCTTTGAAGCAAAATTAGGTCAGTTAGCTGAGTTATTGGGTCAGTCGAGTTAGACTAAGTCAAGGGTAGTTTGGTGCATCTGGATCACATTTAACGTCAAACCCTATTTCTAAGGGAAAATAAAGATATGGGGCACCATAAAATTATTATTTGGACTAGCTAAGGCAGTAATCAGTTGCTAAAAATCTAGGCAGGTCAGCTAACAGGGGCTGTAACCCACTTTGGTTGTTAGCTATGTTCCTAAATTGGTGGATACTTGGTTAGAAAGTTAAGGAAGAACGGTGGCAGATAGGCTTAGTAGGTTAACGGCTAGTTTTTCTTGTATCAATAGAACTAGAGTTATCAATTGTCAAACACTCTAATGTCAAACACACAATAATCCAACATCAATTCAATTTCTATTTTACATTCAGCCTTTATTGCTTTATTTACAACATTTCTTGACATGCATTATTTATAGCATTTCTTTACATGCTCTATTTATAGTATTTCTTTACATGCTTTATCACATTTATTTATCGCTTCCCTTTTCTAATTCATACATAATAGTTACATTTAATCGTACCAAATCACTAGGAGCTTTCTTTAGTATCCTAGGAACCCATTATCTAAGAAACAGAGTCCCTTTTCTTAGCCGAATCTCTTGAAAGTGAGAATCAAGAGTTACGAAGTTAGCAAACTCACCTCGGCTGATCTCTATAGAAAAATATTTCGTAAACAACTTTATATTGAATTGGAGAGATATATTATGATAGAATCTCAAAGTCTCAAATCAAGTAATTAAATCGGGTTGCATTTTGTTCGAGTTACTATTATAGATTCTTGATCTTAAAACCAACACTCTAAAGAAATGGACGGTGGTGACGAGCTTCTATTATTAGGTCATTACTACCCATCTTGTCCAGAACTAGAATTAACAATTGGCACAAGCAAGCACTTTGAATTGACAGTAATTTCCTCAACATGCTTTTACAAGATCAAATTGACGGTCTTCATGAAAACCAATGGGTATTCATCACAAGCATGGTGCTCTAGTGGTAAACCTTGAGAGTGGAAAGTGTAATATAACTACCACTATTGTTTACTTTATATTGTTCATAATGCATACATCATAGTCTTAAAAATATGAAACAATGACTGATCACGTCAGACCCACACCAGAAATATAAAGCAAAGATATAAAATTTGTATATGTAATTGATAAAATAATTGAATTATTGGATGCTTTTACAACTCAATAGAAACCTCTACTTATATAGGTTTCATGTGCTAAACCAACTCACATTTTAACAATGTGGGACTAAAGACAAAACAATATATTTTATACTATTTCTAATTAATAACTCCTATTTCTATTTCCTACGTGAGACTAAGAAAAAACTAGAATAAACTTACAACTGACTAAGGGTATTCCATCATAATTATAAAAATACAATAAACTAAAATAATTTAATCCCCATTCTTGTCTACATCAGAGTTCTTGTTTATATGCAACCTTCAGACTTTTATGTTCATATCTCTTGTTAATGGGTTTAGGGTCTCAAAAGCCAAATCTAGATTGTGTTACTCTTTTTGAGTCTGCAATGTCAGAATCCAAGTAGACTATGGTGGAGCTAGACATTTATACTTGGAGAGTGGACTAAAAATTTTATATAAACGTATTCAATTATAGTAATAGCAAAAAATAATTATCAGAAACTCAACAACTCATAAGATATAATAAAAATTTATAAGATACGAAAATAAATATAATTCAAATATATCTTGAGTTGTTTAAATAAAATTTAAAATTGTGAAAGATGTGCTTTTTATAAGAATCTCATCGTCTGTTGAGTTTTAAGTTTTAATCTATTAGTTTTTTAATTTTATAATCTTGTAATATAAAAAGTAAAAATGTTATTCAGCTTTTACTTTAAACATATTACTTTAAAGAGACATTATAAAAAATAAGAGAAAATAAAAGACTAAAAATTAATTTTTTATTATAATGTTAATATTTATTTATAAAACTGGGCTATAGCCCCCTCTAATCTCTTAAAGACTCCCCCTTACAAGTGGATATACGGTATTAGTGATGGAGGAAATTTTGGTTTCGATAGGTCTGTGCTTCCACGATGCAGAATTCCAAAATTTGGAAGCCATGAAATGTGAAGCGAGGAATAGAGAGAGAAAATGGCAAAATCAGAAAGTAAATGAAAAGTCAACAAAGTGAATTGATTTTTTTTTGTTTTTCGTTGGGTAATGGCTCCATTCCCGTTCACGCAGTAGTTTTATGTCGTGCACATATCATCTTCTATAAATAATTACAAGTATCCCATAACTCTTGTAAAATAATAATAATGTGAATACTGAGCATAAGTCAAAACAAAATAATTACATATCTTATTTGTTCTTTTTTAAGAACTTACAAATATTTACGAAATGTACTCAATCTACTTAGATATGGTGAGGAAGGTACTCTTGTTTCCTTAAATCTATCAAAAGTTTCATGAAATGAGAAATGAGAATTTGTGGGCAAGCTTTTATATGCTGCCTGTTACATAGCTTTGTATTACAAGTACAACCAATGCACATTTATTGTTTGGTTTATCGAAGTTAAACGCAGGACCATGGCTAAATTTCTTTGGGAATGAAAAATGTGGCTAAATTTCAACCAAAAACATCCGCCTCTTATGTCACTTGTCACTCAATTATTATATTTAAATTGAAAATTTTATTTTAGTAGAATTCTTTCTTCTTCGCATGGATGAATACAAATAACATAAAAGGGTGTGTTTGATATGGGGTTAAAAGAGGTAAAAGTTAAAAGAGTAATTATTTACCTCATTTAAGTGTGTTTGGCACAAGAAGTGGCTAGAGGGTAAAGTTTCAGCAGGTTAAAGTTGTCTTCTAATTATGAGTTTAATCATTACCCTTTGGGATGGTAGGTTGAGAGAGGTTAAAGGAAATAAATAAAAGGAACAATCAGCATGGTTTACGGAGGGAGAGGGAGAAAGTACTGAACATTTGTCAAACTCATGGCCATAGCCGCCGCCATTTCGCTACCCCTGACTTGGGGAACTCACCCCTCTCCCTCACCTCCGTTAATCTAATTCAATCTCCTTCCTCTTTCTCTACTTTCTAGTTGAATTCCTCCCAATAGAAATCATCATAAAGGGATTCAATTTCTTTGAGATGCACAATTTCAGAGAGGTAAGAGAAGTAAAAGAAGAAGAAATTTTGGGAAATTGAATGAAGTCGAGTCCAACGAAAGCAAGGCTACAAGCAGAGGCTATATATACAAAATAAATAAATAAAAGGTTACTGTCTTCTCCCTTCCTTAATTTGGGGCTCTGTTGCCAAGGCCATCAATTTACCAATTATGATTAATATTTAAGTGTTCAAAACTTAACTTACGTCTATTATCACAACCAAATACAATTAACCTTAATATTTCTATCATTAATATATGTTCCATGAAACTATCTCCATGGACCACTTAACCCTCAAATCTTTAACCTTCTACCAAACACACCCAAAGTTGAAAGTTAGGATTTCAAAATATAAGGGCTTGTGTATAGGGGTGTCAGCTCAGCTCAGCTCGGCTCGTCTCACTTTAGGCAAGCTCGAGCTCGTCTCAGGGCTCACCAGTAAATATCAAGCTCGGCTCGGCTCGTTAAGGGCTCGTTAAGATTATTTGAAAATTCTAAAAAAATTTTATAGGCAATGAGAGTTGAACCCAAGATCTTTTAGTGAATATTTGTGCAGATTATCACTAAACCAAGTAACACTTTGTGTTAGTTTTTTTGTATATAAATAGATTTATTATAAATGTATATATAAATAATAAAAATTTATTAAATAATATTAAACGAGCTAACTCACGAGCCGAGCTCACCAAGCCTTGAAAAGATTGAGCTCGGCTCGTTTCAGTAAACAAGCTTAAAATAAAGCTCAAGATCGGCTCATTTAAAAAACGAGCCGAGCTTGATCCAAGCTCTTAACGAGTAGCTCACAAACTATTCATTGCCAATCATACTTGTGTATACACTAAATTTTTGTTAGTTTATTTTAGTCTCTAATTTGAATAGTCAGTATCAAAGTAAAATAACGATGTTGATTATGTTAAATTGTAATTGAATAATTAAAATTTTAATTGGTCAATTAATTACTTGACTAATTAAAATCAATTAGATACTTACAAATGTGGACATTTAAATGTTGATTCAAAATCAACCCAAATCACCATTTCAATTATCACCAATAAAATGCCAATTATTCATTGTCAAATCTCATCTTTCTCAAATAGTATTCAATCACATTAAATTACCCCAAATCATATTAAAAGATTCAATTACCCAAGTTGCCTCCAAAATTTTCTATAATTTAATTTGTTTAAAGGAGGATGCATTTTATTTTATTTTCCGGAGATTTACTGCCTTCCAGTAAAATGGATTGACAGTCAAAAACATTTGGGAAATGCAAGATACGACACCAAAAACATGAACCTCATATAAAATTTAGTTTTATAGTCATGGAATGCGAAAAGAAAA
The DNA here is from genome assembly GCA_029379385.1 of Quillaja saponaria. NCBI lineage: Eukaryota > Viridiplantae > Streptophyta > Magnoliopsida > Fabales > Quillajaceae > Quillaja > Quillaja saponaria. The sequence continues at coordinate 20,948,180 of CM055608.1, read as the reverse complement.
TGCAATGTTCCATTCATTGAAAAGTATCTATACTTGAAGAGTATAGAAACTTGAAGTATTACATATTACAACAATTTTTATAACAGAAAAATAAATAAATAGATTCATTCATAAGAATATTGACTTGCATGTATAATAACCTCTTACTATATAACAACATTATTAGACATAGGTATTAGTAATTATATATTAATCCCCCAACACTGATATGTAATTCAATATCAAATATTAAGCATATGAGCAAGGGTTTGTAGGTTCAGATCAAGAACTTGTGGAAGAGGGTTTGGAATTTGTCCATTTCCTTATGAGGGAGAGCCACCAAAACAATGACCCCATCATTTGTTCCACCTTCATTTTTGTTATGAATATCAGGAAAAAGAAGTACGATATCTTTCTTGTGATAAACCACAGGACAACTATACCTTGGTTTTCCCCATGGATACTCCACCTCTTCAAACCCTAATCTCCACCATGAAGAAACCAATACCTCCCCATATGGAATCCCTTTGTATAACTCTCCCCAATCTATCACCGACCGAGCATACTCGTCGCTAATTCTTCTTGCACCCTCTGTCACCATCTCCACAACACTTGAAAACGTTCCTTCTTCCAATTCCTTACATTTTGCGGTTGCATATGCCATCACCACGGCGTTGCCGGCGTATGATTTTGGAAGTGGAGGGTTCAGTCTTGACCTTAAATCCACAGCATAAAGTATTGTGGATGCTCTCTCCCTGTCATTAGATAAAGAGCACAATGCCTTGCACCTCCATATGTGAGCCGTTACCACGTTGAAGCTGGTTATTCGGGCGGTCGAGTGGGCCCCACCGCTAGGTCCTGGCCTTTTCTTTCAGGTAATTAATCTTGTCTCCTGTCAGCCGAAAAATCTTGAAGTCCAGTTCCTCAGAGGTGACATCAAAAATTGAATTATTTGAGTTATGGACTCCGGGTATAATATCCAGCTTGAGGAACTCAGGGTGAGGGAATGTGACACGTGGTGGAGATCGAGCGGCCAGGAGTTGTCTGTCATTGCAAGGGGTCACAACCAGTGGTTTATTAGCAGCTAAGGCAGCCAGATTATCGAAGAAGGCTTTGACACTTGGACCATCAAATGCTGTGTGACTCATAGAAAAACCGATTACAGAGCCACCACATTTGAAAGATGTGAACTGACCCATGACCAGTGATTGACAAAAAAAAATAAAAAAATTAGTGGTAACATAAAATAAAGGAATAATTAATCATACACGTTTTCTTCCCTCAATTATTTTCCAGCTGATCCAAGACATTAATTGGAAAGAGAAAAATTAAACTGTCCAACGAAAAAGGAGGCATCTTAATATACTGTAAGCTAGATCTTGTAATACTCATTTATTATGGCTAGTGTATGTCATACTCCACAACTGCAGATATTAGACATATGCAAGGCCGGAAAGTCAATAATATAACAATCAAGAAGCAAAATGCATGTGAAATTAGTCCCACGTGAAGAAAGTCAAGACAGATAGATAGATATATATACATATATGTGTCAATTAATTGAGTGATACCTACTAATTAGTGGTAATATTAATTTTTAGTTGAAAATAAGTATAATTATTGATCGTCAATTCGAGTCTCAAATTTATTTATTTATTGTAATGAATTACCCAATACAGTAATTTTTTTAAATTTCCGTTGCATATGTTATGCAGATTAGAGAAAAAGGGTTGGAACTCAGAAATGAACAATTTTTGAATTGTACCTGGACAATGCATATTGGCTGGTCACCTGGTTTTAGGAAATCCTTATTCTTTTGAACTAACTGTCCAAAAGCTGGGTTAGGATAAACCAAGTCTCCAACTTCATCAAGTGTGTATTCACTTGAAGCAACCACAAAACCAACACCAGCTGCATTGCAATCAATCTCCAAACGACCTGTCTTATCATTTATCTTCACTCTCCCGGCGAAGAAATCATATGGCACCAATATATCAGCTATTGCATTCTTGAGCCTCTGAGCTACAACAGGAGGAGGAAAATCCTTATGACATGGAAAGAAATGAACAGTTTCGACATCGAAATTCAGGACTTGGTCTATATTGGACAAGAACATGGACCTTTTCTCAGTTTCTTTGGATGGAAAAATGAGACTAGAGTCATGGATTGTGACTTTGAGGTCTTGAAGAAGAGCAACTGGAGGTTCTAGGTAAAGGGATCCCATATTCTTTTTGTTGCACTAAGTGGCTAATTGTGGTATTGTTATTCATTTGTGTTAACTGGTATATATATATATAAATATATATATATAGTATGGGAGTGACTAATATGGAGAATGGGTTACCATGATTATAACATTGAGTTTTATGGGCTTGAAAAATTTTCCCTAGGATAAGATTGTGACACGAAATCATAAATATTGTAGTGCATTATTGAAAATATCAAGCTGCAACAATTCGCTGGGCTAATTAATTAGTTATACTAGAACAACTAGCCCTATATTTGTTTTGGTACACACGTGGCAATATGAGGCATGGGTATTCCGAATTTTTCATGAGCCTGCTGGTAGCCACTTGCTGTGTTATTTAAAAAGTGGTTGATTAGTAGGTTTTAGAGATAGAAGCGGGTTGTGTATATTCAAGGCAAGACATGATGGGTTGATAGAATTGTGTGGTGGTGGTACAGACTACCATATGTAGTAAAATACTATTGAAAGTTGAAACTTCGTTTTCTTTTATACATATATATTTAATTACGTATTTTTGAGAGTGTATTTAGTTGAACGATGGACCTCTTCCAAATTTATTTACACACAAAAGTAGTTACGTTAGCCAATTTGATCGATTTACAAACATGGGAGAGGAAAATTGTTTCTGCTAGATCAGGTAATACTAATAGTAGATGGAGTTTTGATAATGGTTATAAATTTCATCTCTTTACGGCTATCTTATCATATTTATAGGAAAAATTAGGTAAAAAGGGAAACTTGCTATTCAAGACATTGTCTTTAATTATTTAATCAGATTACATTGAAAAAATGTTTCAGCTTAATCTATATAACTCAAAGGCATACTGAATATTCCTCCAAAAAAATCCCTATATATTAGTTCAGTCCCAAACGATGTAATCTTCATCTATCAAATCAGAAACAAGAGTTCTCAATTTTAATATTATAATTCACCTAGTATTCTGTATTTATTTTATCTTTAAAAGGTGGAAGCGGATAGGAGAGTGAGAAAGTGAGAATGTTACTATTTAATAGTTATCAAGTGATGAGATAAATTTTATCAATTGACATTATTTTTTAAATAAGTATATATTATATAATAGTAGATCATAAGGGTCTTTTACTTTTATAATAATATAGATATAGATAATATTATAGATATTTTTAAATAACATATTTTATTTCAAATTACTTGGTTTTGATCATTTTTAACTTTTATATAATTACTATTTTGGTCTATAAAAATTATATTTCTTTTTCCAATTTGAGGATTTATTTTTTCTAATTGGATTCTCCAGGATTTCAGTTGTTTCTAATCAGGTCCTGTAGTAATTAAATTTTCCCAATTGAATTCTTAATTAAGCTAAACCTATTAAAATAAAGATAGAACCTGACCAAATTAGTTGACCCGATCACTAAGAATATCATATGAATTTTGATGATTTGAAAAATTTAATTAGTACCCTACCCATATTATGAGAGGGAAAAAATTTCGTCCTCATAAAGAAAAGTTAAGGTTTCAAATTTAGGATTAAGCAAATAAAATTCATTTTCTGATCGAATCAATATTCATGCGATTTTTTCTCTATGCATTCTCATTCCTTTTCCTCATGCTCCTTGAAAAGTCATGTGAGCTAATTACCTTTTTTTCCTCTTGATTAAGGAATTGGAAGAAAAAAAAATTACATATTGAAGGACTTAAGTAGAACAAATTAAATCATCAATGATATTATTAGAAAAGAAAAACTTAAATATAGACTTTCTATTAAATTGTTAATCAATCATTCTTCTTCTATTCATTTATCAATTATCAAACAAAGATAAAAATTTCATATATTTTACTTTATTCTACTATACTAGAGTAGTTATTTTTCTTGTGTACAAAAATGTTGAAGAATTTAACATGATCTTTTGTTTATCGTTTCTGTTTTTTTTTTTTTTTTTTTTTCAATTAATAACAAAGATGTTACTTGGTTTTATAAATTTATGCCTTTATAATAAGGTCATTGTATTGTACAAATATATGCATCAACTTGTACTAAGTATATATTATCATTGTAGTTTTTTGTATCGACATACCATGTGGCTTTTTCTAAATATTTTTTTTTTTTTTTGGGTAGAATTATTTACAATAATACAAAGCATTCTCAATTTTAAGTATTAATATATGTTGTCGATTATATAGTCAAATCATTAATGCATAATGCTCGGACGGTGGAGATGTGCAGCTACTAGTTATTCCTATCATCTTCTACGTAATAGCACGAAAAAAAAAAATCATGTTTTAGGAAAATGGATAAATCAATTGTGAACAAGAACTCCCAAACTTAAATAAAATAAAATAAATTATTTTTTTTCTTAGTATTAACATATGACACTATCACATATCACTATTAAAGTTTTTTGTCAGGTTTATCTACTGTTTTGATCATGTAAGATTATATCAGTTTTAGTTTGGTCATCTAAAGATTTTCTCAGTCAATTTTATCTTTCAAAATTCAAAATTTTTCAACCATGTTTCATTTTTCTATTTACATTTTATAAATTAATGAAATAACCGACATAAAATAATAACGTACATAAGTCGTTTTTATATTATGCTAAACTATTTTAATCATTTTATCATTAAATTATGTATAGAATAAATGTATTTATGCATAACATGAGAATGTAACTTGATTGAAAAAATTTGAATCTTAAATGATGAAATTGATCAAAAATATTCATAAATGACTAAATTCAAAACTGAGACAATCTTGAAAACCTAGAACAATAATCAAGCATTTCTGTTATTTCATGAACTAATTATATTTTTTAAAATAGTACATAACATAATAACTAATACATAAGATTGGAAGTTACAATTACCTATATAATTAATAAGAAATATAATTAAAAATTTAATTAACGACTACTACAATAAATAATTAAAAAGAAAACCACGCATGATCCTGATAGACTTTTCAATTTTCATAGAAAGCTTCCACGCAATAATTTTATTTCATATTTATTGAGTATTATAACTTATAGGCGAAACCTCTAATTTTTTTACTTATGGAGTGCTACATATTTATGAAATAAAATATCAAACATTTCATAAACTTTAATTTTCAGGCAACCAATAATTTTAGTTTTTTATTAGCAATGTTCTAATTTTCACTCAATTATGACATATAAGAGAAAAACTTAATTAGGAAGCATTAAATAGTAGAAGAGAGAGATGGTGTGTAATAAAAAAAAATTAATCATGGTCTATTTTAAAAATTCAAGTCATAGCATGAGCAGACAAGTACATATAACTACTAATATATAATAACTTGCACTATGTTTAGTTTTTAGCAGTCAAAACTACTTTTAACTATCTTATGCACATTTTAACTAATTCACTTTTCTGGTTCATTCAAAGACAAAGCATTTACATCAAGACTTGAGAATTTATGAGTATTTTACTTTTTACGATCTCTCCCAAAGAGATTCAAACTCAGAAAATTAATAAAGAGAACACGCATTCTTAATCATTAGATCAACCTCTTAGAATATTTAGACTATCTACTTTGACTCATGGATTCAATTTATTTCTCAAGTTTCTCATGGTAATTTAAACTACTAGAGAAATTTATATTGACACCTTAAATTTTTGCATGCAATGTGCAAGAGTGGTGTGTATTAGATTATTCATACTATATAGGTATTTCTAGCCACCCAAAAAGATTTGGTTACAATTTTTTATTTTTTAAAATCATATTATTCTTTTTTTACTTAATCAGATTTTTTGACCAAATAAAAAATTATATTATCCCTATTATTTTCACAATGACACCCCCATACCATTAACACGTACATTACTCAAAATTTATCCAACGTTAGACCTCTGCTCTATTTTTAGCAGTTAGTAGATTTTAACTTTATATTACATTTCCGTATTTTACACATATATATATATATATATATCAAAACTTAATATATGTCATCATTAATTGACATAATTTCAAGTAAGAGACCTCAAAAATCACAATTTCAAGTAATTTTCATCATAAACAAGTTTGTGTATGTCATCATTAATTGACAGTTATCTACCCTTGTGGCACATCTTGCCAAACCGACGTCCAATTCCTCCACATGCCCTCGACCACCTCTCATCTTGTCCACCTACAAACGTTGCAGCCTCTCATCAACTTCATTAGCGAACATCACACTCAAACACGACAATACATACATCTCTACCGTCGGAGGTAAGATCAATGTCAGAGAGACGACCACCATTAATGGAGATGATGACCACCCTAGGTATTGTTGGAGACAACTATCACGACAGAGTCTAGTGGTGGGAACCCACCATCAAGAACCGCCGAATTGTGAATGATAATCTGCATCATCACTAACTATGGTACACGATGACCAAGGACTTAAAACATAATTTGTATTGTAATTTTTTATTTAATTCAATAGTATAAATTAAAATTTTAACCTTCTTAAATTTTAACATAATTAAATTAATTCCATACATCCAAAACGTAACCCAATAGAATTCTCTATTAGACTTGATTGACTTATTGATTGAGGAATGGAATAAGGATAATTGTAACATCAATATTTTTGAAGAATAGTCACCCTACTGTACTGGCAAACCCCACAAAGTCATTTTAATTTCTTAGTCATATTAATTTCTTGAGAAATGAAGCTGCTCCATGACAAGTACAATGAAAAAATTTAGGATACCATGTACAACCATGCCTAACACAGACTACAATGAACAAGTTTAGTATACACAGTACACCCATGCCTAACACAGTACACCCATGCCTAACACGGACTGACGTAGAGAGATATACATAACTAATCTTGTTGCTTTCAGTTTCTGTCATAATTATTCACAAATCCAGCTAGATTTTCCGGCTTTAATATAGACAGCCAGCTTGCCAATCAAGTCACTAATTCATTAGAATTTAGAAGGCCAGGGCCAGAGAGCCAGAGGGCCAGAGAGCCAGAAGGCCTAGCTAGCTACTAGCTAGGGGGACAGAAGGTGAAGCCAAGAATAACACACCTCTATATTTCCCTATTTATTGAAGACATAGTTATATAGATTATATATATATTATTAAGTGTATTATAAATACACTAAAATTAAAATAAAATTACTATATCCTTTTTATTTGATAATTCATCTAACAATATTAGGTAATGCATATAACACCATTATTTATTTTTATTATTTTTATTTGGAGTTAAGAGTTCATCTCCACTATTCTCAATTTTAATTTGTACTTTTTTTAAATTCTTTTAATTGAAAATTTTATTATTTGGACCAAGCTTGTTTTAGTCGGCTAGGCGTTGTGGCCGACTTGGGTGTGTAAAGAGAAACAAAGTGGTTGAAGGAAGTTGTGTAGAATAAATAGTTAGGAACCGTCCACCTCGAAAAGTTAGGTACTCGGTTTTAGCACATGACCTGATGGGCGAGACCCATGCCCCAGCGATTGTGACTTGAACCAAATACGAACCAACTTAGAATTGTCAAACTACACGGACTCAAGGTAAGTATTTTCTATTTATATAACTACATCAACCCATAATATATGCAATACAGTGATTATTTTATTTTTAAAAAATTTTAATTTATATTTTAAGATTTTCAAATATTTTATAATTTTATAATTTTTTTAATTTGTGAGAATATAATATTATGACAAAATTATTGATTTCATTATTTGATTTATATTTTTTAATGAATCCATCAATCCAATATGTATTATATTTTGATTAAATTATAGTAAAAAATAGTACTTAAAATTATTCATTTATTTTGAGTTTAATATTGGAGCTAAAAGATGAAATTATAATATAAAATTGTATGAGAGTCTTTTTTTTCTTTATTATGAGATTTTTTTATTATTTTTTTCTTTATTAGTGTTTCTTATAATACTAGCTTATATGTCGAGTGCCTTGCACGTGAGTCATAAAATATGATTTTAAAATTATATCTATTTTTTTATTTTTTTAAAAAAACACTATTACAAATTTATTAGCTATGTATATAATAAAAACTTAATATAATATTTTTTTTATTTGGTTTTATGAAATATTTTCTAAATTTTTTTAACTATCTAATATTTTAAATATTTTACTTATATTTTTGCATATTTAGTATCAAAGAAAATAATCAGAGTCATAATATTTATCAAGATTTTGATTGATGCTTTCTTGCTAATGAATAATCCAAAAAAAAAAAAAAAGACATATGCAAAATTAATTTGGTTTAAACTTTCCAGTTGATTCAATTTAATTTTTATTAACGTAAAATAAAAATATTTATAATCAATAACTATTAAAAACCTTGTTAAATTAAGCGCCAAAAAAAGAAGAAGCAAAAACAAAAACAAAAACTATCTTCCATCTTCCATCCACATTCCTCCATCCTCAATCCTCCATAAATAAAAATACTTATAAACCAAATGCTTTATATCACAAACAATTTAAATTTATTTTGTCAAACATTGACATTATCAAGACTTATTTCATTAAATTTACTATCATAAACAAATTACATTTTATTGCCATCAACAATTATAATAGTTTTTTTTTTTTTTCAAAATATTATTTTTAATTTAAAAGTCTCATGTTTTTTCTTAAAACCAAAGAATTTAAAGAAAATAACTTCTTTCAAATATTAAATTTATAAATATTTTGATGCTTTCTTATTTTATAAATCTAATAAGTAAAAACAATTAATAGCATATTTGTATATTATATCGTTTTGTTATTTTCTAAAATGTTTCAGCAAAACCATATAGGTATTCAAATAGAATGAAAAAAAAAAAAAACAACCACTTTATCGTGGAAAAAAGAACTTACTTAATAGTAGAGTTGAAAATTAATCGAGATATTACCTTTTTTGTGAACCATTGAAATAATAATCAAGATGTTATGCAAATATAATCATACTTCATAGAAATCAAAAACAACACATGCATGATACTATCCTAACAAATGACTTCTATGCGATTAATCAAAGTGAGATGAGACATTTAAAATATTGTTAAAATATATATAACTTTGTTAAATACAAAAAATTAATTATTACTAAAACTTAATAATATAAATAGAATAAAAGCAAACAATTCTATGATAAAACAATGTGAAATGAGGAGATTACTATGGTGTTAAATTATAGGTAATTTCTTAAATGTAAAAAATTTCATTATTGTTAAAGTTCATAATGATTAAAATTTATTAATAAAAAAAGTTCAATCTTAATACTATTAAGAGAGAGAAAAATTAGAAAAACAATCATATCATTGTTAAAAATTTATTTATATAAAATTAAAGAGTTAAAAGTTGAACTAAAAATGGACAAGATTGAAAATTAAAATTTTATAAAGGGTATTTTAGAAAATCAAAAGATTCTACCAATAAGTCACTTTTATATATAGCCCTTGTTTGGTTTAACTTTTAAAACAGTTTTTAGATTTAAGCTTTTTTACAAAAAAATTTGTTAATAAATGTTTTATTTTTAAATTTTACGGAAAAACATTTTGGGTTTTTAGAGTCCTAAAACTAAGGTTAGAAAAAAAAAAGTTTTTTCAAATAGAAAATAAGGGAATCTCAAATGAATTTTAATAATTATTTTATTTAAACAAATATAACCATAGTATTTGTCAAAATGGTATTTTTAGTAATTTTAAAACTAAATATCTTTTTTGTTTTTTGCAAAAAATAAAATCAAACAATTTTTTAATATCTTACAGCACTTTTACACGTTAACTCATCCAATCACTTTTTTATCTTTTTATATAATACTTTTAAACAACACTATTTAAAAAATAGTTTTACACACATTTTAACCAAATAGACCCATAGTATAGATGTGAATAATAAATTATTTTATTTTTTAAAATTTTTTTACTTTAAATAATAAATTTGCAGTAATTTTTTTATAAATGTAATAAAATATAATTTGATAGATAAGTGATAGAGTTCAATTTAGTTAAGACCTTCAGGGGTGTAATATTACACCAGGCTATTACTAAGCTAATAACTTAGAACACTAGTCTATAAACATTGAGAAAAATAAGAATGAATAGATGATCTTTAACCCTTTGCTAAAATGTCTCTTCCTTTTTTCTCTTTCATTAATTACTGCAAGAAAAACCCACCCACATTCTATCACCTCCCCAAAATATAACTTCCATAGTTAGCGAGATTGGATATTCATGTATGTGCAGGAGGGGTTAAGGTACCGAGAGAGGAATTAGAAGACTACTCCAATTCTATCTTACTAGTACAAATTCTTTTCATGGAGTTGACAACAGATGAATCTAAAGTTTAGCTATTTAACTCATCAATCTATGACATCTTTAACTAAGGGTGCAAACGATCCGAGCTCAAGCCAAAATTTGACAAAGCTAAGCTTGGCTCTACTCAGCTTAGCTCATCAATTTTTAGTAAAGTTCAAGTTCGGCTTATGTTCATTAAAAGCTTGCAAGCCTAGGTTCGTTACAGGATCATGAGTCTAAATCTTAGTTCAAGCTCGGCTCATTAAGAGATCATAAATTAATTTTTTTATTTAAAATTATTTTTAAATATAATATATAGATACTTTGGACGATACATATTATTTTTAAGAATAAATATTAATCTTAAATTATCTTATATCTATACTATATATAAAAGAGCCTTAGAGACATAATTTTTTATTTTCTTTTATACCCTTATGAGTTTGTATTATTCCATAATTATGCTTAGTTTTTATTTTGCTTCAAATAAACTATTATTTTTTTCCCTATTTCTACTCTATTTTAATATCAATAAAATTGTAATTATTTTAGGACTATTGATTTCTTTTTTACTAATTCTTCTCAATATTAATAAATCTATAATTTTTCAATAATTATATGCTAGTAACAATTAAAATTGAATTTCTGATTTTTTTTTTAATTTAATAAGTACCTAATAGTCTTAATTTTTGTTAGTTCTTCTCAAATTTAAGAATTAAAATTGTAGAAATTACTATGGATTAAAAAAATATTGAGTATAGTTTTCTTGTTGTTTAACTTTTATATCATAAAAAAAAAATTATATTATTTCAATAATTATATGTTAATATTAGTTAATATTGAATTTTTCAAATTTTTTATTTAATAAGCTTCTAATAATTATAATATTTTTTAGTTCTTCTCAAATTTATGAAATAATTGTTTTAAAATACTATGAATTAAAAAATATTTAGAATATAGTTTCCATGATTATATATTGTAGTTAATTGAAACTTTTAATAAAATAAATTTTATTTTCTTAAATACCCTATGAGTTTTTAATATTATATAAATACTTTTTAATTTTTATTTCACTTCAAATATTCTATTTTTTATTTTACTACATTCATAATTTTTTTAATTTTAATATTAAGATAATTGTTATTATTTTATTACAATTAATTATTTTATCTTAATTCTTTAAAAAAATTAATTAAATATTTAAATTATTTTTTTAAAATAATTTTTTAATATATACATTAATTGTTGATGAACATTTATATATATATCATAAATATGATTCGTGCACAATGTATATGCCACGAAAGTTAGTTATATATATATATATATATATATATATATATTAACAAGTTGGACTCATAAGCTTACGAGCCGAGCTTTATAAAATTCAAGAAACGAGCCCTAAAAACTAAATCGGGAAAGAGTGGTTTTGATTTTAAGCTCGTACAATCAATAATTCTGGTATGAATTTGGTAAAGCTCGAGTTTGTCCCATTTAGAAAACGAACTAAGCTTGAGCTTAGAGTGAGCCCTTGAAGAGCTTGTTCACGAACGACTATGTTCATTTGCACTCCTATCTTCAACGGATGAAAAAATATTTGAAATAATCAACCGAAAAATTGAGAAGCATATCGACAAATAATATAGATCTTCTCTTTAATAACAATGATCCCATCAGACAATAATATTTTAGTCTTTTGAAGGCAATGAAGTTCTTGTTCAATATCAAATTACTTGGAATTTTCAATGTTAATCAAATTAGTAATATTCTGAAGGCGATTAACAGAGCTAGAGAAAATCAAAATCCGTTCAGATTGGTTAATGAAATTTTTTGACGTTATTACTTTTTATTAAGTGTGTTGATTATTGGATATGGAATCTCCAAAACCAAATCCACACTTTAGGTTAGTTTGGATTTTGACTAGTTTCAATTATTAGGCATTTGAGTTGGGCTATTAAGCTCAAAATACCATGTCTCGTAAAATCATATTTTCAATCCAAAATCTCATGACTTATTACATAAAATACATACATATATATATATATATATATTTACAATTGCTTATAATTATATTTTTATAAAAAATAATACATATAAATATATATTTTCTAAAAAAAATGGAAGAAAATAATATCTTACATATTAGTTAATAATTTTTTTAAACTAAAAAGTAATATATTATAGTTTTGTTTGGTTTCAGTTAATCGATAGTAAATTTATAATGAAAACCAAAACCAACTATTTTTTATACCAAAAAAACTATTTTGTATAAAAAAGAAAAAGAAAAAGAAAAATCAAATTTTAACCACTTTAAGATTTTATCCATAACCAATCTAAATTTTTGGAGGGAGTCGGTTTAATGAAACCGTGCACTCTGCTTGAGAAGATAAATAAAAATAAAATGGAGAAGACAAGATGTTCTCATGAAGAGAAAAAAGAAAAAAATAAAAAAAATACATATGGCACCACCCATATAATATATACATCAGATTTCTTTAGCGTTGTATATATTGAAAATAGGCCAAAATTTTCTCCATGGGAATTGAATTTGATCATACTTTTGAGAGTGTGGCTTATTGTTATGCAAATTGCAAGATGGAAGTGGGGAAGTTGAATCCTCTATCGCCTTTGTTGGTTTCACCTCAGGCTGCTTAGTCATGATTATACATATATGGTTTTTCTTTTTCTGGATGCTTGGTCTATGTTTTCACGTGGCCAAGTTTTACCAAATAAACAAAATAATAATAATTTTGAAGTTATGGAACACAGTTTGAATAGCCTATGTCCAATTCACTTGCTTCTAATCTAAACACAAAAAAAGTTAAAAGTTGGGTGATCAAAAGCACACAACCTGCTCCCAAAAAGAAGCCAATTTTGGGTTCAGCAGAAGTTTCTTCAAGCATGAAGAGGGAGCAAAACCCTGCAACACATGGATTAGCCAAGAAAGGGACTGAACTTATGTGGCTATCTTTTGTTTGGTCCTTTTTTTTTTTTTTTTTTGTCTTTTTCCATTACCAAACAAGGGAGTGCAAAATAAAAATGCAAGAATTAAGAAACTAGGGTTGTGATTGTAAAGAATAAAAAATTCTAGGTGTCAGATTCCATATTCCATTAACTTTGCGCCCATCTAAAAAGGTCTGCATGAGAATTAAGAAAGATTAGCTAATCTTTTTGATAATAAACAACATTTCGTGAGAATATTAGAGAATGGAGATCTTAAAGTATGATAGCTATAATTAGTGCAACATATTTTTAGCAAGAAAACACAAGGTCAAGAGATTAAGAAGGTACCTTGAGCAACAAGTACTGTGTCTTATTGATTTCTCACCAAGCTTTTGTCAATTTGGAATATGTCCACTCTTTTTGCTTTCTTTCTTTTTTTTCTTTTTTTGTTTTGATAAGTAAGACCTGTCTTTCTTAGTTGACGCAGAGACACTTTTCAGCCACTACTAGATGACTGGGACAGAGAGGAGGAATTGTGGCCCTCAGTACTGTCCTAGGGCAGTAAGTAGGCCAAGGGAATTGAATGTAGCCAAACATGTTGGTCGGTATTACAATAACCAATAATACAAATTATAATTGAAATAAATAAATTATTATAAAAAAATAATTAAATTTAAATTTAATCAAGAAATATGTAGAGGCTAAAATGAGGTATAAATATTTCGTTTTCTTTAAGATAATTTGTGTCACCACAGTGATAGCTTATCCGATGCAGAGGTTTCTTGATACGTCGTCTTCAGGATACAACAACTCAGCTACTACACAGAGTATGTCTCTCAATTCTCTGCACAAGAAAAGAGACGAGTTATCCCTGCCTATATCTTTCTTTGTCCAATATAAAATAGAATATAAAAATAGAATTATAAGAATCATATGATATAGTGTTATATATTTGTATGTAATTGAAAGTGAGAATTTAGGGTATATATAATTGTAGGATTTGTAACTCTTATATCAATATAATAATTGAAATAAATTTTAATTTTAAAATTGAAATGAATAGAGAATTAAATGATATAAGTTACAAAATCAAATATTGAATTGTAATAATTTAATTACAATAAAATGCTGAATTTTAAAAACTCAATTAAGAGTTGTGGTTACAAATTCAAATCAATTGAATTTTTTTCTTGTAACTCCATCATTCAAAACTTTTTTTGAATTTTGTAACTCACAAAATTATAATTTCAAAAATATGCTTCATAAACTTCATCTTTAATTATAATTATTATTGAAATATCATAACAATCCCCCACTTATTTCAATAACAATTATAAAAATATATTCTACATAATATTGGGCAAAAATAGACTACCATGCTTAATGAAAATAGCAATGCTTTGAACTTTCATTTAGCATTTCTACAAAACTTGGTCCAGAGTCAATAGTAGTAGAATGACCTTGAACTATGACTGCTTAAAGGATTCAAGAAATGTATATTGCACATAATAGTCTAGGTGCAAATTTTGAACTCATAAGCCAGCATTTTATGGCCTTGTGTTTATTCCAGTTTCATGAGTATTATAGAGAATTTAGCCTAGTTCTCATAGGAGCGGCTTCACTCCAACACTCACATAGGTGAAATTCATCAAGAATGCTTCTGCAATTCATGACACTCCACTCATAAAAGCTATATATTTTATTAAGAGTTAAAATAACTCAACCGTACATTTCATTGCAGAATAAATGCACATACACTATAGAGATGGTCCTATAAATATATATGCATTTACATATTTAGTTATGCATCACACCTCCAAACTACTCTATGATTCGTTTTTCCCTTTGAACCTAGCTCTTAGGATCTCTAATTACTAGCTTTGGTATCCTCATAGGTAGTTTTTCACTCTTTAGGCTTAAGACCCATCCCCCTTGATGTACTCCAGATCTTTTCTCTTGTTAGAGATTTTGTCAAAGGATCAGCAAGATTGTCATTTGATACATAACTCACATGAATGGTACCATTACTCAAATATAATCTTAATATACTGTGTTTTTTTCTTATATATTTGGATTTACCATTATAAAAATAATTTTTTACTTTGCCGATTGTAACAGTACTGTCACAATGAATTAAGATGGGCGGTACTAGTTTTTCCCAAATTGAAATTTCTTGTATTAAATTCTCAACCAGGTTGCTTCTTCACTAGCTGAAACTAAAGCAATAAGCTTAGCTTCCATGGTTGACTTAGCAATTATTTGTTGTTTCTTAAATTTCCAATAAATAGAACCACCACCCAAAGTAAAAATATAACCAGTAGTAGATAAGGAATCACCTAACAAAGTATTCCAATCAGCATCAGAATAGCCGTCAAGTACAACTGGGTATTTTTGATAAAATATCTCATAATTTTTAGTGCCATTCAGATATTTCATAACATGTTCTATAGCATGCCAATGCTCAATATTTGGCTTACTTGTAAATCTGCCAAGTAATCCTACAACATACGCAATGTCAAGTCTAGTACAATCAGTTAAATAACGTAAAATCCCCTATTATACTAGTATACTCCTTTTGATTTACAATAAATCTATCATCATACGTGGGTTCTAAATGAACATTAGATGCAAAAGGAGTAGTCACATGCTTACAATCAACATAATTATAATTTTGCAAAATTTTATTCACATAATGTGCTTGATCTAAATATATCCCATCATACTTTCTAGTAATTTTCATGCCAAGAATAACATTAGCTTCACCAAGATCTTTTATATCAATTTTTTTGTGAAGCAAGTTTTTGGTTTCTTTAACTATACTCAAATTAGAACAAAAAATTAACATATCATCCACATACAAGATAATAATAACATGAAAATCACCAATAAATTTATAGTATAAGCATTTATCGCATTCATTTGATTTAAAACCATTTTCTATCATGCATAAATCAAAATTTTTCATGTCATTGTTTCAGGACTTGTTTCAATCCATATAAGGATGTAGATAACTTACAAACTTTATTTTCTTGTCCATTCACAATGAACCCTTCGGGTAATCCATATATGTCTTCTTCTAAATCACCATTTAAAAAAACTGTTTTAACATCCATTTGATATATTAACAAATTATGTACAGAAGCTATAGCAATCAACAATCTAATAGATGTTATTTAATAGCCAGAGAAAAAGTATCAAACAAGTCAAAATTTTCTTTTTGTTTAAAACCTTTGACTACAAGCCAAGCTTTAAACTTATCTATGGTACTATCTGATTTTAATTTTTTGTGAATAACCCATTTACACCCTATAATTTTACCTGAAGGTAAATCTACTAATTTTCATATTTTATTAGAGATTAGTGAATCTATCTTATTATTTATAGCTTCTTTCTAAAAAATTAAGTCAGATGATGCTAATGCTTCTTGAAAAATAATTATTTTTTCTTCAATATTATAAACTAAATAGTCAGGACCAAATTTTTTTTCTATTCTAACTCTTTTACTCCTTATTGGTTTTACAAATTCAATATAAGATGAAGGAGTAGAAAAAGAGGTTTCAAAAATATTTCTTGGCCCCCGCTATTCTTAGTTCAAGAAAGAAATTTATTTTCATAAAACATAACATTAGCGGACTCAATAATCACATTATTATCAAGATTTAAAAATCTACAAGTATGACTATTCAAAGTATAACCAAGAAAAACACAAATGGAAGTTTGAACACTAATTTAGGATCTTTTTGGATCCACTATTTTCACATAAGCTAAGCATCTCCAAACTTTAAAATAATTCAAGTTTGGTTTATGATTATTCCAAAACTCAAAAAGTATTTTATTAGACTCTTTATGTGAAACTCTATTCAACAAGTAACAAGCTGTTAAAATTGATTCTCCCCAAAAATTAGAAGAAGCACTAGCATGAACAAGCATAGCATTACACAAATTTATTAAAATCCTATTTTTTTCTTTCAGCCACCCCATTAGAAGCTGGAATATAAGGAGGAGTAACTTCATAAACAATTCTTATGGATTGCACAAAAGTTCCAAACTCATTTGATTCATATTCTCCTCCTCTATTACTACAAAAACTTTTAATTTTTCTTCCAAATTTGTTTTCTACCTCATTTAGAAAAATTTTGAATTTTTCAAAAGCATCACTTTTATTTTTCATTAAATACACATAAGTATATTTTGAGCAATCATCTATAAAAGTAATAAAATATCTATTTCCACCATGAGTTAACACTCCTTCAAATTCACAAATATCAGTATGAATCAAATCTAAATGTTCAGAAGATCTTTTTACACTTTTGTGAGGTTTTTTTGTAATTTTTGTCAAACTACAAAAATCACACTTTTCAAAATTTCTATCTAATTTAGAAATCAATCCTAAGTTACTCATCTTTTGAACATATTTACTATTCAAATGACATAAATGTTCATGCCATAAGTTAGTAGAAGAAAGCATATAAACAGAAGTATAAGACATTTTATTCATATCAATATTAATCTTAAACATATCATCATAAGCATAACCCTTACTCACAAAATTTCCACTTTTGGTGATAGCATATTGGTCAGATTCAATAGTTTGCTTGAAGTCTGCTTTATTGAGAAGAAAAGAAGACAAAAGATTTTTTCTCATCCGGGATGTATAAAGAATATTGATAAGTTTAAGAACATGCCCAGATGTAAAATTTATTTTCACCTCACCCAAAACTGAGGTAGTGTGGGAGTCACCAAACATCACTTCTTTTAGCTCATCATAAGATACATATTTTTTGAACCAATCTTTTTCATAGCAGACATGCCTAGTGGCACCTGAGTTTGCCCACCAACCCTCGGACCCTCCAATCATATTTATTTCAGTGATCATCGCCACAAGTGGCTCCTCGATAATGTTGGCTTGAGAAATTGGCTCACGTTTCCAAAATTTACAAACTTTAGCAGTATGTCCAGGCTTGCTGCATACATAGCATGCTTCACCATAGGGTCTTAAAGGTGGTCCTTGATTTTTGATGCTATTAGTAACATTACCTCTATTTTGGTAAGGATTTTGAAAAGATTTCTTCATATGTTT
This sequence comes from Quillaja saponaria, assembly GCA_029379385.1. Taxonomy (NCBI): domain Eukaryota; kingdom Viridiplantae; phylum Streptophyta; class Magnoliopsida; order Fabales; family Quillajaceae; genus Quillaja; species Quillaja saponaria. Next base: position 20,929,681 of record CM055608.1, on the reverse strand, counting down.
ACTATTTGGCTTTAGTTGTGCATTATTTTTCATATTCTAACCTTTGAAAAAAATATCATTAGCTTCAAGAACATTTACCTTGACATTAGAATTACCATTTCCATTATGTGTGATGTTCAAATCTTGACTTCTAGCTTCCTCCTCAACATGGATGCAAGTAATGAGACTTTCCACCATGTTCAAAGCTTTTTGGAACTCCCTCCATGTAGAAGGAAGTTTGTCAATGATTGCAACAGCTAGAAGATTATCATCAATCCGAATGCCTTCGGATCTCACTTCATGTGCTAGCCATTTGAAATTCTTGAGTTTGTTTAATAACAAACCGATCAATCACTATTTGATAGCGGAAAAATCTGCTAGCAGCATATTTCTTTACTCTAGCCTCTTCAGTGTTATATTTTTTCTGCAAGGCTTTTCAAATCTTTTTTGCAGTAACATAAGTATGCTCATAATAATCATAAAATTCGTTAGACAAGCAATTCAAAAGTTAGTAAAGACAATTATATTCATTATTTTCCCATTTTTCAGTTTTTTCTTTTCATCATCTGACATACTAACAGTTGAAACTTTCTAAGGATTCTTCTCAATTAGAACATAGGATACCTTTAGTAGGTTGAGATAGAACAACACATTTCATTTCCACCTCTTGAAGTGAACTCCTTTGACGCGGAATGGTTTGTTCAAGTCACCAACACCTCTCTCGTTCTTGACTCCAACAGCAGGTTCCAATTTTATTTTTTTTAAATGAATTGTCTTAAAATTGTTGATCAGTATTACAATAATCAATAATAAAAATTACAATCGAAAATAAATAAAAATGCTATAAGTAAATAATTAAATTCAAACTTAGTCAATAAATATGTAAAGGTTGAGATGAGGCACATATATGTCATTTTCTTTAAGACAATTCGTGCCACCATAGTGATAACTCAACCGATGCAGAGGTTTCTTGACACGTTGCCCCAAAGATACAACAGCTCAGCTATTACACAGAGTATGTCTCTTGATTCTCTGCACAAGAAAGGAGACGAGTTCTCCTTGCCCACACCTTTCTTTGCACAATATAAAATAGAATATAAAAATGAAATTATAAGAATTGTATGATATAGTGTTGTATATGTGTATGCTATTGAAAGTGGGAATGTAGGGTATATATAGTTGTAAGATTTGTAACTCTTATATCAATATAATAATTGAATTAAATAGAGAATTAAATGATATAAGTTACAAAATCAAATATTGAATTGTAATAATTTAATTGCAATAAAATGCTGAATTTTAAAAACTCAATTAAGAGTTGTGGTTACAAATTCAAATCAATTGAATTTTTTCTTGTAACTCCATCATTCAAAACTTTTTTTGAATTTTGTAACTCCCAAAATTATAATTTCAAAAATATATCTCATAAACTCCTATCCTAAATTATAATTATGATTGAAATATCATAACAAAACATATTATTAACAAAATCTGATTGCTCTTAGGTAAGTATCAATTATAATTATTGCACACAAACATCTAATATCGAGGTTTTTAAATGATCTACTAGAATTGATATCATACATCTCAAGCACAAATATGAGACTCTTGTTTGAGTCAAAAATGGCGTACATGCACCGTGAAGACAACACCTTTTACATGATTGGTGCCATTAAGGACAACAAAGTCTGAGTGCCCTAGTCTTCAGATATAGTATGACCTGTCTAAAGAGGTCCTGTATACAAAAGCCTAAACTATCAGTTTCAGAAGAGATGATAACTGAACTACATAACATGTTTGGTACCATGACACACAGCTATGTCTGGAACACTAGTCTAGATATATGGTAGTGATTCTCTCTGAAAATGTATATAGGTTAGCTAAAATTATCAATTTCAGAAGCACTGTTTGATTTTTTATTATTATAATGAGATGCAGAATCACTTTTGTTAAGCTTTCTAGAGATACTAGTTTCAAATGCAACTTCAGTGATTAGGAGAAAACAAAAAGTTATATACCTAGATGAATTTTAACTCAAAACACCCCCTCTCCCTCAAGCGCAAATCTAACTGGTTCAGAATTCAAGAGCATGCCCTCCACTGTTATTACCACCTGGGGGTCGGGGGTACCGACTTTCTTAAGAAGTACTGCAATTTCACTTACGATTGATTGATGACTAGTCTGGTGACTATCTCATAATCACACAATTTATTTATATCAGGAGGACCTAGTTGCCATCATTTCACTGGGATCTCTTTCGAAACAATGTGTTATTAGATGCTTCCTTATGTAAAATTGGATTAGCCGACATGTTACAAGAAAGTTAAGGGCAATGAAATTGTTGTCTGTAGGAAACAGGCAATCAGCACAACTGGAAGAGAGGAATCAGTGGGCATAAAAAAATATTAAAATTCATAGATTAATAGCCAACAATAAAGTATAGAGCTAAAAGAAGTCTCATGAAGAAATGTTGAATCCAAACATGACAATTTATCATCAGCAGGTAAAGTCACACAGCAGAAATCCTGAGATTCGCAGTATAATACCATTCAAGTGTATCGTATTCTCACTATGTAAATATTGAACAATGCCAAGCACACCAAGCACATGAATTAGTAACCACCAACAGAAGATAATATGACATGCACACCCGATTCAGATCAACTCTGACACTTCGGATTCCAAATCATGATTTTCATTCTGATCAATTCACTAAATTTCCCTAAATTTCTCATAACTTAAAACCCCAAAAAATAGTAGTGACAAACATGTATATCCTCTACTTCAGTTTCACCTGTAATAAGCAATAAAATCCAAGAGCATATCTAACTATAAGAAGAAAGAATGAACAGATAAATTCAATTCTTTTTCTTTTTTTTTTTCTGTGGATACTGACCCTGAAGGAAGAATGTTCAAGAAGTATAATTGACTATGTTCGATTATGTAAGTAAACAAATTACTTTCCCTTCTATGATCTTATCAGTATTTATTTTATTCTTTCTTTCCCCGTTGCCTTTGCCATCAACCACGGAACAAACATAATCACTCATTTATCATACATTTACTGCAATGCATAATTGAACATGTGACTTATATTAAGTGAGACATACAGAATAAGGCATACCTTCTATTTTTATTCATCCAATTGCACTGCTTATAGAGCTTTTGCTTTGAATCCGACAATATATGGGTTTGACAATACCTGGTCAAAGCCATAGCCTTCGACTTACACCCATTAAAATTGCATCGAACAATATCATCCCCATTATGATGAGCATAATTTAGTTTCTCACATGTTACTTCCAAACAATCCAAGTGTCCGTCATCATTTCTTTTATGATCCTCCTTGAAGGGGCTCTTTCCGTTAGTCCAGTAGTAATCTCTGTACTTTGACTTGACGTCCTCCATGAGAGCCCAGTAGTGGTCTTTATAGACACGAGATAATTGCTTAAGTCGGTGGGATCGACGCCTGAGTACCTCCTCTCGGGTTAGGTACTCCGACATGGCCAGCACCGAATCATGGTGGAAGCTGTCAATGGTCATGTGTTGCTGTTGAGAAGACGGAGGGCTGGACTCGGCCATGACTGAATCCCTGAGTAACAAATTGAAAATCGACTTGTTTTTTAATAAATTTAGCAACTTGAAAGTCAATAGTCAAGTGTTGCTGTGGAGAGGACAGAGGGCTAGAGCCGTCAATCTAATTTTTGTTATAGTAACGTTCAACAAGAAGAAGCCTTAATCCCAAATATTTGTAAACAGATACACAAATTCTCACTAAAATCTAATTTGAATCCTTTAAATGCGTCCCTTTTCTTATTTGCAAACTAAATGTACTTTCAAAATTTATTTATTTCCACAAATTCATTGAACAATGAAAACCCTTCCTGGATAACCTCCTCCACTTCAAGTTGTCAACAATAACTTCCAGAAATTAAACCAACAACAGTAACATCCAAGCAAAGAAACAAGAACCCTATGGATGTTATAACAATTCTTAGGGGAGAAAAAACTAAATGTTAGCATCGTTGAAGGAATTAGCCTAATGGGTATCAGGAATTACATCCAATTTGGTACATTAGTTAAAGAAGAGAGGAATTGTGATCAGAGCATGAACTTACAGTGAGCTGGAGAAGAAGATCCAAATCCCCACCGAGATTAGGTAAGCTCTCAGACTCTACTCTGCGACCAGGAGCGTGTGCCGAGTTGTAATTTACTGTGTCTCGAACTCTCAGTGCCTCACCTTCTTAAAGCTGGGACGTCGTAGACCCTTTGAGCTTGAGGACGTCGTTCATGGATATACAGGCCGCTGGGCTTTGAATGAGTGCAGAGTACCCTTACGTTCTTCGTACTTAGTAAGGTTTTTTACCAAAAATTTTTGGAAATGCTAATCACGCGTGGGATTTCAACATTTAACCGTTGAATCCTAATTAAGGTTAAAAACTGTATCCACGGATATAGTTTCATAATTTCGATATATAAAACTATCATATTTAAAAATACTTATAAAAAACTTTAAATTTAAAATTTAAAAAAAATAATCAGGATTCTCGTATTGCCAATAAAGAAAGAAAGAAGCAACAATGCAGAATAATATCAATAATCAACAAATAATTTTTTAAAGATATGTTGTTTTTAATTTGGATAGCTTCATTTTGAAATTTTTTTTTTTAGTAATAACTCATTTTAAAAATTAAAAATAATAAAATTAGTTTTTTTTTTTTTTTGTTAGATATTTATATTTTATTATGAGCACATAATTTATATAAACTAAATTGTATTTATAATTTATATAATTATATTTCATAAGTATAAAAAATTATAAGATAGAAGAAAACTTAATATATGTAAGTTAATCAAATGATAAGAAATAAATATAGTTAAGTGTTAGTATTATTTTCAAATTTTATCATTTAATTTAGTTAATATATAGTGGTTGCATTATGTATAGTTTAATAAATGATTGAGACTGTAAATGCAAAAATAAAATATATACCATGGAAGAGACCGAGCAAATCTTTCATAATCATCAAGAGTTTAGCTCAAGCGATTGGTATCTGTCCTTTCATCATTAGTGTCCATGTTCAAGCACTCTCAATGTACCAAACAAAAAAAAAAAACAAATCTTTCATACAAGCTAAATTAGTCATTGTATATTTTGCAAATCTCTTATTAATAAGAGTTACATAATATTTTAACACGTTTTTATGTTTTCGATACATATACGACACGTTTTTGTTTTTGGACTAACCGATATTGTACTAAAAAAAATGAAAATTTAATTCTTGATTCTAATACTTCTGAGTTAACCAGTTTATAGTTTTCTGTTTTTTAACTCATTATTTCCTATTACTTTGGACTTGTTACCTAGATTGTTAGAACTTAATTATGATTCAATTGAATATTTAATTAAATTAAAAAAACTAATTTTGGACTTGTTCTCTTATATTTTGAATTTTTGAAGTACTCAAGGATCGTGTGTTTATACAAGTTGGGTTTTGTATGAAAACAATTTCTATCTAACCTTCCGATAAAAAATGTAACTTTGTTTTGGTTAGTTCAAAGTAACCCAAAAATTATAATAACGTTTCATGCCCTATTCTTTTCGACAAATAAACTCCTAGAAAAATATATATATTTTTTCGAAAAAACTCCTTTACTAAGAATCACAAAGTGAAGTAAAATATTATTACATTTCAACATCTAAAAAAAAAAAAAAAAGTTTAATAATTATGATCATCTACTAAATACATAACTTGTCGGATTAGGTACTCCACCAAGTCATGCTACAAGTAAGAAAAAAGATTTTAAATCGTATTCCCTCTTCCATATCTGGGTCAATATAACTTGGGATGATAGGCATATCAGGCCTGTGACACAGTGTGAACAGTAAATTTTGCGGGAATCATTTATATATATTTTATAGTTAAGTTATATATATACATCAATAACTTAATTGCAAAAACTTTTAATTTTTTTAAATACCGAGTTTCATATGACAAACTTCAAATTCTCATTGAATTCAAAGTCTTTTAAAACTAAATACTGGGTTTTACCAACTTATAAATCATATATTCATTGATATAATCTAGTCTCGGATATCACACATATGAATGATTTAACTTATCATTATTTCATTATGATAATTGTACAACAATTGCTCTTAATTAAGATAAAAAATTTAACTTTCTTCATTATGTTTCAAATAGAAATAATGTTTCTAACTAAAACCAGTAAATAGAAACAAATCCTTAAGCTCTAACTTTTTTTTCTTTTCTTTTTTCTGAATAATAACGCTAAGCAATATATCTCACGATTACTTAATCTTCTAGTTATTCTCAGACTGCATAAAAATGCATATATGATAATCACTACCAATGTCTAATACCTATGAACTAGAATCATTAATAGTTATAATATTAGCTTCAATAACAAATCAATACCTTCAAAATGTACGTCCATCCTTACCACCATGAAAGTATTGTCCATTGTCATTGACCTTTGTTCACGTAACATTAGGTTTGTATGTAACTTCTTGTTTTTTTTTTACTCCTTCTATTTAGAAGATTCGTTGTCCTTTTTGGACTTTGAAGAGCAACCTACAAGGATAATTAATGTAGCTTATATGTTATTCTTGATAGATGTCTCATCGGTTTTCAACATATTGACAAGTTTAGAAAGCAAAGAGTCCAACTTGTTCACTTGAAAGCTTATAAGTAACTTTGAGTAATTATCAAACAAAGATTACGCATCTCAAGTGGTTGACCTAGTGGTCAATAATATATTTTATCATTTTTAATGTTTATAGACAGATGATTGTCTAGTCATCTTAGTCCTATATAAATAGTTCTTTACGTATATGATTTTTATATATCTTATCATCTTTAGTCTAAGTTCATATGACTATCCTGTCATCTTAGTTCTCTGATTTCTGTACGATTGCGTTCACTAGAAAGATCATGTAGATGTTTTATTTAATATATGTAGTAGAAGAATACTCATATTTTAATGTTGCTTCTGAAACTCAACATGTAACATACATCTTCCATATTTTTCTCTTTCAATCTACAGTAAGCAGTTTGTTTATCTCCAAATGCAATTACATCATGAATTCCAGGAACATGAGCCAATGATATGTATCTATCCTATCGAAAATAAGAACAATATGATCAAGTTCCAAAGTTATTGTACATAATTGGGATAGTCAAACTATTTGTATCTAAAATGCGTGTATGCAACTGTGGCGCTCTACAAATAACCAAATTAAATAGTATATGTTTTTAATTATTATATAGATTTGACCTTTAGATTATGACACCTCTCCCTTTATTATCTTTGGTTTTCATTACTCTCTAATAATGGAAAGGGAATAATTAATCTCGTTGTAGAACTAGTTAGCTAGATTATAATTACATCATCACATGTACAACACAACTTTAAATGAGACAGAAATTGGGACACCAAAATTTATCACGGTACGGTACCTCTCCATTTTATTTTTTAGTTGGATGGATTATAATTACATCACGTGTTGCATAAATTTTCAAGGAACCTTTTTTTTGGACACTTCATTCTGTGCGTAAAAAATTTGTAAGTGTTTGGGTGTGCCAAAATTTACCCAACAATTTGAAATACTTTCCTATTCTCATGTTTGGTAATAAATAACTATTCTTAGAAATAGTGTCAATTTTTCTAAAAATACCCACATGACTAGAAAATTGCATACTTTATCAGGGAAAAAACTGTTCCAATACATGAACAAGTGCATTTAAGCTGCAAACATAATCTTAAATCACAAATACTTATATATCAACCATAAAAACAGTCCTACATTTCACATTTTAACAAATACAATTAGAATTTACTAATAATAAAGTTCAAAATTAAAATTAAAAAAAAAAGCCTTAAAATTCAACATAATTACAAAACTTATGATCTTGATAAGAGATCTTGTACATGCAATTTCCTCATATCTTAAGAAAGTGAGAGAAAATAGCTCTCATTGTCACCAAATAGCAATTCACCAATCTTAAGCCTCTCATTAATTATCACTTAATCCATAAATTGCCAGTAATTTCTCAAATAAATTTGGCTTCTTGTTCTCACTCATACTAGTGTAGCATCTTAAGTTTCATTTTCTTTGTTCACTGCCTTCCTCTTACCCTCACATTTTCCTTCATTACAAATTGTGTTTTCTTCATTAACTTCCATGCTCTTAACTTCACACATCTCATAAGTATAAATCCCCATTTCCTTCAACGAAGACAACATCACTATCATCTTCTATTTTTACATCAAAATTAAATGATTCTTCTTCTAACACTTATCGGTGTTTAGTTTGGGTCATAATGTTTACATAGTGTTTACCCCCTGGGCGACTATACCTGGTAAACAAGTTCTTAGAAAATTTTAGTTTTCTATTTGGGTTTGTCAAAATTTAACTAGGAAAAGAAAATCTCATGTCCATTGGAAAACTTTAATTATTCCTCACAATATAGATAATTTTTCCAAAATTACCCCTGAGCATAAAATTATTCCAATATTGAAAGCATTCCACAAATTTTATGCACAAATATAATACTTAGACACAAATTATTAAAAGCATTCGTACCTAGAGTTAAAGGTCGTACAACTGAACAAAGTCAATGCACTAGCGACAAAGACCGTGCTCCAATAAAATGTATCTACCAAAAAGTCCATTGCGATGATGGTGATTGCAAATGCATTCAGACATTACCTATCTCCAAAATCAATGCACAAGCGACAAAGATTATGATCCTAATGTTATAAAATGTACCGATGCATAACTTCTTTGTGATAATGGGATTTGCAAATGCATTAAAACATAACTTACTTGTCAACTATCTTCAAAGTCAATGCACTAGTGAATAAAATGGTTCTTGCAGATTTATTCTACCACCTATCAATCATGAATTCCATAAACTACTTTAGAGATCTCCAAATATTTTTTCAATAATGATATTTAGAATAAAATGTTGTTACTAGCTTGTAACCACATCAAGATACGAAATTATTTTATCTAGTGTTGCTAGTTGTAAACAACTTTGAATTTTCCAAGCTTTCATAGTTAAGAAATATGCATAAAATTATTAAATCCAACTGCTCACTATTTTTTTCAACATTCTCCTTTAATCTCAATAAAAGACAATTGTTAAATATTTGATTATTTAGTTTAACTTTCTCAATAACCAAAATGAAAAACAATATTAAAAATTAAAGAAGTAATTAATTCTTAATATATAAAAAGAATCAAATTAGGAAAAAGAAAGGATAAGAATTCTATATATGAAGTAATTTCTCCAAATATTTGTGTAAACACATAATTCGAGCCTATAAAATAAATGACAAAAAACGTGCACAAAATGCTATTTGTAATAGTAAATATTAGGTATAATCTTTGTATTTGAATGTTCTCTATGAAATAATTAAATTATATGATTCAAACTCTTTGAAAACTTATTTGAGTCGAGTGCTTGACAGCATGATCCCAAATGAACTGGTGTTAATTCTTCAAATCGATTTTTGGATTCTCATTGATGACATACTTAACAATTCTATGTGGGGAAGTGGTTTGATCACGAGAATCAAATGCTTAAGGCCAAATCAGATTGAACAAAGAATGGTCTTGGACTCGTTGTTCTTGTGAAACCACCATCATTTGAGATTGATTGTTAAGACTTCGTAGGCTTTGAGCTTGATCACAAAGTTTAATTCTTGGACGAGGCTTAATGAAGCTTAGTCTCGAACAAGTTAATTCTGTTCATGAACAATTTGATTTTGCTTTCAAACAACTTTATTTTGATCACGAGCTGGATTTGAATCTCTTGTCTTTGTTCTTGTTTAAAGATGATCCTTTGATAAATGGTTATATGTTCTAATTTGCAATGGTTGGGGAAAGTCTTTTTGTTGAATGAAGGATTTTCGTAGGGTTCTAGGACTTGAGTTTTGCTGAGCTCCAATACTTCTGTTTCTTTCTCTTCTTCCCATAATGAAAGTCTTTTGTTAATAGAGTTTTAGGGTATCATAATCCGATATCGCAAAATCGAGTTTTAGACATAATATATAAATTCTAGTTATAAAAATAAACAAATTAAATAAGTAACAGTGTAATTGAACACATTATAAAATGATATTAAAATATGAATTAGAACAAATTGGTGTAACTCTTAATCGTAAATAAATTATATAGATAAAACTAAATTAAATCTTGGTTGATTTGAAGCTTGACTTTATCTTGTCTAATTTTTTAGCGAAACATGTATGAATCAAGTAAATAAGATTAAATAAAGAATTATAAATATATATATATATATATATATGTGTGTGTGTGTGTGTGTGTGTGTGTGTGTGTGTGTAGTAAGATTAATTATGCACCACATATTCATAAAATAGAAAGTATGTATGTATATATGTGTGTGTGTGTAACAAGATTAATTTTGGTCTACACAATCAAAATTTTGACCTTGGACATTATTCTTTTGTACTAGCTTATTTTTTCATTTTTTGGTCTTAGTTCCTTTTTCTTTTACTCATTAACCGATTGTGCTTCTTTTTTTCTTTTTCTTTTTTTTTCTTTTGATGTTTCTCGATCCTTCCAATTGCTATTTCCTTGTTGTGGTCGATTCCTTGGCTTTGTTTTTGTGTCAAGTTGCTCTGCTTTTTTATGTCCCCTGTTCCAGCCGAGAAGCACCTCTTCTTTGAAGCATCTCCTTCCTTTACTTCTTGTTTTACCTTATGTTGTGTAACCTTAGAGTTGCTGGCTGTTCTTTCCTCTTGTCTATGAGCTGCTCCAACCGTGAGGACAGTGGCTACCCTACATCTTGGCTTGCAGCCGTGAAATTGGTGGGTTGTTTTGGGTGTGTAGCTTTCCTCCCCTAATCCCCTTGCCGTTTGCATAGCTTTCAAAAGCTTTTCACTTTCAGTTTCTGATTTGCCTTGGCATTAAAAGCTAGTTTCATTCTTGGCCGTGCATAGAAGTTTCTTTGGGCTATTTTTCTAACCATATTTCCTCCTTGCTATTGATCTTGCCTACCTCTTTCAACTCTTGCTTAGTTGTGGTAGTGTTCTTGGACGAGGGGTATGTTGGCTGCCCTGCTTGGAACTTTGTTGCAACAGGTTGGTTTCTCCTTTGGCTGTGTGAACGGTGGCAACAATGTTATAACCCTCATAACTCGATAACATAAAATTGAGTTTTAGACACAATGTGTAAATTTATGTTATAAAATAAACAAATTAATTAAATAACAATATAGTTAAACATGTTATAATTCGATATCTTAGTGTAACCTTAAAATAAGTTTTAAAAATGTTGTGTCTTTGTTGTCATAAAGTAATTAACATTGTGACCAAGTAAATTCAAGTAAGTGAATAATTTATGTATCAATAAAATAAATAAATGTTATACCTATATGTATATAAAATATACATACTCAAGTACTTTAAACTTGGTTGACGTAAAACTTGAAATTTACTTGTGTAAATTTTATTAATGTGTGAAAAAAAAAGAGAAAATAAACTAGAAAATAATTATAATATGTATATATATGTACATAGGTCAGAGTTTTATTCTACAGCACATATTCTTAGAGTTGACCTTAACTTAACTATAAATATAAACCACATAAATACACTTTTTGACTCTTTGACTTAATATAGTCTTATTTGGTTTTTTCATTACTTTATTTTTTTTCCTTTTTGGCCGATTTTGATTCCCCATTTTTTGGTCTCCACTGCCATTAATGCTCTAGAAATCTCTACCCTCATCTTGTCTAGCCAAGAAGCCATTCATTTTTTTTTGAAAAAGTTTCCTTCCTCCTCCTTTGTTTTAACCTTCACCGTTTTTCCATGTCTTTCCATGTCTTTCCTTGTTCTCTGCGAATCAAAATTGCTCTTGTTTTGCTTTCTTGCTCCTTTTTTGCATAGCTTGAAAGGGATAGGAGTAAACGTGGGTTATCAGCTCAATTAAGAGTTGCAGTAGGCAAAAATTCAAGCCTGCAATCTCTGCCATCTTGTTTATCCTCACTTGGGTGCTTGCCGTGTGTGTGGGGGTGAAACTTGGCTATGGCAGTAACTGCAGGGAATGCTACTAGCTGCTCAATCCACTTGATTATGCTTTGTTCTAGTTTGGCAGCAACAATACTTAGCTACAACCTTCTTATGGTAGTGTTGGTAAGGTAAATTCATGTCTTTGGTGGTTATTTAAGAGGGCGTCCATGAAAAGTGAAGCTATGTTCCTTTAAAGAAAGATGCCTTTAATATAGTATTACTGACTAAAATTTCTCAATGAAATAACTCAAACTATGCAAACTTTACAACTCCTTCATTTTTGTTTGGTGTTCTAATCAAATAGTGGATAATTGGATATTGATAAATGGGAACCAGCAACTGACATAGGATTTATGTAGAAGGAGAGGTTTTTGGCTTGGAGGGAGAGTCATGGCAGCTAAAGACATATGGAAACAAGAAATTCTCTTTGCCGTAGGCTTCTTGGAAGGTTGTTTATGAATAAGGCAGCTTGTTTTGGGCTGAATTAGTTTATATTAGGTATATACCTTCTTGGGACAGCCATATGTGAGGAAGTAAGAGGTGAAAATTGATTATAGAATAGCTTGATTGTGGGTTATGTTTGTTAACCGAATAAGGTCTTAGAGGGTTTTAGTTAGTTTATGTGTTATATATGAATATGATTCTTGATAAGTAGTAAGTTAAGTTAGATAAATTATTGGGAATTTTCTTATGTTATGTCTAATGCTTGTTAAGTTAATAAAAGTTTGAGCATAAGGAATTAGGACAGTTTAAGTCATAAACCAAAGTCTAATAACATTGAATATACATAAGGTACTTGTATAAAATTATGGAAATAGGAAGAGCAAGAATTAAGAATTGGAATTTGAAACATGTTAATATTAAAAGGGTTAGTTTGAATTTTGATGTAAGCTAGATAATTAGTTTATTGAATTCAATGTCTGGAATATAAATTTTATGAAAATTTGATAGTGAGTATGAACAAAGGGTAATTAGTGTAAGTAGAGTGAAGGAAATTTGGGTTGAGTGGTAAGTGAAGAGGATGCAGAGGTAGACTTTATGGGTTAGAGAAATATTGTGTTTTGGGTGTTTTTGGGACTAAATTAAATTAAGATTTCCAAAGAGAAAATATAGCTTATGGTCTTGAGATTATATCTGAAAAATTTCGTAACTTAGTTCTAAGTATATTTATCTTTAGAGCTATTAGACTGCAACTAAGTTCATGTAGGATTTTAAGCGAGCTTCAGTCAGTCTAGAAGACTTCGTTAAGGGTTGTGGTTGGAATTAGGATAGGACCTCTGAATAAGAATTGTTTCTAACATATTAAGGGATATTTATGGAATGGTTCAGGTCTTAATTCCATGTTATGTGTATTTTAGAAGTGTTGGAAGTCATGGCTGTGATTTTCAAGTCCGGACTGAACCTATTTTGATGTAATTGATTTTAGGGGATTGTAAAGGTTGATTTAGGAGTGCAGTGATAGAGTGAAATATTCGTAACATCTTGATAAACTAGACTAGAAAGTTTCATAATTTAATTCTCAAGTATCAGAATTCTATAAGAACCGGAATTAAAGGTTGGTAACTAGAAATTTTGCAGTGCCTTGTTTTTGTTCTTGTGAGGAATTGAGTGAGTTAAAGGCTAATTTTTGGAGAAGTTCCTAAATAAGGAAGATAGCTAATTTACTAAAGTTAATGTTTAAACTTGGTTTTGTTGAATTAAGGATAAGAATATAAACTAAAATCAAACATATCTTCAAGAAAATTATGAAAATACCTAGAGAAGAGTTAACTTTACATAAATACTTAAAACTTAGTAACTCTAGATTTTGTAATTAAAATGTTATAATTTATAAAATTGATAAATTAATTAATACTTGAAAAATGTAATTACAACTTTGGAAAGTGTTGTTGAATCAACGACGAGTGTGAATGAGATCGGTAAAAAGTAAGTGGTTAACTATTACCCTTGGGTTGCTAGATTAGTATGTGTGATTGTTTTAATGTATATATATATATTTGTTATATAGTGGTAAAAAGAATTATATTGCCATGATGGACTTAAGTGAAATATGTTAATGTGTGATCTTGGTTGTGTTTAATAAGAGCCAATAAATTGATTTTCTCCGAAATGATTTTTATTTCAGAAAAAGAATCCAGGTGTACTTAGGATGTTTTAAGATATTCTGATTCTGATAAGTGTTTTAAAAAGATATTTAAGTAACTCAGCCTTGGTGGGTGCATTTGGAAAAGGTATGGAGATTCAGTGATTCCATATTTCAGTGATTTTGTTCATGATTATGTTTGGTGTGCGGGGGCAAAACTGCTCTGTGGGAGATTGGTGTGCGGGGTTGAGTTACTCCATTAGCCATTTATCTGCTTTGTATGATTTGTGTGCTTTAATTGCATTGATTATTTTAATTGAATTATACAAAGTAATATTTGAACTATGCGTGTCATGTTTCAGTAATCGTGTATGTGTAACCTTAGTGGTTTTAAAATTTATGATATATTGATATTAATTGACTATATATTATATACGTGTATTTAGTGATACTAGTAGCTTTTGGGTACGTTTTTTCACTCACTGAGTCTATAGGACTCACCATCTTTCAGTTAATATTTTTTTTAGTAACAAGATCTCAAAAGATTAAAATCACCAATATTGGGCTTGTTGAGTGTTTAGTGGCAAGGTAAATTTGAAATCTCCTACTTGAAGTTAAAGATGAAAGTTTACAGTTACACTAGAGCTGTGGGGTGTCTGGTCTTTTGTTGTCTAATAGTCTAGTTATTTGTTATTGTGATGAGAAAAGGAGCGGAGCTCTTTGTTGCCTTTATTGTTGTTGTTGTTGTTATTATATAAAAATAGGAGTATATGTTGTTTACATTATATGGCCATGTTCCACTTTACCGGGAACCTCTGCCGAAATTTTTAGTGAATTATTGTATGTTTTAGTAAACAAACTTTTATAGTTAACTTATGTTTTATAAAATTTACTTTTATTCTTTAGTTTAATCAAGAGTTGTGTTTGTTTCTTTGTTTTGAAGTTAGGGTTACAGAGGTTTGATTACCTATTCCTCTGGCATATCATGCCTCCGTGTAAGGTGTGACAAGCAACCTAAGAGAAAGGCAGCTTGGTTAGAGGTTTAGGTAGTGTAATTTATTCTTGCTCTTATGAGTTCTTTAACTTATTTGCCTTAAGTGTAAAAAATCTTATTAATTAATAAGGGATTAGGTGAATTTAAAGAAAATGTTATGAGCTAAGGGAAAAGGAAATAATGGTTAATTGACTATTGGAAAGGAAAGCTTGGAGTTTAATTATATTAGTGATGAAAGTGTGTAACTCAAGTTCTTTATTAACTTTAAGTAGTGACTTTAACTTAATTTCAATGTTTGGAAGGTAAATAAAATGAGAATTAATATGAATTGTATAGATTCTTGTGGGGTATATGTGTGTATACATGCACATGAATGAAAGTAAGTAATGTCCTTAAGGTGTTTGATAAAATGCCTACAAGAAACTAGTTATAATTTTATGAGCAAAATTTGGTGCATATAATCCTTGGTGATTAGTTGTTATTGGAATTTAAATAAAAAGTTCTTAAACAAGGACAAAGAATGGTTGGTTAATGTGGTGAGTTGAGGTTTTGATGAAAGTGGGTAGTGAGTATGAACTAAGGAAGTTTATTTATGGGGTGAAGTGTTGAAAGTTAAATGATTTTTGAAAGGATGCAGGACAGATTTGATGAGTTAGAGAAATTTAGTATTTCAAGTATTTTTGGGACTGAATTAAATTAAGAGTTCTAAAGAGAAAATGTAGCTTAGGGTCTTGAGATGATATCTATAAATTTTCGTAACCTAGTTCTAAGTATATTTATCGTTAGAGCTGTTTAACTGTGGCTAGGTCCATGAAAGATTTTTAGTGAGCTTCAATCAATTTGAGAGAGTTTGTCATGAATTGTTGTTTAAATTAGCTTAGGATCTCTGAATAAGAATTGCTCTTGACATATTAAAGGACAATTCTAGAGAGGTGCAGGTCTTAATTCCATGTTATGTATATTTTGAATGTGTTGGAAGTCATGGTTGTGAATTTCGGGTTCTGTTTGAACCTGTTTTGGTGTAACTGAGTTAGGAGGGTCATAAAGGATGATTTAGGAGCGGAGTTCTGAAGATGAAATGTTTTCTAACACTTTGATAAGATAGGCTGAAAAGTTTAATAATTTAATTCCTAAGTATGAGAATTCTATAAGTATCGGAATCAGAGGTTGGCAACCAGAAATTATGCAGTGCCTCGTTTGTTTCTGTGAGAATTTAAACGGGTTTGAGACTAATTTTAGGGGAAGTGCCTAAATAAGAAAGATATATAACTTTCTAAATATAATGTTTAAACTTGGTTTTGTTAAATTTGGTTAAGTTTATAAGTTGGAATCAAGCATATCTCTAAGGTAGTTGTGAAAATGCAAAAAAGGAGAAACTTGGTAAATTGAGATCTTGATAATTAAGTATTATGTGAACTTGAATAAATAGTCTCAAAGAAAGAATAAAGAAATGTGGTTAAATGGTTAAGGAAAGATAAAATTTAGATTTTAATTGTATTAATATTGAAAATGCATGATCCAAGCTCTTGGATAAATTTAAAAAGAGTAACTGAACTTGGATTTAATGCTAGAAAATGAGAAATGTTGAAAGTATGAGTTAGTATTAATTTCTTGATATGTATATATATATAAAATATACATACAAGATTTGGAATAAAGCGTCTTACAAGGAATTAGTTAAACTACCTAAACATACTTAATTTCAAAAAACCTAAATAAGTTGATATAAAAACTTAATAGTAAAAAAATTATAACTATAATGTTTATAAACAAAGTATTATTTGAAAATATGAATTTCAGTTCTGGACCTTATTATAGGCCTGATGACACACATGAGCACAAGAGGAAGTGACGAACAAAATCAGTAAAAGGTGAGTGGTTAAATGCTACATTTTAGTTGCTAGATTAATATGTGTAATTGTGTGCGTATTTGAATATATGTGTTATATGGAAAAATAAGCATAAGTAGTGTTTCATTTGTTAGTAGTATGCCCTAAAGCTAATGGCATGTGATGTTGTGACATATTATTTTATGTACAATCTTATTCATATTATTAATAAATATAAGTGGCAAACATTATCATGTATAAGAGTTATTAATTAACCATCATGAACCTAAAGAATTAAAGTAATGGAAATAAGCATCATGATGAGATCATGCTAATGAGATGTATTTCCTTTAAGCTTAATTCTTAAATGTTCATAATCATAGGGTCACTAAGTAGGGCATTAGTGAATCCGGATAGATTAGTACATATCTAGTTGGCTCAAAGAGTTGAGAGTGGCTGATCTCATAGTCACTTGTGTATGAGACACTAAGACAGATATTTAGGTGCTTATTAGAGAATGAGTTCACTGAACTAACTCAACTGAGAACACCTATATAGAGTTTCTCTACATGTCAATAGGTGGTTCTTATGTTACAATTGTGCAAATAGTCCTTTGACTTGAGACATCATAGTTATATTATATGTACGTCATTATACTTTGATACTATTTATGATTCTACTAATGAGTTACCTAAGAAATAGTAATTGGGTATAACCACTTGCATATGGAGGTATGTGAATGTACAATAAAGGATCTATCACTCTTAGTAGAAAAGAGAGAATGTCCTATGTGGTCTATAAAAGATTTAACTTAAAGTCTATGGCCATAGCAAGGTGGATATTAGAATATGAATTTCTAATTTTCCCAATGAAGTTATAATCGTAAGATTAGACACATACGATTAAATTTAGTGTTTGACATTATTTTCATACCCAAATAGATTTAATTGGGATATTACATGATAGAATGATTGAATTGCATGATAACTGTTAATAGAAAGGTTCAAAAGGTTCACAGTCATATTCATATTATTATGGGTAGTCATCATGTGCTGCTATGCACCAATCTTGACTTGTAGGAAGTCCTGATAATTAATTAATTATCTATAGATGATTAATTAATTAATCTTAATTAAAGGGTGAATTAAAAAGAGTTTTAATTTAAATAATTAGAATGAGTTCTAATTTAATTGGTCCAGTAATAAATATGTAAAAGTTACATGTCGACTACTATCAATAATTTGAACTTAAGGGATCACACACAAAATAACGATATTTAACTAAGGAGAGTTTTGGGGCAATCATGTAATTATTAGTTTGTTAGGCATTAGATTTAATTATGATTAAATCCTAGTGTTAGCATTATCTCTAATGTATTAGGATTGTCCAATACATAAAGAGGTGGTTAGTCTTTATAAGTGTAGAACTTAACAAACTAAAAAGAGACAGAAGAGAAAAATAATTATACGTACTATACAGAGAGTCTAAAATCAATCAGATGGATTTTAGGCTCATGAGAGTTTCTAAATTACAAGAGAGATTCGGTAACTTGTGCTAGCACACAAGGAAGCCCTTGATTACCCCTTTCATCTTCAAGCATGAAGATCCATAGTTGGATTCGTTTGTGTGGATACACTTAGAGACGAGATACCTGTGTCATTGTTGTGTTCTTGATGAATAAACAAAAGAGTGAACGCCAAATAAGAATACGACGAAAGAATTAAAAGCCTTAGAGGTACACAGTTCTCTACTTGTTTAATTGTTACACTATAATTAGGATCTTTCATATAATCATAAGGTGATTTCGGGTTAAAGGAATCAAAATTTTAAATTCTGCTGCCCATATGATTAGTCAAATTTTACATTAATTCCTAACATCATTGAGTTATTTGAATTATGTTTGATGTGTGAAATTGCTTATGGTTGATAAGGGCCAATAAACTAATTTTGTTTTTAAAATGATTTTTTTTTAAATGGTTTTTACTTTCGAAATAGAATCCGGGTGCATATAAGATATTCTAATTTTGAGAAATGTTTTAAAATATTTGAGTGCTTAACCTCGGTAGGATGGATTGTGTACTCAAATATATTTGGTGTGTGGCACAAAAATTGCTAGTGGGCGGATATATGGTGTTCAGGACTGAGTTACTCTATTGACTCTTTATGTGCTTTGATTGTTTTGATCAGATTGTACAGAGTACTACTTCAACTATGTTATTTAAATTTTATATTTTTTGTAATTGTGTACGTGTAACCTTAGTGAGTTTGAAATTTATGATATGTTGATCTTAATTGATTATATATTATATATATGTGTTGAATGATGCTAGTACCCTTTAAGTACATTTTTCCACTCACTAAGTCCTTAGAACTCACCCCCTCTTTTGTTGATATTTTTTTAGTAACAAGATCTCAAGGGATGGCAATTACCTATACTATGCTTGTCGAGTGTTTGGCAGCAACGTATATTCAGAATCTCATACTTGAAGTCAATGATGAAAGTTTGCAGTCACACTAAAACTGTAGGATGTCTGATTTTATGTTGTGTAATAGTCTAGTTATTTGTTATTGTTTATAATACTACTGGAGCAGAGCTCCCTTGTGTATGCTATAGTTAATGTGGTCTAACTGCATATAAATAGGATTATGTGGTTGTATTTTTGGACATGTTCCACATTGCGGGGAACCTTTGTTAAAATGTTAAGCAAATGTTATGTGTTCAATAGCAAGTCTATGTGCTCATATATTTTTAATTTAATTCAGTAAAAATTTTCTTGGTTTTAAATATAATTGTTCAAGAGTCATATGTGCTCAGTTATGGTAAAGTCAGGGTTGCGGAGGTTTAATTATCCAATCTTCTAACCAGTCATGCCTTCTTTTAAAGGTGTGACATAAGGAAGCCCAGTACCATATGGCAAAATCTTAAGAGACGACGCATGTCATGACTTTATTTGAGAATATTTTTCTACTTGTCATATGGACATGTGGCGAGACTTCATTGGCCACAGTCATCTACATGTAAGTGACATGTAAAATATTTTTAAACACATGGTGTCTCTTGATTTGTCCTTTTAACTCTCATGTTATTTTCATTGTTTATTAGTTTTCAACATGTGGAGATCTGAACATGGCAGCTTTTGATTGGATTAAAAAAAATTTCCTTTTACAAATGTTCCATCGAGATTTGTTTACGTACATGACTTTTTTAGTGCAGCAAGTAAACAAGTGTCGATATTTTTACCGATAAATGATTTTCTTTTTAATGAATTTAGAAGAATGTCAAATCTATACACATCTCCCCCCTTCTTCTTCTTATTTTTAATTTTTTGTTTTATGTAAACTTTATCATGTAAATAGGAGTTTCACGCATGAAATTAAACATTGATGCATGAGCCATTAACTTCCACATTTATTTTAAGTCTCTGAAATAAAATTCAATGAATCATTATCCTAAAAGGACAAAAATCCAATAAAATGAAACATATCCATATCCACTTAAATGAACAATATTTTTTTAAAAAAATTCGGCTGTAAAGCAATACATACCCTAGTAATACAAACAATATAATCTCCTGTTTTAAAGAACAACAACAAGGAACTCCACTTCACTTTCATACCAACAAACCAAACTATTACACATTTCAAAGGTTCATGACTCAAGCCCTAATGTGATTGCAAATTTCTTATCCCCCTAACTTCAAGATTGTGATCTCACGTGAATGCCTTGCCACAATAGCTATCGGCAAGTCAAGATTCAGTCAGAGAAGCTTGATGAGAACATGATGCTAAAAGTAACATGAATAAACAAAGAATAAGTCATAAAGACTCAATGAGTGAAAAACATACCCAAAGGGTACTAGCATCAATTAATATATAATTAGAAGGCATATGCTTAATAGTTTCATAGTAACTTAAGTTATAATGTAGTTCAATCTCATATGTGCACACACACACACATATATAATGCAAACCAAAACCAATATAACTCATAAAAATAATATTTAAGCAAAACATCCAAAAAGGCAAATATTCGAAATAACTCAGCACCGGCACACCATATACACATCTTTCTTAAGGCTTTTTGCTTCCGCACACCAATAATATACATAGACTTCTCACATAACCTTCATAGGACTGAGTTACTCAAATATTTTTGTTTAAACATCAAAAAATCAAATCAAAGTTATCCTAGGTGCACCCGAATTCCATCTTATATAAAAAACAATTTCATTGGCCCCTACTAAACACAAACAAGATTTCACCTCAATTCGTGCACACTAACTAACAAAATTTCAAAGGTATAGTATCATTATCACATAATACAACTCAAGGTATCACACACTTCCATTCAACAATTATACACATATACCTAATATTGCAAAACACAACTAATATCCAAAAAGTAATGTTTTCCACTCACAAAGTCATGGATTTGAGTCGTCGCTCCTTCTTGGTTTCAAGTGTGACGTTGAACCAACATTGGGTTCTAGAGCTGAAATTATATTTCTAGGTATCATTTAGTTAGTAAATTTCATAAGGTATAAACTTCTAATTATCAAGAATCTATATTTATTACCTCCAAGAATTTACTAAAGTTTAACTTCTCTTAGGCATTTCAACAAATACTTTGAATGCATAGCTAATTCCCATTAATCAAGAACTTGAATTATACAACTTCAACATTAATTCAACCAATTCCAATATCTTTCCTTCACCAATATCTACTGACTCCTTATTTTTTTTCTTTGCTCATACCCTTTCATTCAAGAATTCACTCAATTCTCAAACCTAAGCCACCAATCAACTAAGAAAATAAAAGTAATTTAGGGTATAAGTTATAGGAAGGTTACCATCAAGAGACAAAGGGGCGGCTGGACTTGCTATATACTAGAGGAGTGGCGGCTAGTAGCTATGGCGGCTGCTTACCAAGATTAAAAGCTCAGGAAATCACCCCATAAACAGCCCTATTCAACAGCCAAAGAAGCAGGGTAAGAAAGACTAGCTATCACACCCCACAATGAGGCATGACTGGCCAGAGGAATGGGTAACCAAACCTCCGTAACCTTGATTTTAAATTAAAGAAACAAATATGACTTTTGACTAAACTAGAGATTTAAAGGTAAAGTTTAGAAAACATAATTTAAATACAAATGTTTATTTACTGAAATATATAACAAATTTAACTAAATATTTCGACAGAGGTTCCCTGTAAAGTGGAACATGCCAAAAAATACAAAGTATACCTAGTTATATACAACTAGACCACAACATTAACAATAACCACAAGGAGCTCAGCTCCATTATGTACCACAAACAATGCCAACTAAATGATTACACAAATAAAAATCTAATACTCAATCCCTAATGTGACTGTAAAACTCCATCCCTGGCTTTAAATACATGATCTTGAAGAAGTACCTTGCCACAACACAATTGGCAAGTCAAGTGTCTGTTGAGGACATTAGATAGATCTTGATACTAAAAAAACATAAACCAATGAAGTTTGAGTTATAAAGACTCAGTGAGTAAAAAACGTACCCAAAGGGTACCAGCATCAAACAAAACATAAATAAAATGCATAGATAGACTAATTTCGTGTAAACATGCACTACAAAACAATCCAATTTCATATGTACGTAAATATAGAAAGCATAAAATCAAACAAATACAATTCATATAATAAATTGTACAAAAAATCAATCAAAGGGCCAATTAGAGTAACTCAGCACCCACACACCAAATATACATCTTCCTCGGGGCAATTTTACTCCTGCGCATCAAGAATATTTGTAATCTCCTCGCATATCCCGAGGCTGAGTTACTTGAATATTTTCAATCAAATAATCAAGTCAATGTATTCTAAGTACACCTAGATTCTTTTTTCAAATAAAAATTAATTTCACTGGCCCTTATCAAACACAAACAAAATCACACATCAAACACAATTCAATTAATGTGAAAATGTCAACAATATGGTATTATTCAATTAATTCAATTATAGTACTAAAAATTCACCTTTGAAAACTATATGAACATATTCACAAAATACACCGAAACAACAAACTAATAACCAAAGAGTAACTTTTTTCACTCACTAAGGTTATGAATCTTGTTCATCGCTTCCTCTTGTGTTCATTGTATCGTTGGGTCAACAATAGGTTCTAAAGCTGAAAATCATATTTACACGTATTACTTAGTTTATAATTTCATAGTTATAATCCTCCAATTACTAAAACTTGTATATCAACTCCTATGCATCTCTTGGAAACCAACTCCTCTTAGGTATTTTAACAAATACCTCGAGAATAACTTTAATTCTATTTTATGTATGTTTATATATTATACATATACATACCAAGAAATCAGCACTAATTCCTTAATTAACATTACTCATATTCAAGCATTAAATTCAAGTTAATTTAATCATTTAAAGTCAATCAAGAGCTTAAATTATATAAATCCAATATCAATCCAACCAAGTTCCAAGATTCTTCTTTCCTTAACCATTTAACCAACACTTATTTACTCCTTATTCTTGGACTTTTTATTCAAATTCACATAATCCCTAACCACAATGATTGGAATATACCAAGTTTTATTCATTACATTACAACTAGTTTCTTTTATGCATTTTATAAAACATCTTAAGAGCATGATTTATTCTCATTCATGTGTATGTGTTTATATATATATATATATATATATATATATATATATTCCAATAAAATCAACACAATTCCATCAACCTTCATATTACTCATTTTTCAAACTTCAAACTTCAACCTTGAATTTAATTTAGCTAATCAAAGTAACCCAAAAACTTGATTTATACTTATATCCAACATCCATACAATCTAATTCAAACTTTTCTTTTTCCATTAACTATTTACAACTCTCCAAACTATGTATTTTATCTACTAAAATCCTCAATTTCAATTGCTTAAATTAATCCCCATGGAAAATAAGAGAAACATAAGACTTAGTACAAGTAAGAACAAGAAAATCAAGGAAGACAAAGTTGATGTCCTCCTCACTAACCTCAAGGCTAAACCAAAAAAACAAAGCACCAATACCCTTGCTCGGCTACTACTTATATGTGGTGGCTGCCATGATTTGGAAGAGCTGCAAATCAAGGATGAGAGGTGGCTATTACACCACCAAAATAGGGCAGCTTCAAGGAGTTAGCAAGAGCTACTTGTGGCTTCTCTAACTCTCACTCAAACACACACACACAACGGCAGCACACAAGAAGGCTAACTCTCACTCACACACACACGGACTTGAGTTGTTTGAAACCATACACGCCAAGGAGGAAAGAAAAGGAAGGAAGTGACCTCTCACTCTCAGCTGCAACAAAGAAGAAGACAGAAAATTCTAGAGCAAGAAGCAAAGTGGTGGAGAGAAATGAGAACATGGAAGGTCGGCCAAATCAAGATAAAAAGGAAAGAAAATAAAAAGAATAAAAATGGAATAAGACAAAGTTTATAATTAAAGTCAAAGTCAAAAATAAAATATATGGTACATTTTTATTTTAGTTTGTATGTATATATATATAAGTGTTTACTTAATTTAATTTATTATGTTTATAGTTCTATTTCATTTTTTACCCACAAGCTACATACACCACTCTAAAACCTGTCATTACAGTGTTGGTTTAGAACACCAGTTGCTGCTAGCGAGAAAGTAGGTGAAAGCTGTTGCAAATAGAGTTGCTACATGGCTGGAAGCAAGTGAAGTTGTAGTTGCCACGGTTTAGAAGGAAGGCTGGATGGATGGCAAGCAAAAAGGAGCTAAACAAGCACCAAACACAACCAACAAGAGAGTGAACCTCTCGACTAGAAGGAAAGCAAAGGAGGACTCCAGAAACAGGGGAGTTAAGTAGGCTAAGAAGAGGAAAAAAGGAGGAAAAGATAAGAAGGAAAAAAAAAAGTAAAATAAATTAGGTTAAGTTAAGGTCCAAGTCAACTATAATTAAAATAAATGTGTGTATATACTTTATGTATATATATGTATGGTACTTATTTATTTTATATACTTGTATTTATTTTATAACCCAAAGTTATGTAAAATTTTCTAAGTTCATGTTACTATACCGGGTTATAACAGACCCTTCATCATGCTCTCTTCTTATGAGTGTTTTCTATTTAATGAAATAGAAAAATGGTGTCTTTTACTATATAAATTTTTAAAGGTTTAACCCGACATTTTAACAAAAAATAGTATGTATAGGCAATTCCTTAAGTCCGGATACCAAAAGTTCTTATATTTGGTTCATATTGAACATATATACTATGTTTTGGATAAATACTAAATTAAATTTAAATGTTGACTAATAAATTAAATATGAGTTTTTCCAATGAGTACCATAATTGTACTTATTATGGTAAATTAAATTTGGTATTTGGAATTTGAAATATTTCAAAAGTAGTAAATCATTTATTTACACAACAATGAAATTAAGGTCAACCACTGCAATAAATGATATAAAATTTCTATATTTATTACTTTAACAATTGTCATTCTGATTTGGTTACTCATTAGGAAAATCCATATATATATATACTAAAGACATGCAAGTGTTTATGGATATTCAAAATGATTATTTTTAAAAAAAAATATAAAGTGATCATTTTATATTTTTTAGTTATATTTAAAAGAGAATAGAAAAGTTTGTGAGTCAAAGTGATATAAGTAATTATTAATTATTTAATTTATTTATATTATTATAAAGTAGGAGAGCGTAATTGTTTTCTCTATTTTATAATATCATATATAAAAAAGATAAAAGTAAACAATTTGAAAATTTTCGTTTTTGTTAGGACAATCTAAACCACAATCTTTTTTATAGAAATTAAAAATAACATTATCAATGCATGAATCAAATATCAACTTTGAAAAAAGATTATTTTGTAATATATCATTAATTTTAAAAAATGAATGCATAACAAATATTTTGGATCATCATACATGATAAAAATAGTTGCATCAATTTAATATTATAACAAATGTAGACGAATATATGTTTAAAGTAAATTAGATTTCGGTTTCCATTTGCTCTTATCCGTTCTCAAATCCTACATATATTTTTCATATAAATTTGGAGGTTGAATTCATGTTTACTGCATTGGAGAAATCAAATTCTATAGTAACGAATTCAGATATCTTAAAATAAATGAATATGGAGAATGTTTCCTATAAGCTGGCTCTCATAGCTCTTGTCATAGTGATAACAACATGTCAGTAAACTTGCTCTCTCTCTTCATGTATGTTTGCATGTTTGATTATCTACTTATATCACAAAGATGTATATATCGAATAACTTATATACTTATTTATATTATATGTTTGTATCTATTGTAGGTGTATTATTCTTAAGAGTACGAAGAGTTGAAGCTAGTATAACTGAAAGTCACTGCATTAGCAACTACGACTATGCACAAATAAAATGTATCCACCAAAAAGTCCATTGTGATAATGGTGTTTGCAAAGGCATTCAATCATTACCTCTTCTCCAAAATCAATACACTAGTAACAAAGACTGCGATCCATGCATCATCAAATGTATCAATGCAGAACTACATTATAATAATGGGATTTGCAAATGCATTAAAACATAACTTATCAACTATATTCAATGTCAATTCACTAGCATATAAAATGGTACTTGCAGATTTATTTAACCACCTGCTAATCATAGACTTCATAAACTATTTTATAGATCTCTAAATATTTTTTTTAAAATAATGATATTTATATTAAAATGTTGTTACTAGCTTGTAACTGCATCAAGATATGAAATTATTGAATCTAGTGTTGCTAGTTGTAAACAATTTCAAATTTTGAAGTTTTCATAAATAAGAAGTATGTATAAAATTATTAAATCAGGTTGCTCACTATTTTGTTTTCCAACATTCTCCATTAATCACAATAGATGGAAATTGTTAATTATTTGATTTTTCACTTTAACTTTCTCAATAACTAAAATGAAAAACAATAATTAAAATGGAAGAAGTAATTAATTCTTAATATATAAAAATCATCAAATTGGAAAAAAGAAAGGGTAAGAATCTGAAGTAATTTATCTAAATATTTGTGTAAATACAAAATTCAATCCTATAAAATAAATGAAGAGAAACATGAACAAAATATTATTTGTAAAAGTAAATGTTAGGTACAATCTCTGTATTTGAATATTCTATATGAAATAAGTAAATTCTCTGATTCAATCTCTTTGGAAGTTTATTTGATTCGAGTTCTTGGCAACATGATCCTAAATGAAATGAAGTTAATCTTTCAAAATAATTTTTGGTTTCTCATTGATGAAATACTTAACAATTCTACACAAGCAAGTGGCTTGATTGCAAGAATCAAATGCTTGAGGTCGATTGAACAAAAAAGGGTCTTGGACTTGTTGTGATTGTGAAATCATCATCTGATTTTTGATGGATTGTTAACACTTCATGGGCTTTGAGCTTGATCACAAAGTTGAATTCTTGGACAATGGCTAATGGAACTTGGTTTCAAAAAAGTTAATTTTATGAACAAGTTGATTTTGATTAAGAACAATTTGATTCTGCTCACAAACAAGCTGATTTTGATAATGAATTAGTTAATTTTGGTCACAAACTGGATTTGAATCTCTAGGCTTTGTGCTTAAGATGATCCTTTGATGAACGGTTAAATGTGTTACACCCCACACGGAGGCATAACTAGCCAGAGAAATGGGTAACCAAATCGTTGTCACCCTAATTTTAAAACAAAGAAACAAATACAACTTTTGACTTAACTAAAGCATGAAAATAAATTTTAGAAAACACAAGTAAACTACAAATATTTATTTATTGAAATATATAATAATTAATAAAAATTTTGGCATAAATTCCTTGTAAACAAGAACATTCCCAAAATACAAACATATAATTCCTTGTTACATTCAACTAGGTAACAACAATAACAGTATAACCAAGCAGCTCTGCTCCGTTAATACCATAAACAGCAACAATTTGACTCTTATAAAAACAAATCACAATAATCCAAAACCCTAATATGATTGCAAACTTCTATCTTTTGGCTTCAATTATGAAATCTCGAAGAAATACCTTGCCGCATACTATCAGCAAGTCACGGGCTTGTAGATGATGTATACCGAAATCCTGTTACTAAAAAAATGTTAACTAAAGAGTGGTGAGTCCGTAGGACTCAAGTGAGTGAAAAAAACATACCTAAAGGGTACTAGCATCAACCAAAGCAAAATGAACACATCTAAATTAAATAATCTCATGTAGCGGTGTTCATATCTTAATTTAATGGTACACATACGTATATATAATTATCGTAAAATCAATTGATCATAATTTACATAATACACAAGATGAATTAACCAATTAGAATGTTCAGAAATCACAATTCAAACAAATCAATCAAAACACTCAAAGGGTCCATAGAGTAACTTAAATTAAGCACTACATATTCCAATATGCTGCTAAATATAAACAATTTTACTCAATTACACAAAAATAATTTCACATATTTATCTAGCAACCAAATAGCACGTAATTCACTTACTGTTTACCAATCTTATTCATCACTTCCTCTTGCGTTTACACGCATCGTTGGCTCAACAACACTTTCTTTACAGAGCTGCAATTAAATTTTTGAAGTATTACTTAGTTTATCAATTTTATAGGTTATAACCTTTCAATTGGGAAAATATGTAGATACTAAATTTCATGCATATATTTAAAGTTAACCCCTATTAGACATTTTCATAACCACTTCTGAGATATGTTTGATTTTAACTTACATACTTAACCAATTTTAACAAAACCAAATTCAAATATTATCTCCAATATGTTATATACCTTTCTTAGTAAGAAACTTCTCCTAAAATCAGCCTTGATCCCACTTAAATCCCCATATGAACATAAACAGGGTACATGCACAATTTTTGGTTACTAGAATTGGATTCCAGTGCTTATAGAATTCTCATAACTGAGAATTAAATTATGAAACTTTATCAAGATGTTAGGAACAATTCAGCTTAGAATCCTACTCCTAATTCATCTTTTAAGACTCTCCAAAACCAGTTACATCAAAACAAGTACAATCAAGACTTGAAAATCACAATAAGGACTTCCAACACTTACAAAATACATATAACATGAAATTAAAACCTGAAAAGATCCATAATTGTCTCTTAATATGTTAGAAACAATTTTTATTCAAAGGTCCTAAGGAAATTCAAACCACAACCCTAGACAAAGTCCCCCAAACTGACTAAAGCTTATTTAAAATCTTAGATGAACCTAGCTGCAGTCCAACAGCTCTAATAATAAATATACTCTAAGTTAGGTTACAAAACTTTTCAGATATTATCCCAAGACCATAAGTTACACTTTCTCTTTAGAACTCCTAATTAATTTAGTCCCAGACACTCTTGAATTACCTAATTTCTATGAACCATAAAATTTGAACCTTGCTCCCCTTTCACTCCTTACCCACTAATTCCAATTCCTTACTTCTTGTTCATAGATATTTTAT
The DNA here is from genome assembly GCA_029379385.1 of Quillaja saponaria. Taxonomy (NCBI): domain Eukaryota; kingdom Viridiplantae; phylum Streptophyta; class Magnoliopsida; order Fabales; family Quillajaceae; genus Quillaja; species Quillaja saponaria. Next base: position 20,900,193 of record CM055608.1, on the reverse strand, counting down.
CAAATATCTTGAAGGTATACTTCATTCTATTTCATGAGTATATATATATGTATGTATGTATGTATGTACTCCAAGACAACTAACACAATTCCTTCAATTCCATATTACTCATATTCTAAACATTAGCTTTTTAATTAACGTAGCCATTTTAAAGACTTGAATTATGAAAATTCAACACCAATTCACTCTCTAACGTCTATATTAAACACTTTCAAACTTCTATTCTTGCACATTGTTCATAACTAAATTCAAATTCTACCATCAACCTTTAAACTTAACAAATAATGACAATTGATTGAAAGAACATAAGAAACTCTATAAAAAATAAATAAATAAATAAAAACAACTCTAACACACCATACCCTAATTGGTTGCTAAGATGACCACCACCTTCCAAAACCAGTGGCTGCTATGCATGAAAGGAGCTAATATAGCTCTGAAATCTAGCCTTAAACCTCCTATTTCCTTCCTAGACAAACTTAAGGAGCTGCACTCCATAAGGGTTGGCAAGCCTTCCTTGGCTACAAGAAGGCTTTAAAGGTCTTGAAACAACTGCTGCAATCAAGGACAAGCCACTATGTGAAGGTGCAGCAAGTAACAAAAGAAAAATGAAAAACTTGGCACTAAGAAGACAAGCTCGACTGCTGCAAGCCTAGAACAGGGCAGCTGCAACCTTACGGACAAACCAAGAGCTAATCGACCAACCCAAACGGTAAGGAAAAAGGAAGGAAACCATATGCCCAAAAAGAAGAATTAAAGCTCTTGAATGAACAAGAAGGACCTATAAATCAACGATGCAAAACAGGGGAAAGAGCAAGGTAAAGGCAGTGCAAAAACAGAGAGGTGAATTAGCCAAAGAAAGAGTGAGGAAGAACAAGAAAAATGAAACAAAATAAAGTAAAGCAAGTCAAGGTCAAAATGTTAAAAAAATTTATGGTTCATATTAATTCTTAGTTTATACATATACATACATGAGTGTTTATTCACATTAATTTTTACTTTGCTCAAAATTTGTTTCAATTATAAATAAAAGTTACATACCAAACTTCTAAAGCATTGCATTAACATATCGGTTTATAACAGTTGGTTTATATTTGTTCTTATTACACACATCTACATTCATATATATACTAAATTTTTATTTACTCTAATTCATAGTATTTATTAATTTAATTCCTTTTATACTCTTGTTAGAACTAGCACTCCTAAACATACACATCAATATTCATTTATCTTTATAACTAAAAAATTTCACACTATTTCAAACTGAACGTTATTAGATCAAATGTTCCTATCGTTACAATACTTGGTTATAACAAAATTTTCTAATCTGCAATGGCTGGTAAAATTCTTTTTGTTGAATGCAGAATTTTTGCAAGGTTTTGAGGCCTGAGTTTTGCAGAGCTCCCAATACTTTTATTTCTTTCTATTCAATCCCCTCTCACAATAATGAAAACCCTCTATTAATAGAGTTATGAGGGGAACCTAATGCCACGTTGCAAAATCTTAACAGATAACATTTATCATACCTTTATTTGAGAATATTTATTTTTCTACTTGTCATATGAACATGTGGCAGGACTTCATTAGCCATAGTTGTCTACATGTGAGTGACATGTAAAATATTTTTAAACACATTGGGCCTCGTTATTTATCCTTTTAACTCTCATATTATATTTTCATTGATCATTAGTTTTGAACTTTTGGAGTCTTGATGTGACACAAGGTAGTCTATGTTTGGATTAAAATTTCTCCTTCAACAAATGTCCCGTCAAGACTTGTTTATGTACATGACTTTTAGTGTAGCAAGTAAATAAGTGTCATTATTTTAACCAATAAATGACTTTCTTTTCATGAATTTAGGAGAATGTCAAATCTATGCACATTGATATATGAGGCATTAACTTCTTGTTGTTGTTTTGTGTAGATTTTACCATGTAGATAGGAGTTTCATGCGTGAAATCAAACATTGATTTATGAGGTATTAACTTGCACATTTATTTTAAGTCTCTAAAGTAAACTTAAATGACTCATTATCCTCAAAGGTCAAAGATCCAACAAAATGAACAAAGAAAAAAAAAACCCATTGAAGTATTCCCCTTCCCCCCTCCCCTCCCCTCCCCACCTAAAGGTTCAAAACCAATTCAAAATTGCAAATACCCTCTCAATGATGTTCCTATCTGAAAAGAGGTTAATATTGAAGTATGTTAAGAAGTAGTACCTCATTCTTTCAAATTGTATCGTGTACCTTTATAAAGTGCAAGAAACCTATTAGTTCATGTATCCAGCATCACACAGAAAATTGTTTCCTAGTAAAAAGTATAATACAACTACTTTAGTTCAACACATATAAGCTTATTAATCTAAAATATCGAAAATCTAACTCTAGTACCTTGTGGGATGACCAAGCCATTTCTCGTAGAAATTGCATCTATTAAAACTCTAGAATATGCTACTGAAACCCTCATAGCTAAACAAAACATAGATAAATTGCATGTTAGGGGAAAAAACACCCGCGACAATCGCAAAAATCTCATTTTCCCTTGATCTGAATCTAGGCTAATCAACATTTAGCACATTTTATGTGAGTACCATCAAATGCACTAAAACAATTCTGAAGACAAACACAATATAAAGAACAGCGAATCAATGTATAAACTTCAACAACCTATAAATGAAAAGTATAATGAATTGACTACACAACTAATTTACCTTAAACAATTTCCACCTTGATATCTTCAGTAACAACCTATAGTTTTCTGAAGAGAAGATGATGTCACCTTAAGATAGAGTGTAAAACCTTTATCATGACTCTTCTTAAAGTTTTAGTAGACCTGCATAATTCTAAACTTCTCATCATGCGCAAATATGTTAAGCACAATGACAACCATCTCTTCTACCCCCATGCATCTAGTTGGCAGCAACCCTCCATGCACTCTCGAAGTATAACAAAGATCCCTAGACCATCTCCTACCCAACCTACAATTCTCAAAATATGTGTCAAAACACCCTAAAAACCATCCTATTAAAGTTAAAATTTTTAAAGATACTTCTATTGTAGGCACTCCATTTTCTCTTCTTCTTATTTGTTTTCTTTTTTTTCATTGCAATGAAAATAGTTAATAGAACTATTAAATATGCCAATATGTCCAACATATCTAAATGGAGAAGCAAACATTTAAGCACCTTCTTATTCCTTGTCAAAGTCATTAAATCCATTTTCTGAAAGTAACCATGAAAGAAAAGCAATAATAAAGCAAGGCAAATCATGTAATAAATAACAATAATAATAATACAAACCAAATCATGTATCCATAAACAAATTGAATCCCCATAATCCAAAAACGTCATTATTAGAAATTGTACAAGACAACCTTAAACATTCATTAAATAACAAATAACAACTAATAATTTCATTTCTACAATAATCTAACAAATATTTAACTTCCTTGAGAAGAAATTTGTCAAATTTGAGACAAAAAAACACAAACCCTCGACCAGTTGCTCATTCTCAAATATCAAACGAATAAAGAAACAGTCATCCATGTATTAGAGTTAAAGTGAATTATAATCATTTCAGATCTTATTAGAAGTTTTGGGAAGCATTAAACATGAAAATAGGTTCAGATTACGTACTTTTGAAGCTTCGAAATTAGTGAAAAAGTTGTAATCTCTGAACATAAGAGTTCTTGATGGAGAAGATGCAGCAGCCATCAGAGTTGCAGAGGAAAACGAAGAAAGTCAAAGTGGGAAAGGATGCATGAAGTAACTTAAGTGTTAGGGGAGAAGGCAGGTACCAGATTGCAAAAAAAAAGTTGAAAATATGCCAAGGGAAAAAAAAATGGCTAGACTAAAAATCCTTATTTTCTAACAAGTGTGATTAATCTTTATTTCGGACCATGTTTATTCAAGCAAATTTTTTTATTCCGCTAAACAAACAACCCCTTAATGACCATCAATTTTTATTCTTATTTCACCGTCATTATACATCTTATTCAAATGATGGGTAAAAATTGCATTATGTGCATAAGGAAGACCATCAAACCTTTTCGTTATAAATTTCTAAATGACATATTTTGTGGATGCACCTTTCAATTCAACAATAGTTGTTCTAATCACCTACATCAAACAAAACATTACACATTAATATTGTATGGTAAGCAACATATATAAAGAATATCATAATAGCTAGGAAAAAAGATTTACCAATGCATAAGTTGGATATGTTAGGTTATGAAAGAGTTTTAGGACTGTCAAATACACTTGTTTTTCTAGCTATTTACGAATTTCCTAAGTAATCTCCAAATTACAGTTCCTTTATTTCTTTTTTGAGATCCATATGTTTGCAAACTTACTCATCACTTACCTCTTAGCAAATTTTATAGAATCAAGTTTATCATCCATTATAATCCACCACATCTTATATTTGTCATACATAATAGAAAGTAAAGAACATACGTAAATTGAATGACAGCCACTTTTAAACAAATTACATGAATTCCAGCTTTTGGCAACATACTAATCCACCATTTTTCATATATTACACAACCACTACCAAAAGTGGAACCATAACATACAATTCAATGACTCAAAGTAGGTTTCATAAGAACTACAAAGAATTAAAAGTATCTTATAGTAACTCATTAAGTTTCTTTCTCAATAACATTTCAATTTTATTTAGTTGTTGAATTATTACATTGTCAGCTACTTGTATATGTTATTGAATCTTATGCTCAAATGCATTGGACGACGAGGTCACCTCCTCAGCTTGTGTGCTATCATCCAATTCATCCCATTCCTTGCACGCATACCCTTTAACAGTTTTAAGAGCATATATCAACAAAGACCCTTTATAATTGAATACCTACTATTTTAACCATATGTGTTGAGTTGCTTATCCATGACCCTTTGTTGTCATGGCCAATCCTAACAACCATAAATTTGTTATAACAATTACAATGAAGAAGCTTGATCCTTACACTTTCTAACACTATTGATATAAAATATCCTAGAAAAATACAATATAACCTACCAATTATGCACAAATGTGAGCAAATAATCAATTGCCATTATAATTATCATCAAAGTAGTGACAAATATTCATAAAACAAAAAATGGACATTCATCAACGATGATTTACATCTCTTGAACCAAAAATAATGGCATACTTATCAAAGTAAATGATTGAAGGATCTACTCCAACATTTTGTATATAATCCTTCTTCATTTCCTAATTTTCAACTCAATATCAGTTTATTGTATTATGTTACAACATGGAACATTAACTTTCATTACTTTTTGAAGATAAACTACACAACTTCTCTTGAATGTCTCATTACCAGCTTTTAGTTTACCAGTGTTGAAGAAAGAATGTTCCGCCAAAGTTAGCCAATAAAAACTTTTTCTAGTATGGGCTATGATGTCCAAAACAAGGTTAAAATTTTCAATCTACTTTATACTAGAGATGAAAAACTACCATAGTGATGGATTCTCCAAGCAAGCCACAAGATTAAAATATACAATGCATCCCACCATAATATTTGAACACTATGAAGATTCTATGCCTACTCAATTGGAAAGAAAGCCAAAACTTCATATTTTATAGACTTCTATACCTATGAGACCCTATAAATAATCAGAATATGGTGAATGGGTGAAAAAGGATCATTCAGAGTCTTCTTTGAGTGAAGTACCAGGAGATCTTCATTAGGAAAAGGGAGAAGTTTCTACTATGTAAAGCTCTACTAAGCTCATGTCTTAAGAATCTCTTATAAAGTCATCCTGCCTTGCTGTACAATAAGTTGATGCCAATATTATATTGGCACAACTCTAGCTGAACCTCCAGCATTATCTACTGAAGAAAGAACAATACCATTTATTGTTATGGATGTGGATCCCTCCATTGAGACTCAGGAAATTCCTACTGTTGAACTATCTTCACCTACATCAGCTAAGCCTTGTATACCTTCCACTAAAAATACATATGTTACTTATAACTCCCACTCACACAACCCCACTTTCTTCTCTTCATTCTACACCTCAAACACATTTCTCTGATTTTCCTATAGTAACTAAAAACCCATATCTACCCTCACCTCATAGGCAACCCAAACATTCTGAAATTCTACAATCATTGACACTTAAGGAACAAATGAAAAATACTAAGATCTTCTCCTGGTATCTCAAATCTTTAGCTCACTGGATTGTCGAAGAACTTCAACGCAACAATTACCTTAAAGAGATTGGTAAGGTCATTGCTGATGAATTCAACCATTAAGCTCCTTATAAAAAGAGTGTTGAAATAATTGTGTCTGAATTGCAAAGAATATGTACAGCATATAATGTTTTAAAGACCAAAATAGACAAGGAATTGGTCACCAAAGAAGAACACTTAGACTACTTCATATCATCTCTCATTACGTAGCTGGTCTAACTTAAAATATAGCTAGTTCATCTTCAAATACTCTCTCTGTGAAACCTGCTCCAAAAGATTAGAGTAATCCAGTTGCCTTGAAAATGAAAGAAACTTCTATCTGATATGGCAAAGCTTGCAAAATCTATTACTTTCTCTGCAAATACCACTATTACTAAAGGAAAAGGTTGACATAAGTCATGCTCTACTGAGTTAGCCATTACCTCGGTAGAAAAAACTTTCATGGTTTTTGGTTAAATCTCTTCTTCAATAGAAGAAATGACTCACTTGAAAGAAATCAAGGAAGAATCTCTTCAGTATCTTTCTCACACCAAAAATGATCTTAGAGAAAAGCATATTGCGGGCTTAAATGATTATATCAAGAATATCAACAAGAAAGTTTATGAGAACTTGAAATCTCTTGAGAAGAATTCTGTAAAGCCACAAATGCTGATTGAATCAATTTCTGTAATTTCAAGTCATATACTTAACAACATAGACAAAATTATGAACTCATATATGCAGCAGAATGCAACCTTTGAATCACATCAATCAGTAGGCCTCTCAAATTTTTTATATCAAGAGAATTATCAACCTTATTAGAATGGAAAACTTATGGATGTTGGGTCTACACAAGCCCTTCACCAATCAATTGGCCGAGTTGAGCAAATCCAAGTTAAAATGCACAATATCCTCTTAGATTGTCAAAACATATTTCTAAGGATCACTAAAATTCTTGGCAAAGACATGACTTGGATTTGTGTAGAAGATTATTAGAAAGAAAACAAAGAAAATAGTGACAGAACAAAAGTGAAGAACCCGACTCTCTTAATTTTCCTTGCACATAGAACAACCTGTTACCCCCCTTTCTCCTTCCTCATATACATCTTCATCTTAACATATATTTTATTTTGCATTCTCTTCATGACTACATATATCTCTTTTCCCTATTTTTGTTTAAATATTATTTACTAATGCTAAAAGGAAGAAAATATATTTGTAATTTTTTGAAAAGGTAAATATCCCTCTCAGGGAGAGCATTCCTCTAGAAATATTTATTTAACATATTCTCCTTATATTTTTATTGGCCTTTTGTTGGAACATAAAGGGAAAGGGTATAATAAATATTTATCTTATTGCATGTACAAATCATGACTGAGCTTCTTTTAAGTCAACAATTGAAGCTTATGAAAGTCAATCCAGTGGAATGCCCTTAAGTCAAATGCACTATTTCATTTATTTGAAAAATGTTCCATCACAAGTACTAGGTTCTTTTGAAGAAATTTAGCTCTCCTCTAAATGAAATAGTTTTTCTCCACTATTGAAGTCTTCTAGTCATTATAAAAAGGGGTCGTTTCAGTACTAAAGGGTTCATAAGCTGAAATGCCAAATCGCTAATCTAAAACTTGTCAAAATGAAGTAGTCTTTCTAAAAGGAACATGTAAAAAATGTTCATCGTCTTCCTTAACTGCTCCAAACTTTTGAAATTTGTTCTATGTGCCAAACTTTAAGATTAAGACAAAAACGAACAGCTAAGCATAACAGAGATTGTACATTTTCCACATCACCAGATGGTCAAAGTTGAAATATCCTAAGAATTAGGAGCATGACCAAGATATCTTAGAAGAAATCTCATATGTGCCAGAATTCAATTTAAGACCTCTACAGCGAATAGAAGTTTCTCTCTAGTGGGTAGAATTCCTCAGTTTGTTCTAAAAAAAAAGGTTTAAAAGATCAAAGAGAATGAATGGATAAAATTTTAAATTATTAAGCATTTCGATTTCTCAGCGCTTCTGTTCATAACTTGAACTATCAGACTTCTTAGTCATCACAAAAATAGAACCTTGACTTTTATATTCTTATTCTCTGTTTCCTTTAAAAAAGAAAAGAAAAAATCTCTATTACTCCACTATGTGTCTCTATTCTCTCTTCATCTGTGTCTCTTTAACCCACCTAACTACATCTCTTTCTTGAATAGAAAAAATGGTTTGTTACTCCACTATGTGTGTAAGGAGAGAGGGTTAGGTGTCATACATGGAGATTTCCAAATCCAGTGAACTTAAGAGCTTCAAGTCTCAGAAAACAATTGTTTTGAGTTATTATGTCTTCTTTTTTTTTCAAAACCCATTTATAGGTTACTCTACATATTGTTTTATTGCTTTGGTCTCAATATATGTTGTTCTTTTTAGCTTTTTTGTTCTTGCTAATTTGGTAATTTCTTGATTTATTTATTAATTTATTGTTGATAATTATTTTCATTGATGAGATTGTTTTAGAACTTTTGAGATTGAGATTTGGGGTGGCATGGCCAGCAATTCTGTAGTTAATGAAGTGAAACTTTCTTCTATCAATGGCATGTATTTACAAATTGGAGGTTTAGTTTAGGTTTTTTGCTAATTTAGCTATAAAACTATTAAGTTTAACAAAATTTGTCCAAAGACACATTAGTCTAAACTATGAGTGGGTACTTTTAGATAAATTGAACCATATATATGCGTTTGGAAAAACATTAAACTACAAGGAAGTAAACTGTACTTTACTTTTTTTATGAGAAAGGCAACCACTTTGTAAAACATTTCTTATTTTGAACCAAGTGGTGATATTTATATTTTTGATTGTATTTTTTGGATAAAAAAATTTATTACTTGAACCAAACAGCCCCTAAGATAAATGTTGGAATACATTTTCATACTTTTTGATGGGTAATATTTCTTACTAGTATGACCTCAGTCTTGTGCGATGCACTTATTATTTTATTTTAAATTAATTTGCACTTTAAAATTTGTGAGAATATAATATATTAATTCAACATATATTTTATTTTTATTAGGTTATTGTAAACATTGAAACTTAAGATATTATTATTATTATTTTTATGAATAATATCCAACCTAACAAAGATAAACCAATAGTAAACTACTTTTCGAGTTTTTTTTTCTTCTTACACTTATTACAATCAAACAACTCAAAAAGAATAGCAAAATCGTAATATAATTAACTCAAATGTAGTACTCAACATCATAATAGGAAAATTAAAAAAAATTAATAAGATAAAATGTTGCAAACCCATATTAACAAACTTAGTTCAATTTTATTTATTTATTTATTTATTTTAACTGAAAGGAATATATATTTTGTGTATGAATTTTACCATTTGACTATAGACAAATGGATAAAAGGTGGAAGAAATTCTTCAGCAAAGATCTCATCAATAAGTTTTAGTGTCTATCTCGATGCAACTACCTTCACAAATACTGCACCCATATTTCTTTTCCTACCAAGTTAGATGTTTTACGTTGAAATTTGCATGGAACCCATTAATCTCAGTTCTCTTTTCTAATCATAAATGAGCAAATCAGACTGCAAGTGAACAGTATTAGTCTTCAAATTTTCGTAGAATTAGAACATCTAGTAAGTCGGAGTCTTCAAAAGTCATATATATACTCCAAGTCTTAAAAGCTTTAAAAGCAAAATCCTAGTCAAATACCTCAACTGAAACACATTTAGCATTCAATAATATCTTAATTTTCAAAACACAATACATATAACACCCCAATTAAAAGGCTCTAAGTCTGGTATAGAATAGAAGTCCTTTCCAAAAATCTGAGGCTTCAATCTTATCAGTTGACGCTTCGGCAACATCATAGCTCTAATTGTTGAATTGGTTCATATTCATCTATGCATGATATCTCTGCTGCTATTCACCTTGCTTTGGTTACTAAATCAAATTCACCACCATCACTATCACAACCACTTACTTTTACAACTTCATCTTCACCATAGTACAATCAACTCCACCGAGTCACAAGCCAAATAGCGATTCAACCTACACGAAAACATCATCTTTGTAATCTGATCTCTACACAATCTGAACTCTTTTGGACAATCAGAAGTGACCACCATGATCACACAATCAATTATATGAATAGTATCACAATCTGAGTCCAACGACTTAAATTTCATGACCTTGGCACTGAAAACCAAAACCCGAATCATAAAATAGCATTTCAAAAATTAATTAGTCAAATATCAAAAATCAATTTTTAGGTGATTGTTGACTTTACCCAAAATTCAAAATAGATTATTACCTGAATTTTGAGAGAGAGCAAGAAAGACTAATGGATCCAAATATGAAAGTACATTCTAAATTCTTCATGTTACATCCCTTCGTTAGGATCAATAGTTTGGACGAACATGTTCCTGCAAATTGGGGGGATTAATTCTTATAATAATAACTCAAAATACTATAAGTCTAATTACCTAAGAATTGGAAGAGTTTTTTGAATAAAGAAAATTAAAGTGTGAAGAATTATGATGCATAAGCAATGGAGTGAAAGAAAAGAATAAAGAGGTGTGAATAAGAAAATGTGTGGTTTTTTTTTTTTTTTTTTTTTTTTTTTTTTTTTTTTTTTTTTTTTTTTTTGTGATGGTTATCACAATAACTCAAAAAAAGTTGATGTGTGATGATTAACTATAATATCGTAAAAGTTAGGGTCAATTACATTTTATCACATAATCTATCTCATGTTTTATAATAATCTCATAAATTATTGAATCAAGTACATAACTCTCTTATTTGAGTCATAATTAGCAAATAACCACCTCTCATCTAAATAAACTATTAAATCTAACAAATTAACTCATAAAAGACTAAATTACACTCATTAGAATATATTTTTTAATTATTTTATGTTTTCTCTTTTTTACATCTTTTTTTTTTTAATGAAACTAAACTCTTTATATTGATTCAATTTTGGCATACATATTGATATTTGAGTCATTCATATTTTTTATTTTCTTTTTATAATATTTAAATTATTAATAAATTTACTAATATTTTTTTTTTTAATTTATAGAAATTATACAATTTGTTAATTCAATTTGTGTTTTAATGATAATATTTTCATCAAACTTTTTATTTTCTTATTATTGTATTGCATATTAAAGAATATACTAAAATTGAATAAATATAGAGATTTAAATTACAGGAAAAAAAAATAAAAAATAAAAAACAATAGATAGAAAGTGAAAGACATAAAAGAAAAACTTATAATAATGTTAGTTTAGTCTTTTCTAACTTAATTTATTAGAATTTATAACTAATTTCAATGATTATGAATTATTTACTAATTTTGAATCAAATAAATAATTATATGTCAGAATTTAATAATTTATAAGGATTAATGTAAAATTAATAGGTATTCATGAGATAAATCGCAATTGAACCTGAAAGTTACCGTGGTGACTCCAAATACTCTAGAATCAGTTTTATTTAGTTCTAGGTACTGGGCCGAATCCAGGCTTCCAGCCCACTCACGAGTCCTTGCCACGATAAGGATCTTTTGCGTATAGCATAAATACATACCCCAAGTCCCTCCCAAACACGTATCTCGGCATCTGCATATAAATATCTCAAGAAACAGCAACCAGAGCCACCAGTGTCTTCCGATCTTCCTAATTCCGTCCGGAGATTCTAGCACATCTGATTGTCTTCTCCGGCACCGATCAATTCAGGTATGAGAATTTTCTTTGATTCATTACAGAACGTTGATTTTCAATTCTGGAACGCGTCGTCTGGACTGTTCAAATTCGAGGATCGAAAGGATTTACCGAATTCTTGTAACCCTAGGATTTCTTTCTTGCAGACCATCCTTTCCTATTATATTATGAGAATTCTTATTTTGAAGCACCTCTAGTCTACAGATAATAATAGATATTTGTCTTAAATTATTGGCTATTTTTGGAAGAAGAAAAAAATAATCCTGTTATTAATTCGGTGGGTTGATATGATGATTTATAGTTATTGGGTATATATAATCTGCTAATTGTCTCCTTTATTTTTGAATCTTTGCCTTGTAGTTTGCTTTCAGTTTTTTCACACATATAGAAGGGACTTTTTTTATTTATTTTAATAATAATGATAATAAGTTGTTCTTGTTAGTATTTTTTATTATTACTATGGTTGTTTTTAACTTCTATTAAAGTACCAGAAGGCTCATAAATTTTATTTTTTTTAGGTGAAATGGATCAACTATAGTATCTTTGTAAGGAATGAAATTTCTTTATGTCAACATGTTTTTTTTTTTTTTTTTTCCTATTGCTTGATTTTGCTTTTTGATAACTATTGAAAAACTTGATCAAAATAATGTATTGTACTTTTGTTTGATATTCGGGTCTCAAGTTTTATGATTTGGTTTTTTAATTCAGAGATTTTTTGCATGATACTGGTGAAATTTAATTTCTTCTGTACCATGCTCTTGTTGGTGCTTAAGTTAATAAATTTGCACAAATTGAAGTATTATTCCTTCTCCTTTGATTTCATGCTTTCAGTTGGCCATCCCTGAATCCTTGAACCACTGATTGTCTTATCATACTTAAGAATTTTGGACTGTTTAACAGAACTTCATTCTTCATTATTAACTTTACAACATGAGGTTGAGTTCCTTTCCGTTTGATTACCTCTCTTACAAATCGCAATAAACAGAGGAATCAAGAACCTTTACCTATCATTTTGTTTGGAAATTCTTTCAGGATCACTATTTATAGTGTAACTGATGACTAATTGCTGATCTTACCATCTGCTTAACATAATGCTATTCCTAAATGTATGCAGCACTTGTGCTGGATACATTTGTATTTACTAATAATAGGTGTAAACTTTTGTTTCCTCTATTTTTTGTTTTTTAAGCAGATGTGGCACAGTACATTTCAGTGATAGTAGTGTTGTTTTTTTTTGTTTTTTTCTTTATTAGTTTATCAGTTAAAAGTTAAAAGTTTAGGTAATTGATACATACAAATGAGATTGTGGTTTGAGTTCATTTCTTGGTGTTGCTTATTACTTTGGTGGTAGGCCATTTCTAATTTGTTAGCTATACATAATGTACATGTATGATGGATATGGGTTATTATTTCTTTTGGCAAGTGATACTGATTTCTACACTTGTAGCTCAAATGGAATTCATAATTGATTAGACTCTTGCATGTGGTTATGGTGTAATTTATGACTTATCATGCTAATATTATGCTTCTCAAATATTGCTGCTGTTTTTTTTTTTTTTTTTCCTTTTTTAAACCATTAAATAAACCAGTAAACAAACCACGTGTTGTGAAACTAGCATGTGATAAGCATATGTCTAGTTGTTGATTAGTGTTACAAGTCGTTGACTTCCTAGATTCTACCACCTTCCTTAAAAAAGCTTGTAATTTGAATTATGATATAAGCTTTAATGTGAGTGAATGTATCATGACATTTGTGAGTTTGTGGTCTTTATCATTTATTGCTTTCTGATTTTTTATTTCCATCAACATAAGTTTCTATTTTCGTTTTTCTGTAAGATTGATCTTTCTTCTCTTTTCTTGTGTTTATTCTAAATACTGTTAATAGGCCAGTGTTACTGTTCTTGCTGTGTCTTTCATCTTCCACAATGGCTGATGGTCAAGGATCAGACAAGAACATCGAGATATGGAAGATCAAGAAGCTGATCAAAGCATTGGAATCTGCAAGGGGCAATGGTACCAGCATGATTTCTCTTATAATGCCTCCACGTGATCAAATATCTCGGGTCACTAAGATGTTGGGTGATGAATTTGGAACTGCGTCAAACATCAAAAGCAGGGTCAACCGTCAGTCAGTGTTGGGAGCCATAACTTCTGCTCAGCAGAGGTTAAAGCTGTATAATAAGGTCCCTCCAAATGGATTGGTGCTTTATACTGGAACTATTGTTACAGAAGATGGCAAGGAGAAAAAGGTGACAATTGACTTCGAGCCTTTCAAACCTATAAACGCTTCTCTGTACCTGTGCGATAACAAGTTTCACACTGAAGCTTTAAATGAACTTCTAGAATCTGATGACAAGTTTGGTTTCATTATCATGGATGGAAATGGTACCCTCTTTGGGACATTAAGTGGAAACACACGTGAGGTGCTTCATAAGTTCTCAGTTGATCTCCCGAAGAAACATGGTAGAGGAGGGACAGTCAGCACTCCGGTTTGCTCGTCTTCGGATGGAAAAAAGGCACAACTATGTTAGGAAAACTGCTGAACTTGCCACACAGTTTTATATAAATCCTGCTACCAGTCAGCCTAATGTTTCTGGGCTTATACTTGCTGGTTCAGCTGACTTCAAGACTGAGTTGAGCCAGTCAGATATGTTTGATCCTCGTTTACAAGCAAAAATATTAAACGTAGTAGATGTTTCTTATGGTGGGGAAAATGGTTTCAATCAAGCTATTGAGTTGTCTGCAGAGATCTTATCAAATGTGAAGTTCATACAGGAGAAGCGCTTGATTGGGAAATACTTTGAGGAGATCAGCCAGGATACAGGGAAATATGTCTTTGGTGCAGATGATACATTGAAGGCTCTCGAAATGGGTGCTGTGGAAACTCTAATTGTGTGGGAGAATTTGGACGTCAATAGGTATGTACTGAAAAACAGTGTTACAGGTGAGATTGTCATAAAGAACTTGAACAAGGAACAAGAAGTAGATCAGAGCAACTTTCGGGATCCAGCCACCTCTGCTGAGTTGGAGGTTCAGGAGAAGATGCCCTTGCTGGAGTGGTTTGCCAATGAGTACAAGCGATTTGGTTGCTCACTGGAATTTGTAACCAACAAATCTCAAGAGGGATCACAATTTTGCAGAGGGTTTGGTGGGATTGGGGGTATCCTTCGTTACCAGCTTGACATACGATCATTTGATGAGTTATCTGATGATGGAGAAGTATATGAGGATTCTGATTAAGAATTCTTGCTTGCTTGGACCAAAGGACAGTGAGGACCTGTACTTCGGGGGAATGAATCCTATGTTTGATGTCACATCTTCGGAGATTACAAGATACTATCTTGGTTTTTAGTGGTTTCGCCTTTAGCCCCTCATCCACAGTATATGTAATGTGTCGTCTTCCTTTTCATTCACCTCCCATATTTTAAGTTTTTGTAACCTTATGGCAGCATAAGAAAGTTGTATGGTGATTCCCCAATGTAGAGCAGACTGGCAGGCTTACTTGGGGAAGTTGGTCATGTGTTTCTAGCATGACATAGGTACTATTATGTTGTGATCCCTTATTATCTAGGTAATAGGTGGGACTTCTGGGATTTTGGACAAAGCAAATAGTGAGCGACAGGACTGAAAAAGCTATATTTTAGTTGTCTTAATTGAAGCCCTATTTTGAATTTCTGGAGGCTTCTTTTAGTGTTTCCTAAGTGCGCATGTGTCTTGCGAATTACTATAGAATAAAGAAACCGTGAAATGGAACAAACCTTTTAAATGGCAGTCTTTAAGATTTTTAAATTTGTTATGGCAATCCCAAGTAAAAGGAAAAATGGCCAATGTAATTGTGGTGTTGAATTCTTTTGTAGATTTTATGATTATAATTTTCATAAAAGTGCTATGCATCTTGTTCGCATCAATTCGTTTTCTATAAGTTAGAGTCGTAGGGATTAAGATTAGTTTGGTTTGCTTTGTTGGAATGACTTGCAGGTTTAGTTTGACACCTTTTCGACTTATACCATTATTTTACAAGAGTTGATTCCGATTTGCCTAGCACTTATAGTGGTAGGAGGCCAGAACGCTATATATATCATAGGCTCGGGTATGGTCAGCAAAAATAGAGGTAATTCTGTATTAAAGTGATATTTGTTTGGATGGTTGTCTTGTTTGTTTGGATTGTTTAAAAAATATGGTCTCAAATTATAATTAGAGAAGTTATTTTATATAAAAATTATCAAAAAAATATTTATATGGTATATTAAAAATAAACAAATTAAATAGTTTTATATTAATCAATTTTGATTTTTAATTCTGTTTTTATATTTAATTAAAATTATATTAAAGCACTAATTAATTCATTTATTAGTTTTAATTTAATTTATTTTAAAGTAAATTCTAATTTTATTTTTTTTAATTTATGCAGTTTTAATTTAAATAAACTAATAATTTTCACACAAATAATTTTAATTGAAAAACTAAAATTGAAATTACAAAAAAAGCAAAAACAAATACTAATACTAAATTAAAAATACAATAAAAAACAAATACTAAATTGAAATGATGGTTACTGGTCCAAAATTTTGAAAATAGGGAAGGGACAAGTTTGAAATTAATGGGGTTATTTTTGTAGTTTGGGGGTTAGGGTATGGTAGGACTAAAAGAAATTGGACGAGGGTAAAATGGAGAGGGAAAAAAAGAAATACCTGCATTGCGCCAAAGAAGCTGCAAAATAACAGCTTATTGGATGCCACCACAGGAGGCTGCAGCCCAAACGAGCTGCTGCGCATCCCCGGCAGCCCAACGGCCCCTAGCAGTGCTGCAACGCGGCTTAGCCGCAGTACCAAATGGCCCCATAGTCCATTGATACCAAAATAGCAGACGGGTCACACCCACAAAGCAAATTAGCTAACTCGAGTAAACACGTGCTCTTTAGTGGGTCAGGTTAAAAGATAGATGCTCTGGAAATAGTATGTACTAGAATTTATTCCGTGCAAAAGTGCAATTTTTGTTAAAAAAAACATATTATCTATTTTAGTTCTCGAATTCATTAAAAACTATAACATAGTAATAGAGTTATATAAATCATCAAAAATTAGTCTAAAAAAAGAAATACATACATTCAACTACGATATATCTTGTAGTTTAGTTTGACTTGTTCTTTTTCATGTTGCGTTGTGAAATATAAAATCTTAAATGAGGGTATCAATTTATTGTTGTTAAGAAAATAACATTTTTTATCTTAAAAACTAAGAAAAAGCAATAAAATTGGAAAAGAGACTAACACAGCTTTATATAGTAGAGTTTAGAAAATGAAATGTTGAGAGAATATGAAAGATGAATAGTTTATTAGATTAGAAGTATGTAAAATTAATTACTAGAAAATATGTTTAAAATGAAAGAGATGAACAGTTTTTTTTTTTTTTCAAATTGTAATTAGATTTTAGAAAATAAATAAGCGCCATGTTCTTTATAAATAACAACTTAAAATATGACCTTTAAAAAGAATATGAAAAGGTGAGCATGACATCAGAATTTTTGTAAATGAAGTGATTGAGAAATTAATAATTTAAAATATGTTACAAATGGAAGATGAAAAGATTATTCAACTATTTTCTTAACTAAATTTTATGAGAAATAAAAAAGCATAATATTCATCATAAATAGTCTCTTATAAATTAGTCTAATAATTAATTATTATATTAATTTATTATAAATTCAAATTATGTCAAATGACACCACATAAGCATCAACTTGACACTTTAATTGTATTTTTTATTTTTTATTTATTTATGGTATGCAAGAATGACTATTCTATACCATGAATGATTCTACAAAATGAGCATTCTTTCGTTTGGTATGGTTTTAGCCTTAGAATACTTATTCCATTCCGGCCATTATATTCCATAGAAGTAGGAATCCTCAAACCCCCCTAAGGGGTGAGATTGTTCATTTTTACTTCTATGGAATCAGTTTAGTTAAGTTAAATGACCAAAAAAACATTATATTACATAAAATAAAAAGTTGGATATTGATAAAATAATAATATTATACATAAATAAATAAAATATATTTGTTACTTAATTTAAAAAAATGACAAAAATACCCTTCATATCACATTAAATAATAAAAAATTATATAAAAATAATAATAAATCAATTTATTTAGTCAAATGACAAAAAACCCTTCATATTATAGTAAATAATTTAATTATAAATAAATTAGTTAAGTAATTTTAAACTAAAATATTAATATTAATAAATAATAAATATAAGTAATAAAAATAAATAAATAATATAAATTTTTTAAAAAAATTAATTAAAAATTAAGAAATTTACATATTCCACAAATTATATTACATTTTTATTACTTTATATACTAAGGAATATTTTTATTATTTTAGCATAATTTTTATATTATTTAATGTCTAAAAATTGCATAGAAAATAAATAAATAAATAGAATAAAATGATAATTCTCCACTAACGCTACCAAACAATAGAATGGAATGATCATTTCATTCCGCATGTATTCCATTCTCATTTCCTTTCCCATTCTAATTCCGCAAAAATCATTTTTGCATACCAAACTAGTCCTAAGAGTCTTCAGGTTGGATAGGCAGCAGAGAAAGGAACTCCTATCTATAGGACGCGAATGTGACATATGATAAAGGTGTAAGGGTCACTTTCCTTTAGCTTTTGGTTTGAAATTACTTTTGAAAATCATAATTGTAAAGATCAAATCATTTTTTTTTAGTTATGTTTGAATGATTTTAAAAACTAAACCATGATTTCACAAATACTTTTTTGTTCCTTATGTAAATTACTAAAAAGAACATGTATCTCTTATGTTATAAAATTATTAATTTAATAGAGAAAAAAATGACTTCAATTTATAGAAAATAACATCAAGGACATTTTTTTGTTGTTGGCAATTTATTAAATAAAATGAAAAAAAAAAAAAAAAGCTTCAATGGTCAATTTCAAAAAAAAAAAAAAAAAGTTGCAAGTATTTATTTATTTGCAAAAAGAAATAGTTAACAAAAATTAAAGGCAGATGCAAAGCATCCACTTTCAATATATATATATGCTTTTGGACAGCTGGTTTAACCAAACGAGTATAAATTAAATGGAGCCAAAGAATGTGTTTGGTATGGTAGTGAGACAAAGGCCGTGATTAGAAATGTTTGAGATCATTCTATCTCACAAGTGTTGTCTATTTGGATGATTAAAAAATCATAGTCTGAGATCATGGACAAAAATCTCTTTTGTGTAAAACTTACCAAAAGAGTATTTATGTGCTGTATTAAAAATAAACAAATTAAAAAATTTATATTAATTAGTTTTTATTTTTAATTAAGATTAAATTAAATTAATAATTAATCCATTTATTATTTTTAATTTAAATTAGAGTAAATTAAAAAAAAAATTCTAATTTATGTTATAAGTAATTATTAATTCACAAACAAAGAATATGAAAAGGTGAGCATGACATCAGAATTTTTGTAAATGAGATGATTGAGATATTAATAATTAAACATATGTTACAAATGGAAGATGAAAAGATGATTCAACTATTTTCTTAACTAAATTTTATGAGAAATAAAAAAGGATAATATTGATCATAAATAGTCTCTTACAAATTTATTTAATATTTTATTATCATATTAATAATTAATTTATTATAAATTCAAATTATGTCAAATGACACCACATAAGCATCAACTTGACACTTTAATTGTATTTTATATTATTTATTTATTTATGGTACGCAGGAATGGCCATTCCATTTCATGGATGATTCTATGAAATGAGCATTCTTTCGTTTAGTATGTTTTTAGCCTGAGAATACTTATTTCATTCCGACCATTATATTCCATAGAAGTAGGAATCCTCAAACCCACCTTTGGGGTGAAATTGTTCATTTCTACTTCTATGGAATCAGTTTAGTTAAGTTAAATGACAAAAAACCATTATATTACATAAAATAAAAAGTTGGATATTAATAAAATAATAATATTATACATAAATAAATAAAATATATTTATTACTTAATTTAGACAAATGAAAAAATTACCCTTCATATCACATTAAATAATATAAAATATATAAAAATAATAATAAATCAATTTACTTTAGTCAAATGACAAAAAACCCTTCATATCATAGTAAATAATATAATTATAAATAATTAATTAATGTTAAATAAATAAATTAGTTAAGTAATTTTAAACTAAAATATTATTATTAATAAATAATAAATATAATTAACAATAAAATAAATATAAGTAATATAAATTTTAAAAAAAATTAATTAAAAAATTAAGAAATTTATATATTCCATAAATTATGTTATATTTTTTTTATTACTTTATATACTGAGGGATATTTTTATTATTTTAACATAATTTTTATATTATTTAATGTCTAAAAACTACACAGAAAATAAATAAATAGAATAAAATTATTATTCTCTACTAACGCTACCAAACAATAAAATGGAAAGATCATTTTATTCCACATGCATTCCATTCCTATTCCCTTTCCCATTCTAATTCCGCAAAAATTATTTTTGCGTACCAAACTAGTCCTAAAAATCTTCGGGTTTGATAGGCAGTAGAGAAAGGAACTCTTATCTATAAGACGCGAATGTGACATATGATAAAGGTGTAAGGGTCACTTTCCTTTAGCTTTTGGTTTGAAATTACTTTTGAAAATCACAGTTATAAAGATCAAATCATTTTTTTTGCTATGTTTGAATGATTTTAAACACTACACCATGATTTCACAAATACTTTTTTTGTTCGTTATGTAAATTAATAAAAAGAACATGCATCTCTTATGTTATAAAATTATTAATATAATAGAGAAAAAAATGACTTCAATTTATAGAAAATAACATCAAGGACATTTTTGTTTGTTGGGCAATTTAAAAATAAAAAATAAAAATAAATAAAAGCTTCAATGGTCAATTTCAAAAAAAAAAAAAAAAAGGTTGCAAGTATTTATTTATTTCCAAAAAAGAACTAGTTAACAAAAATTAAAAGGCAAATGCAAAAGCATCTACTTTCAATTATATATATATAAAAACGCTTTTGGACAGTTGGTTTAACCAAACGGGTATAAATTAAATGGAGCCTAAGACATTTGGTATGGCAACGAGGCAGAGACCATAATCAGAAATGTCTGAAGTCATTCTGTCTCAAAAGTACTGTCTATTTGGATGATTAAAAAAATCATAGTCTGAGATCATGGACAAAGAAGCTCTTTTGTGTAAAAATTACCAAAAGGGTATTTATGTACTGTATTAAAAATAAACAAATTAAAAAAATTATATTAATTAGTTTTGATTTTTAATTAGGATTAAATTAAAGAAATAATTAATTCATTTATTATTTTTAATTTAAATTAATTTTGTTTTCTAATTTATGTTAAAAGTAATTATTAATTCACAAACAAATTAAACTAATTATTTTAACACAAATCAATTGATTTAAAAAACTAAAATTAAATTACAATAAAATCAAAAGCAAATACAAATATTAAATTAAAAATAATAAAATTATAAAAATAGAACAAATACTAATTCAAAAATAATAATACAAATACTAAATTAAAATAATACATTGCTGCAAATCAACCCCAGTTCTTCCTTTGTAAATCAAGTTTAAGTTCAAGTCAGCTAACTTGAGAGACCGAGTCTCTTAGTGCAATGAAAGTTTCTCTGTTCAACAGAATGGTCATAATCTCAGTGATTTCGGTCATTTTTTAGCCCGTATCGATTTCGAGAAACTCTCTGATTATGTCTAGGACATCACAAATAGAGGGGGTTGGGGCCTTAGGAGTAGAGGTTTGGCTCGAGGAGGATGAGAGACGAGATCAGGCAAAATTCAACTTATCCATCTCCATTAGCTCATCTATTGAAGTTTGGATGCCACTCGCTTTGCCCTTGCCCTTAGCCTTCATCTTCCTCCTTAGTGGGATACTAACCCTACTAGCGCCAGCTACAAATGGTGTTGGTGATGGAGAATGCTAGGTGTTTGGGGTGGGACATTGTCCCTTAAGTAATTGACATACACATTGTAATCACCAAGTCCAAGAGATTCTATAAGTATTCTTTTTTAGGATTACAGCCGAAACCTGCAAAGGGGGTGGAGTTGGTGTGTGCCCTGATTCTTCATCATCATCATCACCAACCGGTGTCAAAACTCCAGAATATGGAGTATATGCTTCTGTTCCCGAAGCATAATGGCCATCGAAGAGAAAGTCCAGCTTGTCAACTAATTTGAAAGGTCCCTTAATTGCTTAACTTCTTTTCCATGTCGCTGTATTAAAATAAATTATTAGAAACAATTAATTTATATATTTTTCCTGCAAAAATAGTATAAAATTCAATTAATTTATATTCACTTGTTGCTCCCACCACTTGTCCATCCCGGTCCACATTTCTTTTTACCAAATCTCATCTAGTGCCAGTTTACTTCCCCAATTCGGTACAGGGTCCATTCTCTCTATTGTCAATCCCACTTATTTTCAAATGGGAATATTCTAAGTTTTGCATGGTAAGCTGATATAGGCATCAATACTTGCCCATCTGAATAATTAAATACTTGAGGTCATCCTTATTTTTCCTTTCCTCGATACAGATATCAATGAAAATTTTGACCTCCGGTCTCCACAACATTCTAGCATTGTTTGCCATTTTATATAGTAAAATAAAAACTTAAAAATTTAAGAGCAAGAAAATTTAGATGAATTTTGATTGAATTTGAGATTGATGTGTAAAATGGACGAGGAAGTGGAGTATTTATAAAGTTAGGAAAAAAAAATTCTATTAAGGGCATATTTAAGGAAAAAATAACAAAGAAGAAAGTTTTAATATGATCGTTGCTAACCGTTTGGCCAACAATGGTCACTTTAGTAGAAAATCAGGAGGGGCACAGTTTGTATAAAAGGAAAATAGGGAGGTTATTTTTGTAATTTTTGGGATATGGTTAGAATTAAGAGGAAAATTGAGGGCAAAATGGGGAGAAAAATTATCCTCTAGGGTGAGGTAAAGAAGCTTAATGCCTGCAGCTTTATGGTTGCGACCGCTGGTGCTACTGGACGCGGCACAAGGTCCTTTAGGGCGCTGCCTCGAAGTCTCCAAAACGCCATACCAAATGGTGCCTAAGTATACCTTTGGTAGAAAATGATTTTTCTAAATTCTAAGCATTAATTCAATGCACTCATTTGTGCTTTATTAGGAATATTCGAGAACTCAACTAATTTGACCAAAATTTGACAATTTGATTAAATTTTATTTTAAGCTAGGTGACTTTTTATCATTTATTTTGGGTCGGGTTGATTATCCAAATGGAAAAAATTTCAACCCAAGAACATCTAATCCACTCGAAATTATTTACTAATAGTTTTAAACTATTTTTATATGTAAACAAATATAATTAAACCCAATTTATAGTCTTTAATACTTGAAAATAAGTGTATGACTCCATTCGGGATATGTTCATACAATTATTAATCTTTTAGTTGGAATTTATGTTCATGTAAAATATACAACATTGTAAATTACATTTGTCTGATTTTAAAATTCTTATTAAATTTGTAATTCTAAAAGATTCCAATTTATAATATTTTTCTATTCAAAAATAATTAGCTTGGATTTTTATTTTTATTTTGATCTTATTATTTGTTTAAAATATGTAGTAGATTATTCTACAATAAGGTCCAACAATGAAAAGTCTAACCCGGTCAACCTGAGTTTTTAATCAAGTATAATTTTCTATCACCTGACCACTCGGCTTCAAAATTTGAGTGAAATCTTTACCACCCCCCAGACTTGCTTGAGTCGAGTGAGATTTATCTCAAATTTGTTTCTCACGTAAAACATTGTCATCTTTTAATGAAATGGTGTGTTTTGATGCTTAGCAGTCTAATTTTTGAATTATAAAAATAAAAGAAGAAGTTTTTTTTTTTTCTTTTTATAAAAAAAAAAAAAAGAGTTTCTAATGAGTGACTTAAGCTTGGTTTGGTAATGCTGTAGCTTTTTGAGAGGTAATGTACTCTTTTGGCTCTCTTAGAGTTGTTTTTAAAAAGTCATATCTATAGTGTTTGGTAAAATAATATAAAATCTGTTCTAATAAGTAAAAGTCACAAAATTAGGCTTAGTTTGGTAAGACTATTACTTTTTTTATTAAAAGTTAATGTTATATTAGTTTTTAAAATTTTTTAAAGCAAGAGCCAATTTTTAAAAGCACCCATTGAAGTGTATTTATAGATTCACCTATATATACGAGGAAGTCTGAGATCTGTAAACTTGTCTCAAAGATATATATGCATTCCTAAGATGTAGCACATGGCCATTAATGTGCGGGAAGTAGAAAATAGAATAGAAAAATTGTATAAATGAATAATATATATGATGTCATCTGAAGATTGGGAAGCGTAAGTCTTAGGAAACTTTGGATTCTTACATTTTATAATGAAAAGAAAAGGTTCAAGTCCAAGGATACCTTATACAACTAACCAATGGTGAAAAGAGAAAAAGACACTTACAAAATAGTTTCAATACTTTGAAAATTGGAGAAAATTGAGAAGGAGTTTTCAAAAAGTTAATAAAGTATTGGGAATAGAGAAATTAGACTCAATAAATGGTGTAATTAATGAAGTCCCACATTGAAAAGAGTAAAGTTGGATAAGAATGTATAAATATATTCAAGTCATTTAATTATCAATTAAACAAATTTGAAGGTGGATATGGACTCACCCATGGTGCGGTGCACAGCCTACGCCCATGGGTAGGGCATAGCAACCAAAGCTACATTAGCCCTTTAAGTACAAAGCGACCTTTAGCTACAAAAATAGCAACAAAAGCTACATTGGCCCTTTAGGTACAAAGCGAAAAAACTACAGTACCTAAATAATGTTTAGAGTGTATTTTCCACTTTGAATTCTATCAAAATTGATATAATTTGTTAAGAATTCAATTCAATTAAATTAAAAATACATATATATACCCTTTAATATACTTCTTCTCATATCCACATCTCAAAAATCACAACCCCTCATCTTCTTCCTACCCTCATTTCTCATCTCATCTCTTCTCTTCCTCTTTCCCCTCCCCTTGTCCTCATTTGTCTTCCCTCCTTATAATGTATTAAACCTGTACCAATGATTTAAGTTGCTTTTGTAGGAATTTTTTTTATTTTTTACTAATGCAAGGGTAATTTTGTAAAAGGCATTAAAATGAAATGAATTCTATTAGTTATAATAATATTCCAAATACTATAATTCAATTTAATTCATTTGAATTCTATCACTTAAATGATTTGTTCCAAACATTGAGAAATAATTTGAATTGAATTGAATTGAATTGAGATGAAATGAATTGAACTCTCACATGAATTTATTCTTAACTCATCCTTAATTAATTTTTTTTATATGCTCTTTTTCTACTACTTTTAAAAAGTCATAGGTGCTTTTAGAAGAATCTCAAGTGATGTACAAAAATCACGTTGTGAATTTTAAAAAATTATCAAATATATCTTTAACTAATTTATAGACCATTAAAATTTTCTTCCTAAATCTCACTTCTTTTGAAAAGAAATGTCCTTTCATGGAAAAGCTAGGCTAAAGCTAGCATGTTTTATCTTGCGAGGTTAATTTGTTGTAACCCGATACAAATAAGAGTGCAAATATAACTTTTAGGAAAAAAGAATTTCTAACTCATGTATATCAAAGGTGTTTCATTGTTTTTACAATTATTATACAACAAAAGAATAAACACTTAGGATTTCATTGTAATTGGGGAATCACTTTTCGAGTGTTGAGTTAAAACACTTTGGGAGATGATGCTTCTAAACAACTTGGTGTAAATTGCTTGAATAGCATATTAGAACCTCAAGATAGTTATCTTAAGAGAAGTGGACTAGGAACAATTATGTGCCATGGTCAAACTACTATAATAATCTGTTTGCAAAGTCGCTCACCATTTAGCTATTTTAATTCACCATTAATTTTAGGAAATTGATAAATGCACATCTAATTCATACAATCATTTTTTGGTCTGAACATTAAAGTACTCTCATTGGATAGATTGTTAAAGTAAATCTTGCTGAACATTGAAGTACTACAATTCATTCCGCTCTTGGATTGACTTTTGGGACAACAATATATTATGTTCGAATCATTAAGTTAGAAAATATTGTTTTTCAAGTGGGAGCTAATTAATTAGTAGATATTAGAAACTTTCTTGGAATGTTTTGGAAGATATCTTAAAATCAACAAGAAGTTAGAGAATTGTTCTTTCATTTTCTGATAAAATAATATGATATTTGCACAAACTTATTTGTGTACAATTAAAAAAATAAAATAAAAAGTACTTTTCATAAATAAATAGGGCTTATAATTTTCCAATATTTGAAGAAAATATGAGTGTAAACTCCATAACTAAATATGCATATAACTTCTCTAATCTTATAATTCTTGATAACAAGCTCCACAACTAGTTATCTTTCGGTGGCTGCCAGTGATTCAGTTCCTTACTTGATTGTTTGTGCATGAATCCGAATTCTTTCTAATTCCTTAAAAACAGGAGAAAGATTTGTTCTACATCCAAGAGATCATGTTTTTTATTTGTTACAATTAGATACAATTTTTTTGGAGAAAAATATGAAACTATGGATTTGGAACAAAATCCTCTCCGATACATGAGATGATCCAAATCTATTAATAGACAGCTGAAACATGTTTTTAAACCAATCTTTCTTGGAACTCCTTTGAAAGATTCAATTCTATTGATACAAATTACTTTAAATGCTTAAAATAACAAATTGATCTAATGGAAATTTATGATTGAATTCCATCCCTGTTATCAAATTTCAAAAGCTTGAAATGATGGAAATCTGGATCAGTTGAATACAGTAAAAAGAATGTCCACAAAAAGAATACAAAAAACACTGGTATGTATATACATAGGTGCCAACAATGAAAAAAAATATAATTGTCAAGATGGTGTTACAGGTCAAATTTGAGATTAGATTGGAGGTGTGGGAATGGATAGAACCTGATGCATGCTAGAGTCTCTTCTTTCCCTCTCCACTCTCTTCTCCCTCTCTTCTTCTGTGAAATTGATTCTGAGTTTTAAGTTGTAACAAATGGTATCAGAGCTGGATCTTTGTATGGTAGGTGTAATGGCCATTGATGGTGTGTTGGAAAGAAAATTCAGTAAGTTGGAATCACGGGCTGCTAGAGTGGAAATTTTGAAACATTCAAGAATCACAAGCAAGAATGATGCAGAAGAGCTGATGTTCAATGATTCTGTGCTTTGTATGGATTGACAAGGCCGAACAAAGGAAACCCAACACCTAATGTGGTAGCAATGGAGGTGGCTGCAGAAAGTTTCCCAACTGTACAAGTCAACACACAGCATTCCCATTTCAATCCCATGGTGATTTCTCCCATCCAAGAATCCACGGGAATGCAATAATTCCACCGTTTGAGACCCATGCAAAGAGCTACCAACTATATAAGAATTCAGACCTACAAGTCTCAGCTATCCACCATTTCAAGAAAAGTCCGATTGCTTTCATAATTTTGATATGGAAATTAAAAATAAGGGTCAAAATATTTCGCAATCTATTAGGATTTCGATGGAGATCCAGTCATTGAAGTGAAAAGGTTATCTCATAATGGGTTTCAAGTTATCATGACTTAGGTTTTTTCAATTGGAAGAGAAGGACATAATTTGAGTCCCTTTGTTGTCTTGATGCCCACAAAGAAGACTCGAGAGCTAGTACAACAAGCAACGTTTCCATGACAGAACCAGAAGCCTTCCTATTGCTGCATAAAGTCAATATTCAAGAACTGCAAGCTACTGCTTATGTATCATGTTCAATTTTTGTTCCTGCAATTTCTCCTTGTCCTGATAAGGATTATCTGAAGGAGGACTTGTTACGAGTCAGATTTAAGATTAGTGAGTCAGTTAGAGGATTATTTTAGGAATTTTGGTCTCTTCTTATCTGTATATATAAACTAGTAAGCATTGTATACTTGGATCTGATTTTGAATGTATATGAACAACTCTGATGCAGAGTCATGACTAGCACCTGATGCAAGATAGATTCTCTTCTTCCTCCCTCTCTTTCTCTGTGAAATTGATGCTGGGTTACAAGCTATAACAGATTGTGAAATGTCGAGTAAAATGCACAAAATGGTGCCACATCTAGGAGGTGCCACATTAACAGTATTACTAGTTAGGTCAGAGGTACCAATGATACACATAGAAGCCAGCCATGTAATGGATTCTTTGACATAAAATAGAGATTGCAAAGTGAGGCTGGACATGTATGTAGGTAGCGATCTTATCAAAAGAAAAGAATAAGACCGAAAGACATGGGACGCATTACTTCAATGACAATATAAATAAGCATTAAGCAGATCTAGAAAAAAGCCTAGGAAGCCTAAAGATGTAGGTCACAAAACAAGTTTTTCATCCCTTTACTTCTCAACTGGACTAATTTGTAGAGGGCCTGTATTGATGGACCTGGTAAAATACCTTGAATTTTACTCTGGAGCTTCAGCTATCTGCAAGTTCAATAAGCTGATCGACCACGCTTGGATCTGCAAGTGTGCTTGTATCTCCGAGCTCATCTAACTGCCTGGAAGCAATTTTTCTCAGAATCCTTCTCATTATCTTTCCACTCCTTGTTTTTGGAAGGCCAGGTGCCCAATGGATTTTGTCAGGTGCTGCAAAGGCTCCTATCTGAAAAGTAACAAATTTGAACCCTCAGTAATTTAACTCTTATAAATATTGATCTGTAGTATTTGGTAACCTAGGTGCCATTGAAGAAGGACATGGGTAGCCTCAATTTTAAAAATCAACACTTAAGGCCCCAAATCAGTCAATTTGGAAGAACTCATCACTTTGGAGGACCCTCATTTGAACAAATCTACCATCACTTTTAAGTTCTTCCTCTGCAATATTGACAATCAATGTTTGTTTAACTTGCTGCAGTAAAAGGTACTGTATACTAAGGATTTTGCAAATGTCATTGACAGGTGCATTAAGACTCTGACCCTGTATTTAATCCATAGAATGCATTTAATTCTTGATTTGAAACTGTCAAAAACCAGGAACATGCTGCATGATATGCAGTTAGAATAGTAAAGCAAGCAATCACTCATATACCTCAGTCTAACCTTGTAAAAGACTGACTCAGGACATGAGAAACGCCACTCAGACACACTAGTGGCTCTATAGTCCATCTTTTGTAGGTTTGTAAGGCTTGACACAAATAGGTGTGCACAAGGTCAAACTGCAATATACAAGGGATTGCAGCAAGCCCTAACAGTGGTTAGTTCTTTTTTAAGTTTGGAGCAGATGTGTTAAAGTATGTACCTTGATTGTGACAACCATCGGGGTTCATTTAAAAATCATAAACCTCAACTTAGCTAGGATAATGTGTGAGACGGAAAATGAATGACTCTGCCTGCATAGTCTTAATTCTCAATACATAATTACTTTGAAGTAAACAAAATAAATCAATCAGAGGAGACAAAATAAATCCATAACAGCTACTTCCTAATAGCTTTACATAATATAAACAGGGAAAAGGATATAGAAAGAAAAAGGGAAGAAAAGTTGATTTTTTACAAGATATTGACTTAAATGTATCACTTGCCAAGCTGCTCTAAATCATCTAACTACAAGAAACACTTCAGATACTAATTTGCTGAACAGTCCCTAATAGTATTCAAGACTATCTCAAGAGGATCAGTTCTTATCATCTCAGAATTATAGATTAGAAGGGCTCTGGCATGGGTTGCAACAGGTCAGCCCCTGTAGTCTAAGGTACATTGTTATTATAGTGGATCATGCTTTAGTCATTAGATGTACCCAGTAATGAGAAATGGTATGACAATGAGGAAGTCTTCACCATCAAGTGCAACCATAACACAACATATTGTCTATGTATTTTACTAAGCATGGTTTGACTAAATATTTTTATGGGCCCATTAAAAAGATATCAATAAAATGAGAAAGAACTTACCTCTGTTTTTCCTTGGGATTTGATTTTATGTCGTAAAAAAGAGTAATAATGACAACAAATAATCATGTCAAAGGTGGCAGCTTTTCAAATTTTCAAGAAAGTAACCAAATCATTTTCAGAAGCCACCTAGAGTAAAACTTAAAGTCAACTTCAAATGTCCAACTATTCTTAAGTGTCAAAACACGTTAAACAGGAGTCATTTTATAAGCAAATTTTTCATTTCTTTTCTTGGCATTGTAACTTTCCAACACCCAGATGAAACCTAAATTAATTTCACAAGATCCCTTAAGAGTATTGAAGATCCTGATCGAGCTATTGGTTACAGAACATGCATTCAGAAAATGTATCAGCAGATGAGGAAAAACAAATCGGGTTAGATAAAAACCTGTTTTCGAACTGTGAGTACGAGACTTTTCCGGAGTTCTTCACTGTAAGGCACACCATCCACAAGAGTGACAAATGCATAAATACCCTGTCCTTTAACCTACAGAAGTAATGTAGTTTGTTAAGACCAAATTACTGCAAGCATCTGCAATTTCTATTCCCTCGTGTAATTGTGAAACATACTCTCTATCTACTCATCCTCCACTGGTGGGAAAAAGAACTTTTTGCAGACATACCTCATGCTCAACACCAACCACAGCAGCCTCTGCACATTGTGGATGTGAAACAAGAGCAGATTCCACTTCTGCAGTGCCAATACGATGTCCACTGCTCATAATAAAAAGACATCAGACACAAGTCTTGAGAGGAAACTGCACATCCTTGTTTACAAAATATAACTCAATATGTAATATATATGTGTGTGTGTGTGTCACCTTTTTTTTTTTCTTTTTTTAGATATGTAAAAAAAAAAAAAAAAGGAAAGATGAGATGAAAAAAAAAAAAAAAGCATACAAAAATAATGAGCTACATGTAAAATTCAAAAATACCTGACATTGATGACATCATCAACTCTTCCAGTAAGCCAGTGGTATCCATCCTTATCCCTGAAACAAGGATTTAAAATACTCTTAGTGAATTGTTGATGCTATCATGTCATGCATACCATTTAACAAGTACAGAAAGGACAGATAATTTAAGCATACAGACTAGACATCAAGTCCAAGACAGAAATGAAACTCTAAAAGGAAGCGCAGATGTTTTATTGCAGACTGACAATATGACTTCAATGTTGGTAACTACTTGCCTGCTGCAGCCATCACCACTAAAATAATATCCGGGAAACGGCTTGAAGTATGTGGTTTCATATCTTTCATGATCACCATAAAGAGTACGGAATGCCCCAGGCCATGAGCCTTTCACACACAGATAGCCACTGCACTCCCCTTCTAATTCAACACCTTTTTCATCCACTATGATGGGCTATAGTTATACCACAAAGTTGTCAAAGTGATGCAAAAGTAAAAAATTTAACTAATGAAAAAGGGAGACATTTATGATAAAACTGATGTACAAGGTTTCCATAACAGACCTGAACTCCAAAGAAAGGAAAGGTAGCGGAACCAGGTTTCTGAGGCCAAGCACCTGGTAATGGAGTAATCTGCCAAGTAAAAGTCAGCAAACTATTTTGTGAGCCTGAATGAAAGAATGATTATAAACATATTATTGAATGCAAAGTTATAAAAACACAAAACAAACTAGATTTACAGTACAGTAGTACACTACTTTCTGAATGCACATAAATTATGAAAACGTGTCCACTGTCCGCCATCATAATAGAGCTAAAGAAAAAACTGGAAATTAAAATACCATGAAGCCACCAGTTTCTGTTTGCCACCAAGTGTCAGAGATAGGGCACCTTGAATCTCCAACTACATTGAAAAACCATCTGAAAGAGATAGGAAAAGATGTATCAAAAATATTCATGATATGCAATCATACATTTACATCCGTCCAGGAGAAATATAGATGTTAACCTCCATGCACTTGGATTGATAGGCTCGCCTACACTTCCAAGCACTCGTAAGGATTTCCGAGAGTAGCGGGTCACATACTGCATGGTTGACGACCATTGACATTATTACATGAATTATCAGTTGAACTTGAACTACAATAAAAACACTGGTTATGGAGCTCCTTATATCTGGTAAAAGTTGGAATGTATACACAAAAGTTGATGAAAGCAAAAAAAAGCATGGTAAAATAACTTACATTTTTTCAAACCAATTCAATTTGAAACTATAATTTTCCTTTTTTCAGTGTCATTTTATTCAATGCTGTTGTAAACAGAGCTCTATTTAAAATAATAAACAGATGAGTTAAAGCACAAATGTGTCTATAATGATATATTTATATCAGATATTGATGATCCATTCAAAGTTATTTGATTAAAAAGCAAGGATACCATTGTCATTGCAGTGAGAACCAAAAATGAGAAGAATAGATCTCAGAATATGATGTGTCTGTTTGTGCATCTATAGACAAAGGAGAGAATGGGAGGAAGACATAGAGTGACTATTGAGATTATTTTGAAAGAAAAGTGGATGGCCTTCATGGTTTTCTAATTCAAATTCAAATAAAAGAAGAACCAGGAAAAGGGTAAAAGTAAAGTGGAGTTACTCAATATTTATACCCACAATTTCATACACGGGAGGATAAGGAAAAAGGTCCTTTGCAAAGTACCACATTGAAATGAAGAAAATATAAGGCTTTAAAATGAAGCCTACAAATACCATACAAGCAGTTTGAATTTAGGACAAATTCATTATTTTTAATCATTCCTGATAATTAGATCAAACCTGCATTTAGAATTTACAATCCACAATGCCACTTGCATATAAATAACCAAAAAGAAAACCCCTACATTATGTTCATTTCCACCATGGTATAATACTAGAGCAAGGGAAGGCCCCATGTAGGCAGCTCATGCATAGAAGATAAATGAGATTAATAAAATTATTAGGTTCCCACCATGGCTGATGTTTTGAGTAGAATGATCTCTAGAGAGGTTGATAGGGTGTGATCCAGGGCATGAGAGTGTGTTTTGAAATGTGGTAGTCTCTCATCTTCAGTTTGCTGATAACACCATTTTCTTTCTTGAAGACGATTTGGATAGTTTCAAAGTTCTTTACCTTCAAGTTTTTGAACGTGTTTACTTTCTAGTCTTAAGAATTCATTTGGGATTAATCTGGATAAACATTTCTTTGTAGCTATCCTACGCTTACTGGTTGTCTCCATTCATGATATCCTTTTGAATTATTTGGAGGTTCCCCTTGGTGGAACCTCATTTTATATAGTTTTGGATCATGTGGCTTGTAAGGTGTATTAGAGGTTTGATGGGTGGAAGGGCGCTTAGTTTTCTTTTGGGGGTTGCATTACTCTTCTTAACTCCGCTCTAGTATTCCTATCTATTAACTCTCTTTTTTAAAATTCCGGTTAGGGTGGTTGATAGTTTGGAGAATCTTATGCGGGACTTTCATTGGCCAGGGGAGGGTGAGAATAAGGGCGATCATTTAGTAAATAGGATGTTTGTTGTAAGCCAAAATCGGTGGGTGGTTTGTGTATTACTAAATTGGTTTCCAAAACCACTTTAGTGGGCAACATGGATTCACTTTGGCAAATGGAGATTCAAAGCAAGTTCATTTGGTCAATTGAGTCTCCTGGATTCTTTCTTGTAGATCCATTTGTAGTTTTCTTGTTCGAGAACCAGGACCTCCTCGTTTCCTCTCCATAAATTTATTTTGGAAGGCTAAGGTTCCATCTAAGGTTAAGGTTTTTGTTTAGACTATAGTTCTTAAGAAAATCAATGTTTCCAGTTATGAAACTAATGAGAATCTTTTCTTCACCTGATTTACCCAAGTCCTCCCTCACATGATACATATATACTTAAACAAGCTTTGTCACACATGAATTTATGTGTGTATGAATTTATATGATAGAGTTTGTTATCCCCAACCGAAAGAACAAGATAGATCTGGATGTGACAATCATGATGGAGAAGATGTCAGTTATTCAAAAGGTAAATGATGATTATTCAAGGATTTCTATATACTATAAGATCTAAATAATAACAAGAAGCAACTATCTCAAGAAATAAACATAAACAAGAACTACGAGCCTTGATCAAGTAGGATGAGAATTTCAAAGCAATACCACATAATTTGGAAAAATAAAGCGCCCATGTTTGGTTTAGCTTTTAAAACAGCTTTTGTGTTTCAGCTTTTCTACAAAGATGTTTCGTAATAAAGGTTTTATTTTTAAGCTTTATGGAAAAGCATTTTTTGGCTTTTAAAGTCCTAAAAGCTGAACTTAGAAAAAGAAACTTTTTCAAATAGAAAACAAAAGAAGCTCAAATTTATTTTAATAATTATTTTATTTAGACAAATATAATCATAATATTTGTCAAAATGGTCTTTTTAATACTCAAATTTAAAATAAAATAAAAAAATAAAACAATTTTTTTATAACTCACAACGCTTTTATGTTAACTCATCTAGACACTTTTTCAGCTTTTTATATAACATCTTTTAAACAACTCTACTTGAAAATTATTTTTACACACAGCTTAACTAATAGACCCAGTATCTCAAGAAGCAACAATTCATAAATTATCTCACCCACAGGTACACATTTAACATTAGAGAGATATCTTACCTGATCACCGTCACGCATGAGGGACCGCACCAATGTGGGGGCAGTATAAAATATTGACACATTGTATTTGTCAACAATGTCCCAACAACGACCAGCATCAGGATAATTAGGAGCCTGCAGGCGAGAAACATATTGTCAAAGTTAAGTAAATAAAAAGCAAAGTACTTCTTTGCAATTCATTAACTATAGTTTCACTACTCCAGTTGATGAAGCAAGCAAAAATTGTTCAGTTACTTATGACTATATTTCCTGATGTACAATCTCTACCTCATTTTTCTTTTTTTTCTTAATAAGAACAGTCTCTACCTCAATAAATTCTAAAAAATGTTAGGATGGAATCATTAGAAGAACCCCTATGCATATATTTATTTTCAAAAGGGACCCAAAGCCTAGACTACCAATACAAAAGCTGGCATTGACTTTGCTCATGATGTACGGAGCTTCTTCCTGCCAACTAAGCAATAGTAACTCTTCATTGATGAATTGAATAAAATTACAAACTCAATTGTATTCTCTTCAATTTTACTGAGAAAATAAATCCTGTAATAATGTCATAAATTGTTGTCGAATCTCTGGAAGTTTAATTTCCCCACCCTTCCCAATTCTTTAGTTTCCCATAAAATCATTTTTGGAAAATTTCCAACTTCCAGAGGTGACCTTAGGGATCGATCAACATGCACTTATGTGTCTTTGATGCATAGCCTGTTTTCTCATCGTTACATGAATGATTAAGTTATGCTTCAAGATGCCGATTTATTACCCCTTCATACACAAGAACAGTTGCTCCATTGAGCAAGGGTCCATAAGTGACATAGCTGTGCCCAGTAATCCAGCCACAATCAGCTGTACACCTGAAGTTGTGGCATAAATGAGGAATGAATGTCAATAGATCTATTAATCTTCTTCCAATTGAGAAATGATACAGAGAATTAGAGAAGATGAAATTTCAAGGATACCAGTAGACATCAGATGGCTTGTAGTCAAATGCATATTTGAATGTTGTTGCAGTATACACCATGTAACCCCCAGTCGTATGGAGGACACCCTTCAGCAAAAAAAATTCAAAATTCAGAAAACACCCATAAAAGAAAGGGAAGATGTAGAAAAGAAAACAACCAACTCAAACTACAGCACCAAGATACCTTTGGCTTTCCAGTGCTCCCACTAGTATAAAGAAGAAAAAGTGGATCCTCTGCATCAACCCACTCTACCGCACAAGTAGTGGGATATTGAGGAACAGCATCCTAGAAGGCAGTCATAAATCATCAAAAAGCAATGGGGAAAGAAAATCTGAATTGTTATTTTGGTAAAGATTCACAATGAATATCCAAATTTATTGAACAATAAAGTACAGAATTGTACAGTCAATCATCATAACGTGTAACCAACTGATGAACCTAAAGGTAGGTTTAAAAAAAGAAAAAAGCATTATACTACAAAATTTTCGCAATTTCTCTACTATCAGGGCAATGGTAAAGACATTGCTTCATAAAAACATTATAGTTTTTACAGTTACAGACAAAAGCATTCATCTTTAGTGATAATGAATATGTGAGATAACTTTACTAACCTGCCACCATACATCTCTCCCTTCCTGCCATTTGGTGTCGTCCCTCTTCATTGCAGATTGGTTTTCATAAGTTAAGCATACATCTGGTCAAAAAATATAAAAGACAATAGAGATTTTACTTAAACCTTTCACTGTCTTATAAGTATGTAATTATTTGTTATATGCTAATCTCTCAAATTATAAACATCAAAGATGCTTAATGCTCACTCCGCAATAAAGTAAAAATAAAAATAGGCTGTTAAAAAGCTTGTTTCTCCTCCCTCACTTTGAACAGATATTCCATTTGAAGAAGGCCTTCAACCTAACTCCCTATTATGCCATTCAGGCACTAGCTTTTATATCGACTGCCATCTAGCAACTTTGTAATGAGACAGTGAATGGCTAGTTCAAATTTATGTAGGTTTTCTCCTTTTTCTTTTTCCCTAAATAATTTGAACAAAGTACAGTGATATACTGGTACTAGACAAGCTAAAAACTTAAAGAGAGTGATCAAAGTACAGTGATATACTGGTACAAGACAAGCTCAAAAATTAGAGAGAGTGATCATCACGTTTAGATTGCAAACCAATTCAAATTTTCCCACCTACAGAAACTCCATTTTGGGCTGATTCTTTGAGGGAGGCATCAACTATATCTTTGAGGTGGATGACCTTAGCACCCCTTTTGACAGCATTGCAAGTAATCACAACCTTCGGTTTGCAATCCATAATTCTCTGGGCAAGAGACTCTGAGGAAAAACCAGCAAAAACAACCTAAACAAATGAAGATATTAACAGCTATTATCTGAAACTAAAATAGCAACGCACAATGTGTTAAAGCAAAAGAAAATAAGAGAGCAGGGAATAAAAAGAAAATGAAATGTTGTATGATACCGAATGAACAGCACCAATGCGGGCACATGCGAGCATTGTGATGGGGAGTTCCATTAGCATGGGTAAATAAACAACAACAGCATCTCCCTTTTTCACTCCAACATCTTTCAGGTAGTTTGCAAGCTGCAGCCAACACAAGATACATTCAACTTAACCCAACATTCAAACATCAGAGAGTGTGCCTTTTTCTCGGTGCATAAAAGCAAGACAGAGAGTGAGGAATCTAAAAATCAACCTGGCAAACTTGATTTAGAAGCTGAGTGTATGTTAAAGTGCCATCAAACCCAGGCTCATTGCCTTCCCAGTAAATGGCAATATTGTTGCCGTTTCCGGCTTCAACATGTCTATCCAAGCAATTATAACAGATGTTGGTGATACCACCCTTGAACCACTGAAGGATTGAATAGAGGATTACAGAAACAGAAATAGAAATCACACAGCCAACGAGACAAATTAACAGAAACAAAAATAAAAGCAAGATCCAAGTCAAAAAAGAATATATTTGATGACCTCAATCTTAATATTGCCTTTCCTGACATCGAGATTTTCATTGTAGACTTGCTCACCCCATTTCTGTTTCCAACAGAACTCTGATGCAATATCAGCCCAGAATCCAGCTGGGTCCTCTATTGACCTCTTGTACATCTCCAGATACTGTCAAATCAACAAAAAAAATTAAATAAATAAACTTCCATTACCTTAGAACTTGCACTAATAAATAAAAATTGATTCGAAATAAAAATTGATTCTTACATTTGTAATCGAAACCCAGAACACATTCTTAACTACTTTGTAAAAGAATAATCAGACAGCAAAAAGGGGAAAAAAAATAAAGCTTTGAAACCTTTTCTGGGGACGGAACGTGAGCCTGGGCAGAAAAACTCCCATTGGGAAAAACGAGATCATTCTCTTCAGAAGCGAGAGCTTCACCCAATATCACAGCGTTCAAGCTGGAAATATTGCCCGCACCCGATGGCAGAATCTTCATTGATTCCACATGCCGCAGGTGATTCGTAGTCCTCAGATTCGAACCCATATTCAACCTCACCCCTCCCCCTGATTTCCTACTGCTTATTTGACAAAAGGATGAGATTGAGGGAGAGCTCTTTACCAATGAATTCACTGCGATGATGTTTTCCAATTTGCAAGGAGAAGAAACTTCACAACCTCCACCACCCAGAATAGCAGAGTTATAAGACTGAGAAATCATCCTGTGTATTTGTCAACAATTATATTATATATACCATTAACTATTTTCTTATAAATACCCACAATTACTTACTAAAAAAAATATTGTTTGTAGGGTAGAGAGACGTATATTTCTGTTTGGTCAGACCTCGGATTTCTAACAAATTCAAGGGATGCTTAACAACTATCTATCTGTATCTATTTCATTCCAAAATTTAATATTTAGTTATTTTTCTAAGTTTGAATGGAAAAGTATGCTCCTTCTTTATCTTCTTTATATCTATTTCTATCATTTAATAATTTTTGTGATAATTACAATAACAATAATCATTTATTTTAACAAAGTTTAAAAAGCTAACCTTAGGGAGTAGCTATGGCTGCCAGGTGCTGAGGACAATTTGATTAGGTTCTAAGAAGGTTGTTGTCTTGATTAAGATGTGATGACTATAAAAAGTGACCAAGTGAGAAGAAGGAAACTGAAAGGGTAGGAGGCACTCAGAAAATTGATAATAAAATAAAGAAAGTGCACAGTGGAAATCAAAAAACAAAATTTTAAAGTGAAAATAACAACGTTGGATGCTAGATTTTGATGGATATAAAGAAAATTTTATCCATAATTTCAATCTCGAATACTCACCCGCTATATTGACTTTACGTTATATTATATGAAGCAAAACAACCCACTCGTTGAAGATTGATTAGTGACACTGTTGAAGCCGTTAACACCCTATAACTTTTATTTATTTCTTCCTCTGAAGCACTCTTATGAGTTGAGATTGAATATAAGATTGCATAACTCCTCATAGATATAATATAAAATATTTGTTAACATTTATGGCTATTGTTAAGACTGTATTTGACTAGTTGAGATGTCTTTCACTTAACTAACCTATAAAGGGCCGGTTTTTTAGACTTGTAAATAAGGTTTTGAACCTTTTTAAATAAGAGTTTTGTCAGAATATTAATCACAATAATTATGATATTTGTTACAATAATATTGACATCTGTTATATAATAAAAGACGATAATGACGTATGTTATAATATTAATAAGAATTAATTGTGACAGTTACGAATCGAATTAGTCCATTATACTTTAACCATGTCACGTGCAATATTATTGGATTGGTACAATTCTATATTATTAACTATGAAATAATTTTAGTATTATTTTGTTAATAAATTACTATTTTTAATTAATTATAATTTAGATGTGAACAATTGGTAATATATTTCATTTATTGTATCTTATCACTAGTTAGAATTAACCTGAATTTTTTTATTTATTATTACTATTTTGGAGGTGGGAAGATTTTCATTTATTATTACTCTTTTTGGAGGTGGGACTAGACAACCGTGACTTACTAGTTAGTATACTAAACTACCTCTTTTTTCCTTGTTGTGGATTTGTCAATTTTTTCTTTTTTGGTAAAAAGTTTTTGGCACCCTAAAATATAGTTTAACTCAGTGAAATGTTTGTTTTGCACAAAGGGTTGACCTAGATGGAACCATAAAAAGATGACACAAGGAATGGGTTCATCATTCATATTTAGCTAAAGCCCGAGTTAAATACAGTCGTTCGTCAAAAATCATCATTCCAATTAAGAGGTTGTGCATGATAGACACGTTGTGAAAAATCAAAGGTTGATAGCACTTAAATTGGATGTCACAGGTTTAATGTAGTAGCATATTACTGGGATTAGTAAGCTAAGTTTACGGTTCCAAAGTAATAAATTGTCTCTTCCAAATACCTATATAAGGATAATCTAATTTTTTGTTAGACACAATCTAACCATTTCACAAGAGATAACAATACTTTTATCCTTTTTCTTTTACCCTTATTTATCAACTTTCTTGCTTTCTCAAATTTCTTTAGAGTTAAAAGTTATGTTTCAGAGGAAATTTAGAATAAACGAGACAAATGAAAAGTATGAGAGACACAAGATATACATGATTCGGCCATCGGCCTACTCTACGATAGGAGATATTATGTTTATTCAATGGATATAATGAAGCTCGCTCACTCACTCTTTATAATATTAGAGTTTTCAATTTATAAGCTTACAAGACAATCAATAGTCTTAGAATTAGAGTATAATTATAGCTAATTTTGTCTATAATTATGCCTAAATTAAATCAATTACAATAATTAATACATGATTATCTTAATTAGAGGTAATTAGGAATATGATTGGAATAATTAACTATTTTCAATCAATCCAAAAAAACTCCAATCAATTATTTTCAACACTCCCCCGCAAGATGAATGTTACTTTAAGAATATTCATCTTAGACTGTAAATGATGAATGCTACTCATAGTAATTTTGCGTTTTCTCTTGAAATGATTACAAGTTGTCTAAGTCATGATGAAAATAGTTGCCACATCTTATTGCACTCTTTTGGTGTCTTACTTTGACGTGAAACTCGAACATCTTTTTAAGGTTCTTGTTACACCTCAATGGGAATATTAGTTAAGATATTGCAAAGGTAATCTCACGTGATTCTTGCTGTACTACAAGGTGCCATGAGAGTCTTTAACAGTAAAAGTCATCTGGCTACAACTACTTATGATCAATTTGGTCGTTAGAGCTTTTGAAGCTCTGATACCATAAAAAAATCTAGAATAAATAAGACAAATAAAAAAAATAAGAGATACAAAATATACGTAATTCAGTCATCGTCATACTCTATATAAGGAGAGCAATATGTTTATTCAATAGATATGATAAAGCTCACTGACTTACTCTTTACAATATTAGAGCATTCATTTTATAGG
This sequence comes from Quillaja saponaria, assembly GCA_029379385.1. NCBI lineage: Eukaryota > Viridiplantae > Streptophyta > Magnoliopsida > Fabales > Quillajaceae > Quillaja > Quillaja saponaria. The sequence continues at coordinate 20,859,247 of CM055608.1, read as the reverse complement.
CTTACAAGACAATCAAGAGTTTTAGAATTAAAGTATAATTATAGGTAATTATGTCTATAATTATTTTTTGTAATTATGTCTTAGTTCAATCAATTACAATAATTAATCATGATTATCTTAATTGGGGGTAATTAGGAAAATGATTAGAATAGTAAACTATTTTCAATTAATCTAAATAAATTCCAATCAAATATTTTTAACAGTTTCTGCTATACTTTTATCGCATTTTCGTAGGTTTTGTGATTTAATAAACACTTATCTGCTAGTGTTTTCTATTAGAGTTTGAACCGATAGTTCATATTGAGTTGTTCATAATTGCTTGATGTAGATTGTTGGCACATCACTGCAAAATTCAAGTTGTCACAAACAATTTGGCACATCGAGAGATGACAATGTCACAAAGATCGTGAAGCCAAGCGACAATCCCAGTAAGCTCAGATTTTGAGGATCTTGTTTAAGAACACAAGCACCAGAAGATAAGCTTGTTCCCAGTCTGGCAAAGGAGTTAATTAAGCCAACAAAGGATTAGTTCAACTGTAATTTTGTCATTTGACACGATTTTACTAACACAAGCACACGTATCGTCTTAAGTAATAAAGTGATAAAGTAGAGATTGTTCCTATGATGAGTTTTTCAAATATTATGTTAAGTAGTAAAATTAGCAATTCTAATTTTATTCAAACAATTGATTTTAGGTTGATTGTAAACTAATTATAAACTCAAAGCAAATTAACTAAAGAATATACTGGAGATAAACCTAAAACAACAACTTCCCTTAATACTTCACTTGCATTATTGTCATCTTGTTTTGTTTAGTTATGGCAACGAATTATTAACCTAAGGTTCTTAATCAATTATAAGCATAGTTTAAACCTTATTATAATATCTCACTTACCAATTCACTATATTCCTATGTGAATTGAATTAAGCAATGCTCAATAAGATTGGATCTAAATTGGCTACACATGGCATATAGGTAAATTCATATCCTATACATAAGTCAAACTCAAAAACATGTATATAAGTTCGATCAAGTGCTAATTCATTCAAGGATAAACCTAAATTAATTTTCCAAGCTCTTATAGGTTTCCTAAGTCAATCTAAAAGATGACCAATTAATTATAAGCGTTAAGTATAGAATGAACTAAATAATCATATGTCAAAACCAGCAATCCATAAATAAAATAATGACAAGCTATATGTTCAATACAAGAAAAAGACTTATAGGCTATGGCTAGTAGCCGTAGTAGAAAAAGTCGTAGCCTATAATATTATAGTCTACGACTATTATTATGGAATACAGCTACGACCATAGCATATAAATTTTTTTTGTTTTTTGCTTTATTTGATATTCGCTAGGCTGAAATATTTCTACTACGGTTAGGCTGTAACATATAAGTTTATCCAATTAATTTTTTATTTTATTTTTTTATTGAGAAAATTTGTTGCTTTTATACTACGACCCTAGTTGTAGTCCATATATATAAGTCATAGAAAATAGAAAATGCATTGTGTTGTTTATTTATAGTTAGGCTTTTAAGGCAATTTTCCTCTTCATTTTGGTTAGACTTAGAAAATACCACCCTAAACATGAATCCTTGATCCCCATCTCTGTTTCATCATAAACCCTGCGCAACCTACACCTTAACTCCTCGGAATAGTGCTTGTGCAAGTGAAGAGATCACATTCGGGTTAGAGTTTTATTTTTTTCTTCCTTTCTTTCTAAAACCACAGCTACAATTTGCTAAGGTTTTTGGTTTACAACTCACGAATTTGTTAGTTTATTTCAAGGTTGTGATTGTTTGAAACTAGAGATACTCTTAAAGATGACATTAATCAACTTTCATGTGTGCAATTGATTTTTTTTTTTTTTTTATATTTAAGGTGAAATTGGGAATGGTTATTTGATAGTTGGTATTATATGTTTTTTTTTAAAAGTTAATTTCTTGAATTCCACTGTCTTTTGTTTCCCCTTCTAGGTTTTGAAGTTTCTTTGATTTTGTAAATGATAGATAAACTCAGGTTCTAGTTGGTATCCAAATCTTTACCAAAGGCCTAATTTGCCTCGGCGTATTCTTAGGTATTTTTCTGACTTTTTTCCAAATGTTTTTATTTATTTATTATTATTTGAATTTGCTCAAGGTTTAGATTTAAACTATCAGATCTGAGTAATTTTGAAATTTTGAGATATGGATGATCCAGACTATGTGATGAAGAAGGCAATATGTAAGTCTCATACATGTTAAATAAAGAAAAGCTAGAAATGAATAGTTGTAAATTTGGGTTAGAATGAGATCTAGTTTTCAATAATATTTGCTCTGCTCTGCTTGATGAATATGAACATGAGGCTTAATCAACTTCTTACTTCTTGGTGATAAAAAATATCAAGAGGTAAACCCAATAATATGTGTCAAACTGTCTATGATGTAGATCATTAGTGTTGTAGTAGTAACGTTTTACATCCTAGAATTTGATTGATGCAAACATTTTTTAGTCAGTGGCTTTCTAATGCTAAATATTTTGTATAATCTCTTCTATTCTGGGTTCTTACCTCTTGTTTTATGTTTTATGTTTTTGTTTTTTTAGTCCATCAAGAGGTGAGTTTTGTATATATCTTATGTACTTAGGTTCGCCCCCTTAGGTGGTGTTTTAGTACTAAATTGTTATTTTTTTAGCAAAAAAACAAAATAAAGTAGAAAACTTGTTTTCAGTCTTTGAATAAAAGCTTCTGTAAAATCCAAATGTTTTAGCTCTTAAATGCTCCATTGTTCTGCATTATGTTGTTATAATGGTTTTGGCCTTATTGTCTCTTTTAGTCAATTTTTTTAAAAAGAAAAAAAGCAAAAATCCTTTTTCCATGTACTTTTTTATGTCTGTTATTTCGGTAGCCAATCAAGCTACAACAAAGGCTATAATGTTCATATCATAACTTACAGTTGGTAATGGGTACAATGAGTGTATGAACATGAATGATTTGCTTATGAACTGTTGTAAGTAATTCTTTTTATCACTTATAACTTTAATTTATAAAGGTTTTAAGTGTTGTATTTGTAAGGTTTCTTTAACTTTCCATCTCAATTGTTGTTGAGCACAAGCTTTGCTCTTAAATGCACAATGGATAATGCTTTCTTTTTATTAATAAACAGAGTCAATCCAACAACTCTTCTAGCTGTTTGTATCCATTTTATGTTAAATGACTTGTTAAAAAGGAAGAGTTTGGTAGAAAGCCTATTCATTTATAAATCTAATTTTAATCTATAAAATGGTCCAAGTACTTCTTAAATCTATTTATTTCCTTACCTTTTCTTTTTAATATTTTTGGAATTAATCAATTTTTTTATTGTAAAAGATTTAATTTTGCATTTAAAGTTTTTGACAATATTTTCCTAAGATTTTGATGAAGTTCTAGGAGAATATACCAATGACAAACAAAATTTGTAAGGACAATATGCTTAAGTTACAATTCTACAATTAGATAAAAAAAAGATTATTGCATATTTCAAGTTTCTCCAATTTGTCAATGACCTACATTGTAATGGTAGCTTAATAACTCAGATGGTATTGAGAATTTTTTTTTCTTGAAGGCCATAAATATGGTTCCATTAAGAATTATTATTTTTAACTGATAATATAATAAGGAAAAGAGGGAATATAATTGGTAACTTTTTTCTTAGGGGGAGGGCATTGCCTAAATAAAAATGAAAATGTTAAATGTGCATCCTGTTATTCAGAAGGTTTTTGTTGTTAGGTGCTGATAACTATTATATACATTTTTCTACTTATATTTGTTGCTCATATTATGTGGGTTGAAGGTGGGAGCCCATTTTAATATCATTATACTAATGTACACTTAAATTTCATGTGTGCTCAGTTATGGGTAATTAACTTTAATGTGGATTTTGACATCACTTGCAAATCAAAAGTTATGAGTAATTTGTCCCTCTTCCCTCCCCTAAAGAAAAAGTAAAATTAAAAAAATCCTAAGCATGTGATGTTGCTATATGATAATAAGTCTTTGGCTTCTAATATTCTTGATGTTGCAACAATATTGGTGGTTCAAATCATTAATACAAAGTGTTGAGTATTTTTCTACTAAAGCCTTTCATTGGATTTTAATATAAATAAACCCATTGAAATGTTCATGATCTAGTTTATGTGCATTGTGAGGATGGTATCTATGATTTTAAGATTTTGAGTAAAATAAGTCTCCTTTTCCTTCGATTATAAATTGAGTTTGTGAAATTCTATGTTTTCTTCTTGTGTGAACTAGTTGGGCACTCTAATAAACACTTATTAATAAAAATTTGAATGGTATGATTTTTCATTTTTTTGCTATGCCAATTTTTCTTTAGTATCAACTCATCCATTAATTTGGCAATGCAGTGTTTATTTTGCAAACACGAAGATTCATATGGATGATGTCATTGTTATTGTTGTTCACATTTCTTATTTGAATAACTTGTATTGAAACTATATATGTCTTTGACAAATCAAATGCTTCATTCATAGACTTTCTTTTTTATGTTCACTTAAAATCAACTTATATCACAAATTTTCATTAACATAGACTTTGATCGTAGTTGGATGGATCGTCCATGTGCTATTTATGGGTCTTTAACTACTGAATTTTTATCTAGAGTTGAAGCTTTTCATGACTTTGCATTTCAACATCCTTCATGTGTGCATTCAGGACAAATTGGGCATCCTTGTAAATTTTGTAATAATACAAAGCTTCTAGGAATAGATGTTGTTACCTGCACTTGTAAAAAAGGGTTTTACCAAGAACTATAAGAAATGGACCCTGTACAGTGATAGTTCGGTTAATCATATGCCTATTGATGATGTAGTATAAGGTTTTGAAGAAATTAATAAAATGGGGGACATGGTAATGGATGTTGTTGGGCCACTTTCAATTGGGATCCAAAATATCCAAATCTTGATACTGCGAGATTCTTAGATATGTTAACAACTACTAATGAACACCTGAGGGAGGTTTGCAAGGTTCATACTAAGCTTTCTGTAGTCACACAATTATTAAATTGTAAATCTGATTCTAACATTTCAAAGAACTATTATAATATGTTGATATTAATAATTAAATCCATGTTATCGGATGGGGATAAGTTACCATCAAATTTTTATGAGACAAAGAAGATGGTGAAATAATTAGGACTCTGGAATGAGAAGATAGACGTATGTCCAAATGATTGTATTTTGTATTACAATGAAGAAAAAGATAGGACATAATGTAATATTTGTAGTTATCTTTGATTCAAACCAAAAAAAATCACCCAAATATATCGGAGAAAGTGTTGTGTTACTTACCAATTATACCAAGACTTCAAAGACTTTACATAATAGAGAGCACTGCTAGACAAATAAGATGGCACAATGCCAGTATTCGTGAGAATGAAAACATTATTGTCCATTCATCTAACGCTGAGGTGTGGAAACATGTTGATAATAGTTTCTTATAGTAGGTAAATAAAATCCGAAATGTTCGATTAGGTCTTTTGTCTGATGGTTTCACTCCGTTTAGTAACTCAGCATCTTCTTACATTTGTTGGCTAGTTTTTGTTATCCGGTATAACTTGCCACCAGAGCTATGCATGAAGGAGCAATACTTGTTCTTATCCTTAGTCATTCTTGGCCACAACATCCTGTTAAGAATATAGACATTTACTTGAGGCCATTAATAGATGACTGGATGAAATTGTGGACAAAAGGTGTTACAACTTATGATGCTTCATTAAGACAAAATTTTGATATGAAAGCTGCGTTATTATGGATGATTAATGATTTCTTGCATACGCTATGCGTTCTGGGTAAAGCACCCATGAAAAATTGGCTTGTCCTTATTGCATACAGCGTACAAAATCATTTCAACTTAAACATGGTTGAAAGGCGTGTTAATTTGATTGCCATCATCAATTCTTGTGACCTGATCATGTATTTTGAAGTCAGAAAAATGCCTTCTGACAAAAAAGGAAGAATGAGACTTACCACCACCACGCTTAACTAGGGTTGAAGTGCTAGAAAGAGTCAAGCCTTTTAAACATATTAAGTTTAGTAAAAGGTATGAAGAACCTCCTAGGATTTAGAAGACTCAATTGGAAAAAAAATGAGTATATTTTGAGAATTGCCTTATTGGTCCACAAATCTTATTCGCCATGATTTGGATGTAATGTATATTGAAAAAAATGTTTTTGATAATATATTTAACACCTTTATGGACTTTAAGGAAGATAGTATGAAAGTGTGTACCGATGTGGTTTTATTATGTAAGCGTCAAGATTTAGAAATAACGGATGGTGCAGATGAAAAATAAAAAGTAAAAAAAAACGACATATACAGTAGATAAGAAGAAGAATAAGTTGGTGTGCGGGTGGGTTAAAGATTTGAAATTTCCAGACAGATATGCATCAATTTTTTCTCGATGTGTGAAGGTCAATGCATACAAGTTTTATGGTATGAAGAGACATGATTGTCATGTTTTTATGGAGAGATTGTTACCTATTACATTTTGAGATTTTGTAAAAGAATGCATATAGGATGCTTTGACAGAACTCAATAACTTTTTCAAAAATATATGAGCAACTGATTTATTATTGGGCACATGGAGTAGCTTGAGAAAAACATTGTAGTAACTTTGTGTAACTTGAAAAGTGTTTTATTCATGCATTCGTTGATTGTATAGAACATTTGTCCATCCATTTAGCTTATGAAGCTAAAGTGGATGGTCCTGTGCAATATCAGTAGATATATCCCTTTGATAGGTAATGTATACTTCTCATATTAAATATATCATGCAATGTTTTTATATATAATGCAAGTCTTTGTATGTTTAATAAAAGGTGTGTGCATAGCCTGAAGAAAAGACTCGTAATAAGTCAATGGTAAAAGGTTCAATCGTTGAGGCTTACATTTTAGAAGAGATCTCAAATTTCTGTTCACTATATTTTTCTAGCAATGTTCAAAAAAAATTGAGACAAGTAGGTCGCAATAACAACGGAGGGGATAAAAGGGATAACAGTCTTTTAGTTTTTTGTTATTCGGATCGTACAATTAGTCGTGGTAGTTATAGAGAATTGGAAGATGAAGAGTTTAATGCAGCAATTATATATGTTCTTATGAATTATGATGAGATTGTCACATTTGTGGAGTAAGTCGTTAATTAGTTACTATCTACATAATCGATGAAGTGATATTATATAATTATAATGCATTAAATAACTCTTTCATATTTGTTGTAGCTAATATAATGCAAAGTTGCAACAAGAGAAAATCAATCTCAATAACTAACAAATTGAGAAGTTTCGTGAAAAGAATTTTGCATATTGGTTTTATGATCTATTGAGTAATAATTGTTTTAAAAATTTTGTTGTTTTCATATTGTTCATGATAAAATAGAAAAATTATATCTCCTTATTTTATTTTGATGGATTATGAACGATTCAAACATTGATAAAAATATACGTGATATAAGTCATCTTCTGAAAAGACGTGTAAAAACATATAAAGGATACAATGTAAATGGGTATATAGTTCACACACATGAATATAGAGCATATAAGAAAACAATGAATAGCGGTATAATGTTACAGTGAAAGTGAACTTGATTAGTATGGTATGTTGGTCGAAATTATTGAGTTAGAATACAATGGAATAACAATGTTGTCTTATTTAATTGTAATTGGTATGATATAGAAAAAGTAGTTAAAGTAGACCACATTATAGAAAATAATCATCAATCTCGTTGGCAATGTAGGCAACACAAATATACTATATTCCATATCCTTCTCGAAAGAAAGAAAGATAAATCTAGTAGGTTGTATGTAAAACAAAAGCCGTGGGCAATGTGCATGTTCCATTTATAAAAGAAGCAGATAGCGCAATTGTGCCTATTGTTACAATATGCTTATAAGAGGATCACATAAGGTTCATAGCACCCATTCTTCCTAATGATGAACTAAATCTTCCATGTGTTCTTGTTTATAACAATATAATGGAAAAGGAAGAAGATGAAGAGAGCGACGACAATCAAAGAAAGAAAAAGAGGAAGAAGAAGTTGAAGAGTCATGCGGCAATTGAAGTAAAAGAGGATGAGAAGGATAAGGAAGAGGAAAATGATATAAAAGAGAAGGAGAGTGAAGAAGAAAGCAAGGACAAAGATGAATGAGTTTATATATAACATTATTATATATTTATTTGATATGACTTAATATATAAGAATATTGTAGTTCTTAATTATGAATTGATTATATTATTGACTAGTATTATTAAAAATTTAAAGTTAACAAGTAGAGCATCGCCATTATAATTAAAGATTATTTATCATTACTATATATGAGTTTATTATTTGAGATATAGTTAGCTAGAATGGTTCGAGGTACAATAGAGCATGACAACTTGGATGGTGTCAACACATCGTTGAATGGAGGTATTAGCACCAATGAGGCTACACAGTTGACAGGAGATCTTAGTATCGCCGATGCATTGATAAGTATAGTTCATTTAATATTTTCTTAGCTTATATACTTTTTTTTGTGTAAAATACAAGCGAGGATGTTAATGATAATAATGACGAGGTTGTTATGACATGTAATGGAAGGGGCAATAATAAGCTTCAACCTTTTACTGATATTGTTGAGGATCTTCCCATTATAGGATAAAATTCTAAAAATAACTAGAGAAAAAACCACATGAAAATCATTAAAAAGTAAAAGAAAAAGGAATATATCTATGTATTAGTAAGTTAGATTACAAAGTTGATTAGGTGGTTGTTAATCTTCATGAGAGGATTTATTAAAAAAAAAATGTCATAACTTAACACGAAAAAGAGACTTTCATTTTGGGTAGCCAATCAAAAGTCCTTTCATCAGAAGGCAATAAGTACTAGATAAGCTTCAATGCAGTAACAGTAAATTGGGAGACTAGACTTCTTACCCTGAGAATCACTGAAAAAAACTCAGTCTCGATAATATTGAATACCAACCAATAAGCTAAAGATCTGCACTAAAACATCATCCTTGTACATATAACTAAACTTCATGAGAGAAAAAGGTTAGAAGAGATTGTGGAAAATTTTATGTCTTTCCTTTTATATAGGCTACTTCATACACAATGATATTGTTGCAAGATTAACATGAATGTTAAGCTATTTATAGCATTTTTATAATTTACAATACTAAACTTTTAAACTATCCTTTAACATGAGTTGATGATGAAGTTCTAATCTCAAAGGTAAATGTAAATATTGTTATTGATGGACATGACATTGGGTTTTGATTAGCTTTGATGCATATCTAATGCCAATTGGTGGACTCTGTTGAATTTCTCTTATTTGACTCGGTGAGCTTTCTTTCATTTATAATACTTGCTATTGACATTTGCACGGTCAGTGATAGATTTACACAAAATATGAATAGCTCTTTCCTTTTATTTCAATCTCCTAATTTCATTATCTTTTTCTGATTTTTATATATATATATATATATTTTTTTTTTTCTGTTTTAGGTGACTTATGTGAAAAGGTATATAGAGAAACATGACAGAAATCCTAAAACTTAACCTAGCATTTAGGATGATAAACTATGGATGGAAGTAAGTAGGGAAGAAAAGAAGCCAAGTCATGAATGAATTTACGGGAACAGAAGATACACAATGTTATATTCATCTAGCGGGCAACCATCGAGCAGTCAACATACAAGACCTTTAGCTCCTTTTTTTTGTCTCACCTTTACAGTTTTTACCTACGTCATAATGGACTGAGCAAGATTGCTATGTTATACAACATTTTGCGGCGTATTTTGCTGCACATGCATTTCAAACACCTAAATCTAATGTAAGTATATCAAATAGAGCTTACATTTATTTAGTCATCTAATTTTATTTTTCTTAAGAGTTTTGACGATAAGTTCAAGTATAATTATGAGAACATCCCCTTTAACTTAGAAAAATTAAGACAAAATATGTTATTAATGGCATACTTAGTTTCAACCATTTTTCTTGAATCATTCATATTTTTTGGAATATATGATGAGTTTGCAATTCTTTGTTGAGTAATATATGCATGTTAGAGAGTTATGCAAATTATAATCTTACCTTATGCTTAATTACAAGTTAAATGCTTATATTGATTTTACAGGATTTACCCACTTCATCTTTAGCAAATGTTAATTCACAATCCGAGGAACCGGATGATGATGATGCTTATCTCGATGATACTTGATGTGTAGGCATGCTTAGGATATTTTCTTAGGGATAATGTTTTCTTATAGATATAGATTTGTGAATGTTTTGCTAAGATTATCGATGTATTTTGGATGTTTTGCTAAGATTATCTAAGTATTTTGGGTGTTTTGAATTTATAAGATTGCATATGTATATACAAATTGGTCTAGTTTGGATGTTGATGATGTGTAGGCCTAAATAGATTGGTGAGCGAACAACAAGTTTTAATGTAAAAAAAAAATTAGACAGGTTTTGCAAAAAAAAAAAAAAAGAATTAATAAAAGAAATAAATAAATTATATGCTATGACAAAGCACTTTTCTCCTACGACAGCAACCGTAGCCAATAAATTGGCGCTAGAAATCACCAAATCTATTCTCTATAGCCAACCGTAGCAGATGTTCAAAATTTTTAAATTGTGCTGATTATTGGCTACGGCTAGGTTGGAGTAGCAAAAAATGTAATGATCGTAGCCCATGATATTATCATCTAAGGTTAGAGATACTCATAGACAAACATGTTTATCAACCATGTCTTTATTGTCTACATGAGTTACTACTACGGCGGCCGTAGCAGATAGTATTTGTTACAGTTTTTGGCCATAGCAGAAAAGTGATTTCCTTATAGTGGTTGAGTTCTAGTTGCAATTTCAGAAAAAGAAACTATTTTATGCTACTTATTGTAAACATAATTTCAACAAAGATAAATATCAAAAAATACAATAAAAGTAAAGAAGGATTAGAAATAGAAAAAGCTATGAAAGCTATCGGTTTTCAAGCTTCAAAGATCATGGTTTCTGTTGCATCCTTGTACCATTGACAAGCTCTAAAACTCCAAAAGAAACTTAGCTAACTTCAATTGTGAGTAAATTATCATTGGTATTGTTTATATGTGAGATTATTATTATAATTGCCTTTTAAACTAATGATTTGGAATGCAATTTGATAATATCTTTGTTTACTTAAGAGAATAGTCAAATTATACTGGGGTATTATTGGAAAATATGCAATATTTATAGAAATTAAACTTTGTAATCAAATATGGGAATGATAAACTATTTTTATTTTCTGTATAAATTTTGACATATTTAAACAAATACATAGTTATTACCCACAAATAAATTGTCTAGAAATTGATTTTCTAATAACTTATGTAACTTAAATAAAATGACCCGGATCAAATTCCAATTTTTATTATTTGCATTTAAAAAAAATAAAAAAATCCTTGCAGCAGTTATTAATTTATTATTATATTATATTATATTATATTATACCTTAAAAAAGTGGATTTGGAATTAGCCTTTATCCGTCCACCAACTCACTCCTCCTCTTTTGCTTTCTCCCTTTTCCTTCTTCTGAAATTTACAAAAAGTGAAAGGGCAAAGGAGTGAGTTGCAGATTATTTGATAGTGAAGTGGTGGTATCTATCTCAAGTTTTGCTTCAGTACCAAAAATGGGGGCGAGTAGTGACCCGACTCAGGACGGATCGGACGAGCAGCAGAAACGGTCAGAGATCTACACCTATGAAGCACCATGGCATATCTACGCCATGAACTGGAGCGTCCGCCGAGACAAGAAGTACCGTTTGGCTATTGCTAGCTTGCTGGAGCAGTACCCAAACAGGGTCGAAATCGTTCAGCTTGACGATTCTAACGGCGATATTCGATCCGACCCGACTCTCTCCTTCGAGCATCCCTACCCTCCAACCAAGGCTATCTTTATTCCCGACAAGGAATGCCAGAAGCCGGACCTTCTCGCTACCTCCAGTGACTTCCTCCGAGTCTGGCGTATATCCGACCCGGATGAGTACCCGACTCCACGAGTCGAGCTCAAGAGCCTTCTCAATGGGAATAAGAACAGTGAGTATTGCGGTCCACTCACCTCCTTCGACTGGAACGAGGCGGAGCCCAAGCGTATTGGTACTTCTAGCATTGACACCACCTGCACCATTTGGGACATCGAGAGGGAAACTGTTGACACCCAGCTCATTGCTCACGACAAGGAGGTCTACGACATAGCTTGGGGTGGTGTTGGTGTCTTCGCTTCCGTCTCTGCCGATGGCTCCGTTAGGGTTTTCGATTTGCGAGATAAGGAGCATTCTACGATTATTTATGAGAGCTCTGAACCAGACACCCCCTTGGTTCGGCTGGGCTGGAATAAGCAGGACCCGAGATACATGGCAACCATTATAATGGACAGTGCCAAGGTTGTTGTCCTTGATATCCGTTTCCCAACACTTCCTGTAGTCGAGTTGCAGAGACACCAGGCCAGTGTTAATGCAATTGCCTGGGCGCCCCACAGTTCCTGTCATATATGCACTGCAGGGGACGATTCCCAAGCCCTAATTTGGGACCTTTCTTCAATGGGTCAGCCAGTAGAAGGAGGTTTGGATCCCATTCTTGCATACACTGCTGGAGCCGAGATCGAGCAGCTTCAGTGGTCCTCATCCCAGCCGGATTGGGTTGCAATTGCCTTTTCCAGCAAGCTTCAGATTCTAAGGGTCTGACTAGTGTGGCGTTACTTCTACTTCTATCCATATTTTTGTTATCAAGACGGGGGTGTACTGGACGGGACAATCTCACTAGACTTCACATTGGAATTTGACATAATAAGATGGATGGTGGACTTCAGGTTTTCAGTTTTACTTTCTCTTCATTCCTAGTATTATGTTTTGTGCAGTTGATGGAAATAGTTTATCATTGTTGCTCTGGAACTTGTATGAAACTGCCCAATCTGGAATTCGTATGAAACTGTCCATTGTCATTTACTTGTACCTGTCTTTTAAAAATTTCTTTGTTTGGTTCTTTTCTTGTCCAACAGCTATAGTACAAAACAGCAGAGAGATTAATGATCTTAATCTCTCTCCATTTAAGGAGACCTGTGCCAGTAAGCCTCAAGGACTGTCTTATTTTATTATTTGTTTCTATGGTTGAAATTCTAACCTGGAGCTCTAAACAAGTAATATACTGCTAGTGCAAGCTTTTGAACTAGTAATGTATTTCTCATTTCTTGGTTGAAAACCTATAGATAGTGTTAGTAACAAACTTCAACAATTTAGGAAGGCAAGGTAGGATGTAAATTCTCATGGTTGCATTCAATTACTGACAGAGTTAGTTCTTGTTCGAATCTTATCATCCATGTACTGTAGAATTCCTTTTACCTTGACATGGTGTTCTCTGTTTTCATGTCATTAAGATAAGGTGAAGCACTTCTGGTTGAGAACATTTGAAAACATAGATAGGATAAAGTGTTATTTCTTTGACTTTTTTTTTTCAGCCTTGATGATATATATTTGGGTTGCTTGGTCCTGCTTTAGAAAATAGGTGATTTTGTATTAATTCCAGGTAGTGTTGACAAGATAATAGTAGGGGATCTAATTGATGCAAGGATAGATGAAATTTAGAACACTAAGGGCAATGGGCATGTATGTGGTTTGTGTATTTTGTAGTGGACCAGAACCACGCTATACTTCTCTTCTTTTGGTTTATTTGAGAAATGAAAGTCCCTGGAAATATGCCATTGCATGTTAGCTGTCATGCACTCTAGGAGATGTTTTCTTTCTTCTTCCAATTATTCTCTTTTACTCTCCGAAACAAAACTCACCTTATAAATGAGTGAGGTGTGAGCGATGACCCCTGCATGCTTTTGTAATTGAGTTGCCCAGTTTATGTGGATGATTAGTATATTATTTGGATTGCAACCACCTCAGTGGCCAGAATTCATTTCCTCTTCCAACTTTATAAAGCAGTATTTATATCATTATTATATGGAAGTTATGCAAACGCAAGAGATGACTGCACCGAAGACTTTGAAGTGAATAATTTAATTGCAAAGTTGCTTTGGTCTGTGATATATATTGAACATGCAAGTATATTAAACTGCAGAGTTATCACTAGATATATAAAAGTAGCACCTTGATAAAGAAAAAAGAAGTAAAAAAACCTCTCCCCTATGAACAAAAATGGGGACTTTCATTTAATATTTTTTTTTACAACAAAAACAGAAAGACAGGGAATTTCTCTCTTGAATGATAGGAAAGCATGCTAATCCAGAAAGAAGTAAAAAAAAAAACCCTACCCTATGAACAAAAATGGGGACTTTCCTGTAGTATTTTCTTTTACAACAAAAACAGAAAGACAAGGAATTTCCCTCTTGAATGATAGGAAGCATGCTAGTCCAGAAATTGCATGTTCCTTTGTCATAGGGACCTGTAAGATTGATGGTAGAAGTCATTTCCTTGTGCTGGAAAAGTGAGACCCTGAAAGTGATATCTTCTGCCTGACAAAGATGTTTTGATCTGAATGAAGGGTATGAAAAGTTAAATTAGGGCACAAAATGACTTGATGTAACTTGTTTCTAACTTGTCCTTCTTCCTTTTTCCTTTGGTTTTATATAGGTTTAATGGTCAACTCTTCATCTTTAGTCTTGTATACATTATTTAACTTGTAGATTTTCTTGTTGTTGATTTAAAAAAATAAAATAAAATAAAATAAAAGAAGTAAAAAAAGAAATGTACTCAAGCTAAACTTGAAATGACTAAATTGTTAAAGAAGAAAGAAAAAGAATAAGAGAGATTTGAACTATAAATGGCTTACCGGAGGGTTGTCAGTGTGGTAATCCACCAGGCCAAAACCTAGGCAGGTCTCTGATATGACGAAGTGATAAACTTTTTTCATCCTTTTTTTTCGGTTGACATGCCTACTGACAACTTCTAAATTATTCTTGGTAATGAGTAATGACCTAATCGTTGTAATTCAATTTCATTTATATTCAAGTGATAAAAAAAAGGGACTTGTATATACTCTAGTAATTGTCCTAAATCTCTACACGTTGCTTACACCAGGAAATAAACGGTCTGTTCAGTTATGGAGAATAGTTTTCATTTTCAAAGAGTAATTTATTGTACAAATATTACATGGATTACTTAAAAATATTTGAGACAAGCTTTTCAACTAGTTGATTTTTAATGGATCTTGAAAACCACTCTTAATAAGTGTGCCAAGATCTACTATTTATTTTCCAGTTTGATAACCTTGTTTCAAATCTTTGAAAAAAACAACATACAATTTACCCTGTGGAGAATAGTTAATTTTGACCCAATATTTGGAGATGTAATGGAAGGAATAGAGTGTTTACATATTAACCCTGTAAGGCAGACCCTTATGTTAGATTTTGTCTCTTAACTTGAATATTTTTCTTGGCAAAAGAAAAAAAAAATTAAATAGATAAATAAATAAAGAAAAAGAAAAAAAATTAAATAAAACAAGACTTAATATTTTTTAATCCATGAAGTTCATTTCTTCAATCTTCAAGTTTAAGTTCTGTTGGTTCATCAAATGGAAGCTATAGTATAATGCAGAATAATGGATCTGAGTGTCTGACCTGATAAAGCTCACTAAGTATGATGAGTCCATGGAGATATTCAAAATCATCATTCTCTTTTAAAAAACAAAGAAGATTTGCCATGAACCATAAAGTTTCATTTGGAATCTTGGTAGATTGCTTTGATTCCTTGTTGCATGTATTAGTGGGGATTTGTGATCTTCCAGGTTGGACAGGATTCCAGCTTGCTCAGGGGTGGGAGCTAGTAGCACACATGACAACTTTATAAGAAAACTTTTGGGGAGTCCTAGCTGTACATGGTACAAGAAGCAAGGTTATGAGGGTTTTATGAATGGAAAAGGCATATGTGCTCCATCCATTTATGATTATGCACTCCCTAGCTCCAATAGCCGAGCGAATCATAAATTCTTGATTATGCAAATTAACATGTTGCAACTGTAGTGGATGTATCCCCACTCCCTAGCACTTTCTCTGTATTTTCCTTTTTCAAGAAAATTGTCTCTTCCAGTCTTCCTTTTCCTCAGACTGGCTGTCTTTGGTGGCTAGCTGTTGGAGTAAATATTAGATGCTTGGATATGAGATGAAAGATGATGTGTTTCCCATCTAGTTCCTCCACATTTTCCGTACTCAACAACTGGTGATTTGGGTGTATGTTTGCCTTTGTCTTTTTTTCCTTTTTTGCTTACTAATCTCTCTCTTGAAGTGTTTATGTTTGTGAGGCCTTTAACTTTATATCCATTTTATCTTGTCAACCTAAATATGCTTGGTGCTTGGATAGATGGATAGAAGATGATGTAACTTCCTGTAGGTCTTGTTGCCAAATTCAGCCTCAAAGAATTGTAAAAGGGAAGAGAATCAGAAATGACCTTTTCCCTAAAATGCATGCGACATTTGCTTTGCCCTGTTTAACTCATGTAGGCTTCCCTTGCCTCCATCTCATGATATAGTTGCTGAGTGGATATTGTTTTCTTTTGCTTTTGAGAAACTCTGGCCAACAAAGGTATATAATCTGCATGTTGATATAGCATGTTTTCTTTCTCAACTAAAGAAGAAAAGTATATTAGCAGGCTTATCACTACATTCTGAATTGTTGAATATGAAAAACAACCACCAAAGCTTACTTATGAAGGTGGTTGGTTTGGACGAAATTTACACACCCAATTCTTGTGGTTTGTAGCAAACAGTCTGTCACTGTTGAAACAATTTCAGTTGGTCTTTAGATGAGGCAATATGATTGGATAAACCATAATAAATTTTCATTAATTACTACTAAGTGGATATTCTGTTCTGTTGGGCATGGGATATGGATGCCCAGTTTGTCGATTAAGCTAAGGACAACCTTTTCAATGCAGGTTTAATTATGTAGAAACTATATCTTAGAACATTTGAGTAAGCTTTGACCATAATAATCACCATAACCCCATAAATTTTGTTGTTTGTACCATTTTAGTTGCTGTTGTTCTTAGTTTTTTTCGCTTATTCAGCTCTTGGGCATTATAGCCAAAGTGGAAGCAGGAACTAAAGTTGCATAATGCTAATTTGCATAATCAAGAATTTATGTGTTTTCCTTAAAGAAAGAAAGGAACCAAAATTTATTGCTTAGACTACAAAATTGAGCTTAGCTGATTGATCCCGTTATCAAAGTGCTCATACAAAAGCACAAGTTGCTAATATCTGTGTTTTCCCCTTGCATTAGTACTTTATAACTGCAACGAAACTGTTGAGACCCTTTACTCTTTTCGGCATAGGTTGTGTAGTGTTTATATCCCCAGTATGATATATGTGCCAGAGCTCTCACATCACAGAGCATCCCACAGTATTCTCGTCACTGAAATAGTCCCCAGCTTGCACTGTTGGTGCCAGGAAGGGTGGCTGAGGTTTGGGATTGTCATATTGGTAATAATGCTGACCATAACTTGGAGGCAAAGGAGGAGCTGCATGTAAATTTACTGCATAATATGGAAGTGCAATTGCACAAGGCTGGGCAATGTAACAGTACTGGGGGTGATTTTTAAAATCACTCGCTATGTGTGTGCTTGGATGAATGGTAAAATTAACTTGTGATTGACATAAAGGGGGAGTTGGATTTTCTTTCTTCAAGTCTTGTGGAGAAGAAGGATTTGCATCTGTTTCTATCTCCTTGTTATCTTTCTTTGAAGCTTTTGTCTTGGCTACATCCCCATCTTCTGTGCTACCCTTGCTTTTGTCAGTTTTAATGGCACATGGGTGTTGGGGTTTTTCTTGCTCAGACACACAACTAATTTGTTTTTCCTTCTCTGTTGTCACTCCTATTGTTTCTGCTTCTTTTTTAACAGCCTTTTGTTCCTCAGACCTGTGAACAAAGGCTTGCTTTCCAACCTTCTGAATCTTTTTTATCAGAATTTGTGGATCCACATTTCCTAGGACTGTCACTTTGGGTTGCAGAGGGTCTATTTCTGTCTTTAAAACACCTGAGAATGTATACAATGTAAATTATCAGCAGAAGTGCTAAAAGGAACTATGAAGAATACTGGGAAGGCTTTTGCAATTACTACGTTGTGTGTATATAGCAGGAGCATTGCTTTATTACCCTCAACATTTCGTAAAGCCTTCTTAACTTTCCTCTTGCAGCCATCACAGCAGTTGACAGACACATTCAATTCAATCTTCTGAAAGGAAGCCAGTGGAAGTTGGTTCAATGTCAAGAGAAAATTATATTAAAAAAAAAGAACTGAATGTGTACTTGAAGAGAAATAGGCTTCAGCACCTTTAAGTCTACTTCCTTTGCCATTTTGCTTGAGAGTTTATAAGTGTGAGTCTCTGATGGAGATGAAAATGGAGGAGGGCCTGGAAATAGAAGAGTCCACGAGGAACTAGAAGTTAGAACCTGTGTTTTTTGACAAACCGTTGAATTGGCCAGGTCTATTTATATGCTCCAATAACACAAAGGAATAGTGGACTATGTTTAATGACCTTTCCTTTTTAATATCATATTATTATTTTCATGTTATCTTTTTTGAGGTTGTTCCAACTCAAAAGCATTTAGGGACAGCTTTCTCTGTAAGCGAAACATATATGTTGCTTCAGCTTCTCTTCCTGTGCTCTACCAACAAAAAAAGAAAAAATTTACATCCTTGATACTCTTTTAAGCTATTTCTTTATTTTAGGCTTTTTTTTTACAAAATCAATTCCTAAGAGCTAAGGTTGAATATAGAGAGAAGTATTTCTATCTTTAGAGCAAGATAGAATGAGATGACATTTTGACTTTTCCTATACTCTGAACGCTACCTTTTGGTAAAGACGGTCAAACTTCTGATGACCCTAACGAACTTAGATTAGGAAGATCTAAAAACCAATCATATTGATATGTGAAAAGCTTGTTTATGTAAAGTATTAATATGTTAAAAAAGCTCAAGAATAAAGGAAATCTTAGTAGGGAACCTTCTTTTTCTCTATTTGTTTATTCTGTTTTATTGAGGCTTGGTAATGACAACAAGGATCACCTATAATTGCCCCCTTTAAGCTTTATTAATTTGATTATCATTGTCAAAGTATATATATTTTTTATAAAGTTTGTTACGAATATTTTTATACTTGTTGAAAATGAGTTTAATCTAGTTTCAAATTTTTAGTTATCCTTTCTTACTAATATTTGTTAGCTCAAACTATTGACATTATAAAAATTGCTTAATCACTAAATTTAAACATATTTTATCACAGTTTAAAGTATTTTCAATGCATATATCTTTTGACAAAAAAATAAAAATAATCTGAGAGATTGTGGAAGTGAACAAGAGTCGTACACGTGGAATTAAGAGAGAGAGAGAGAACAGATGCAGTCCAAGTCCAGCTCCTGCTAGCTCAATGTAAATAATTAAGATTTGGGAATTTTTTTTCCGTTGATTCCTCATGATTAAGAATTGAACATGACTGCTCTCAACTACGCAAATTGGGTTACTTTAAATCTCATTACTGCCTCTACATATAGCCCTCACTTTGTAAGTTGGCCGATTTGCAGGCAATTGGACTTACGGTCACGGTGACATAGTTAGATCAGCAACCACCCAACTGAACTAAAAGGTCATTACACATTATTCCATATGTCCATCTTGGGCCTCAGGTGTATGACTTAAGTAGCTAGTATTTGAAAGATACTTTGCTTTTCTTTGAAGACCCATCATTTATTTGTGATTACTTGGGTTTGTTCAAAGATGATTGGCATAATGGATAAGCCATTTATAATAGCCTTTGGTTTGTTTGTGGGCGAATATGTAAAGCATGGGAAGCCAATTAAAGACTTATTTGTCTACTACCATTAGGGTTGTAAGTGAACTGAATGGTTCAAAAAATTGATCGAGTTTGCGTCTTTAACTACTTGATTCTTATTTGATATGAGTTTAACAAAGTGAATTTGAGTTTGAATATGAACTTGTTCTATGATTTGATATGAGCATTAAAATTCAGATACTTGACTAGTACTTGAATAAATTATATTAAAATTTTAATTTATAAATAATTAAGCTCAAGTGCATATTTTTTAGTTCAAGTCTCGATCTCGACTATCTCATTACTCGACACTATTTGCAATCCTACTACCAACCCATGTTACACAACAAGTATGTGATTGCTACTGTGTCTGCATGTGAATCAAATCTTCCATGAACATTTTACTATTCTGAAATTGCTTAAATACTTCATGCTATGCACAGAAAATAGAATTCGAAAACTCTTCAAAGTGGCCCACTTGGAATTCAAGGTTAGCTCAGGCCCAACATTCAAATATAGACTCAGTGACTCACAAATTAACACAAAGCAAGCACCACCAATCACAGCCATTCGTTATGACAGGCTAATCCAAAATCTCATCCTATTCCTCTCTATGTTTTCAGAAGTCATAGCCACACATCTATGCTTGGCTAATCCAAAATCTCATCCTCCCTTTGTTTTTCAAGAGTCATAGCCACACATCTACACTTGGCTACTCCTTCACTTCACTCTTATTAAAATTGATAGCACATAATATTGAACCTGGATATTTCTAGCTCCATTACTTGGTGACCAATTAACCATGGCTTCGGCTACTCTCCCTGTAGCCAAACCAGCTTTTCAGGTTCAGTGTCATAATTCATTTTAATTTACTCTCACTCTTAATTTGTTCCATAAATGTGAAGAAAAGTAATTAAAGCAATGTCATATATATATATATAGTTGCATGTGTTATATATAATTTGTTTTCGAATACTTTGTGTTATTTAGGCTAATGGGAAAGGATTTAATGAGTTCTCTGGCCTCCGAAACTCGTCGGCTTACCTTAACTTTGGGAGGAAGACATCAGAAGACTTCAACACAGTCATTGCCTTTCAAACTTGTGCTGTAAGTACTTGTTTGCACAAACTCATACAAGTTCAACTCTTATCTGTTATAAATTGTAATTAATCCACACCAACAAATTCACAAATTATTGTACAAGAACTGAATGATCATGATTAGTTACTCAATCTATGGTCAATTTTAAAAAGCTTACCTAGTAATAACTGATCCATTTTATTAATTATTTCACTGGAGTATATACCCTTTTTAGATTCATTCCGGAATTTCATAAATCACAACTAAGATCACCATTTTCTCATTGCTGAAAATGTCAGATCCCACTTACCTAATAACTTGGTAAGCTTTGCCAAATCAGGAATACATGAGTGATATATAGCCATCAAAATTAATACATTCATATTTTCACTCTAGTTAGTATTTGTGTAGTTGATTTCTCTAAAGAGAAGTAGTATTTTGTTGTTTGCTGCATCATATAGAATTATTACTATTAGGATTGGATTTCAAAACCTATAGTTGTCTTATATTTGAACAGATAATGTCTAAGAAGATAATAGACAGAGTTTGAATATTTCAAGATAAATTTGAGAATTTTTAGCTGCTTGTGTGTCATTTCGATTCTATGGAACCTCCTCAAAAAAAAAAAAAAAAAAAAAAAAAATATGAAGAAATAGATTAAGGAACTTTTTCCACAATATTAATTGTGTATATATCATTTCGAAGGTGGGAAGCAGTGGTGGATACAGGAAAGCAGTTGTGGAGGCAAAGCTGAAGGTGGCTATAAATGGGTTTGGTAGAATTGGAAGGAACTTCTTGAGGTGCTGGCATGGCAGGAAAGATTCCCCTCTGGATGTCATTGCCATCAACGACACCGGAGGTGTCAAGCAGGCTTCTCACCTCCTCAAGTATGATTCCACCCTTGGAATCTTTGATGCTGATGTTAAGCCTGAAGGCGACAGAGCCATCTCTGTTGATGGAAAGGTCATCAAGGTTGTTTCTGACCGCAACCCTGCTAATCTTCCATGGAAGTAAGTTCATTGTTCTTGATCTTCCTTGTTCTGCAAGGGTCGATAAAATGTACCAATATTTAGTTATATATATGCATATGCAGGGACTTGGAGATTGACTTGGTTATAGAAGGAACGGGGGTGTTCGTGGACAGAGATGGTGCAGGGAAGCACATCCAGGCTGGAGCCAAGAAGGTGCTCATCACAGCCCCAGGGAAGGGAGACATCCCTACCTATGTGGTTGGTGTCAATGCCGATGCTTATGACCCTGCTGAGCCCATTATCAGCAATGCTTCTTGCACTACTAACTGCCTTGCACCCTTTGTCAAGGTCATTGACCAGAAATTTGGTAATTTACAATACGTCTCAACTTTCATCAAATGTGTTTACTTTCTTTTGTGTGTTTGTGTGTGTGTTGGGGGGAGGGCTTTTCGTTTGGAGTATTTGCTATGTTACTTTAGAGTAAAAAAAAAAAGGATAATAGCTCCATATTGTGTTTATTCAATGAATTTAATTGCTCAAAGGGTAAAGGGATATTTGTAAGATGAACAACATCTTTGAATTTGAGTAAATGGAAACATGTATGACAGGTATTATCAAGGGCACTATGACTACCACTCACTCATACACCGGGGACCAGAGGCTACTTGATGCCAGCCACCGTGACCTCAGGCGTGCAAGAGCTGCTGCTCTCAACATTGTTCCCACTTCAACAGGTGCAGCAAAGGCTGTTGCCCTTGTTCTCCCAAGTCTCAAAGGCAAGCTCAACGGCATTGCCCTCCGTGTTCCAACCCCAAATGTTTCTGTGGTCGACCTTGTTGTCCAAGTAGCAAAGAAGAGCTTTGCAGAAGAGGTGAATGCTGCTTTTAGGGAAAGTGCAGACAATGAACTCAAGGGCATCCTTTCTGTGTGTGATGAGCCTCTTGTTTCAGTAGACTTTAGATGCAGTGACGTTTCCTCTACTGTTGACTCATCATTGACAATGGTCATGGGAGATGACTTGGTGAAGGTGATTGCTTGGTATGATAATGAGTGGGGTTACTCTCAAAGGGTTGTGGATTTGGCTCACATTGTTGCCTACAACTGGAAGTGAGATCGAATTCCAAGCTAGCTAGCTAGCCATTTTATTATCTGCAATGTCATTATTTTGTTTACATACTTGTAATTTCTTGCTTCACTTTCATAAATTAATTTTCTCTTTAAACTCGTAATATGAACATAGAACCATCGAATTTTCTCTTGTTTATAGCTGTGGAGTAAAAATCTTATTCTAATAAATATTGAAGAAGGTTCAAGCTTCAAACTCATCATACCTTCTTGCTATTGTTTCCAAGTTTCTGTGAAATACATTTGATATGAAATACATTATCATAGAGTCTGCCCCCCACAGTATATAAATGGACATAAATACAATTTTGAGAGCTCTGGTTGAACACTTATCATGATGGAGCAACTACAATTTTGAATGCATAGAAGGTAGATGAGGCAGGAACAGATTTGGCCCTGGAGGAGCTTCAGGATTTTCAATTCTTTACAGGCACAGGTTTAGGCAATTCAAATGCAGTATTGATATTCGACATTGGGCTTAAATTCTTTGCAGAAGTGTTAGGTACTGGTTGGTGCTGCCTAATTTGGCTACGGGGGGTTCTACAAAAAACAAAAAAACACATGTTACAGACTTACAGTTATGTTTCAGACAATGTTTACAACGTTTGAATTTAAATGCATTTGATAAAAAAAATAAAATAAATAAAGTTGTTATAAGTACTTCTGCAAAAAGATGAAATTATATGTAGTTTATTAGTATTTTTTTTTTTTTTGGATAAAATAAAACCCATTTACTATACTTAAATTTTCTTCAGAGAGCGGCTTTAGGACTAATAGTGAAAAGAAGCCTATTAGTAAATTATTACTACTCTGTTTTATTTATTATAACTTACTTACTTTACCATTTAAGTATACATTGTTTGTCCTCCAACCTTCTTTTTCCTTTTTTTTTTTTTTTGGGACCTAAGCCCATCCTACAAATATTTACTGAAATATGTATATGATTGAATAATTTTGGATTGAATAAATTATACTTTTGAATATTCTATCCACAGACATTGTAAATGTTTTTATACTATTAGTGAATAAATCATAACACATCATCTTATTTAGCAAAAATCAAGGGATAATAGTTAAAATCAAGAGTATTGGTTGATATGAAATATATGTGACACTTTCATACTCATTGACAATGTAAGAATTCTCAAGAGTGAATAATATTAATTCTTATCATATAGCCCCAACAATTTATTTTAGATATTAACTTCAACATATTCCAACCTCACATGGGCGGATGAGATTTTAGTTTAATTGACTATTGACGAAAATAATGAGACCAAGGTACTATGGTCAAATTCCATCATGTTGCCATAAATCAGGTCCTAACTTATGCCCTGATTTTCCTTGTATTTATGTATTATATTCAGCTTGTTATTTAGTCCATGTTCATTATGATAGGTAACCCTATAAAAACATGCTCTTCTCTTATATTATGTTGGATTCAATGTCATTTAGACACTAATTGATTACCAAATAAACAAAGAAATTATTCTTGACTTAGCCAATTTTATGTTGTGCATGAACAAATATTGCCGAGTAGATGGAGTGATAAATAGGGACTCGAGAGCTTAAATTGAATACATAAGTCCAAGACAACACTTGGCTAAAAAGCATAAGTAAGCTTCACAATGAAGATCATCTGCTGAAGTCAAGATTTCCATTTAGGCAGCATAACTGAAAGAACCATCTCTCAAAAGCAATAAATTGAATACTAAAACTGAAGCCCATCCCCATCAACTAAACTTAATTCATTGAGAAGTGCACAGGTAAGAAGAGAATAAGTAGGACAGCGCACATCTAATAAAGAACAATATATCAAGTGCTGAAGCAGTATCAACTGATGTGTTCATCTAAAGTCGAAGAACAAAAGCACTATCAACTAAGTCATCAAGGGCTATTTACTGAGCTATTCAAAAGAACTAAAACTGCATAATAGAATAGTAAGGATTTGGTCAAAGCTAAACTGAAATTGAAGCTGAAGAGTAATCTGGTTAAACGGAAAACTAATTTCACCATATGTCAAATAAAAGACTACTTTCAAAGATGGCTTAAATAGGCATAACTAATGTTAGTGACAAGATGTTGCGGGTACGTTCACAGCCATGTTCAAAGTTGTTTGAGACAACGGTCCTCACCTATTAGCTACACAACGGTCATCTGAGGAATGAGTACTTTTTTGCATAGGCAATGCAAATGGAGAAGTAAGTTGTTTCAAAGAGAATAAGAGACCTGAACCTAAACTTTCAAATTTTAAATCAAGTTTGTTTACTGGAACCTACACTTTCATATTATTGATCAGGCGAGCACTCAGAAAAGAGTAATAACTTTTATATCCAAATGCTACGAAGGAAACTGCCTCAAAAGGTTGTCATACCTTATGGTTGAGTATAAAAACTCTTTGAATTTCTTCGGAAGACAGCTTGACAGAGGCAGTAAGACCTATTTGTGGGTTTTTGCAAAAGCAAAGGATTAATTGATTCCGGTAAATCAATTAGGATTGATTGATTGATTCCTGTAAATCAATTAGGATTAATTGAATACTTTAATTTCAAATAAGACTTATTGATTTTTGTAATTTCAGTTAGAGATGCTGATTCCTTGTAAGTTTATGCATTTCGAAGGGCTCCTGACCCTTGGAAAGTCAGTTGATAGTGAAACACCTAAAGTGCGACTTAGGAGGTGGACTAGTCAATGTTATATGGCGAATCACTATAAAAATTGTGGTGGCACTCGCGTTTATTTTGCTAAGTTCTTTTATTCATGGATTCTTTTTAGTAAGCAATATGCTTTCCCCAAAAGATTTTAAATTTGAACTTCTTATCAGACAAATTATTCACATCCTTTCTAGTTTTCATACTTAGGCCAACATATTATACATCAATTCAATACATAACACAATAACCACTTTTCTGATTCAACGTGGTATCAAAATCTCAAATCGTCTCCTGTATTTTTCTATAGGGTTTAATAATTTTCTATCAGTTTTCTCTTTTTGATATCATGTCCTTTTTACAAATGACAAATTCAATTTTTTCTAGATCCGAACTTGATACTAGCTCCATTTATCTCGTAGGATTGGAAAGAGATTCGCCAGTCATCATACAACTTTTCAAATTTTCTTCCATATGTGATGTTTTCCATGAGCAAACAAAATAAATTGAGATTGATTGCATATCACGCATACTCATCTTACTCATGATAAACTTTGACTCATTCTTGTTCCGTCGTTAGATCATATTGTAGATATCTTCATGAAATCCTTAAGTTCTACAAAGAACTTCTAGTGCTTAGTTTCTAGACTCAACTTGGTCTCTAATCAACAACTCATCATTTACTAATGTAGCTTGTGGTTATTTTCTCTATTATTGTGAATTATTTCTCCTCATTTGTGTAGTTTTTTGAAATTTATTAATTGCTGATTGATGTAAAGATCTATGTAAAAAAAAAAAATAACTCACAAATTTCAGCCTGTTTTAGTAAAACTACCAATATTCCCTAGAGTAAAAATGATTCATTACCTGTTTATATTTATGGCCAATCTCACGCATGATGCTAGTAGCTCTTTGTTCTGGTACCTGCTTTATTGTGACCTGAAGTAACCAAAACACATGGAGGCACATGTTTGCTTAAGTTTCAACATCTGCATTGCCTTAGACTAATATTGGTTCATGGTCTCAGGTCCACTCCATTCAAATTACTAGTCACTTAGACAGAGACACACATTGGCATGCAAGGCTACTACCTTTTCCTTTACTGCACTTTTTTGTTAAATCACTATAAACATCAACCCACGAGCAATGAATGTTATCGTCAACACGGGTTCTTCAGGACCTTGACGCAATCCATGAATTGTCGTAATTTCACAGTTTCCAATAGCAGCAGCATCCCTTTCTCAGTTTTCCCAGTTTTCTCAGTTTTTAATTTCTTACCCAATCAATCACCATTGTCGGTGGCTAAAAATAAAAAACAGAGATACAGATATTACTCTGTCACTATGCAGAACACTAATAATAATGCACCCAAAATAATATCTGAAAAAAATCCCATTTTCATAGCAGAGAGACAGAGGTTGTTATCCCTTCCAAGTTCCAATCTTTAATTACAGAAGTCTTAGAGATTAATACAAATTTTGAATAAAGCAATATATATAATAATAATAATAATAATATAGTAAGCAGTAGTAGTAATTATGTAGAGCAAATGGAATTCATATTCATATGTCACGGTCTCGCTTGCACTCAGCAGGAATGCGTGGGAATCTAACACGATCAGTGCAGTAGTTGTAGATGGTGTATTTGTTGCGAACCCACCTCAGTCTACTATACTGAAACCCATCAAGGTCTCGGTACTGAGGCTGATCCCACCATTTCTTTCCTTGACTAGCACAGTATTTTGCATTTATGGAAGTCTCACACCCATCAATATGGAAGCCTCTATAGGAGGCAATGAATGGTGCTTTTGACCAATCTGTCTTCTCCAAGCCACCCCTTGTGGCCCAATCATCAGCATTCCATAGACTTGAGTATAACTTCATGGGTTGGTTAAATGGAAATCTCACT
Source organism: Quillaja saponaria (assembly GCA_029379385.1). Lineage (NCBI taxonomy): Eukaryota > Viridiplantae > Streptophyta > Magnoliopsida > Fabales > Quillajaceae > Quillaja > Quillaja saponaria. Next base: position 20,831,693 of record CM055608.1, on the reverse strand, counting down.
CCCAAATCCTTGCTGTTCTTGAACACCCTTACTGGGATATTGTCCACAAAGAACCTGGACAAACCCAAATTTGCATTTTTATTACAAAATCATTAAATGGGTGGGTGAATTTGTAGATAATTAGATTTATTACTTACACAATTTGATACATGTTCCAAAGAACAGAATAAGTGTGATAGGCTTTTGTAGGATCAAACCAGAGATAGATTCTCTGTTCTTTGTCACCTTTCCCTCCAGTGTACACATTTGTTTGTAAAATATAAGGTTGCCCTGTTCTGTTCCCCAAGAATTCAAAGTCTATTTCATCGTGCTCTGAGTTTTGGGAAGATAACTGCAAATTAAAATTGCCCACCAAATTAACAAAAATCAAAGTAATAAGGCCAAATTAGCTAAATGAATAGCAAAAGTAGTACATAGAAAGCAGTGACTGTCCCAGCAGAATCCCCAGGAACCATCTTTATGTGCATGCTGAAGTGACCAAACAAGTAAGAACCTTTGGATTGAAAGCCAGTTCCTGTACAATTTTATGAGAAAATAACATAAAAATTTGGAAGATATTATTGTAAGTAACATAAATATGTGATTTTTGTTGGACAGTAAAAAATATAAAAATACCAGTGTACTTGTCCAGATGGAGTTGAATCTCAGAACCGCCATTGAAATACTTGATGTGATCAAAAGCCCAAGATGGGACGTAGTTTCTGCCAAAGGGTACATCAATGGCTCTCTTTGGAGCTGCACTGAATGCAACAGAAGCAAATAGCAACAAAGTAAGGCACAGTGTCCACGGGGAAGAACCCATTGTCTTTCTTTTTTGCTTCAGCTATGAATATGATTGTCTATTGCCCGATTCTGAACGTATATTTATAAGCAGGCAAAGCCTTCAGGGTTTGTTCCTTTATCTAAACAATAATTTGTTTAATATTAACTAATTTAAAAGAAATCTAAAGAATTAATGTGATGGTAAAAAAAGTACTTTTTTGTTGATTTCAAAAGCTTGAATTTTTATGAAGAGTTCATAATTTCTAATTAAACCAGAAGAACAAAATATAATTAGTCGAGTAATTTAACTTTTATTATCTGATCATTTTTATCTCATAACTATAAAATTAGTAATTTTCACCCAAAATAGTTGTTGTATCATATGGGAAAACCAAAATTTATCTCATGTAGAAATTGTCAATCTATTTGTGGCATGCATGGGAAGAAACATGGCATATTCTAGCATCATGTAGTATCGGAACGAAAGGGTACAGAAACAAGAGGGTAGGCATATTGCAGTATTGCATTGGTTTGGGTCCAATACCAACTGTCTTTCGCAGAACCCGTGTGCAGTTTTGATTGTTACTTCACACAAACCGATAAACGTGATCTGAATTCTTGGAAAAAAATTATTTTTTTATTAGACGGAGAAATGATTAGTCTATACGTGCAAGTCCAAATATATCTAATTGCTAAATATATATACAAATATTATCTCAATATAAGTTTGGGTATGGATGTATGAAAATTACAAAGCCAATTGTAATTCTATTAGAATTAAAACTTGGTTAAAAAATTAAAATAGTGGTATTTGACAAATTAATATAAAAAATATTTTCAATAAAGTAAAAGTCACAAATTAATATTTAGTAAATTGATTGTAATTTGCTTCAAATATTTAAATTAATTATAATAGATATTGATAATAAAAAAATAAATTAACCTATCATATTAATTAATAAAAAGATAAGTATGAATTTTTATTGCAAGTAGAGATTATATTAGTCTTTTAAATTTTTGAAAGCATAAACCAGCTTTTAAAAACCAAGAGTTGAAGTACTCCACTTTTTTTTTTACCAAGCATAAAAAAATTAACTTATGCTTTTCTTAAGCATAAGCACCTTCCAAAAGAGTATTACCAAACCAAACCAAAATTACAAATTGAATTATGCCTTAAACACTTGGTTGTTGTATCCGTTATTGGGTCCCGACAAGATTGTCGTCGTCTTGGGTGAGTTCTCATAGTGGTCGTCGTTGTCTCTGCGGGTCTCAATGATAATTATCGTTGTCTTTGGCAGGTCTCATGTAGCTGGTGTTCTCTTTATGGGGTTTTGACTGCAATTGTAAAGTTGTCTCATATGAATTTGAATGGATGTAATCATTTCTGACGAGTTTTTGATGGTGATTATGGTCGTCTCTCACAAGTTTTGGTGGTTGTAATCGTCTCTAATAGGTCCGAAGTGATAATTATTACATTTGGCAAGTCTCGACAATAGTGGTTAATGTCGTATACGATGGGTTGACAGTTGCAGCTATCTATTTGGGAGGAGTGAATGAAAGATGAGACAATAAATGAGAGGAGAATAGGAAAATTTTTTTTTTTCTCAAATACAACCGAATTCGATCTCAAATTTTAAGACGACGAGAAAAGAATCTTTTGGTATAATTCAAAGTTAATGCAAATCAATAAGGATAAAACTTGGACGTATAATTAACCATTATTTTCAATAAATCTATAAATGTACACAAAATAATTACTCCATTGCCATGCCTACCATGGAATTCATTTACATTCTCAAAGCTTATGAATAAGAATCTTAATACAATTATCAAGAATTTAAGCCAAGTGGTTAGTACATGTTTCTCTTTCTCTAATGTTAAATTCGAATGTATTCAATATTAAAAAAAATATTAATACAACACAATGGAATCTCATGCTAGTTTCCATACATAAAAAGTAGAACTTTGACAGTTATTACAGTTGACAAACAGAATTTATTTATTTTATCGTTTTAAGTAGAGAAGTGTCATTAAAAAGTCATTCATTTACTTGTAATCAAAATTATAACAGATCGAAAGTGGAATTAAGGACTAAAAAAATGGAAATAATAAGGATGAGAATGGGGAGTGAGGCATAAGGAACGTGGCTTTTCTACAGCCAGACAACCAAGATTGCACGTGTGCCTTCTTCTCTGCACTATACTAATTCAAGTTGAAAGAAAAGTGCTAAATATGTGGAAATAGATAAGCTTCTTTGAGCTTCGGTAAGTGTTTTCTGTTTAGAGGGAAAGCAATCCACACATGTAGACTGCAAGAGTGTACAAAACCTTTCCCAGTTAAACCTTCAACAGTAAGACAAATTTGAGCCTAACTTCAGAGCAGATGACAAATAATCACACTTAAATTATTTAATCCAGTAGTGGTCTACCTGATCCTTTAAATTAGAGTATCCTCTAATCTCCAGCTCTACAATATCCAAATTAAAATTTTGTATGGATGGAGAGAGAGAGAGAGAGAGATAGTTCTACTCAATATTAGAAATTAACATTATTTCAGGACATGCACAGAGATATTGACTACAGACAAATGACAGCCAATAGCAGCATACAACTGGTCTGGATCGCTTCATGCAGTGCAGTCGATGAATATAAAATAATGAGAACCTCTGTCAAATAATAACACTTGCTCACTGTCTATTGCAGTGCAGCATTAATGAACTGTGCTGGGTCTCAGGACAGGTTAACAAGTGTATAACACCACACACATCTAAATATAATGGATTGATTACAATTCGCAACACCTGCAATATGGCCTCGAGCTGTACCAAATATAAAGATATCCTCCTGATTTAGAAATTTTATACAACTTCCACATAATTAGATCTTTTAGACCTTTTGAGTCACCATGGACTTTCACATTTACTACTATACAACTAAACTAACACCTGTTATTATTAATATTTTTTTGCTAAGAACCAATACCTGTTATTGTTTAAACACAACTTGGTCTGGCTCTAGAACCATTCATTGAATTGACTAATAAGCTTCAAAAGCTTGATAGAATATGTATTGATCCTCTAATATGCAGATTTCCTGAATTCACTAGTCCAAAATATGTACCATTCCTCACATTTCGGGTCTATTCATAAAGTTTACACTCCACACTAGTTATAGATTCTATGGGATCATTCAGTTTATAAACCATAAATACTAGAAACACTGACTCATAGAAGGATGTAATTAACAGTTTCCAATACCATGATCTTAAGTTTTTTAACTCAAGCAATATTTATCTCCATTTCTATACATCGTTTGGGCTGAGAAAAACAAATATGTCCAGGGGGAAACTACAGACTCAATTGTTCTTACAGTTATATGACACTCACTGTCTACTAAGAGAAAACATTTCTAGTTCCTCTGAATCAAGGATTAGGCAATCATCTATAATAATAATAATAAATAAAATAATACATCTTTAAAATGTTACTTACTTCTTGTAGCAATGAAGGCAAAAATATAACAATAACAGGGAAAAACAAAATAAAAGAATCGCAGATAACACAGAAAGAGAAAAATTTAGGGGGGTTTTCTTTCCTATAATCTATAGCATGGTAGGGAAAATATGCACAGCAGTAATCCTGAAATCTTTTTCAATATCAACAACCTACTTCCCCTAGAATAACCAGTGTTTCCTCCTTGGTTTTTGCTGAACTGGAGCATCTGCAAAAGAGACAATACTAGATGACACCTAGTAGCACTTGATATTCACAACCATAATTTAGGTTAAGGTTCACCAACCTCGAATTTCATATAGTGAATTGTAATGAACCTCAGACCAAAAGCTTAACCACAACTCTGCATCATTAGAAGAAAATGAAGGGAACAATAAGAGAGAGAACAAAAAAAGAATTTGAATACAAATACTAAAAACACAACAGGTCTGGGTACGGACGAGTAAGAAAAATGGTTTTTGGCAGAAAATCATTTATGAGGGAAACGTTTCATATTGCTCCTTTTGCTGCATTCCAGGTCATACTCAGGAAACATGTAGGAAGGCTACTGCAAAATACTTGGCAAAGGGTAAGCAGCCTCTACAGTCTGTGAAGGACAAAACGCCACAACCTCAGCCCCTGGTTCTCAATGCTGATGCATCACACAAACATGAAAAGATTTGGAAACCAAAGAAAAATAAGCACAAAGCAATCAATTCTTCTCTACTACAATTAGCCAACAGGTAGAGGAAACAAGGCTACCCCCAGCTGTTTGTTCCAGACTGCAACAATCTTGTCTCTAGCATCATACTGCCTCTCCTGGATTCACACAAGCATAATCACATTCGTAGGTTTGTTGATGATTGCCTTAAAACTCGGCCACAACAATGTGTTTTAACAAAAAGCCATTCATCCTTGGAGTAGAGTGAGCAGGATGACCAATGGGCTTCGAAACTTTTTGAAGACTTCAAACAACTCAAGAAAAAGACGCTCAATTCTTTATGAAAAAAAATTCTGGATGTCCAAGACAGGGAAGTAAGGATGATGGACATCTTGACACCTTTCTCCCTGTGGCCTCGCCTTAATTCCACGATCTGCTTCAGTGGATAATTTGGATAATATGGTGGCTTTAGAACAGGAGGAAGACAGACTGGATGTAGATATGATTGACAAACCAAAACAATTATGCTCACGAAGAAGAAACCACCAGGGAACACTTCTCATTTTGAGCGACATTTTACTAGGGCCTTTGTACAGTCCCAACCTGATCCCTCCATTTCTCATGATATAATATTTTGGAACATACGTGCGACTGGATCATTGGATAAATTGGCTATCTTCGACATTTGATGCGGTTGCAGGATGTGTCTATTATAGTAATCTCAGAACCAAAACATGATGGTAATGCTCTTGACTCTTTTGCTCGTAGGTTAAGGTTCAATAATTTTTTGCATGCTAACCCTAACAACATGCATATATGGTTGCTTTGGAGGAATGGGGTTTCTGTAACTACTATGCAGATTTCTAATCAGAGCATCACGGCTTTGGTCCATTTAAATTTGGAGGACAGAGATTTTGTTCTAACTGTTGTTTATGCTAAGCGCACTGGGGTAGAACGTCAAGACCTATGGGTGCATCTAGCTGGTTGTGTTACAAATTTGCCTTGGATTATTGAAGGTGACTTCAATATTGTCTTTAATGCGAATGAGAAAGCAGATCTCCATGGTATCGATCCCTACACACTACTATGGAATCTCCACATGGAAAGATGGCTTGGGCTTTCTTTCAACGTCAGTCTCTTTGGGAACAGTTTATGTGACGGAAATATGGTTATCATAATCTTGGCTGGCCTGGTTTTAAGTCTCATTGCTACAAAGCAATTCATTCTCACATTGATATTATCAAGGACAATTCTAGATGGGTAGTAGGGCAAGGGGATATTAGGTTGTGGAAAGATCTTTGGTCCAGTGTGCCGATTGCAAATCCAGATATAGAGCTTCTTGGCATTACTCTGTCCGAAGCTAAAGCCTCGCCTGAGTATATGCATTTTTTGGAAGAACACTACCCTGACCTACATGATCAATTAAAGGCATTCTAGATTGAAGAAGGTACCCCTGACTCCCTTCATTGAGTCCTCCTCAAATGGCACTTTCTCAGCTAAAGGCTACCAAGAATATGTCAAAACTCCAGGTCAGGATGTCAGATGGTATAAAAAGTTATGGGAATGGCACATTCCTCTGAAAATCATTTACTTTATCTGGAGATTGGCTAATAATGGCTTCCCCATAGACTCCAATATTAAGAGATTAGGAATTTCCCTTGCCTCAGTGCGATTGTTGTCAAAATCATTCCGTGAAGACTGCTTCCCACTTGTTTGCTACAGGTGATACAGCCAGTTATGCATGGGAGTACTTCGGCAGCAGATTGAATGTCTCTGCACCTTCCAACATAAATCTTGAGTTTACAAGAAGCTTGGCCCAAGTCTTCTTCTTCCACACAGTTGGGGCATCTACACCTTATGGTTTTTTGCTACATTTTTTGGGAGCTTTGGACTAATCACAACAAATCCAGATTTGAGAATAAACCTATGATTGGCGTACAAATATTGAAAGGGTTCACCATTGTTTGTTTGATTTGGCATATCTAATAACTCCGACTAAGAAAGCTTCATTTCATGATTCTATTTGCATCAGAACTATGTATATACAGGTGATTTCTCCTCAACAGATTCACGGTAGCTGGATCAAGTGGCATCCTCCCCCTTTATATTATCTCAACTTTAATCCCAATGGGTCTTCTATTGATGGTAAGGGTGCAGGAGGTGGAGCGGTTAGAGACTTGGCTGGCAATGTAATTCTTGCCTATGGCTATTCGAATAAATATGGTTTGTGTAGCAACACCATGGCAGAAACTAATGCACTGCTGGATGGTATACAGCTCTGCTATGACAAAAACATTCAGGTTCATTTCATAGAATGTGACTCACAGGTTTTGGCTAACTTAATTATAGAAGAGTGCTGCCCTCCATGTAGTGTTACTTACCAAGTGAAAGACATCAAGAGATTGCTGCACTCCCATACTCATATTCAACACGTTATTCGGGAAGCTAACAGTCTTGCAGATCGTTTTCCTGCTCTAGGGCACACTTCCACGCATTTACAGATTTTCACACAGTGTGCCAACGTCATCCATGGCAGCTTACAAGGATTTTCAATGGTATTGCAACCTATTGGGAAAGCTAGATTACTTTTGTAAAAGGGAGCTTGTTCCCTAGATTTTATCATGTCCCCTTTGCTAGGTTGTTTGTTTTTTGTTTTCTTTGTTATTAATAAAGCTCAAAGGTAACACCATGTCCCCTCTTTTTTTCAAAAAAAAAAAAAAAAAAAAAAAAAGACCATAGGTCAGTATGCTGAAGACAAAAAAAAGTATAGGTATCTGAAAAATCTAAAGAAGCAAATGTTGTTTTCAGAAAAGAACAGCTATTATCATACCGTGGCAACTTCAATTCCTAAAAAGTAAAAAGCCATAGCTTATAACTATATCGATAATTGAAAGAACCAAGCAATTAACACAGGCAAATGCACCATAGATTATCATCTCTATAATATATTAAATAAAGTGCAGTTTATTATAAGTCCGGCAAGCAGAATTTATTTTAGAATGGAAGTAAGCAGTTGCCTCCAAAGTTTGAAAATTTTGAACAGTAATTCCAGCTTACCACGCTTAGGTGCCTGGTACTGTGGTATGATTTCAATGAAACAAGTATCTCTGAACGATGTCAGAAGGCAAATCTTTGCCATGAACTACATATGAAACAAGCAGCATCATATTACACACTAACAGTCATGTACAGAATACAGTTACTGACCTTATACAATTAACACCAGGAAAAACATGAAATATAAAGTTATAAAGAAAATGAGATTTGCAATAATCAGCATCACTGCATGTGCATGATCAACATTCAACACAATAATTCATCACTGATATTGTATTTCCTCCTATCTTCTCTAACCAATGCAATATAATAAGTTGTTGTTAATGGGTTTGACTTGTAACAAGTGGCCATGCCGATAATTTATTTATTTTGAGGAAGAAACAAACATTTTGTGTTTGGGCTCTCACTCTGTTACTTTGACTGAACTGAAAAGTGTCCATAACGGACAGCATAGAACCATTTGAAAAAGTTGAAAGAAATCATATAGTATTAATCAAGTTACAAAACTCATTTTTCCTTCTTCAAACTTCCAAAATTGCTCATCTTGTCTCTGGAAGCTCAAGGAGTACAAACTCCGATCATATGAAAAACCCTTCTACTTTAGAACACAATGTGAGGTTGATAATTACATTATGTTAGGACAAAGAATATAACCTAGAGAAGTAATCACAGTCAAGCTATATTTGTTCCAGGTAAAGAATATTTCTAAAGTAAAAGGATGACAATCAAACTGTTTGCCTTACTCTAAATAATACTTAAGTATCTATATATTTAGAATGTGCACTAAGCAATAAAAAATCACTCATGTTTACAATTCCAAATATCAAAATTCTGAAAAAGAAAAATCAGAAGAAAAGGAAAAAAAAAGATGTTGCAATAAATTACCAGTATTTTAGAAATGTGCAATTTACTATTTCGACAAAGAATTACAAACCTTATCAGCAGCAGCTTGTAAAGTAACATGGTCCCCCCATTCGCCAGATCTGTGTCATGCAGTATATACAGTGAATGCAGAAACCATGAAAGCCAAACATGGATGAAGATACTACTAAATGCACAAAAAGCTGTTATGGCCTGTTGCATGCAAATGATATAAGTAAAAGATGATTCTGAAAGACACATACTTGGACATTTTCTTGTAATATTTTTTGTATTTCATTGGGACATAGCTTTCGTATAACGAACGGTTGTCTTTGAGCTGGCAAACAGAAAAGTAATGTAATATAAGCATCTCAAAATACAACCTAATAAATAGCATGGTTCCAACTCCGTCCACCTCTAACACTTGAAGGATACATGTGTCATGTGTCACTGTCAACTATATCTCATGTACACAAAGATTGTATATGTGTGCCTATTTATTTTATGTACTTTTCATCTTTTCTACTTCCTTTTCTTGGGGAACTTTTTGTATACTTTCTTTGACTTCAGTATGCAAACATTCTCCAACAATAGATCCAACTTATTCCATAAAAAAGAACAAAATAACTCATGGTATGTCCTATTTTGAAACATGCACTTACTTACTCAAAAGTCAAAATGTTAATCATTATATTAATCTAAAATTTTAATCATTCATAAATTCTAAGGAAATATCAACAGAACTTATACGCCTATGCCTGTTTAACATCATTTCCACATGAACAACTCAAATACATTATACCTGTTTCACAATATCTTTCCGAACATGCTTGTGATACTCAGGTGATTTATACAACTGATCTGAAAGTGCACGGAACTGCAATATAAGGGAAAAATATCAATAGAACTCTCAAAGATGGTATTTGTATATCATCAGCACTAAAAGTACCTGACAGTTTCCATCCCCAGAGACTTTCACTTCAAATAAACCATAGACATTCAACCTAGGAAAAAAGTGAAGGCATACTGGCTTAATTCATTTAATTACCCAGCAATAAAATAAGTAAACAGATATGTAATATCTGCAAGCTCATCCTAGTTAGTGTGCAAGTCCAAGTGCCCACACCTACAGGTGCACCAGGTTGTATACAACGTTCAAAATGCAAATACATAAGGGCAAAAGCTTCAGCAGCCATGAAAATATGAAATGCAAACCTGGAGTTCAAACCTAATATTGACTCTTATTGAGTATAACATGTTAATTACGTCTACCATGCCGAGAGACAAACAATCACTGACTACCTTAATCGTAAAATTTTCTGTCAACCCTACTTTTTGATATAGGATAGAATGATCAGCTATAAAACATGTTTTCCTCCGCAGGGAAAGAAATACATTAATTTTACAGGATTTAAGTTAGTTTCATTACCTTCCTTAGTGTACCCACAATTGGAAATATCTTATACATGTTACTGCCTGCAGCGTAGCGATATTTCGAAACAGGCCCATAGAGCTGCTGCTCTTCATATTGTCTTATTTGAGTTTAGCTTACATGGCCATACCCTATTACAGTTCTATTACTACATTTTTTGCAATAAAGGGGAAAAAATGCATGACACATACTTGTCCACCAGTTATTTTTATTTGTACATGCTAGATAATTCATGCCTGCAAACTTAAATAATTCTCATCTTTCCATCCTGACTCTAGAAAAAGGACACAGATAGTAATGTTTTTTATATGACTATTAAGCATAAGACATACCTCTGGAGGAGTCGCTGGTGATCCAAACTGGCGAAACTTAAGTTGGGGATGTAGGAATTTATCCGGGGGATGTGCTGCAAGAGATCAGTATCATACAAAATTCAGAAGAGCATATGAATTTTCATAATACTCAAAAAAAGCTTCAACTTCTTTGTAATGATTGTATTGATGTACCAAGTTAGTATTTACTGGCTACATCTCATAAGAATTTGAAGGTAGAGGAAGGAGGAGGATCATGATAAAAGTAATGGCAACATCATATTCAATATGATGACAATTTAAAACAATAAACTCTCTTTCACCACCGTTGCACTGAAGTGATAACATGTACATATATAGCAGGTGAAGAGTTTGTTTAATTAGTATGTAAGGGCTTTAATTTAAAGAGGTGATATTTGAGCTGATTTGTACTCAAATAAGAATAACCTATAGAAGGCTTGAGGTTCTAATCGACCAAAGCCAATTAGTTAAATAATAAAAAGAAAAAGAAGAAAAGAAAAAACAGATTAATAAAAAATTCTTACAGGAATGGGTGCTAGGTTGGAAAGACGTCTAGCAACTGCACCATCTAATTTAGCATACTCTTCTGATAGTGCAACAGCAATCATCTTGTCATCATCAGTATCCTGCTGGCTGCTCAGGGAAGTTGAACTAGAACTTTCACCCGCACTTTGAGTTCCATTCCTCATATCCTAGCCCGGCACTTACTGGCAATTTCTTCAAGTTGAAGTCAACTTTACAATGATCCTTGCTAGTAGCCAGTAATAATATTAGAATTTAGAAGAACTTAACAGAGTAAGAAACATTTGAGAAGTGTGAATTAACCTACAAATCAAATCAACAAACTTTCTGAAATTTTGTTATCTCTTTTACTCTTGATAGCAGCACATTCACAAAAGCAACCAAAAAGGAAAAAATAATTCATTTCCTACAGCATGCGATATCATAATCTAAAAAGTTGTGATGATACAATAAGAGTGGCATGACATCAAAAGATCCCTACATAATGGTGAAGTTGAGGATTGAATTCTATCAGTGTGTTATCACAGTCTCATACATGAACACGAACATCCCTATTTCCATATTGTATTGTTCACATATAATAGCACTAGGAAAAGAAGAATCCAATATGATATATATGAACATCGTCATTAACAAGCTACTGATAGTCAATTGCTCTCACCACTTACATGCATTGAATTCAAGAAATATTATAAACAAATGCTACTATAAATCTTTAATGACTAAAAATGGATCTTTCATCAGCATATAAATGTGATGCCCTACCAAAAAGGGATTAAAATATATTCTGGAGGCAAACCCATTATTTTTTTCATCACCCAGAAAATTCTACACAGAAAAACGGCTGCCGGGTTAATAAATATATAATCTTTAATCTAAACCGGTGAATGCCTGAATCAAATCAAACTTTACGAAAGGAAAAAGTTGCATATCATAAAATGGGGCAATCGAAATAATCCAATTGAAGCAATGAAAATCAAGAATACCCATGAAACACCAATCAACCAATATCATCAAAGAGCCTGAAATCAAAATGGGGCGAGAATCAATACCTGTGAGTCTATGACTATGCTGCGAAAGCAAATGGTGATGATGGGATTGGGGTAACAGATTTCAGAAGGACAAAAAAGAAATAGAAAAAGAAAAGGATATCAAGGTGTAATTAAATAAGGCAGAAAATACAAAACCAGACAAACAGAGCAGATTCAGATATCTGACTTGTTCCCTTTCGTTTTCAAAAGAAAATGTAAATAATTATTTTAAATAGAGAAAGAAAAGGAAAAAGGAAAAGAAGAAGTAAATGGCACCAGTTACTACAGGGCGTCGGCTCATTCAGCTAAAAAATGAAGGGAAGACGTGGCTTTTGTTGGTTGGCAGTTGGGAGGGGGTGGTTGCTGGTTTGCTTTCGCGGCTTTCTAAGAAGTACGACAGGGTACCTGACAGCGACTGTGTTTCACAAGTCACGACACGTTTCTGATATTTTCTCTGCGCGTAAATTACTGGGATGACTCTAAAAATCGTTTAAATGGGATCCTCATAAGTTATAAAAAAATTAACATAAATAATGTAATAAATATGAATTTGTTAATGAATGTTTATAAGATGCCGTAAATATAAATTTTTTATATTATTAATTATAGTAATAATTATAATTTGAATATTATATAATCAATAATTTTTTATTTTTTTAAAATATTTTAAATTATAAAAATTATATTTATTATATTTTAATAAATATTTTTTGGACATTAATTTTATAAATATTATAAATTTTTTTTTACTAGTGTTAATAAAGTATAAAAATTTTATATTATTAGTTATAGTGATTAATCATAAATTCAATACTGTATAATAAATAATTTTTTATTTTAAAATGTTTCAAATTTTAAAACCTTACATTTATCATATCTTATTTTGAGTATTAGCTAAAAAAAACCCTTCTATAAATATTATAACTTATTTATTCTTAGTTTTTCAAGAAATTTTATAAGAATATAAATTAAAGATAGAGTAAATCTGAAATTTTGTAAGAGTATAAAATAAAGAAGAGAAATTAGAACCTTTTTATCTTACAAATTTTATAAGAATATGAATTAATAAAAATGCATTTTGTTTATTGGTTGAGCCTTTGTGTTTCAACAGGAAGGTGTTTGGTTTGAGTCACAAGCGAAAGATTGAATTTGGAAGGGTTTGAACGGCTCTGAGCGAACAATCCAACCTCCCAAACGGGTATTAAGACCAGGCTGGACTGAAATCTTCAAGTTGTCCAATGACTGGATTAAACAAAAAGTGGACATTACCTTTTTCTTTTAACCTTTTTTTTTTTTTTTTTTTTTTTCCTTTCTAATTTTTCTGGTAGAATGTTAAAATATTATTTTATAGCAAATCCATTAAATTTAATTTAGTTTCTAAGATAATATTGTAAGACGGTTTAATGCAAATTATCAAGAAAGTTAAAATTCTTAAATAAGTGACACTTTCAATTAGCAATGTGTAACACGATGTACTAATTGTATTTGTAACTAGATAAATTCGGTTCCATTCTAATTTTTATTTTTTTACTTTAATAACTTTATAAACAAAATATTATTAATTTTACATTCATTTATTTATTTTGACAATAAAAAATTAATATTTCAAATTATTTATTTAATATTTCGAGAGCAGGTTCTTTGTAGATACAAAAAGAAAATCAACATTTGATACTTCTTCTAATTTTCCGTTTTCCAAAAACAATTACAGAATCCCTCGGCTTCTGATTACAGTCAAAGTGCCATTGCCCATCCATATATGAAGAACCAGGCCTAAAATTAAAATTTTATGATGGTATCTTTCATTTTCTTTATTCAATGCTTTTAGATTTTTAAATAAAAAGATTTATTTTGGTAATGGGTAACTCTTAAAAAGGGAATTTCAAATTATAAGCAAATATCTATTGTAAGTTTTAATTCTGAAAATTGAAACTTAAAATATATGCAATATTAATGAACGATAGGTGACATCAATTTTATGCGAGATAGAGATTAAATTAAAAATTAACCTTGACATTTTTATCATTTTTGTGGACACGTGAATGTGAACATATGAAGTGATTGACGCACTCACTTTCTACTATACCAAAGAGGTCATTTGTTCAAAGAGGTAAAGAAGAAAGAGCATTTGCCTTGGCCAATTCATCAACTCCAAGTGATATTTGGATTTTCCTGGCACAACTTGATGTTTGAGTTTGCTCTAATTATCATATTTATAACCATCAATTTCTATTAAATTCATGAAAAAAGATTAACGTAATGGCAATGGGAAGAGGCAGTAGAGGAAAAGAAGAAGAGGCACGCGTTTGTGTGTTAACATAAAGTAATGGTAATTGGAAGAGGCAAGGGAAACAAAGAAAAGAGGTAATATTTGAGTTTTCTCTAATGAATTTATTGAACGAGTGTTTAAAAGGCACTTGTTAAGTTTTTATAAATAGAAAATTGGTAATATTTGTTACAGTAGTTGATCATGATTTTTGTGTTATTTATTATATAAATTACTATTTGTAAAAAGTTTTAATTTCCAATGACTATATTTATTATAGCTTAACAAGTACCATTTGGATAACTGTTAGAAAAATCCCTCTCTAATTATCATATTTATAACCATCAATTTCTATTATATTCACAAATATAGAGTCAAAGTAATGGCAATGAGAAAAAGGCAGTAGAGGAAAATAAGAGGCGTTCATTTTTGTTTTAACATAAAGTAATGGTAATGGGAAAAGGCAAGGGAGATACAGAACAAGAGGCTTGCAACGTGAGCATTGTATTCCCTTAATTAACTACAATAACCCAAAAGTAAAGTCGATGTGTCATCATAATAAAAATTAATGTGACAATAAAAGTTAATGTGACAGCCTATAATATTTCAGGATCATCTTTATTATATATTATAGATAATTAGATTTATTTAGTTTTCTTGACATGTACAAATTAATATATAGTTATTATTTTATTTTAAAATTATTAGTTTGAAAGAAAAAATTAAGTTGACGTGGCATTAAAATATTAAATGATGCAACATGTCTTATTATGTTGTCATTTGTCATAATATTATTCTCCTTATATTATATATTGTGAATTTTTAATTTTTAATTTTTAACTTTTGAAGAGGAATATTTTGTTATAAATTTTTATTTTTAATTTGCAGATATCTTTTCTATTTAAGTAAAAAAATTGACATCAATATTAATTGCTGACTTGATTTAAACATATATTTATTTTAATTTTTTTACAATTGATCAACTATAATAAGTAATGAATCATTCAAAAAATTTAGTCTAAGAAATTAATCATTATAATAATTCTTTGATATTTTCTTTCTTGAAATTAATTTATTTTTGTTTAGAAGTGGAGACAAATTAAATTAGATTTATTCAGATATAGGTAAGGTATACTATTATTTGTAAAAGCATAGAGATTGAGAGTAATTAAAAAAAAAAACTACTAATCAAAATTGCAAAGATGAGAAAGATTGGAGAGAAACAAGAAAAAATAAAATAACAAATATTCCATGTAACAAAATTGGGGAGAAGAACTTGAAATAACTATTTATTGAAGAGAAGAAAAACCTAAAATTTAAAATGTGCTTATACTGGAGGGGAGTTTAAACGTTAAATTTTCTTAATTGCTAAAAAAATTTGTAATCAATCAAAAATGGAGAGATTGTTAGTGTTTAATTTTATCTGAATTTTTTTTTTCAAGTTTTGATTAATTACATATTGATTTACATTATGTTTTGATCATTGCATGTATACTTGATAAATGGTACTCTAAAGCTGTTCAAATATGTATTCATTCAACCAATTGTTTATTCAAATCTAAACAACATCGTTTCACTTAAGAATCATATTCAGCTGGACTTTAAAGGGTTGAACATCTTTCTAACTGAATGACTAAACGCAATGTTTGATTAAAATTGAACAACAGCTGCCAAGAGTTGAATACATAAGAGTTGTTACTGAAGAGTTGAAACTTTAAAAGTTGTTTCTTCAAACACATCATTTTATTAAACAAATAGGTGAAGATAGAAGAGTTGTTATCTGAATAGCTAAATCTTTCAAGAGCTGTTTGTTCAAATGCACTATTCATTAAACAAAAAACTAAAGATAGAAGAGCTGGTATCTGAAGAGTTGAAACTTAAAGAGTTGTTTGTTCAAACGCACCGTTTAATTAAATCAATAGTTGATCCTATAAATGAGAGCTGCACTGGATATACTAAAATGGCACTATTTCATTTCTTTCATGTGCTGAGTTACAAGGGTTGATTCTGAGAGCTGGTGTTTTTTGAAGAGCTGATGACTTAAGAGCTGAGTACTCTTAAAAAGATGAAAACAAGAGAGTTGAAGTCAAAGTAGTTGATTTGTCAAAATTGTCCTAACAACTAATCTTTTAGAGTTGTTCCAACAGATGATCTATCAGAGTTGATCATTCAGAATTGTTGTTCATTTTGTTTTTCTATGAGTTGTTCCAACAGATGATCTATCAGAGTTGATCATTCAGAATTGTTGTTCATTTTGTTTTTCTATGCATATAAAACCAAACTTTTATACTTGCTTGGCAAGTTAGAATTCAAGGCTATGTAAAATCCTTTGTATAGATTGAAGAACACATCTATCTCTTAGGCTATAAATTCACTTCATGCCACCGCATGTCCTCTTAGACCACCTACAGTAACAACGAGCATCTTTGAATGATCTAATATAACAATGTAATATTTCACTCATCAAGTAAGAGAATACTTTTCAAATTCAAATTCAATAATTCTCAAGCTTAAACCTTCAAGAGAATTCTTCATCTCTTTCATATTTTGAGGTTGAGCTTATTGCTTATTCTTCTATTATAAATTGAATCCAATCTTTATACCGAGCTAAAACTTTCATATTTTAATATAGTTATGTAACTCAAAAATTTTGTGCTTTTTGAGATTTTTTTTTCCTCTATAACTTATAATTCCTTCGGTTTGGAAAAAAAACAATGAGAGTCAAAGTCTCTAAGATTTGACTGTGTGCTGTTTCAGATTAAGTTTACAAAACCAATGTTTATAAATGGAGCTGAACCTTACAATGTAGTTGCTAGTGTGATCTAGTGAAATCTCAAGTGGTACTCTTAAGGAAGTACACGTAATCTGCATTATTCGAAAACCTACTATAAATTTCTGTCTTTTTACTTGTTTTGATTGTGCGTGAGTTTTAAATTTCTAACTGTGCTGTTTGTTTTGTAAGAAGTTGTTTAAATCAGTTTTCAAACTATTCATCACTTCTAGTTTTTCATTTCAATCCTAATAGGTTTGAATAAATCTCTTCTAACATAATAGTCAACATCACAAAATTTCTGAGCGAAAGTAAACATGCACAGTAGTCCATATTTATAATTAAACTGGATATTTGTTTGCAATAGTTAAATGAACAAAGTTCAAGGCACCTACTTCTAGTTAAAGGTTTATAATGGGTCTCTTATACTGAGAAACGACTACTAAAGTCATATGCTTATAAAACTTGAAGAGTAAAGGAGAAGATAACAAGAAAGGTAGGCGGAATCCACATTTAAAATAGAAATCTTTTAAGTCAAAATCTTCACATTTCATAAGTCTCATTTAAGAGCATTTTGTGCAAAAAAAATAAAAAAAATCATATCATTCTACTTTATAGTAACCTTATCCAATGTATTCTAATTTTGTAATTGAGAATTCTGATACACTTTATAATATGTTCTTTTTTGAATGAAAAGACAAGTTAGATAACTTGTTTATTTTGCGAAGCAAAGTAAAGTCATTGATATTTGCGAGTTCAATCAATTGTAAAAGGTAGTTGATTTCTAAGTTAGAAAGATCAATGATAACAAAACACATATGTTACTGCTTAGGGAGTGGACTACCTAGAATTATTAGGTGAACCATTACAAAATTGTAGTGTCTCTGTTTTACTCTATTTTCTGCATTTTCGTTCATTCTATAAAAATATACATTTTTAAATAAAGCTTGTTTAAAGAACAATTCTCTTCTTTCTAATTTACCTATATGAGCTAACATAAAGTATGATCAAATGTGAGTGAGAAGTAACTGTTACTCCGTTTGGTGAGAAGGAACGTAGAACAGGAGCAAAAAAGATGGGCTGGAAAAAATGCACTAAGTGGTAATTATTAAAATTAGGGGTAGAATTTGAACTAGATTATTTGAATTTGGATTTGAGTTCGAATTAAAAAATTTGAATTATATTTAATATTCGAAGTAATGAATTGTTTGATATTCGAAAAATAATTCGATATAATATTCGAATCCAAATTATTTGAAAAATATATTTTTTTATTAAAAAAATTAAATAAAAACTATTTTTTATTTACCAAAATGTACGAACAAATTCGAATTTGAGTTCAAATTTAAAATTACCTCGAATAGTGCACTATTCGATTCACATTCTAACCCTAATTAAGATAGAGTAACAAAGGTATTTTAGTATCTTCATCTTTTTGACAATTAATAGGGTGTAGACAAGCATTGCCAATTGTTATTATCCCACTTAATGTTATGTTATATTATGATATTGTTCAGTTTTTTAAATCATGTAATAAAAATTCAGACTTTTATACTTCAAAAATTAAAATACAATAAATAAAAAACTTTAGTAAAAATAATATAAAACGTTTCTAACTAAAATTTAAGATACTCCTTGGAAGAAATTTTTAAAAAAGATGACTTATTGATTTTAATAACAAAGTAGTACTTGAATGTACTTTCTTAAACAATATTGATTAAACTACCCTCTGAGAGATAAAAATGCCCTTAATACAGCAATATATATTTATTTTCCCTTTTATCCCATCATCAAATTTAGTAGTAAATAATAGGGAGAAATGCATACAAAAATTTGTCCTGTCTGATTATGTACCAGGAAATATACCCTGTAGATTCAAGTTGAAAATGTACACACCCTACAAAAAGAAAATATCAAGTAGACTGCATCAAGCATAATGAGGGTCAACATGCCTCCGGAACAGCCGGAATTGGTTCGGGTTAGAATCTCCAAAGTAGAAACACTCATTTCCTCAATTTTCATTCGAAGAATCCATCTACAAGACTACAAACAATAACTCTCAGAATCATCCTTCTATCCGACCAAATATTAAACCAATCTCAAGTCTCAACAAAGCAATCTCTTGAAGCTGAAACACATCTGTATGCTGACCTGAAAACAATTGTACAGGTAGCAAGATTCATACTGGTCATGCAATGAAATACGCCACAACTCCCAAGCAAAATTTTGTACTACCACTTGAACTCACCTCTTCAAGACCATGAAAAAAGATTTTCCTGGTACAGCTTGATGTTTGAGTTTGCTCTAATTATCATATTTATAACCATCAATTTCTATTAAATTCATGAAAAAAGATTAAAGTAATGGCAATGGGAAGAGGCAGTAGAGGAAAAAAAGAAGAGGTGCGTTTTTTTTGCGTTTACATAAAGTAATGGTAATTAGAAGAGGCAAAGGAAAAAAGGAAAAGAGACGATATTTGAGTTTTCTCTAATGAATTTATCTAAAGGATACCCAAAAGGTACTTGTTAAGCTTCTATAAATAGCAAATTTATAATATTTGTTACAGTAGTTGATCATGATTTCTGTGTTATTTATTATATAAATTACTACTTGTAAAAAATTTTAATTTCCAATAACTATATTTATTGTAGCTTAATAAGTACCATTTGGACAACTGTTAGAAAAATTCCTCTCTAATTATCATATTTATAACCATCGATTTCTATTAAATTCACGAAGACAGAGTCAAAGTAATGGTAATGAGAAAAGACAATAGAGGAAAAGAAGAGGCATGCATTTTTGTTTTAACATAAAGTAATGGTAATGGGAAGAGGCAATGGAGGAAATGAAGAAGAGACTTGTAATGTCAACATTGTATTCCCTTAATTAACTACAATAACCCAAAAAGTAAAGTTGATGTGTCATCACAATAGAAATTGATGTGACTGCCTGTAATTTTCAAGATCAGTTTTATTATATACTATAAATAATTAGATTTATTTAGTTTTCTTGACAAGTACAAATTAACTTATATGTATTATTTTATTTTAAAATTATTAGTTTGAAAGAAAAAATTAAGTTGATGTGGCTATAAAAGTATTAAATGATGCGACAACATGTCTTACTATGTTGTCATTTGTCATTAATATTATTCTCCTTATATTATATATTATATATTGTGAATTTTTAATTTTTAATTTTTAACTTTCAATTTTTAAAGAGGAATATTTTGTTATAAATTTTTATTTTAATTTGCAGATACCTTTTCTATTTAAGTAAAAATTTGACATCAAATATTAATTGTTGACTTGATTTAAACATATATTTATTCTAATTTTTTTACAATTGATCAACTATAATAAGTAATGAATCATTCAAAAAATTTAGTCTAAGAAATTAATCATTATAATAATTCTTTGATATTTTCTTTCTTGAATTTAATTTATTTTTGTTTAGAAGTGGAGACAAATTAAATTAGATTTATTCAGATACATGTAAGGTATATTATTATTTGTAAAAGCATAGAGATTGAGAGTAATTAAAAAAAAAAAAAACTACTAATCAAAATTGCGAAGATAAGAAAGATCGGAGAGAAACAAGAAAAAAAATAAAATAAAATTGTATGTAACAAAATTGGGGAGAAGAACTTGAAATAACTGTTTATTGAAGAGAAGAAAAACCTCAAATTTAAAATGTGCTTAGACTCGAGGGGAGTTTAAACGTTAAATTTTCTTAATTGCTAAAAACATTTTGTAATCAATCAAAAGGGGAGAGATTGTTGAATTACACTAGAAACTAATCTAAAGTTTTTAATTTTATCTGAATTTTTTTTTTCAAGTTTTGATTAATTACATATTGATTTTTACATTATATTTTGATCATTGCATGTATTCTTGATAAATGGTACTCTGAAGATGTACAAATATGTATTCATTCAACCAATTGTTTATTCAAATCTAAACAACATCGTTTCACTTTAGAATCATATTCAGCTGGAACTTTAAAGGGCTGAACATCTTTCCAACTGAATGACTAAAAGTAATGTTTGATTAAAATTGAACAACAACTACCAAGAGTTGAATACATAAGAGCTGTTACTGAAGAGTTGAAACTTTAAAAGTTGCTTTATTCAAACACATCATTTTATTAAACAAATAGATGAAAGATAGAAGAGTTGTTATCTGAATAGCTAAATCTTTCAAGAGCTATTTGTTCAAATGCATTGTTTCATTAAACAAAAAACTAAAGATAGAAGAGCTGATATCTGAAGAGTTGAAACTTAAAGAGTTGTTTGTTCAAACGCACCACTTAATTAAATGAATAGTTGATCCTATAAATGAGAGCTTGCACTAGATATACTAAAACGCATTGTTTCATTTCTTTCATGTGCTGAGTTACAAGGGTTGATTCTGAGAGCTGGTGTTTTATGAAGAGCTGATGACTCGAAAGCTGAACTCTAAAGAGCTGAATACTCTTAAAAAGATGAAGACAAGAGAGTTGAAGTCAAAATAGCTAATCTGTCAAAACTGTCCCAACAACTGATCTTTTAGAGTTGTTCCAGTAGATGATCTATCAAAGTTGATCATTCAGAATTGTTGTTCATTTTGTTTTTTTGTGCATATAAAACCAAAACTTTTATACTTGCTTGACACGTTAGAATTCAAGGCCGTGTAAAATCCTTTGCACAGACTGAAGAACACATCTATCTCTTAGGCTATAAATTCACTTATGCTACCACATGTCCTCTTAGACCACCTACAATTACAACAAGCATATTTGAATGATCTGATATAACAACATAATATTTCACTAATCAAGTAAGAGAATACTTTTCAATTTCAAATTCAATAATTCTCAAGCTTAAACCTTTAAGAGAATTCTTCATCTCTTTCACATTTTGAGGTTGAGCATATTGCTTATTCTTCTATTCTAAATTGAATCCAATCTTTATACTGAGCTAAAACTTTCACATTTTCATATAGTTATGTAACTCAAAAATTTGTGCTTTTTGAGATTTTTTTCTCTATAACTTATAATTCCTTCGGTTTGGGAAAAAAAAAAATAGAGTCAAAGTCTCTAAGACTTGACTGTGTGCCGTTTCTGATTAAGTTTATAAAACCGATATTTATAAATGGAGCTGAACCTTACAATTTAGTTGCTAGTGTGATCTAGTGAAATCTCAAGTGGTATTCTTAAGGAAGTACACGTAATCTGCGTTATCCGGAAACCCATTATAAATTTATGTCTTTTTACTTGTTTTGATTGTGCTTGAGTTTTAAAATTTTAATTATGTTGTTTGTTTTGTAAGAAGTTGTTTAAATCGGTTTTCAAACTATTCATCACTTCTAGTTTTTCATTTCAACCCAACAGGTTTGAATAAATATCTTCTAACATAATAGTCAACATCACAAAATTTCTGAGCGAAAATAAGCATGCACAGCAGTCCATGTTTATATTAAACTGGACATTTGTCTACAATAGTTAAATGAACAATGGTCAAGGTACCTACTTCTAGCTAAAGGTTTATAATGGGTCTCTTATATTAAGAAATGAGTACTAAAGTCATATGCTTATAAAACTTAAGGAGTGAAGGAGAAGATAACAAGAAAGGTAGGCAGAATACAAATGTAAAATAGAAATCTTTTGAGTCAAAATCTTCACATTTCACGAGTCTCATCTAAGAACATTTTGTGCAAAATAATAATAATAATAATAATAAATAAATAAAAATTATATCATTCTACTTTATAGTAACCTTATCCAATGTATTCTAATTTTGTGATTGAGAATTCTGATACACTTTATAATATGTTCTTTTTTGAATGAAAAGACAAGTTAGATAACTTGTTTATTTTGCGAAGCAAAGTAAAGTCATTGATATTTGCGAGTTCAATCAATTGTAAAAGGTAGTTGATTTTCTAAGTTAGAAAGATCAATGGTAATAAAACATATAAGTTGCTGCTTAGGGAGTGAACTACCCAGAATTATCTGGTGAACCACTATAAAATTGTGGTGTCTCTGCTTTACTCTATTTTATGCATTTCGTTCATTCTATAAAAATAAATATTTTTAAACATAGTGGTTTAAAGAACAATTCTCTTCTTTCTAATTTGCATATCTGAGCAAACAGAAGGTATGATCAAATGTGAACGAGAAGTAGTTGTTTCTCTATTTGGTGAGAAGGAACGTAGAACAGGAGCTAAAAAAGATGGGATGGAAAAAATGCACTAAGTGGTAATTATTAAAATTAGGGGTAGAATTTGAACTAGATTATTCGAATTTGGATTTGAGTTCGAATTTAAAAATTTGAATTCTATTTAAAATTCAATTAATGAATATTTTGATATTTGAAAAATAATTCAATATAGTATTCGAATATGAATTATATTGAAAAAAATATTTTTTATTAAAAAATTAAATAAAAAATATTTTTTATTGACCAAAATATACCAACAAATTCAAATTTGAGTTCAAATTTAAAATTTTATCCAAACTCGAATAGTGCACTATTCAATTTACATTCTAACCCTAAATAAGATAGAGTAACGAAGGTATTTTAGTATCTTCATCTTTTTGACAATTAATAGGGTATAGATAAGCATTGCCAATTGTTATTATCCCACTTAATGTTATGTTATATATTATGATATTGTTCAGTTTTTTAAATCATGTAATAAAAATTCAGATTTTATACTTCAAAAATTAAAATACAATAAATAAAAAACTTTAGTAAAAATAATATAAAATGTTTCTAACTAAAATTTAAGATACTCCTTGGAAGATATTTTAAAAAAAGATGACTTACTGATTTTAAGAACAAAGTAGTACTTGTATAGTACTTTTTCTTAAACAATATTGATTAAACTACCCTCTGAAAGATAAAAATGCCCTTAAAACAGCAATATATATTTATTTTCCCTTTTTCCCATCATCAAATTTAGTAGTAAATACTAGGGAGAAATTCATACAAAAATTTGCCCTGTCTGATTCTGTACCAGGAAATAGTACCTGTACATTCAAGTTGAATATGTACACACTTTAAGAAAAGAAAATATCAAGTAGACTGCATCAAGCATAATGATGGCCAACATGCCTCCAGAACTGCCGGAATTGGTTCGGGTTAGAATCTCCAAATTAGAAACACTCATTTCCTCAATTTTCATTCGAAGAATCCATCTACAAGACTACAAACAATAACTCTCAGAATCATCCTTCTATCGACCAAATATTAAACCAATCTCAAGTCTCAACAAAGCAATCTCTTGAAGCTGAAACACATCTGTATGCTGACCTGAAAACAATTGTACAGGTAGCAAGGTTCATACTGGTCATGCAATGAAATACTGCCACAACTCCCAAGCAAAATTTTGTACTACCACTTGAACTCACCTCTTCAAGACCATGATCATGATGTATGTTTGGCCTATTCCAATTTCATCTACAAAACAATGAAAATGATAACAAGGCAGCAATCCTGATTCACTTGAAACTTCAGCATCCATGCCTCTTCCTCTTTTGTCGCTTGCCGCCAGAGAAAAATCCCACTGTATACCGGGAATTGAGAATCTCCCGAGGTACAGCTGCTCCAGAAGATTTTAAAACATCAACCAAGTCTGCAAACACACTCTTATTCTCCTTATTCACAAAAGCTATTGCTTGACCTTCCTCCCCCATTCTAGATGCCCGCCCAATCTGATGTACATACTCTTTAATAGAATTAGGCATGTCAAACACTATAACCTGGCTTACGCCCAATAAATCGACTCCCCGACCCAAAACTCCAGTTGCTACTACCACAGGGACCTCGCCCACCAATAAAGACCTCATGATTTCTCTCCTTTCCTTCATGGACTTCTCCCCATGGATCGACAGTGCTTTAATTCCTGTTGTGACAGTAATTGCATTAGATAGGAGATCTGCACCTAGTCTCGAGCCCACATACACCACAACAGGTGGCATAAAATGCTGCTTACTCATCAATATGTCGAACAACTTTTGCTTCTTTTGCTTCGAGTCAACCCATATTGCCAGCTGCTTCACAGCCTTATTTGGTTTGTTAGGCTTGCCAACAGTGATAATAACAACATCTTTTGCCATAGAGTTTGCCATTTTCTCTATTTCCTTTGAGATCGTTGCAGAATACATCAACACCTGGGGTTGGGAAATAGCCCTAAAAAATCTGCATTACCTGATCCCTGAAACCCCTTTGCAGCATGCAGTCTACCTCATCCACTACAAAAATCATCACATCATTTAATTCAATATCATTCTTAATTAAAAGATCAATAAGCCTCCCTGGAGTTCCCACAATCAGTTCCACTCCCTGCTGAATGCGATGGAGTTGTCCAGCCATAGCATCACCACCGACCACAAGTGAAGTTTTAAAAGGCAATCCCTGTCCAAGCATTTTAGCATGCTCTTCAACCTGTATTGAGAGCTCTCTGGTTGGTGTCAGGACTATTGCTAATGGCCTCTTGTGGCCTAACGAGTATTGAATGCGAACCTTTGTGCAACAAGAAATGATTGGTATTAAAAAAGATGCAGACTTTCCAGATCCTGTGTCAGCTGAAACAAGCAAACTTTTCCCCATCGAAGCAGCTGGGATTGCTTGCATCTGCACAGGTGTAGGCATGTCATATCCAGAAGTTTCTAAATTGTGGAGGAGCTTGACAGGAAGATTACAGGAAGCAAATGAAAAAATGGGTGCTGCATCTAGACCACCCTTCACATGAATTTCAAGTTTCTGTCTGAGCAAATCAGCCTGTTCTCTAGCAACAGGTGAAGATTCTGATTTATCATCAGTATCTCTAACATAAAAGCACTCATCAGATGCAGCTAACTTTTTGGGTGGGAGTATACCAACCGGCAGCTTGGATTTGGCAACCCTGCACAGTAGAGCTTGCTTACATTCCACGCTGCAAATATCATCATCTGTTTCATCACATATATACTCACCATAGCGGCCACATATAATACACTTCGGCTCTCCTGGAAAAGCTTCTCTTTGGTCCCTACACCTCTGTTTGACATCATTTTCTTCATTGAACAAAAAAAAAGAACAAATAGATGAGCTCGGTGGGTATTCCAATTTTCAGTAATGAGCAGCTTGTAGATTTAAGACTCGATAGTAGTGCATCAAAATTCAAAAAATAAGGACATTCTATAATTCTCTAATAACTGGGAAAAGAATGGCAAAAAATGAAGAAGTCCTTCTAGGGAAAATTTGGCAATTCATTGAACAGGAGTGATTGATAAAACTTAGCTTATAGAACCACATGAAAGAACATGCAAGGTCTCATTTAATTATATATAAAATTATCCTTTTCAATATATCTAGTAACCTCACTGTGTGAAACAAAAATGTAAAATAACATACGAGAAGTAACAAATCAGAACTGTATAAATATGCTGACAAGTGAGCAAGGGAACTTCTAAAACACAATGTAGAAGAAATCACACATGAGAAATTGTGAATTTTAATCAGATAGAGAATATATAAAGTGGAAACTCAGGTCAGACAGTAGTTACCAGAGAGTGTGTCACTATCAGTAGCGAGCATTAAGCTTTTAAATTGATTCCCCTGGTTCCCCTCATCCATTGCTTGGCCTCTTATGTACCCACTTCAAGAACAATATGAACCATGTGAGCTCAAGCAAACTCCATTCAGTTATAGTCAGGACAAGAAAGAAAGGAAAAATGGAGATCCTATGGAGTATTTATTTCACACAAATACTTTTCTGTGCTGCAAACTGATACAAGGAGCCCAATAATTTGTATCTAGTTGTAGACACGCACAATGCTGAGTTGTTTCTTACAATATTATTGGATAAATCATTTTTAGAAGTTTACTTATATGATGCCATGTAGTGCAGTTCAAACAGAGAGGTCAAACTTTTAAAGCTTGGGATAATACCATCGTGCATTTTGTGATTTTTTAAACCTTTTTATAATACAGTCTTGCATTTGGATAACATTGCTGCACTGCATCTTGTTTAGCTTTTAGATTGTATATTTCTTCTGGGGGTTAAAGATTTAGGCTTGATAGTTTCGTCTAACACATAGATAACAAAATTACGTTCTTGAAGAGTCATCGGAGGATTTCAAAAACCTTGAAAAAATGCTAGACTACAGCTACTAACAAAGTAAGGTTAAAAGAACGTTTCCTCTTGCATCTGCCTCAAAATGTTTAACTTTATCAGCCTAAAACTTAAGGGAAGATAAAGAAATTATTAACATGCCTCTTGCATTATACATAAACGCAACAAAACTCAAACCCACATAAAAGTACCATAGAAAGAAAACGGCCTAAACATGAAACTAACATAAAATGGAAGAACTGAACATAACAAATTAAAGACTCTAAACATGAAACTAACATAAAATGGAAGTACTGAACCTAACAAATTAAAGACTCGACAGAAGCAATTATTAGCTAGTACTATCAGGATAGAGATGCCATACATACTTTACATTCGGATCAAATTTGACCAAAGGGCCCATATTTCCACAGAGTGATTCCTTGGGCACATAACAAATTTGCTTTGTAATTAGAACTAACTACTTCTCATCACCCAAAAATAAAAAATTGCATTATAGCTTACTTGATTTTGGTATCACCAGAGTAATAAAACTTCTGCCCAACTTGTGGCGAATTTCCATAGGAAATATACAAGAAAAAGGAAAAACCTACAAACTGGATTATAAATTTTCCAGAAATCCACTCCAAAATATACTCTACCGTATAAACCTCAGATCCATGGATCGTATTTTCCATTATATTTCAGGAAAAATTGGGAAGAAAAAGAAACGGTACCTAATTTCACAATCTTTTTCACAGGATGCTCCTCTGCATGATGTGTACGGAAATATGCAAGCTCCCTTGTATACAGGTCTCAAACGTTTTTTCTTGAAGCAAAGTGTAAGTATTATGGGATCGACCTTGCCAGAGAAGGAGAGGGTAGGAAACGAAGAACGGAAGAAGGGAGGGGCCTGAGAAAGAGAGGATGTTATTCGGTTGACAGCAGATGGGAAAAATAATACGGTTCTTTACTGTTTTGGTCTTCAACAATTATATTATTTTTGAATTCTATCTTTCAATGATTTTTTGTTACAAGATTCAAAATTTTTTAATCAAATTTCATATTTTTATTTAAATGTTATGAATTAATGAAATAGCCACACTCGATATAAAAATAATAATATATATAAGTTATTTTTATATATTACAAAACTTGTTTAGTTATTTTATCATTAAATTATATAATGAATTAATTAAGTGAGATATTATTATAAACATTTCGAAAAATACTTATAATTGAATTAGAATCTAATATTAATAACTTGGTATTATAACTAAGCATGATAATATAAGAATAATTTAAATAAAGTATTGATAGAAATTGTAATTTTAGACTTTTATCTATTGAATTCTTAAATTTAATTGGTCATTCGGCAGCTTTAATTTAGTTTTACAACTTTATTCATTTGTTTGAATAAAATTAGGATTGTGTTAATTTTGGTACTTAACTAAATATTAGTTTTAATTACTCGTGAAATCAATACTCTACTCTATCACTTTATTACTTGTTATTATACATGCATTATAAAAGCAACAACACATAGCTAATAAAAGGACTTCGTTTTGACTTGCACACAAGAGCCCAGTTATCTCGATAAATCCATTGATTATTCTTCAATTGATTGAAATATAAGTTTTTAGTTGATCATTCTTTATCTAACTGAACTATATGATTTCAGTTGATCTACTACATTTGATATTGAAAAGATTCGTTCTGAATTAGTCCAAGTTCAGTTGATCCTAGAAACATTTCATTTTAATATTTCTTCAGCTGATTGAATATAAATCTTTGGTTGATCTCCTTCAGCTGAAGAAACTTTATAAAACAATATGCTTCTTCTTCATTTGATATCCACTGAAAACTTTTCAGTTGATCTACTTTGGTTGGCTGGTAGATTAATTTTAGTCCAACTCAGTCGATTGATTAATTGTATATACAATAGAGATATAATTTTCAAGTAATTTTCTCATTAAATTTGTAAACATGGATTTCAAGACTATAAAATAAATGACAAGAAAAATGTACAAATTAAAATTCGTATTAATTTGTAAAAGTAAATGTGGTACAATCTTTGAGTTTTTATATTCTTTACGAAAGAATAAAATTTCTTTGATTCAATCTTCTTAGAAATATTTTTGATTAATTGATAGCTTGATCCCGAATGAAATGATGTTAATTCTTCAAAACAACGATTTGGATTGTCATTGAGAATGTGGTTGATGAATACTCACAGACCAGTGACTTGATCTCGAAAGTGAAATGCATGAAGCCGGATCTGATTGTACAAGAACGGTCTTAGACTTGTTATTCTTATGAAATCACCGGCTAATTTGGGATGGATTGTTAGAGCTTTGTGCACTTTGAGCTTGATCATGAAGTTGATTTCTTAGATGACGGCTCGTGGAGCTTGATCTCGAACAAGTTGGATTTGATCGCGAATTGGATTTAAATCTCTAAACTTTTAGCTTTTTTAGAGATGATCCCTTAATGAACGGTTGAATGTTCAGATCTTTAATGGCTAGGGAAAAACTCTTAGCAAGTTTTGGGACTTAAGTTCTGCAAAGCTCTGATGTTTCCATTTATTCCTCTTCCAAATGGTGAGTGAGCCTTCTATTTATAGAATTTTAAGAAGAGCTCAATGCCACATGGCAAAGTATTATTGGATGAAACGTGTTATGCCTTTATTTGAGAATATTAATGTTCTATTTATCATAAATGACACGTACCAAGATTTTGTTGGCCATAAATTGTCTACATGTAATTGACATGTAAATTATTTTAAACATGTGACATCTTGTGATTTATTCATTTAATGTCACATGTTATATTATCATTGGTCATCGTTATTGTACATGAAAATTTCGGTGTGATACATGATGCTTTGTAATTTATAGTTTTGATGCCTTGTAGGTGCCACGTGGCAATTTATTATAGGCACAAAATTATTTCCTCTACAAATGCCCCTCGAGACTTGTTCACGTATACGATATGGTGGATGTAGCAAGTGAATGAGTCTTGATTTTTTTTTCTTTCACATCAATTATTCTTATGATCCAAGCCTGGCATTATCTTGCTTCAATTTTGCCTAGCATGCATTTGTCATAAGCCTTCAACCATACATTTAATCACATGTTTCTTCAACATTTGAAGTGGTTTAAATGAGTATACATAGGCTTAGACTTGTCATCCATTAAGCCCATAAAATCATACTTACTAGAAAAAATAAATAAATCCAAGAATTAAATAAGTCTTAATTCTGCTAACCAATTGGGCTCTTGCTGGAGGCACTAAGTTTACTTTGTTTTAGTTTTATTGGTAAGTATTTTTGGTTAGTAGAGCTCTTGTCACACCTTCAAGTAGATATGTGACTGGTTGGAGGAATAGGTGACCATACCCTTGTAACCCTAAATACTCAAGTATTTTGCATCTCTAACTTATAAACATATTACAATTTAGACTATTAAAATAAAAATCCGGACTCGACTATTAGACATAAAATGATTACTGAAAATATCTACAGTGGTTCCCCTGTAAGATGGAACATGTCCATAATACACATAATAACCTGTGTACAAAGTTAACAGTAACTTATAGTATCAGAATATACAAAGGAGCTCCGCTTCTAACAAAACATGAAATCACTATGGTGAATTCAATATATATATATATATCAACAACAATGTATAGCACCTAAAGTGACTGCAAGTGTCGTCCCTCATGCTACAAGTGTGCAATTTCTGAGATATACCTTATCGCAACAGAATCGACAGGTAGCAAATTTTATCAAGACCAATAATGGTTTCCTAGAAACTAGAAAAAAAAAAAAAAAAAAAACAAAAAAAGGAGTGAATCACAAGGATTCAGTGAGCAAACCATGTACCCTAAATGTACCAGCATCACACAACACATATATCATAGTTTAAAACTCATATTTAAATTTACTTATATACATATGTGACTATCATTATCATACAATCACAATTCACTTAGTTCACAATTTCAACATATCAAACAAACAAACAATTAAACAACCAAAGGGCCAACAAGTAACTTAGCACTGCACAACATTATCTCCCCTTACCAGGTATTTACGCGCCTACACAACTAATTAATTCTCCGTACACAATCCATCTCACTGGGGCTGAGCACTCCATTTGTTCTTAAAATAATTGTTAACATCAAATTAATAGAAACGATTTTTAATTTTAAAAATAGAAACCATTTTTCAGAAAATTTCACTTTATTAGCCCTTATCAACCATATTCAATCTCAAATACATATAACACATAAATTCCAATATACATATAATTTCACACAATAATCTGGTAACCATAAAGCACATAATTCACTCACAAATTTAAGGATGAGCATTATCGTTTCGCTTGTCCTGTGATATGATCAGAATATCCTCAACACGACCTGGAGCTAAAAATCATCAATTTATATGTTATTTACAATAATCATTACAAGGTTAATTCCTTGATTCATTAGTCATATATATATATTCAACATACTATTTAAAAACTAATTTATCTTGAACATTTACCAAATAATTTAACCATTAAAGTTTAGAATAAGATTAATCATTTCAAATTATTTCTAAATACTAATTCTTCGATTCAAGCTTGATGTGATAACTAGATAGTTTGATGGATAGTGTGCGTAAAATAGTGGAACAATTTAAATAATAATAATAAAAAGATATATATACATAAATTAGAATTTCATGTTGTGATAAGAATTGATTTAAGTATGAAATTTAATGGTATAACTTTCTTAATGTTTTATGGATATATATATTTATAAATATATATCTAGGGAGCAAATAAATAGAAAGTACCATATATATATATATATATATATATATATATATATATATATATATATATTTATATAGTATAGTATATATATACAAGTTAGAATGCTTAGGAGGTAGATATTTATATTATTTTAAGTGGAAAATTGTGGCACGTACAAGTAGGAATGTAGTTTTCTTTCTTTTAGTTTTTTGTATTGGTTCTCACTTTGACTTGGGGTAGCTGTCCTATTCCTCTTTCTATTCTTCTTCTTACACCGCCTTCAATGTGTGAGATGTTGCCTTTGTTCCCTATGTTGATGAACGAAGCTGCAATTGGAGGGCTGCCTCACTGAGTTCATGGTAGTGCACTAAATTTCTGTTTCTTTGCTCTTAGTTTATCAATTTCGTCCATGTCTTCACCTAGTGGTTGATAAATTCTTGCAAGTTAAGTGAGTGGGCGTGGGCTTGACCGGTTTTTGGGGGTGTTTGCTGTGCGGTTTTGGTGAGGGATTGAGCCAAGGAAAGACCAAACCTCTAACTTAAGTTGAGGTCTAGGTTGTTTAGGGGTATGAGATGGTGACGAAAATGGTTAAGGCTGCCTGGTTATACTTTCTCCTGTATAGGTGTCTGCTTGCCGTCAGGTGGGTTCTTTGAGTTTTAGGCAAATTGTTCTTCCTTCCTCCCTTACTTTTGACTTGGTTTAATTGGATTATGAGTTGAGGAAATGGAGTGTGGCTGGTAGTTTTAAAAGTTTTGACAGCATCCTGGAATTAGGAATGAAGCAACGTGGTGTGGACGGTGCTGTTGGCTAGAGGTTGGAGTTGTAGGGTAAACTACCGCAAGATGGAGGAAACTTGGAGCAAGCCCTGTTATTGCTGCAGCAGGGGTGAAGTAAGGGCTTCATGCTCTGTTTTGGCAGCCAAATAGACAAATCAATTCCTACATCCTCAATAACGTTTAGTTCATCCATGGAAGCTTAGGAGGTAAGGTGTGGAATTTTTGTTACTTGCCGTGAGGTTGCAAGTTGATGTGAATGGTGTGATGTTTAATTAGGCCTTAAAACGAGTAGAGACTTCGGACCAAAGAACTGGTGAAATGATAATATGGTGTAAATTTAGAGTAAGAGTATAAATACGGTAGAAAGAAAAATTAAAAATTTGTTTAATGGAATTAGGAATTGAGAATAAATAAATTGAAAATTAATGTTAGAACGAGTAACATGTACATTTATATATATACAATTATGTGAGCAACTTATTTTGTTTTAGTTATTTGATAATATATCTTATTAAAGTTAGAATTTTATATATATACATGTAGAGTAATTTTAATATGTACATATATAGTAATGTTAAATTATGAAAGTTAAATTAATGAATGTATCGGATTGATTAATATTGCTTTAAGAAATATATTATACATAATTACGTACAATTAAGAAATCGTCGAATTAATTTATAAGTGATTATTAGTAATTTATTAATTCATGAATTTTCAGCTCTAGAGCGTGTCGAGGAGATTCTGACACTGCCACAGATTAGACAGACTGATGAGTCACATCCGTAAACTTGTGAGTAAATTATGTGCTTTATGGTTATCAGATTATTGTGTGAAACTAAGTGCTTACTTGAATTTAATCCTTAAAATGTGGCTAATATCGAATTAAGAAATTAATATTTATTCCCTTGATATGTATACATATAAAATATATACATATATGAAACGAAATCATAGTTATCTTCAAAGTAATTATTGAAATGTCAATAAGGAGTTTAGTTTTAAAGAAACGCATATAAATGAATATGTGAATTTTAGTAACTAAAAGATTACAACTACAAAATTTATGAACTAAGTAATACTTGGAAAATTTAATTGCAGCTCCGGAATATTTTAACAAGTCAATGACACGCGTGAACGCAAGAGAGAATGACAAGTAAGACTGGTAAACAGGCGAGTGGTTAATTGCTACCTTTAGGGGCTAGATTAATATGTGTGATTATATGTTTATTTGAATATGCATGATATATGAAAAATAAGCAAGTAGAGTACTTCAGTAATTTATTTGAATTATGTTTATTTGAGATTGATGGTTGTGTTTGACATTGGTTGTGGTTGATAAGGGCCAACAAAGTGAGATTTTTATGAAAAATGATTTTTATCTCTGAAATTAAGATCTAGGTGCACCTTGGATACTATGATTTGAAATCATGAGAAATCCAAATTATGATGAATATTTTCTAAAAAAATTGAGTGCTCAGTCCTAATGGTATAGGATTGTGTATGGAGAATTAATTTGGTGTGCGGGCGCGAAAATGACCGGCAGAGGGTGATACTGGTGTGCGGAGCTGAGTTACTCGTTGGCCCTTTGAGTGCGTTGTGTGATATTGTTGCGCTGACTCAAATTGTGATTCTGTGTGTCATATGAATTGTGAATTTGTGAAACTTACAATGTGTATGAGTAATGTGAAATGTTATGTGAATCATGTTACATGATGTTAATATATATATTATACGTTTGTGCTAAGTGATGCTAGTACCATTTGGATACGATTTTTCACTCACGGGGTCCGTAGGACTCACTCCTTTCTTGTGGTTATTTTTTTTTTTAGTAGCAGGACCTCAAAAGAAGTTAATCACTAATATGAGGTTTTGCTAAGGATTTGATGACAAGGTATGTCTCAGAATCTCATACTTGGAGTTAAGGATGAAGGTTTGTAGTCACATTAACACTGTGGGTGTCAATGTGGTATGATGTAATATTCTAATACTTGTTTTGTTGATGGTGTGAATGAAGCAGAGCTCCTTATTGTCTTTGTATTGTGTTGAGTAATAAAAAGAGTTTATAGGATTATATTTTAAGGCATGTTCCATATTATAAGGGACTTTCTGCCGAAATTTTTAGTAAGTTATGGTTTGTTGTAATCAACAAGTTTTAATGTTAACTTTTGTTTTTATAATTTCTTGGTTTTATTCATTAGTGAGTTAAGAGTCATGGTCGTTCCTTTATTTGAGTCAGGGTTACGGAGGTTTGGTTACCATTCCTCCGGCCAGTCATGCCTCCATGAGGGGTGTAACACTTAACCTATATTCCATAATTCCTAACTAACTACAAATTTCACTTTCTTAATTAAACTAAAAAGGAATTCCCACAATTCACCTAAACTCAGAAATTACAGCCCTTAATATTAAACATGAATAATTTAACTATATTAAAGGTCAACAGTAATAAAATTTCTGCACTTGTTTCTCTTGCTATAATACACCTTAACGTCCAACATTTAGTTCTTAAATCAACTATTCTAATACTTGAATTAGGGATTAATTTAAACTCCTTCAACTTTATAACAGATATGGCAACATATTTGCTACCTTGATTCAGGCTACCGTCGAATAACATGAAGGAAGGCCAAGAAATTGTTACGGTATAGGTCAAAGGTGGTTGGTTCTGCTATTCACCCTCATGGCTTCAACATCCCAACTAATAGAATTCCACAACAGTCCCTTGTTTCATCACTTACAGCCCTCAAACCATTCCATTCATGTCCACTGCTCAAACTCATACACATTACTGATTTAGCTCTCAAGGGTAAGGAAAACTTTCACCCTCATCGTTGGAATTCTAGCCTAAACAACAGCTCATAAAGAGCTTTGAAGCTTAGAGTATGGGTTAATTTCATGGCCATCTTTCCAAACTAGAGTAGCTAACAACATCCAAGGAGATTATACCCAACAAGAAAAAAAAAACACCCACGGTCAAGAGAAAAAGAAAGGGGAAAGTTCTTTACCTTGAACTTAATTTAATCAACATGAAATTTAGGAATTCTTAGGCTTAAAAAAAAAAAAAAAAAAAAAAAAACAGGAGCCATGGCTGGTTTTTCACCAAGTGCAGGGAGTAGGGGACTCGGCAAGATAAGTGAAAAAAATGAGGTGGTGCTTTCAACTGAGTTTAAATTCAGCTCTTAACCTCCCTCTATCTCCGCTCCCACGGCCTACTAGAAAGGAGAAACAAGGAACTCACTTAAGACCTGAACATAGATGGCAAAAGAAAAGGATTCATGGCGCCCTTCATCTCCCGAAGTTCCAGCAAGCAAAAGAAACGGCAGAAGGAAGGAGTGTATGTCGGTTCACCAAGAAAAATACAAAGACAAGGATTTATTATAATATAATTCATGGCTACAATTTGTTCTTTCTGATTTGTGGTGTATAACGAATTTTCATATATATATATATATATATATAAATATTTGTATGATATATACATTTTATTCTATTAGTTTAGATTAATGGAATTTACACTAAATTAATCAATATTATATATAATCAAATTAATTCCTAAGTATATATATATATATATATATAATATATATATATGATAAATTATGAGAGTATAACAACTATCTTTTCCTTTTTTCTTATAATATATATATATATATATATGATATTTTTTCATATATATATATATATATATATGATAAATTATGAGAGTATAACAACTATCTTTTCCTTTTTTCTTTGTGATACATCCAACAGGCGAAAGAGGCTAACCATACTAACATTTAAGAACATTTTAGGCTTTATCTCATTATTTTAATTAGTGGTCACAAAGCCTTGGTTCCATTTCATATTCACGGCTTTAATACAACCGCAAGATTGAGGCGAAGGCTGTGGCACATACGTACAAGAAGTGAAGTAAGATATTTTTTTTTTCAAGATCTTAAATCACAAGGCAATAGGTAGTTCTTTACACCACACCACCAAATTTGTTGCACACAGATAGAGAATGGTCTTTATTTATTTATAGCTTCAAAGTATATTGCATCTTGAACATCCAATTATGCTTCTAGAGCCTTAGATTTTCCATCTACTGAAGATATCATAGATACATCCTTGGCTGGTTCCGATTTTGTATTTTTGTCCATAGCCTTGAGTTCACCTTGATCTCTTTGCTAATTGAAGAGAACATGACTCGTCCTTGGCTAGTCCCAAATTTGTATTTTCATCTATGGCCTTAAGCTCACCCTCTACGGCACACTATTGGTCAGGTTGGGATATACACTTCTGTCCCCGGTCTTGGACCTACCATTACTATCTTCGGGATCTGCTTTCCCAAGTAAAGAAACATTTTCGTGTCCTTGACTAGTCCTATATTTGTATCTTTGTACATGGCTTTAAGCTCACTATCTATGACATGCTCTTGGTCAGTTCGGAATATGCACCTTTATCCTTGGTCTTGGATTCACCATCACCATATTTAAAGACGATTCTAAAAGTTTCTAACTTCATGAAAGCATTGTGGCATAAAAAGAACAATACTAACTTGTTTGATGACAACATCCTCCTCTCCCTTTTTTATAATTCTAATAGAAGAGCATATATATTTATTTTATATTGTCTTTTTTTTTTTCTCTTCATGTGACTGAACTTAGTAAATAAGTAAGTTGCCTACGTACCCAAAAAGGATCAAGTCTAATCGTAATTCAGGACACATGTTTATCTTAAGTCGTACACATTTTATACTCATGTCAACAAGGAGTAGAACAACAATTTTTTTTTTTTCAAAGCATTTTTAGTTCGTTCCTTGAAAATGTTTAAGAATTTGAGTAAGTTTGATGTCGTGCCAAGGAACCTTTAATTTTTGATGCAATTTTACTTCGTGCTGAGGAATTTTAAAACTTTGGAATAGTTTTGCTTTGCGCTAAGAAAACTTGAAGTTTTGAAGCAGTTTCATTTCTTGATAGGGAACTTTGAAGCTTAGGAAGCAGTTTCATTTCTTGCTAATGGACTTTCAAGATTTGGATTATTTTCACTTCTTGTCAATGAATTTTGAAGATTAAGAGCAATTTCATTTCGTTCTAAGGAATTTTAAAGCTTTGGAGCAGTTTCACTTCGTGCTGAGAAACTTGAAAATTTGGAGCAGTTTCATTTCGTGCCGAGGAACTTTGAAGATTTAGAGCTGTTTCATTTCGCGCTGAGGAATTTGAAGCTTTGGAATAGTTTTACTTGGTTTTGAGGAAGTTTTGAGCAGTTTTACTTCATGTTGAGGAATCTTGAAGTTTTGAAGCAGTTTCATTTCATGCTAAGGAATCTTATAGTTTTAAGCAGTTTCACGTGCAGAGGACCTTTGAAGCTTTGGAGTAGTTTTACTTCATGATGAGCAATTTTGAAGATTTAGTAGTTTCTGTTCATGATGAGAAAATTTGAAGTTTTGGAGCAATTTCAATTCGTGCTGAGGAAGTTTGAAGATTTGGAGTAGTTACTGTTCATGCTGAATAAACTTGAAATTTTGAAACACTTTTAGTTCGTGTCGAGGAATTTTGAAGTTTTGGAACAGTTTTACTTAATGTTGAGGAATCTTGAAGCTTTATAGATAGTTTAACCTCTTGATGAAGTATCTTTATTTCAGAGATAGTTTAAACTCATGCCGAGAGAGTTTTATTTAAGTGTTCCATTATGGAAACAACAGACAGTTTAGACTCGTATCTAGGAGTGTTGGTCATATTTGAGTCAATGATTTTACAAGTTATAGGAAATAAACAAACTCATTTCATGTGCTTAGCTCCATGTCATGTGCTTGGGTTGCAAGCTTTTCAAATGTTCTAGGCTTGATTCCCTTAAGGATGTATAGAAGCTCCCAGTGCATGCTTTGAGTGCACATTTCAATTGTAAAGATTTTTTATACTCGTTCTTTATAATCAAAGCTCAGTGTTCTCTATCGATTGATATAGTCAATTACAGACTCATCTCTCCATTTTTTATTGTTGGTGAGCTCCATCAAGGTGACCGTATGTCGAGTACTGTAAAACTAGTTGAGAAAATATCTTTCAAGTTTCCAACTATTGATTGACTTAGGCTCTAACTCAGTGTACAAATAGAACGTGGTTCCTCTAAGGGATTAAACAAATTGCTTGATAAGAATATCTCCCCAGGTCCCAGCATTTTCACAAGTCTTAACGAAATATGTGACATGTTGTTTGGGGCTTCCATTTCCATCAAATTGGTTGAACTTTGCAAGTTAATACTCGAGATGCATTTTACATGTTGTCAATTTACTTCATTTATGGCTTTGAATACAAAAGCGAATTTTTTCAAAATCCTCCATATTAGTGCTCCGATGGTGTTGGTGATCATGTTCTACAACTACTGTATACAGAGCTTCGCAATGGAAGCAGAAAGTTGTTGAGAAACATCAAGTTCTTCTTTCTTTTTTTCTTTGTCCACAGTCGATGATATTTGAAGTTGAACTAGGAATGGAAGTTGGTTGTTAACTTGTCTTAACACTATTTTGCATCTTTATTTGTTCATGAGATTAGCAATTTCTAAATCTTTGTCTTCAACGGTTTTAGTGAGGGACAAGATCTTTTTCTCCAATTCAAGTACCTTATCTTCCTTAGTTGAAGTTTCAATCATTATGACTGGCATGTCATCATTACAAGAGATCATATCCATTGTGGAAGACATCAACTCGCCATTTAAACTGGTAGCAACACTTGAGATATGGTAGAAATATGATAATCCGCCTCAGAGCATGGAGTGTTGGCCCCTAGATAATTTGAAATTCTCTAAGAAAGATGAATCTTCATAATTGATAGTGTGGTTTCCTTTTCCAATGGCGTGGATATCAGAGATATTGAAAGATCGGAGCATAACTTGATTTACCGATTGAAAAAGTTTTTGATTGATGGACTTTGACCGCTTTTATATGGATCGGTCCATTATATGAGATCTTGTTGGTGGAATCAACATCAATGGTAAAGGATATGACGAATTTGGTAGTGGCACCAACTTGATCTTTCATGGTGGCCATAAGATCCTGTGATGTTGAAATAGAGATTTTCTTGCAAGAAGAAAGAGATGAGAGGTAGTGTTGTCTTATCCAGGCATGCCAAATTTGTAAATACGGATTTTGAGCCTGTAAAAAATGATAAGAAACGTATACAAAATAAAATTCGTATTAATTTGTGAAAGTAAATATGATACAAGTTTTTATATTCTTTATGAAAGAATAAAATTTTTCTGATTCGATCTATTTAGAAATTTCTTCGATTCCAGTGCTTGATAGCTTGATCCCGAATGAAATGATGTTAATTCCTCAAAATGACGAGTTGGATTGTCATTGAGGATGTGGTTGACGAATTCTTATGGGCATTTAGCTTGATTATGAGAATCAAATGCTTAAAGCTTGGTTGTACAAAGAACAGTCATGAACTTGTTGTTCTTGTGAATCACCAGCTGATTTGGGATGGATTGTTGGGCTTCGTTGGCTTTGAACTTGATCACAAAGTTGATTTCTTAGACGAGGGCTCGTTGAGCTTGATCTCGAACAAGTTGATTTTGATCATGAGTTGAATTTAAATCTCTAGGCTTTTTTCTTGTTTAGAGATGATCCCTTCATGAACAGTTGAATGTTTAAATCTTTAATGGATAGGGAAAAACTCTTAGTAAGGTCCTAGGACTTAAGTTTTGTAGAGCTTTGATGCTTCTCTTTCTTCCTTTTCCAAATGCTAAGTGAGCCCTTTATTTATAGAGTTTTGAGAAGAGCTTAGTGCCACATGGCAAAGTCTTATGGGATGAAATGTGTCTTGCCTTTATTTAAGAATTATTATTTTGTCTTTGTCAGAATTGACAAGTGGCAAGATTTTGTTGCTCACGAATTGTCTACATGTAATTAACATATAAATTATTCTAAACATGTGACATCTTGTGATTTGTTCATTTAATGTTATATGTTATGTTTTCATTGGTCATCACATGACACTTTGTAATTTATAATTTGGATACCTTGTAGGTGCCACATAGCAATTCATTATAGTCACAAAATTACTTAGTTATTATCAAATCAGATAATAAGGGTATCAAATACCCATTTGATTCAATATAACCAATGCCTAAACCCAACAATAAATAAGTTGGAAATTAGTTGGACCAGATACCCAGGGCATAAGGGCAACCCTCAATGGCATGTAAGCTTAGGAGAAGCTATTTTCGGGAACTTATTGATGGATGAAAAAAAATATAGCTGAATTTGTCATAAGTTATCTGAATAAATAAAATAGATTTTTATTTCAATGTTTATTTGTGCATATGAATTTTCAGGAGTACACGTAATTTTTTCTAAACTATCCTAGGGAAATATACTTAAGAAACAATATTACTGTGAAAACCAATTAGTGATACTCTACAAATCCAAATCGGAAGTTTCTTCAACCACATAATAATCAACAAGTCAAAATCAGCAAGTTTAGAACTATCACCTCCATAATAGTATGCAAAAAATCATATACGTTTATCACCTAAATTATCTCCTTTATTCTAAAAAAAAATACTAGTTTTAGAGGACAAATCATTATTTCTTATTGTTTTCCATCAGAATATAATATTCCTAATTTAAACTAGTCAAAAAATTTAATTTGCTCAATGACACCATCATTGTTACCACCAGTACTCATGCAATTATCAGACTTTACATAACATTATTTGCATTCACTATTGACGCATCCAAACTTCTAACTGCCTAGCATATCAAACCTTAAATGTTATGTACCATTATCATATTTCATTTTTCCCAGGCCAGTTTGTTAAATCTTTTAAGCATTCTACATGCTTGTAATACTTACCACTTGTCAATGACATCATTTAGTACCTTTCTCTTCTCTGTCACTTAAAAATCATATTTAACGTTCATTTCTCAACTAATGCAAGCATAACATTAATTACTCAATGACCTTATTATTAATTTTTTTTTTTTTTTTTGAAATTTCTCAATAACCTCATTATTCAATTTTTATTTTAAATTGCTCCATAACCTTAATTACTCAATATTTTAAAAGAATTTCTCTGAAATACTATATGTGTTTATCCATTTAATAACAAACTTTTTATGAAAATTTTCATTTAATAGAATCTCTGTCATGAAACCAAACACTGTTTATTTTAATTTTTATCAAAAAAGTTGAGAAAGTTTAAAACTAAATTTAAATTTCAAAGATATTTTCCTATAAAAAAATAGTTGAGTTTGATTTGTTATACAATTTTTATCTTCAATTCTTTTGAATCTGTCTAGTCATTTTTAGAAACAAAGTATTTATGAATGAAGTGTTAAAATATAAATTATTAATATTTTATTATAAAATTCAATTCAATTTGAATTATTTTCTTAATTGGAAACAAATCATCATAATAATAGAATTTAATTGATTGTGTTGTTTGGATTACTATAATGAATAACATAATTCAATTTTTAATTAAGTAATTTTGTAATATTATCCTATGTTAAAAGACAAATAAATCCTCTCTTTCTCTTCACTTAATGGTCAATTAGTAATTTGAATGCTTTGCTAGCTAATA
Source organism: Quillaja saponaria (assembly GCA_029379385.1). Taxonomy (NCBI): domain Eukaryota; kingdom Viridiplantae; phylum Streptophyta; class Magnoliopsida; order Fabales; family Quillajaceae; genus Quillaja; species Quillaja saponaria. The sequence continues at coordinate 20,789,288 of CM055608.1, read as the reverse complement.
CCATGTCTCACCATTTTCCTTTTGCACGTGTTTTATGTATAAACAAATGCAATTTGTGGTTACTCCAAAAACAAGTAAAAAGAAAAAAGACAAGCACGTGAAATTGATATAAATGGTCACTTTTTAGGCATTAGGTTTTGAGCAAAATATCTATGTTATGTATTTTATAAAAATAATAAAGGTCAGATCGTTGAGGTTGTAAAGGCATCACTGATGACAAAACTCATGCTTCTCATAAGTTTTCAAATTCAATTAGTGCATGTATATTCCACTTTTGGAAGGGTGACCACTGTACAAGCAATTAGCTCCACTAAAATTCTTTTTCCCCTGATATCAAGTTGCACAGAAAGTGATGATTTAAAACATGTTTAAATTTGATCACAAGGTTCATAAAAGTAGTTATCGTTCTGTTTAATTTTTCTTCTTTCCATTTTTGTTTATTTCCCAAATAAGAGTAGAGAAAGTAATCATCATTTTCCATATGACATCTGTCATACAATTTTCATGATTTGGGAATTTTTCTTTAAAAAAAAGGAAAATGAGGTGGAGGGGTACTACATATACCTATTAAAATCACTACATAACCCATTTTTTAATGTTCACAAATTGGAATAATTCAGAGGGAGAGAAAATAATATTATATATATATATATATATATCTATTTTTTTATTAATTATCTATTAATATACAAATAAAAAAATTTACAGATAAAATTATAAAATTACTGAATAATTTATAATATCTTTACTTTTTCATTGTATCCCAAACCAAAAATATATTGGATCATTTTCTTTTATTTCTCTTCATATATATTTTTAAATTCTCAAGATAGAGAAATAATGACTCATCAATTTTCATCTTCTCTCCTCTCCTTTTATCATTCCAAATGTGAGAAAAGATAAGCTCACTATCTCTCGGTTTGACCAAGCATAATCTTTTTCCATTGGTTTTAAGAGTGTGGCTCTAACACCATTATTAACAATCACCAATGGAGTCACACCCTCAAAACACTAAGCAATGAGGGAGATTATCACATCGTCACTCCCCCTCCTTCTCATAATTAAAGGACTAACACACATTAGGGGGCCTAGAGCCTAGCCTGTGTTAATGAGATCCATATTATAGACCTAGCTTTGATCTCATGTTAGAGCCACACTCTTAAAACCAATCAATTGGCGTTAAGGGGTGTGAGCCCATATTTTTGTATGTTATGTTATAGCTCCACATTTAGGCAATGTGGGAGATTACCACATTGACAGATGGAAACAACATGATCGGATTAGTATTAAAAATGTGTTGAACTAAATGAATCGTTTAATTCAATAATGATTTTAATTGATTTTGATGATAACTAATAATTACATAAAACTATGAAAATTATATCCGAATGCGATGATAAAAAAATTAACTTTGAAAATATTGTTTCTTGCATGTATTATCGATTGAATCATCCAAGTCAACTAATGTTAACATTTTGACAGCCGGAGTTAGGAAGTCATTCAACTGAATTTCAATAAGTTGAAGTTAAGAAGTCAATCAACTAAAGATCAGATCTCTTAGTCAGTTGAAGATAAAATATCTCAGTCAGCTAAAGAAACACTCAAATGGATCTTAAATTAGTTAGCTGAAGTATCCTATCTTCATCTTATTACTCAGTTGGTCTATTCAATGTACTTTTTGTTCCATCTTCATATGTTGACAAATCAATGTACATACCTAATAAGAATATATGAAACAAAACCTAACGAGAATTATGGTGCCCAATCAAAAGTTTTAGAGAAATGACATTACGTGTCTATCCTTTTGTTTATGCTTTGCTCCTTCTATAACAACGGTATGAAATTCTATGATAATGACTTGAAATTAACTATATATTTCTATAAGTTGAAAGTTTCAGGATAAAGACGATATATAAAATAGAGAACAAACCACCAAGGCACAACTACAAGATTCAAATTCTCAAGTTTTCACATTCTAATTTGGAATTCTAAAAAAAAAAGGACTAGAAGAAAACTTTCATATTCCTTTTTCAATTCTGATTGCTTATGAACAAAGTCGAAAACCTTCGTATCTCTGATTTAGTTTGCAAATTGAGTAATCAGTGATTTATAAATCACAAAATCTGTATTGTAAAGTGAGTAAGTGAGAAAATAGAGCTTAGGATTAAGGTTTTTACAATTTGTAAAGGTTGCTGAGCCTATAATCAGTGTGTATAAAGGTTGTTGAATTCTGGAATTCAGTTGATAATGGATTATAACTCTCAAGGTAAAACTTGAAGAGTGAATATAGCCAAAAGACTTGGTGACGCACTATAAATAACTGTTCACAATCTCGTAACCCTGCTATTATATTTATGGCTGCAAGTTTATTTTTTATTTATTATATTAGTTGGTTTTTAACTGTAAAAGTCAAAGTTTTTATTTGTAAAACCTATTCACCCCTTTTCTAGGTTTGCCTTTTGGGCCAAAAACTGGTATCAAATCTCAATTACACTATATTTTCAAAAACATTTTTAACAAAACTATATGACAAGTTCAAATGGAAGACCAAGGTGTTGTACTTGGTAAAGGTGAGGGTCAATCCTCTTCTTTTCAATGATCAAAATTTTGGGTACTGGAAAATTCACATGAATACTTTTGTTTAAATTATTAATTTTGAAGTATGGGATGCTACTATATTAGATGGATATTTGGCTAAAAAGTTTTAAAATAATGTTTATGTTATTAAAGAAAGAAAATAAATTGAATGAGGAAGAAAATAAGAAAGTTCAATTAAATGAAAAAAATAAATTGAATGAAGAAGAAAATAAGAAAGCTCAATTAAATGTTAGAGTAGTGAATATTTTTTCCTGCGCTCTTGATGCTAAGAGTTAAAAAGATGTCTGGCTATGATTCTGCTTATGAAATCTGGAATAAATTAAATGTTACACATAAGGGCACACTTAAGTTAAAAGAACAAAAGTAGATATCGTTGTTCATGACAATGAATTGTTTAAGATGAGATTTGATGAAACCATTTATGAGATGTTTTCTAGATTCACTAATATTATCAATGGATTGAAAAGTCCTAGAAAGGAATACTCATTAAGGACATTGTGGTAAAAATTCTTGGTTGCTTATCTAAAAGTTGAAAAGTCAAAAAGATTGCACTAGAAGCCAAGTGTCTGCATATCTTGACCTTGGATGAACTGCTAGCATCTCTAATAACTCATGAGTTGCAAGAGAGCCGTGAGAAACAAAAATGTATTGGCTTTCAAAGTTGTGTTAAGAAAACCCACTGAATCAAGTGAGGAAACTAATAGTTATGAGGATGACATTTCACTCATCACTAGAAGATTTAAGAAATTTCTAAAAGAAAAAAAAAAAAAAAGGATCAATGAGAAAGTCCTTCAAAAAGGATATGACTGAAAGAAATAAAAAGGAGATAAGAAGGAACAAATATTTTCTTTGAAAGTAACAAACTGAAAACATAAAAAGTGAATGTTTTAGGAAGAAGTTTTACTCTAAGAAGAAAAATAGCAATGATTGATACATGGAGTGACAGTGATAACAGCTACTAAGAAAAAGTAAATATATGTTTAATGGAAACAATTGAAGCTATAGCTAATCTCTCAACAGATCACACTACAGTAGAATCCTAAACTGGTGATATACCGTATGTCTATGGAGCAAGGAAAAAAGACTTTCTGGTGCTTAACACTGGATGTTCAAGATACATGATGGATAGCATTAAAAAACTAGTTCTTACAAGGCAAGTGACAGTGGATTTTTCACATTTGCAGACAACAATAAAGGAAGGATCAAAGGGAAAGCTATTGTAGGCTAAGATAATTGTTCAATAGGACATCTTCTATTTGTCAATGGCTTGAATCATGATTTGTTAAGCATCAGTCAGTTGTTTGATAAAGGTCATAAGCTAATCTTTGATTCTCAATGTTGTCTGGTTTAATGATAACAAAATGAAGTTTGTTGGATAGAGTATTAAATAATATATATGTAGTATATCATGAAATTCTTTTAGTAAATCATTGTTTTGCTATTATGCATGACACAACTGATCTCTGACACATAAGTCTTGGTCTTGCAAGTGTGCATAATATTTTTAAGCTATCAATGAATGGCTAGTGGATGGTCTTCCAAATAGCAAATTTGATCTTGAGAAACTGTGTGATGCATGTCAGTTTCATAAAAAAATTAGAACCTCTTTCAAAAGCAAAATGTTATTTCTACAACAAGGTTACTAGAATTACTACACATAAAATTTGTTTAGTTCTACACAAACTATAAGCCATGGTAGTCCCTATACTTTTGATGTTATTGATGATTAACTTAGATATACATGGGTTCTCTTTCTTGCACAAAAGAGTGATGCAATCCATGCTTTCAAAAAGTTTTGCAAAATGATACAAAATAAAAAATCTCTTCTATTTCAAAAATCAAAAGTGATCATGGTAAAGAGTTTAAAATATTTTATGATAAACATGGAATTGAGTATAAGTTCTTAGCTTTTAGGACACTACAACAAAATGGTGTTGTTGAGAGAAATACCAAAATCTTGGAAGATATTTCAGAATCATATTGTGAAATTTTTTTACCAAATTACTTTTGGGTTGAAGCTATCAATACAACGTGCTATATACTAAACAGGGTCTTAGAAATCCTAAAATTGACTACTTTCATGTTTTTGAATGTACATGCTTTGCTCATAACGAAAACAAGGACAATATTGAAAATTTTAATGTTAATTCTGGTGAAGGGATTTTTCTCAGATAATCTTACAAGTAAAGCTTATAGAGTCTTTAATAAAAGAACATCACTTGCAGAAGAGTTAATTCATGTTGCATTTGAGAAGCATAACCCTTGTCTGTGTAATTTACTGATGATGATAGTGTGAGAACTTTTCCCATACCTTATCACAACCATCCAGCCATCGGAACAAAATGGGCTTAAGGAAACAAATGGATGAAACTGAAGTCGTGTCAGAAATAAGGCAAGGTTAGTGGCACAATGGTACAATCAAGAAAAAAGTATTGATTTTGATGAAACTTTTGTCCATGTTGTTAGACTAGAGATCATTCTATTACTACTTGCATATGCATGTTTTAAAAACTTCACTTTATAATAAATGGATTTTAAAATGCATTTTTAAATGGTTTTATTAATGAAGAGGTTTATGTAGAACAACCATTTACTTTTCAAGTTTTTGATAAACTTGACCATGTATTTAAACTGAAAAAGACTTTATATGGTTTAAAATAAGCTACTCAAACTGATATGAAAGATTAAGTAAATTTCTAATTGAAAATGAAATTCAAAGAGGAAAAGTAGACACCACCTTGTTTATTAAGCATAAAACATCAATTTGATTGATCGAATTTATGTAGATGATATTATTTTCAATTTCACTAATGAACCACTCAGCTAAGAGTTTGTTAAGTGTATGCAAAGTAAGTTTGAAATGTGCATGATGATAGAATTAAATTACTTCTTTAGACTTCAAGTTAAACAATCAAAGGAGTGGATCTTCATCAATTATCAAATCCAAGTATATCATGGATTTGAGTAAGAGACTTGGATTTAAAATGGCATATTAATTGGAACTCCAACGAGCACATTAACCAAATTAGACAAAGAAGAATATGGCACTCCAGTAGATGATAAAAAATATCGTGGAATGTTTGGATCACTTTTATATCTTATTGAAAGTAGGCATGTTATTATGTTTGGTGTGTGCATATGCACAAGATACCAATATAGTTCCAGAGAATGACATCTCACTATTGTGATGTGAATATTCAGATATCTGATAGGGACTTAAACACTTGGATATGGTATCCAAAAGGAAACAATTTTGATTGGATTAGTTATTATATGCTGACTTCTTTGGATGCAAATTAGCCTGGAAAAAGTAGAAGTGGAACATGTCAATTCTTAAGAGATTCTCTTGTATCTTGGTTTAGTAAGAAGCAGAACTCAGTGGCACTATCCACAGATAAAGCATAATATGTAGCCACTAGAAGCTACTATGCCTCAATTGCGATGGATGAAGTAACAAGTCATAGTTTTTTATGTCCTTGTGATCAAATTCTCATACTTTATGAAAAAATAACAATCAATCTCATGAAGAATCTCATTCAAGAACTAAGCATGTTAAAGCAAGACATCACTTCATAAGAGATCATGTTCAGAAAATGAACATCAACTTTAGCTTTTACAACTCTAAAAATCATTTTGCTGATATCTTCACCACCCCTTAAGGAAGAACAATTTGATAAAATTGGATGAGAGCTTGGTATGTCTACTCATATCTATATTTTTTTTATTAATATTTGTTTGGAAATTTTATTAATTGCTTTGCTTGTATACATGTTTTTTTAATATGTGTCTACTAGTTGACTAAATCATTCCATTGATAAGAACAGTTGATAAAGATCAACTGAACTTGGTCAAGCTAACTTGTCTCTGCTAACATAATCTACTGACACTCTAGTCATGTGATGCCTTTGGCAAATGAGACTCATAGTACTCTGTATCAGACTACTTTTAAAAGAAATTTTAAATTACTTGCATTTCATGTAATGCATATCATGTAATCCTTCCCAAAAGTCGAGAAGTTTAAATGTCTGAACTCTAGCATCGTTATGACTCTATTATTTATTCTAGACTCTTAGAGAACATCAAATTTCTCTTAAGCTCAAAATTTTCGCCTTTTTCCTACTTTCTACTAAGCAAAAGAAAAACATTTGCTTCTGTCTTACTCCCCTTCCAAAAGACTCAAAACAGAGTCTGATCTTGAAAGCCTTTTAGAAAACTTAATTCAGATTGGGAAGAAATGTTGTTACTGGGTGCTAAAAATTCAAGTATGAAGGAAAATCTTCTAGTTAAAAGAGAAGTTTCAACAAACCCAACATCTTATGGATGAAAAGCTTAACAGTCTAATCGACGACTATCCTTCCATCCATCAGATGGTTAATTGATCCCTCGCCCAGCTTAATGTTGTCAAGTCTGAAGTGATAAGGAATGGAATGGTATCAAAGATACTTCTGTCACCATTGAAAATCTGAAGACCCACAGCTTCATTATTACTGAATGTTTGGAGATGCTTTCAAAATCTACTTAAATGATTATCTCTCTCTGTGAAAAGGGTGTCTTCAAGATCATTCATAAGTGTTCAAGAAAGAGACTAGCTATTGCTACAAAAGAATAAAGGGCAAGACATAATTCTTTATTTTCCTTACAGTTATCTCACATTAAGGAGAAGGCACTTCGCTAAAGATTACTTAAGACTTTTCCATTTCTCCCCTTCTCCTCTTCTCCTCTTCTCCCCTTGTCAACAATGGCCAGGGTATAGCCTGAGCCATAAATTACAATAAATCAAGAAAAGTAAATGTTAGATACTATCCCATTACAAAAGCAAGACAATTTTTAAAAATAAAAAATATGGGATATTATCCCATTGCAAAGATTTAAGACTAAGGTTTTGTAATAATCCTAATATAAGGTACTTGACCCTTGTCTAAAAGAAGAAGCCCACAAAGATGTGCTGAAAAGTTACTAGGTGAAGACCTAATTCAGATTTGACTTTCGACCATAAACGTCATTTGCTATTCTGTCTGCAATAGTATTCAGTTTCTCTAAAGCAATGGACAACCGAAATATTGTATGTAACAATCAGCTACGTGAGTTCACGAAATTTTCTATGGTAGTTTCCATAAAGGATTAATTTTCTTATTGATGCAATGCACAAGAGCTAAAGAATCAGTGTTGACAATGATGTTAATTAATCCTCCTAAAATACAAATTTTCAAGCCTTCAAGCAAAGCTTCAAATTCGACAACCATATTGGTTTGGGTCCCCAAATATGTACCAAATGCAGCTAACAAGTCACCTGAAGAGGATCTAATTATACCCCCTGTTACCGCCTCCCTGGGAACAACCATCAGCAATTCAATTTAACAAAAGATATATGGGGAGGCTGCCACAGTAAAACAACAACCTTCTTTAAAAATATTTGACTTGGAAACTAGAATGGCAAGAATCTAAGTTTGTATGAATCTTTGAAGTGGAGTTTAACTTTACCTTTCAAGGCATTAAGAATTACACCAATGGCTCTCATTACCTGCCTTACGATGCTCATTGAGTTCATTGATATACTATCAAATACCTTTGCATTTCAAACTTTCCATATCTCCTATACTATCGGACAAGGAGTGATTGATCTCATATATCTTGCAAAAGAATTAGTGCCATCTTGCCACCAATAACTAAACAATTCATGCACTGAAGTGAGTACAAAGGTCATATCAAAGCATTGAAAGAAGAACTTCCAAACATCTATGGCTATTTGAGAAGATATATTATTTCCTCAAAATTTTAAATTTTTTTTATTGATAACAAAAAGAAGGGGAATGATAATATTCTTGCTGCTTTTTTGAAAATTGAAACTCTTAAACATGATGATTCTTTAACAAAATCTTGTTTTACTTCTAAAAGGTATGAATCCTTACTCAGTGGAGCTTTTTGGTTGAAAATATTTTTTCTTTTCCTCAATTCAATTTTCAACATCAATTATTTTGTACAAAAAGGAAGAGATTGCTTGAATTACATTCAATAATGCCTTTTTATTTTAATGATAACTAAATAATTAAGAATTACTGCAATCATAATCTAACTTATGATATGTCTCTATTACAACAAATATGTTATCAACTTAGTAAAACTATGATTATATGACAATGATTACATCTTTGATAGTCAACTAAGAGAAAGTTGAAGCACATCGTTTATAGTTGAAAAGACTACTCTTTAAGTCAGTTGAAACTATCAATTAAAGAATATTTGCTCAGTCAGTTGAACATTTAAAAAGCACCACAATCCTTGAATTTCAGTTAGCTAAAGTCTGAAGCCTATTGCTCAACTAAAATCGTGTCAATCAACTGAAATCTTTATGACTTATTCATATGAAATCGCTTTGGAAGTTTCAATCTCTATTCGTCATATTCCTCAATTGAAATCTTTTCAAAATATCATTCTTCACGCCAAAATTCACAAAAGCCAAACAAGACAGTTAAGGTCCTAGGAATGAGCTGTGCAAAGTTCAAAACAAAACTACCACCTCTTGGCAATACTTTCCTCAATTACAGAGGTATTGACAGATGAAATGACTTTTTGCCCTGCTCTTGTATTTTACAAAGATCACTTTTATTAAGGAATGGCTACTTTCAAGATCATAGCTATATATTTGCAAAATAGTAGATCATAAGATTGAATATTTTAAAATCAAGCTCGACCCATTGAAAAATCCCTATCCTCTCAAGCTATAAGCATAAATTGTTTTCAAAAAGGTTTAAATTTCATATCATATCCTAAGAAATTTTTTGCAATTTGTTTGATTTCCTTGTAAATCACTTATTTCATTATTTCCAATGAGAAAAGTGCAAGTGAGAGCCTAGAGCTTTAGTATAAGTTTGGTAATGCTCAACTTAAGTTTAAGTTATGATGAACTTGCTTAGATTCTTGTTAATTCCCATAATTTCAGTTGATGTAAAGGTTGCTTAGCTCCTCTAGTTAGTGGTATAAAGATTTTTCTCAGCACAGTGTTTTCAACTGATTAGTGAAACTCTCAAGGGGAAGTCATAGTTAGGGTTTTTGGTGAGCCACTATAAATTTGATGTGCAATCTCTCTAACTCCACTCTCTTTATTTCCACTCCTTAAGCTATTGTTTGATTGCATGTATGCTTGTTTGTTCAGCTTTTCAAATCTCTAAAAAAGAGAGAACTTTACTGGATCAATCTATTCACTTCCCGCCCCTCTTACTCTAGTTTGTCATCTTAGGCCAATATAAAAATATGGCATGCATGTCTTTTTGGTATTCGAAGACACTATCAGAACCTTCTATTACTTTTTCTAAATTTATTTTGTAACATTATTAGTTTTTCATCCATCAAAGAGATGGGAGTGACAAATTCTCCAATAGTGCATTTGAAAACTAAAAAAAAAATTAAAATTGTAAAATTCAGTTCATTTGAAATAAATTCCATGTTTTTAAAAATATTTGGAACAAATGAATTAGTATATATTTAATTTAAATGAAATATATTTGAAATATACACTTTCCTCAATTATGAATTCTAGACAAAAAAAATTAAGCCGATTTCATTTTGTGAAATTCATTTGAGATTAGTAAGTAGTTAATTATCACAACTTAAATGAGAGTTGTAACCTTATTATTTTTCATTGCATATATGACACTTTTACTTTTATTACTTTATATCTTAAATGACATATCCCTTATTATTTCTCACACCTTAAATGATACTTTTATCCTTATTAGTTTTCATTGCTTATATGACACTTTTACTTTTATTACTTTATACACCTTAATTAAATGATAGTTTTACCTTTATTATTTTTCACATCTTAAACGGTAATTTTTTTTTTATTATTTCACACACCTTAATTGAAAAACTTTATCCTTATGATTTCTCTTATCTTATTATTTTTTATATCTTAATGACACTTCTACCCTCATTATTTCTTACACCTTGAATGACAGTGTTACACTACTTATTTTTTACACCATAAAGACACTTTATCCATATAATTATTTCTGACATCCATTTATTTTCCAAATCTTAAATGAAAATTGTACCTTTATTATTTCACCTTTTTTTATATGTCATTGTTCAAATTGCAAATTTGTATAGTGGGTCTATTAATTAGTTAAGCTATGTGTAAAAATATTTTTCAAGTAAAAGCTGTTTAAAAAGTACTGTATGAAAAGCTGAAAAAGTGTTTGGATAAGTAAATATAAAAACGATGTGAGATATAAAAAATTGTTTGATTTTATTTTTTCAAAAAGATATTAAGTATTAAAATTACTTTAAAAAAAATACATTTTGATAAATATTATGGATATATTTGTCTTAATAAAATAATTATTAAAATTCATTTTAGCTTCCCTTGATTTTTATTTGAAAACGTTTTTTTTTTTTTTTTTTCCTTGTAACTTCAGCTTTAACTATTTTTTAGGACTCTAAAAACTTAAAAGTATTTTTTCGTAAAGTTTTAAAAAATAAAACTGTTACTATCAAACAGATTATAGAAAAGTTTAAATTCAAAAACTATTTTAAAAACTAAATCAGAAAAGAACATTGTATACATATTGTGTTTCAAGATAATTATTAAATATTTTTCATTACAAATGTAGTTGTATATATTTCACTCTAATTATAAAAATCAAATTAAAGTTCAATAATCATATAAAAAAGTTGCATACGTTTGCCTATATAGTTTGATAGAAATTAGAACAGAGGGAAAAGAAAAAAGAAGAAAGGCCGGCACTTGACCCAATGTTATAGAATGAAGAAAAATGTGAAGTAATTCAATTACAACCTTAGAGGTTAAGTTTAAAGAGGCGGAAATTACTCCATAGCCCATGCAATCATTTGCGTACATATTCCATCATCACTTTATTAGTTTGGTACAATATTCCATCTTCACTTTTCACCGACTAAAGCACACCTCGATCTTACAATTCATTAACTCTCTGAATTTAACGTGGCCCATATGCTCTCTTTGAGATCACATTAAGCAAATGAGATTCACAATATTTTTATTTAGTTTTAAAGTTAATTTATACGGATACGATTAATTAATTTTTGATTTAATTAAAAGTAAGTTATTTATGTCTCAATTAAGAGATTTAATTATAGATGTTTTACTCTCTACAATACTTCTCTAAAATTATTCATACCAAAAAATTAATAAAAGAATTATACATTCTTGATCACCAATACAATCTCTCTCGAAATTACTATTTTTATTTATTGATAAATAAATAAATAATTAATATTTAAGCCAATGTATCTAAATGTATAAATAGTCAGCAAATAAAATTAACACATTAGTCCAATTAATTAAAATTAATGATAATAATTAGAATTAGTGACACGTGTTTTATCATTATCTTATTTATTGGCAGCAAAAAACTCTTGTCATTTAATAAGAAAAAGATTTCATATAATTTTTTAATTGTCTTGACATAGATAGTATTACACACTAAGAGGGAAAAGTATTTTTCTATTAAATGAGAAAATAATTGAGATTTAAACTAGATCCCAGCACCTCTTATACAATTGACTAAGACTTCATTTGTTGTTCTTATTATTATTATTTTTGTATGTGATTAGAAAAAATCATGAACAAAATATCTAGTTAGTTCCACTTTTTCCATAGAAAAGATCGAGCTAGCAGCTCCACTCATGTATATATATATATAAGTCATCATGTGAAACGACAGACGTACTTCTTAAATGAAAAGAGAGAATTGAAGCTGCCACCAATGTCCCTAAAATAAAAATCAACTGGTTATTTTTGTCATTATAGGCCAAAAACTAAAGCTAAAGTAACACTTTGGAATAACAATACTTGCCAACTTGATTGATGTCCCGGTGAGTTACGTTTGCCTATCTCTCTTTTCTATTTCATTTTCTTCCCTCAAAAGCTTTTATAAAGTCCACACAATCCATATATATATATATATTAAAATAAATAAAAGTATTTTTAGACCCCAAATAAATTAAAAGTAATATAAATTGAAATGGATATATACACTCATCTTTATTATTTATTTATGTAATGTTTCATTTTGTGTACGTTGTGTGGTACCGAGGACTAAAACAGCAGTAGTGGGTTCCTCTGATCACTCACTTTGGTCTGCTTTATGTGGTATCAAAATCTCAAATCATAAGAATTGAAGTTACAAAAGCTAAATGCACCCCACTGCCAATTTCATACAATCCGCCAAAATATCCCGCATAATAATCCCCTATTGCAATCTGCCACGTGTCCCTAACTTTACCAGCATTTTAACTTTCACTCTCAAACCCTTTCGTTTCTTTTTCTTTTCTTAACCCTCACTCTTCCTTTAATTTGTAACTCTCTCTCACAAACACAGCTAATGGCCTGACCACTACCTAGAAGCATCCCTTTGCAGCTTTGCTTTGTTTGAAAACTTATATAAACCCACATACCCAATTTATATTCTTTCGTGTCAATTGCCAAACCATTGCTTTCCCTTTAGCAAAGTACACATGCAGTACACAATAAACATCCTTCCCAATAATTCTCTGTCTCTCTGATCTGTTTCAAACATACCCTTTAGGTGTTTGAAAATAGTCCTCTTTGAATTAAGCTATCTAGTTTATATTTCTGTCTTGTAGGTTGTCTTTGTGCATGTTCAGTCATCTCTTTTAAAGTAAGAACAAGATGAAGAACAGAGCATCAGGATTGTTGAAGGAGATAATAGCTACTCTAACCTCAATGGTGAAGGCAAAGACTCTTGCTTTAAAGACTAAAACAAGTGCCATCAAAACTCGCCTGGTTATATTCTCTTTGCTGAAGAATAAGAAGTTTATGATGAGCTCCATGTCCCAGAAGTTTCAATCTTTATTGGGGCACCATTCACATGCCAAAGACGATGAGAATTCAGAAGATGGGGTTGATCAAAGCAAGGCCATTGTTCTTTACAATAATGCCAATACTTATGAGTCCTTTCCTAATCCTTCTCATACCCAGTACTTAGAGGACAAGGGTTATCATGATGGTTATGATAATGATGGCTATTATGATGATGATAAGTATCCAGATCTGACCCATTCTCTGTTTGACTCAGAAGATCTGGATTTAGAAGGCTCTGTGATTGATTTGGTGAAAAACTCAAAGGAAGAGGCAGGACAAGAGTTCAGCCTGGAAGAGGAAATTGACCAAGTGGCTGACCTCTTTATAAAGAAATTCCACAGACAGATGCTGATGCAGAAGCAGCAGTCATTTAAGAGGTACCAAGAAATGCTGCAGAGGGGTGCTTGATTTTAATTTCAAATACATCATCATGATGCTCATTGTCAAGTGTATAATTAAGCTCAGAGCACAGTTTGCTACTACTAATTTCTCTTTTCCTGTCCTCTCTTTCTCAGAAATGTTATGCTTATTTATTATAGTAGGGGAGAATAAAAACCCCAGAGAAAACTAACAGGGAAGTTTTTGTCACTGTTGGAATTTCATTTGGGGTCTTAGACTCACTTGCTTCTTCATCCCGGTGTTAGATTTTCTTGATGTATATCGGAAAGAACTTGAGGGTGATGAAGATGTTATAATGGTAGAGGATGTGGGTACTGTATTCCCTACAATGGTGATAGAACATTATGTTTTGTAATCACGACAACATGAGCTGTATAATTTCCATCAGAAATAAAGAAGTTGATTTGTATAATCTACCAAGTACTATATATGACATCAGCAAACGTAGTTTTGATTTCATTGGCCAACCGTCTTCTTAGGAAGTCCAAAAATGGTGTCATCGTTTCAAATTATTGGGTAAAAAGTTGGCCAACAGGTAAAGGAAAAAGGAGAAGCCAGAGGAGTTTAAAATGATAAATTGCTAATGGTTAAAGTAAAAAAAGATGAGCCCAATTAAAAAAGAATATGTATTATATTACTTTTCTAAAAGGTTGGTAATATGGAATAACATGCGAGGAGAAGTCATTGTTTCCCTAGATGCAACTAAGCAAGTTTAACCTGTTTTTTCCTTTTTCTTAATTATTTTTTTCTGACTTTTTCTCTTCTCTAAAACTTTAAGCTTGCATTGCTGGTGAGAGTTTCTGCTTTTCTCCTTATATAAATGGAAGAGGAAGATGCCTGTTCATATATCCTTTTCTTAATTATTATTTTTTTTCTGACCTTTGCTTTTTAGGCCTAGTGGATCATTAGCATTTTGATACTCAGAGCAAGTTCTTTAATGTTAGAAACAGAAACCTAAGGCCGAAGTAGTTGACAGCTAGAGCTTCCGCATGAAAATGGAAAACTGAACAACTTTGGTCTTCACACCTTGCAATATCTAACTTTATGTTATACAACAGGTGAAATTTTATCCTATCATATATGCATATACTAGTTTATTGAATTGTATTTATATAGATTTAATTTATTTTTAAATAAATAAATAAATTGAAATAATTAAAAAAATTAAAATTAATACAATTTATTTTAATTGTGTAAAACCAAAGCTCGATGTATACAAGACACATTGTTCCATGCAACTATGCAAGTGTATCTACCAAAGTTGCATCAGGTCACTTTACTTTGATATTCCAATTACTAATTCACTTCATGCATGCAATCCGAATGACAATTAAAATAAATTCGTTTCATATATATTATCAAACTAAATAACAAAATCTGATAATCTATAAAATGTCTTCATTTTTCTCTTGTCACTTGAAAAAATGCAGCAAATTAGTGTTACAATAATTCATGTCATAAGCTAAAAAATAACATATCACCTTATAGTATACCTTCAATATTCCTCAAGTATAATATATATATTTTGAACAACCAACAAAAATTATATTATTGATATGAAGGTTACAAATCAAGCTCTAATCACAAAACAACTTCCTTCATTAATAGAAAATAGTAGTTTAGCAAGAGATTTTTGCATGGGCTGGCAATTAAATCACTCGATATTTTAGTGGGAAATAAATTATGCGCCATTTTTATATTGGCGTCAAATTTAACGAGAAACTTAAGTCATACCAGCAAGGGAAATTTCCAACATTAAAAATGTAGTGTTAAACTCCTCACAACCTTTAAGTAAAACTCTAGGTGAATTTTAGCGAGTGATTAATGTGAGAAATAATCTCTCTCTATGTTTAACGAAATCATATATAATTTCTTGTAAACCCTCATAATGAAGTATACATTTCAATTAAAACGCAATTTTATCTTCAAATTCCCTTTCCCCGTTCATTTTCGTGTTGTCCTCTCTCTCTCTCTCTCTCTCTCTATTGTCCACCCACCCTAATCCTGTGTGCACTCTCTTTATTGTCCACCCACCCCAATCCTATGTGCACGGGAGGCTGCTGCCGCATGTCCTTGCCCCGCACACTGCGCCGCCTCCCTACCCTGCACCCCACTTTCGCTTGTTCTAGCCTTGCCTGCCGTCGCCATCCCTCCCATCATAAGATTTTCCTCCTAAAGTATGTGAAACTTAGGTTTTGTTTAGTTTTTTGATTTTTACATAATATTATGTTTGATTATTGGTTTCTATTGTTAATGCATTTGATTTTTTAAAATACTATATATGTGTAGAAATTTAGTTTTCATTTACTTTTATTATTATTATTATTTTTTTATTTTTTTTAAAGTTTACATTAAGAAATATTGTGCTTGATTATTGGTCTTTATTGTTAATAGATTGTTTGATTCTTGAAATATTGTATATGAGTCGAAATGTAAAGTGTAATTAGATAGTTAGATGAGAAAAAGAAAAAGAAATTGTAAGTAGATAAATTGATAAAAAAAATAAATTTGATACAAATTAGTAATTAGATAAAAAAAAAAAAGTGATAAAAATCAGTAATTAGATAATTAGCTCAATATTTTGTTAAAAATTAGTAACTATAATAGTAAATAGATAATAAAGTTTGATAAAAAAAATGTAGATAAATATTAGTAAAAAGAAGTACTAAAAAAATTATTATAAAGTAATATTGATAATAGAGTAATTAGATAGAAATACGTTTGTAATTAGATTAAAATTGTGTAATTTGTACTAGAATTGTAAGTTTCTAGTAGTTAATTAAAATTAATGATTAGAAATTAGTATTTTAGTTTAAATTAAGTAATATATAATTAATAAAAAGAAATATTAGATAGATAAAGTTAGGATTGATTTTTATTTTTGTTTTGTCCAAATTGTTTATCTTGAATTGTCCACTGTTTGTTTGAAATATGAAGATCATGCATGAAAAGTCATGTGTTCTTGCTGAGAGCATATATTCTCGCTCAGGGATTGGTCGCTGCAGATGAATTCATATGTTCATGCTCGCTTTGAATTGTCTAAACTGAAACATTTAAGAAAGTGAAATATCATTTTATATAGTGGTTTCTAAATTCTTCTTTATGTTTTTTGAAATTGTAGTTCTCATTTCTCTGTCATGTTCTCATGATGCGTATATATACATACACATGGTGTCCCTATGTTTATGTCATGTGCTTAAAAAAACATAGAAAAATATTAGCAAGTTTCGACAAATTGAAATTAAGCATCTCACTAAAATGAATGTGGCAAATTCTTGAATGGATAGGATAATCTCACCCTCAGGAAGGAGTTAAAAAGCATGCACAAAGTATAAAGTAGAATTTAAAATATGGAGTTGAAAATTATATAAAATATGCTATGGATAATCGAAAAAGTTGTTGATGCAAAGAGTCAAATATGTAATGCACCAGCATCTACAGTGGTAGATGTAGAAAGTTGTCACAATTTAAGTTTCAGATCAAGCTTTCTTTCTCTGCCTTCCTCTTCTTTCCTCCATTGCTACATAGCAACCATCCTTGCCATGCGACCGACCCAGCCTGCCATCTAACATGAATTTAGTAATGCAAGTGTACATTTTGTTATAAATAATATAGTGATTAGGTAGAGTGTCGATCTCACAAGGAATTGTCAATAATATCTAGTTAAGTATTAAAATTAAAACAATCCTAATTTTATTCAAATAAATGAATTATGGTGTAGAACCTAATCTAAACTAAAACTAACTAATGACAAATTAAACTATAGAATTCAATGGATAAAGGCCTAGAATTATAATTTCTCTCAACACTTTACTTAAATTTTTATTACATTATCATGCTTAGTTATGGTATCGAATTATTATCCTAGGGTTCTAATTCAATTATAAGCATATTCCTATTTCTTATAAATATATATTTCACTTAACCAATTAACTATATTCTTATGAGAATTCAGTTAAGCAAGACTCATTAAGATTATACTTAAATTGGATACACAAGACATATAAGTACACTATTATCCTATATATGAATTAAATTCAAACAAGTGCTATATCACTCAAGACTAAACCTAAACTCCCATTTTCAAGTTTGTTTAGGTTTATGACATCAATTTAATTGGTAACTTTTCAGCTAGAAGCATTAAGCATAGAATGAAATAAAAAATCATATACCAAAAGCCTAAGCAATCAATAAATAGTAAAAACCATCAAGCTACATGTTGAGTTCAATAGTAATCCTAGAGAATAAATTAAAATCAAATAATATAGACATCAAAGAAATAAAAGAAAAGTAAAGAAGGAGTACAATAATAGAAAATCAATAGGTTGTCAGTTTTCAATCTTCAGTATCCAAGCTTCTCTTGCCTTCTTGCACTCTTTGGTAGCCTCTTTTTTCTCCAAAAAACTTTAGCTTAATTGTGTTCTTTGAATCCTCAAGCTAGTCCCTCTTTTATAGGCTTAAAAACCCTTAATTTAACTTCAATTCAGACTAGGAATCGCGTCGATGCTACTACTGCAACTTCCTAGAGCTGCGGCTTCAAAAATTGACAAAACAAAGCCTTGGCAATAGCTTTGGCATAGCAACTCCATCTTTTTGGCCCCTGTAGCACGAATCCTTTGGCATCGCAACACGATGGCTTTTGGCAGCAACATGTTGTTTTTGCGATTTTAAGCTTGAATTCACCTCCAATGTGACTTCCAATAAGACTCTTTTAAGCATTAAACCTTCCAAACATACAATCTAAGTTGATATAAGTTAGAAGTCATATAAAAAGCCTAATCAAAGCCTAAATCAATTAGGATTCATCATCTTGATACGATAAAGACTCAACTAGGATTTGATTGAAAACTAAGCAAAAACTAACTAAAACTCATAAACATAGCTAAAATAATATAAGTAAAAAGATGTAAAATAAATCTTTTTCCAAGAGTTATCATATCCCCAAACTTAAAGTTTTGCTAGCTTTTGTACAAAAGAAAAAGAAAAACACAAATGAAAGCTGACAAGCAAGAGATGAATCACACTAATCCAATGATTTCCAAAGTATCCTCAAACATATTCATAAAAAACTATTGATTTAGGGACAATCATTAGCAATCATGCAAATTTATGATTTAATTTAAGCACTAGTTTCATTCTCGAATGGATTTTCACGCGTGTGTGTGTGCATGATCTTTTTACCTATAACTTCAATGCAATCCAAATTAGTTTATTCTGTAAATTGTACGTATAAAAATACATAAGTATATAAACAAAATAAACGCTATAAATATATATATATATATATATATATATATATATACATATACAAAACTATATACAAATCCACTTTATTTTTTTCTTTACTTTGACTTTACTTCTTTTTTTTCCCCTCTTTTTCTCTCCTCATCTTTTTTGTCCCCTTTATTTTTCCTTCTTGCCCATGCGTTATATCCCATGTTTCACTTCCCCTGCTCTACCTTCCTTCTCATGCTTTCTAGAACCTTCTGCCTTTTTTGATCAAGAACCAAAGCTCAGCCTTGGACGCCATGGTGAAGTTCCTCTTTCTAGCTGCCTTTTAGTTTTGGTCCAGCAACTGTATAGCAAAAATTTTAAGCCCCCTTAAAGACTCCTTGCAGTTGAGACCTTAAATGATCCCTTCTAATTGTTCGTGTATACATCTCCCTAAGCTTTCCAGTTGGTGTTAGACAATTTAGGGTGGAGCTGCAGGAGCTATAACAACTCTTTTCATGCTATAACAACAATTAGCTTGGCAGACAGCAGTTTTGCTTAACCAAGCTCGGGTATGGTATTTTAGGGGTTAATTTTCAATGGATTTCTCTATGGTCTTGTAACCAATTGCTATTGTTTTTGTTGTGTTTAAGGATTAATGGTAAGGTTAGAGTGAGTTATAATATAATTGAAGGATTGGAAGGAGAAAGTGATGGGAAAATGGTGAATATGATGTTGGATGTTATGTAAATTCTGAAATTTAAGTTTTAATGTCCTTAAATAAATTATATAATTTTAACTAAATTTTGGATTATGGGTAATGCTGAAGTTCATGAATTTATGATAGTTTCTTAGTATATATATATATATATATAGACACACATATATATGAATTGTAATCAAGCATGCCTTCAAGGTGTTTGTTAAAATGCCTAAGAGTTTTTTTGGTAATTAGAGGTTTATAACCTAGGAAATTTATAAAATAAATGATACTTGGAAATGTAACTTTAGCTCTAGAACGTAACGTTGATTCAACGACACATTTGAACCGAAGAAGAAATGACGAGCAAAACCCGTAACTTTGTGAGTGAAAAATATTACCTTTTGATTACTAGTTTCGTTTTGAATGTTTGTCTATATATATGTATATGTGTAAAATTATTGAGTAAGGTGGTTTAATGCTTTAAGTGAATTATATGGTAAGAATGTTATGTTTGTGAAACTTTATCATTTAGTGTGTTGTGTGTTGTTGTGAAATCTTATATGTGTTTGATAGGGCCAATAATTTATTTTTAATGTGACTTAGAATCTTTGTGCATCTAGGATATATTTGACTTGGTTATGTGATATTCAAATAAAAATATTCGAGTAACTCAGTCATTGGGAGGTTATATGAGAAGTTTATGTATATTATTAGTGTATGGGAGCAAATAGACCCCGAGAAGAATATGTACATGGTGTGTAGGTGCTGAGTTACTTCAATTATTGGTCCTTTTGTATGCTTTGATTGATTTGTTTGAAATATGATTTTTTGTGAGTTATATTAGTTTTGGTTATACATTTTATATCTATGTACGTGTGAAATTGAATTGCATAGTAAGTTGTGCTAGCATGAAAGTATTAAGCAAATGTCTTATAATTATATGTTGATTGATACTAGTACCCTTTGGGTACGTTTTTCATTCATTGAATTTTTATGACTCACTCTTCATTTATTTATGCTTTTTTAATACCAAGTTCTCACCAAGCTTATTCATGTGAAATCACAATCTTGAAGCCAGGGATAAGGAATTTGCAGTCATATTAGGGCTTAAATCATTAAATTTTGAGTTGTGAGATAGTGTAGTTTGTTGATGTTTCTTGCATTTAGATGAAGTGGAGCTCCTTGTTATGGTTGTTATTGCTACTATCCTTGTTGTTGTGTAAACAAAATTATATATTGTATGTATTATTCGGGCATGTTTCACTTTACGGGAAATCTTGACCGAATTTAAAAAATATATATTATTTCTTTTAGTGAACATGTATATTTGTTAGTAGTATTTTTATAAAGTTTTCTTTTAATATTGTTTTAATTAATGGTTGTGTGCATTTCTTTTAGATTTGGAGTCAGGATTACATAGGTTTGATTATTCATTTCTCAGGCTAGTCATGTTTTCGTGTAGGGTGTGACAATGAGCACTATTCTGATGAACTGGGCACGAGCACTACTCCGGTGGCAAATTTTGACGTCGGTGCTTGCTAGATTTCAAAAGCAAGAATTTTCAAAGGGAGAGATCAAGTTTTCAGAAAGGTTGGCCTGTTACAGAGAAGATGGGAGGAAAAAGAAAGAAAATTTGCTGGCCAGGTTTCAATTTGGAAAAAAGTATCTGCATTTGCTATTATGGACACAAATACATTAAGTGGTAGACACAAATATTAATATTTTCAAATATATATATATATCATATTTGCGTTTGCCATTGTAGAGATAGAGATAGATAATAAAATGGTAGAAGTAGATAAGTTCGTGAAAAATAGCCCAAAAATTAAACCAATACATGAGTCTATAAAATATTATCTATGTTTGTGTTGAAATTTTTTTAATGAATTTTCAGTGTTTACAAAATTGTAGATGGAGATAGTTATATTGCAACTGCATATAGTAGTTATTTGCGTCTGTGTAGCTGAGTTTGCAGAATTGCAGGCGCAGATACAATAATTTTTTATAGTGAAAGTAAGAGCTTATAAATACATTTGAATAGAAAAATATGAAAATTACGTACTAGACTCCAGCTAAATAGATGAGTGGGTGATCTTCCTTACTATTAAAGGATGGGGCAATCTTATTCTTACCTTGCTCACCCCTATGTACGGCCGATGCATCGCACTTAATGATGTTGTCCTCCATATGGGGTTAAAGATCTACTTCATGCTTGACATTCTGATGAGTTGAAGCTGTAATAAAAATTAAGTACGTATAAGAACAATGAAAAAAAAAATCAATAAATAAAAAAGTTCTAAAATTTGAAATTATAATTTACATGTCGATACAGATCTTGAACTTGATGGGATCTGTGAAGAGCTCACATTAGATAGGTTCCAAAATTAGAGCTTCAGAACAACAGGATATGAAGCTGTAACTGCAGATAGAGATGGAGTTGCAGCTATAGGCGGAGATGAAGCCACTGCTGTGTACGGATCAAATGAAACTCCAAGATGTCCTCTCAGGGGGTATGATGTCCTCTAGGCATGACTGTAACAGAAACTAAGGGCACTAAATCAAAACGAAATGCTTTATACAATTTGCTTAGCCTTTGTTCTTGTTGTATGTTACTCAAAAATTCCAACATAACAATGATCTTTTTCTTACAAAAACACAAAAGAAGGAAAAAAGAAAGTGAAGCAATCATTTGTGCTTAATAGTATCAAAGAACTTTTGTATTGTGCCAACTCAATAAAGACTTAAAGCATGTTAGAAATAACCTAATAATTTGTTTCAAATTTACCTCTTACACAATGACATAACTGATCATCTCAATTTTACTACTACCATGATGTAACCAAACTTACTCTAAGTCTTTAACATGTCTTACAACTTACAAGAAGTAAGCAAGGGTTGTGATAGGTTGATAGCCAGCGTAAAACTGGTTAAACCTTATAAAGATGAATTCTATTGATTATTCGTTAGGGCGTAACCCTCTTAGCAACGAGCTACATTGAATCTCGAGTGTAGTGAGAAGTAAGTAAGGGTTAGGTTGTCATATCCTTAGTGCACGCCACACTAGCACTCTGGTGTGGTACAAAATAAGCAAGAGTTCTTGAATAGAGGGCAGGTACGGGTAAAGAAGCTAGTCTAAGAAAAGATTCGCATTACTACTTGGAACATAAAAACTCTTATTGATAAATTAAAAGAGCTTGTAGATACCATAAGTAGAAGAAGGCTTAGTATTGTTTGCTTACAAGAAACTAGGTAGGTAGGGGAAAAGGCTACAGAGTTAGAAAGAACATGATTCAAGGTGCGGTATACGGGTAAAAATAGAAATAGAAATAAAGTTGCGATTATTGTAGATGGAAATTTAAATGACTAGATTGTAGAAGTCAAGATGAAAGGTGATAGAATAATTTTAGTAAAATTGATAATAGACGAGGAGCCTTTCAATATCATTAGTGTATATGCTCCACAAATAGGATTGGAAGAAGCTATAAAGAAGGCATTTTGTGATGACTTAGATGAGATAGTCCAAGGAGTACCATTAGGAGAGCAATTTTTTATTGAAGGAAATTTGAACAGCCATGTAAGAAGTACTAACTAGGGTATTGAGATAGTATATGGGGGTTATGGATATGGAGATGGGAATGAGGGTGGAGAGTAGATTTTAGATTTTGCAGTTGTGTACGACTTAATTTTAGCCAACATGTTCTTTAAGAAATGAGAGTCGCACTTAGTTACTTTTAGTAGCAGGCCTAATAGCCAAATAGATTTTGTGATGACTAGGAAGGTTGATGAAGTGTTGTGTAAGGATTGTAAGGTTATACCTAGCGAGTGTTTAGTGTCTCAGCACAACTTTTTAATTTTGGATGTTGGTGTTAAGCATTGGAAGAAAAAGCATAAAAGTAATAGGTATAGTAGAACTAGATGGTGGAATTTGAATGAAGGGAAGATGTCTATTTTTAAAGATAGAATGTTACCTAGTGACCCCTGAATTGTGGAGGGCGAGTCTAATATGATTTGGGATGAGATGGTAAGTTGTATTAGGAATATGGCTAGAGAGATGTTAGGAGAAAGTAGAGGACATGGACCGCTAACTAAGGAGACATGGTGGTGGAATGAAGAAGTTCAACAAGCTATTGAAGTTAAAAAAAAATATTATAAATGATTACATGAGTGTAGAAATGAGAATAATTACAAATGTTTTAGATAAGCTAGAAAAGATGCTAAAAAAGCGATTAGGGAAACTAGAGGCAAGGTTTGTGAAGGACTTTACCTAAAAGATAAAGATAAAGGATTGAGAGAAAGATATTCATAAGATTGCCAAACAAAAGGAAAGACGAACTAGAGACTTAAATCGTATTAAGTGCATTAAGGATGCAGGAGATAAGATTTTAGTTAAGGAAGATGAGATTAATGAGAGATGACGAACTTACTTTGATACCTTATTTAATGGAGATTCAAAACTTAATTTTGGAGAACTAGATGACATCTTCGATGATACGAATCATAGATTTGTTTGTTTGATTACAGCACAGCAGGTTGAAGAAGCTATGCATAAAATGAAGAATGATAAGGCAATGGGTCCGGATGACATCCCTATAGAAGTTTGGAGATGTCTAGGAGATATTAGCGTAACTTGGCTCACAAATCTTTTTAATAAGATATTAGTAACTAGAAAAATGCTCGATGAATTGAGGAAGAGTAGGTTGATTCCTATTTATAAGAATAAAGGAGATATATAAAGTTATATGAATTATCAAGGAATAAAACTTATAAGTCATACAATGAAGCTGTGGGAAAGAGTGATTCAAGCATAGGCTTAGGAATGAGACTCTAGTTTCAAAAAATAAATTTGGTTTTATGCCAGGAAAATCTATAGTGGAGGCTATTTTCTTATTTAGGAGATTAATGGAGAAATATAGAGAAAAGAAAAAAGATATTCACATAGTCTTTATTAATCTAGAAAAAGTATACGATAGAGTGCTTGAGACAAGTTCTATGGTGGGTTTTTGAGAAGAAAAATGTCCCAACTAAAGAAGTAAAAGTTATTAAAGATATGTATGAGGGAGTAATGACTAAGGTGCAGACCGTTGATGGTATGACTGGAGAGTTCCTGAATCATGATAAATGTTCACCAAGGTTCATCCTTAAGTCCATACCTATTACTTTAGTCATGGATGAACTTACTCATACTATCCAGGATAGGGCTCCGTGGTGCATGCTGTTTGCCGAAGATATGGTGTTGGTAGACAAAACTAGAGAAGGTTTAAATTCTAAACTAGAATTGTGGAAAAATGTGTTAGAATCTAAAAGTTTTAGGTTGAGTAGGAAAAAAATCGAGTATCTAGGAGTGTAATTTCAGTAACACTAGAGAATGCCTGATTGAAATAACTTTGGAATGGTCAGTCAATCCTCACAAAGAATGTGTTTAAGTATTTAAGTTCATTTATACAAAAAGATTGTGCAATTGAGCATGATGTGAACCATTGGATCAAGGCAGGGTGGGTGAAGTGGCGAAGTGTTTCAGGTGTTGTATGTGATCCTAAAATCCCGAATAGGTTAAAAGGAAAATTTTATAAGACAGCGGTGAGATCGGCTATGCTATATGTTACCAAAGTTAGGCAGTTAAGAAATAACACTCACATAAGATGGGAGTAGCCGAAATGAGAATATTGAGATGGATGATCGAACACACAATAAAGGATAGAATAAGAAATGAGGATATTCGTAAGAAGGTAGAGATAGCACCTATAGAGAAGAAAATAAGAAAGAATCATTTACGTTGGTTTAAACATATCCAAAGTTGGCCAATAGACTCTAGTTAAGAAGTGTCTGATAGGTATTAGACATTGCAAAAGAAGACTAAAATTTATATGGGGGACAGTCATTAAGAAAGATATGGCTGCTCTAGGCATTACTGAAAATGATGCATTGGATCGATACGAATGAAGGAAAATGATTTATATAGCCAACCTCAACTAGTTTGGGTTTTAAGGCTTAGTCGAGTTGAGTTTAGTTGAATTGACAACAACTGCACAATATACAACATGATCCTATTATCATATAAAGAAAACTGCAGTTGATCCATCCAAAATTACTTTTTTCAACCACATATATAATCCTGATTAGCTTTATTTGCCTCACCCAAGTGTAGCATATAGAATATGTAAAATCACTATTAGGAGAAATCATCCTCTTGCTCTGATTTTATAACTGATACCGTTTAATCCCCTTATTAGAGCAGCAGGACAATCATTGTGCTAGAGAACTATTCTAATTGCAATCACCTTACTAGAAAATCCTTCATCTACTTCTCCACTAACAAAACTAGGCAGAAGCTCTTAGACTCAATTCACAAATCTACCTCTCTTCCAACAATTCATAATTGTATGTTCAACTCCAACATTTCCAATACACAAATCAGAACAAATAGAAACTCCAAAATTTAGCTTTCCTTGCACAATCTAGTCCATTTGGAGATTTAGGTATTGGTTTACCTTCCAACTTTGTATAGATCATCCAAACAAAAGTACAACATTAGAAACTTAATTAAAAATTAGCATACTTCCCCTAATAGATTCATTTGGAGATCTAGCAACAAATTCATGTTGACACTTGAGAAACCATTTGGAGATTTCTTCTTGTTCTTTTTAAGAAGGTCAATTATTCAAAATCCATACACTATCCACCAATTGTCTACACTCAAAAAAAGCATTTTGTTTTGGATTAATCACAAAATCCATGACCTCTTCTAGACTATTAGCCAGCACTTTTGGCAGAATTTTATATGTACAACTTATGAGGGAAATTGGTTTAAATCCATCAGGCAGACTTAAATAAGAAGGCAAGCAATACAAACTCAATATATCAACATAAACAATCTAAGATAAATCAAAATGATTCATAAAATAGAGCCACAAAACAAAGTAGCAGGGAAGTACAAGAAAAGAAACTATAGCTCATAATCTTCACAAGGAAAGAAAGACAAGACGAAAATGTAGGGGAAATCATAAGACTCAATACTCAATTATTATGAAAAGACAAAATCAAAGAGACATAAATACATATATATTTTCAAGACAAGCAACTAAAGAGATAAATTACATAGTATTAGGCTAGTTCTTTTATGAACAACAAAAGAAAAGGCAACCAAAGTCCTGTTTGGTTACATCAAATTGTATCATATGGAGAAAAGATCTATAGTAGATATGAATTATAATCTATGAGAAAGTTCTTCCCAAAGTTTTTAAAGGTTAAAAAATCAGCACCGTATGGGTCCTCTATAAGATACTTAATTATAAACTTTCATCTAATAACATGAAAATTCTTATATCTGTGGAAGAGAAAAAAGAAATCCAGCTTCATATATTAACATATCAACTAGGAATCTCATCATTCAAAATAAGTAAACAAAAGAAAACAAAGGACAGGCATAATGTCAAGTAAATAAGACTTGGACCCAGAAACTCAAAAATCGAAACCCAATTCTAACACATTTTCTTGTGTGAAAGTGTGCTTTGAAATGTTGAAAGTGTAATTCCTTCATCATCTTTATTCAACTACTCCTACCCTTTTTTTCGAATAGTGTGGAATGGAAGAAATTAATAAACCCAATTGCTATGAAGCAGATAATACTTGTACATGATAGTTCAAAGCCACAATTGAAACACCAAAAAGAGAAAGCATAAGCATGAAAGGTTTAGATATTAAAAACCACTTATTTGGAAGTGAACGAACCCTAATTTCTGTAAATTCCAAAGTAGACTTGTAATTTGTGAAGAAAGCTTAATTCCACTGGAAAAACAGTATTAGGTTGGACAAAGTTGGGAGACTGCTCTAGAGGGAGAGAAAGATCTGTTACAGAGAAAAGAAGGAGAATGAGAAAGGAAATTCGAGGATTAGGTTTCAATTTGGGAAAATAAATAAATATGCGTTTGCTA
Organism: Quillaja saponaria; assembly: GCA_029379385.1. Classification (NCBI taxonomy): domain Eukaryota; kingdom Viridiplantae; phylum Streptophyta; class Magnoliopsida; order Fabales; family Quillajaceae; genus Quillaja; species Quillaja saponaria. Next base: position 20,761,582 of record CM055608.1, on the reverse strand, counting down.
GTTCAGACGCATGCACATTAAGTGGCTGATGTAGATAAGCTCGTGCAAAAATTAGTATCAAAGTTAAATCATAAAATGTTTGCCAAATAGTATAAGCTGTTTGCGTTCAATTTTTTTTTTTTTTTTTTTTTTTTTTGTAATTTTATTCTACAAACGTTATATATGCTAGATAGATAATTTACAGATTCAATAGTGTTTATCTATGTCTGCGTAGCTACGTTTGCATATCTGACTATACCTATTAGCAGACATAGCTACAGTAATTTCTTGTGGTGTCTACAATATTCTTTTCACAGGCTTTGACTTTCAAACCCATTTGGAGAAAAAAAAAAAAATGAAAATCCTAACTTTTGCGTTCCCTTTTCTCTATAAACTCAAATCAAAGCTTCCATCTTTCAGATGACCATAAATTGGAACAACACCACTTAACTCATAATCGTATTTTGTCAGATAACCATAATATAGTTTTATCAAAAAATATCGTTTGGCATTAAGTACTAATTAATGCAAATAATGTTATGTAAAGTCTTGATAACTGCATGAGTACTATGGCAACATGGATAGTGTCATTACGCATATTAATTTTTTTAAATAGTCAAAATTAGAAGTATTTTATTCTAATGGGAAGTAATAAGAAATAATGATTTTTCCTATAAAACTAGTATACTTTTGAGAATGAAGGAGATAATTTAGGTGATAAATGTATATGATTATTTGCATACTATTATAGGGTGATGGTTTTAAACTTGCTAATTTTGACTTGTTGATTATTATGTGGTTGGTTTTCACAGTAATTTTATTACTTAAGTTAAATATTTTTCACATGGATAGTTTAGAAAAAAAAATTACATACACTCCTAAAAATTCATATACACAAATAAACACTGGATTGAAAATCTATTTTATTGATTAAGATAAGTTATAACAAATTCAACTAATTTTTTTATCCATCAATAAGCTCCTGAAAAAAGCTTCCCCAAAGCCTATATGCCATTAGGGACTGCCTTATGCTCTGGGTATCTAGTCCAAGATTGGTCATGAGAGTAAGCCAAATTTCCAACTTATTTACTATTTGGTTTAGGCATCAGTTATGTTAAATTCAAATGGGTATTTGATACTCTTATATAAATCTGATTTGATGATAGCTAAATAATTAATAAAGAGTTTGATAAGAAAATTACTTGGAAATCATATCTCTATTGCATATACAATTAACCTATCGATGGAGTAGGACCGCAATCAATATGACATGGTTTCATCCTATGTCAATCAACTGAAGTAGATCAACTAAAGATCTTTAACAAAGATATCAAATGAAAAAGAAGAGCACCTTTTTATTAAAATTTCATCAGCTAAAAGAGATCAACCAAAGATTTATGTTCAGACAACTGAAAAAAGATCAAAACAAAATGTTTCTAGATCAACTAATCTTGGCTTGAATTCAAAATGAATCATTTCAATATCAATTATAGTAGATCAATTGAAATCTTATATTTCAATCAGATGAAGAATGATCAACTGAAAACTTATTTTTCAGTCAGCTAAAGAACAATCAGTGCCAAGACAACTGAGCTACCTGTGTGTAAGTCAAAACGAAGAAGTTTCACTAGCTCAGTGGACTTAAGTTAAAGAGCTAGTAGGATATCAACTGTCTGTTACACGTTGACATTTTGAGAAGTCTTTTAATTGGTCATCATCTTATTCAGTTGAGTCTGTTAAAAATAACTTTCACAGCAAAATTTCACAAACAAACTAAACAATGACAGCTCAAGGAAAATGTATTTTCAGTACCTCTGTGTAGTTACCCTATAATTTTGTCTCATGTTCTAGTTTTCAAATAAAGGACATTACGTGGCAAGAGCTTATTCAATTTGAGTGCAACGGTCTGCTCATTCTCTAAGAAGATTAGTTTTACAGTTTACATAATAAATTGACAGAAGAATCTCAAGACCAAGAATCGAATTTTATCAACACTAAAAGAATTAATCAAGCATTGATTTTAGACATTCATCTACAATATTCTTCTTAGAAACTTTAACTTTCAAACTCATTTGAGAAACAAAGAAGTGCCCCAACTTTCACATTCCCTTTTCTCTTGTAAACTCAAATCAGAGCTTACATCTTTCATTATCTTGATTAGCTAATTAGTATTTTGAGTGTCAAATGTGATTCTGCATAACCACTTCTTTATTTTTGTGAGGATTTCGATCGAAACTAGAGCTTAGGTGTAAGCTTGGTAAACTTATACTGGAAGAAGTTATGTGGAACTTGAAAAGTTGTTGATCCTTGCAATTTAATATTGTCAAGGTTGTTGATTCCTGCTAGTTAGTGTTCTAAAGATTTTGCTGAGCCTTGTAAATTCATTTGTTAGTTTATTGAACTCTCAAGTGGAGCTTAAGGAGTGAACATAGCTAGTAGAACTACTGAACCACTATGCAATCACTTAGCAAATCTTTCTAACTCCTCATTATCTTACTTTTCAGTTGTATAGTAAACTTGTAATATCTAGTTTGTTATTTAGGTATGATTGTTTTGTTATAAAAAAAATATTAAGTTTTTAATTAGTCAAACTATTCACCCCATATCTAATTTGCCTTTTTTGGGCTAATAAGTTGTTCTTAATCTCAATTCCATATTGGACTTGTCTATTCTGGCTATACCTTAGCCAGCTATCTTTAGTTACTTAGAAAATCTAGAAGTAGAAGAACAAGCTAATCTTTGAACCAAGTTTCCAGATACCATATAATCATGCTATTGTTCTAGTTAACTATATGAAGGACCTCTTGAATTCTTCTGAAGCTATTTGCTACAAGCCTCTTAATAATGAGAAGCTCATATTATGGTCCTTTCTCTCTTCTAGGTTGGGTTAAGCTTAATTGTGATTGTACTTCTAAGCCTTGAGGGTCTTTAACTAGTTGTGGTCATCTAATTAGAAGGGATAATGATGAATGGCTGGGTGGTTTCGTTGCTACTCTTGGTTGTGGCTCTAACATCTTCGCTGAGCTATTTGGCATCTTTCATGGTCTTAACTTAGCTAGGAAGTTGAGGTTTAGATAGATCTAATTGGAATCGAATTCCCTTATTGCTATTCAAATTCTTAGCACTAATATCCTTAATTGTCATCCTATAGCTAGCTGCTAGTTGCCCTTTATCCTTAGATATAAGAAGCTACTTCTTAGAGGATGGGATATAGGTGCTCATCCATACTTATAGGCATGTTTGGGTTCGGGTAATAAATATTTTTTTACAGAGGAAAACATGGTCGGGAAAATATAGATGGCCAAAACTGACCAAATTGCCTGACTTACTGTTACAATACCTCACTTTTCACTCTATCCAACCTAACACTAAGGTTTTTTACCTCACTTTCTATACTTCTCATACCCGAGTTCTCTAACCTTTGCTAAGGAAGCCCATCAACCTCCATTCATGCATTCGTCCACCTCGTAGCTCTAGCTTTATATCCCTTCTGTGTAGCTGATTCAACTTAGGGTTTCATCAGTTTTAGGATTCTTTCGATAACCCTACTCATATGAGTTCTCTGATTTTGAAGTATTATGTATGCTTTTGAGTTGAAATGAAAAAAATGAAGAACTCTTATTGAACTTCGTCTTCTTCACTCATTTTCATTTTAGGTTTTGATTTGTAATGTCAATTTACTAATTAGGGTTTTAATTCTAGGGTTTTGGTTTGGAGTTTATTACAGTTTGAAAATTTCTTAATTACTCTTTATGAACTTAGTAATTTGTTGATTTCTGACAATATTGAAGTTGTAATTTCATAATGTTGGTTCTTTATTTCTAAACAGGGTTTGTATATGAAGTAATTTCGAAACTAATGAGTGTATATGACATGTCAAATATGTGGATTGTTGATGATGCTAGTTTATATCCTCTATACAATTTTAGGTGTTTAGTATAAAGATTTGATATTTGTTTTTACTATCATTAGATTTTATAGTTATATTATTCTTTTCTTTTTTTTTTTTTTGGTTACTTTAAGAGTTTGGATTTGATTCCATTGGCAATGAATAGGAATCGTGTTGATCTTCATGTTGCTTCATTTGGATATGTTAGACAAGTGAACATATTTGATACTTGTATACACTATTCTAATTGTAGCATTAATTGTCAAACAAAAGTAATAATAAGATGAGAAAATGGGATTCTTACTAGTAGAAGCGTCATTAGCAATCTAAATTTTGGTAGGATAAATTTTATAAATGTCTTTGCCTAGATAGAAAATGACAGGATAGATAGAAGAACCTTTAGTAACTTGTGTTGCATGCTTAAGGCCCAAGAAGGTCTTATGCCTATTTGGAATATTGGGGATAGAAGAGATACTTATCATGAACATACTGGCTCATGATGAAAATATGGTAGCAATAAGTAGACCATTCATGGTGTTAACAACAATTTTAAGTATAGTGATGTGCAATGTCTTGCACTCTATTTTGAGATGCCATAAACTTTTGCTCAAGAAACCATAATCTATTTCAGAGGATAGCAATGATAATAAATGAAACTGTTTTATGGTATATTAAATTTTGATGCAGTTGCATGAATAAGTTTATTAGCTTCTGAATTCTTAGTAATCGTATCTATCAATTAGTGTATGTTTGTCTATATTTCTTTATGTTACATTTATTTCTAATGTTTATTGTGAAGTTTGAGAGTTAAGACTCAAAAGTCATTTTTATGAAGTCAGTAGTTGTCTTGTAACTCTATATACTTTCTATCAATGAAATGAAAGGTAGAGTGTTTTGTTCTTAAAAATTATTAAGTATGTATCTTGCTTGGAGTGAGGGATTCCTCCTAAACAATGAAGCTTGTAGCTTGGTCACGTGGAGTGACATCCGTAATTAGTAGCGTTGAAGGACATCCATTACTCCCTAGTTAAGTGGCATCAAGGTTATTTCATACTCATTGATACAAATTGTTAGAATAGTTTATGTCCCACATTGGTTATTAAAATAGTTTATGTTGAATAGTTTATATTATTATTAGTCCCACATTAGGTTGTATGTGGTACTTTCCTTACTCTCTTTTACTATAAATAAAACCTATGCGTGTAACATTTGATTCATTCAAGCTACAACCTTTCTCTTATATCTATTTACATGGTATCAGAGCGGTCCAAAACCCTAACCTTTATATAAAACCATATCCTACCCAGTCTAGAAGTCTACTCTCCGGCTTGTATTTCGGCCATCCACCATAGAAAGAAGACTCGGAAGCCTTCCGATCCGTCAGCCACAGGAAAAGCGTTGAAAAATACCTTGTCACACGGCCCTCAAGCGCCATCATAGTGGGTGGAGCGTGAAGACCACTGCACAGCAGCAGGAGAAGGCACATGAGAGCGCGTGCAGGCGCTTAGAGAGCGTGGAGGTGTGTACAGGCGCGTGAGAGAGTGAAGTATAGTCGCAGAGATAGGTTCTTGCGCATGAAGAAGGGTGAGCTTTATTTTTGGCGCGTGTGGCAGTGTGATGTGATTTTTTGAGGTATTCATTCTTTGATCTGGTTCCAGCAGCCCTATATTAGTTTTTTGCTTGGATTTGGTATGTGTTCTATGCATTTTACAAGGGTATTTCTGACTGATTATGGGCTGTGATCATTATTTTTGATGATTTTATCTCGACGGCTATTTATCTCGACGACTATTTCCTTTTTCTTTGGAAGTATGGACTCTAAATCTACATTACCTCTGCAAATAATTACTCGAAAGTTGAATAACAGTAATTACTTACAATGGTCTAGAGCTGTTGAGGTTTATTTGATTGGTCAAGGGTATGAAGATCATCTTACATCTGAACCTCCTAAGGAGGGTACTGAAGAGGCTAAAGCTTGGAGGAAGGTTGATAACCAAATTATTTCTCTTTTATGGAACTCAATGGAACCTCACAATGCTTATGTGTGTTCCCATTGTATTATTAAAGAAATTTGGGATTTTGTGAAGACAATGTACTCTAGTAATTTGACTCGTCTGTATGATGTCTCTCGTGGTCTTTTTCAGGCTAAACAACTTAGTTCTCTCTCTGACTATTTTGGTTCTATACAACAAGTTTATGATGAATTCAATATTGTTCAACCTCTGTCATCTGATATAGCAAAACAACAAGAACAACGTGAACAACTTATGGTTCTTAGTTTTTTTGGCTGGACTTAAATCTTATTATAAGCCTGTTAAAGCACAGATTCTTGCAAGAGCTTCTATTCCTTCTCTTGTTGAAGTTTATTGTCGGGTATCTCAGTACTCACCTAGTACTAATGCTAATAATGATAGATCTGCTCTTGCTATTTAGTCTTCTCAAATGCATGATGGGACTTGGTCTGGTGGTACTAGAGGTGGTCGTGGTGGTAGAGGCAGCCGTGGAGGCCAAGGAGGCCGAGGAGGCTGTGGCGGACATGGTAGTCGTCATTGCACTTATTGTGGTTGAGATAACCACACTCGTGAGTATTGGTGGAAGTTGAATGGTGAGCCTCCTAAAGTTGCAAATAATGCATATACTTTCTTAGAACCCGAGTCTTCTGGCAATTTTTCTATCTCACAGGAGGAGTATTCTAAGTTACTTCAATTACAGTTTGCACAACAAGCATCTCTTCACACTGCATCACTTGCCCAGTTAGGTAATCCTACAATTTGTTTTTCTAGTTCTTCAGCCTCAACATACCCTCGTATTTTTGCTTGTGTATCATTTGTGCATCAACTCTCTCAGGGTATTGATAAACTGGATTCTCGTTCTATTAAATGTATTTTCTTAGATACACTTGTACACAAAAAGGGTATAGATGTTACTTTTTTGAATCTACCCCATACTACACTGACTTCACATGACACTACAAACATAGAAACAGTTCTTCCATTACCTGTCCCTCTTCTGTTGTCTACTGAGCGTCCTTTAAGTCCTTCTAGTCAGTCTATCTCGTCCTAATTTACAGGTTTACACTCGACGCCAAGTAGACAAGAGTAATCTGACAGATTCTAGTGCTCCACCAGTTGCTTCTTTGCCTTCGGATCCAGCTCCTTCTAACTCTGATCTTCCTCTTGCCATTCGAAAATGTAAACGTACATGTCCTTCTGTTTATGCTCGTCCTATTACTGCTTATCCCATTTCAAATTTTGTTTCCTATGATAATTTGTCTCTTTCGTATTATTCTTTTGTCACTTCATTATCTGGTGTTTCATGTGCCTAACTCTGTGTCTGAAGCTTTAAAAATTCTAGGTGGAGAGATGCCATGGATGAAGAGATGCGAGCTTTAAAGGATAATGATACCTAGGAACTTGTAAAACTCCCCTTGGGTAAGTTTGTTATTGGTTGTCGTTGGGTGGTTACTGTGAAGGTTCATCCTGATGGCTCTGTTGACCGGTTGAAAAGCTCGTTTTGTGGCTAAAGGTTACACTCAAGTCTATGATATAGATTACTCTAAGACTTTTTCTCCTGTTGCTAAGATTACTTCAGTCAGAGTTTTTATCTCTCTTGCAGCTATCTTTCATTGGCCACTACATCAATAAGATATCAAAAATGCATTTTTGCATGGTGACCTTGATGAAGAGGTTTTTATGGAGCAACCTTCGGGATATGTTGCTCAGGGGGAGTCTGGCTTGGTTTGTAGGTTGAAGAAATCTTTGTATGGTTTGAAGCAATCTCCTAGAAATTGGTTTAGTAGGTTTAGTGAAGTGGTGCTGAGCTTCAGTCTTCAGAGATGTAAAGTGGATCATACTGTTTTCTACCGCCATTCATCTACTGGTAGAATATTATTAATTGTGTATGTTGATGATATTGTCATTACAGGTGATGATAGTTAGGGGATTCAAAGTTTGAAATCTTTCTTGCAGTCCAAATTCCAAACGAAGGATTTGGGACAATTAAAGTACTTCTTGGGTATTGAAATTGCTAGATCACGATAGGATATTTATCTTTCTCAAACAAAATATTGTCTTGATTTATTGAGTGATACGGGTATGCTGGGGTTAAAGCCTGTTGATACTTCAATGGATCACCACACTAAACTTGTACCAGATGAGGGGGAGCTATTATCAGATCCTGAACAATATAGACGTCTAGTGGGAAAGCTGAATTATTTGACAGTGACCCGACCTGACATATCTTTTGCAAGCTAGTATGGTTAGTCAATTTATAGCTCAACCTCGAACTTCTTACTAGAATGCAGTTATTCATATTTTGAGGTATCTTAAAACGGCACCTGGTAAGGGGTTAATATATAAGAATCATGGTCATACTTTGATTCAGGGATACAGTGATGCAGATTGTGCTGGTTGTCCATTTGTCATGAGATCCACTATAGGGTATTGTATCTTTTTGGGAGGAAACCTCATTTCCTGGAAAAGTAAGAAACATACTATTGTTTCAAGATCTAGTGCTGAGTCTGAATATAGAGCCATGACTCAAACTACTGCGGAGTTGGTTTGGTTGAAAAACTTGTTGGAAGAGCTAGGATTCACACATTCTCAGCCTATGGAACTCATTTGTGATAACCAGGCTGCTATTGCATATAGCTTCTAATCCCGTTTTTCATGAGCGAAACAAAGTATATAGAAGTTGACTGTCATTTTGTTCGAGAAAAAGTTATGGATAATACTATTAAAATTGCATATGTGGTATCTGAAGATCAGTTGACAGATTTGTTTACTAAGTCTCTGGGAGGTGCTCGTCTTCATTATATTTGTAACAAGCTTGGAACATATAATATATATGCTCCTAGCTTGAGGGGGAGTGTTAGAATAGTTTATGTCCCACATTGGTTATTAGAATAGTTTATGTTGAATAGTTTATATTATTATTAGTCCCACATTGGTTGTATGTGGTACTTTCTTTACTCTCTTTTACTATAAATAAAACCTATAGGTGTAGCATTTGATTCATTCAAGCTACAACCCTTTCTCTTATATCCATTTACACAAATTATTAGTTTTGGTCCTTATTACAAGTCTGGCTTGCATCAAGCTTAGTATCTGAGCATGAATTCATTTATGTTGGGGGTAGATTTGTATCCAAAGTTCTCATAATTAATTTATTGATTTAAAAGAAGTTATAAGGTAATCTGATGGCTTAAGGTTAAAGAAAAGCCATTTATGAGGTTAATTTCCAAGTGATACTGTTGAATTATGCCATTCTCAAGAAAATTTGCGATAAATGATGCATGTTTTTCTCCAACGTCCCTTACTTGAAGCCGAAGAGACAACGAGAGTGGTTCAAAGAATTATGATGCACATGATGTGCCTACTCGTCTAGTTCTGTTGCAAATTCGGAAACATTAGTTGATAGAGATCGTTGGGCTATGGATAGATTGGTTCAGGCACTTGATGGGGCATATAGGAATATCTAAGTGCATGTACCTAATTTTGAAGGTAAACTTGACCCTGAAACATTATTGTTACTGGATTGTTTCTTTAGATGATTTCTTTGAATGGAAAAATATGACAAAAGAGAGAAAGGTTCGATTTGTAGCCCCAAAACTGAAAGGATATGCTCTTGTTTGGTGGCAAACAACACGAAAGAAGCCATTATAGGAGAGGTATTCTAAGAATTAACACTTGGGCAGAAATGAAGCTAAAGTTAGATGAAAAACTTCTTCCACTTGATTATTCTCAGTCACTTATACCGTAAGTTCCCTGAATTGTACCAGTTTGGTAAGCAATTTATGGTTGAATATGTTAAGCAATTTTAAAAGTTAATAAGTTGTATTAGTTTAAATGAAAATGATGACCAACTTGTGGCAAGATTTGTGAGTGGATTGAAGTTTGCTTTGAAGGAAGAACTTTTCATATGCATTCAATTTATTCTCTAAAGAAAACTTATCAAATGGCTCTTAAAGCTTGAGGAAAAAAATCAAGTGCAGTTTATTCAACAAAGGGGAGTCTTTAGCAACTTCTTCCTTAGCCACTGAATTTTTTTTTACTTACGATGCCATCTTCTCTTTTAGAATCTTACAATTAACTTTAAGAAGATTATTTCCTCTTCGAATTTCAAGTTCTTTAGGTGGGGAGAGTTGGATCATCGCTCCTGTGAATGTCCTAAGAAGAAATTTGAGGTTAATCTTATGGAGGATGAGTTTGATCCTGAGAAAGAACCAATATATGATGAAGAACCTGATAGAGAGATAATAGAAAAATCTTGTGATCTAGAAAATGATGCTGAAAGCCTGGTTATTCTTAGTGTTTTGACCATCTTTGAAGAAGAAACATGATTGAGGCACAATATTTTTTGAACTTAATGTATGGCCTATGATAAGGTATTTTTAATGGTAGATTCTAGAAGTTGTGGTTATATGGTGTTAAAAAGTATGATTGAGAAATTGAAGATCATCTGAGCGACATCCTCACCCATATAGGGTGTCTTGGTTTAAAAAGACGTGGAGGTTATGGTGAGTGAACAGTACAAAGTCAAATTTTCTTTTGGAAAGTATGAAGATAAATTTACTTTGATGTTCTTCCTATGAGTGTTACCATGGCAATTTGATCTTGATGTAAAGCACGATGGAAAAAGAATACATATTCTTATGTCAAAGGTAATGTGAATTATGTTTTAACTCCGTTGAAGGATATGCTAAATGATAGTCAAAAGCAAAATCAAGTAAACTTGTTATCCTATGGAATATTCAGTCGAGTTTGCAGCCCAGAAATGGTAGCCTATGCTTTGGTTATCAAGGAGAAAAATTCTGTTATAGCAAAGGAGATACCTAAGGAAGTGAAGGGCTTACTGGACAGATTTGAAATATTAGCATCAGTTGAATTGTCAACAAGTTTACCAGCTTTTCGTGACATTCAACATCAAATCGACTTTATTCTAGGTGCTATACTTTCATGCTTACCTCTTTATAGAATGTCACCTAAAGAACATGTTGAACTACAAAGACAAGTCGAAAAATTGATAAATAAAGGGATGATTAGAACATCACTTAGTCCTTGCGCAATTTAGCTTTTTTAACTCCAAAGAAAGATGGGACTTGGCGAATATACATTGATAGTAGGGTTGTCAATAAGAAAATAGTGAAGTAAATATTTCTAATACCTTGCTTGGATGACATGATTAATATGCTTGTTGGTGCTAAAATCTTTTTCAAGCTTGATCTATGAAGCGGATACCACCAAATTCATGTTAGGCTAGGTGATGAATGGAAAAGAACCCTCAAAACTAAATATGGGTTGTATGAATGGCTTGTGGTGCCATTTGGACTTCAAATGCTCCTAGTACTTTCATGAGGCTAATCACATAAGTCTTAAGGAGTTTATGAATATGTTGTTGTTGATTTTGATGATATTTTGGTGTATAGCCAAAATAGGACTCAACACCTAGAACATTTTGCCAATGTTTTTCAAAGCCCTCCATGATAACCGGTTGTATATTAACTTCAAGAAGTATTGTTTTATGACTGACAGAGTTGTGTTTCTAGGTTATGTTGTTACCATAAAAGGATTGAAAATGGTTGAAGAAAAAATATTGGCTATTCTTGATTAGCCAACTCCTAAAAGCTTTACTGATATCTGCAATTTTCATTAGTCTAGCTTCCTTTTATTGCAGATTCATTAAAGGCTTTAGCACCATTGCTGGTCCTATTATGGATGTTGTAAAGAATAAGGAGTTTAGGTGGACTAGTGAAGTAGAAAAGAGTTTTAAGTTCTTGAAGTCCAAGCTAGCAGAAGCACCCGTGGTAGCTTGCCTGATTTTTCTAAGACATTCCATGTGGAATGTGATGCCTCTGGAGTAGGTATAAGTGCTATTCTTATGCAAGAAGGAAGGCTTATTGCCTATTTTAGTGAAATACTTTCTGATGCTAAGCTGATATTTTCAACATATGATAAAGATTTATATGCAGTAGTTCAAGCCTTGCGACATTGGGATGACTATCTCATCGATCCAGAATTTGTTCTTTATCCAGACCATGAAGCCTTGTGTTTCCTCAAGGAATAGAAAAAGTTGAATTCTAGCATGCAGGTTGGGTTTCATACTTTAAAAAATTCAGCTTTGTCCTTAATCACAAAAGTGAGTCTTTCAACAAGGTGGCCGATGCATTGAGCAAAAATTACAACTTGTTAACTACTCTTTCTTATAAGATTGTGGAGTTTAATCTTTTAATTGAACTATATGCAGCAGATCCTTTCTTCTCCAAAATATTGCTTGTGTTAAAAGATAGGAAAATCAGTGACTACACACTCATGAATGACTATCTTTTTAAAGGAAATCAGCTTTGCCTACCAAAGGGTACACTAAGGAAATTTGTCATTGAAGAGCTATATGGTGGTGGACTTGGTGGTCATTTTGGGCAAGACAAAACAGAAGACCTTGTCAAAGATTACTTTTGGCCTACCTCAAAGCGAGACGTTGTTCGTTTGGTGTAGAGGTGTTTCACTTGTCAAAAGGCTAAAGGAAGAGTACAAAATACTAGTTTATACTAGCCACTTCCTATTCTAAATGGTATTTGGGAGGATCTTTCTATGAATTTTTTATTGGTCTGCCTAAAACTTAGCAAGTGTATGATTGCATTTTAGTAGTGGTTGAATTAAAATGTCCCATTTTATTCCGTGCAAGAATTCTATTGACGATTCACATGTTGCTACCCTATTCTTCAAAGTAATCATTCGTCTACATAAAGTTCCTAGATCCATTACTTCTGATAGTGGTTCAGTTTATGAATAATTTTTGGAAGCTTTTAGGAACTAAGCTTTAATTTTCTTGTCCTTATCATCCGTAAATGGATGGGCAAACAGAAATTAGAAATCGTTCACTTGGAAATTTGCTAAGAAGATTAGTTTAAGAACATCCAAAGAAGTGGGGTTTCATGATTTCTCAAGCTGAATTTGCTAATAATTGTTATTTTCATTATTCAACAAAGAAAGCACCGTTTGAAGTGGCTTATGGCAGAAAACTCATCAAGTTCTAGGTTTTTTGCCATTGGGATATCGTTAGAATTAGCATGGAAGCAAAAGAATTTGTTGCACACATCAAAGCAATTCATGATCAAGTTCGTGAGCACTTGAGGTAAGCTTCTAAACTTCCTAAATCAAAGGCTGATGCACATCGAAGAGAAACAGAGAGGTGACCTTGTCTTGGTTTATCTTCGAAAATAGAGGTTTCCAGCTAGGAACTTACAACAAGCTCGAGCAAAAGAAATTTGGGGCAAATGCATATCGTTTGTAGCGCCAGGGTTTTCAATTAGTCCAGTCTTTAATGTGAGTGATTTGTATTCCTTTCATGGATTTAGTCCGGAAACTTCCATGAAGCCTGCTGATTTTCTAGCAATGGCAGCAAGTCATCATGAGATAATTAATGTGCTTGACATGCACACCATTACAACTCGACATGGAACTTATACCCTCTACTTGGTTCATTGGCTTGGAAAACCAAGCTCTCAAGATACATGGATTTTCAGCTTAAGAGTTGAAGAAGATTGATAGGAAGATTTATCTCTCAGCCCTAAGTCAAGTTCTTTCAAAGCAAAGGAAAATGATGCAGGTGTATAGGGACAAGCCAAGCTTTGCCAAAGCTTGGCTTGTCCGTATACAGGCTCGCGATGCTCGTGATCAAATATTCAAAATTCTAAAAAAGTTTTATAGGCAAGGAGAGTTGAACACAAGACCACTTAGTAAGTGTTTGTGCAAATTACCACTAAACTAAGTAACAATTTATATTAGTTTTATGTATATAAATAGATTTATTATAAATGTATATATAAATAATAAAAAAATTATAAATAATATTAAAAGAGCAAACTCACGAGCTGAGCTTTGAAAAGATTGAGCTTGACTCATTTTACTAAACGAAGCTCAAAATAAAGCTCAAGATTGAGCTTGATTTGAGCCCTTAACGAAGTAGCTCATGAGTTATTCACAAGGTAGCTCGGCTCATTGACACTCCTACAGGTGCATGATTATGTTTATTGGCTTCAAAATTCTTAATAGCCTTATCTATCAATAAGTGTCTAAAATTCACGTATTTGTCTTTATGTTACATTTATTTATGATGTTATGTTGTGAAGTTTGAGAGTCAAGAATTAAGAGTCATGTTTATGAAGTCAGCAGTTGTGTTGTAACTCTATAAATACTTTCCATCAATAAAATGAAAGGCATGGTGTTTTGTTCTTAAAAATTATTAAGCAAGTACCTTACTTTGAGTGAGTGATTCCTCCTAGACAATCAAGTTTGTGGTGCTTCAGGTGACATCAGCGATTAGTAGCATTGAGGAACATCAACTACCCTCAAGTTGAGTGGCATCCCAGTTATTTCAGGCTCATTGATTCATATTATTGGTTCTAACCTTTATTGCAATGTCTGACCTGCATTAAACTTGTAATAAATTTTTAGTTTGTATGCATAAGTTGTGGTAGTATGTGATACTAATTTGATCTTTTTTAACTATCATTGTCATAGAATTGTCTTGGTGCACTTGATGGAACTCACATTAAGGTGAATGTGTTGAATTCTTGACTAGACCTAGGTTTAGATCTAGAAAGAATGAAATTTCAACCAATGTATTGGGTGTTTATGCACCTAATATGTAATTCATTTATGTTTTGGCTGGATGGAAGAGTTTTGTAGTTGATTCTAGGGTACTTCAAGATGCAATCTCTATGAGAAATGGTTTGATTATCTCTCAAGATAACTAAACTAAATTTATCTTGTTCATTAAATTTTAGGTAAGACTTTGTAATATAAACTAAATTAGTTATATTATATTTGTTAATAGGTACTTGTTACCTTTGATGCTAGTTACCTGAATTATGCTTAGGTCTTATGCCTTATGCCTTATGGAGGTACAATGTACCATTTGAAAGAATAGGATGCATGTCCTTGGCCTAACACTCCACAATAATACCTTAGCATGGAACACTCCTCATCTAGGAATATTATTAATAGGGCATGGGGATACTTAGAGGAAAATCATATTTATCCTTTCAAGGTGCAGTGTAGGATTATAACGACATGCTCCATGCTACATAATCACATTAGAAAAGAGAATCCATATGAAGCTAAGTATGATGCATGCACAGCATAATGGAAGAGATGAAGAAGAAGATAAGGCAGAGGAAAATAAAGATGGTGAAGGCAAAGATAGATATGTAGAATCAAGTCAGTCATGGACTGAGATGAGGGACAATATGGCACAACATATGTCTAATAATTAGAGGGCTATAAGGGTCATGTGATTTTGTATTATTAAACTACTATTTGAATTGTTGTCCAAACAACGTGAGTGTATTATGTTTCATGTATAAATAATGAATGATTTCATTATGTTTGTGATATTTGAGTTTCTGTAATTTTATGATGTCTGAACAATTGGAGTGTATTATTATTTTTTTTTTTATGCGTGCTATTTTGGAATGGTTTAGTTATTGGATTTTTGTTGGCCTTGTTTTAATTAGAAATTGATGCTCAAGGAAAAAGGAAGACAAAACTAAACATCACTGGTCAAATGCTGGATTCTAAGCTAGTAAAGTGCTTAGAAGACTTAGCTAACTCAGGATAATGGAAATCAGATACTATAACTTTTAGGGTTGGATTTGTTGGCCAACTAGAGTTATGGCTGCATGAAAAGCTCTATGGTTGCAAATTTAGAGCTAGCCCTCATATAGACTCAAGAGTGAAGCAGCTGAAGAAATAGTACTTCGCAATTACAGAGATGTTATTGCCAAATACAAGTGATTTTGGTTGGAATGAAGAATAAATGTGAGTGATTGTTGAGATAGGAGCAAGACTAGGTTTTTCTACTTCCTACCAGATGATCAGAAAACTTTTTATTTAAAGATCTTATTGAGTCTAGGGTAGTCATTTCTGCTCTGTATGTGTGTGAGAATCTATGTAGTATCAGTACAAGGTAGGAAATGCTAACTTGTCCTCTAAACTGATTATTATTATTTTTTTTATGTGATTAGAAGACATATCTTAGGTACTAATGGTATATGGGGTTGTATGTGAACTTTTAATCTAGGAACTTGTATTTGTAATATAATTTATGGATCTTGAAGACTTGTATGTATAAGTACTGTGTCTGCAGGTCGAATGTAGTTGTTAATGTGTTGGGACATATTTTTTTGATGAAGTATGTAATTTTATGTTAAAATGGGTATTTCTATAAAATAAAATAAAATGTAAAAAAGAGTATACTTGGGAATAGTCATTGGTTTATACCAAACATGGGAATAGAAAAATATTTCAGATTCTTGGATTAATTTTGACACACCTAACTAGTTACATAATTTTCACCATTGAATGAATTTTCTAGACAAAAGTTCCCAGAAAAATATATGCTAAACGATTAGATGCTTTAACTCAAACCAAAAGGCCCCTAAAAGGCTAATTTTGGAGCTGATTGGCTTGCCAAGTGTTGAGTCACCAATCACTATTGCCTTGGGTTTACTTACATTCCTTTCTTAATGGTGTTGCCGTGGTCTTTGTTTTTAGTTTCATCTTTGTTCGGATTTTGTCCGGTTTGTACCAAAAAAGAAAGGGAAAGAAAATAGCTTCCCAAAGAGAAGCTCAAGATATGATTGTCAAATTAATCCATGGAGAAAAGTCTCCCTTATAATGTTAGATAGTTTGTAATAAATGTGGAGATTTAAAGTCCCATATTGAAAGATAAAGAGTTGATTAAAACTTAATAAAGAGAAGCCTATTTTTTAAGTCAAATAATATATAATAGAAATACATAAAATAATATATATATGTATATTTTTTTTACTTAAATGACTTGAACTTGGACTTGGACTTGGGCCTTGGGCAAGCCTTAAATTGAAAGTTTTTTTTTTTGTGAATTGATATTATTAGTTATTGATGTCTTCTAGGATTTTTAGTTATTAATACCTTTTTAAATTCAACAGACATATTAGTAAATTAATTTAATAAACGTATCTGTTGAAGATGACTTTTAGTATCCAACAGACATAGTTAAATTAATTTAATGTATGTATCTGTTGAAGATGACTTTTCAATATCTATATAAACTCTTCATCTATTCCTGATAATTATCAAGAGTTTTAAAGTTCTAAGAGATTTTGTTGTATCCTGGAAGAGACTTGTCTGTTTCCCCTAAAGAATACACAGGCAATATCTCTTTAAAGATAATGATTACACCCCTCAAAGCCTTCTTTACACATACTATAATTTTTTTTTACTAACATATAATTCTTAAGTCATGTGCAAATGAGGCTGCAAAAGTAGATACAAGTGAATTGAATAACGTTTTGAATCTTTGACGGTGAGAAAAAAGCAAGATAGCAAAAGTGAAGAGGGATAGCATTCGAAATGAATTATTCAAGTTTTAATTTAAATAATTTAAATGTAAATTTGATTTAATATTGAAAAAAAATCATTAGATATTCAACGACTAATAAATATTTACATTGCCTTATTTAAATTTATTTAATTCAAATTTTAATCGTAAAAGTGAACAAGAAAATCTTACTTCTCTTTTTGGATTAAGAATTTCTTGACAACTTCTTCTAGTTGTGATTAGGAATATAATAATAAAACATTGTGAAAAAGAAAAATGGAGAAATGTGTGTGTACGTAATATTATAGTCAAGGAATAAAAGAAAAGTCCTACTTCATAACCATATTAAACTGAAACGGCATAAAAGTCAGAACGTATCCCGTACTTCATGCTTGAAGACTTCCAAGACCAATAATTCAAGGGTTTTGGTAGCTTAACAATATTTTATAAAATCCTTTCTGTCCAAAATATTTCAAATATATAACATGTAAATTAAATATAAAGGCTAATGCTTATTGCTCATTGCTAGGGAGAAATTTGAATTGAATAGAATATGATTTCAGTACACGAATTCGAATGGGGATACTTATACGAATGTAATATAAAATTTGAATTCGAATATTTCGAGTATTTTGGTAAAAAAATCATAAAGTTTTTTTGAAGAATTTTTCACTAAAAATATATATTATTTCGAATATTAATTCAATACTAATTCAAATTATTCTTCGAATATCAAATCGGATTATGTACTATTAGAGTTATAATTTAAATTGAAATTAAAATTTGAATTCGAATCCAAATCCAAATCCGAATTATTTGATTTGAGTTCCACCCCTACTCACTCACCGCATAAGGAATCTTGCTTAATTTTGTAGCAAGCATAATAAAAAAAATCAAACTTGTTGATCCATAGTAGACTATTAGACTGTAGAGTAGGCAAAACACGCTATCCATAGTTTCCTCTGTTTGCCTGTTTGAATGTCTGTTTTTCCTCCTTGTAATTGGTCTTGAATACAGGATCAATTGGTATCTTGTGCCCGCGTATTAACTATTAACTACTAATGACAAATATAAACAATAAACTAATGATGTGTCAACTAGTGTGGGTGGAGTAACAATAAACTCGTTAATAACTTGCAAGTTACTCGTAGTTGAGAGTTTTTTTAATATAGAAATAAATTATTTGTAGTTTGCGTGATTGAATCATTTAATATATGTTTATTATTTATATATAAATATCATTAAATTAATTAACTATCTAATAAATCTTGTGTTCAACTCCTTTTAAAAAGGTTCACAAAATATTTAGTAGTCCTATTTTCTTGAAATATATGTTTAGAAGAAGCCCAAGCAACTGCATCCACCACAACAAAATAAGATATTGTTGCAATAGATTACTAGCAAAATGTTTCCCTTCACAAAGAAAATCACAAGAAAAAGAGCCCTAAAAGCGAGTGAGAAGTGTTCAAACATTACGTATGGACGTTTCATTACTTATTAATTATTTTAGTAAAAAAGAGAGTATTATTGATAAATCTTTTTTTCTAAAAGTATATTAGGTGTACTCGAACACAACATTAAGGGATGAGAGAACAGGTAACAACCACTTAAAGCTAAATTATCGGTAGATATTATTGATAAATTCTAATGGTACTTAAGAAAAAACAAAAAATTGATAAGCTTTAATTAGAGTTAGTGTTGTGATATGAATTTTAGCTTCGTTCATTATAATTCAAACATATATGTTATAGTTGCATTTCTTAACAAGATATAAAAATCGTTATAAATTGATGAGTAATAAACTGTTATTTATTTATAGAGATCTCTTCATAAAAGTAATTGTAGTGATATAAAAAATATTGTTCATATAATAATTGATCAAGCTATCATAAAAATAAGCAGATCTGACCTGACTACGTATCAGTGTGCACCTTTAAGAGCACGTAGGCCTCCTCTGTTTTAACTCTTTTGAATCTTGATTACTGCTTAAGCATCAAAGAAACCAAACATAACAAACAACTTCACCACTTGGCTTGTCAATTATTGTCTCCAGTTTTTTTTATATTTTCTCCAAAAAACAAAAAGAAAAGAAAACCAATTTAGCACTGTTAATTAATATTAGATGGAAGCGTTCAGTTGTATGGTCAAAGTTATTATTTTAAAAAAAAAAATGAAAATATAGATAGATTATATCACACTTCCGTAGAAAACATTACATCCATATCTCCATCACCCTTTAGTTGAAGTATTCCCACCATACCAATATTGGAATAAAGCTTAGGGTTTCTCTACATTCAACTTCGATTATTTGTAAGAACGTAAATTTACTATCAATTGCTGTTTGTGGTCAAAAGATTGAAATTCTCAACCTATTGAGAAGCACTTCTTGAGTTCATTAATTTACAGTAATATGAAATTTATATATGTAAAAGTCATGTTGTATTCGAGTTATGTGAACCTTGACTATTCAATTTTTTTTTATTCAATGAAAAGTCGATCATCAAATTATAATTAAAGAACTTATTTCAATTTTATTTCAATTATTATTTTTTTTCGAATTTAAAAAGTGAATAAATAAAATATATTTTTTAACTGGTCTAATTAAGAAATAATATTATTGGATAAGCAAGTTTTAGATGGGTTCTAGCTAGCCAATGGTCACCAACTTTGAAGCAATGTCCATAATCGAAAGGCCCACAGAACCAGCTCTGATCCTTCTACTGGTAATGCTCATTAAAAAAAAAAAAAAAGCAGGAAAACAAAACACTATTCAAATAAAAATAAACACACCAACAAACACTAATATAACAAATAAATGCACTTAGCCCATCGCCTATGCTGTTCCTCAATAAAGTTTCCTTTTTAATTGAAAGAAAAGACAGAGAGACAGGGTCCCATTGTTTGCTTAAGCCAGTTCATTTGCTAGCCGTTGAATTTTCTTTTCTTCTCACCCTCCCTCCGACCAAACAATATAGAGTCCCACCGCACCGTCTTTAATTATAATGCTTTTTTATACACGTTCTGATTGGCTGATAGCTGTATTTGAATTCAACCCCTCAACTAATACACTGCAAAGTTAGTGTATATGTTCCAAAATTTTTTAATAATAATTCTTCTTATTAATAAACTAAAAAAACGAAAACACAAGTGCCTGCCTATCAATTTATAGTTTAATTGTTAAAGAAAATTAGATTTAAGTTAATATGACACTTAACCCAGTAATAAGTGACTTACTTGTATTTGATATATTTGCTCATACATCAAATACAAGAAAATTTTCCTCTTATTTTTAGAAGAAAAAAGCAGGGGAGCGGTTGTTGTGTCCATTTGAATACATTGCTTACTGATATTTGTGTCTTTTGCCTTCCACTTCTCCATCAAGGCTGCTTCTTTATCATTTAATTAAAAAAGGAATGAGGAAATGACACTATTAACCTTAAAGGCTCATCATCTTCTCCCTCTTATAAAATCCTTGCCAATTCACCTTCCATGTTTAAGGGTTTTCTTTTCTTCTGTGAGGTCCATCAAAACCTCGCAGAAACAAGAAAACCCACCATTGTTTTCTTCTTCATCATAAAAAGTCTAGACCTTTATATATCTTTTCTTGATTTCTTATAGTCCTTCTCACTCTATTCTAGAAAACAGTAATAGAATTTGTTTGATTGATTTGTAATTATAATGCAGGTACATTCTCCACTTTTAGCCGAGAGGTTGTGGAATGTGTTAAGAATCACCTTCTACATGATAAGGAAGGGATTGGTATCAAAAAGGAAGCTGATTATGGACATGAATTTGATGATGAAAAGAGGGAAACTACTAAAAAAATCTCTTAGTAATCTCATGTCAATCCATCATTATCATCATCATTCTAAGAACGCGTCGGCACGCGGTGGCTACGGCATACAGGAATATGAATTTTCTTGCAGTAACAGTCCAAATCCTGTTTTTTTCCATGTGTCAAAGCGAAAACACCATTTCAACTTCCCCTGCATTAACACCCCTCAAGTTATGGAAGAAGAGCCTGAACTAGATATTGCATTAGAAGCTGAAGCTGAGCAGCCTAATAAAGATGTGGTTTTGGTGCCTAAGACCCCGGAATACACGTTCAATTTCCGATTTGATGGATCTGACTTTCGCTCCGGGAGATAAACGAAGCCCACTATTGTCACCATTTTCTGTAAGATTATCTAATTTTTCATCAGTGGATGAAATTGATGAGAGTGGGAATGGACAAGTTGATGACCAAGCTGAGGATTTCATTAGAAGGTTTTACGAACAATTAAGGGCACAAAGAAGTATGCAATTGCTTCAGTACCAAGAAATGCAATACCAGGAAATGCTTGCTAGAGGGACTCATTGATCAATCTTCTACAGTATTGCTAAATCCATTTCATATTTGAAATTTTTTGGGATGATTTCTATCTTTTCCATTTCTATAATTTAATTCTTGAGTTGGGGATTTTAGAAACATAGGTCATGATTATTTTGAATGGATGTATAAGTATAATACTGGTTTGGAACGTTGAGTTTGTACTTTTCCCTTATAATAAATATACTATGGTGATCCTGATCCATCATAGTAGATGCTTCAACAGTTCAATGTGTTGGATGGTGGCATGTATGATGGACCTTATGAATTAATTGTTGCTTGTGCTTTTGCCTTTATAATTAAGTGGTTTAGACTTTTGAAACCCACCACCATTCCAAATTTTCACCTACTTTTTTGAGCTTTTCATGTTTCCAACCATCATGACTTTTAATTCTTTTGAAGCAACTCATCCCCAAAAAAACCATATTATTAGTTATATAGTCTATTACACTTAGATATAATATAAGGGTGAGTCAAAAATAAATTTATAATATTCTATTGTTATTAAACGAGAGCGAACCTTGGCGCAACGGTAAGTTATTCCTTCGGATGACCTGTAGGTCACGGGTTCGAGGCGTGGAAAACAGCCTCTTTGCAAAAATGTAAAAGAAAGGCTGCTTACATGTAAGCCCACCCTTACGTACCTGAATTTTCAAAGTAGTTGTTTTGAAGGTCCTTTGAGAATTCATAGGCTTGGCCTTGGAGCGTACATGTGCGCCCTACCCTCACATACCTGAATTTTCAAAGTAGTTGTTTTGAAGGTCCTTTGAGAATTCATAGGCTGGCCTTGGAGACTTTGGTGGGGAGACATTTATTGTAGTGCACATAACATATTTCATGAAGTAATTGCCTCTCTTTTTCTTTGTTTGGAAGGAGGGAATAACTGAATTAGTAAGGCAGGTTAATGGTTTTTTTTGTCTAATAGTTTATAATGGAACTTTATTATTATTTTTTCAAAGTCCGTGGGAGGTCTTGAAGCAAGCTTCGAACTAATAAAATAAACTGGTTCAGAAAATAATATATGAAAGAAATTTGTAGGAAGGTGTTTTCAGTATGATGATTTTGTTGAAGAGGTGGGTTATTCCTTTATACCTAACAATACGAGAATTTCGTATTTTGTAATTGTTTATGGCAATTTGATTGATTGCAAGCTAAGAGTCTATTTCAAGCTTATAATCAAACTAAACAATTATGGGTTATTGGTTTCATTCCTAGTACTAAGTACTAGCAGCAACAATGTTAATTATTAAATATAAAGATGAATAAGAATATGAAAAGACAAAGTAAATTAAATGAAATGGAAAAGACAAATGTGATAAAGGGTAAGTTGATTGATTTGTTTTTGAACCTCTTAAATGATAATTGAGGCCAGTATTTATAGTTTTAATGACAGTAATTTGAAATTCAAATTAGTAATGGTGACAAACGGTTAAGAAACTGTTGATTAATTAAATTATCCAACTATCATATTAAACCGATCTAGTCAATTCAGTTTGCCAAATGTTAACCATTTCTCAATAATTAGGCTGATAGAATAACTAAGTGATACATTTTGACCTACATATATACTTGTTTCAAATTCTATAAATACTGACTTGATATTTTTGGGATGTTAACAATAATATAAATGACAAATCAACAGTTTGAGTGATTTCAGTTTCTATTTTCATAATGTTAAAACTAGATTTGACCAACTGAGGTGTCTTCACATGGATGACCTATAAAGGGGCAGTCCTTTGGATTTGTGAAAACTCTAATGCTAAAGTCAGTATATGATTAGAGTATAGAAGCTAAAACGCTGTAAAAAAGAAGAAGTCAAGTTTAAGAAAATAACCTGATATGTTTTGGGGTTTTGAGCCCGTTTAAATAGGAGTTTATGATGGGGATATTAATCGTAGTAGTAATGACGTCCGGCCGCGTTATATAATAATGGATGATAATGACATATGTTATAATATTAATAGGAATTAATGGTAGCAATTACGATTTAGATTAGTCTGCTATACTTCAATAATGCCATGTGTAATATAATTGGATTGGTACAATCCTATATTATCACTAATCCCCCAAATATGAGTTTAAGAGCATAGGGACATGAGCTAAATGTTGTGGATCATATACCTGGGCCGTGTTCCCCCAGTTTGCAGGGTGTAATTTTTGTGTGGAACATATATATATAAATATATATATTTTAATTTTGGTGTTATCACTGACTCACTGACGTGATGCACTACTAGTGTGATGTTTTTATCATTTATGTTGATGCTATGCAATATTTTACCTTATAATTTATCCCATTTCACCCACCTCATAACTGCTTCACCTAATTACTCTCACAATTTTCAGCACTAACTGAGAAGTTTGGGTTTGCTGTGATAGCAGTTTATACTGAATTTTTGCCTGCTAATTGAGTTCTAATATGCAGTTGCATTTAAGCTGTATTGAAATAAACATCATACCTTTCTGTAAGTAATAGGGGTGAAAACCCAAGATTGTTTGCTGACATTGTAGCATTATGGGTAAAAACCCAAGATTTTGCTCGCTGATAGGGGTAATAATAGGCATTTGTATTTAAATTATACTGAAATAAACATCTTACCTTGCTTTGAGCAATATGGGTGAAAACCAAGATAGTTGATGTTGTACTGGCTTTGTAGCCACTTGATTTTTCTAGGTGCTTTGCCCAGGCGCTGGCTTTTTAGCCTGTTATGCCCACCACGAGTGTGACTGTAGGCATTTTAGCCATATGCCATCTTCTCAGGCTCTCTCTCTAAGTTAGGTGAAAACCCGGTATCTTTGGCGATTTAGTATCTGAGGAGTACCACTGAATAGCTGGGAGAGATGAAAAACTACTTGTTGCCTTTCTTCAGGGTCAGGTTTTTTTTGCCCGGGACCTTTATAGTCTCGAGGGAGGGACATATTAGATGTAACTCCTCCCAAGGACTATCATCAGCCAAAAAACTATGTATGAGCTCTTTTGAGCTATCATGATGCGCGGGCGATAGCCTCTTCCATGTTTGAAGACGATGAGCTCATTTTGATTTGGGGATTTAGTGCACAAAGGTTTTCCTGCAATGTATGGCTGAAAAGCCAAGCTCAACAAGAGACTCGTTAAATCCGTATATGTAAAAATATCTTGTTGGAGATAATAATTAGTAGTATTTTAAAAATAACTTAGTATAAACTCTTGATTTACCTTTCACGAAGTGCTCACCTTTTGATTATGATATTTGATCCCTGAGATTTATGTAGGGGGAGGAACATTTGCCTTTTGTGGTTGTTATTTGACCTCTGTATATTTTGTTTTTTTGTATTGAGTTATATGTTAAATCACTTGAAACATTTATCAAACACTCAATAATAAGTATGACTTTGTCATCAATGGACTTGAGCTTGAAAAAATAATTAAGTTATTTCTAACGGCCACAATTAAAGCCAAAAATTAAGTTCATATCATTTATACAAATGCTAAATCATAAAATCATCCTCCAAACATCATTTTATCATAAATATGTGAATATTGTTTGTCAAAAATAATAATCAATTTTGAAGGCATGTTGTAAGACATTAAATTTATATCATAGTGGCATACTGGCCACATAATGGTTTTACTTATTTCTTAATAAGGATACTTGGAAAATTTAATATGTAATTATAAAATTTAAAGATATATCCGTAAAATTCCAAAATTATGTAGATCATCTATATGAAAATATTGAATCTAGGGAACTATATGCAATTTTCTAGAATCATACAGGTAATTTATATGAGAATATAAAGCCTGGGGTCTATGTATAGTTATCCCAAAGTAATTATTTTGAACTTGGGGTTATATTTGTAAAATATGAAAGTATTTGTGGTAACAATATAAATTATTGAAGTTTTGGATACGTATGTAATTATAAAAATTTTGAGCCAAATATAAATATATATAAATTTTTGTACCTAATGTGTGAATTTCTAAAACTTTTGGGATAATTATGGAAATATTATAAAATATTTGGCCATATAAGTAAAATATAAAAGTACTTGGATCATATTGCAAGTTTACCAACATTATGGATTTGGGCTGACCTCTTGGATTCGGGCCGAGATGTTGGGCCCAAGTAGGTGAAACAAAGCTTTGATTGACTTGGTTGGGCTTGTGAGGCTATTACTAGGCTTGCCCATTAAAATAATCGTATAGGACTTTCCAAGTCCAAGCAAATGCAGAATAAAAAAACTTACCATTTCCAGTACCAATCTCTGACATACAAAGGTGGTAAGAAGTAATTTCCAGCACCAATATATTACCAAATAAAACAATTTAAGCTGGCATTCCAAATGAGTGAGCTATCTATTCCTCCAAAGCATGGACATTAGATTGGAGTTAATCTATATCTTATTATGTCTGCCTACTGATGAACTAAGCATGAAAATTTGATTTAGACAACACAAAGTCCAACTCTGTGTATTCACAAATAAATCATATTATGATTGAGGACTTGTGGAATTATTAACTAATCAAATGTGTTAATTGGGTTTGGTAGGGTCCATTATGTCTCCATCTTATGGATGGAAAACGTAGCTCTGAGCTCCTCTTTAGTGATCCAATTTGGACTTTAAAAGGTCCAACTAAAAACATAATATTAGTATTTTTTTTTCTCTCTCCTTTCAATTGTAACGTATCTCAACTCAACTAAGCCTTAAAATCCTAAACTAATTGGGGTCGGCTTATATGAATCATTTTTCTCCATTCGCATCGATCCAAGACAAGATTTTCATTAATTCCTAGCACAACCATATCTTTCTTGATGACTGTCCCCCATGTAAGTTTCGGTCTCCCATTTCCCCTTCTAATACCTGGCACTTGGACCAAGTCACCTTGCTTAATTACTGCGTCCATTGGTCCGACGTTGGATAGTGTCCAAACCAACGTAGACGATTCTCCTTCGTTTTCTCCTCAATAGGTGCTACTTCCACCTTCTTATGAATATTCCTCATTTCTTATTCTATCCTTTCTTGTATGTCCTGTCATCCATCTCAACATTCTCATTTCGGCTACTCCCATCTTATGCGAATGTTGCTTCTTAACTGCCCAACATTCGGTACCATACAGTATAGCTAGTCTCACTGCCGACTTATAAAATTTTCCCTTTCAATCTATTCGGGATTTTAGGATCACATAAAACTCCCACAGCACTCCGCCACTTCACCCACCTTGCCTTAATCCTATGGTTTACATCATGTTCAATTGCACAATCTTTTTGTATAAATAACCCTAAATACTTAAACACATCATTTGTAGGGATTGTCTGACCGTCTAAAATTATATCATTCGGGCCTCCTCTAGTTTCACTGAAATTGCACTCCATACATTCAGTTTTTGTCCTACTCAATCTAAGACATTTAGATTCTAGCGCGTTCCTCCACATTCCTAGTTTAGAATTTAAACCTTCCCTAGTTTCGTCTACCAACACGATATCATCGGCAAAACAACATGCACCATGGAGCCCTATCTTGAATATTATAGGTAAGTTCATCCATGACTAAAGCAAATAGGTAAGGACTTAAGGATGAATCTTGGTGAACACCTATCGTGATCGGGAACTCTTCAGTTATACCATCAACAGTATGCACCTTACTCATTACTCCCTCATACATATCTTTAATAACTTCTACATATTTAGTTGGGACCTTTTTCTTCTTGAGTACCCACCACAAGACTTGTCTTGGCACTTTATCATACGCTTTTTCTAAATCAATAAAGACCATGTGAAGATCCTTTTTCTTTTCTCTATATTTCTCCATTAATCTCCTAAGTAGAAAAATAGCCTCCACTTGTAGATCTTCCTGGCATAAAGCCAAATTGATTCTCAGAAACTAAAGTCTCATTCCTAAGCCTACGCTCAATCACTCTCTCCCACAGTTTCATTATATGGCTAATAAGTTTTATACCTCGATAATTCGAACAACTTTGAATATCTCATTTATTCTTATAAATAGGGATTAACGTACTCTTCCTCCACTCATCTGGCATTTTCTTGGTTACTAAAATCTTGTTAAAAAGATTTGTAAGCCAAGTTACTCCAATATCTCCTAGGCATCTCCAAACTTCTATTGGAATATCATCTGGTCCCAATGCCTTACCATTCTTCATCTTATGCATAGCTTCTTTAACTTCCTGAGCTCTAATCCGATGAACAAATCGACGGTTCATATCATCAAAGGTGTCATCAAGGTCTCCAAAATCACCCTCTTGACTCTTCATTAAATAAAGTATCGAAATAAGTTTGCCATCTCTCATTAATCTCATCTTCCTTAACTAAAACCTTATCAGCCTCATCCTTAATGCACTTAATATGAATTAGGTCTTTAGTTCGTCTTTCCTTTTGCTTGGCAATCCTATAAATATCTTTCTCTCCATCCTTTGTCTCTAACTTTTGGTAAAGTCCTTCGCAAGCTTTGCCTCTGGCTTCCCTAACCGCTTTCTTAGCATTTTTTCTAGTTTGTCTAAAACATTTGTAATTATCTTCATTTCTGCACTTGTGTAATCTTTTATAACACTCTTTATTAACTTTAATAGCTTGTTAAACTTCTTCATTCCACCACCATGTCTCCTTAGTTCGGAGGTCTACGTCCTCTACTTTCTCCTAACACCTCTCTAGCCATATTCTTGATACGACTCGCCATCTCATCCCAAATCATGTTAGGCTCACCCTTCCACCTTTCAAGGGTCACCTTGTAACATTTTATCTTTAAAAAGAACCATCTTCCCTCCATTCAAATTCCACCATCTAGTCTTAATACACTTATTACTTCTACGCTTTTGCTTCCGCCACTTAACGCCAACATCCACAACCATAAGTTTATGTTGAGACACTAAACACTCACCGGGTAAAACTTTACAATCCTTACAAACCGCTCTATCAACCTTCCTAGTCAGAACCAAATCTATTTGGCTCTTATTCGGCCCCCTACTAAAGGTGATTAAGTGCGACTCTCGTTTCTTAAAAAACGTGTTAGCTAAAATTAAGTTATACGCAACTGTAAAATCTAAAATAGACTCTCCACCCTCATTCCTAACGCCATAACCATATCCTCCATGTACGCGTTCAAAACTCTCATTAGTACTTCCTACATGACCAGTTCAAATCAGCACCAATAAACAATTTCTCACCTGATGGTACTCCTTGAACTATCTCCTCTAAATCCTCCCAAAAAGCCTTCTTAGTAGATTCTCCCAATCCTATTTGGGGAGCATAGGCGCTAATGATATTAAATGCCTCCTCGTCTATCACCAATTTCACTAAAATTATTCTATCACTTTTCCTCTTGATTTCAACAACCTCGTCCTTCAAATTTCCATCTATAATAATCGCCACTCCATTCCTATTTCTAGTCTTACCGGTATACCACATCTTGAATCCTGTTCTCTCTATCTCTCTAGCCTTTTCTCATATCCACTTAGTTTCTTGCAAACAAGCAATATTAATCCTCCTTCTACTCATAGTATCTACAAGCTCTCTCAATTTACCAATAAGAGTCCCTATGTTCCAAGTAGCTATGCGAATCTTATCCTGGACTAGCTTATTTACCCACACCAGCCCTCGATGCAAGAACCCTTGCTCATTTTGCACCACACCCGGGCGCCGATGTGGCGCGCCACTAAGGATGTGACGACCCAACCCTTGTTCATTTCTCACTACACCCGGGATCCGATGCAACGCGTCGCTAAGAGGGTTACGCCCTAACGAATATTCGGTAGGATTCATCATCATAGGGTTTGACTAGTTTTACGCTGGCCATCAACCTATTGCAACCCTCCTCCTTTATCGCAACATACCTGATGAAGATAAATTTGTTTGATGGTTTGGTGGTGGGCTAGACTGAGTTGCATAGAGGCATGACACTACAATTTATTTCTCTGGCACGTCAATGATCATCAACGACTGTATTACGATGTAGTTGGACACATGGTTATCGAGCTACCTCTATCGTTGCAAGGTGTTCTATGTAGCCTTATTTCGTCCAAAAAGACAAGTAAGCCAAGAAATCTTAGAAAACCATGTAAATAGCTTTTTGATCTGATCAGGGTCCAAAATTTGTGTAGGAATCAAAAAATCCAAATAATAAGAATTCCCAAGAAGGACGCCAATGTTAAAATTAGATTTGATCAGTTGAGATGTCTTCCATGTGGCTGACCTGCAAAAGGGCGGTTCTTTGGACTTGTAAAAACTCCTGATGCCAAAGTCAGTATATGATCAGAGTATGAAAGCTAAAAAGTTGTAAAAAAAAAGAAGTAAGGTTTGAGAGTACAATTTGATATTTTTTGGGGTTTTGAGCCTTTTTATAAAGGAGTTTATGCTGGAGTATTAATCATAGTAGTAATTACATCCGTTATGACATCCGTTATATAATAATGAATGATAATGACATTTGTTATAACATTAATAGTAATTAATGGTGGTAGTTATGATTTAGATTAGTCTGTTATACCTTAATCATACAACTGTGTAATATAATTAGATTAGTACAATCTTGTATTATCACATACAAAATGAAAATTGTCTAAAAATTAAAATATATTTATTTTGGTTTGGGCTAGTGTCATGTTTCTAAAAAAAGTTTACTGAATTTTAAGGAATATAATAGATTATCTCAAAAAAAAAAAAAAATATATAAGATATTTATAATAGAAAAGTTGATTTTAGGTTTTTTTTTTTTGTTTTTTTTTTTTTCAACTCTAAAACTTCGAAATACGGCAAAATTTTGAAAACGCTCTCAATAAACATCCCCAATTACTACACCACATCATGCATCTTTTATTTTTTGAGAATATTTTAAACCATTATTTAAAGTAATTATATAAAGTCTCCTAGAAGATGGGGATTATTAGATATGCTTTGGTCGGTAAAGAGATTTAATTTTACCAACCAATTGTATTCAATCGGTAGTTAAAACGTGTGTTTGTTTTTTATCGGACCAACTTTTATGGTTGTTCGGTGTTTTCTAAATCCCTAGCATCCTCTTTCTTTTTCACACTACTCTCTTTTGCCTACCCATTCTTCCCATCTCTCTCTACATTTCCTTTGATACCCATTCTTTCTCACCTACAAGAACTACTACCGAACTCTTAAGTCTGTTACAATCGGTTCCAATCCTCCTATTGCTCCTTCCACTGATACCATTTTCTTCGAATAACTAAGAAATTGAAGTTAATCTTCGAATAACACTCAATACTCAGCTTACTGCCTTTAAAGCTTTGCTCCATAATCCGTTGAGGGACAAAATGGTCATCTTTAGGTGTTTGACTTGAAGGCCAGAATCAATGAAACGATAGTGGCCTGAAGCATCGTTTCTCTTGTTGTGGTGCTTGGAAAGGACACAAATATGTGAGTTTGGGGAGTTTAGAATTATTTTTTTGGATTTTGTGTTTTTGTATGCTTTTTTTTTTTTTTTTTTCATGTAAGTTCCCTAATCTAGGGCATGAAATTTGGTTTGCAAAGGTTTCTTGGTCTGGAATATAAGGTAATGTTTCTAGTTTTCTCTTAAATCTGTTTAGTTTTTTACTAAAAATTATTCTCTGTCAATACTAGAAACGTGTTAAAACAATTTATCTTTGTTAAATATTAACAATGCAACGATAACAAATAACAGAAATAAATTAGTAAAAAATATTAAATTTACGTGATTCACCTAATATAGGTTACGTCCACTACAAGAACTAAGCCAATGATAAAAGTTATTGAGGAATATTACAATTATTTAAATACTCTCACAAGAATTTGATCTCACTCTTAAGATTCAATTCTATTCACCAAATGTATTTTCATAGGATTTTCTCTCTGATATAATTTTCTCTCATATAAGGATATAAATATATAACAATATTAGAAATCTTAATTCTAGGTCTATTGCTATTATGACTTTTCATGAGCCCAGGCCTAAACCACCAAGCTAAAGAAATATCAGGCTTCATAAAAGAACAATCTTCCCCTTGCTTCTGCTAGGGACCTAATTGTCAATAACTAAGAATAAAATATTGTTGAATCTAATTTAATGCTGAGAACTTTACTAAATTTACATAGTAGATTAGTTTATGGGTCATGAAATTCGTCGCTTTGGTTGCTGGGGGAGAAAAAGAAAACTAAAGAATGGCAACTTAATTTTTGGTTCAGAGAAAGAAAATGGATTCATCTCAGTCATGGCAAGTCGTCGCTTGTTTGTTTTAATCTGTGGAATGTAATTACTTTCTGAGTTCAACGTATTGGATTCCACCCTTTGGACAAAAGGTTTATTATCTTGGTCATAGTTGATATTTATAACATTAGAAACTGATAAGTTGAATTAATTTCATTACTAAAAGGTATATATATACATATAGTATTTATGGTTTGTCCTTAAAATTTAAGGAGTAAGATATTGGAGTAGTTGCAGTATTTGCTATGTCTAGTAAAGATAATGAGAACCCTGACCTGACCCGACCCGACTCCAGAATCTGGATATTTTACATGATATCTAAGTTTGCGTTTGTAGATTCAGACAGAAGCTTGAATATCTTGTCTTGGTTTATATTTGTTAGAATCAGCTTTGCTACTGAACTTCATGCTTTGCTTGGTCGGTGAGAACATTTAAAAAATGAAATGGGACTTTGTTGGAGCATGTGCTTTCAGACGTGATTTATAGGGGATATGTGCATAGAACATCCTAAGTCAGGTGGTGTACAAAAAAGTGTATGTGACATCCATAAATGCAGTTCCGATAATATTACCTATTACTTATATTCCTGCTAAACACAATCAACACATTTATATATATATATATATATATATTTACTTAAATTTTACTACAATATTATCCGAACAACACAAAATTATCACTGAAACTATAAACCTATCTTCTTACAAATCTGTTGAAGAACATTGCTACAAATGTAAATATACCAAATATGACAATTTAATGCAGCAGACTCACTCTAAATTAGTAGGAACCAAATATGACTGAACCTTCACATATTTAATCCAGATAGCCATAAATTGCATATATCAACATGCAAGAACACAAATATAAGAAAATACAACTTGTACATATATTTACAATAATCTTTATACAAAATTTTTATTTCATTTTATATATTTACAACATACTAGTCCATATTTCTAGATCTGACTTCCACTGTCCAGATCTACTAACTCTAACCTAAAACAACTCTAGGTACAAAGGATCGGAGAATAGGGACAACAAAAGCACTCGGATTCGTAAATCCCGCCAAAAGAATACAACCTTGACCTAATTCATCCTCATTGCCACCAAAGCAATACATAGTCTTGGATCTGAGAGTAAACCCCAAAATACCCCATATACAACATAGATCTCCCAATTGAGGCATGTCAAACCCTATGTAATCACCGTCTCATTAGAGACTCATGCCAAAATAATCAAATCAGCTTACCCCCCGGCCTGGATCTCCTCGTCCACCATCCTCACTCCTATTGGAGTACCTCGTCCATCTCAAGACCTCTTTTGGATCCTTCTCCATCTCATCCATCTTCGAGTCTTCCTTAAACTCTAAATCCTCCATCAGGTGATCCTCGATGACTCACACTGTAATAAATAAAGTTTGTTCCCATGATGAATTATACTACAATTATGCTAAGTACTAAAATTATCGTAATCTTAGTTTTATTCAAACAATCGAAAATTGGTTTACAATCAATGTTTTAAAACTAACAATTGTAAACTTATTAAAATAAACTTAGGTTTACAATATCCCTTAACACTTCACCTATATATTCCCTACTCTTTCTTAATTTATTTCATGATTCAAGTTACTAACCTAGAGTTCTTAGTTAATCATGAACATCTTCCAATGTTCATAATAATATCCCTATTAACTAATCCTGTATATTCCTATAATGAATTAAGTTATGAATGACTCTTAAGTTCAATTCCAATTTGGTTCATATGGCTAGGAAGTATATTCCTATCTTCCAAACAAATCAAATTATTCAATAAGATGAACAATTCAAACATATGGAAGTTCATCTAAGGCTCACACTAAATTCACTTTTCCAAGTTAAATAAGGACTACTAATCAATCTAATTGGTTATTAGTCAATTAGAAGCATTAAGATCAAAATGAAAAACAAAAAAAAAATTAAATAACTTGGAACCCTACATGAATTAATTAAAGCAAATAATACATAAGCTACATGTTAAGTTCAATTGTAAGTTTAGAAATAGGACTACTCTATTCTAGCTAAAGTAAACAAAAACATAATTGAAAAAGTTGTTACAAGCAAACTAGAAAATGAGAAGAAAAGTGAAAAAAACGAGAAGTTGTTAGGCTTCCGGTCTTCAGGAACTCCTTGATATCTTCTAACTCACTTACTCTGATGTGCGTTTAACCCCCCGCCTTCTCCTCTTTTTATAAGCCTTTTTCTCCTAGTTTCAAAACAAACAGAAGTCTGATTGAACACGTACATGCAATGCGGCAGCATCACCTTTGGCACTGCGGCACCAATGCCTCTGTTTGCCAACGAAGTCGTTTTCATTTATGGTGCCATGACTTCCTCCTCCCAGCGCTATGGCTCCATCCTCTCTAACTTGATGATGTAAAATTTGGAATCCTCACACCCTAGCACCATCTTACACACTGCTATGGTGCAATGTTCTCCGACTTCATGCTTGAATTTTCTGGACTTTACCACAACGGTGCTAAGGTTTGTACCTGTCGCAGTGCAGGGCTCTTAGGTGCTCACTTTCTTCTACTGCTTCAACGTTGCAGTGCCAAGGTACACCACGCTGCAGCGCCTCCTTTAACTTTACCCGCTTCATTTTGGACAAGGACACTGTTCAAAACAATTTAAACACAAAGTAAATAACCAAACATAAACAAAACTACTTATAATTAAAATATAACATGTCACACCCCTCACAGAGGCATAACTGGCCGAAAGATTGGATAACCAAATCTCCATAACCCTGACTTTATCATAACTGAATATATACGACTCTTGACTAGATTAACACATAAAGACAAATTTTATAAAACAAGAATTAACTGTAAAAGATATTTTACTTAAATAAATAACAATTTACTGAAAATTTTGGTAGAGATTCCTTGAGATATGGAGCATGCCCCAAAAAACAACCACATATATTCCTATTTTTACACAACAACAACACAAAGACAATAAAGAGCTTCACTTTGTGCACATCATAAATAAGATAATTAACTAGACTTTTACATCATACCAAATTAAACATCCCACAATTTTATTGTGACCTACAAACTTTTATCCTTGACTTCAAGTATGAGATTCCGAATATCCCTTGTCGCCAAACACTTGGCAACGCCCAGTATTAGTATTTTCCATCCCTTGAGATTCTATTACTAAAATAAACCATAAAGAGGGGTGAGTCATACAGATTTCCTGAGTGAAAAAACGTATCCAAAAGGTACTAGCAGTCACTCAACACTAGTATATAACATATATAGTTCAATTAATATCATGTAACAATATTCATGTATCAATTCAAAATACGCATACATTTGTAATCGTCATATATTCATAACTCTCATGATTCATAGGATAAAAAATCAATCACAAGCATACAGAGCAAGCAAAAGGCCAACAAGTAACTCAACTTTGCACAACAGTATCTCCCCTTACCGGGTATTTATGCACTCGCACAACAGATTAATCTCTATACATAATCCATCTCACTAGGGTTGAGCACTCAATTATCAGAATCAGAACATATTAGCATTTCAAATCAGAATATCCTAGGTTCACCTGGATTTCAGTTTCGAAAATAAAATTATTTTAGAAAACATTTCACTTTGTTGACCCTTATCAATCACAAACAATATAATTCAAATAACTCACTAAAACACTACACTTGCTTATTTTGTTTATTTAACACATTTATTCAAATACAAATACAATTACACATAATAATCTAGCCACCAAAGGGTAACAATTAATCACTCACCGTTTACTAATCTTACTCGTCACTCTCTCTTGCGTTCACTTGTGTTATTGACCTGTCGAAATATTTAGGAGCTGCAATTAAATTTTCCAAGTATTACTTAGTTTATAAATTTCAAAGTTGTAATACTCTAGTTACTAAAGCTCATGTATCCATTCAAATTTCAGTCTAACTAAGTTCCAATATTTTCACTTTCTTTAATCATTTAACCAATGATGCTTTACTTTGTATTTTTAGACTTTTATTTAATTTCAAATAACAATTAACTACCAAGAAACAAAAATACCAAGTTTTCCTTAACATTATAATTAGTTTCTCTTATATCTTTTACTGAGTATCTTAAATATATTTTTAAATTCCTTGAATGTGTATGTATGTATGTTTATACATTCACCAAGAAATCCCATATTTTAATTATTAAATTTTAAATAAAGTCAACTACTCCAAATCATTGGAGAATTCAAATTCTATAACTTAACCTTAACATAGTCTAATTCCATGTTTCCTAATTTACCATTGAACTAATGAAACCTATGTAAATTAACTTTTATCTATATATTAACAAAGTAAAAAAAAAAAAAAAAAAAATTTTTAAAAGGATACTGCAGGCACCAGGCACACATCCATAAACAGGATTTTCCTTCTTTTGATAGATTGTGCTTTAGGAATGATTCCATAGACCAACGCATAAACCTTTTGATTCAGACAACAAATGGTTGGTATTTAAGTCTAGGCTAGTAGAATAAGGAACAAAGTCCTCTATCTCAAAAATTAATAAAGTCTAACTGAATAATAAGTTAAACAACCATAAATAGCTGTAAGCTCACAGTAACCATAAGAAAATAACAAAGCCTAACTCTTGATTTAAGCCTCAATCCATTCGCCCAAACTCCAACATAACCAAGAAAACATAAAAGGAAATGAAATAACCAAAACAAGGGCCGACTAAAGCCTACAGTTCTTATGCTAAAATGTCACGAATTGTAGCCTGAATGGTATAGATTATTATTTATTATTATGAATATTGTTAATATTGCTATTAACCCTACAAAACTTTACTACTGCAAGTGCAAATTTTAGCTTATATTGAAATTCTCTAAGCCTTTGTTTTTGTATACTCTTCATCAATCAAATCAAGAAGAAACTCCTTCTACAATTTAGGAACTTTATAATTTTTTTAATCTCTAAAAGAGGTGAACTTCAAATCTTTTAACTCCTATACGTTCTAAACCAAAGACCAGTAAACAAACTACATAAAAATAGCCTGAAATCTAGTTTACTCTTTATTTCAAAAAGAAAAAGACTAATGAATTTTTATTTTTTTTCCAGCTAGCTACTACCATTACCAAACGATTTACTCCATTTCTTAAATTCAGCCAAAAAGTAATAAATTACAACAAGATATTTGACAATACATAAATAACTCACAACAAGCTAGACATACAGTATGAAGGAAGAACCAACTCACTTAGTTGCAAGGGAGCTCTCCATGGCAAACATAATGAAATACACGAGCAGCACAAAGGAAGGGAATTTTAGCCCAATCAAAGGCTGCTACACCCAGAAATTGAAGGAAGAAAGAAAATATGATGTATAAGCAAAGCTATAACCAGAAAGGTAAAGGATTTTTCGAGAACCAAGCTGTTAAATCTGTAAGCTTTCAAAGGTTTTTAATGGAGGCCACTAACAGGGAAGAAGAAAGAACTTGGCAGAACAAAAATAGAAAGGAAAAAGTAGAAGGCGGTGGAGTAAAGCTTCTCCACTTTTCGGTCAACAAGAAGATAAAGCAAGGAGGAGAGAAAAAAAATCTATCAAGTCAAGGGTTAAAAGTTTTATTTGTGGTGTACATAATTCCTACAATTATACTTGTATACACACACACACACATATATATATATATATATATATTTATTCCATTTTATTTGCTTTGTACATACTATATTTCACACATAACAAAAAGCGTACATAGGACAAGGTCTAAAAGGATTAAAGTCAAAGTTAATCAAATTCCTAATGTATAATTATTCTTATTTTATACATGTATACATACATACATATATATATATATATGTACACACACACATGCTAATGTTCATTCACTTTAAATCTAATTTGCGTAATCTTTTATTCGCCTATTCACATAGATTATGTACAAACATTCTAAAATATAAATTAAACTATCAGGGTATCATATAACACCTTTAACTACTAAAATCCTAAACACACATAACTTAACTTAAAACAGCACTCCTAATTGAAATCTAACTATTAACTTAGGGATTTAGCATGATTTAGGACTCACAATTATAGTGAAATAACTCTATTTTACAGGGTTATCACACCCCCAACCTTAACATTTTGCTAGTCCTTGAGGATAAAAAATAAAATAAAATAAAATAAAAACATAGTTAGACATATAATATATTGGACTAAATATTCCCTTAAAATCCTATAAGTTATCTCAAAGACTTGACTTAATATAAAACACAAGTATCATTCAAGTTCATCATTTTCGAACGAATATCAAGTGTGTGCACGCAAGATCTCTTTACCAAGATTCCAATAAATCCTGATAAGTTTATATCAGAATGGACTACATACTAAGATTAAAACTCCCAGAAGTTGACTTTTTCCTCAATTTCTCTACTAATGTAGGCTAACACTGAGTCAAAAATCATTTGGACTTAATTAAGCCTGTAATGTAAGGTTAGGGTAAAGGTTGGATAAATGAAAATTCAATACAACTTACTTACCCTAAGCATACTAAATCACCATGTGACATTGTTTGAATTTCACCAACTTAGTAATATACCCATCTTAACTCAGGCTTTCTTTTCCTCAATATAGCCTAATTGTTCTATTCTCATTTCATTGCTAACCTTTTATTTTCAAAGCAACATGAAGGGTGCCTCACCTACAAACTTGTTTTTCATTGTGATTAGAGTGTGAACAAAATCTAACTTGATTCACTATTCTCCTTATTTTTCTTCAACTTTGTCTTTGACAAAAGCTCATAGTCTTGTTTTAGACAAAAACTCATACTATTTCCTAGTATGACTAATATGCTTAAAATAACATGGTGCAAAAAGTGGTATAAAAATAAAAGGTTAGGCTAAAAGTATGTAGGTATATGAAAGAAAAGGCTTAAGCTTAACAAGGGTATACTAAAGGTTAATTATATCAAGGTAGGCTAGAAAGCTCAAGCGATCTAAAAATAGCCTAAATCATATTTCTAACTAAGTCTCGCCTAGGATTTTGCCTCAAAAGAGAATTAAAGCTAATTCTAGGGCTTCAAAAATAATCTTAAAGTTCATTACAACATAAACTCTCTCTAAATTATATTGACAACCCAGGTAAAAGAAATCCTGTGCATGAATGTATAAAATCCATCCTAGTCATAATAAACTGAAAAAAATTCTTGCAACTTATGAAAAGTCAACTTCAAAGAGATAAATAGGTGTTATCATGGGAATGGGAAACAATTATCACAGCATAACACAATTAACTAATTGAAGTAACATTTAAACACTTGAATAAAACATACTAAATGCTTAAACATCCACATGACATCCTAAATACCACTGAAACTTAAAAAACTGAAGGTTACAATTGAATAATTTTATTTTATAATTGAACAATTACACCCATAAACTAAAACTAGGCAGTGTCCTCAGCACTTTAATTAAGGAAAAGATAAAAGAAAGAGAGAAGCGAAGAAAAGAAAAGAAAAAATCCATTAATTCCAAGAAAAGGTTAGTCATCCATGACATTGTCAATATCAAACTCTAGTGGTTGAAATGGAGTAGTTGGCACTAGAAGTGGATGGTAGTTACAAAGAAGTATCCCCATGCCCATCCATACAGTCCTGAAGAAATGGGTTGTTCTAGAAGAGAATAGCATTTGTGAATGCATTCTGCTTAGCCGCTTACATTTCAAGGCAAGATAGTCTCTAGGGTATGGACTTCACTTAGCAAGGCAAAGGAATTTCTAGAGTAGAATAACTTGTGTCACCTGCTTCCATAGCTTTCTGGTAAAATCCTATGATCAACTTATCATTAATCACCTCCTTCAGATGTTCTAACTCCTCACTTGTATCCCCATGCCATCCATAGCCCCAGGTTTTTTCCCCCGTGCACTCTGCAAGATGGTATTATGTATCACAACACCAATATCAATGGATTTAGTTGGGAGAATTATGTAGCATAAGATGACTCTGTCCTTGGTCACATCATTAGCATGGCCACTGGGAAGGAGATTGGCTAAGATGAAATAATACAAAGCCTTTACATTCATTGTCCAAGAGACTGGCCTTGAAAGATATTGGTTCCTCATTTGTCAACTTCCACTTAGCATTTGGGAAGCATAGAGGATCAATGATAGTAGATAATCAATTCCTCTTATCAAAAGCTGCACGTACTGCACGTACTCATCATTCTCTATGCTAAGGGTTAGGTAGTAAGCATTAATGATGGCACTATTGAAGGCTACTTGTCTCCCTCGTACAACCATTCGGTTGTTTTTGTGATCCCATGCATTCGCATAGAATTCCCTCACAACTAGGACCACAACAGCCTCTGGTATTTGACAGAATTTCTCCCAATGCTGATTCACTATTTGGAATGAATGTGTGGGAGACTTTGTAATCAAAAAGAAAACTCTCTTTCCTAACACATGTTTCTTGTTCAGCAAAGACTCCTGATGACACTTTTCTGCTTCGACCGAGACAAACTTAGTATGGTCAAACCTTGTGGCAATGGTTGTTTGTTCTCATTTAGGTGTCATATGTAAAGACCTGCAAAAAGACACAACCCAAACCCCAATAATAACCCATCAATAAGTCAACCACAGCCTCTCATTTCAAAATAGGCCTCATAGCCCATTTGCAACCCAAATAACAAATAATGGGGATCACAAAACCAAACAAGTATAGCATTTTAGAAATATAATATATTTCTATTATTCACTAAAGTCCAATAGAACATTCTAACATTTATACTCCTAAAAGCAATATAACCCCCAAAACTAACATCCACACAGATAGTGTAATATGTGCATTGTTTGGTTATTACACAAATTAATACAAGCTCAACAATATCTATAGGATGAGGTATAGTTTTGCATACATAGGATGATTCCATCATAACCAATAACAAGAA
This sequence comes from Quillaja saponaria, assembly GCA_029379385.1. NCBI lineage: Eukaryota > Viridiplantae > Streptophyta > Magnoliopsida > Fabales > Quillajaceae > Quillaja > Quillaja saponaria. The sequence continues at coordinate 20,720,850 of CM055608.1, read as the reverse complement.
CAAAAGATTTCCACATTATAATGGAATTTGCCACCTAAAACCTTTTTCTCAACATACCAATATAACGCACCCCCAAAACATTTGTATAAACCCCCTATTCATGCATATATGTAAAATCCACAATTTATCGACCTTCTATCAATGAACAAGGCATACATCAAAACAAAGTCAAAGGATTCACCATACATGTTCATGAATTTGGAAATAATAAAGAACTTCAAAAGGAACTTACTAGAAGAGTAGATTTCTGAAGTAAGAAGTCGTGCACAATGAAGTGATAGAATGAGAACCTATGTGAAGTGAATGGGTGAGGAAATAGTGGTTTTTGGTGAGGAAAGGCTAATTTTGGGAGCAAGAGATTTGGGTTTTATATTTTGGTATGTTTGGGGTTCTTAAAACTCTGTTTAAAAAATGGATTCCTAATAGGACACCGCGATGCTGTGCTTATAGCACTATGGTGCTTAACCCTAATTTGAAATAAAAAAATTTCTCTCAGGGGTAGCATTAAGGTGTTGAGGTTTGGGCGCATTGGCACTAACCCCTCTGACTTACTTCTTAATTTTAAAAAATTTTCAGTCGTTGGGCATTAGTGGTTTAAATGTTGAGGCATTGTGCTTTCTGACTTTTAGTGGATCTGGTATTTTCGTGGTGCCGCAGCGCAAGTGTAGGTGAAGCCGCGACGTTGGTGTCTCTAAGTTATCTCTGAGTTAATTGCATATTTAGGCTGATGTGCATTGTTGCGCTTATGTAAGTGAAGTAGTGGCATCAACCTCTCTGACTTTATTACCTGTGATTGGGATTTGGGCACCGCGGCTCAAAGCCTTTTGATTGTTTGATTTTCTTTTACTCATGCCTGTAAAAAAGAGCATGCAAATGTTGGGTGAGAATATAATACTAAAAGTTAAAAAAATAAGCTAAGAGAAAAGTTTAGAAACTTGGGTTGCCTTGCAGGAAATGCTTAGTTTAAAGTTATCAGCTTGACTTAGTCATGCTCAATCAGTGTTGGTTAGATTAGTGAAAGTCTTATGTTGGTCTAAGTTGCCTTCCTAAGAATACCTAAGCCTTTGCCCATTCACCCTAATCATCCTATCCGAGTTAGGGGCAATACTTCAATGGCTTCATAAGGAAACACCCTTATAACAGTGAATGGTCTAGACTACTTTAACTTAAGCTCTCCTAAGAATACTTTCAACTGGAAATTATAAACTAAGACTTGTTGACCTAGCTCAAAGTAGCGTCAACAATCTTCTTGTCATGTCATTTTTTGGCCCTTTCATTATAAAGCTTGTCTTTCTCATAGGCTTGTAGTCGAAACTCATTCATCTCATTCAGTTGGAGAAGCCTCTTCTCTCCTGCTACTTGGAAGTTAAAGTTCAGCATCTTAATGGCCCAGTAAACATTTTAATCCAACTCAATTGGTAGATGACAAGCTTTTCCAAAGACTAGTCGATATGGAGACATGCCTATAAGAGTTTTGTAGGCCATCAATATGCTGATATTGTATCATCCAATCTCTTGAACTAGTCCTTTCTAGATGGAAATACCGTCTTCTCCAAGATCCTCTTGATTTCTCAGTTAGAAATCTCTGCTTGGACACACGATTGAGGATGATAAGCTAAGTAACCTAGTGAGTGACCCATATTTGGCAAGTAATACTCCTACTTGTTTGTTGCAAAAGTGGGAACCTCCATCACTAATGATGGCTTGGGGGTTCTAAAATGGGTGAAAATCCTTTTCTTCAGAAAATTCATCATGACTTTGGAGTCATTAGTCATTAAGACAATGGCTTCAACCCACTTAGAGACATAATCAACAGTAACCAAAATGTATTAGTTATTGTATGAGGAGATTGATGGACACATGAAATCCATTCCCTATGTATAAAATATCTCCATTTCAAGAATGTTGTTGAGTTGCATCTCGTGTCTTTGATATATATTGCCCATTCTTTGGCACTTGTCACATTTAGAAATAAAAGCATTAGCTTCTTTAAAATTAGGTTAGTAAAAATATGATTTGAGCACTTTTGTGGCAGTTCAGGTCATTTCTAAAATGTCCACCATAGTCTTAAGAATGGCAATGCTGGAGTAAGTTTTCAGTTTCTTCCTCCGAAACATTACTTCTAAGAATCTGATCAACATATTGCTTAAACAAAAAAGGGTCATCCCACACGAATATTTAACATCATGTGAAAAGAATTCTATTTTTGGGAATTTAAATTAGGAGGAAGGACCAACTATATAGTTGATAACGTCAGCATATCAAGGGTAACCTTTTATGAACAATTAAGAATAGTTATTCATCCGGGAAGGTCTCATTGATCAAGGTTAGCTCAATAGCTTTTTCTTCCCCTTCTAGCCTTGATAAATGGTTTGCTACTTGGTTTTCAGCTCCCTTCTGGTCTTTAATCTCCAAATCAAACTCTTCTAGCAGTAGAATCTATTTTATCAACCTAGGCTTAGCATCATTTTTCTTAATTAAATACTTAATAGCAGAGTAGTTAGTATAAGCACTATTGCTAATAACTCTTTCTCAGTGGTAGAATAATTTAATTAAGCACTAGTTATTATCTTGCTAGCACAATATATAGAATGAAAAATCTTCTCTTTACGTTGCCCACTTCACTTACCGTAAAGTCAATTGTATCACGCATTAATTTAAAAGGTAGGTTCCAATTAGGAATAATAATTATAGGGGCAGAAATTAGTTTCTTTTTCAATTCTAAAAATGTAGCTAAACATGCATCATGAAAATTAAAGGGGGTGTCTTTCTCTAGAAGGTAATAAAGTGGCATGTGAATGTGGTTTTTTCTTTGTCTTTCGAGGCTATAGCAATCTAGTTATACCCCAAATAACCATCTAAAAAATAATAAAATCCCTTAACTGCTAGCTAATCCAACATTTGGTCAATAAAGGAAAGAGAAAAGTGATCTTCCTTGTGACTTTATTGAGCTTATGGTAGTCTATGCATTCTCTCTATCCGGTCACTAGTTCTTGTTGGATTTATCTCATTTTTGGTGTTTGCCACCACTGTCATCCCCCCTTTCTTTGGCACACATTGTATGGGGATTACCCATGAGCTATCTGGAATAAGATAGATTATTCTCGAATCCAGCCACTCGATAATTTCTTTCTTTACGACTTCTTTTATAATTGGGTTGAGTCGACTTTGATGCTCTACTATGACCTTATAGTTGTCTTCCATAATATTCTTGTGCATGCAAAAAGAAGAGCTTATGCCTTTGATGTCAACAACGGTCCAACCTGTTGCCTTATTGTGTTCTCTCAATACACAAAAGAGCTTATCTTTCTATATGTTACTAAGAGATGTATAAGAATAATAAGAAAAGTAGAAGAAGGACCAAGAAAATCATACCTTAGGTGTTCAAGTAAAGGCTTGCACTCTAAGGTAGGAGGCTACTCAATGGAAGGCTTTGAAGTCGATGGAGTGGACGATGGAATGTCCAAAGATTCAAACTTAAAGTTTGATCAAGTAAAATGTGGTAAGTCATCTTGTAATCTTATACACTCAACAAAATCATCATCGTCTCTATCAGTGTTAGAATTCAAAGATGCTTTAAAAGGGTCAGTAGGGTAACTTTCTAAAACTATAAGTAATATTCCTCATGGTCTATTGGGAATTTTGTAGTAATAAAGACATTAGATTTAACCTCTTGGTCTTGAACCCTCATATTGTATTCACATTTTTGAACATCTATTAGGGTTCTACCTGTAGCTAAGAAAGGTTTTCCTAGAATAATAGGAATTTTTCTATCTTCTTCCATGTCTAGCACAATAAATTCAGTATGGAAAAATTAATTTTGCTACTTTGACCAACACATCCTCTACAATTCTCCTAAGGTCGGTAGGAGATTTATTAGCTAATTGTAGAATAATAAAATTAGGTTTAACTTTTTCCAAACCCAATTTTGGATACACTAAAAGAAAACTCTTCAATACCGACTAACCATTGCTGACCAACCATTGTTGGTCTGTAAAATATAGAAATACTGACCAATCCTAACGACCAACTAACCAAAACATTGAACTAATATATTACCGACCAACTTTAGGTTGGTAGGTTGGTCAGTATATTGGCATGAATGAGTTTTATTTTAGCGGGAGGGTTATCGACTAAGGTTGGTCAGTACTGGATATTGTAAACTTAACAACTAACTATAGTTAGTCGATAAAGTGTTTTATAAAACACACGTTTTGCTTCTTTTGCTGTTGTTTTTTTTTTTTTTAATTTTATTTGAAACCTATTTTCTAAATCCCTAATCCTATTTTTCTCATTTAACTTTTTTTTTTTTTTTTCCATGTCTTTTACTTAATTCCTTCATCTTCAAGAGGATGAACACCCGTTGATCCCGTAAACACCCACATCCTCAGTAGCAATGATAAAGGTGTTCTGGTACAAAATAAGCTTTCTTTCTTTTTTTATTGTCTATCAGTTTTTTGAATTGTTTTTCCATTTCAAATAATTGGTTGGTTTCAAATAAGAGGCGATCTAGTTCACTTCTATTAGCCCATCTTTCTCTCCTATTGTCACTGGACACCGTTCAGGTCCTCTGACGTCCGTAACCTGAAGCAAACATTGATGCAACCACTTCTCCACTGTTTGTCATCATCTTTGCTACCCCTAAACAAATCCCTCGACCCGTAAAATATGTGGATTTCTTTTTCTTTTTGTTTGTGCTTTAATTTATGTGTTGTTTTATTTTGTTTTTCTTTCTATAATATGTTAATTGTATATTGATGATTAGATTATATAGTTTTTGAATTTTGGACAATGTATTAGATTTTGAGATGAAATAACCATATTTATTAATGCATGTATTTTATATTGAGAGATTGGGTAGGGTGGTCAGTCACTTGGGTTAGCTGATATAGAATTGGTTGTCTTACTAACATGGATTAACTTTAAAAATTAAATACAATGATATTATATCAAATATTAAATTAAAAAAAAAATGTTATCTTCAAATAAATTCTACAAACTTTTTGAATTAGTATGTAAATATGTATTACGAAATTAGGAATAATCTCATTTTGTTTAAAGATAGATAACTAGGAAAGCTGCCTATAGCAAGCCGCAATAAGATTGTATTTTTGTTGAGTTTCAATGCCATAAAGAAAAAATCTAAATAAAATTATTTTGTGGACAAGTTTATAAGAGAGAATAGTGATAATTCGATTTTTACAAATGATATAAATTTTTATTGATAAAAAAAGATAACATATAATGAAAATTTTAACTAAATAAATCATATATATATATATATATATATATTAGTCTCATGTATAACAAAAATAAGCTTTCTTTCTTTTTCTATGGTCTTTTTTTTTTTTTAATTTTTATTTATCGTTGGTATTTACATTATTTTTTTTCCTCTCATTTCTTTAATTCTTTCTTTTCCTATTTATGTTCCTCAATAGGGTTTGGATTTTGGAAGCATAATATATAATATATATAATAGAGGACCGATGAAGGCCATAAAGAGCGAATGAAGATCACAGGGGGTAGTGAAGTAGGGAGCAGTAGGACTGCTAAAAGAGTTATGCTATACAATACATAAATTAAAGCAATAAATTAAAAGGGAAGGATAAACGGTGGTAGTCTGTCTGCTAATCCTAGGGAAGGAAAATGCATGAATATTAAAAAAAGGAATAGAAGTGGTGGTAATCTCCATGCTAATCCTGGGGAAGGGAATGCAGAGAAATAAAAGACAGAAAGAGAATGTCATCGGTAGTATTTTAAATCAGAATTTTACAAAGAAAGGATAGCTCCGGAAGAATACCTAGGGAAGCTCTCAGACTAACTCCCTGAATTTTTTTGAAATGAAAAGACCTGCTTGAATGAGAGATGCAACTCTCTATAAATAGAAAATTAAAATTCATTGTTTTGAATAGTAATTGCTACAATATAAAGCTACAGTAAAAATACTACTAATACTTTGTGTTGTAACAGTAACCTGCCGCCGCTTGCTACAGTGATTGTTACAATGAACCACTAAAAAAATATCAATTATTTTAGTCATCTTCAAGATTGATGCTGGTAACAGTCATCTTCATTGGATTGGGCATAGTCAGCAAAACCATTTTTTGATGTTCTAGAAGAAGTACTGGAAACTGGTTTTCTATCAACTTTTGGAAAGGCAGAGATGGCTTCATCATCTGCATGATCTTTTGCTTGTAACAATTGAACCATAGTTTTTAGATTCTGAAGATACTCCTTTTTGTTTGAACAAGAAGCTAGCTTGACTGAAATATGAGATTTCTGTTACAAAAATTGAGTGAGACTTTTTTCGAAACTGGAAATTTTGTTGGAATTAATTTCTGGATGAAGTGGCATAACCTTTTGTGGCATTAAAACTTGTCCACTATTTTGTTGAACCTTGCCTAAGAAAGGGAGGCATCTTCTGTAGAAGGCCTTGATGTCCGTAGAAATTTTTGGAGTATTTGTATTGCCAAGCATAAATCTATGCTAATACAAATTTTGAGAGGAAATGCAATAATATGAGATTATAATAAGGTATATTAAAATATTTTTTGAAATAAAGTAGGCCATTAGTTACTTCATTCGGAAGGTTTTTTGTACAAGGACCATGTAGTGACCACTACTGGGAGAACCAATGAGGGAATTACACTGGATTTTGTTTTTGAAAAATATAAGCCATAAATGCTTATAATCATTATTTTTAAAATTGAAAACATTGTACCAGGCTGTTTGATAGACCTAGTAATTGTAACCAGTAGGATCAAAAAGCTAGGAGAATTTGCGTCTTTTGAAAATGTCGATTTTCTAGTCTGAAGAACAGATTACCTTAAGGATTTGGATTGTAGGAATGCGTGATGAAATTAGTATCCGATTTTGACTTATAATGTTTGGTGGCAATAAAATCACTATTAACCAAAATAAATTCATAATATTTATGGGTTTTTGAAATGTCAATAGGTATAAAATGCCAATTTGGTAGGAAAACTATTTGATGGACTAATTGAGGATTATTGGTAAAAAATTAGGGTTCTATTTGGAGAATAGCTTAGGCCGAAGATATTGGCATATAAAATGATTGGGATTTTTGAGAAAAGATTGGAGAAGTTTGAGAAACAAGTTCCTTACCTAAAAGTACCGTTGTCGTTGATTGGGCTAGCTAGCTGGTAGCCTAAGCTAGGTTATCTTGCTTGAACTGGATACAATCTTTTGGATTGGTAGGGGCAACAATCTTTGAATTGTTCTTCATCAGCAATGTCTACCTAAGATTGCTTTGAAAGCACTAAAGATTTTTGGATTGATTGTTAGATTGAAGAGTTACAGTTTTTTTTTTTAAGTTAAATCTAGATAAAACGTCTTTTAAATTGAAAGAATTAGTGACAATTGGAAGATTGTGAGGAGGTTTGCTCGATTTTTCTGGAGTTTCTAGGGTTTCTTTGAGTTTGTAAAGATAATTTCTCTTCTCTTCATCATTTGGAAGGTTAGTAACTTTAAAGAGAATATCTTGTTCTCTAGTGAGAACATTACATTCAAGAGTTCTTTGAGAAGAATCTGAAGAGGCTTCGTCATCATTTTGGATTTGGTTAATTTCTTCAATATCAAAAGAGGTCTGAGCTTCACTATCAGATGAATATTAGATTAGAAGACAATCAAGTTGAACTAGAAGACCTTCATCGATATTTAAAGCCTTGATTTTCTTTGTAATTCTACAGTATTTTACAATATGACTTGATTTGTTATATTTTAAAACAGATAACATGTAGTCTTTCTTTATTTTGAAAATATTGAGGAGCCCTTTTGTGATTTCTATGTTAAGATCTTTTTCTTGCTCTTCTTCCACTTCTTCTTCTCTTTAATGTTCTTTTCAATCTAAAAAAATTCTTAAAAAAAAAAAAAAAAAATCACTTTTGAAAAAATCTCTCTATTTATAGACAATTGGTAAATTTCTAAAATACCAAGCAATGAAATTTACAAACCCAATTTCATGTTTACCCTTAAAAGTGACACTATCAAAACTGTTGAACAAATAATTCCAATTAACTCTGATTGTGAAGAAATTTCTTTACTTTTAGACAAATTTTTAAAAGTTCATAAGCAAAAATACAATTATCTGCATCTTGGATGTGTCCAGACTGTAGCAAAACCTCTAACAAGAGAAGGACTGAAACACCTCTATTCTCTTATGTTTTCGTGTAGAATGACTAATTTTCATGAATCCTTTTTAAGGCACAGTTGAAACTAGCCTCTGTAATGGTCCAATCTATTTCAATTATTTTCCAAACATGACAATCTCCTTGCAAGATAAAAACATTTTAGATTCTTTAGTCTTAAATGTTAAACTTTCAAATTTTAATATCAAATGAAGATTTTTTCCAATAACTTTAGTCTATCGTACATAATATAAAACAATGATATCTGCTTTTATTTCAAAATCTCTCAAACAAAGAAGAAAAGGTGAAACAGTAATGTTTTTAACTGTTCTTTCAAAAGCAAATGTGACTACTTCAAAAACAATCTCTTAGGAAGAAGTTAATCTCCCGAAAAAATAAACTCTTAATAAGGCTACACAATGTTCAAGATCAAAAACCCTCTTCTATTTTTGAGATTATTCAATACCCTACAAGTAAAGTATAAATCTCTTTTAATAGAATAAACAGTCAAAGGAATTTTGGATCAACTTATCAAGACTCAGCAAGAAATTCTTGTTCATATAGATGCTCTTGTTCTTCAATTCTTTTGACAATTCATCTTCAAGGTTTAGAAAACACATCTAGGATTCCTAGAGCTTTATACACCAAAGACGATGACAACCAATCTGAGAAACCTCATTCTCCTACTTTTTCTTCTTTAAATGATAACCTAGTAATCAATACAATTCAAACTGTTTTTCAAATTGATAAAGATTCCCTTCGAAAAGATTTTGAAAAATTTACTGGTTCCAAAAGACAAAAAATTCAAAACTTTTACTACAAATTTATGGAAACTCATAAAGTTCATGTTCCGTTCTTTGAATGGTTTGAAATTTATGCAAAGTAAAAAGGTATCAATCACCATTTCTCTAAGTCCATAAATATTAATACTCAAAAAACAAAAAATTAGGTAACTTATAAGGATGAAATTATTAATTCAGCTTTTCCTCCTCATAAGGGCTTAAAAATTTCCTACCTATAATCCTGCTGGAAGAATGGTTTTGGTACCAGCAATTCATTTCAAAAATAAAGATTTAACTGAAACAGTTGAATCTAAAGACATTCAATCTCTTTATGAACAAAATAATTATACTAATTACTATCTTCAAGCTATAGGAGATCATCTCTCTGAATCTAAAACTAATTTACAAAGTGAAAATCCTGTTTTTGCTTCCTTATGAAATTCTCACGAAGATTAAAAAAGAATTAGGTTTTAGTTCAAAATTCTCTTCTCAACATGAATTTCTTGATAAAATCTCTAAACAAATTATTCAAATAGAGAAAAATATTGTTCCAGACACTACTCAAACCAATTTGATTAATAACTTAAGTGATACAGATTCTGTATCCGAACAAACTGATAATTCTGAGAAAATTTCTCAAAAAAAGTTAATGCAATTCAAAATACCAACTGATGAAAGCCACAAAAATTATATTATCCTAGGGCTCCTCTACTTGACTTAGTCACTGAAGAAAAATCCCAAATAATGAATAATTCTTTCAATGCAAACAATATCTATGAATGGAATATAGATGGTCAATCTAAATACAATATTCTTAATTTATTGCAGCAAATGACCATGGTTAGTACTGATTATCAAATTTTCTCACAATTATTCTGACCAATCTATCCTTAATATTTTAATAGCTAGTTTTACTAGTGAATTAAAAGGATGGGGGAATGAACGCCTCACTGAAGATGAGTGAAGCCAAATAAACTTAGCCATCATAATTGATACTGAAGGAAATCCTCTCCTTAACAAATTAGGAAATCAAATCCAAGATTCCGTAAATACTCTTATTTATGAAATCATAAAATATTTCATCGGAGATCTGTCTATATGGCGTGATAAATCTGCTGAACTCCTTTCTAATCGTAAGTGTTGTATCTGACTTTAGGTAGTATAAAAATACATTCTTTACCAGAGTCTTCTTTAAGTCTGATAGTAATTAATCTTTTTGGAAAGAAAAATTTCTAGCTGGTCTTCCTCGTTCTTTAGGAGATAAAGTTAGAGGAAAAATACAAAATATTAACAAAGGAATTATCCTATATGAACCATTGGCTTATGGACAGCTTTGCAACTATGTCCAAAATATTGCTTTAAAAATCTGTCAAGACGACAAAATACAAAGACAATAAGCCAAAAAAAGATCCTTTAATCGTAAAGATTTAGGAAATTTATGCTCTCAATATAGTTTTAATTGTCCTCAAAGTTCATCTAAACCCAAGAAGAAACATTACTCTAATCCTCCCAAAACTTACGAAAAATCTTTCCAAAAATAGAGCTAGAAAAAGAATCCATAAACATATAAATCATAAAATGGCTCCTCAATATTTTATAAAAAAAAAAAAAAAAAAAAAAAACACTTGTTGTCTGTTTTAAATATAACAAATCAGGTCATACTTGCAAAATAATGCAGAATTACAAAGAAAATCAAAACTTTAAATATTGATGAAGGTTTTCTAGCTCAACTTGATTGTCTTTTAATAGAAGATTCATCTAATAGTGAAGCTCAGACCTCTTCTAATATTGAAAAAATTAACCAAATCTACAATAATGATGAAGTCTCTTCAGATTCTTGTCAAAGAACTCTTGAATGTAATGTTCTCACTAGAGAACTAGATTTTCTCTTTGAAGTCATCACTAACCTTCCAAATGATGAAGAGAAGAAAAATTATCTTTACAAACTCAAAGAACCTAGAAACCCCAAAAAAATCGAGCAAACGTTCTCACAATTTTCCAATTGTCGCTAATTCTTCCAATTAAAATACATTTTATCTAGATTTAACTTTGAGAAAAAACCCATAACTCTTCAAGATCTTCAACATGAAGTTTCAAAACTCAAAATTGAAGTCAAGTATCTCAAAAATTAACAAGAAAAAAATAATTCAGCAATCCAATTTCTTCAAAAAGAAAAGAAAAATTCGTCTTTTAAAACTTCCTCATCAAAACATTATGAGCCTTCCTATTCAGACTAAAACTTAGATATTTCTGATGATAGTTTTCTCAATTTAATCACTCAGTTTTCATATCAGAAATGGTATATCCCAATCAAACTTATAATTGAAAATTTTTTGTCCTCAAAACAGTTGTTTTGTTTGATACAAGAGCATATTCAAGCTGTATCGAAGAAGGACAAGTTTCAACAAAATTTTATGAAAAAACTTTTGAAAGATTAACTTCGGCTAATGGTTCTGAAATCATAATCCATTATAAATGTTCTAATGTAATAATTGAAAGCTCCCATTTACAAATTTCAGCAACATTTCTTATTGTCAAGAATATCACAATCTTATTGAACCTACTTCTAGGGATCTCAATCTTATTGAAAGTAAACAAAAATAAATCAATTTTCTTTCTGATGAAATTTTTTTCAAAAGAATAGAAACTCAACTTAATAATTCAATCATCAAAAACAAAATAAAAATTTTTGAAGAAAAAATTCAATTACAAATCTATGCTGATCTTCCGAATGCTTTCTAAAAAGATAATAACATATAGTAAATCTCCCTTATAAAAAAGATTTTCATGAAAGACAAATCCCTACAAAGGCTCGTCTAATACAAATGAATCAAGAAATACTTGACTTCTGTCAAAAGAAATTAATGATCTTCTTTTCAAAGGAATAATTCGTAAAAGTAAGAGTTATTGGTCATATTCTGCTTTTTATGTTAATAAAAATGCAGAAATTGAACGCGGTACTCCTCGTTTAGTCATCAATTATAAACCTCTCAATCAAGCTCTTCAATAAATCAAATATCCTATTCCTAACAAAAATGATCTTCTTAATCGTTTGTACTCCTTAAAACTATTTTCAAAATTTGATTTGAAATCAGGTTTTTGGCAAATTCAAATCAAAGAATCAGATAGATACAAAACTGCATTTACGGTTCCTTTTGGTCAATATGAATGGAATGTGATACCTTTTGGATTAAAAAATGGCCCTTCTGAATTCCCAAGAATCATGAAAGATATTTTTAATCCCTATATAAAATTTATCATAGTTTATATTGATGATGCTTTAATCTTTTCACAAAATATTGATGAACACTTCAAACATCTCAATATTTTTTTTTGATATTACAAAGCAAAATGGTTTTGCTGTTTCCAGAGCAAAATTCTGTCTTTTTCAAATAACAATAAGGTTTCTTGGTCACAATATTCACCACGAGACTATTACTCCCATTGATAGAGCTATCCAATTTACGGACAAATTTCCTAATCAAATTATTGATAAAACTCAGCTACAATAATTACTAAGTTGCCTCAATTTTGTGTCTGATTTCTTTCCAATGGTCAGTAATTTTATCAAACCTCTGCATGACAGACTAAAGATTGATCCTCCTTCTGGTTGGATATCCATACCAATATTATTAAGCAAATTAAACTTCGGGTCAAGCATTTACCATGTTTATATCTTCCTTAATCCTACAACATTCAAAATTGTTAAAACAGATGCCTCAGACATTGGTTATAGTGGCATTCTTAAGCAATTCATTAATGGCAAACTGCATATCATTACATATGCATCAAAACATTGGAATTCTGCACAACAAAACTATTCTACCATCAAAAAAGAAATTTTAAGCAATTTTTTGTACATTTTTAAATTTCAAAGTGATTTACTAAATCAAAATTTTTGGGTTAGAGTAGATTGCAAATCTGCAAAAGAAGTTTTACCAAAAAATATTAAAAATCTAGCATCAAAACAAATTTTTGCCCCGATGGTAAGTAATTTTATCTGCTTTTGATTTTGAGATTGAATATATCAAAGGTAGCTCCAACTTTATTCCCGATTATCTTACTCAATAATTCTTGCAGGGTAGATAATATGCCACGAAAAAAGAAAGAAAAAGAGGTTGAACCTCTTCCAAAAGCAAAAATCCAATTCCGATGAGGGACCATCAAATGCCTTAGCTCAGTCAATTCAAAAACAATTTGAAGAGTCTTATGCCTTTTCCATTGAGACACTTTTAGAAAATCAACAATCAATCCTAAAAATCTTTGGTACTTTCAAAGCAATCTTAGGCAGACATTGCTGATGAAGAACAATCAAAGATTGTTGCCCCTTACAATCCAAAAGATTGTATCCAGTTCAAGCAAGATGACCTAGCTCATTCCCTTTTAATTTATCGCATTTAATTTATGCATTGCATAACATAACTCTTTTAACAATTTTGCTGCTCCCTACTTCACTACCCCCGTGATCTTCCTCCTCTCTTTAGGGCCTTCACCGGTCCTCTATTTGAAAGTGTGAAGATTTATCTTCATTTACTTTTCTATCTTAGATCTGAACATTATATCCTTTTTAAATTATAATTTTTGATTGACAGGTATCAAAAATACTCTAAATGAGACCTGCTATTGGCAATAAGGTCTATTGAAAGGCATTGTTAAGCCCGTGTAAGGTAGTAAGTTCCAACTACTTGTAGCAAGTTGAATGTTTTATTGGCAAAATAAAGTTGTATGATTTTACCAGGATTCAAATCTTTAGATCTAATCCAACTTAGTAAACCAAGATCAGTGCTAATCCTTACACTTCGAGGGAACCTAAGGTTTTGATGCTAAAGGGATCGGGTTAGTACATCTATTGCTTTTCTCCTCTATCTTTTAATTATCTTGAGATCTTTTTCTTGCTCTTCTTCCACTTCTTCTCCTCTTGATACTTCTTTCCAATCTAACACAATTCTTAAAGAAGAAATCAATTTTGAAGAAATCTCTCAATATATAGACAATTGAAAATTTTCAAAAATACCAAGCAATGAAATTTACGAGCCCAATTTCATGTTCACCTTCAAAAGTGACCATACTATCAAAATTGTTAAACAAATAATTCTATTGACTCTGATTGAAGAAATTCCTTTATTTTTAGATAAATCTTTACAAGTTCATAAGCAAACATACAATTATCTGCATCTTGGATGCGTCTAGATTGCAGCAAAATCTCTGACAAGAGGACTTAACGCCTCTATTCTCTTATGTCTTCGTGACTGTAGAATGACTAATTTTCATGAATCCCTCTTAGGTATGGTTGAAATTAGCCTCTGTAGTGGTCCAATCTATTTCAATTGTTTTCCAAACATGACAATCTCTTTGCAAGATGAAAACATTTTAGATTTTTTAGTCTTAAATGTTAAACTTTCAAGTTTTAATATCAAATCAAGATCTTTCTCAATAGCTTTAGTCTATCGTATACAATATAAAACAATGATATATGCTTTTACTTTCAAATCTCTCCAACAAAAAAGAAAATGTAAAGTAGTTATATTTTTAACTGATCTTTCAAAAGCAAATGTGACTACTCCAAAATCAATCTCTTGGGAAGAAATTAATCTCTCTGAAAAATGGACTCTTAATAAGGCTACACATGTTCAGGATCGAAAACCTTCTTCTATTTCTGAGATTACTCAATACTTTACAGGTAAAGTAGAAATCTCTTTTAATAAAACAAACAGTCAAAGGAATTTTGGATCAACTTATCAAAACTCAGCAAGAAATTTTTTTCGTCTAGATACTCTTATTCTTCAATTCCTTCGACAATTCATCTTCAAGGTTTAGAAAACACATCTAAGATTCCTAGAGCTTTATACACCAAAGACGATGACAATCAATATGAGAAACCTCCTTCTCCTACTTTTTCTTCTTTAAATGATAACCTAGAAATTAACACAATTCAAATTGTTTTCCAAATTGATAAAAATTCCCTTAGAAAAGATTTTTATCAAGAAAAATACAATCTTGAAAGAACTTGTTTATTAAAAAATTTACTGGTTCCAAAAGACAAAAAATTCAAAACTTTTATTACAAATTTATGGAAAATCATAAAGTTCGTGTTCTGTTCTTTGAATGGTTTGAAGTTTATGCAAAGGAAAATAGTATCAATTATCTTTTCTCCAAGTCCATAAATGTTAATACTCAAAAAACAAAAAATTGGGTAACTTATAAGGATGATATAATATAATTCAAGTTTTCCTCCTCATAAGGCCTTAAAAATTCATACCCATAATCCTGCTGGGAAAATGGTTTTGGTACTAGCAATTCCTTTCAAAAATAAAGATTTAACTGAAATAATTAATTCTAAAGACATTCAATTACTTTATCAACAAAATAATTATACCAATTATTATCTTCAAGCTATAGGAGATCATCTCTCTGAATCCAAAACTAATTTACAAAGTGAAAAACCCAGTTTTTACTCTTTACTAAATCCCCACAAAAATTAAAAAAGAATTAGGTTCTAGTTCAAAATTCTCTTCTCAACATGAATTTCTTGATAAAATCTCTAAACAAATTTTTCGAATAGAGAAAAATATTATTCCATACACTCTTCAAACTAATTATACTTAATAATTTAAGTGATGCAGATTCTGTATCCAAACAAACTGATAATTCTTAGAAAATTTCCCGAAAACAAATTAATCCAATTCAAAATACCAGCTGGCGAAAGCCACATAAATTATATTATCCTAAGGCTTCTTCTCTTGATTTAATCAGTGAAGAAAAACCCTCAGATAATCAATAATTCTTTCAGTGCAAACAACATCTATGAATGAAATATAGATGGTCAATATGAATACAATATTCTTAATATGTTGCAGCAAATGACCATGGTCAATACTGCTTATCAAATTTCTCACAATTGTTATGACCAATCTATTCTTAATATTTTAATAGCTGGTTTTACTAGTTAATTAAAAAGATGGTGGGATGAACACCTCACTGAAGATGAGCAAAGTCAAATAAACTTAGCCATCAAAATTGATACTGAAGGAAATCTTCTCCTTAACGAAGAAGGAAAATCAAATTCAACATTCCTATACATACTCTTATTTATGCTATCATAAAATATTTCTTCGGAGATCTGTCTATATGGCGTGATAAATCTACTGAACTCCTTTCTAATCTTAAGTGTTGTACCCTATTTGACTTTAGGTGGTATAAAGATACCTTCTTTACCAGAGTCTTCTCTAGATCTGATAGTAATCAACCTTTATGGAAAGAAAAATTTTTAGCTGGTCTTCCTCATTCTTTAGGAGACAAAGTTAGAGAAAAAATACGAAATATTAACAATGGAATTATCCCGTATGAACAATTGACTTATGGATAACTTTGCAGCTATGTCCAAAAAGTTACTTTAAAAATCTGTCAAGACGATAAAATACAAAGACAATTAGCCAAAAAAAGATCATTTAATCGTAAAGATTTAGGAAGTTTCTGCTCTCAATATGGTTTTAAGTCCTCAATGTTCATCTAAACCCATGAAGAAACATTACTTTGATCCTCCTAAAACTTACGAAAAATCTTCCAAAAATAGAGGCTGACAAAAGAATCCACAAACATAAAAATCACAAATGGGCTTCTCAATATTTTCAAAATAAAGAAAAACCACATGTTGTCTGTTTTAAATGTAACAAACTAGGTCATATTGTAAAATACTACGGAATTACAAAGAAAGGACAGCTTCGGAAGGAATACCTAAGGAAACTCTCAGACTAACTCTCTGAATTTTTCTGAAATGAAAAGACCTGCTTGAATGATATATATATATATATATATATATATATATATATATATATATATATAATCCAAAAGTGGGAAAGCGTGTCCTAGCCTCAAATCTCTACCAAAAGTGTTTGGCAAGCAAAGTAAATAATAATTCTTAGAAAGATTGTGTCTTTCTTTGTATATAATGGTGAACAAGTTAAGCTGGGCATACTACTCAATAGAATTTCCAACTTGCCTTTGTTGAATTTCCAAATAGAAATGATTTTATATTACTTTTTGAAACTTGATTTTTAAATAGATCAATGGTTTTGCTTGCAAAAAGAAAAAAAAAAGTTGAAACAATCATCTACATTGATCTAGAATGTCCACCAATATGATCAAAAATTGTGTAGATTGATTTGTAACACAATTGTCTGCTATTTTTTTATTTTTTTAATAATGAATATGTATGCTAGTTAATCCCAAATAGGTTGCTGTGTTTTTTTTTTTTTTTTTTTTAGTATTAATAAATGTGTATGCTAGTTAATCTCAAATAATGTCAGTATCTTTAGTTTCTGACAATAGTACATACATGCTTACATCTCTATGTATGCTTGACATGATACCCTGCATACCCTCACGTCGCTTTGCTCTCTCACACACAAACATGCAATAAGGTCAGAAATGTGGTGTCTAATGGCTTTCTACCTCCACTTATTTTCATACAACTAGTCTTGTGAGATTATAATTATTCTCATGGTAAAGTAATCTAATATGATTCATATGTAGAAGATAGTCTGTGCATATGAACACATAGGCACAAGGTTGCATAAGTCAAGGCACCTATGTCAATTTAAATAAGTACAAACTAAGAAGACACTTAAAAATCAGAAAACCATTATTGAAAGCAGTTCATGTTCCCTGATTCCAATGGTTTAATGTGGAATCTGAAAAATTCTTTGTAATTTTGACATTGCCTCAGTCCTAAATCATTGGTTATGTTTTTCTTTATTCCTTTTTCTTTATATTTGTTTAGCTGAATATATAAAAGTTTACTTAGATCATATGAAATATAAAAAAGTTGTTAGCATCTTGTATAAAAGTTTACATTTCGATATAGGATATTCAATTTTGTCTTCTTGGTTCCTATATGTCTGCAGGTAGACTTGAATACTATAGAAACTGAACCTTAACAAACACGTAAGTTTTAGTTGTCTTTTATTTTTTAATATATTGCTCATTAATAGGAAAAGTTTAGGATTTCTTAGGAGTGATGTTAGAAACTAAATATCTCTACTCTTTTTTTTTTTTTTTTTTTCATTTGATGAAGCAAGTTCTAGCACATATCCTTAAGAAATCAGGTTATACAAAGTAGTCCAATTCAGCCTTATCTTACTTCAGTTATTAAGGTATTTTAACAGGCTCAAATTTCTTTTTGCTATATTAATGTTGTAGAATTGCTAATTACATACTTTTATTTTATTTTTTTAATTTAAACAAATTAGTTTTTTCATATGCAAGAGTCGTTGTGTAGTTAAGAAAATCTTAACTTAAGCTATTGTATAAAGAATTGAAGTGTTCTAATGATGGTTCTTTCCTAATTCTACAATAAGTACAAAAACCATATTTGCCAATGAATGTAAAGACTTGAAGTGAAAGTGAATTTAAAGACTTAAAATGAATCTACATTATAGTCAGATCTTCTAATTAGTAAATAAATAATATTCTAGAATAACAGCCGATTGTATTTTATTTATGTTTTTGGGAGCAGATACCCCTACCTAATAGTTTTATTTTATTTTATTTCTTTGTTTAGTCTATGCTAAATGTTGATTACTGAGTTTGTTTAAGCTGTGAATTAAGATGCAAGTATACTACAAGTAATGATTTTTAGGTAGACTTTTGCTTTTTAATGCAAGGTACTAGATAATATTGATCTATGTATGTTGTATGCCTCTTTTAATAGTTCTATTGGAAATAAAGGCTTACTTATATAAATGGAGCATGTGGAATTTTAACTAGGTACATGAAATGATTATAATTACAAAATTTTGATGAGTAGAAAATATGGACAAAGATTGTACTTCGTTTAAGGGTGATCATATTTGGATGCAATGGAGGGTTAAGAATCGTAGGGTTACAAATGAGTTTATGTATAATGTAAATAAGTTTCTTGATTTTGCATATAGTCATCCGAGAATCGTAGATGATAATAATACAATTTGATGCTCTTGTCTTCTTTATAAGAACAAAAAAGTGGATGTCTTATGATAAAGTAACTATTTACTTGTATAAGAAGGGTTTCTTAAGAAACTATAAATGGTAGGCCTTACACGGGGAGGGTGAGGAGTGGTTAGGGGAAACTTCAAATGGCCGAGGAGTTGATATCGAAAATTCAAGCAATAGGTATGTTAACATGGTTATGGATACTGCTAGTCTAGATTTTAATTGGGATGAGGATAGTCAACTTCCAAAGGAGCCAAATTCTAATGCAAAATGGTTTTTTGAGTTGTTGCAAAATCCTGACTAGGAGTTGTGGGAAGGTTGCAGTTAGTATACTCGGTTATCAGCAGTGACACAACTATTAAACTGTAAATCAGAGTTTAATATAGTGAGAACTGCTATGATTGGATTGTTTTAGTTGTTAAGGGTATGTTACCTAAAGACGAGAAGTTGCTTGCAAATCTTTACAGATAAAAAAGTTAGTATAGAAATTAGGACTTGGAGATGAGAAGATACATGCATGTCCCAACGATTATATGCTTTACTATGGCGAAGCAGACAAGAAGTTACAAGAATGTCATGTATGTGGGCATCCGAGATATCAACCCAAAACCCGAATAAGTAATAAAGATGTGCCATACAAGATATTGTGTCACTTTCCACATGAAAAGAGGCTACAAAGACTATATATGTCAAAAACCATAACTCAACATATGATGTGGCATGATCAGAGATGTGCCACTAGTTTAATGATTCATCAAAGTGACGGTGAAGCATGGAAACACACAACTATCGGTCATTCTCGGAAGATCTAAGAAATGTTAAGTTGGATCTTTCACAGATGGAATTTGTCTGTTTGGGTATTCATCTAGCGGTCACTCTATTTGGCATGTTTTTGTTACTCTCTATAACTTGTCTTTTGATATGTGTATGAAGGAACTGTATTTATTCTTGACACTTGTCCTGGACCAAAATCTCCTAATCAAAATCTAGATATCTACTTGAAATCTCTTATTGATGACTTGAAGGAGTTGTGGGAAGAAGGGGTCAATACTTATAATGCTTACAGGAGTCAGAATTTTATTATAAAGGCTACACTTATATGGACCATTAGTGACTTCCCTATGTATGGAAAGTTATCAGGGTGGAGTATACATGGAAACTTAGCATGTCCATATTGTATAAAACTAACCAAATCCTTTGGTCTACCTCATGGTAGTAAATCATGTTGGTGTGATTGTCACTGTCAGTTCTTGCCTATTGATCATCTATTTCGACGACAAATAGATAAATTTTAAAAGGGAATAGTAGAGAAATGTTTGCCACCACCATGATTATCTTAGGGAAGAAGTGTGGGATGGTCTTTCTGAACATAATCAGATCACTTTTGGCAAAGCATTTGGCAAACAAACAATTTTCATGATTTGGAAAAGAACATTATTGGGAAAAAATAAGTATATTCTAAGAATTGCCTTATTGGTCAATTAATCTTATTCAACATAATCTTGATCTAATGCACATTGAGAAAAACATCTTTGATAATGTCTTCAATACAATGATGAATATGAAAGGCAAGACAAAGATAATCTGAATGTTATGATAGATTTGAAATTATATTGTAAGCATCCTGAATTGAAATTGAAAGAATATAATAGAAAACTTATTTTGCCCAAAGCTTCTTACAGCTTATCAAAACCTTAGTTGAAGGAAGTGTGTGAATGGATAAAAAACTTGAGACTCCTAGACGAGTACGCTACAAATCTAGCTCGTTGTGTAAACATGGAATGATTATAAGTTATATGGGATGAAAAGCCACAATTGTCACATGTTTATGCAAAGAGTAATTTCGATTGCATTTCGTGATTACTTACCGAAAAGTGTATGGGCAGCATTTACAGAGCTTAGTAACTTTTTTAGAGATTTATGTGGAGCATATGGAGATGCTTGAGAAAATATTATTATTACTTTATGTAATTTGGAGAAGAAATTAATTTCAAATTTTTTTAATTCAATAGAACATTTGATTGTGTATTTACCTTATGAAGCTAAAGTGGGCAGACAAGTGTAATATCGTTGGATGTATCCGTTTGAAAGGTAATTTTTTATTTTTTATTTTACCTTAAATTGATTTCATTTTTACTCATTTTATTTAGTTATTAAATATTTTTTTTATAGGATGATGTTGAATTTAAAGAAAAAGGCCTAAAACAAGGCTTGTGTTGAAGGTTCCATATGTGAGGCCAATGTATCGCAAGAAATTTCAATTTTTTATGCAATGTATTTCGAACCAAGTGTTTAAACGATGTTAAATTGAGTTCCTCATCAAGATAATGGCTAATATGTGGATTCTAATGGACGATTCTCTATTTTCTGCCAGTTAGGTCGTGCATTTGGATTTCAGAGGAACAGATCTCTTAGTGACAATAAGTTTAAAGCAACAAAGATATATGTTCTATTGAATACAATAGAAATTGAACCATATGTAATTTAAGTTTCACAAACCCTATTTAACTTTAGATATGCAACATTGACATTTACCAAGTAGACAAAATGACTTATTTTTTTGTTATGAAAATTAGTCAATTTTGCAAATAATACTGATGGAGCAACCAAATTAAGAGTTAGTCAAGATTAAATTTTCAAATTGGTTTCAACATCAGGTTAGTTGATCATAACTGTATTATATATGTACATGCATGTGTGATAGTTTATTATGTGCATTTCCTAATGAATTAGTTTACCTTATGTTATAGGCTAATGAGCGCAAGATCTCTAATCCACATATTGAAAAGATTGCCTATAGACCAATCAAAGCTGTGAGGTATTATAGTGGGTTTTTTGTTAACAGGTTTAAGTTTCACACGCTTTCTTATGGCGATGGCAAAAAATCAATGAATAGTGGAGTTCGTGTTAAAGGGAGTTATTACGATGTTGATGAACTTGATTTTTATGACATGGTAACTGATATAATAGAGTTGCAATATTTTGGAACTAACAATAACATAGTACTCTTCTAGTTTTATTGGTATGATTCTGATAAAGGAGTGAAAATAGATTCTTTACACGGTCTCGTAGATATCAAATATAGATCTAGACTTGCCTTAAATGAACTATTTATTTTAGCTTCTTAAGCGCACCAAGTGTATTATGCGCGTTACCTACATAGAACAAGAAATGTTTGGTGGGCTGTTTGCAACATGAAGACTAAGAACAATTACAATTTTAGATCACATGAAAATCCTACTTGATAATGTGCAAGAAGTTAACGACAATATATTTCAGGAGGTTGAATTACATGTACCAGCTCCAATTAGTGTTGGTGCTGATTTGGATACACCTGGAGTTCTTCTAGGTGGCAGTCTAATGAAAGAAGTGAATTTGAATGATATAACTGTGCCTAGATCTTCAGATGATGATCAACTAGATGAAGAAGAATATGCAGAACATGATGAATGGGAAGATGACGACAAAGATGATAATGTTGAATTAGATATGAAAGTAACAATGAATATGGAAAATGATTAGCATATCTTATATATGATTTATTCTTATATTGTAAAAATTTTTGTTCAATATATTTTAATATTTACAAACAAATCTTATGTAGTTATTTTTAATTTATTTAAATGTATATTCTTATTATATAAGATATAGATCATGGTTCGTAGCATTCTTATTATATAAGATATAGATCATGGTTCATTAAATTAAATAATTCTTATTAGTATAACTAGTATCAATATCCTAAAATGTTATAAATTTGTTTATGTTAACAGTGAATTTAATGATGGTATAACTGTTAGGACCATCTCAACTATCATTAGTGCTCATATACCAAGACCGTATCCAAGTTGGTCTAAATTTCCATAGGGGATAAGAGAATTATGTTTTCGACAATTTCTTGTTATGTTTATATATAATAAAGTAATTAAATAATGGTTATATCTATTTTTTTCGATATGTAGTAGTAATTAAATGTTTTTCTTAAATTACAGGCTCGTTATAGGTTTGGGACAGAGGAGGAGAAGGTAGACTCTAAATCCATGTTCAATATTATAGCTTCACGATGACTAAAAGACTTGTTGAGTGAAGCACAGATCACAGCTTTAAAAAAATGTAAAACATATGACTTTTTAAAATGTGAGGGATGGAAACCTATTTGGATTAAAGTAGAAAATTGGAGAAGACTCTTTTAAATTTAGGCTTCTGATGAGTGGGAGAAACTTTCTGCAATAGGGTCACAGAATTGACTATCTAGAAGAGATAACTTATTTGTTAGACATGCTTGAGGATCCATCGCATTACTACAACATAAAGAAAAAATGGTAATATTTTTTTTTTTTTGCCGAATAGTATTATTTTAAAAGTTGGTATGCAATGTTAAGATTTTAGAATTTGACAGATTTTATAGAGAAATGAATCTAGATTGGAACCGAGAACACTACAAGTTTACTACAGTATTCACAAGAAAACTAAAACTGAAGAATTGGTGAATGAGAAGTCAAAAATCATTTCAGTTTCTTTTTTATTGACTAAGCTTCAATATCTAATTTATATATGTATATATATGTGTGTGTGTGTATATATGTTTAACAAATTTTTCTATTTGGATTTGTAGGAAACCTACACAGTGCCTAATGATTAAAAAATAAGGGGAAGATCATGCTGGTCATCTTGAGTTTGATGAAGAACTCTGGTTAAAGGCAGCCAGGGGAGTGAAAAAAGAGGGAAAAATATATGGATGTGAGAAGGCTATCAGCAAAAGTTCTATTTGGAGATCGAGCTAGTACTTCTGGTAGATCAACTTCCTCTACAGTCACCTCACGGCATGAAAATAGGATGGCTCATGAGATTCATTACCTGAAGAATGAGTTAAGCACAATAAAGAGCAAGTTAACTTAAAAAGTAGATGCAATGAAAAATCTTATGAACTTGGTGGTAGCAAAGCTAGGTGTAGATACCAATACTCTTTTGCTGTCATCTTCAGTAAGTTTCATTTTCCTTTCAACTTTTATGGAATGATACATTGTCACATGCTTTGTATCCTCTCTTTTTTTTTTTTTTTTTTTTTTCCTATCATATTGGAATTGTCCATGTGTTGCCATGAGAGAGATGTAGATATAACTTCATCATTATGTGAAAGAATTACGTATTTGTATTGGTATATATGTGTACAATATCAAGTCCAATGAAGTATTCTTAACTTTACAAAGCATGGTTATTTTATGTTCTAATGAATACAAGATTGTTGGTATTTATGATTTAGGCACTTAACAATCAAGTTGGAGGTGATCAGTTCTAATTTTTTGTTAGCAGATATCCTTTGTTTCTTATAATCTAAATATAAGCTAGCAAGGCATCTATTTATATTTAGATTATTAAAATACTTTATAATAGTCCAATACTTCTTTTTGGAGTTTAATCATAAGCCAGTTTACTGCTATTTGCTTAACTATTTTGTTCAAATCTTTTGATAGTCTTGGTGAGGACAAATTTAGGTGGCAACGTATTCCATGTAAACTTAGATGCTACCAATGGTATAATGTTGGTAAGCTTTATGTATGTGGGCATGAATTTTGATGCTAGCATTCTATTTGTATGGCAAGAGTACTTCTTGAAAATGAGAAGATAAACAAAATTGTTATAATCACGTGCTTATGTATTTTATTTTAGGACCTTGTTTACTATCTATATATTTTTATCAGAATCTATGAGTAATAGTTACTCATTTTATATATATGAAATGATTTCGTTATATTTTCAAACTCTACACTTGTCTGCCTTAAGTAATACTTTAATAAGAATGGCTTGACTTTTTCCAGAATTTTGCAAGTCTTCCAATTCTTAGTGGAAAATATTTTCAGTCCATACACTTTTCCTTCGTGCCATGTTTGTTCTTTCTGTAGTTTGTGGGGACGAATAATGATAAACTCACCAACTAGGAAGACATACATTCAACATGACAAGAAGAGATCATTATTCCTATTATACCAATTATGCTTATGTTCTTTTTTTGGTTCACACTAACTTAATTTTATACTTATCATCTTAATTATATATATTAATTAGTTATTTTACCTCAACAGGACAATGTAGGGGCTTCCTCTAGCAATAGACATGGTGGTGAAGTTGATTTGGGAAGATATGATGTTGTGCACAATCAAGACCACGATGAAGATTTTAATGAGTATTTTTAGCTAGTACTTTTTGTTTTTGATATATTAATAGATAAATATTATATGATATTTTGTTTAATCATGTTACATTGTGTTCATGAATTATCCTATTTATAATTATATGATAATTTTATTTTAATGCGTCTATATATTTGATTTTTAGTATTCATTTATAAATTGTTTATTGTAGCAGGTTTTTAGGAAAATTATAATAAAAAAGAAAGAAAAGAGAAACCAGGATTTTTACCGACCAACCCCCTTGGTCAGTAAACACAAATAATGTTTCAGAAAAACGTAATACAGACCAACCATATAGATGGTCAGTAAACACCGAAAAATTTGTTTTAATTGCCTAAAGATCTTCATCAATTAACAATACTAACCAACTATAGTCAACAATTATTGACCAACTATCAGGTTAGTTGGTAATAACAACCTTGATTTTGCTTACCACCCTTTACCGACCAATAGTTCGTCGATAAGGCTTTGCCAACCTATTTTGGGATCATTACCGACCAACCAAGTTTGTCAGTAATAAGCAGTTTTCTTATTATGATAAATAAATAGTGGCATTAAATAAATGTTAGCTCCTAAGTCACAGAGTGCATACTAAAAAATTGTGTGCTTATAGTATAAGGGATAGTGAAACTATATGGATCCTTTAGCTTAAATGGATGCTTCCTTTGTAGTGTAGCAATACATTCTTATGTTAGATCCACTGTTTCATACTTACCAAGCCTTCTCTTCTTGAACAAAATGCCTTTCATGAACTTGATACAATTTGGCATTTGTTCAAGTGTTTTAGCAAAATTTATGTTGATGTACAGCTTCTTGAATATGTTCAGAAATTTCTGGAATTACTTGTCAAGATTTTATTTTTGAAGCCTTTGAGGAAAAGGTAGTGATGAGTTATGCTTTATTGGTTTAGCTTGTATTTTCTCTTCTTTCTTTTTAGCTGGTAATTCTACTTCAACTGGTTTGTTTAGAGCCTAAGTTTGTATTTTCAGCTCTTCTAACATTTTGTCACTTCTATGTGTGATTACTTTGCATTACTCTTTATTGTCCTTTATTGGATGCTTCGGTGTCACAAAGGAGAGCACCTTGAGGTCTGTTTGTCAAAGCATTGGCCAGCTAGCCAATTTCTGTCTCCAAGGTCCTTAGTGACACAGCTTGGCCTTTGGATGATTGAATCAGTACGAGACATATATTGTAGAAACATGTCTTCCAAAGAAAGTTTCTTGTCAGGGGCTACTAATCTTACTTGTGATTGGAAGCTAGTAGGAAATTCAGATTATTAGCATTAGCAAGCTCTTGGTTGCTCCAACTGAAATTTGGATGATTCCTCTATCTTGGATTATATGTGTCGGAGAATGGATTGTTCTACCTATTATAATTGCGCACATATTTTACAACTTCAGTATTAGGGCATTGATAAATTGAGTGACCTTCCTCACATGCTTCACAGGCCACAAAGGAGGTTTCGATTTGCTGGACCCCGAGGTGGTCAAATTTCTTTGATAGACCTTCCAGTTGTGCCTTTAAGGCAGTGATGGCATCTAACTCATGTACATCAGCTACTCTTCGGGTTGCTAATCTCTCAGATGGCTATTGATAGTTATTTGGAGTCATTTCTTCCAACAAGTTATATGCCTCATAAATGAATTTTCCTATCAAGGCATTACTAGCTACAACATCAATGGTTGTTCTGGTTTGGTTCAGCAAACCATTATAAATAGACTAAACTTGCAACCACTTTGAAATTTCATGATGATGGAACCTTCATAGTAGAACCTTATACTTCTCCCAAGCTTCATAGAGAGATTATTGATCAAGTTGCACAAATGATGTGATTTCGTTGCATAACTTAGCTGTCTTAGTTGGAGGAGAGAACTTTGCCAAGAATTTCTGGGTCATATCTGCCCATGTGGTAATGAAGATGGGTGGCAGTGAGTATAGCTAGTTTTTTGCCTTATCTCGAAATGAGAAAAAAAAAATCTTAAGAGAACGGCATCATCCGAAACACCATTACACTTAAAGATGTTGCAAAGCTCCAAGAATGTCACAAAATGGGCATTCAGATCATCTTTTGGTAGTCCATCAAACTAAGAAAATTGTTGGGATTATCTGAACGGTGTCGTGCTTGATTTCGAAGTTGTTAGCTGTAATTGTCAACTTTTGAATACTGGAGTGGAGGCCTTAAACAAAAAGGATAACATAGTCCCACAATAACTTCGGCTCTTTGTTCTGCTCAGCCATTACTTTGGATTTGCTTATAACATGTGCTTTTCAAAGTCTTCAAAAAGTTCTTTCGATCTCGAGATCAGAAGATATGAGTTCCAAATGTTAAGCTTTTAATGTCAAAGTCAGCATGAAAATACATAAAATAAAGTTTGATTTAAAACTAAGAATGCTTAGTGTTAATATTAACAGTAAAATTAGAAATGTTTCCTCGGCAACAGCACCAAAAACTTGGTACAGATAAACAATGTAAGCACACGTATTGTTCACACGTAATAAAGTAATAAATAAAGTTCATTCCCATGAGAAATTATACTACAAGTATGGTAAGTACTAAAATTATTGCATTATTAGTTTTATCCAAACAATCGTAAATTGGTTTGCAATCAAGGGTCTTAAAACTAACAATTGTCCACTTATTAAAATAAACTTCGGTTTACAATATCCCTTAACACTTCACCTACATATTTCTTACTCTTTCTTAATTTATACCATGGTTCAAGTTACTAACCTAAAGTTCTTATTTAACCATGAACACCTTCCAATATTCATAATAATATCATTCTTAGTTAACCCTATATATTCCTATTATGAACCCAGTTAAGAATGACACTTTAAGTTTAATTCTAATATGGTTCATATGGCTAGGAAGTATATTCCTATCTTCCAAGCAAATCAAATTGCTCAAAAAGATGAATAATTCAAACATATGGAGGTTCATCTAAGGCTAACACTAGTTCTAAGTAAATTAAGGATTCCTAATCAATTTGACTGGTGATTAGTCAACTAAAAGCAATAAGATCAAAATGAACAACAATAACCTGGTGAACCATGCATAAATTAATTAAACCAAATAATACATAGGTTACATGTTAAGATCAATTGTAAGCCTAGAATTAGGACCACTTTATACTAGCCAAAATAAACTAAAACATTAATGTAAAAGTCATTACAAGCAAAATAGAAAATAAGAAGAAGAGAAAAGAAAACTAGAAGTTGTCAGGCTTTTGGTCTTGACAAACTACTTGATATCTCCGATCTCACTTACTCTGATATGTGTTTAAACCCTGCTTTCTCCTCTTTTTAGAAACCTTTTTGTCCCAGTTTCAAAATAACTAGAAGTTTGATTGAACACATACATGCGCCGCAATGCCATCACTGTTGTCATTGTGACACTAATGCTTCCATTGCCAACGAAGTTGTTTTCATTTATAACATCGCAAGTTTCTCCTCCTAGAGCTGTGACACATCCTTTCTAACTTGGTGATGTAAAATGTAGAATCCTCACTCCCAGGCGCCATCTTGCTTACCATTGCGATGCAATGCTCATTGACTTTGTGCTTGAATTCTCGAGACTTCTCTGTCGCAGCACTAAGGTTTGTACCGCCATGGCATAGGGCTCTCAAGTTGCTTCACTTTCTTCTACAGTTTCAGAGCTGCAGTGCCAAGGTACTCCACATCGTAGCACACTTCAGCTTTACCCTTTTCGATTTGCACTAGAATGTTGCTCAAAATAACTTAAACACAAAGTAAATAACCAAACTTAAACAAAACTACTTATAATTAAAATAAAACACCTTTAACTACTAAAATCCTAAACACAAATAACTTGGCTTAAAACAACAATTCTAATTGAAATCTAACTCTTAACTAAGGGATTTAGCATGATTTAAGACTTACAATCATTATGAAATAACTCTATTTTACAGAGTTATCAACTACAAAGCACTACCATACACGTATATCCATCTCATGATTTCTCACAAACACACCGTATTAATCTGAGATGCCAAATTATAAAACATGAGACAAAAATCTTAATAGATGCATGTACACAAATTTTCAAACAGATAGGTGTCTAGCTTGTTAAATCAAAGAATATAATGTATGAATGCAAACACATAATGAAATGCAAAGGACTTAAAATGGTTAGGCTATCCAACAGTGGTTCCCCTAGCCAGATCAGGGCCTAATAATGTGAGTTAACTTAAAGGTCCAAACACCCTCTAATCGTGGATTATAGACTAGGAAGTAATATTTCATGTACATATTACTTTTACATGCACACAAACTATTAGGCGAATTCATCGCTAACATCGGTTGACAATAACCAGTCTAATCATATATTTCCATTATTAATGAAAACCACCCATGCATGCATTACATAAATACACATGGACTCTCAACATAGTTTCAGAAAAACTTTCATATTATAGGATTCATGCTCACAGAAGATTTTTTGGAATATAAGAGAATTTCGTGTATATTCGTACACTCTTAAAATCACAATTTTCAAAACATAGACACATATCTACCTGCAAAAGTCCAAAAATCCCAAAATTAACCCAAAAACTCTCGAGTTTCTCTTTCTTCCTCCTCAGGTCAAATTCTTTCTCCTAGGTCAAGCTGCTCCTCCTTGGGTTAAGCCTCCAAATTATCTCAATTCACTTCAATTCTTCAAGTTCCAAGTGATTTCAATCCTAAATCCACCTAAACCATGAAAATTCCTCACGTTCACTCTCTAAGCACCTCACAAGTTCAACCAATTCATCAAGGATTCACTATAATCTCACATGCAAGGCTCAAGTTAAGGAAAAGTCAAGCTTAAGAAGCTTGCATTTGATTTCTCTCTCCAATTCTCTCTCTTTCTCAAGAAATTTCACTCTTTCTCTCTAACTATCTTTCTCTTTATAGCTTAAGGCAGAATACAAAAGGCCAAATGCCCAATTGCTCCTTTCATTAATAATTCTCATAATATTGACAATGTCCTCAATTTCTCATGTTTTCATATTTTGCAATTTAATTAATTCAAATATGAGTTTGGTTTCTGGGAAAAACACCATAAATGGCCCAAATTTTGAAACTAACTTTATAAATGGACCACATTAGAAACTTATTTGAAGAATGAACCAAAAGTACATTTCATAGGTGCAACCTACGAAGTATGGCCCAATCAAAATCCACAGTGGGAGCTCAATCATAAAGACTTCATATCTTGAACACACGAAGTCAAGAGACAAAGTAAAACCTGCATTCTTTTTTTTTTTCTCCCTAAATTACTCTCTTCCCCCCCCCCCCCCCCAATGATAGCCTTCTGCATTCTCTTAATATTTTTTTCCTGAATTACTCTCCTTCCCCCTCCTCTCCCCTCCCAATTCCCAATTCCCAATTCCCATCCGTGATAACCTGCATCTTTATTATTATTATTTTTAAGACCATTTCTTTTCTTTTTTCCAAATGAACTAATTCCACATATGGATTAATTAGTGTACTACTTTTTGGGGTAAAATAATTAGTGTACGATTTTTATAATAATAGATGCATTTAATCCTTAAATTATTACATGTTTTTTGTACTATTTTGAAGATTTAATTATTAAGAAATTAAACTATACAAATTATAATAAAATTAAGAAATAAAATATCCAAATTGTGTTATAAGATACACAATGTTTTAAGTTAATTTCATTTTCTTCATGAATAAGTACCACAAGGTAGGGGTCTTCTATTTCTAGCGGGCTTCCTCATTGGGGCTATATCACGAGACATGTTTTGCTTTGTGACCTAACCTAGGTCATCCGTCTTATCAACACCTAGTCTACTGCCACCTTCGTCATTATATTCAACAAGATCCTCAGCTTCCACCTTCCTTCCAGTATGGTCTACATGTAACTGTGTCATACTCCTCAGACCCATGTCATATGTATATGGGATGAGTGAGGCATATGACTCTGGACTAGCACCATACTAAAACATATTTGGGATTGACGAGGCATATGCATCGTAAAATGAGTTCGCTATACATACCATAGATGGTCGATAAACATCATTGGTGGTGTGATATGGTGCAAATGGAATATAAGAAGATGATGGACTTGCATAAGCATGTGAGGGGGAGGCTGTCAATGGCCTAATACAAGTCTAAGAGTGACTATACGATGGTGTGGCTGTTGTTGAATTATGAGGACAAGCAAGAAATCTTTGTAGACAACCATATGGTGTCAAAAATTGAATAATAATCCTTTAATACCACTACATGTAATATG
This sequence comes from Quillaja saponaria, assembly GCA_029379385.1. Taxonomy (NCBI): domain Eukaryota; kingdom Viridiplantae; phylum Streptophyta; class Magnoliopsida; order Fabales; family Quillajaceae; genus Quillaja; species Quillaja saponaria. Next base: position 20,689,496 of record CM055608.1, on the reverse strand, counting down.
GTGAATAACCAAGCTAACCATAAGATGGTTGTCCATTCACAACAAAAGCCCGTCTCGTACCCTGAACATGAATGTAGTTAGCATTTTATTTTTTTTATAATTTGTATTTTCATGTCCTCTAAGGTCAGTATTATGCAAATCAATATCATATAGTGATTTTCTCGTATAGTTTGAATATAACCAAATTGGCGCATTACCCTACCAGCCCTGTGGTGCTCTATAATATAAAAACAAATTAAAGGAACATTTGAGCACCATAAATCTTGCCCGTTGAAATAATAAAAAGGAAGGGATGTTATCACCTCATCATTATACAATATCCATATAAACTGTGAAGTAAGAAAAGTGAAAGTTATGGTAAACGTAACATGAATGTCAGCAATAATATGATAAGGTTGTTATAACATGCTAATGAACTAAATGAATATATTATTCATTATGAACCCTATGTAACCTGATTCAGTGACATCACATCCAGCGTACATCAGTATTATCTCACAAAATGTGACATAATTTGTCAACCATCTATAATAATAAAGTAAATTAATTCATAGTCATCATAATAATAATCAGTCCTTTTACATAATCACGTAAGACATGTAACAAATAAACAAATTTGCCGTTGTATATAATGGAGAAGTCGAATCAAATGGCATCCTCATATCTTTCTCTGGGGCAATCCTTGGTATTCTCTTCCATGCCCATACTTGTAACAAGATCATTGGGCCTGCAATATCAGAGACATTTGATAGACTGGCATGATAAATCTCCCTATACAACCATGTCAGACATGCGTTACCCCAACTATAATGCCCGATATGTTCAAAGTTCTCTAGTAGAGGTAACCACATCAAATGCATACTAGACTAAGACTTATCGGTAATAAATATCCACCGATAAGTTACAATATATATGCTCATGCATATCTCTAAACTATGATATCATCAGCGTTAGCAGGCAAATGCTGAAATGTCTCAAACAATAATGCAAGATTGATACAGAACCCATTAATTGCCAATCTAGTAGGCACAATGCCTAATAGCTGCTCGCAATAGAAAATGAGCTGAGTTCTAACCCAACTGGATACAACCTCACTGTCCACTAGGAGACCAAAAAGGATATAACATCCTGCAATGTGACTGTGGCCTCTCTATGAGGGAGATGGAATGTATGAGTTTCCTACCTCCATCTCTCAACTAAAGTTGTAATTAAGTGCCAATCCATTTGAATGAACTTGAGTCTCATTACTGCATAAAATTCAACCATGTGAATGTATATCACTATCCATTCATCAAGCTCTAGATATACGGCGATCGACGACAGCCTTTCTGAGTCGTATTCATAATGTTGTATCAACCTTATCATTATAAAATGTATTTATATTATGGAATTGAAATATAAAAAATTAAAAGGAAATCAATATAACAATTTAATTAACATGATGCAATTTATATACCTCTGGTTCGGTAATTAATCTACCAGAACGATAAGTGTCTTGAATATAGAGGACAGAAGAATGATCTAGATGATATTGGTCTATTAATCTATATAACATAAAACATACAATTTTAGTGAATAAGTATATCAAATATTTTTTTTTATTAAAATGAAAAAAAAAACCACCTTTAAGTTGTGGGGGCTTTGGCAGACCCTTACCCTTTTATTGATATTCAAAAACAAGTACAAGAGATAGGGGGACATAAAACCTAAAACCCTGATAAGGAAAAACTGGAAACGCTCTTTCAGTTTACAATCAATACAAATTAAAGTTAGACTAAATTGAAACATAAATTGGGAAGACTCTTCCCTTTACAGGGAATACAAAATTAAAGCAACACTAACTAAAAACCTAATTTTGTATGTGCGAACTAGAACCTTGTGTTTTATTATAGCATCTTTTTCTGTTATGCCTCTTAACACCATATATTCCGAAACTTTGTTTCCTAGTATTTTCAACCCAATCCATCTCATTACGCATGAGTGTAGATTACAGCCTACCCTTTTATCACAATTTATCATAATCTTCTCACGTCATAAAATACTCGAGGAAATCTAAATTCAAGCCATAAATTATCATGCATCAACGGCATGAACTGTGCAATATGTACCAGTTACTAATTATCAAGTGTACACCATTTCCCTATAAACTATTTATAGTTGATGTGTTGTTATGCACAACACGCTATAGCATGCGAGCAAGAAATCTGGTAATGCTGGAACTTATTGAATATACAAGATTTGTCCATTAGATTCACCCTTTGGCAATTACTGCCCTTTGGTTCCCACCCACGATATTACGTGAAAACTTCAATCAGCCCTTTAGTATTTGAAAACATTATAAGCTAATGTCCATCTGCTTTATTTTCCAAGCTAATATTTTTTCATGAACATGCATTATGTACGCATTCCCTGCATGCACTAGGCCTATAGTCTCATTTTGAACCTTGACAAAAATTCTTACAAAATGGTAGAATATCACACGTACCATGGAAATAGTTAATAGTTGGTGTGCTCCTTTCAAAACATTGTTGCAGCATTTCGGTAAGTTATGGTCATAATACCAAATTGGTGACCCCCATCATGTGCCTTAACCCATTGTTCAACTGGGAGGTTATGAAAAAACTTGGCATATTCAGGGTCTATAGCAAATAACTTTTTCATATAAACATCAAACTTTCAACACTGGAACTGCTTACCAGCTTTTGCCAAAAGCTTTTTTGCTGCCATATTCTTATGGTGCGTATGAAAATTACTTGTCACATGCCTTAGACAAAAACGGTGATATGCATATGGTTTATTCCAGCCACTTATAGGATCTTTCTCAGCAACAATTATATCAGCGTGACTATTAGATATCAAACAAATGTCCTCTTGTGGCATTACAAGCACACGAAGTAATTGAAGGAACCCTGTCCAGCTAGATTTCAACTCCTCCTACACAATAGTAAATGCAAGTAGCAACACATGATTTGCACCATCAGTCATGCAAGCAATCAATAGTTTTCCTGTGTACTTTCCATATAGGAAAGTACCATCAATTTAAATTATCGGTATGCAATAATGGAATTTAGTGATGCTTAGTCCAAATGCCTAAAAAAACCCGATGGAATACAACCTCACCTGGACTATCAGTTTCATATGTCTTCCATTCAAAATAAGTTCCTGGATTGGTCGATCGGACTGCATTTAAAAACCTAGGTAGCTCATTGTAAGAGTTCTTAAATGAACCGAAAACTAGGTTAATTGCTTTCTTCTTCGTATTCCAATTTTTTTTCATATTAGGTTCATAAGGGAAGTGATCTTTTATCATTCTTAGCAACACCTTTCTGGTCATATCAGGTTTTTCCATGATTGTATTTTTTATGAACTCATCAATTATACCCTTATCAAGATTATAATGATCCATTGATACACCTATATAAACACAAGGTGTCAGGTGCATCCATCTTACTTATCCGAAATTTTCTATGTTTTTTTACTAAGATGGATTCACAACCTCCACTTGCCAGCCCTCATCTTTGATTTTACAATCGATACCCCAAATCTCCTTTTTTAACTTGTTCACTTTGAACGCCACGGTGTTCTTTATGTGCCAATACTTCACGATGTTTTTCAATTCTGCTTTCGTACTGAAGAATTGTTCATTATGAAAATTATTATGCAACTCCCACTGCTTAGATGTCACATTGAAAGTGCCTACTATGAATGCCTCCTCAATGTTAATAAAGCTCTGTAACTCAAAAGTTTTGTGCTTTTTGATATCTTTTTTTCCTGAAACTTATATTCTTTCGAGTTTGGAGAAGATAATGAGAGGCAGTTTTATGCTAGTGTGATCTAGTGGAATCTCAAGTGGTTTTCTTGAGGAAGTAGACATAGTCTAGGATAATCAGACTGAACCACTATATATCTCTATCTCTATACTTGCTTTGATTGTGCTTGAATCTTACATGACTTCAGTTTTCTTATAAACAGTTGTCGTATTGAGACTTGGTGATCCACTGAGTGATCATTTTAACTAGCTAACTTTATTGCTTTCAGTATTTAACTTTAGTTTTAAGCCATTGACTTTTCAAATTAGTCGAATGTACATGTAATTTAAATAATATTATTAAAATTATCTATTATAATTTGTACTTAATTATTTAGTTATCATCAAAATCAAACAAATACATTTATTTTAATTTGGTATTATTTGATCATATATTAACATATGGCTTAGTCAAAGCGTAATGATTCAATCTAAACTGTAACTGACTGTAATAATATCTTATTATTATCTCATAACTACTGAAACATGTAGTTCATTTTTATTCGCCACATATTTCTATATAATAAGGTAAACCCCAAAAAGTAAAAACAAGTTATTCTTTACACTCTCTCTTTATAGCTTATTATTTCTCTCTATTGTTACAACATGAAGAACTAACTCAACAATATCATTTGCTTCTTAAATAAGAGATGGTTGTATTCTCTTGAAGTTCCGGCATAGTTGCTTTAGTATTAGTTTCTATTTGTTTTCTTTTCTTAGCAAAAATAAATAAATAAGTAATGATTATGATTTTACTCACATGCATTAAGTTTTATGTTAAGCCCGGATAAAGGAGGAGGGTTGCGATAGGTTGACGACCAGGGTAAAACTAGTCAAACCCTATGATGATGAATCCTACCAAATATTTGTTGGGGTGTAACCCTCTTAGCTAAGCGCTACATTTGATCTAGGGTGTAATGAGAAATGAGCAAGGGTTGGGTCGCCAAATCCTTAGTGACGCGCCACATCGGCTCCAGGGTGTGGTGCAAAATGAGCAAGGGTTCTCGCATCGAGGGCGGGTGCGGGTAGAGAAACTAGTCCAAGATAAAATTCACATAGCTACTTAGAACATAGGACTCTTACTGGTAAATTGAGAGAGCTTGTAGATACTACGAGTAGAAGGAGGATTAATATTGCTTGTTTGCAAGAAACTAAGTGTGTAGGAGAAAAGGCTTGAGAGATAGAGAGAATATGATTTAAGATGTGGTATACTGGTAAGACTAGAAATAGGAATGGGGTGGCGATTATTATAGATGGAAATTTAAAAGACGAGGTTGTTGAAATCAAGAGGAAGAGTGATAGAATAATTTTAGTGAAATTAATGATAGACGAGGAGGCCTTTAATATCATTAGCACCTATGCTCCACAAATAGGATTGGAAGAATCTACTAAGAAGGCTTTTTGGGATGATTTAGAGGAGATAGTCCAAGGAGTACCGTTAGGTGAGAAACTGTTTATTGGTGCTGATTTGAACGGTCATGTAGGAAGTACTAACGAGGGTTTTGAGAAGCGTACATGGAGGATATGGTTATGGAGTTAGGAATGAGGGTGGAGAGTCTATTTTAGATTTTTCAATTGCTTATGACTTGATTTTAGTTAACACGTTTTTTAAGAAACGAGAGTCGCAATTAGTCACCTTTAGTAGTAGGTCAAATAAGAGCCAAATAGATTTTGTTTTGACTAGGAAGGTTGATAGAGCGGTTTGTAAGGATTGTAAAATTATACCCGGCGAGTATTTAGTGTCTCAGCACAAACTTATGGTTTTGGATGTTGGTGTTAAGCGGCAGAAGCAAAAGCATAGAAGTAATAAGTGTATTAAGACTAGATGGTGGAATTTGAATGGAGAGAAAATGACTCTTTTTAAAGATAAAATGTTACAGGATGATCCTTAGAGGGTGGAGGGTGAGCCTAACATGATTTCGGATGAGATGGTGAGTCGCATTAGGAATACGTCTAAAGAGGTGTTAGGAGAAAGTAGAGGACGTGGACCTCCGACTAAGGAGACATGGTGGTGGAATGAAGAAGTTCAACAAGCTATTAAAGTTAAAAAAAAAGTGTTATAAAAGATTATAGAAGTGTAGAAATGAAGATAATTATAAATGTTTTAGACAAGCTAGAAAGATGCTAAGAAAGTGGTTAGGGAAGCCAGAGGCAAGGCTTGTGAACGGACTTTACCAAAAGTTAGAGACAAAGGATGGTGATAAGGATATTATAGGATTCCCAAGCAAAGGGAAAGACGAACTAAAGACTTAAATCGTATTAAGTGCATTAAGGATGAGGCTGATAGGGTTTTAGTTAAAGTAAGACGAGATTAATGAGAGATGACGAACTTATTTCAATACTTTATTTAATGGAGAGTCAAGGGGTGATTTTGGAGCCCTTGATGACACCTTTAACGGTACAAACCTCTGTGTTCGTCGGATTAGAGCACGGGAGGTTAAAGAAGCTATGCATAAAATGAAGAATGGTAAGGCATTGAGCCCATATGATATTCCAATAGAAGTTTGGATATGCCTAGGAGATATTGGAGTAACTTGGCTTACAAATCTTTTTACAAGATTTTAGTAACCAAGAAAATGCTCGATGAGTGAAGGAAGAGTATGTTGATCCCTATTTATAAGAATAAATGAGATATTCAAAGTTATTCGAATTATCGAGGAATACAACTTATTAGCCATACAATGAAACTGTGGGAGAGAGTGATTAAGTGTAGGCTTAGGAATGAGACTTTAGTTTCTGATAATCAATTTGGTTTTATGTTAGGAAGATCTATAATGGAGGCTATTTTTTTGCTTAGGAGATTAATGGAGAAATATAGAGAAAAGAAAAATAATCTTCACATGGTCTTTATTGATTTAGAAAAGGCGTATGATAAAGTGTCAAGACAAGTATTGTGGTGGGTACACGAGAAGAAGAAGCTCCCTAACTAAATATGTCGAAGTTATTAAAGATAAGTATGAGGGAGTAATGCTAGGGTGCAGACTGTAGATCGTATGACTGGAGAGTTCCCGATCACGATAGGTGTTCACCAAGGTTCATCCTTAAGTCCTTACCTATTTACTTTAGTCATGGATGAACTTACCTATAATATTCAAGATAGGGCTCCATGGTATATGTTGTTTGCCGATGATATCGTGTTGGTAGACGAAACTAGGGAAGGTTTAAATTCTAAACTAGAAATGTGGAGGAACGCGTTAGAATCTAAAGGCCTTAGATTGAGTGGGACAAAAACTAAATATATGGAGTGCCATTTCAGTGAAACTAGAGGAGGCCCGAATGATATAATTTTAGACGGTCAGACAATCCCTACAAAGGATGTGTTTAAATATTTAGGGTCATTTATGCAAAAAGACGGTGCAATTGAGCATGATGTAAACCATAGGATCAAGGTAGGGTGGGTAAAGTGGTGGAGTGCTTCTAGAGTTTTATGTGATCCTAAAATCCCAAATAGATTGAAAGGAAAATTTTATAAGTCGACAGTTAGACTAGTTATGCTGTATGATACCGAATGTTGAGCAGTTACAAAGCAACAATCGCATAAGATAGGAGTAGCCGAAATGAAAATGTTGAGATGAATGACAGGACATACAATAAAGGATATAATAAGGAATGAGGAGATTCGTAAGAAGGTGGAAGTAGCACCTATTGAGGATGAAAATGAGGAAGAATCGTCTACATTGATTTAGACACATCCAATGTCCGCCAATGGACGCAGTAGTTAAGCAATGTGACTTGGTTCAGAGCCAGATGTTAGACGGGAAAAGGGGAGACCGAAACTTACATGAGGGGCAATTATCGAAAAAGATATGACTGTGCTAGGAGTTAATGAAAATGTTATCTTTGATTGATATGAATAGAGGCAAATGATTCATGTAGCCAACCCCAACTAGTGTGAGATTTTAAGGCTTAGTTGAGTTGAGTACATTAAATTTTATTTTTTAACACATTTTTTAATTATTCCATTTTTATTTATTTTTTGCTAAATTTTAATTATACCATTGAAAATTGAAAAACCCAAAATAATTTTGATTAAACATCAATATTTACTAGGAGAAAAGAACCAAACAAGTCTTATATGACAATGATAAGATACAAATGTTGGTGATTCCGTACAGACGCGTGACACTTTGGACCACCTCGTGAAGGTTCCAGGAAACCTCTACCAGTCACCACCTGCAAGCTTGCTGAAAATTTGGATCGGATCCCCATGGGTCGACCCGAGGTCCCGCAAAATGGGGGTACTGGTACCCGTCTCCATGCGCCATGTGAGCAGGAGCAGAAAAATGAAGCGGTGACGAAGGCGGTAGGTTAAATGCTGCCGGCGGTGGCGGATATGGAAGTGGTGGAGGAGGTGGATAATAGTAATAGGAATAATCCGATGACGGAAATGGAGCAATTAGTGGAGCAGAGGGGAAATCCTGTAAACCATGGATCGGATGAGGATCTACTGGCGAATCCAATGAAGGATATCTGACTGTAGACGATGAGCTTTCGATTTCTAATTTGGGATATTGAATTTTTTGAGAAGATTGATTACAATTATTGTTCTGAACCTCATCAAAGGAATACCCAGTGATATTCATGTTGGTCTCTGGTAACTGGGATTCTAAAACCTCCATACCTTTGTAATTCACCTTGTAAGAGAAATTGAGAGCCCCATTGGGTTTTCCATCAGTGGTACGAACCTCATAGGTGACAAACCGAACGACTCCATTATTGGGTTCGTGGATCAGATCCTCGAGAGGTACGTGAACTTCTCCGACTGTTTTATCACCAAACATGAAGGCTTCGTGACGCAATACTAAATGTAAAAAGAGGTCCTCACGATTCTGATAAGAAGAAAGCAGTTCCAAATCAAAGCATATCACATGGTTCCATTCGGGATTGCTTCCATCTTCATCTCTGTATGTTGGCGTTCTCTGCTTCTGTTTTTGTTTTTTGTCTAACTTATTGTGAGGATCGTGGCTTAGGATTGAGCCAAGTGCATATATGTTTAGTTTCTGAAAAAAGTTGAATGCTTTGAGGTCTTTGCAGGAAATGAGTTTTAGTTCCATGGAGGTCGGTTCCATTTCAGTGGGTGTGTGATTCTGGGTTTTGGTCTAGAATAGAAAATGAAGAAATTGATGATTCAGAACAGAAGATATTTATTTCAGGGCAATGATATTTATGCCCATCTAGTGAAATGTATGACTTTGTCTGCTTACTATTTGTGTTTCTTTTGCTAATAGGATCCTTATGTTTCTTGCTATTTGTCTTTTTATGTCCAAGTCTATATTAATAATTAATAAATACTTAATAAATTGAAGGTTATGTTTTTTAATTCTACAATTAAAAGTGGTCATATTATAAGACTAATATTAATATGATATTCTATTGTATTATACTAATAAAGAATTATCATTTAATATAGACTATATATGTGTTCTAATTCTTATAAGATCATGAATAATACAGTATAAGAGTAACTAACTCTAATGATATATTATGAACTAAAGTTCTAATAACCATGAAAATAATACAATATATATTTTTAAAATTAAATTGAGGTTGTGTAATGCTAAAATCATAAGTGACATTGTCCAATGCTAATACTAGTAATCTAACATGATCTTAAAGTTTAAATACGAGGAATGAACTAATAAATATTATAAATTAAATAAAATGATATTATGTGTTCAAAGTTTAAAATAGTGCAATGATAGATTATAAAACACAAACTAATGATCTAACACAGTCACTATTCTAATCATATGGGAATATATATATATATAATAGCTAAGTTAAATGTTATGAGTTTTAATCTTGAGATCGTTATAAAATTATATAATTATTCTCTGATTATTTGACATAGCGTCAATCATGAGGAAAGAATATAATATATATGTCAATAAGTGAGTTTAATTGATTAAAAAAATATTGTCAAGGTACTATCAAGTTAATAAAAAATATATTGTATATTTGTAAAAGTAAAATTTTTGAATTTAAATGGCTGAGCATTAAACATTAAACTAAAATTAAAAAATAAATTATTATATAGTATAAACTAGAAGTTAATAATCTTTTTTTTTTTGGTAGATAGAAGTTGATAATCTTGATTTTTGTTTTAGTTGCTCAATTCAATTCAGAATATTATAAATAAATCCAAAAATTAAATTGGAAAATAAATTATATGTATCTAGTCAAAGAAATGATAATAGGATAAGTTGCCTGACTAGAAATAATAAATCATCAAAAAAGAAAAATAATACAACATTCATTTTTAAATCAGGACATTACTTTGCTTGATAATTAAATATTTTGACCTTCTTGATCCTTAACCAAATAAAGAGACATGTGCTGATCATGGAGTCTTAGCTTACATCTAGTTAAGCCAGAGGAGGTGCTAAGAATATGAAGTCTCAAATTCGAGTCCTTATCTATTGATTTATGAATATTGTTATATATTTGAGTTTGTTGCTTCTACTATTATGTGATTTGTTGTGTTGAATTGAGATTATACTCAAAAAATATTCCTTATAATGTATAATCAAGTACAAAATTTATATCATGTATAGGTTAGTGAGGTGTTGATGCTTCAAACTAATTTGAAACAGCAAATGAGAACTCTTAAAGATAAGTTTGGTTGAATCATTTCAAACAATTATGACAAAAAATTAATCAATGAAATACTAATAAAATCACTTAAGACTTTGGTTTATTTATTTATTTATCATTTTAGTATCTAATGAATACTAAAAAAAAAACATAAGTATATGAGCAATATAAAAAGGCTTACTTGTTAAAAGGAAGTTAAAAAAAAAAAAAAAACAGTAAGAAAGAATTTTGAATAGATTATGTGGGTTTGGGTATAAAAGAAAAATAAAAAAATAATGAGAACTTATTTGCAAAATATAATTATATACTAACTAAAGTAAACAACTTTTCATAATATGCCCCTTATTTGGGATAGTCTTGCGTCAAGAGTTTGATCTTGGACATGGAGGAGGGGGACCGCTCATCTTCACTCCTTGAAATTTCAAGTGTTCCAAGTCAAAGTCACCTAATTCTTCTTCTTCATTACACGTAATTGACTCCTTCTATCTTCAGCATTATTTTTTTTTATTTTTTTTATTTTTCTTTTTCTTTTTAGAGTTTGGAGGCCTATAAACTATACAACGATAGCTAATTTTCTTGTTTCACATGATTTGTCCTTTTAAATTTAGAGTATGTTAGATGAAATGTATCTTGAAATGTCAATAAAAGGTTCGATCACACATTTAATTTGTTCCTTGTAATTCACTTGTAATTATGTCACTGTAATTGAAATCTTCAATTAAATATTTTAGTTTTAAATTAATTCAGAATTAATTGCACTTTCATTCTTTGAAATTGTAATATTCGAAGTCTAAAATTTTGAGAATTTAGACACTCCATTTTTATGGAGGACACGCTAACACACTTTTACACATTAATTTTTTTTTTTCATTTAATTTTATTTACTCAATTAGATTTTAAATCTGTTTTTCTTTTAGGTTTGACAAGTCACATGTACTTGTTGAATACTTGTTTACCTGTTGGACAAACCTATATATAAATTTGTTTATTTATGTTTTGCACCAATTTGGCTTCGTAAGAACTGTTACACTCCCCACCCCGAGCCTTCACGCTGCAGCAACCCTTCACCCCCACCCGACAGACCACCTCCCCATTACATGAAAAATGCCTTTTCCCCAGCTCCAAATCCAGCTACTAGATCACTACCCCTGCAACATAGGGAACACAAGGAAGAAGACAAAATCGAAACTTTGCTCTGCAATGGAACAAATCAAATCTTTATTTCTCAATTAATTGGATGATTATAGTCTGATCCCGCCTAAGCCTTATATAGGCAGATAGAACAACACTTAATTCACAAATTAGCCCTTCCAATGACTCAGCAAAGTCAAAACATATCTAATCCTAATCAAATCCTTAATCCCATCATATTGACACATATCAAGCGCATATCATCACACACTAATTCGCACACTAAATATTAAGACTGTTTTACTGAAAAAATCATAGAATAGTCCAATTTTAAAATATAAATTTAGAATAGACTATTTTTGAAACTAATATTAAAATGGACCAAATTTGTCATATCACCTGCCACGTCAGCCAGCCACATCAAAAAAAGAAAAAAAAATTGAATAATAACTTCGTGAGTTCAACTTGCGAAGTTATTGTTAACTTCTTTTTTTTTTTTTAATTTCGTATTTCATTGTAATTTTTTTTAGGTGAGAAATTTTTTTTATCATTTTTCAAAAATCAAAAAATAAAAATATATGAATAGTAACTTCGTGAGTCCAACTCACGAAGTTACTATTCATTAATAGTTTTTTTTTATTTTTTTTTTATCTTGAACAAATTTACCCCAAAATTACAACTATAAAAAAATAAAAATGAATACTAATTTTTGATCCCAATCCACGAAGTTACTATTGTTTGTTTTGTAATTTTTTTTTTCCTATAAATGCAAGTATTGATTTATTTGAAATAGCAACTTTGTAGGTTAGGGTTTTGATTTATTTGAAAAAGGGTAAAAAAAAATTTCTACTATAAAAATAAAAATTACAAAACAAATAAAAGTAAATTTGTGGGTTGGGAACACGATGTTACTATTTATTTTTATTTTTTGTGGTTGTAATATTAGGATAAATTTTTTCAAGATAAAAATAAAAAATATCCCCAAAATTTTATCTTGATAAAATTAAAAAATAGAAAAAAAAATTAAATAATAACTTAGTGAGTCTAACTCACAAAGGTACTATTTATATATTTTTACTTTTTAATTTTTGAAAACTGATAAAAAAAATTTCTCACTTAAAAAAATAATAATAATAATTTTTTATTCTCATTTAAAAAAAAAAGTAAACAGTAACTTTGTGAGTTGGGTTCACGAAGTTACTGTTCATCAACAAATAAATAGTAACTTCGTGAGTCTAACTCACGAAGTCACTGTTCACTTTTTTTTTTTTTTATCTGATGTGGCTGATGTGGTAGATGTGGCAGCTGACATGGCGCGTGAGTTGGCAAATTTGGTCCATTTTCAATATTAATTTCAAAAGTGGTTCATTTTATGGTTTTTTTTCCTGTTTTACTTCTCAACCAAAATTTTGTATAAGATTGTAATAATTTTATAGTTAAATTCCTACAATCCTGTCAAAAAAAGAGCAATCCAATTGACCTAACCTCGGAATCCTGGGCAAAACAAAAAGATTGCAAGAAGAAGACATAAGAGAGAAAGAGATATGAAATTGCAATGAATAGCCTTGAATTATGGATTCAGATAATATGGAATCAGATTATAGAGCTTCAGATACATTTAACATCTGACTCGACAAACAATCGTGAATTGATTATATCCTAATTTTAATTAATAGTACAACTTTGTATGACCAATAAGAGCATGACACATGGCACTAGGCCCATCTTCAAGTACATATATATGACCCAGAACCTCACTTCTCCAGGTCACTATCTCTATGATTAACACCCATACACCTTTTTAACACATGCTCAACCCTCATTATCTAACTTGGGCTTCGGGGTGCTCACAGCTGGACCCATTACCTTCTCTTGTCTTGTAGGTATTCCTTTCGTGGACTCGAGGACACCCTCACCAGGCCAGCAATCATTCACCTCATAATTCACCTCGTTGTCTATCTCACCAGAGTAAATTACGAATTTAACATTGTTGCCTTCCGTGGGAACTTTTTTCTAATCCATGACCACATCCTTCATTACTAAGCCTACTTGTCATTATAAGGGAATTCAACTTCATGGATCGCAAGAAAAATCTCAAAAAAACATCAATCTCGATCATCTCCACCAGGAGTACTCGACTGCCATTGGACAAGACATATCTTGACCTCCTGCTTTCTCTCCAAACACCAAAGCTATGGAACTCCTAATAAACATTGTATTTGACAAAGGAAGCCACACATACCCAATGTGTTTGAACACCCTAACACACACTTTCCCAAGGTGTCAAAACCTCCTGTTACATAGCAATTCCAAGATTTATTCAAGATTGAGGAGATGTTGACCACAACTTTATGCAAGGAGTTGATACTCTATCTCTCGGAGGACACGACCCTATCCTAGCCCATACTTCATTAAACCCTAAAACGAGAAAGAATCTAGAGACTCATGACCAGATACACTCACCCTCCAATAACCATCAAGCCAACCTACCCAAGCCTGTCTATGATTCATTTCCACAGGCACTCCTCGACCCCTCAGTCAGATATGGGTATCCACCTTTCTAAATCAACATGACATTCATAGATAGTAAAACATCCAATCCCTAGGCATGCAAAGATCCTAACTTTAGAACATTATCATGGGACTGCCAACCCCGACAATTTTATGGTCGGTTTTAAGTTTTTAATGCTTCTCCATTGGCTTCCTGATGCGGTAATGTTCAAGGAATTTAGATCAACTGTTAAGGGGCCTACCCGAAAATGGTTTTCCCACCTTAAAACCAAACTCCATCTTTAACTTTAGGCAGCTCGTCAAATCCTTCAATAAATTTTTCATTACTAACAGGGCTTAACAAAAGGACGTCACTACCTCCTAGCAGTAAAACAAGAAAATGAGGAGACTTTATAAACTACATGTGTCGTTTCAACAGTGCTATTTTGGAGAAGAAACAATGATGTTAGAAATTCCATGTGTGGGTTGCCATTAATTGTATGGTTTTGTTTTAATAATAAAACGGGCTTAAGGTTTGTTCCATTTGAGACATGCTGGTAAAAGCCCATATAGTTTATGTGATCATTTGGGATAGGGCTTAAGCACATTTCTTATCTGATTAGATGTGGATTGGCAGTAAGTGTGGGCTGAATGACTTTAGGAGTCTTTAATGGGAGGACTCTTAGGGTTTTATCTGACATGAAATAGCTAGGTCCCCTCTCCTCTCTATATATATGCATCTTGCCCCATTGAAAGTTGTCATCAGAAAATACATAGAGTACAGAGAGGAAGACATGGCCATGTGAAGCAATTATTAAGACGTGCTTGGCTGAGATTCCAGATATCCGCTGCTATGGTTCAATCAGGTACACAACCTTATTATTAATGTGTTCTAAATTCATGTATGAGATCCTGTATTAAATTACAAAATGGTATCAGAGCATTTATCCCTTCGTGGTAGGAGCTAACCTTGGTCCAGCAGGGAAAGATGAAGGCTCTGGTGGATGCTCTGTGCATCCTCAGAGCTATCCTTGGTCCAGGGAGAAATGAGGGCTCGGGAGGATGGTGACAATAGCGTGGTGGGCTACGGGCCTATGCTTCTGGAAACCCACATCACTTAGGGAAGGATCCTGGTATTGGGCCTTAACGGGGACCAGATTGTAATACCCAAAAAAAAAATTGTATCCCACATCGATAAAAAATTGTGTCACACATCGATTATAAGAGATTTAATTGGATTGTTTATAACCCACAAGGACCAATTACCAAGTACCTTCAAGCTAGCATTTTAACCCATGTGTTGTGGGTTGTGGACTTTTCAAGATACTTGGGCCAGTTGGACTTGAGGCGTTACAAAATGGTATCAGAGCCTAATTTACATGGATTTAGAACCTTGAAATTAATTTAATTGATCTAAAATAATAAGGTTCATTTAAGTCAGATTCTTATACTCAAAAATCGAAACCTTAAATGTATGAAATTGAATTCCTAACATTAGGGGTTCTGTTCCTTTTCAAAATATCTTTAATTTGATATATTATTTGTATGATTTTATCAACTATAAGTTGAGAAATTTGGATTTTAAGATTTGGTTTGACATGAAAACAAATTTTAATTTTTGGATTAGAAAAGTTATAATTTCATGTTGTTTTGATCTATTATGATCATGGATTTTACCTCTAGCATGTTTCTATACTCATTAGAAACTAATTGGATGTGTGAAATCACATAATTTTTAGAAATTCAAATTAAAATATTTTTGGGTTCAAGTTAGGGTTCATAATTTTTCAATTTAATTGATTGACAATTTTTTTTGATATATAACATTAAATTGTTAGAGGGTTTTTGTTAGAATACTAATTTAAAACAAAACCCATACAATTTTTTTGAGAAAAACCATAAAAATTATGGTGAAAATCTCACTTTTCTGAAAACGGGTCAAAAAGAACCAAATATATACAGAACATGTCAAGTTGACCCGGCTAGAGGTTGAAGAAGGTTCAACCAGTCTTGAGCGAATTCCATTCGCGTCAATGGAGAGTGAGGTTCACCCTTGGTCTTCCGGTAGTCTTTTCTTACCAAATTTTTATGATATTTTTTATTTGAATTTTCCAATTTTATTGTATGGTTATATTTGAAAAATTATATGCATAAATTATAGTATTAGTATATACTATTATGTTATGTTTAAAACTAATATAATTGCACATATTTAAATGTTGAGGCTTGTTGGATTTACATTTTTTATATGTTTTAAAACTAAAAACAGTAGGTACTCTCCCTAATTAGAGATAAATATTATCGTACTCTCATGTTTTTAAAACATATGTTAGTAGAAACTTTTGTTTTGATTCACTTTTGTTTAAAGTTTGCAACATGCATTAAGTGATCATTTGAGATACTTTTGAATAGTATTTTACTTAAGAGTGATAAATTGGAGTAATTAAATTTGCCCAGCTTGAAAAATCTTATAGGTTTATATAGGTGGTTGCCACCAAAGTGGTCTATCTGTATAGATTTGTGAGATTTTTGAAAGCTATAGTACGGGATATTTCTTAAATTATTGTATATAATTTCCTGCCCAAAGGGGGTTATTATATACTTTAATTTTAGAAATTACATGAAACATATGATTTGGGGTATACTGGCCTAGAAGGTAGGATACTCTAATTTAAGTTTCATGGGTTGATCATGAGATCTTAATAGCATGTTATATTCTCTGCCCAAAGGGGAGTTTGTAATGATGCACTTTGGATTCATGTAAAATAAATTCTTATTCTTGATCATTTAGTACCCATTTTGATTGACATATTTCATTCCTGGCTTAGAAGTTTATTTGCCCAAAGGGGATGGACTTTATGAAACCTGTGATGCTTTTGTGTTTTGGTTTCATGGGTTGAAGTGAGATCCTAATGGCATGTTGCACTCTTTGCCCAAAGGGAGTTTGCAATGATGCACCTTGGAATCATGAAGAATAAGTTTTATTTTTGTTATTAATTACTCTAATTCTTTGGCATGTTGCATTCTTTTATTTTGAATCATCACATTTGTTGTTAGCATTGACACTTAGAAATAAGTTTTTGGAAAATGGGAGAAATCTAATAAGTTAAGCCTTATTCGTCTCAAAATGTCTATCTCTTAACACCTCATGAGTGGTTTGTCTGAAACTGAGGGTGGCTTTTAAGTTTCTCAGTTCAAATATAGATGTAGCAAGTACCTTTAAGGTAAGTTAAAACATATTTACCATAAGAAAATCAGGATACTGAAAGGCATGATAACGGTCAGAAATCTAATGTGGGCAGTTCTAATGTTTGTCATGAAAATGGACCTACTGTGCTTCTAGTAAAGTTCAAGAGGTTATGTGAAGGCATATTGCCTTAAATTCATGTTTTGATTATAAAACCAAGAAATGTGTTTAAAAGGAACCTAAGCGTATTAAAGATAAAACCTTGAGTCTTGAATGACATCAAAATGGATTCATTAGAGTATTTTTTTTATGACTCGAAAGTCATTTTAAACATATAGGTGGAATTTTATTTTAATTTCCTTACTAGACAAAATGGTCATTTTATTTTTGATTTGGATAATTTTAAAGTTCAAATGTTTTAAAATTTAAAAATTTTGGTGGATGTGTTTAACTCCTCCAAAAGTAATACTTCTCATTTCAAGAAAATTTATTTCCAAAATATTTATAATTAAAGAAAAATCCTAGATATTTTAGCATAAACATCTAGGTCAAATTTAAGGGAAAGAGATAACAATCTCATAAAAGATATTATTCCCTTTACTTATTTTGGAAACTTAAGGTTTTGGGTTAAGTGCGTAAGAAGTAAATTGACCAAAATAATGAAAAATGGGAAAAATTATATTTCAAGTCTCTTAGAGATTTTTCACACTAATTTTAGTGAATTTTATTCCACCGATTGGCACGAAAAATATATATATTTTTATCACTTTCATTGGTAACTTTTCCTGTTTTGGTTTTTATACTTGATTAAGTAAAATTCTGATTGTCTTAAAAATTTTAAAATTTTCAAAATTGAAGTTGAAATACAATTGGGAAAAGTTATTAAAACTTTAAGATCTGATCGTGGTGGTAGTATTATGGCAAACATGATGTTGATAGACATGAGACTGTTTGCTAGGTACATACTAGAGTGTGGGTTTTTAACCTATTATACCATGCTTGGTAGCCTTGAACAAGTGTTGTGGCCGAAAGGCATACTCGTATCTTTAAGGACATGATTAGAAATATGATGAATATGTCAAACTTCTCTGAATACTTTTAAGGTAAAGTCTCTAAATAATTGGGTTACCAGTAAATCAAGGTTTAAAACACCTTTTTAACTTGTAGGCTGGGAGAAAATCTAGATTGAACTTTTTTCGTGTCTAAGGTTGTCAAATTGAAATAAAATTATATAACACAAATGAGAAGAAAATCGTTATATTTTTGACTCACTGTTGCTTTACTAGTTATCTAAATCATTTTAAGGGAGATATGTTCTATCCACGCGTGAAACCAAGATAGTAGTATCTCACACTGCTAAATTCTTAGAATTTGATTTGTTGAGTTGAAAAGGTTTTCAACTACTAGTAAAGAAAGAAAAATAAATTTGTCATATTTCATATATATATCTTGTCACTAACTACATCACGTAACATGTGGTGAGAATAGGTGATGGGGGAAGTTAAGAATAATTGAAAATGCATCACCTATTCTAGTTAAAATTGTCGCCTTTGTTTTTGGTGTAGCTCCTTAACATTTGAATATAGTTGCACAAGCACCTGTCTCCTTAACATTTGGTGTATGGGAGTTGGTTGAACTTCCGTGGTTTTCTATACTCATTGGGTGCAAGTGAATTTGTAAGATTAAGAATAATTCAAATCAGGAGATTGAGTGTTTCAAAGTAAAGCTTGTAATTGAAGGTTTTTCACTCAAAAGAATGTGCCATTTTAGCGAGACTTTTTCTACTGTCTCAACTAAAATAAAAATATAATAAATAAATAAATAAAATTCTTTTGGGTGATCATGACCTTAGTGACTTATTTATCAACCTTGAGTTATTTCAAATGGATGTGAAAACATCTATCTTGAATGGAAACCTTATAAAGCATGTTTACATAGTGAAGGTTTCAAATAGAATAGAGGTTATGTTTAACAAATCAATCAAATAGTCTCCAATAAGCATTTAGATAATGGTTATTGAAATTTTGATGAGGTAGTCACCTCTTTTAGTTATGTTAAGAATAAGGTTGATAAATGAATATACACTAAGGTCAGTGGGAGCTAGTTTATCATATTGATTTAGTAACATTGATTTAATGAATATATCTTAAAGTCAGTGGGAGCAAGTTTATCATATCATGATAATGGTCAATGATATCTTGCTTGTTATCAATAGTGATATTAACTTATTTTGTGAGACAAAGTTGATGTTGTCTAAGCCTTTGGCATGAATGATATTAGGGAAACATCTTTTGTTCTTGGTGTTGAGATACACCGGATTAGAACTCACCCTTGTTAGGTTTTCTCTAGTAAACCTATATTGATATAGTGTTGTATAAGTTCAATATATATAAATGCAAGACTGGGGATGTGCCTATTGTCAAGAATGACAAGTTTAGTTTAAATTAGTATCTCGTTAATAAGTCTCAGAGAAAGTCCATGAGAAATGTGTTTCATGCTAGTGCAATTGGAAGCTTGTATGCTTTGATTTGTACTAGCTCTGACATTGCTTTTGCAGTGAGAGGTTTTGGCATAGTCAAATCCAAGATCAGTACATAGGTTATGAAGTATTTATAGAGAACCAAAGTTTTATGCTAATGCATCTAATGATTGATCACCTTAATTTAATTGGTTACTCTGATTCTGACTTTGCTAATTGCAAAGATAATCTTAAATCTACTTCAAGATATATTTTCATGTTGATTTTGGGAGATGTATCTGGAATTGTTCCAAGCAAAAGCTTCTTTCACTATACAAGCATAGTATGTGGTTGAATAACATGATAATTTACCTTTGTGTGATTGTCTTGATTTTAAAATGCTTAAGATCTATTATAAAAATAGTTCTACCGTGTTCTTCTTAAAGAACAATAAGATTTCTAGTGAATCGAGAGGCAATGACTAGAGATTTTATGAAAAAATGAGACATTGTTTTTTAACATACTGATACAGTAAACTGTTGGCAGATCCTTTAACCAAGAAATTAAGACTGGGATTTCTAAAAGTCATGTTGATAACATGAGTATTGTGGAGTCCTTTGATGTTTTTGGTTAGTGGGAGTTTGCGTTGTTTTGTTCAAACTAGCTAGCATGTTATATATGCTATATTATGTTTGTTTACATCCTTGCTGGATGATACATTTTATTAATGAAGATAATACTTATTTTCATTATGATATGATTAATATTGCATGTGCACATATAGGTTATTTATGACATGTCATTGCATTAAAATCTTAAGACTTTGTGTCTGTCTTAAGTATGACGGTTTTGTCAATTTGGAGGTATGTCTCAAATGACACTAATTAGGATATCTCGATATGGTTGTTGAGACATACAAGCTTAAAATTAAGCTTAAGTGATTTCTAGTGCTTTAGAAAGCATTCAGTTTTAATGAAATCACTTGGAGGACCGACAATGAAAATAACATATGTTGATCACATTTAGATGCTATTTTTCTTGCTACACTACCACATCTAGATCCATTGCAGATTAAGTTGTTGGCATTTGTAACCATGGATTGGTCTTATGTTGTTTAAGTGGCACAATGATTGCCATGATTCAATGTTAATAACTTAATTGGGCTGGATTGTTTGAAGTGCGTCTCAGGACCTAAATTTTTCTTTTAAAATTGTGGCCACATAAAAGTTATACCTTGCCCGAGAGTTGTTTTCTAAAAACATGTTTTTCAAAATTTTTAAAACTACAATTAATGATTGCCCAAGTGAGAGAATGTTAGAAATTCCATGTGTGGGCTGCCATTAATTGTATGGTTTTGTTTTAATAATAAAACGGGCTTAAGGTTTGGTCCATTTGAGACATGCTGGTAAAAGCCCTATATAGTTTATGTGATCATTTGGGATAGGGCTTAAGCACACTTCTTATCTGATTAGATGTGGATTGGCAGTAAGTGTGGGCTGAGTGACTTTAGGAGTCTTTAATGGGAGGACTCTTAGGGTTTTATCTGACATGAAATAGCTAGGTCCCCTCTCCTCTCTATATATATGCATCTTGCCCCATTGAAAGCTGCCATCAAAAAATACATAGAGTACGGAGAGGAAGACCTGGCTATGTGAAGCAATTATTAAGGTATGCTTGGCTGAGATTCCAGATATCCGCTATTATAGCTCAATCAGGTACGCAACCTTATTATTAATGTGTTCTAAATTCATGTATGAGATCCTATATAAAATTATAACAAATGAATCCCAAGATAATTATGACAACTTTGAAAGTGGGCCTGCTCTCGTCCACTTTTTGTGATGACCTAATTAGAGAATTCCTATCTCCCTGGAAGAACTCATAGTCTGTGAACAGGAATACATTAACACAAAAGAAGCAAAGATTACTTTAATAAACTCGGCCCTTCACCATCAATCCTATACCGAAAGGCCTAGATCCTCTAAGCATGTCATTCTCCTAGTTTTCTCAAGGATGAATCAGACTGAGAAGGCTAAGGAAGCCAAATATCAAGCATTTGACCATACTTGGTTTGAAAGATATGCACATTTCAACAAAACCTAATCTGAAATCTTCGTTGCCATCAGTTATAGGAATATTTTTTTCATCCACCCCTGAATTAAATTTAA
Organism: Quillaja saponaria; assembly: GCA_029379385.1. Lineage (NCBI taxonomy): Eukaryota > Viridiplantae > Streptophyta > Magnoliopsida > Fabales > Quillajaceae > Quillaja > Quillaja saponaria. The sequence continues at coordinate 20,667,660 of CM055608.1, read as the reverse complement.
ATGGTAAGTAGGTGGACTTGAGACTTTATTGTTAGTATCACAAAGTGTTGTGCCACCATACGGATAATTGTAAACAATTAAAAGACAAGATAGAAAACCTAATTGAAAGAGGCTACTTCAGGGAATATGTTGGGAATAAGAGGGTAGACGCACCTTATACCTACCCACCACCTCGTGATCAAGGCTGTGGGAAATTCCAACTACTCTGCCAAGGAAAGATATGCTCAATGTAAATCAAATCTAGAGAAGACACTCTAGGGATGAGAACATTAGTTGCCAGGTAATTAACATAATATTTGGGGACTTCTTCTTCGGAGGTTCCTCCTCATTCACCAGGAAACGATATGCCTACTGGCATCTTTTAGTACAAGTAGTAAAAAAAGCCAAAACCTTCCTACTCTAATATTTCATTCTCAGAGATGATTTGTTGAGGCTCGAGACCCCACAAAAGGACCATTTGTTATAGGGGTCATAATAGCCAATGAATGGGTAAAATTGGTTCTAATCGACCAAATAAAAATCCCAAGGACATTTCTAAAGCCTTATGATGCCATCATAGTAGGATTCAATGGTGAAACAGTGCAACCGAAAGTATAAATGAGCTACCAGTCACCTTGCAAGATGGTTGTCTACGTCTAACAATTTTAACCAATTTTTATATTTCCAAGCTCTCAACCTCTCATAACATTATTTTGGAACGATCATTCCTCAACACCGCACAAGCAATCCTGTTCTGATGGCACCTCTATTTGAAATTTCTAATCGAGGAAAGAGTTGGTACTATCTACAGTGATCAGAAGACAACAAGGCTGTGCTACCACGATGGAAAGATTGAGATGTTGGTCACGGTAGAACACGTTCCTATGGACGAATCCCGTCTAGAAATAACATTATCAGTTAGGCTCTGACATCTTGCTAAGATTGAAAGAAGATCTTACATGTTTCCTTAGAGAAAAAATTAATTATTTGCTTGGTTAGCATAATATATGCCCTGGATTATGCCCTCTAATAATAACACACTATTTAAATATCAATCCGTCATTTTGACTAGTGAGATAGAAGAAGAGAACTTTCGAACTAGAACGAAAAAAAGCTATCACTGAAGAAGTTGGGAAACTCCTCGAGGCCAATTTTATCCGGGAAGTCATATACTCTGAATGGCTCATAAAAATGGTAATGGTAAAGAAACACTCGGGAAAATGGAGAATGTGCTTCAACGTCACCGACCACTAAAGCTTGTCATAAGGATAGTTTACCTCTCATGAGCATCAACAAATTAGTAGATTCCGTAAGGAACACCATCCTCAATTTCATGGATGCATACTCTGGCTCCAACCAATTTTTTATGCAGCCTCGAGGACTAAGAAAAAACCTCTTTCATTACAGACCAGGGACTTTTTGTTACAAGATAATGCCCTTTGGACTCGAGAATGAAAGAGCCACTTACCAGAGGTTGGTCAATAAAATCTTCCAAGTATAAGATTGGGAGGAATGTTAGATGAGCTAGAAGAAATATTCAATATCCTAGAAAAACATAAAATAGAGTTAAATCCAATGAAGTGCACATTCGGGGTTCCAGTTTACAAGTTCATTGGTTTCATAATAACAGCCTGGGGCGAAGCCTGATAAGAGCAATGTAATTTTGAACTTAGGAATCCCAGGGACAGTTAAAGAAATGCAAAGGCTCAATGGTTGTGTTACTGTGTTAACAAGGTTCATGTCAAAATCGACTGGTAAGTGTGTTCCTTTTTTTATACATTAAAAAAGACTTCTGAGTGGACTGAGGAGTGTGAGCTCTTTTTCTTACAGTTAAAAAACTACTTTACTACTTTTTCCAGTGCTTGGATATCCAATGCAAGAAAAAGTCCTTTATTTGTACCTCTGTATAACTGCAAAAACTATAAGCTCCATCCTCGTTTAGGAAGAGGGAGAGACTCAAATCCCCATTTATTATGTAATCAAAATACTGTAGGGTGTCGAGGTAAGGTATTCTTTGGTGGAAAAGTTAGCCTTTGTTATACTCATTTCAGTTAGAAAATTGACATATTACTTTCAGGCACACACTATTAAAATTCGAACTTCCCAACCTTTGAAAAAAGCTATTCGAAGTCCAAATACCTAGGGCAGATAGGTGTTATAGTCTATCGAATTGGGTGAATTTTACCTATGATATACCCGAGAACAAAGATCAAAGTCCAAGCCTTAGCAGCTTCTATTATTAAGTGCATGGGATTTACCTTACCTAACAAGCCAACGTCTTAAGACAACCTGCTCGATAATACTCGTTCCCTCATTTGGTTCTTATATGTGGATAGTTAGTATAACAAAAAGGGGAAGGAAGGAGAGCTTATCTTGGAGGGGCTTGAGGGGCTTAGTATACAATATGCTTTTCAATTTGACTTCCTAACCTCCAACAATGCAGTAAAGTACGAGGCTCTCATTATCGGCCTACATTTGGAAAAGGTAACTGGTTTGTTTCCTTTTAAAATTTTCAGTGACTTAAAGTTAATGGTTAATCAGATAGAAGGTTAGTACGAAGCTCGAGAGCCTTCCCATAAAATACCTAGACATGTTTAAACCACTCATCTCAACTTTTGAGAAAGCAGTCATACAAAGAATATCACGAGTTGAAAATACACATGCAGATGCTATGTCCCATCTAGCACAAAATCAAGCCATAAAGCAAAGCAAATTAGTTTTCATAGAAATATTGAGAAGCCCAAGTTATCAAGATCATGATATCCCAGAAGTTACAGCTCATGAACCGTGTTGGATGGACCTTATCATTAATTAGCACAAAAATTATGAACTCCCTTAAGATAAATTTAAAGTAAGAATCGACAATGGTCCATGAGGTATATTCTCGACAGGAGTGTCTATACAGAAAATCTCACACTCTCCCATATTTGAATTGTCTTGATCCCGTGGAGGTGCAATATGTTTTGGCAGAGGTACATAAGGGTGTTTGTGGTTCTTATATAGGAGTACGAACTTTAAGTCATTAAGTCTTAAGGGTGGGTTTGTATTAGCCCACAATGATGCACGATGCTAAAGATTTTGTGAAAGTATTATAATTGTCAACAATTAGTACGAATTCAAAAGCTACCTCCATGCCACTCCATCCAATTCCAGGCCATGACCATTTATTATTTGGGGCTTGGACATATAAGGGGTTTCATCAGTAAGAATCCCAAACCAAATCCTAACCTGTCAGGGCCCTTGGTTAGACTTCCCTTTCCTAAAGATTTGGTTCCCATATTCTCTAAGTTAGCTCTAAGTCTGCTAGCTCTTTGGACTACCATCATCCAAGGCACATAAACCAGTTTAACTAATTTTGCAGTTCACTAAAAAATCTAGCTTATTAAGTTCGATGAGTTATCTTACTCATGCTAGTTATCTCCATGACATCAGGAGCATAAGGCTTATTGTATCCTCAAAAGTAGCAGTAATAAGGCAATTCTTTTGTTTTTGGACAAAAATTCTACAATGGAAGCAAATCATGTGCAAGCCCTTGTACTCCACCATTCGCTAATGCTTGCAAAGCATAACCTTCATAATTAAAGGTTTTTCTAGATCAATTTTTACACAGATTTGAGCAAACTTGCCCCTATCACACCTTTCAGTAGTCTTGTAAATTTCAAAATCCTATCGATTCCACCCATCGCTTTTATCAATGCTTTAGACTTCAAAATATTCGATTGGAAGACTAGGGAATCTAATCCATATAGTAATTTTTGTAATTTTCTCCACATTTGGATTGAATCCAGGCTTAGACCTTATAAATAGTGATAGCCAAAAATTACCTAAGGTCCTTCAAATAGAACAAAATATATCCCCAATAGAATTGAGTTTCATAGTGTAAAAGTCATAACTCAAATCAATCAATTTAAAACCTTCTTTAAGATTCCATTTCTACTTGAGACAAGCATGAAATAATTGTACGAAAGATATTTACCTAGAAGCTTCAAATGAGAGGCCCCTTTAAAATTCCTTGATATTCATCAAATTCTTATCAGAGAACTTGATTTTTGGTCATCTGTAATCCTCCTCATCCTCATCCGATGATTCAAAGTCTACATCCAAATCTTAAATATCAATTTTTTCAAAATATATTGATTGTAAAGTCAATAAAAACCCCTAGAATCTTATCTCGACAGGAGCATGGTTAATTAGACTTTGTTCTATAATTGGAACCTGAGAGAGGCTCTTTCGAAATTTATTCCATCCACAAGGTTTCTTCGAAAAGAAACAGTTGCTTTTTCTTCAATAGACAAGGGCCAACATTAAATGTCATGGTTGAATTAGGCTCTTCAATGGCAGAAGGCTCTTCACATAATGAATTGTGCACGATAACAAGACTCCTAAACGTGTGCTAATAGAGAATTTAGTAACTGTTTTTTTAAAAAGATGTCTGATTTTTCCTTTTTGTCAACTTATGGTTTATAAATTATCACTTTACCTATATAAGGTTAAAGAAATTATCAATTAACCCACCACTATTTATTTTTCATCCATTTTTAAAGAAATATATCATGAGTTAGGCATGTGATCAATATTTCAATTTTTTTAATTTTTAATTATCTCCAAATAACATATATATTTATACTTATAATATACATAAATTATTTAGATAATGTCTTAAGTTTCTTTGTAATAATTCTCATTAGAGTAACCCTATAAGTAATTTTTTTCACTTTATGTTGATTAGAGTACATCATGAATACAAAAGAGGATATTGTGATGCTTAATTACCGTTCTTAAACATGTTATTCACATCCTATTTGTGAGAGAGATTTTATTTGGTATGATTTTTTATTGTAATTTCTAGTAACACAAATATACTAGTTATCTTTGTTACATATGTTTAAGTCATTATTTTATTATTAATATCATAATTATAAAAATTACTTCCAAATCAAATTTATTTAAAAATAAATTTAACATCCAAAATAAGAAATCTTGCAAATTTATGAAACATGGCCAAAAGAGGTGATGTTATAACCAAACCCTTCAAAAAGTCTTCTATTCAGACATTATTCAATCTTCAAGTTTCTAGAGTGTATTAATTTTATTTAATTTTTATTTGTAGACAATTTGGAATAAAAAGATTATCACATTCCTAACAATGATATTTTCAATTAAAAATGGATAGAAAATAAATAGATGTTAGTTAATTGATATTGTTTTAACATCATGTAGGTAAAGTGATAGTTCAGAAACCACAGGTTGGCATAATGAAATGCATGTAAACCACAAGTGGGTATGATACTTGCCCTAATTTTTTTAATTTTTATTTTTGGTAACTTCTCAAGAAATATAGTTCCTTGCAGCATATCCTTAATTTTTTATTTTTTTACCTTTGATTGCCTCTTATTTTCTTTTATTGATAAAATCTCTAAATCATTGGAGGTTAAAGGTGAAAGGCTTTTGAGTATCACTCTTTGAAATTTCAAATCATTATGAATATTTGTGAATTTACATGCATATTTTCTATTTTAGTTTTGAAATTACGAATTGCATTTGTGATTGACATGAAATTCAAAATAAGATGGACTGATCAGGAAACAATATAAAAAAGAAAAGAAAACTAAAATAGGAAAAATTTGTAAACTTTAGACTTCTAGATAGTACTAATAATTGTGAGAGTTTATATAAAAATTGATTTTGCATAAATCTCTTTCTGCAGGTTTTTGTTTTGTCTTTAAAATGTAATTTGTTTTGATGCTTTGAGTTTTATATATAGTTTCTTACTTTTATAGGCATATGACCTACTGTCATGTTTTTCTTGCACCTGTCAGCTTCAAGCTTATGGAAAATATTGATTTAGGTAAACACAAGATAAACTAGTTTAGCTAAGTTTTATTTATTTCTTGTTTTCTTTTAGTCTCAGTGGGAAATTAAAGGAATAGTTATATTTTAGGATTAGTATAAATACTGAGTTTCATTTTACTCTCACATTAGTTAGATAAGAAGAGTAAGAGCCATGCAACCTATATAGAGTGTTAGAATTATAGTGTGTTAGAATTGTAGTTCCTTTTATCAAGGGTGTTTGCTGAATAGTTTTAGCATCTTTGCTTCCGTGTAGCATTAGGTGGTATCAAAGCCTCAGCAACAGTTCAGAGTTGGCAACCATCCTATTGGCGATGATCATGGGATGTATGCTCTTTGTGCAACAACTTATAAACTAAGACCCTTACTTCATAGCTTCTACCTCCAAGTTCAACTTAGAGCCTTACATTGTTAGTGAATTAGCTTGAATACTAAGTAGTTATTATAGAAACTTGTTGAATTGGAGGTTACCTCCTTAGTTTTCCTTGCTATGATTCTTTAAGTTGTTTATTTTATACTTGGTTGTAAAACTAATTGGTGGTTTAGTTTTTTGTCTCACCCATTATTAAGCTTATTTCCAATTCTAACTTATTAGAAATCCTTTATTGAAGTTATTCATAATTAGATTATTTTCATTCTAGATATGCCTTTACTTTGCTTGCCTTGTTCTTAATTTGTTCAATTCCTGTTGTAAATCACATTATAAATTCTTTATTTAATATTCAACCATTGTTATTTACACTTTCTTAACCATTTGATTCCTTATTTAACTACTTAATGAGTTCTCAACAAAAAGTATATACTACAAACTTGATTCAAGTCATTCTTTCAATATATATCAACTATACAATTACAAATTCCTTATGAATACAACTTGAGATTATTCTCAATAGCTAACCCCTTACATTAATATTACATATACACAATTTTACAAAATTCTAAAAGCTGCAAGGAAGTCCATCTTCTATATAATGCAAAGCCACAAGTACAAGCTCTCCATGTGTTGCCATTAGTAGGCAGGTATCACACTGTAACACATTACTCCCTACCTAGACTTAATTTAATTAATGTCTAAATTAAATAATAATTACTCCTTAATTACCAAAGAGACCAAAGCTTCCTTTTATTCCTTTAATTCTTAAACCGAATTAGTTACTTTCGTTACCAAAATTTTTCTTTTTCTTTTTATTCTTCTAGAACTGGATTCTTTAAAATAGAACATCAAGTTTCTTCCATCAACTCCTAAGGCCGAATTCCACCACTTTTAATTAAGTGCTAATTTATTCTTTATTTGTTACAAAAAACATGTTCCATAAATTTTCTTTGTAATTAAATGGTCCTCTTAATGACACTTATTACAAGACACACTTTAACTAGTTTTCCTTACTTAATTTACCTCCTTTATTACTTTGTATTCCTAATAGAATTTCCATTAGGTCCTTGACTTAATTAACTCATAGCCTTAGGATTTTATTAGTTCTCAACCTATTACCCAATTTCGTTCATATTCAATACTTAAATTAATTCATGTTACTAATTCTTTATTAATTTCTAGCCTTACATCCTTAATCCTTTATTACTCTCCTAGATTAAAATTGGCTAGATCTTGTAAACTGGAATTAATTCACATCTTCCATGTTCTTAATTTCTTTACTACATTTTTAGTACTTTCTTATTAAAACTACATGCCAAATTACCCATTAATAATACTATTGATTTTATTTACCCAATTTTAGTCTTCCATGGCCGATTAGTACTAGACACCTTAACCAATTCTTTCTATCTTGTATTTTGCCATTTGCTTCATTTGTCTTTTGTTAATAGTCATTCTTACTTCTTGCCTTAGCTGAATTTGACACTTCCTTTGCCCTAAAACTACTTATCGAATTGAAAACTTCCTTTTCCTAGGAAATTCTTCTTGGTCGATTTTACCAAGTGGACATTCAAGGTTTACAAAAGAGATATAGTCCCTTATTTCATTTATTTACATAGTACATATTATTTATATGGACTTTCTATTAAGTTTGGACCAAAAGAAAACCATTACAAGTATTTTACAAATTTCCTTTAAACAACTAGTCTAAGTCGAAACTAGATACATATTTATATATTTATGGCCATCATTAGATTTTTCCTTGCCCTCCTAGAACCCAATAGCCATGACTCCAAAATTTCTAGGCCATTTTTCCACTCAGGTTAGTAGAATCACACAAATGACAGTAAGAGGCTATCCTCATCACCCTCTTCACACCACTAATCTACCACTTGCTACCTTTCAGTTACATACACAACGGCCTCCTCCAAAGAAGAGCAAAATACAAAGGTACTTTGAACTATATACACTTCCATGAAAGCTTAATTATCCTGTACATCAAGATTGAAGAAAAATGAGTTGAACCTTAACAAGTATTCACACATAGCAACAAAAGATGTCTTGATGGCAGTTTTAGAAATATTGGAACATGCAAATGCAAAATTCATCCTATTCTTCTTTTCCACTCCTTAGTAACCTTAATTGAATGATTCATGCAAGCCTGAGATTGTTTTACAAGGATTTCGATATACCATAAATACCAATCTCTCGTATACATGGCACCACTTCTCAATTGTAGGATCCATACTATGGTTTGGACATCATTCTTTGATGCCTAGGAACTTCGCCCAATATGAACTCAAGACAAGTTACTAGACTTATTATTCTTTTCCTTTTCCTTTAAATTTCTCAAAGAGGAATCCTTTTCCTCATTTTTCATTTCATATGCATGAAGGATATAAGAATAGCATGATGAATATAGGAATAATAAGAACTAATTGGCAAAGTAGAATGGAATGGATAAAGAATGCATGAATACTTGCTTAATACACTTAGCTTTTTATTTTCTTTCTCTTTTCTCCTATGCCTCCTCCTTTATTTTTCCTTTTGGTTTTCTCCTTCTCATTCCTTGCTCGATTTTCCTCCTCCTTCTTTCCTTCTACAGTTTTGCTTTTCCTCCCTTTTCCTCCCTTTATCTCACGTTTTTCTTTCTTTCCTTGCTTTGGTTTCCTTTCTTTCTTTACGGTTTTGCTTTTCTTTCTTCTAGGTTACGGTTTTGGTTCTTTTGGGTGTGTGTTTGTGTTTTAGGGTTTGTCTTCTTGCTTAGGTGGGTTTATGGTTAGCAAAGGAATGTGTGTGTGTGTGTAATAATGCATGGCCAGTTTTGATATAAGAGTTTAACCATTTGGCTTCTACATCATTAATTATGTTAATCATTCCTACTTTATCTTGTGCATTAGTTTTCTTCCAAGTATGCTTTCTCCTTTACACTTGGCTTTCTTCTCTTAGTTCACTTATAGTTCTCTTACACATGGTTTGCTACCTATTCCCACATGTTATTACATCTTACCTCTTACAATAAATGTAAACTTTCCACCTATTTGTTTCTAATTAATGCATTCACACCCTTATTTCTTCATTTCCATGGTTTTGGTAGACTTATTCTTCCTAGTTTGATTCCATTCTTGTTTCATTCTAACCATTCATTAATCATTTAGTTCCATTTTTACATGTTTCCATAATTGGAAATGATGATGTCATGGTGATGTCATCCTCATGATGTCTTTATCTTTCAATCCTAACTAAACTAACTAAATGATAATGTCAGTGTATAATTTCATGATGATGTCACACTTTCTATGTTTGGAAATTTATCATAAAATTCCCTAAATTAAATGCATGAAAATTTAAACTGAATTCACAAATTAGACTAATTTCCTAACACTTATGCTTAACCGTAATTAACACATGTTTAGTCTAATTAAACTAGATTAAGTTTTTAGGGATGTTACACACGCCCCGCTGACTTGTTGCCTACTTGGCGCCAATTGGGCAAATACTGGGAGGTTTGTGTGGCATACATATACAATCTTAGAGTATTCTAAAAGAATCCGAAAGATTTTGGAAGGTTCCAAAACATTCTAGAAGGGTTTTGATGGTTCTAGAACATAGAAGGCTCTAGAAGGTTCCAGAGGGTTCTAGAAGATTTCAGAGAATTCTAGAAGGTCCTAAAAGAATTGGAAGACTCTAGAACACTCTAGAAAGTTTTACAAGGTTGTAGAATATTCTAGATGACTCTAGAAGGTCCTAGAAGATTCAAGGATGTGTTGAATGCTCTAAAACAATGTACATACTTCTAGTAGACCTAGATGCTTATTGAATTATGTAAAATATCTAGATATTTTATAAGAGAATTCTAGAAGGCCAATATAAGCCGTTGGATGTAAACAATCTCCACCGTTGGTTGAGAAGGTGGAGTAGTATAAATAGGGATATGAAGTTCATTTGTAATCCATCCAAGCAACCAAGCAAGAAAGCTAGTGTAAAAGCTTTTCAAAGTTCAATAAAGAGTCACTTTCTTAAAATACTCTTGTATGCTTTCCTTCTCTTGAGTTTGAGTGAAGGTTTAGGCCTACTTAGCATTCTAGCACGGGACTTGAGTGTCTAAGTGCCACATGGAGAGAGTTGGAGTTTTCCAAGACCGTGACACAGGATGCAATGCAGCATATGAATATGAATGCTTATTAATACCATTTCAGCTCATGAAAGTCATACCTTCATATACAAATTTATGACAAGTTAATACATAAACATGCCTCTTATTTTAGCAAGTATCCTAGTTGCATATTCCTAGCAATTATACACATAACTAAATCACTATTTCATGGATAAACAACCAGCTCATAACCAAGCATGCACTAATATATAAAGATATATAAGCAGTAAACAAGAAAAGAATCCTACCTAACTCAACTCTAGCCATAGCTCATATACTTAATCAAATGCAATGATGACATGTCCAAACATTATCTCCAGGAAGCTAGCTATCTTTCTAATTCAGTAACTTTTCCTAAAATCATTCTTGAACCCACTAAAATCCACACATGAACACAAACAGGACAAAAAATAGGGAAAACAGAGATTTTCCTTCGAAATACCACTCCATCCCTTTAAAAATAATTTCAAACAAGCTAGAAACACCTTCTTCTAAGTCTCCTATACAACATTTCTTTAGACATCTCCCATTGTTTTAGCCTCTAAGTGAACTAAAAGAAGTTGTACCAAACTGGGTAGACATACAGTTTCTAGTTGCCAGAAGCAAATTCTAGTGCTTATAAAATACGCATAGCTTAGAATTAGATTATGAAACTTTCCAAAATCATTTAAAAATATGTTATGAACAATTCCTCTGCAACCTCCCACTCCTAAATCTTCATTTAAGACCCTCTAAAACTAGTTACCCTAAATTAGGTTCATGCAAAACCCAAAAACCCCAACGGTTACTTCCAACACTTCTAGAATACACATATTATTAAATTAAAACCTGTACAGATCTAAATTTTTTCCATAATATGTTATTAAAGGTTCTCTTTCAAAACTCCTAAGCTAATTCAGCCTAGAATTCCTCATACCAAAGCTTAGACTAAACTGGGTTCCCTGTTGTCTAACAAAACAACAGCAGCTTCCTAGGCCTTTATCTCATTCTCTACTAAATGCTAGTCCAAGAAAAACTCCAGTTACATTCTACAGGGTCTAATCTACAACTTTTGTTTGCAATTACTGGTTGATTTGGCCTAGAACGCCTTTATTTGCTTCAATTTATACACGGGGTGACAGACAGTGAACACAACAAGATTTTGTGTCATAAAACCTACGTTGCTACCCCTCACAAGCCATAGAATGCTCCTATATTCAAATTGGAGTCAAAACCCCATGTTTCTCTCAACATGTAGACCAGAAATGGTCTCAGCTCTTAAGCTTCTCTCTCAACTCTCAAGCTTTCTCTCCTTCACGGCTTGCAGAAGGAAGTAAAATAAGGAAAATGACCTCAGCTTGGTCATCCACTTCTCTCATAATATTCCTAATTCCAGCTACTGTGGATACCTATCCCACTTGTATACAATAGCTTCAATATTTAGCTACCCACAAAAAAGTTCACTAAGAGAACACGTAGTGGAATCTCTATTCGTCATTCCACTAAATTTAGGTTTTAGTTGCAATTTAATGATACTCTTAGGTTTTTAATCTTAACTTTATCCTAATAATATTTCATACATATTTAAATAGTGTCTTAGGTATTTATGTATATATTTCCAACAAAGATAACTAATGATATAATTTACATCAATTAACATACACACATACTTATCAAATAAGACATACATCTATTGTAGCCAACTTTACACAATTAACTATACAAATCTACAACTCCAAATAATACATATGATACATGTTTGGAAAGCTATATATGTTTATTAATGTATCCAACAAAAGGAATTGGATTCCATTCTCCTGGAAGTAGTTATAGTAAATTTACTAAGGTAAGGTCAGAGCTTTCAAAGTCTTGAGTTTTGTAGAATTTAGAGTAGCTTCAAGCAATAAACTGTGTTGATCTAGAAGTCCAACAATTACAAATGCTACATGTGTCTAGTATTTAATAAATTTTACAAAATAGATTTGGAACTTCTTAGAGGGAGATATGACTATTACAATGAATACTGGTCTAAACCTCAAGTTTAGACAGTTTCCATATTTCTAAATAATTAGTATTTTCTATCCTTTCCTATTGTTCCCTTCTATCCTAAACATTTCTAAGACATCTAAAATGTCTCTTTATCAATAGCCTTATAACATAAATTACAATCCATACCACCTAACATGTGACAACTTAATAGAAAACATTTACATACAAACATATCAAGCATAAAGTTCATTCACTCATCTAGACTTAATGCCTCACATTAAGAGGCATACTGAGGTTAGCCTTTAGAATGCACCACTTTACATTCTATGTGTGTAATGTTACATACTTCCCCCCTTAAAAGAATTTTGTCCCCAAAATTTAGGTCAATACTTAATCAAGTAACTAAGTTAAGATCTCTTTTCTTTTATCCAGCTCAAACTTGTATTCTAAGGTCACCATGCCTTTCAATTTCTTAGAGCATTCACCTTGCTTTCAAAGTATGTTGTAGAATGATAATTATGCTATTCTAATATTGTTATGAATACATAAATGCCTTTCATAAAGTAAGTCTTCATTATAAGTGTTTATGTATAAGATACAATAACTTTATATGAAATTCACAGAGAAGATGTACATGTAAGTATGCAACGCTGGAAAGAAAAAAATTGTAGAACATAGAAAGTTCAAAACATTTACCAAATAATTTACACTTATTGGAAATAGTCGTTCACTTATGGTTCTTTCTTTAATTCTTATAAACTAGGCTTTAATCCTAGGGCTTGTAGGTTATTTACTTATTAGAATTCTTGTCCTTTTGTCAAACACTACTCTAAGTAATATATCCATTAAAATTTTCTTTATAACTATAACAAATTCTTTACAAAAAATCCATTTAAAAGATTTAAAGTGTAACACATCCATAGGCATTCCTACATCTATTGCATACATATCTTGGTAATATATATATATACATATACACACACATATATATATATACTTTTTATTATTACCTCTGTTTTGTATCTATTATTAACTAAACATATAACAAAGATAACTTAGCTAAACATAGATCCTAATGCTTAATTCAGCAACTTCCTTTTTGATACCTAGATTTTCATCACCGAATAGTAATAAATTCTATTCATTCATTATTTCATAAGTTATTCTAACAAGTAATATGTACACTCTATTCCATGAATATATTCTATCATATTTAAAAGCTACTTCAACGAAATCAACACACATATCATCCTCAAGAACTTGTAATCAATTCATAAGTACTTGCATCATTCTTAGCACCTTCAAATGCACATTTTTCAACCACACGTTGTAAGCCAAAGAAAATCGAGGCTGACTTCTTCTAACACTTAACCATTATTACTAGGTTAATGACTAGTGGTGAGACCTATGCCTTATGGCATGGATTGTTGGATGTTATACAAACCTCTCTTTTTTTTTCGGATTATTATTAGGAGGAATGTATAATAATTAGTGAATGAAATCTTTAAAATAAAAACATATGAATGACACCTTAGTACACTTCATTCTAATAAATTGATCCATAACCCCTTTTTTTTTTTTTACTTCTAATAAGTTAAATACACCATTTTCTTCCTAATGCAAGCCAAAGGTTCTCAATGGGACATAAAACCATACATAAGAAATTTGAAGTCTCAGTTTGAGAAGTTAGAGTTAGGACCGTCTTCAAAGTCAATCATTCAACTAATCAAATAGAGAAAACAAAGGCGTCATGCTTAAATTAGGCTAATTATTTATTAGCTTGATTCAGATGGAAGATTGAAGAAAAAAAATGTAAAGTGAGGTGAAAGAGTTCTTTACTTGTAGCATCAGTTTATAGCTGCTACAGCTGCACTAGAACCCTTTGGCTTCTTTGTTATCCAACTTTCAAGTAGCAATCTCGAGCATGAAGGATGAGCCAACAATGACAATGATCCTTCCTGCAATGGCAATGACCTATCTTGCATTGATTTTTTTTGCATTCTCATTTTCAATTTTTTTTTTGTTTTTGTTTAGTAATGTGTATAGTACATTAATATCACCCTTTATGTCTCTTCTACCAGTTCTATTAAGTAGAATGTTATAAGGATTTAGTAAGTGAAACATCACAAAGGAGTAAGAGTCCTACATTATGCATATAATTTCTTATACACTGCACCTAGCATCTTTCACTTTCTTTTCTACAAATTTCAGCTTCTTATTAGACAGAGTGGTACCTGTATATTTGCATTCATTATGTATAACAACTCTAGTAGCAAAGGTGGAAGAGCTTAACTCTTTCATGTATAATTTATAGTCAAATACTTAAAATATCATGATAGTGATTCTTGACCATTAATATAGCACATGATAAATATTATGTTCAAAACAAGAAAAGAAAAAATAATGAGACTAAATTTGTTTGTTTTTAAGGAGACAAATTATATTCTAGTATTGTACATCAATATATCTTAACTTTTTACTGCTTTACACTTATCAAATGTCATTCACACTTCTTAGATAAAAACTAATAACAAATAAAGAAGTCTATAGTAAAACAATTCTATCAGCATAAAATACATAACAAAACATAGTAATAAAATGGAAAGACACCCATTAGAATCATAACACAAACTCTATAGCCAGCTTTGATCTATACCTGAGTAATGAATGTCATAATCTCTACACATATGTTTAACTAGGACGAAGGCCTCTCGAATGCCATGTATAGAAAAAGGTAACTACAAAGTTTATCTCCCTTTTTCCTTTAGGAAGCAAACAACATAATAAAAAATCAGTTCATACTCAAACCATTTGTTATCAGAAGTTTGCTATTTAACTCTTTACTCTTATTAAATGAAATAAACTGCAATCACCTAAAATGAATTGAAATTTGGATGTATTAATGACAGGAACATATGAAAGATCTATGTGCAAGTAATATGATTGAATTAATAGAAAATATGCTAAATGAATATATGCCAAACTTCTTCCAGTAAAACAGAGAGTTTAATTCAAGCACCCTATAAATTCAATAATAAGCTGAAAACTATATTTATCAAAAAAACAAGCCAATCAAAATCTGATTTAATTTACAATAAAATCTCTAAAACCCAAAAAACTAATTTTAGCGTCATGTTTAAGGTCAAGTAGTTGGAATAAGAGTTCAACTTGCCCTCTTTTATAAATTTAAATCATACATCTTCAAGAAGAAAAAAAAAAAAAAAAAAAAAAAGATTCCTCTCATTAATTATAAAATAAAAAATAAAAAAAATTTATGTTGCCTTATCAAAGCATTGGTGTCTTCATTTGAGAAAGATTCTAGAAAAAAGATATATAATCAACTAGATTGTCAATTGATATTCTAGAACCAACAAACTTAATAAAATACTGCCTGAATATGAAGACAATCTACAACAATATTAAACAATCAAATTGATTTATCATTATTATTCATTGCAGTTATAAATTGGAAAATCATTAATGTGAATGGAATAAGTTACCTCATTCGTGTTCTCCTTTATGAAGGATTCCATAACACCAAAAAGAAAAGAAGGGATAGATGAATGAGCACCTATAAATTTTGTTGTTTGGCATTGCAGATACTGTAAGGTCAGACAAAACTTCACTTGATAATGCTTTGTTCTTGTCATGCCAGCCATATTTACTGCATTATTTACTTCCACCTAAATACAAAAAATTATAAAAGTAATGTTAGTGGAAATACATTTCTCAATACAAAACAATAACAAGCCTTTTCTTTTTCTAATTACGTATTGTTCACAGTCATTCATAATATACCATGCAAATGTCAAAACTAAAATCAAAACCAATCATAAATAGAAAAACAACAATTTGAATTTTCTAATTAACAACATTTGACAATAGGTCAAGCACCAATTTTTTATATAAAAAGAAAGATGCACAAATAGTGTATAACTGACACACTTGAAACTCGGTTACTAATCTTTGTATTGGCTAAGCCTATGTCAGTACTCAATTTAACACAATATCATTATTCAAGTTCGTTAATAAGGCCAAATTGCTAAAATTCATTCTGTTTGTAAATGCATTTGATAATCATATAAAAAAGGTAAGTTGTCCACATACTTTTGAAACAGAAATCTTAGAGACAATAATCACTTTTCATATCTTCATCATAACAGAAATTTAGTCCAATTATTTGGCTTAAGTGAATTTTGAAAATAAAAGAATTTACACTTTTACTTATCCACACTTGGAAGCATGTTTGATACACATACAAATGGAGAGCAATAGACCGCTATTAATGACAACAGTAAAACTAGAAACCTGCATAGATGCTAAGTAAAAGATTCTACGCAAACCAATATCCTAAGATCTAAAAATATTCCAGTCATTGAAAACTAATCCTATCTTTTCAATAAGCAAGTACAATTCTAATTTAAAATTGCATAATTCAGAACCATGAAAAAATAGAACTTACAGAAGCACCCACATAAAGATTAAATGATTTCAATGGAGTGAGAACTGACTGAGAAATGAACCTTTAAGATCTATCTCTAAAAATTACAATAAAAAAAACGATGGCCACAAATCAAAATCAAAATATTTACAACAAAGAACTAAAATTGCTCAAAGTTCTACCATACTAATCACACATATCTTTTTTAATAAATCAATAAAATCTCAATTGTCCAGTAAAAAAAATTAAAATTAAAAAAGCTCACCAGGGTCATAATGGGTGAGATCAATGGCTATCCAGAGTTTGCTATGCAATTCTTAGTAGCAAGATATAAAACAAGAATAATTCTCCACTATACCAAACTAACAAGGTAAAAACAAATCATGTTTTCCCTTTCATGTTCAGCACATTAAAAATCTTAAAGAAAAAGTTATCCAAACAATATGCTCTAATTACTCAACTATCAAAGTAGTAAGTACATGAATTTTGAAGAAGAAAAAAAACTTGGCATACCTAAATATGAAGAAGGTAGCAGTTGTAGCCATCTCCCTAGTTAAGTATCATTGTCCTTCAAAATTGAAACAAATTGAGATATATGAAGTTTTTAATTGTAGAATTGAAAATATGAAATATATATTGTATACAAAAAAAAGTTATACATATTTAAAAGTCTCTTGAAAGGGAAAGAGAAAGACCTTGCAAGAACTTAGCTAATGAAATAGGGAAGATAGCGATTTATCTTTCAAATTTGGGATTCCAACAGTTGGAGTTTCAAATTTGAGGTTCGGGGTTTGGATTTGTGATTTGGTGCTATAATCGTCTTCCTCCCTTGAAGACAGAGAATCAAGAATACCTTTGTTCTAAAAAGCAAAGCAAATCATGACTTGGTTGAGCCACCGAGCAAATTTCAAAGGAAAAGGGATAGTGATAGAGAAGAGATGGCGGATGGCTAATGGCAGATGGATAGAGGCACAACTATGGCTTGAGAGGATAATCACAGTTTTATGTCAAAGATTGGGTTTGGGATAGGTAAGAATCAGGTTTGAGGGAAATGAAAGTGAAAGGAACGAGTTTGTGCTAGTAGCAAATGTATAGCAACCAACTCTCACCTTTCTCCACCAGCTAGCTATGCCCAATCCCATAAATTAAGAGCTGGAATTATGGAACACCAATGAAGGAGGAGAAGGAAAACCCAGTACTTCTCTACTCTTTTATGCTGCACCACAAAACTTTACCAGCTCCAATAAAAGCTCAAATGAATAGTTAGCATAATGAAAGGATTAGGGGTGTAGATCCATAAGGAAGATAATTGCAATTAGTAATTCTTTATAGATTGAATTTAAGAGAAGAGGTGAAAGTTATCTTATGGGACGGGCATGGGTGAGATTAATGGCTTTCTAGGGTTTGCTATACAATTCTTACTAGCATGACACAAAGCCAGAGTAGTGTATTTTTCTCCACTGTACCAAACCCATAAGGAAAAAAAATAAAAATAAATCACTTTTTCCCTTTCATGTCCAGCCCATTAAAAATGATAGAGCAAAAGTTATCCACACAAAATGCTCTAATTACTTAATTATTAAATCATTAAGTACATGAATTTTAAAGGAAAAAAAAAAGTACCAAACTTGAAGTTGAAGAAGGCAATAATTATAGCTATTTCGTAGAAACAAATTAAGAAATGTGAAATTTTCAGTTATATGATTGAAAATAAATATATAAAAAATAATAATAATACATATTTGAGCAGAAGAAGAGTCTCTTGAAAGAGAAAGACCTTGCAGGAACTTAACCAATAAAGTAGGGAAAATAGCAATTTATATTTTAAATTTGTGATTTCAGAGAGGCTAAGGGTTTGGATTTATGATTTGATGCTATAATTTTCTTCCCTCCTTGAAGACAAGAAATCAATAATACCTATGTTTTATAGAGCAGAGCAAACCGTAACTTGGTTGAGCAACTGAGCAAATTTTTAGAGGAAGAGGGAGAGGGAGAGTGATAGAGATGAGGTGGCTAATGGCAGATGAATAGATGCGCAATTATGGGTTGAGAGGAAAATAGCAACTTTGTGTCAAATGTTAGGTTTGGGATGGGTAGGAATCAGGTTTGAAGGAGGAAGGGGAAGGGGAAGGTGAAAAGGATGTGTTTGTGATGGGCATCAAATATATGGCAACTAGCTCCCACCTTTTTCCACCTACTAACCATGCCCAATCCCAAAAATTAATTGTTGGAATTATGGAACACCAATGAAGGAGGAGATGGAAAACCTAATACTTTTCCATTCTTTTACACTTAACCATAAAAGCTCATCAGCTCCAATAAATGCTCCAATGAACAGTTAGCACAATGTGGGGATTAGGGGTGTAGATCTATAAGGAAGGTAACTACACTTAGTAATTATTTATTAATTGAATTGAATATAAGGTGAGAAATGTCTTATGGGTATGTGTATGGATAGATAGAGGGCACGAAAAAAAATGATTATTGTCTTCTATGTATAAAGAGAAAACAAAACATACATAATGTGCAAAAGAAGGAGCAAGCCATGACCATCCTTCCCTCTTGCAGTGTAAAACTTATTTGAATAGTGTGAACAATGAGGGAAATGAGGGTGTAGATCTACAAGGGAACGAAACTTTCACTTAATATATCTTGTATAAAGAGAAAAATAACTTCAATTGAGTGGAAATTGACTAAGAAATGAAACTTTAAGAGCCACCTCTAAAAATTACCAAAATAATAATAATAATAATAATAGCTACAAAATCAAATTCAATATATTTTGAAAAAAATAATAAGAAGAATAAAGAAAAAGAGAGCTTACCAGAACCATAATGGGTAAGATCAATGGCTTTTCAAAATTTTCTATGCAATTCTTAGTAGCGTGATAGAAAGTCAGAGTAGTGTATTTTTCTCCACTAGCTTTTTATTTATATATTTTTCAACAAAAAAAAAATAAAAAAATACCTGCCAAAACAGACCAAGTTTATAGGTATTTCCCATAGACTAAGTTTGTGGGAAATATCCACTAACCAAGTTTATGGGAAATACTCACACACGAACCTACTTTTTATTTATATATTTTTCAACCAAAAAAAAAAAAACTTGCCAAAAGATTTCCAAAAGAAATGCATATTCATTTATGATGATATTTTTCAACATTGTTCGCATTAAAACATATATGTGACATATTCATTCACAATTATATTTGTCAATATTGTTTACATTAAAACATAAACATCACATAAAAACAAGAAATAAAAAAACATAAGGGTTCAATAGTAAACAAATGAAACTAAAAGTAAATAAAATAGCAACTAAGCTATAGGTCATCGAGAAGATCCTTATCATCATTATCATCCTCACCGCCAGCTACAGTACTAGAAGAACTACTAACATGCCTTTGTTGGAAAAAAAAAAAAAAAAGTTCATAATCAAAAACTTATAATTTCAGCACTTAGTGAAAAGCAATCCAATGTTCCTATATAAGGACTAGAAAAAATATACATTATATATGCTTATCAAATAATAAGATCAAATCCAACGAATTTTGTAAAAGTGTGTGTGAATCTAGAAACAATGTCTCATGTGAAAATCCTTACTATCTACTCACAAGTCATATAAGAAAAACTTTTCTAGGAATATAATTAATGAAAGTTCTGTTCTTGGTACATATTTCCAGCAATAAACAAAATCACCAAGATTTATTCTTACACTCAATATTACCAAGCCTTACCTACTGATTTTAAACATGATCCAATCTGAAATTATATAGCTTTTTAACCTTGGCAATACATCTAGTGACGTAGTCAAAAAACAACCAAAGGCTCATCATATTCAGTTTGAAACATTTCTTCCCAAACATATATTCAGGTTTGAAATGCCATCAGATTGAAACATTTCCACCCAAACACATATTCAGTTTAAAATGCCACTAGCTTGAAAGTAATGTTACAACCAACAAAGTCTGTGAATATCGATACTAATGTCATAATCTTATTATTGTTAATAAAATAATCACAAACTGTTAAGACAAATATATAACTAATGACAAAATCTAATTCTAAAAGATAAGATAGACACCATTACAATTCCATATAATTATAATAAGTAATATGGTAGTGGTAATAACACCCTTAACTGACCTATTTCATTTTGAGTTTATAACAGGCACAGAAACATAAAAGAAATTAACATATATTTTCAATATTGAGATGATGGGATGGGATTTTTGGATCTTGATCTAGTAATTCAAAATGTTATCCTTTTGTCATCCATACTTCAATTTTATTTCCCTTTTAGTATTGTTAAGCAGGAGTTATTGTTTATTATGTAATTTTCATTCACCCACAAGAAGTATCTCCGCTCAATAGATCATATCTAAACCATATCATGGAGAAGGACAACTAGTTTCAACCATGTTATAATGTTCACATGTATTATTTATCAAAGTTGAAATGAAAGGAAAGAGCTTAGATAGCTATAGTCATGAACCATAGTTACTTTAGTGACTGAGAATACAGATGAATTGGATATTTAAGTTAAAGCACATCATTTCAACAAGAAAATAAGTAGTACAAGATATATTCTTACCTTGCATTGACATGAAATATATATTGACACTATCTTATTTCTAATTCTCATTGTAGAGCACAACATATATATTGTTTAATAAATATCACCTAGAAAATCAAAGTCTCACAGAAACATGAAACACAGATAGATAGATTTATATGTTTGCTTTAAAATAAGTCATCAGCTTGAAACATTTTCACCCAAACACATATTCAGTTTTCTATATTATGTTATTTTTCCTACAGTTTTGCCCACCCAAATCTCAGCATCATTTATTTTCTTTTCCAATGGTTTTGCTACCATATTTCTTTAATCATCTAAGCAATATGAGATAAATCCAGAGTAACATCATACTCATATGACATACTTAAAATCATATACAATCTTAAATACTATTAAACTACCAGATAGTTAGTCATTTAAATTTGACCAGCAATAATGCCCCTCAAGTTATAATCATATAAAAATAAAAATAAAACACTAAAGAGATTATCATATATTAAGACAATTACTTACAGATAATTGATTAAGCAATTTGGAACTGCTTAATCCTAACTTCTCTATCATGGTTTTTATCACCCCTCTCAGTTGATCATTTTTCTTTATCATTCGATCTTTAAATTCATCACTTGCTTGTCTTTATGATTCTAGTTGTTCCTCTAAGGTTTGAATTCTTTCATTTGTTGCATTATATGATGATACAGCAGAATCAAATGAGGAACGAGATGAAGAACCAATCTTATCTCCGAAAAAGACCTTTGAAGTAGCAAGGTGTCCCATACCCATAAACTTTCCCTCCCTTCTTTACTCCACCTGAAACTTTTAACCAAATATCTTCATCAAATACTGAGTGAGCTGAAGGATCTTCACCTATATTTCTCAATGATCCCACGATCATAGTCCTCCTAAAAGAACACACATATACGTCACTTAATAGTTTAAAAAAAAAATTCATGCATAAATATATAATTAAACATGTTATTAATTTATTTAAAATCCAATGGAAATTCTTTGCAATTTCGTGTTCACAAACAATCTAGTCTTCTTTCTCTTGTGAATACGGTGGTAAACTTTTAAAGGAGAGGTTTCACTCCTGATTCTTTTATCTACAAAACCATTAGAAAGTAAAGTAATTTTAATTAGCATAACAATGTAAAAGGATAAAGATTGCTAAAATTAACATATTTATCATGAAATTACATGCATACCATTTTCTCTTTATGTTGCAGCATCGAGATGGATCCTCCAGCATGCCTAGTAGCTGCATCCACTCCTATTCCTCAATTTTGTAATCCTATTTGGGAACGTTTTTTCCATTGCTCAATGCTCCAATACTGCAGTAAGCCTTTCCAATTATCTGAGTCATCCAATCAAGCATCCATCCTCTATACTTACTTATGTCAGCTATTTTGCACATTATCATAGCCTTGACTCGTGCATCTCTTAACAAGTCCCTATATTGTCTACCTGAGATTATGTTAAACACAATTTTCCCTTGTACCTTCTCCACTTCTGTCTGAAACCTATAATGAGACTATAATTTCACAACAAATTAGCGGGATATATGAAATAACATAAGTCTACTTAAATCACTTAAACCCATTAATTATTACCAGAAACAATCGATAAGCACAAGTCTCTTGGTACCACAAGGTACTGAGACTATACTGGGACTGTTCTTAGGCATGTGTGATAGAATAATAGTCATGATAGTCCTCATAATATCAATATTATCAAATTCTCTTTACAAAAACAATAACAAAAATAAGTAACAATTACTACATTTATATTATTTAATTAAGTATAATAACAATATAAATAAGTAACAGTCATACCCTTTAGTACGAATTTTAATCAATGGTCTATCGTTAGGATTTGCAGGCGGGAGATTGAGCTGTGTATATCCTCTAGTTGTAGCTGGTGAAATGTCAGGGACCCTAGAAGCAGAAATATCTCCCGATGTATCTAATGGTGACTCATGATCATCTATATTATTCAACAAATATAGTATAAATAATTGAATGAATAGATATGGTAAATTAATATAATATGTAAAAAAACAAAGAAACAATACTATCTCATGATGGCGGATTTGTAGTATGGACTAATCTATCAATATGGCACTATTGAACTGAAAAGATCTACGTGTAAGTTGATTCGATTGATCTGTAATAGATGGAGCTAGAGGTGATATACGTGACAACCAATTCATTTGACTCATAGCAGATGAATCATGAGATGCTCTACATGATGGCCAATCTGATTGATCCGTAATAGATAGAGCTAGAGGTGATCTACGTGACGGCCGATTCGTTTGACTTGTAGTAGGTGGATCATGAGATGCTCTAAGTGATGGCTGATCCGATTGATCCGTAGTAGGTGGATCACAAGATGAACTAGATCTGTGAATACTCCGAACCATGATCTTTAAATAAAAGAATACAACGTCAATCATGAATTAATATATAAAACCATATACAGCAAACACAAAGAGTAACTAGTAAAAATTATGCAATCTATATGAACAAATGACATACACATTGTTATTGTCACTACTATATTCAAAACCAAATTCTTCATCATCCTTTTCTAAATTCATATACAGAAAACACAAGAATTAGTAAAACAAATTATGCAAACTATATGAACAAAAGGACATACACATTTGGCTAATCATCTTGCATGCTATTGTCACTACCATATTCAAACCCAACTTCTTCGTCATCAATTTCTAATTCATCATCATCCTCTTCGTCATCTATTTCTTCATCAACCTCTTCATTGTCATTAACATCTTCATATTCATCTTCATTCATGTCATTATCAACAAATCTTGGTTCACTTATTTCGTTAGGATGCATTTCTTAATTTGGACCATCACTTAGAAGAACTCCAGGTGCATCCAAATCCAGGCTTTCAGTAACTGGAACAAATGCATGCAATTCAACCTCTTGAAATATATCATCATCTAAAGGAATCACATCGTCACTTGGTATGTCAGTTGATGAGAAATTAAAATTGTTCCTCGTTGCCATATTACAAACTGACCACCAATCATTTTGTTTTTTACTTGGATAACTTGCATAGTACACTTGATGAGCTTGAGCAGCTAATATAAATGGTTCGTACGATGTAAGTCTAGATCTATGCTAGATATCTATGAGACTATGCAAAGAATCTTCTTTCATCCCTCTGTATGAATCATACCAGTCACCCTAAAATAGTACAATTTTATTGTTTCCAAAATATTGCAACTCTATTATGTCAGTTAGCATGCCATAAAAATCACGCTCATCAATGTCATAACAGCTCCCTTTCACTCGAATGCGACAGTCATAGATTTTTTCCCATCTCTATATGAAAGCGTATGGAACTTAAATCCATTAACAAAATACCCACTAAAACACCTCACTTGCCTCATTGGTGGGCAAGCAACATCAACAATACAAGAATAAGTGATTTTCCAATAAGTACCTAAATTATAATTTAAACTTATTAATCTTTCAAATTAAATTGAATATATACTACACACCTAACAATATAAGGAAACTAACTTGTTTATGAATCAAATCTGCAAAATTAGTCTCAACTAATTTTTAAATTTGTTCCTCTGAATAATTTAGATACTCCATCGATAATATTTGACGATATCCACTATATTCCATATTCATAGTGTAAGTCACATATGAAAACTAAATGTTGTATATCTAAAATTAAATATGATATAAAAAACTTACGTTACATATGGCTCAATCTCTATTGTGTTACAAAGAACATATATCTTTACTGCTTGTATTTGAACATTACTAAGAGGTCTAGTTCGATGAAAACCAAATGGACGGCCTAACTGACAGAATACAGAGAGTAGTCCATTATTATCCACATCTCTACCATCATCCTGACGAGGGACTCAATTTAACTTTGTTCTAACATTTGACTCGAAATACATAGCACAAAAATTTGAAATTTCTTCTAAGCAATAAGCCTCACATATACCTTCAACTCAAGCCTTGTTTCAGGCATTTTTCTTTAAATTAAACATTATCCTACGAAAATATTTTAATTAGGAATTAAAATATTGCAAGCCACAAATGTGATTAGTTTAAGATTGATGTAAATACCTTTCAAAAGGATACATCTAACGATATTGTATAGGACCACCTACTTTGCCTTCATAAGGAAGGTGCACTATCAAATGTTTCATTGAGTCAAAAAAACCCACTACCAATATCTTCTCCAACTTGAACGAAGTGACAACAATATTGTTCTCAAGCATCTCCATATTCTCTACTCGCAATTCTTTTATGCATATATCTCAGAAAAAATTGCTAAGCTCTGTAAATGCTTCCCAGGCACCTTTCGATAAGTAATCGCGAAATGCAATTGGGATTAGTCTTTGCATGAACACGTGACAATCATAACTTTTCATCCCGGACAACTTACAATCATTCATATCCACATAACGACCTAAATTTGAAGCATATCCATCTGGAAGCCCTAGACCTTTTATCCATTGACACACTTCCTTCACTAGAGATTTTGACAAGCTGTAAGAAACTTTTGGCATGGTAAGTTTCTTATTGACATTGCTCACCTCCAACTCAGGACACCTACAAAATAGTTGTAAATCCATCCCAGCATTTGGATTGTCCTTAGTTTTGCCTTTGATATTTATCATTTTATTAAATACATTATCAAAGACATTCTTCTCAATATGCATTACATCAAGATTGTGTCGAATAAGATTAGTTGACCAATAAGGCAATTCCCAAAATATACTTATTTTTGCCTAATTATGTTGTTTCCCAAATCCTATAAGTCTTTGTTTTCTGAATGCATTTCCAAAAGTTATTTTATTGTGTCTGTTTAAACGATCTCACACTTATTCCCTAGATAGGCGTGGTGGCGGCATACCTTTCTATACTGTGTTCTTTTTGAATTTCTCCTTGCTTTCGGAAATGATGATCAGCATACAAGAATTGAAGATGATAATCAAACTAACACTGCTTATGACCATTAGGAAGAAGATGAAACAATTTTATGCGCTCCATACAATATGGACAAGCATAATTTCCATGTGTACTCTAACTAAGGAACCAAAATTTGCGTTGATTAGCCCGAAACGGGCGAATCGATTCAGTTTTCACACACATGGAAACGAATCACATATACAGAAACGAAAACTTCAGTGGAAACGGAGTCGATTCCACCGTTTCTAACCGAAACGGATCCACACAAATGTACCAAAATTGCAGGTCTGTAGGTACAAAAATGGGAAGAAAAAGAAAAAGCAAACAATTTTGACCCAAAAAAAAAAAGGCATTAGATAATTGAAGGAAGAGAAATACTCATATATCTTTGAAGAAGAGGATAGGAGAGCAAGTTCACAGGAGTAAGAGAGTCCTTTGATTCTCTTGCAGAACTGGAATCGATCGGGTGTACAGTAATAGAGATGGACTGTTGGAGACGAAGTTAAAGAAGACAGAGTTGCAGAGTTCCAGTTGCAGAGAAAGAGAGAAGAGACGGAAAGAAGAGCTGTGTGCATTTAACTGTGTGTGTGTTTTTTTTTTTTTTTTCTATTTTTGTAATTAGTATATTATGTTGGGTTGGGTTGGGCTTAAAATGTAAATAATTGTTTCTATATAATATAATATAATAATTATATTTTAATATAATTTGTTAATCAATTTTTTTTACTTTTTTTTTTCTTTTCCTTGTTTTGACAATAAATTCATATATATATCAAAATAAATATATTGGGCTTTTTATTTTAAAGTTAGTTTAATTGTTGAAATACTGAAAAAAAAAATTAAATGATATTTATTTATATATGTTTATTAACTTAGAATATTAGTAAATATGAATAAGTTAGAAAATAATTTTTATTTCATTCACCTGTAATATTAGTAAATATGAATTAATTAGATTTTTTTTTATAAATTTCAATTATTATCTATTTTTTTATTATTTAATTTATTTAAAATTTTAATTATTATTATTTATTTATAGATAGCATAAACAATGAGGTTTTTATTTTAAAGTTAGTTTAATTTTTAAAATATTGAAAAAAAAAAATAGATATAAATTATTTATATATGTTCATTAACTTAGAACATTAGTAGATACAAATTATTTATAAAATAATTTTAAGTTCATTATCCTATAACATCAGTAAATATGAATTAATTAGAAAATATAATTTTTTCAATTATTTTTTTCTATCAATTTAATTTATTTAAATTTTCAACTATTGTAATTTATATAATTTCAATTATTATCTTTTTTCCTATCAATTTAATTTATTTAAATTTTCTCTTAAAATAATTTAATTAGGTTACATGCTTATATTTTTGCAGTTAAAAATAAAAGATGGGCAATGAGTGCATCTAGTAAAGATCCAATTGGGAAGAAAGTTCGCTAAACTCTTATAGTTTCTAAGTTCTGGGAAAGAGCTAAAAAAATTGTTAACATACATGCTCCAATTGCAAAAGTACTAAGAATGGTTGATGGGGAGAAATTAGCAACTATGTCATATGTATATGTAGCAATGATAAAAGCAAAAGAAAAAAAACAAGAAATTGCCCCAAATTCTTGTAAAAAGTATATTGATGTCATTGATGAATGTTGTCGGAAGTATATAATATCTAGTATTCATATAGTAGGTAAGTAATGAATATATATTCTAGTTATATATGATTTTGCTTATGACTTGATATTTTAAACATACCTCTAACTTGTGTTATATTTTCATTTTTTGTAAACAAAATAACATATTACTTGAATCCCGCATACCAATATAGTGAAAATATTGGGGATCAACCAGAGTTGATAAATGCACTTAAAGATGTGGTTAATAGAATTGAACCAAGCAGTACAATAGCTTCTCATGCACTAGTAGAGGTAATAAGAAATGTTCAATAGTATTGAATTTTATCTATACTTGTTACTATTGAGAATTAACAATTTATTTGTTAATAGGTTAAAATTTTTAGAAAGGTCATGCATGGATTTTCAAGTCGACTAGCTGTTAAAGGAAAAGAAAAAACGGATCCAGGTAACTTGATCTTATTTAATAACTTTATTTCATTAATACAATTTTTAGTTAATGGTATAATAGTAATACATTTTTCACAGCTGAATGGTGGTTTTTGTATGAAACGGATGCTCTAAATTTGAGAAAGATTGCATTAAAAGTATTGTCACATACAAGTTCATCTAGTGGATGTGAAAGAAATTGGAGTACATTTGCTCTTATTCACACAAAAGTACGTAACCGGCTTAACTATGGAAAACTGGAGAAGTTTGTTTATACACAATACAACATGAGGTTAAAATTGAAACATATTATGAAAGAGAAAAGTAGGGAAAATGTTGATTTCAAAGCAATTGATTTAACCACTGTGTTTGAAGATAACGAAGGTCTTTCTGAATGGTTAGATGATCCCGGAAATATATTATTGGATGAATTTGATGGTCATGGCCAACCAACTAGGTCAAGTGCTTATTTAGCCACTTTTGCTAATCGTTGGTAAGACACACAAGATCAATCACAAGCACATGATATAGGAATGCAAACAAGAAGAACCCAAATAGCTGATGATGAAGAGTTTGAAAATTTAATGAGAGGATCTCAACATCGTTCAAGGTATATATCTATTGATACTAAAGAAGAAGAAGAAGATGATGATGATGATAAAAGTGATAGTGATAATAGTGGTGATAGTGGAGATTGAGGATAATGCAACAAAGGTGGAAGTTCAGGTGCAGTATTCTTTACTGAAGAGCAACGATTTAATTATTGTACTCAAGATACTGATCATGGGTATCAACCATTACGTGAAAATAAAAAGCATTATGGTCAAAGGAAAAAAAAATAATGAAAGTCAAATGCAAAATGATGGAGATATAGTGATGGTGGATGCTGAAAGTTTGACTTCAGATTTTTCCTCATTTCATTTGGGTGGAACTAATATGCATAGAGATGATTCTTCAACTTATAGTTCTAGCTATGGATATGGGTCTCAACCATCTAGATATGATGCTTCTAAATTCAATTATGGTTCATTATCCTCTAATTATGGCTATGATGCATCTTCTAGAAATGATACACAATCATCATCTTCTCACTTTGATCATTTTGCTACATAAACTCAAAATTTTGAATACAATGTTGAAGATTTTCAGAAATATGTGAGGAAATATAAGACACATTTATGTTATCACATGAGTGATGATCAGTATTGCAGCTATGTTGAACAATATTATCAATTTTTTCTTAGACAATTTCAATATTCTAGATATGCACCTACTAGACACTCCACAGCTGGTTGGATGTGATTGTAATTTAATATTTTTCTTGAATTATTATGTTTGTGTTATGATTTTTACTTTGATATGTATTTATTAGTGTTTTATGTATTAAATTATTCATGTTAGATACTGACAATTACTATAATATGTGTTTTATTATACGTTTCCATGTGTTTCCTAAAAAATTAGCGTTTCCATACTGTTTCCTGAATCGTTTCCGTTTCTGGGCTTGTCAAAATGGTCCCTCGAAATAAAACTTTGTTCCTTGACTCCAACCCGATATCATTCCATAAGCAGGGAAATCACTAATGGTCCACATAAGTGCAGCCCTATACGCATCATAAGTGTTAACACCCTCATTCCACAACATTTTCAAGTCATCAATAAGAGGTCTCAGGTAAAAGTCAATATTTTGCTTAGGAGATTTTGGTCCTGGAATGAGTAATGTCAAAAATAGATATTGTTCTTTCATATATATATATCAAGAGGCTAGTTGTACAAAGTAACAAAAACAGACCATTTAGAGTAACCATTTGAGGAATGACCAAATGGGCTAAACCCATCGATGGAAAAACCTAATCTAACATTTCTTGGCTTTTCAGAGAACAATGGGTAATTGTCATCAAAGTGTTTCCATGCCTCACTATTACTTGGCACGTTTCTGATCATGCCAAGTCATATATTGAGCCGTTTTCGTTGACATAAAGAGTGTTTGGAGCCTAGGTGCAAGTGGAAAGTGACACAAGATCTTGTAAGGAACATCATTCTTACTTGATCTGGTATTGGGTTTATATCTCAGATGCCCACAATATTCTTACAACTTCTTATCCAATTCTCCATAGTAAAGAATACTAATCATTAGGACATACATGTATCTTCTCATACCCAAGTCCTAATTTATTGACCATTTGCTTTGATTTGTAAAAATTTTCAAGCAACTATTCATCTTTAGGCAACTATTCATCTTTAGGCAACATACCCTTAATAATCGAAATAATCTGATCATAACAATTCTCACTCATGTTAAAATCTGACTTACAATTCAATAGTTATGTCATCGCCTATAATCAACAATGTCAGTCGTAACCTTCCCAAATCGGCTCATCGGCATTTTTTAGTAAGTCAAAAAAATGTTTGGCATCAGAATTTGGCTCTTCAAAAATCCGACGCTTCTCGTCCCAATTGAAATCTGGACCAATAGCATCCAAAACCATGTCTACATACTGATTGCTTGAAATACCAACATCAACATCTTGGTTTTTCAAAGCTTTCCCTAACCATGCCTTAGCCTCCCCATGTAAAGTCCACCACTTGTAGGTTTTTAAATAACCCTTCTTATATAAGTCAAGGGCCACTTCATTCCGGTACTTCCACTTTTTGTTCTTACAAACTTGACAAGGACATCGTATTTTGTTATCTTTAATAATCCAAGGATGACTATAAGCATAATCAAGAAACTTTTCAACATTAGACATAAACTCATCTATAGGCAATTAGTTTTCAATTCTACGTTCCATCCAACTACGGTCACCCTCAAACCAACTCTGCTCTTCGTCATCCATATTGTCTAAGATATTTCACCATAAGAATATCCCATGTTAGATTAGTAAGTATATAAAAAATGAGAATGAGAATGTTAGATTAGTATCTCATATTGTCTAGAATAGATCTAAAAAGATTTGTTTCTCTTTCACTCCACAGAAGATAAGAAAATATACCACCACAACCAAAACAAGAAAAAGAGAAAGTTATAACTTATGCCATGGTATGAACATAATATATATCATGGAAAAAGATAAAACTTCACTACACATTCACAAAATCATTGACAATGTGTATAGAAAACACCTATACAGCAATGACAAAATGTAAATCCAAAGTAACAGTATTTGCTAAAGTAGATACAATTATGTGCAACTATAAAATAAAAGGAATGCCCTCTTTTTCTTCCACAATATTGTAATGTTGATTAATGACAAGTAGGAAATAACAACACATTAGTGATGCATAGGTAAGTAAATATCATGCTTATATAGCATAATAAATGATGGAAGACCCCATCCAACATATGCTTGAAATGAACTAATAGCATTCCCGTCCCAAAACGTAAAAACATCATAAGCATCAATTTATTTCCTATGAAAACACTTTTTTTTATTTTTTTTATTAGGAGAATATCTAAAACCCAATCTAAATCTGATTTTTTTTTTCCATGTTATAGTAATGTTATGATATTTATTTGACATTATAGTAATGTTGATTAATGATATAACAAAACACTAGTGATGCATAAATAAGTAAATATCATGCTTATATACCACACAAAAACAGGTTTTGAAAAACTTTTCTTAGCATAAACTATTCCTAATTAGAAGAGACAACTCAGATCTACAACTGAAAGGGAGATGGCAGCAGTCATATTCTATAAGCGACAGAAAAAAAACATTAAGTTTAATTGAAAATTTGAAATCTGCCATAATTTTCACTTATATTCAGCAAAAAATATAAGACAAGTATTTATATCTAAGAAATTAAGTCAAGCGTTCTCTCAGGCTTTATGCTAATTTTCTTAAAGCATAACTTTTAGAGAAGGAGAAAAGAAGTTTATAGGATTAGCAGGATTAAAAAAATTATCTCACACAGTGATTAAAGCATTTAGAAATGATTTAAAATAAATCAAGTTGCTTATGTTGCTTGAAAGACAAGCTAGATTCAACATGTTATAAATCAGCCAAATTTTGTAGTCAACACAAACTAAAAAACACAATATTCAGAACTTATTGAAGCATGGGGACCATATTGAAGCTACAAAAAGGGAGAAGTTAACACTTATTAGGCTCATCCCTGCACTTGTAAGCATTTGGACTAAGGCGATTGGTCACTTATCAACTTTTTACATAAAACACAGGAATTACCTAAAACTTTTTACTAAGTATTCAAGATAGTTTAAAATTGTTGCTCAACAAATACAATATATCTAAGGATCCTAAAAATCAAATATTCCTTAAAACATTAATTTGTAGAAACTAAAAATGTCCACATTAATAGATAATTATAGTCATAACTGGTACATTACTTTGCCTACAATAGAATTCTAGTATCGTGTGATTACAGCCTTGTAAGCTTCAGTTTGCACACGATCCTGTTGAAGAAAAAAAGAATAAGATATCAACAACAAAGTCAATAGAATCTACATAACCTAAAGGTCATTTTAATTAGTGAGAAGTGGGTTAAACACATAAAGATTATCAACCCTGCATTCAATCTAGAGAACCTAAAGGTCATTTTAAACTTTCCATCTGTTTACAATTTTTGTTTTCCTTATCATCCTACATTCCTATTAATGGAGAATTTTTAAGATATAACATCTACAGATATCTTATGGGCTTTTCTAATTTCTACAAACATAAGCTTTTGTCTATCAAGTTGACCTAATAAATATAAAATCCAACTGAACTTCATGCTTTAATTAGTTTGCTAATTCAACTGCTTAAGTCACTGAGTTTAAATTCATAAAAGTTTCAATCACAGGGTTCGATTCTTAGGTAGTACATAATCCTCAGCATGTTCAAAAATAAAACTTAATTTCATTCCACAAAGTACTGAATATGTATATTTTTCTTACTTTTATAGTTCTATCACAGCTTATGTTACCAACAATTTATCAAAGTTGTAATGATATGATTAGCAAATAGGAGCCATTGGTATCTTCTAAAGGTTCATGTGAGTTAGATGTATGACCAAAAGTTTCAGAATCTTTCATTATGCTTGAACTCAAGAAATAATCCCAAATGACCTAAAGTTTGTCTATTGATGGCTAGACAATTAATAATAGCTACTAAAATTATAAAAGCACCCATTATGGGCATATACGGATAGTTACTTGACATGTGCAGTTTACTACACCTATACCTACTTAGTACTTGAGTGCATGCAGTTACTAGTGAGACCTATAGACATTTGTTGGCAAGATTCACTGAATGAGAAAGAAAGAGAACTTCCAAACCACATGTGGTTAGCAGCAAACCTGAGATAGTTGCTTCTACAAGCAACTTTTAATATGAATATGTTTAGGTAAAAAAAAAAAAAGCTTTTAATGTGAATAGTATGGATAGATAGCAGGGCATCACCATTTTACATGTTTTACATTCAAGTCACATTGCATAATTCTCACACAACTAACCAAATAAGGTGTAAAGCATCAGGAGAATAGATGAGGGAAAAGGTTGTCTTTCACAAGTCCATCTAGTAACCATGTTTGTGTCTGATCATAACAATAAAAATATTTGGACATTCAGTAGTAAGGGTTGTAATTGCTTAGACAACTTTAAGGTGGCATAGAAACAAGTATTGGTGGCTTCGTGATTAAAAAACTGATTTTACATCTTCAAGCAAAATAATGAGAGAGACTACAAAAATAGAAACATGGGTTTGTTTCTAGATTACGTAACTTGGTTCAATTTAAGAAGAGACTCTCTTACTATGGAAATGTAGCTTCTCGGCTACATGAACCATAAAGACAAAAATACTCAATCCGATTAACAATTAACTAAACTTAACACTTCCAAAACAAAATTATTCCTGTTTTTAGTTCTAGTTGTAGGTTTTAAATTTTTCAAAAGACAATGTTAGTATTATTTTAGCTAATCAAAATGCAAAAAACAAAAAGAAAGAAATGAAACAGTAAGAACATCAATACGGATAGGTTTCTACCAATTGGTTTAAACAAGAAGCTAAAAGAAAATTATAAGGTCTTAAAAGCTTTACTTAAAGATATAATCAATGGAAGATAGAAGGAAATGACTACTTATAAGAAAGGGAGTTCTGATTGGAATCAAAAAGTAGGTTACACTAATTTCAAGTATAATCATAATGTTTTGAGCTTTTGACTTCAACTACTCCTAAAGTTCCATGAGATTGAGAGAGAGGAGCTATTTAACCAAGGAACAGTGAGCTTACCTAGTGACTTCAAAAAAGGAATTAGCTTGATTTCAGACAATGGCTTTTCACCCAAAGACTTCAACCATGGCTTCAGCAACCTTGAGTTCGAGATGGAGTTGAAGTGAGGTAGTTAGGGGCGAAATGAATTTGCGGAGGGTTAACATCTAAGGATTTCAACGAGAGAAGATGAGTTATTTTGAATATAATGGTAGATGCAGAAGGAAAGAGTGTTTACTTGTTGGCTTGTTAGGGATTTAAACCCATCGACAAACCATTAGAGTTTGTTGGTAAAACAAAATGAAATGCTACGTATTGTTCTCTGACAAACAAAGGTTTGTGGGTAAAAGGAAAAAATTACCGACCAACATAAATCTGTGGGTAAAAGTAAAAAATTTATATATATACCCTTAAACCTTAGTTTGTCGGTAATAACTAAAAAAATATTTCCAACCAAATTTTGTTTATTAGTAATAATTAAAATTTTAATACCCACAAACCATGGTTGTGGGTAATCTGGCGCCAACTTACCAACAAATGGTTTGTCGATATTACATTTTTCCTAGTTTGTTAGTGGGTTTGTAGGTAAAGATGTTTTTACCCATAAACCAAGTTTGTGGGAAAAAAGTTTGTTGGAAATACCGAGTTTTCTTGTAGTGTGAATACTTCCTTCAAAGATCATACATGTAATGTTTAAAGTACAATGGTATGATCTTTGCTATGAATTTTATTGACAATCAAACATACTAGAAGTATTATATATAAAAATATTTTTTTTCCTTAAAAATTCATACTTTCAAGTACTCAACACATCCTATATTATTTGAGCACAAGATCATATGAAGGGTAATAACCAAGAATACTCTTCTTCTCGAGGCACAACTATACATACAATAGTCAATCTAGCATTACTACTCAAGTAAAGGTTTCTCAGACATTGACTTTCCAAGATAACTGTCATTCAAACAATATCACTAAGGCAGCAACCACTGATTAGGTGGAAGTCATATCGGCATAGCTATTTAGATGACAATGTTCAAGCTATTGGTCCTTAAGACATCAATTACTCAAGTAATCCCTACTTAGACAACTATCATTCAAGTAACAGCTTGGGTAAAGGAATGTTAATTCCTACAAGGTGTCCTATGTATAAACCATGCATTAGTTTACCTTGCACACAAAGTACAACAATGCATCCAAAGTGCCTTACTTACACACATGGTATCTGGGTAAATACTGACTTAATCAGGGTCTCAAGTTTGCACCTTAGGAATTATACTATCTTTAGTGTTTGGGGTTGGTCCCCAAACACTCTTGTATTCTAGTGATCATAGTGCAGTGGTACAATAAACTGAAAACATTTTCTTCTCAAGCCTTTTAGTTTAGGGAGAATTTAAGTACATAAAATAAGGCATGGTTTTGGGAAATGAAATTCATTTTATAGATAGAGTTTTTTAAGAGTTAAAATAGATATTTTGAGTCCTAAAATTTCTATTAAAAAAATTTTGAATTAGATAAAGTACCAACTTTCTTTCTGGAATGAAATAAAAATTCCAGTTGTGCTTTCTATAGTATGTAAACACAAGTTAAGAAAATAATTTACATTATAGTTTTTAAAGAAACATAATCATTTTGAACCCTTAAACCTTTAAAGTACATACACTGCATGGTATAGTTCTATCCCTGATCAATAGTACTCAAGCTTGCTCCATTCTTATAAAATTACCTTCATCTAGTGTTAGTGCCCTAACACTCTAGTAACTTGTTGATAATCTCATGCATAGAAATCATCTTTGTTATACAACATAAATAAGTATGAAATTCCTTCTTTTGTTGAAAACATGGATAATGAATAAATGCAGCTTTCTCTTTATTTGAAAACACAATATCAACAAGTACAAAAATCTCTTTTTCTAAAGCATATGATCAATTACACATGGTTTCAACAAAGATAAACATCAAATAATACAATAAAAATAAGAAAGAGTAAAAATAGAGAAAGCTATGAAGGTCATCAGTTTTCAAACTTCAAAATTACTTGCTCATCTTACTTTCTTGTACCCTTGACAAGCTCTAATAATCTAGAAAATCTTAGCTAACCTATGTCTCTCTAGTCTTTAAGCTAACCTCCCCCCCTTTTATAAGCCTAAAAACCCTCAATTTCACTTCAATTCGAACTAGGAGTCGTGTCAGCACCATGACCTCACAAATCGACAAAACAGGGAGATCTGGCAATGGCCTTTGCTGTGGTGCCTAAGTCCTGGCACCGTGGCACCCTTTTGTCTGACTCTGGCGCTAACCCTATTAGTGTATTCTCTTATCTTGCTCGTTTTGAGCGATTTTGGCCTTCAAATTGACTTCCAATAAGACTTCTTCTTACGTTAGACCTTCAAACATAAAGTTAATATAAGTTAGAACTCATATAAAACACCTAATGCTAGCCCAAATCAACTAGGATTCAATATCCTAATACGATAAAGACTCTAAGAATTCAACTAAAACTTAAGTAAAAACTAACTAAAACTCTAGAACATAACTAAAATAATATAAGTAAAAGGATGTAAAATAAGTTTATTTCTGAGAGTTATCAGTTATAAAACAGTTCATACATAGTACAAATTGAGGCGGTAAAACAGTTTAAGAGAAATACAGCAAATCAACTAACATATATAATTTAGCAATTTGTTTTCTCCAAGAAAACTTCAATATCAAACTTTAACCCTAATTACAAACAGGACATGTCAACTTTAGCATCTCATAAAGAAAACCCAACATAAAACATTACCATTATAGTAATTAAGTGTCATAGATTGGAAACTATTGTTTCAAGTTCATCTTTTATACCAACTTTAACATCTCCTAGAAACTTTATTTAATATTCAACCATTGTTATTTACACTTTGTTAACCATTTGATTACTTATTTAACTACTGCATAAGTTCTCAAGTAAAGGTATATATTACAAACTTGATTCAAGTCATTCTTTCATTATATACCAACTATATAATTACAAATCCTATATGAATACAACCTTAGATTACTTTTAATAGCTAATCCCTTACATTAACATTACAATACACTATTTGACACAATCCTAATAGCTGCAAGGAAGCCTATCTTCTATATATACAAAGCCATAAGTACAAGCCCTACGTGCTTTTCGATCTTACTCCCTTTGCTGCCCATAAACTAATCACAAAATCTGGGAAGTGTTTATATAAACAAGAATGAGATACAACTATCTCAGTAGGCAGGGATGCAATGCAACATGTGAATAAGAATGCATATGCATACCATTTTAGCTAATAAAAATATACATTCATACACAAGTTTAGGACAAGTTAATACATAAACATGTCTCTTACTATAGCAAGTATCCTAGTTACTTATTTCTAGTAGTTATAATCATAATCAAATTACAATTTAATGCATAAAAAACTACCACACAATTCAGCATGAACAATTGTATAAAGATATATAAGTAGTTCATAAGCAGTAATAAGGAAAAAAGTTCTGCTTACCTCAAATCCAACCACAGCTCATATGCTTAATCTAATGTAGTAATACCAAGTCTAAACATCATCTCCATGAAGTTATCTATCTTTCTTATTCATCAACTTTTCCTAAAATCATCATTGAACCTACTCAAATTCACACATGAACACAAACATGGCAAAAACAGGAGAAACATAAATTTACCTCTATAATACCACACCATCCCTTCAAATAATTTCAACTAAGCCAAAAACACCTTCTCCTAAGTCTTCTCTACAACTCTTTTTCAGATATTCCCCACTGGTTTAGCCTCTAAGTGACTAAAATTGAGTTTTACTAAAACAAGTACACACATAGTTTCTAGTTGCCAGAAATAGATTATATTGCTAATAGAATACACAAAGCTTGGAATCATATCATGAAACTTTCCAGAATAGTTTAGAAGATATTAGAAACAATTTCTCTTCAACATCCTACTCGTAAATTGTCCTTTAAGAGCCTCTAAAACTAGTTACCCCTAATCAAGTTCATGCATAACCCAAAAACCCCCATAGTGAATTCGAACATCTCTAAAATACACATATCATGAAATTAAAACATGTACAGCTCCAAATGTGTTCCTTAGTATGTTAGCCAAAGTTCTCTTTCATAACTCCTAAGCTAATTCAACCCAGAATTCCTTCTACTAAAGCTTAGACTAAACTAGGTTCCCTACAGTCTAACAAAACAACAGCAGCATCCCAAGCCTTCAACTCATTCTTTACTTAATGCCAATTTAAAGAAATTCCAATTATATTCACATGGGCTAATCTATAACTTCTCTTTAGCAATTATTGGTTGATTAAGCCAAGAATGCCTCTCTTTACTTCATTCTTTACACTGGTGATAGATAGTGAACACAACAAGGCTTTGTTTCTAAGTTAATGCCGCTTGTGTGTTAAATGTTTAAAATCAATTGTACCTATCTAGTTCATAATGATTTCACGTAATTAAATCCATAACGCTTGATGAGGGTTATTATATGATTAGTGTTAGTTATTATGCTTGACCTCATTAACAAAGAGGTAATGATAAGTAGGAAATACTTGTTTCAATGGTTGATTTGCGTGCATATGTGTATATTCATATTGGTATTTATTTATTTTTTCAATGACTAATACCTTATGAACCTTGGTGAAAGCTTCTTTGCAGTTGAATCTTACAAATCCATGGTTGTTTGCTTAATTTAGTAAGTTTCTGCTAAAACTTGTTTTTCACATTCAAAATTTAATTCTCTTGTTTTTTCTTGTTTACGTAGCTACTTTAATTTTGGTTTAGATCAAATATCAACACCTTATTTATATATTTTATTGTTTTGAGTTATATTAATTAGTTTGTATATATATAGCATATTATCATCATAATTTGTTTTAGAATTTCATTTATTATTATATGTCTATTTTGTTTGATATTTTCTTGCATTAGTTTAATTTACTTGTATTGCTCATTTTTGTATTTGGCTTAGGATTTATGCTTGAACTTATTGTGCTCTTTTGTATTAGTTCAATTTAATCATAGAAGAACTACTTGCTTTAGTTGAATTTGATTAACTTTGTATTGTTTCTCTGTGGGATCGATACCCTACTTACTATACTACAAGTATTGTAGTATAGTATAGTTAGTTTAATTTTAATTTGGTGAACATCAACGTCTCATCAAATTTTGATGCCGCTGCCGGGGAAACTAATCTTTTTAATGTGATTCAAGCTTAGTTTAGATCATTTGTGCTGCTTGTATGTCCAATTTCAAAGAAGATAGATAATTCACCTTAGAGCAACTTAAATAGTTCTACGAGAGTAAGCCAAGGCAATTAATAAAATTTCACCATAAAGCCCAATTGAAGAGGTCGATCCTAGAATACGTGCAGTGAGAGATTACATAAGATCAGTCACACACAGAGTTTACATCACCAAGTGCATATCCTTTGACCTTCGAATTGGAGGAAGAAATTGCACCAATCCACAAACAAGTTGAAACATGGCCATTCAACAACCTCACACTCTTAAGGAGCTCGCCACTCCTAATCTTGACCACCAACCTCTTTGCATTAATTTTCCTAATATTGATGTTCCTTTTGAGCTTAAATCTGGTCTTATTCACTTACTTCCTACTTTTCGTGGTCTTTCAGGTGAAGATCCACATAAACATCTTAAGGAATTCCATGTAGTGTGCTCGAGCATGAAACCCAATGGTGTGACCGATGAGCAAATCATAATTAGAGCATTCCCATTTTCCTTGGGTGATGCAACTAAGGAGTGGCTGTATTACATTCCTTCTTGTTCAATTAATACGTAGAATGAGATGAAAAGGTTTTTCTTGAAAAAGTATTTTCCTACATCACATGCTGCAAATATAAGAAAGAAAATATATGGAATAAGGCAATATAATGGCGAAACCTTAGATGAGTATTAGAAAAGATTTAAGTTATGTGCTAGTTGCCCCCTTCACCAAGTCTCTGATAAACTCCTCATCCAATACTTCTATTAAAGTTTGATGCCACAAGAAAGGAACATGATTGATTTCGTAACTGGAGGGACATTAGTTGACAAAATACCTAAGACTGTAAAGCAATTGATATCCAACACAGCTACCAATTCGTAACAATTTGTAACTCGCATAGATACACCCACCAAAAAAGTAAATGAAGT
Source organism: Quillaja saponaria (assembly GCA_029379385.1). Classification (NCBI taxonomy): domain Eukaryota; kingdom Viridiplantae; phylum Streptophyta; class Magnoliopsida; order Fabales; family Quillajaceae; genus Quillaja; species Quillaja saponaria. The sequence continues at coordinate 20,626,888 of CM055608.1, read as the reverse complement.
ATCTCTAACGTTGAACAACAAGTTGTGAATCTTACTTCTCTTATGCATTCTTTGGCTGTTGGGAATGTGCAGACAGTGAAAGCATGTGGTATTTGCTCTAACCAAGGGCATCCCTTCAATATGTGTCCTATAATACAAAATGATCCAGTGGAATGAGCTAATTCCATTGGTGGCGTTTTTCCTTGACAACCACAACATAAGCATGATCCATATTCTAACATGTACAATCCTGGCTGGAGAGATTACTCTAACTTGTATTATTGAAATCAATCACAACCACTAAATGGAGGCCGAAATATCAACCCATATGGATTTCAAGCACAATCATAATATCAACCCAGATAACCCTAAATACCAATGAATTCATCCATTTATGGTTCATCTATGGAAGATATGATGAAAATAATGGCATCCAATACATTGACCTTCCAACAAAGCATGATGCAATTCCAACAAGAAATAAGGTCAAGTATCCAAAACTTGGAGAAGCAAGTAGAACAACTTGCTACTGGTGTGGGCAAATTAGAAACACAAAGGTCTGGTAAATTGCCTTCTCAAGCTATAATTAGTAGAGAAAGTGCTTCTATAATCAAGTTAAGGAGTGGAAAAGAGCTTGGAGAGAATAAACCAAGAAATATTGCATTAAAGGAAGAGACTGAAGTTGAAGCTGAAATTTCTTCAAAGTTGGCTTAAACTTCTTCCCCTAATCAAACCGAACCAATTTGTGGTCCCAAGGTAAATTCTTAACCTGTGAATTCCAATTTTAAGCTAACTTTACCTTTTCCTTTGAGTTCTTATAGGTCTAGTAAAGAAGATAAGGAGAAGGAGATCTTAGAGATGTTTAGAAAGGTTGAAATCAATATTCCTCTCTTGGATGCAATCAAGCAAGTCCCTCGATATGCAAATTTTCTCAAGGAATTATGCACTAACAAAAGAAAACTTAAAGGTAATGAAATAGTAAGTGTGAAAGAGAATGTATTTGTTATCATTCAAAAGAAACTCCTACTTAAGGAAAAAAATCCTTGTTCGTTTTCTATTCCTTGTAAGATTGGTAATACTTGCTATGAAAAGGCCATGTGTGACTTAGGAGCTTCAATTAGTGTAAATCCAAAATCTTTATATGGCTCTCTTTGTCTTAGCCATTTGAAAGAAACGGGTGTTATTATCCAACTTGCTGATCATACCTTTGTTTATCCTTTAGGTGTGCTTGAAGATGTCTTAGTTTAAATTCATGGTTTGATTTTTCCCATTGATTTTTATATTCTTGACATGGAGGATAATAGTTCACACACGTTTACTCCACTTTTAAGAATACCATTTCTTAAAACTGTTAGAACTAAGATTACTGTTTTTGTTGGTACATTGTCTATGGAATTTGATGGTAATGTTGTAAAATCCAATATTCTTAATGCCATGAAGTTTTATGATGATAAAAAGAATGTTATGTGTTTGGATGTTATTGATTAATGTGCAACAAATTGTTGACTTAAGTGTTAATGATAAATTGAATGTGGCTATAAACCAAAGTTTGCATTCCACTTACACAAAAGGAGAGGTTACCGTAGATGATGGTTTGGTTGATGCGGTCATGGCCTTGCAAGCTGTAGCATACAAGTGTGGAGGTTTTTCATGATTTACCTATTTCTCACAATAAACTTTCACCCTCTATTTACATGCACCCGAGTTTGAATTAAAACTTTTGCTTTATCATTTAAAATATGTATTTTTAGGTGAAAATTATCATTGCCTGTGATCATTGCAAAGAACTTAACAAATGTGCAATAGGAAAGTCTTGTGTGAGTGCTTCGTGACCATAAAACTATTAATGGATGGACGTTGGCTAAAATAAAGGGAATTAGTTCTTCCATGTGTAAGCATCGCATACTTTTAGAAGAAATTCGAAGCCAACAAGGGAGATGCAAGGGCGTCTCAACCCACCTATAATGGAGGTAATCAAGGACGAAATATTGAAGTTGCTTGATGCTGGAGTTTTCTACCATATTTTGGATAGCAAAAAGGTAATCCTATACGTATAGTTCCTAAGAAAGCAGAAATTACTATTATGTCCTATAAAGATGATGAATTTGTGCCTACGCGCATTCAAAGTGGATAGAGAATGTGTGTTGATTATCGCAAGTTAAATCAAGCATCACCAAGGATCACTTTCCTTTACCTTTCATGGACTAAATGCACGAGAGGTTGGCTGGTAAGTATTTCTATTGCTTTCTTGATGGATATACTGGATATAATCAGATTATTATTACACTTGAAGATCAATAAAAGACTACTTTTATTTGCATATAGAAGAATGCATTTTGGTTTATGTAGTACACCAACGACTTTTCAAAAAAGCATGATAAGTATATTTCAAATTATGGAGAAAGAATCACTGAAGTTTTCATGGATGATTTTACTGTTTATGACGATTCTTTTTATGCATGTTTGGAAAATCTTTCTCTTATTTTGAAAAAAATGCATGGAAGCTAACCTTGTTTTGAATTATGAGAAGTGTCATTTTATGGTTGAACAAGGGATAGTTATATGGCATGTAGTTTTTGCTTGTGGTTTAGAAATTGATAAAGCTAAGATAGATATTATTTTGTCCTTACCTTATCCCACATGTTTGCAAGGTAGTTCGTTCTTTTCTTAGATACATAGGTTTCTATCGAAGATTTATCTAAGATTTCTCTAGAATTGCATTGCCCCTATGCAAGTTGCTGGCTAAAAAAGTGGATTTTGTGTTTTATAATGCTTGCAAACAAGAGTTCGATGAGCTTAAAAGGAGATTAACTTTAGCCCTTATTGTTCAACCTTCAAATTGGGACTTACCTTTCGAGATCATGTGTGATGCTAGGAATTAAGTTGTTAGAGCTGTACTTGGCCAAAAAGTTGGGTGAAATTTACATGTCATCTCTTATGCATCACGTACACTTGATAGAGCTCAATGCAACTATCATACAAAGGAAAAAGAACTCTTTGTTGTAGTTTTTGATCTTGAAAAAGTTTAGATCTTACTTGCTTTGACTAAAGTGATTGTGTTTTATGATCATGCATCTCTTAGGCATCTTTTGCATAAGAAGGAATCAAAGCCTAGATTGATAAGATGGATCTTGTTTTGGCAAGAATTTGATCTTAAAATTAAGAACAAGAAAGAAGCTAAAAATTACGTAGCTAATCACTTGAATAAATTTTCAAATAAGCAAATGGAGATAGAATCTGTGAGATAGTCTTTTCCTGATGAGAAGTTGTATGCTATGTATGTACCCCAATGTGAGTATAACTCTATCCTTACCTTTTACCATTCTTATGCTAATGGATGACATTTTGGTGCAAAAAGAACAGCTCACAAGGTACTTACATATGGTTTTTATTGGCTTACCTTATTTAAAGATGCATATATATTTTGCAAATCATGTGAATGATGCCAAAGAACAGGTAATATAACTCATCATGATCAAATGCCTTTAATTTCTCTTCTTGTATGTGAAATCTTTGATATCTGGAGTATTAATTTCATGGTCCTTTTCCCTCTTCTTTTGGTAATATTTACATCTTGCTTGATGTTGATTATATGTCTAAATGGGTTGAAGCTAAGGCTACACATACTGATGATGCTAAGGTTGTTGTGGATTTTGTTAAAACTTACATCTTTAACAGATTTGGATTACACAAGCCAATCATTAATGATCATGGCACAAATTTTTGTAATCAATCCATTGAGACTTTATTTTGAAAATATCACGTTATTAAATGCACATCCACAACTTATCATCCTCAAACAAGTGGCCAAGCTAAAATTTATAACCGAAAGATCAAATCCATCCTTGAAAAGACGATGTAATCCAATAAAAAAATATTAGAGTTTATGGGTGAATGATGCTCTATAGGCTTATAAGACTATATATAAGTCACCTATTAGAATGTCTCCATATAGGTTTGTAAAACCTAAAAAAGAGATACCCAAAGTATTTTGATGAATTGGACGAGGATTCCTCATACCAAGATAACATATTTATATTACGAGATTGTGTGGAGTACAAGTTTGTGTAGAGTACAAGTAAGTCAACCATACATAAATAAGGAAACTATAAATAAGGAAATTTGACCCCCTAACTAAGCTATCTATATTTACACTCTAATATTCCCTATAAAGCTGGAGCATAAAGATTATATGTTCCAAGCTTGTTGCATAGATATCGCAGTCGGTTTCTTGCCAAAGATTTTATGAATAATTCTACTAACTAATCTTCAAATTTTGCATATGTGGTATTGATTGTATTATCCATAAGCTTCTCACGAGCGAAATGATAATCAATTTCTATATGTTTTGTTCATTCATGAAAGACTAGATTTAAGGCAATATGTAATGCAGCTTGATTATCACATACTAACTCCATAGGTTGTGAGTGCTAAAATCCAAGTTTGTCTAATAGATTTTTCAACCAAACTAACTCAGCAATGGTATAAGTCATGGCCCTATATTCAAATTCAACACTAGATCTTACAACAACAGTCTGCTTTTTGCATTTCCATGAAACAAGATTTCCTACCCAAAAATATACAGTATCCTGTAGTAGATCTTCTAGTCAAATGGAGAGCCTACCCAATTAGCATCGCTATAACCTTGAACTGGAGTAGAATTATGTTTATGAACTAATGTATGACCATGACCATGTTCTTGAACTAAAGTGTGCCTATGATTCTTATATAGTAATCCTTTTCCAGGTGCAGTTTTTAAGGTATCTTAGGATACGAATAATAGCATTCTAATGAGATGTTTGAAGCTAAGAAAGAAATTGGCTAACCATACTAGTTACAAAAGCAATATTTGGTCTAATGACTGTGAGATAATTCAGCTTACCAACAAGATGTCTGTATTACTCAAGATTTGTTAGTAGCTCCCCCTCATCCTGTACAAGTTTAGTGTTGAGATCCATAGGAGTGTCTACAGGTTTAGGAATCCAACATACCTATATTACTTAAGACATCCAGACAATACTTTCTTTGAGAAAGACAAATCCCCAATTGTGATTTCGCAACCTCAATGCTCAAGAAGTATTTTAACTGTCCTAAGTCTTTAGTTTGAAACTTAGACTGGAGGAATGATTTCAATTGCTAAATCCCATGATTATCATCACTTGTAATCACAATATCATCCACATATACAATTAAAAGAATTTTGCCATTAGATGTATGCTTATAGAAAACTGAGTGATCAATAGTACACCTCTGAAGGCCAAAATTAAGAACAACTTCACTGAATCTACTAAACTAAGCTCTGGGAGATTGCTTTAAGCCATATAAAGACTTTTTCAATCAACACACCATACCGGACCCCCCTGAGCAACAAAACTAGGTGGTTGCTCTATAAAGACTTCTTCATCAAGGATCACCATGTAAGGAAGCATTTTTTATGTCCAATTGATAGAGTGGCCAATCAAAAATAGCAGCTAGAGATATGAATACTCTGACAGTAGTAATTTTAGCTACGGGAGAGAAAGTTTCTGAATAATCCATACCATAGACTAGAGTATCATCTTTTGCAACCAACTAGCCTTTAAGCGATCAACAGAACCATCAAAATGAACTTTCAAGGTGTATACTCATTTACATCCAACAGTGGATTTGCTAGAAGGTAAAGAGACTAGTTCCCAAGTACCATTAGTATGTAAGGCGTTCATTCCATCAATCATGGTCTATCGCCACCCGAGATGAGCAAAAGCATCACTGGTGGACTTTGGAACATAAATAGAAGACAAAGAGGATACAAATGCATAATAGGGTGAAGATAAACAATGATAACTCAAAAAAGTGTAAATAGGATAAGGATTACAAGTTAAACGAGTACATCTTCGTAAAATAGGTGGTGAAGCAGGATCCGATGCACATAAAAGTGTTGGTACAAAAGGTGAGTCATTAGGTATTTTAATAGTGTCTATTGGAAGATCAGGTTGAGAACGATGATGGTAAACCTAGAAAGGGCGTTTAAATGAGGTAGAAAATTCAGGTAGTGGTGCAAATGATGCATGTTCATTTGGTCTAAGATAAGGAACCGGAATAGCCTCAGAGATATGAGGTGACTCGGGAATAGTCGAGGGAAATAATGAAGATTCCTCAAAAAATGTGACATCAGTGAAGGTAAAGTAATGATTCTTATCTGGACAGTAACATTTATACCCTTTTTGAAGGCGAGAATAATCCAAGAAGATGCACTTAATTGATTTGAAAAAGAGTTTATCCTGCCTAGATGTTAGATCATGAACAAAACAAATGCAACCAAAGATACAAAACGGAAGTGAATATAAGGGATGATTAAGAAAGATGGCATGCAATTAATAAGGTAAGATGGTAGAGGCCCTGTGACTCAAGTCCTGTACCAATCGTTCGTCCCGTACGTCGATCCTATATAGTAAATGAATCATCAATGAAAGTGATAGAGCAATTGAGAGAACGAGTTAATTGACTAATAGAAATTAGACTAAATGAACATTCTGAGACATAAAGCAGAGACTCTAAAGGCAAAGAAGATAATGGTGTAGCTTGACCTATACCTTTAACAATAATTATGAAACCATTAGCTATAGTGACAGTGGAAAGTGATGGTAGATTACTAATGCTAGAAAAAAGTTTAGGGTTACCAGATATGTGATTAAAGATACCAGAATCAAGAACCCAAGTATCAGAAGAGGTCTGAGAGAGGCAGGCGATAAAATTACCATGAGAAGATTCCTAGGTAGCCTGATACTGTAGGACCCAGATAACCTATTCAGCTAGTAATACTTTTCCCTGGTATGCCTCATCCTGTTACAATGAGTGCACTAAGGACGTCCACAAACCCGACCCCCTTGACCACGACCTCCGCGAGTACCAGAGTGGGAGATCAAAACCGAGAAATCAGGAGATGGATTCTCAACATGTGTTACTATCAGAGATGAGATATGTAACAATCGAGTAAACACTTCTTCCATAGTAGGACTAGCCAATATCTGATGGCGAATTGGATCAAGATCAGCTCAAAGGCCATATAGAGTGAGAATCATGAATAGCTTGTCCCTTTGTGCCTCTTAGTCAGCTAGATTAATGGTAAGAGGTAATATTTCAGCAAATTCAGTTTTGACATTCTGAATCTTTCCTAAATAGGTGGACATATCTTGATCAGCCTGATTTAGATTCAACATATTAGAAACCACAGTGTAAAAACATTGGATATCATTAGTGTATAAACTTTTGGCCCATTTCCACAATTCAAAACATGTCTTATATGTCTAGAAAATCTGTAATATAAAAGATTCAAGGGATGCCCACAGTAAACTACATAATTGGGAATCAATCTTTTTCCAATTAGGTTATTCATGGGTTGGAATATCAGCCAATGATTTCATGAGATGATTTTCATATCCCTGTCCTAGAAATTATAACTCAACAGATACAGCCCAAGACAAATAATTAGATCTATTCAATTTTTTATTAGTAATAATAGGAGATCCAGAAAACACAGAGGTAAAAGTATTAGGTTTTGACATACCGATTTTAGATTTTTCGGAGGATAGATATACTAATGAACAGTACTGATGAACAGTAGTTGTACTACTGGAATGAAATGCAGCAATAGAGAGACACGCTGAAAAGAAACACAGCGAAAATAAAAATTAAGGTTTTATCTCCCTAAGCTCTGATACCATGTAAAGCCTAAAAGAGGGATACCCAAAGTATTTTGATGAATTGGATGAGGATTCGTCATACCAAGATAATATATTTATACTACGAGATTCTGTAGAATACAAGTAAGTCAACTATATATAAATAAGAAAACTATAAATAAGGAAATTTGACCCACTAACTAAGCTATCTATATTTACACTCTAACAAGGTTGATTTATGGGAAACCATGTCATCTACCTATAGAATTTGAGCATTATGCTTTTTAGGGCATTAAGCAATGCAGCATGAACTTAGATGCTATTAGACATCATAGGAAGTTGCAATTGCAAGAGTTGGAGGAGATAAGGAATGATGCCTATGGTAATGCAATGATTTACAAGGAAAAAACTGAGGCATTCAATAACAAAATGATTTTGAGAAAAGAATTTCAAATTAGGCAAAAGGTTCTCTTGTTTCATTCATGCCTAAAGCTTTTTCTAGGTAAGTTACATTCTCTATGGATTAGACCTTTGTTGTTACTAATATCTTTCCTCATGGTGTAGTTGAAGTTCAAAGCTTAAAAACAAGCAAAGTGTTCAAGGTGAATAGGTTACGATTGAAACCTTTCAATGAAGGTTTTAAGGAGGAGGTTGACTTGGCCAAACCTACATTAGATTGATAAGCATAGAGTCGAGCCAAAGATATTAAACAAAGGCGTTTATTGGGAGGCAACCTAACATTAAAAAAAAAACACACACACAAACCATATTTGCTTTCTTCTTTCTCTTTCTCTTTCCTTTTTGCCCTCTATTTAAGTACATGCGTGATTTTTCTTCTTTTCTTTCTTACTTTGATGTCTAAATTAAGGAAAATGTAGTGTTTAAGTGTAGGAGGAGGTTTTCTTTTTGCTTTTTAGAATTATTTTTTTTTGTACTTTTTTTTATCTTTTTCAGTACAAATCCTTTTTCTTTTTTTTTTTTTTCATGCATTTATGTGTGTCTTCTTTTCTTTTGCATGCAAAACCTTAAATGTTTAACTTTGTTTTTTGATTGCCCAAGAGTTGATGAGAAAATGTGTACTATAATGAGAAAAACTAAATGAATGAGTTAACTTGCAATTTTGAGCTTAATTAGTTTAAGGATTAACTTTGAAAGCTTGTCATGCTGACTTAGTAGTCATTTTACCTTTGTGAGCTTTCGAGCATTCAACATACCTTTTTTGTTGTGTGTTATTCATTCAATGTTTTATTATCTATAGAACTTGCTTCGTATCTTGTTAAGACTACATTTAAATTACATGTATGCATGAAAGTGATAAAGGCATTTAGTATTTTTAACCACTTGAGCCAAAAAGAAGCCAACCTTATTCATGATCATTCATTAGTGAGCCAATTTTAAGCTTTTTTGTTCTTTCTTTGTTTAACCCATGTTTGTGAACATAAACCTTTTATATGTTTCTTTTTTTCCTAGTCAAGAAATAGTTGAGCATGTGTACCTTATTATGAACATTGGGTTATTGTTGGAATTCATGAAAAGCGGTTATGTGATGGGATTTTTGAGTTTGATTAGGTTATGAAGAAGAGCGAAGAACAATTCCAAGTTCTTTATAAAAAATAAAATAAAATAAAATAAAATAAAATAAAAGAAGAAGTGATGATCGTATGTGTGTAAGGTGGAAAAGGAAGAAATAAAGTGTTCTCTTTTGTTTTTAAGTAATTTTATGTTGTGAGAACTTGAAAATCAAAAGAAGCTTGGTATTTGTGCTTAATTTCCTACGATGAATTCATGATATCTTTTTATGCTCTCTGAGTTTCTTTGGTTTTTAACCTTTTATGTACTTTTTTCTTACATACCCTTTTAGCCTAGCCCCATTACAACCTTGAATAAAGACATTCTGATTCATGTTATGCGTGTGATACTTTGGCAATGAAGATGAGATTGAAGAGCAAGCTTATGGTAGATCGTAACATTGATTGAATTTGAGTTTAAACACTTTAAGTCATAAACACTTGAGTGTTGGAGTGTATACCAATGAGAGGACCTGTTATTTTAGTATGACATGCATTTCATTTAAGTCTTTAAACTAAGAAGGGTTCTAAGATTGTTAAGTGTTCAAATTCATGAAAATATTCTTGCTTATAATGTTTATAATCTTCGAGATTGTTGGGAGGTTAGAAGTGGAGTTGAGTGCTTAGAAGGTGGTCATTTACTATTTGCTTTTGTTTTCTAATTCTTTTCCAAGTTTTTAGTTTTTGATTTTGAATATTGTTAGTTTCGACTATCTTCTCTTTTCCTTGTTTGACTTATATTATTCTATCTTTTTAGTACCCTATTCTTAGTTTTTTATGCATATTTTATGTCTTACCTTTGTTTACTTATCTTGTTTTGTGTTTAACAGTGCTTTGGAGACATAAAGAATAAAATTAAGCTAAACAAAGCATTTTAGAATGTTTTGGAGCTAAGGACTAGAATGAGCACATTAAGACAAGTTTATAAGTTAATGAAATGCAAATCCTAATTGGACTAGGAGTCCTAGGGGTATAAGGATTTCTACTTTAGGAAACCTAACGGCATTGGGAAAACAAGATGCAAATCTAAGTCACACGAGGAATCCTAACTTTGGCAAGGAATATTATTGGGATTAGGATTAAATGAAGATCAAGATCATATTAGAATATTCAAATTTTGAATAGAATAGGAAGTGCAAATATGATCTAATAAGGAATTAGCTATTAAATAGGAAATCCTATACTCTATAAATAGGGAGGTTTAGGTCTGATTTAGGAGTTCCTTTACACGCATATTCTGATTTTAATTTAGTTTAGATAAAAGATCAATACCTCATTCATTTACTTTGTTGTTTTTGGTGCATATTAGTTAGTTTGCATATTTATAGCATATTATCATCACAATTTGTTTTAAAACTCCATTCATTGTTATATATCTGTTTTGTTTGATATTTTCTTGCATTAGTTTAATCTACTTGTATTATCCATTATAGTATACAGCTTAGGATTTACACTTGAACTTGTTGTGCTATTTTGCTTTGGTTCAATTTAATTAAATAAAAACTACTTGCTTGAGTTAAATTTGTTTAGCTTTATATCGTTTATCTATGGAATCAATACCCTACGTACTATATTACAAATATAGTTCGTTAGGTTTTAATTGATGAACATTGATGACTTACCATATTTTGTCACTGCTGTCGGGGAAATAAGTTTTCAATAAATGTATTACATAATTAATACACACTTATTTTTAAATCTTAAAAGGGGAGTTTTTTTATTCTTTGATTTATTAGTGCATTTTGTATGTTTGTTGTTCTATTTGATCTATTTTTTTAAATAACAACTAAATTTTTACCAACACTTAGCATTAACATCCAAATTAAATTCATCTAAATTCTTTTTGTTAAAATATAACAAATATTCTATTTAACTATACTTGATCAATTTTATTTTTATTAAAAAATAATTTACTAAATAATTAGCTCTATTTTATTTTATTTTTAATTAATTGAATTTATTTTAAGTAATTTATTATTATTTTTTACATTATAGTTAATTTGTGACGTGGCCCCAAAACATAAACACCTATATACACCATTGGTCTTTTAGTTTAGATTTAGGTGTGGCTCCTCATTTTGGATGCGAAGATTTTATAATACTATATTTTGATGTTTAAATTATTATTGTTTTTTTACTTTTTTTTCTCCATGATTTAACATTCTGCTCTCACTCAAAAGCAACTCCAAACCCTTTATGAAATCATATTTCATTGAATCTTCCACTCATTCCATTCAAGCAAATTAGCGACCTCAATCTTCTTCTGATTTGAAAGAATCAATTTTGGTAGTATTTATGCATTGGATTTGGAGGTGGAGGTGGAGGTGGAGGTCCTGGCGGTGGCGGCACTCGTACAAGTTAATTCAAAGACTATAACTATTTTGACTTGTTTTCTTGTATTTTTTTGTGTGGTAGGATTATATAGAGGCCATTACAAAAAAAAATAAAAATTTGAGAAAAAAAAAATGTTTTGAAGAAGGAAGTAGTAATGCTAATGAAATCAAGAAGCAAGTGACCATCAATTCTTCAAAATTTTTGGATCAAAAATTTTGATTTGGGCTAAAGGAGTGGCCAATTCATTTTGTGTTAACTATTTATAAATTTTCTTATGAAAATATTGGTTTTAGTTGTCTGGTTCTGAGATTTTTCTTATGTATAGTTTAGGGATTTTAGGGATAAGTATTGAAGACAAAATAAATAATTTTGAAAAATTGATAAATATCGTTTCGAGTACTTTATCGGTTAATGCAAAAATCAGAAACATTTGGATACATATCAAAAATATTGTCAAAAATGTGTAATATTTTAAATAAGCTAAGAGATATACATAAACATTATCCATAACTTATTGTACATGATTATAGTGCAATTAATTGAAATTTGTTTTAACTTAGTTTGATTTTGGTAATGATGTGATTTTCAAAAAACTGTTATGACTTTCATAATGTGAAAAGTAGTTGCTAAAAAGTCTCAACAATATTGTTTGGTAAATATTTTATATAAACTGATGTGGGTAGTAAAAGTAATGAACAGAGTGGGTACTAAAAGTCATAAACAGAGTATTTAGTAAAACAAATCTTAGATTATTGAGAATGTATAAAATAACAAAAATAGACATCATTGTATAGGTTGAGATAGATTTCAGGGAGGAAAAAGATATTAACTAGTTCACTAATGATAGATAAGGATTCTATAAATTAATAAAGTCAGTTTTGTAATTTTAATTTTAAAAAGTCTTTGCTAATTTTTAAAAGTATCCATTTGACTTTTTAAAAGCAATAAAATAAGCACCACTGAAAAAAAATAAAAAAAAATTAACCAAATAGTTTTTGGGTGTTTTGACTTTTAAAAAGGCACAACACCATCTTGAAAAATAATACTAAACTCAACCTTAAAAACATATGTTAGTGTCAACTTACCAAATTTAATATAAAAATAAATTAACATGGTCTATATGTATTAGTTATTAATATTGACATATTATCTAATATACATATATATATTAGCATTATTGCACGTGCTCATTTATTTTTTTTAGAGAAGTATTTAAAATCCTATTTAAGTGTATTTCAATGAAAAATGTGTTAGTAGGAAACATTATATTCCTCTTTTGAGAATTTGTTTGAGTGAGGAAACTGATTTGTGGGAGTTATGAGAAGAAACTCTCCATTTGAAAATGGATTGTAAGTGGGTAGTTTTTACTTAGTTTTTCTTTTTCTTTCTATATGAGATATTTTTTTAAGAAAAAAAGGTGGTTAATTGGTGCATTTGTATAAGAGATGAACATGAGAAGTTTTTTTATTTGATTAATAAAATATAAAAGTGAGATATATTTTAAGTTAGTTTCTTAATTTAAATTAGTATTTAGTATAATATTTTTTATTTTTTATTTTTTTGCTATGAAATAGAAGAAGTTATAGTTGGTTTGTGAGTGGTAGAAGTAGTAAAGTAAAGGATAATTAATAGGAGAGGAAATTTAATTTTATAATTATCTTTTAGTTAGTTTAATTTAATGTAAAATTAATTAATTTATATTATTCTAAAATAGGACACAGCAAGGATCCATTTGGATGGAGGGGAGGAAAGCAGAGAAGAGGGTATGTACCATTTCCCTTTATTTGATATTTTTTTTAATGAAAGAGAGGAAATGGAAGGATACATGTACATCTCAAAATCTATTCAAATCTCATATTTTTTTAATTCATCAAAATTAGGGGATTTAAAGGAAGATGATAAGGTAAATTATAATTTTTGCATGTTGTGAGTAATATACCCCTATTATTTCTATTAAATACTTACTAATATATAAATAAAATATTTTAATAGTGTAATCGTAAAATTATATAATAATATATATTTTCTCTCTCTTTCTCTCAACTCCTAAATAAGAAATATATCTTATTTTTGTCTCTTCTCTACTTTTATTTTTTTAAACTCTCAAATGACACAAATGATAAGTGTTATTTTTTCCTTCCCTCTTCTCTCATCTACTCTCTTTCCATTTACTCTCTCCCTCCAAACTCCCAAATAGACCTTAAAGGGTCTTCTGACTTTTAAAATAGCACTAACATTATTGCACGCGCCCTCGCGGGTAGTCATATGCTTTGTTTAAACTAAAAAAATATGTAAAATTCTTTCGAAGTGTATATCTGTGAAGAATATGCCAGTAGGAAGAATTAAATTCATCTTTCAATAATCCATTGGAATGATGTAACTGATTAGTGGGAGTTATGTGAAGAAACATCTCAATTTTTGGAAATAGAATGTACATGGAGAGGGTAGATTTTACTTTATAAATTTTTCTTTTTCTGTTTCTTTTTATATGACTTTTATTTATCTAAAAAAAAAAGTGGTTGGTGTGTTTGTGTAAGAGTTGAATGTGAGAAGTTTTTTTTTTTTTTAATTATTTGAATACGAAAAAAAATATAAGAGAGTTATATTTTAAGTTTTTTTTTTTTTTTATAATTCAAATTAGTAATTACTGTAATAGATTTTTTTTAAATTATAAAAGAAAAATGAGTTGTTGTTGGTTTGTAAATGGTTGGTTTAATGAGTAATTATTAGGAGAGAAAAACTAATTATCTAATTATTTTTTTAGTTAATTTAATTTAAAATTAATTAAATTATATTATTCTAAAGTAGGAGACCAATGAACTATACTTTTATATCTATCTATACTTTTATATCTTCTGTATCTATATGTCTATCTGTCTATCTATCTATACTATATACTATACTTACTATACTAAAAGTGTGAACACCCTATGATGTCCTGCTAAGTTTTTATCAATTTTTAAAACTACAAATTTCATATAATACCAATATATTTAGTTATTTTTCTTTTTATATGAAGGGTTTTAATGTCATTTTAGAACAAAACTCAATATAAATAAAAAATAACTACCCACTACTTACACAATTCTATTAACTATTATTATATAAACTCTAAGTTTTCTTTTAAATCAATTACCCAATCATATTTCACTCTTTCTCATTCACCCCTCATTCATCTATATATTAGACTAAATCAATCAATGAAATTAGAAAAAAGATTAATCATATAATTCTTTTTTTTTTATGATTATTTATTTTATTTAATATTTAGAATGATTTAATTAAGTTCTCATTTAAAAATAAAAAGAATTTCAAAATTTACCTTAAAAAGAAAAAAAGAAGCATGAGTTCACGCGCATGTACAGGAATACTAGGACATTTTCTATCTGCCAACTTTATGTATTTAGTGTATATTCTATTAAATTTTAGTGATTTATTTATTTGTTTGATAAAAAAATAAAATTCTAAAACCAAACTGGAAGCCTTTCAAGTTTAAATGTTAAGGTTTCTCGAGTGTAAAAAGAGTCAAACACAGTAAGATCAAAATTAGACCACATTTCTCCGTTCCATATTTCAGGCAAAGGGTTCAATTCGAATCGTGAATATTTAAACCTTCATCATATCCACTGCCTCTGTTTAGACTATGCTGATGCAACAGCAAAGAAATATAAAGCGAACCAGAAGAATGTTTGCTCGCACTCTGGCTTCAGCAAAGGTTCCTCTCCTCTTTCACACCTCAAAAGGTATTCTCTTTATTTCTCTCTCTCACTCTCTCTCTATGTTTCAATCTGAGATCGAGTTTGTCTCACCTCAAAATGCATTGAATTTCTCTGCAGTGACTCCTACTCAAACCCTGGTTCGTCCGTTTGAAGCTCTCTTCTCCACGCACATTGTTGACGAAAAGCCAATTCTTGTAAGACATTCATTCTGCTTGATCATTTTTCACAAAGGATGGTTTTGTGATTTTCTTTTGATTGAATCGAGCAGGTTCGGGATTTCATCCATTCTGCCCTGTACCATCCAATACATGGATACTTTTCTCAAAGATCACGGTCTGTGGGAGTACTCCAGAAAAGCATTAAATTCAATCATCTTGAAGGTGCCCTTAAAATTTTTTATTTCACCACATGCCTTTTTTCTTTGAAAGAAATTGGATTGAATAGTCATGTACAAACTGCATTGGGTTTGTGTCCTTATAGGTGCTAACTGAAAATTGCTGAAGAACTGTTTAGGACGAACGTATTTTGATTAGTTATGTTGAAAATTTGTATGTCTCTGATTCTGTTTCCAGAAGAAGGTTGTAATTGTAAAGTGGAAGTTTTATGCTGCAGCTATTCGCTCAACTACCTGTTTGTTAGTAAAGAACACTTCAGAGAATACTCTGTTTAGAATACGACTAATGAGAAAAATGAAATGCTTGCAGTCTATGTTGTTGTCACCAATGCTTCAGATTAATATTTATATTTTGATCATAAAGTGGTCAGATTTATTTATGCCCCTGTCTGGTAGAGAGTGCTGTGCGATCCAAACAAAGAAATGCAGTATTTTGAAAATGAAGTCTCATCAAAAGGGGGATGTGGAAGTAAATATATGAAATGTAATTGAAATTTGAACCCAGAATGGAAAATGTATTCATTAATGGGAGGCTAGATAAGGTGTGAAGGAAAAAATAATGCACTCTTTTCTTGATGAATTGGTTTTGCGAAAAAGATTATTGAGCAAACTAGTAAGACACACGAGGTCAAGCAAAATGATGAAAGGGACAAGAAATAAAAGACAATTCTGGTGCCGGTGGTGGGGAAATACATTTTTGTTTTTGTTCTGGTTAACATGGTACCACAATATTCCCAACCCTATGTGATTTGAATTCAAACTTTTAAACATGGTTTATTTATTTATTTTTTAAATGATAATTTCTATAGCTACATTACATACTGATTGTTTGTCAAAATTTGAGTGGTATGAACAAACTTTTGATTATATGTGGGAAGTTGAGTATATTGCTCTTTTGTTTTTGGAAGCTTCTAACATTTTTCTTTAAGTATTAAGGAAAATCACTACCCAACTTTATAAGTTTGAGTTTACTAATATTTTGTTTTGTATAACATGAACGTTTTCGTTGATTTGTTACACATGCAAATTTTTGTTAATGTGCAAAGTATGAAATTACCCCTTTTCATTCACTATATTTGATATATGTCCAGTTGGCTCTATGTTGCATGTCCAATTTGATAGTGTGAATGTGTGATTGAGTGTGGTCATTAGAAGTGAGAAATGGATTCCATTTTTCCGTAAGATATCTTATGGAAAATTGCACTGATAGATGTATTTCTAATTTGGTGATGTATGGTTGTCATTTTTCTCATAAATCTGATTGGAATTAATGTTATATAGGCTTAATTATGTACATACACACATTAACACATCTATTTCTGATTGCATCTTACAATGATGAAGTATAACTTATCATGTGTTACCAATTCACCTCTCTACTTTCCAAATTTTTTATTTTTCATTGGTTCTATTGCTATTATTATTTTCAAGGTAAAACCTTGATTATCCTATTTACGTATCTCCAGAGTGAATTGGCAATTCAACTATCTAGCATTTATATATGTTCAAACTTCAAAGATGTAAAAAAACTAACAAGGAGAAAGTTTATGTTCAAATGGTAACTAAAGTTACAATGCTCAGTAAATTCGCTTCTAGACTCTATATGATCGTCTTCTTTGATAAACATTTATATATATAAGCTGTTTTATGAGTTTACAGTTTTTATAATCTTTACTCACTTTTATTTTTTTCTTTATAACAAAAACTTTGCTTGTTAGGGCTTGCTTTTGCAAAATGTTCTATTGCTTTACTTGCTGAAGATTTGCACTTCACTTTTTTTGTGTTTGGTTTAAGTAGAAAATTGAATGAAATTATTGGATGCTTATCTAATTGGTTTTTCCTAATTCAATTTACTGTTGGCAATTTCAGGCAGGAAAGCTTATATGCGATACTTAGATGATGTTTACAAGAAGAGTGATATATCATGGTTTACACCAGTAGAGCTTTTTAAAGTAAACTTTCACTCTCTCTCTAGCATAAAAATGTCAAATCATTCAGCTGATGAAATTATGTCTCTGAATGTCTAAATTTTGTATATTTTAGTTTGAATAAGAGTTAATAGCTTCTTTCATTAACATCGTGCATGGCTTCTAGCATTTGCCAAGGGAGATCCCCTGTTTCTTCTAGATTTGACATTTCTGATCTATCTTAACTTTTATGGAGTCATTTATGTTAGATTATATCTATTCTAACCGGTTACTGGAAATTTAGCTATGTAGATCTGTATAGTAGTGCAAGAAGAAAAGTAACTTAACTTGCTCAACTTTCTTCCAAAAAAGTGGAAAATAAACTAATTTCATACCTGCTGATATAAGCTCAAAATTCTGATGGTTTCTGGTGCATTGCTTTGCATGTTGTAGCACTTTGTTGGTATGTTAATGATCTTCGATCTAGGTGACATTAGTTGAAAGGTGGTAAGGGTAGCTGTGGACTACAACACTTATGATGGCCTTAAGTTTTTTAATTCTCTAGTACTCTTTACTTGGAAAATAGTAAAAACATTAATAAACGAGAACTTGAGACTGTATGGAATTTTGACCTGGGAAGGGGAGTGGCAGTTGAACATTTTACATCAAGAATACATAGCAAACAAGAGCTGATAAGTGGTGCCTGACATTGTTAAACACATAAACTATGGGTTTGAAATGAAATTATATTTTCTGTTTTTATAGGTTTAAGACACTTTAACCAAATTTTGATGGACAGATAAAAAGAAAGGAAAATTATTCTCCTTTCCTTATCACATAATTTTAGGATATTCAAAATTTATAACTAGAGTGAATTACATTGACTTACCTTGAGGTTTTTCATAAACACTACCTTCTCCCCTCGCAATAATAAGACCATTTAGTTAACTGGGATTTCTATTGTAATCCCAAGTCAGAAGGTGGTTTGGGTTTTGCTAAGTTGGTCTCCAAAAAATGGCTCTGGAGGGAAAATGAAATTTAAATACAGATTGATATTGTAACTTAGATATGAATTTTTTTACATTACATGTATTCAATGTGGAAGATATGAGGGACTTTATGTGTTCTTCTGGATGGTAGTGGCCTGTTTTTAGACATTTTATTTTGTTCACTTAAACATTCTTCTAGTTGTACCTATTTAATGTTTGAATCTTTTCTTTATAGCCTTGGTATGCCCATGGAATTGCTGAAGCCATAATGCGCACTGCAAACTTCTCAGTTCCATTAAAAGTAAGCCCCTTTGTCTGCGTAACAAGCTGCTGTAGTCTTCTCATATTCTTTACATGTGATTCTTATTTCTTTGTCTAGGTTTTATTCTAGATTCTAGGTTGATCTTGATATTCATATTCTTTTAAATGGTATTTTCAGAAGTGTTTTTTGACTGTAGGAGACTACTTATATGCTCTTCAGTTCTAATTTCTCTGCATTGAATTAATTTCAAACGGAAAAAATAAGAACAAAAAAGAAAAATATAAGATCTTATGCCAAAAGATCAGTGGCTTGTTGCCAGAGTTGATACCTGGGAACCAAGGACTATCTTTGCTTTCTGAATCAAACTAAATTCATGTTTTGTGTCTACACTCTCCTTCCGTTGACCAGAAAATAAATTATTCAATTCATGTGTTGACTATATTGGAGTGCTTGATTTTGGAGTTTGTGTTTACTTTTTCCAAGAAGAAATAAGAAAAGTTAGAAAATAGAAATCACTAATAAAGTTGCTGTAATGGGATATCTTTGTTTAGGCAGTTTCTTTGTTCTTAACAGCCATCTGAAATCTGTTCTGCTCCTTTTTGGTTTCTTCTGTGGCTGTGTGGCATATGCACCATTTTACAAAAATCATCATCTCTAACATTTATGTCACTGTGTCATCAAGTGACTTCAGATTCCTACAACTTAGACTCTTCACTGTTGCTTCCATGAAAAAAAATAAAAATTGTTTGTATTCTGATTTCCTGCAAATTTGTGAACCACTTCCTTACTAGTGTGTGCATGTCACATAGAGTACCATGTACACTTGTCAGCTTCTATAAACTCTGAATATTTTATGCTCGTTTTCAATCTATATAATTTATTTGATTTTAATTTTGCAAACACCATTGCCTTGTATATCTGTTACAAACATAAATTGTTTCTTCCTTGTTTGACTCAATTAATTAATGCTGCTGTTTTGTAATGTGTACTCAGATATATGAAATTGGTGGTGGATCAGGAATTTGTGCCAAGGGCATAATGGATTACATAAAGTTGAATGCTCCTGATAAAGTTTACAACAATATGACTTACATGTACGTGTTTTTTATGATACATCTATAAAATATATTAGGCATTGAAAAGTGGTGCTCTAAGATAGTACATGCCAACCCTGGTCATATTTTTTATATTTTTATAAGTAGTGTATTTATTAGAAGAAAAAGAGGGTAAAATCTTTGTAAACAAGGTGAGTACAGAAACACCCCACCAAGGGAAAAAAAAAAACACAAACTTACAATTTAAATCATCTAAGAAATCTACAAGAGATCTAAAAGAGTGAAGTGAGGGATGGATAGACATCCATTGGTATTACAAATGTAAAAAAGTCCTCTTCAATTTACCCAGCGACGCCTCTGCATTATTAAAGATACTATGACTATTGTTCTTCTCAAGCCAAAACACCAATATTAAATAAAGAGGAGCAGCCCGCCAAGCTAGCCTACTACTTTTTCTACTTCACTCTTATGCCAGCTAAATAGAAGATCCATAACAGTACTGGGCATCACTTGTAAAACGCCAAAGAGCCCAAACACCACCTCCCACAAGGTTTTGGCAATCGGACAATGGATAAACAATAGTCTACAATTTCACCATTGTTTTTTCACAAATAGCACCAGCAAATGAAGTCACTATACAAAATCCTCTCTTCCTCATATTTTTTGTTGTTAGGATACAATTTAGGGAGAAAACCAATATTTTAAAAAGTGCTAGGCGCATTTAGGCAATAACGGCTTCTATTGCCTAGGAGCAAGGAGCAAGGCGCAGGCGCACTTAAGTAAAAAAAAATTAAAATATTTTTAAGAGAAGATATATATATAATGATAGTGAGAATGTGAGATTAAACTTAATATTTATATATCACAAAAAACATTGTATGAACAATTTAAAGCATTTAAAGCTTATGGAATAACAAATGAGTCGTTTCAAACTCCAAGTCAAGTTCAAACAAGAAAATAAATACAAAATTCAGATGCAAGCATCTTTCAAAAAACAGTTCTTCTTTCTACTCATGAGTTGCTCATTGTCTCATCTTCATCAATACTTATATGACCAACATCACCTCAATTACCATCATTAAAATTGTAACCTTCATCATCTTTTTATAATAACTTGTCATGCTCATGTGCATGGTTCTTGGTAGTAGAACTTGAACCCATAAATATTCTTAGCGTAGCTCTTGTGTCAGATCTTTTTAAACCCTAGATATTTTTTTTAGGGAAAGAATAAGGTCTTGTGGTTTCTATAAACAGAAGGACTTAAGGTTTGTATGGCTTTTGTAAAATGTACACCCGTTATATATTTACTATATATATACTATTATAATCCAAACAAACAAGGTCCTGAAAAAAAAAAAAAAAAAAAAAAAAAAAAAACAGTTAGAACTGCATAAGGAGTGCCTCGGCCGCCTAGCACCTCACTTGAAGTGAGCACCCAAGCTAGGCATGCGCCTCACCTATTAGTGCTTTGCCTAGACCAAGCGAGGCACTTTAGGTGTGCCTCTCCTGCGCCTAGCGCCTAGGCGCGCTTTTCACAAAATTGGAGGAAACTTGAGATAGGGTTTTGTAAAAAGCATTACTCTAGATGTCTTGTTAAGAAAGAGTTTGAGAGATTAGTTGAAGAGGAATTGAGATAAGCTAGGCATCACACAATGCAAAATGGTCCATGGCTGCTAAAATTCTCGTCAATAAAGTCCTTAAAGAAGCTATTACAATGATTTAAGTTAGGCAAAACTTGGAGCCCAAGTTTACTAGGGCAAGTCTACCAACCAACAATAAATCAAAATAAAGGACCTAATTAAGCTTTTACAACTAAAGAAATCCCCAAAAAATATAGCCCATGATAGACAAACTGAAAGAGCCTACTGCAGGCTCAAACTCATAACAATTACCAAAATACATCTTTCTGTAAAAGTTGAGAAAAATAAAATGAAACACTCCAGCAGCCTACTAAACATTTAAAGATAAACAGTTGTGACCTGCTCCAAGTGGACACCTTAGTGGTCAGAACTTAGTCTTGAGCTTGGAGGTCTCAGGTTCGTACCTCATTGGAAAATTTAGGACCAAGGAGTGGTAGGTGCTACATTTTTTTGTCTTGCTCAAGGGTTCTATTGGCCTCTTGATGAACCAAAACAAAAAAAAAGAAGCCAGTTGTGATCTAATAAACCTTATGTAACATTGATAAACTCAACATAAGAATAGAACTATAGGCCAATATTCCATTCCATGGTTCTTTAAGCTGAGAGGCTGGTCCTAGGTTGAGCTCGAAAACTTGATATGTAGATATTGGAATACAAGAATTGGAAAGCTGCTAGTAGTTAGAACTGAGTGTTTCAGCTTGGAGGTCTCAAGTTTGGAATCTCATTGGGGTCAAGAAGAGTGGGTTACAGGAAAAGGGATGGCTGCTCCATGTTGTGTAGCTCAAGGCTTGCCTTCCAATGAACCAAAAAAGAAAAAGGTTGTGCGCTGCAAACTAATGGTACATTATGAAAACCTACAAAAGAATTGAACCACAGTCCTATATTTCTTGTGTCTTAAAGTCTTTTCACTGTTTGCATCACATCTCGTGATGTATGAGTTTCTTTTGTTTTGCCTTTTACATCTTTTCCTTGGTTGGAAAGCTGGTAGTGGTTTGAGTTTGGAAACTTGATATATTTATACTTTTGTACTAGAGAAATGCTCAATAATGATGGGCTTATATTAGATTCAAATTAACAAAGTGAATTAACTGTTAAGAAATTACTATTGAATACAAAAGGAAGGTTTCTTTTCTTTGTTTTGTTTGCTAATTATAACATTATTAGTTGCCCCTTGTTCTTGCGTGAATAAAAGTTGGTTCATGGAAGTTTTTACATTTTCCTCACTATGCCGCTGTTGATTCTTCATTCCTACACTCATATTATGTTATTAGAAGTGATCAGTGTCGTGAAAAGCGAGCCTAGGCGCAGGCGAGGCATACTTAAAGTGCCTAGCTTGGTCTAGGCGAGGTCTAGGCGAGGCACTGATAGGTGAGGCGCACGCCTGGCTTGCCTAGGCGCTCGCTTCAAGTGAGGCGCTAGGTGGCTAATGCTTTGCCTAGGTAGTTTCAGCTTTTTTTTTAGTTTTTATTTTATTCAGCTCCTTGTTTGTTTGGATAATAATAATATATATATATATATAACTGGTGTATAATTTACAAAAGCCATACAAACTTAAAGTCCTTCTATTTATAAAAACCATAAGACCCTATTCTTTCCAATAATAATAATTTACCTAGGGTTTAAAAAGATCTAACACAAGCTACATCAAGAACATTTATGGGTTCAAGTTATAATACCAAGAACCATGCACATGAGCATGAGGAGTTATTAGAAGAAGATGACGAAGGTTACAATTCTAATGATAGTGAGGTGATGTTGGTCCTACAAGTATTGATGAGGATGAGACAATGAGCACCTCATGAGTAGGAGGAATAACTTTTTTTGAAAGATGCTTGCATCTGAAATTTATGTTTACTTTCTTGTTTGAACTTGACTTGGAGTTTAAAATGACTCATGTGTTTTTTCATAAGCTTTAAATGCTTTAATATAATGTTTTTTATGATATATATATAATAAGTTAAATCCCATTTTCTTAAGAATATTTTAATTTCTTTTACTTAAGTGTGCCTTGGCTTGTGCCTTTGCCTTGCACCTAGCGCCTAGGCAATAGAAGCCCTTATCACCTAAATGTGCCTAGCAGCTTTTTAAAAGATTGGAAGTGATAGACATTATATTAGCTCTTGGGCGTGATGGTGCCCAAACAACTTGCCAGTCCTATTAATCTGTTGATCAGAATCAAATCAGTGTTCTTTGGCATGTTAAGATCAATTTAAAAATATTTTAAGTATAATTTTTTCTGTGTTGTCTCCTATAAATGTTGTTACTAGTTATTTTATATTTTTATCTGTACCATATCCTATTTGGATACTTGAGTCGTCTAAATGGACAACTGGTTAAGTCTTTTTCTGTCACATATCTAGTTTTTATATCCTAACCTGAATAAATCATATTTCTGACTACAGCTCAGTTGAGATCAGTCCCTCACTGGCTGAGATACAAAGAGAAACTGTTGGGCACAGTCACTTATCGAAGTTTAGGGTAGAATGTCGTGATGCTGCTGACAGGAGTGGCTGGGGTAGGTTGTTTTAGTATTTATCCTGTTTACTTAGCTATCTTGATTGACAGAGGCTTTAATTCTGTTGTAGTTTTCTTGAAGAGGACTTATACATTGCAAGTGAAGTCAGGGATCTTGTAAAGGGTACATCCAAGGGCACTTGGTTATAATCACGAAATGAACTAAAATGAGGGTTATCTGGATAAAAAACATAATTCTCTCTTATGAAATTGACTTTTTATATGGATTTTAAGTATTCTAGTAGTTGAATATATATATATATATATATATGTATATTGTATGTCATCATCTCTTTGTGGTTGGATTCATAATTTGGTGGCAGATGATCTTCTATTGTAATAAGAAAAGGATTGAATGCATTTTATCCCAGGACAGCAATAGGTTAACAAATTTTAAACATGTCACTTTCTCGATTTCTTTACATCCTCCCTTCTGACGCTATCCTGCATGATTATCTGCTTCAAGTTTCATGCTGTATTTTTGTTCCGCTGAAAACTATCAACTTACCTATGATGTCTGAAGGATTTTTGTTTTCCTTGCTTATAATGTCTTAAAAACTATTCCATTTCCTATTTTTTTCGTTTTTCTTTGGTCGTGTCTCTGGTTTGAACATAACGCAAGGATCTTTCTTCTTAGATTGCTCCATGTCTCTGAGTTCTCTATGGGTTAAGATTGTGTTTGTGACTTCTTTTGAGCTTATGCAAAGTCAAATATACATTGAGATTGGAGAGCTCTTTTATATTTATAGTAGTTCATTTTTCTTTTCTACTACTCACCTAGTAGGATTCCTTATCCTCTGATTTCTTCTCAATTCTTATATTTATTAATAATATTATGTTTTTAAAGAAAAAATATTTCTCCTTTATACAAAGAATCTCTCTTACCGGTGTTTCTGCACTTACTTGACACACTTGTGAGCCAAAATAAGATACGTAAAAATTATCAATATATCCTTTAGACACAGGAAATGTTTCCACTCACTTTTTTCCTTTCCATCACATTGTCCTGTGATTTCTTATATCTTCTGACCTGATAATTTATACTTGAAAATTGTCAATGATGGTAGCCCTATTTCTATGTTGTTCTGGAACCCACCTCTTATGTATATCTTTTTAATATCAAGTCTCACAGTTTGTCCAATAGTTTTAAAATAAAACTTCCTAGTCTCAGTTCTCTCTTGCTCGCCTCCAAACAAAATGGAGAAGAAGAAAAAAAGAAAAAGAAGTTAATGCTTGAGCATTCCTTTTAAAAAGTATAACTGGGATTGTATGTAGCGTGTCCATGATGTTATAAATCATAGATGCTTCCCTTTTTCATTGGTTGAATATTTTGTTCTATCAAGTAGTATCAACTATAAGTATTTTTGTTTTTCCTTCCATGTTCATTTTGTGGAATACTTCAGAAGTCCTCTTCAGATGTGCAGTGAGAGCTATCTTACAGTTTGTCAGTTAAAAGTAAATGGAATAAAGCTTATTTTATTTTCTTTATTTTCTAACAGGGGATGTTGAGCATCAACCATGTTGGGTGATAATGCTTGAGGTATGGTTGCTTGCTTCTATTTCCTAGTCCACATTGTTTTATTCTTAAAATAATAGCATAACTTGCTCAAATTTATTCTAGGTAATTTATACTTTAACCTATTTTTACGTTGTTTTTGGAACATTTGCATGTCTCTATTGAAGTGATGCATCTAAATCAGTCGTGTAGAACATTGAATATCTTGTCTTTATTGTAATCACTTTGCATGACAGTGCTCTTTTTACGTAGCTGCCACATTGATAAGCATCAATAGTCTATCTATGTAAACATTGGAAACCCTTGTCGACTTTTGTTTCTTGCAATTTTGGTGACTTTATTCTATATATTTTACTGAACTGGTGAAACTTTGATGCCAATGGCTCTAAATTCATGATCTTACGTCCCCTATTATTCTGAAAGAGGGGAATTTCCATTAGTGACAAATGTGGCTATAAATATTGATGAAAATTGTTCTTTATTAGAAGCTAAAAGCTGTTATTTTCCTTCTCTGTTACAAATGCACCATTAAAAATACAATACAGACATAAAAACTTGGCTTAAAACGTGGGACAGAAACTATTACTGGCCCAGTGACTGTCTTCTGCTCTGTTATTTTTGTCATATTGTTCTTGAGATCATTTAAATGTCTTTAAACCAAATAGATTTATTATTTTATCTCCTGTAGGTGCTTGATAATCTTCCTCATGATCTTGTCTATTCAGAAAACCAAGTTTCCCCATGGATGGAAGTATGGGTTAAGAGGCAACATGATAGGTAAGCCACAATGACTGTAAATCATGTTGCTATTTCCGTAACAATATGTTACCACCAAATACATAATTTGATGTTTCCCAAGTCAGTGTTAACCCAACTCTGTGAGCTACCCTGTTCTTCTTCTATTATGAATATCTAGTAATAATTCTCTGTTTTAGCTTATTTGTCAATTTTTTGTTTTTTTTTTGGTTGAGTTCTTTTTTCCTGTATGACTATGTCCAGGAGAATTTTGCTTGAGGAAGCTTTCTGATTGTTTCACCTATTCATTCTCTCATTAAATATCACCTGAAAATGCTGGGGCAGAGCCTCATATATGGTGAGCTATGCCTTTAAAGGTGCTCCTGTCAAAAAATAGAAAAGAAAAATAAACTGCAATAAAGTGGAAAATGAGAAAGTGTAATATACATCAAAAGGTCCGAAGCTAGTTTACCAAAATCAAATTGTTGTCTTAGTTTCTCTTTTTGTATAGTAACCAGATACTGTATTTTTCACTCTTCAAAAAAATGATAGCAAACTAGAGAAATATGATGTTATTGTTGTCTTTATTTACCCAGACCTTTTTTTTTCTTTTTCCTTTTTTTTTCTTTTATAGAATAGAAATTTTATTAAGGAAGAAGAGAAATAAAAGAGGGAGGACGAAGTCTAAAACAAAAGGGTGCGCCATTCACATTGCATATCCATAATTGAAACACCCTACAAAGCTCCCAAAATATAGCACCATAGAAACGCAAGGAAAACCTAACATGATAATCATATCTTATTGTAGATATGATGTCACGAGAGATGATAATCATGATAGCATATTTCCATAAATACCTAACATCTTTATTCCCCTAAAACTTCGGTACCGAATCATCAAAGACCATGCAAGGAGTCCGGACAGATCCAAGGAATGCAGAAAATACCCAAGAGTCTTCCCGAAATATTCCAAACTAGAGGACAATGAAAATTAGGTGCTCATTTGGAAACACATCACAAAAGTATCTGCGGTCCACTCCAAACAAAACCCTTAACCTTTGAAAGAACCTTAGCTTCCAAATAAATTTATGGCAGGGAAAGGAGGAAGAGCCTAGACTTTGAGCAAGGAAACTATAAAATGATCTACAAGAATCAAGAGACCAAATGCGCCTATTAGGAATATAATGGAAACAACAAGGTGTAAGAACTAGTGCAGAGTCTACATGATGTTTTGGGATTTTTTTTTAGTTAGGATGCATTTTTCTAATGCACAAAAAATACAAGGGGAGGACAAGAAGTTCTTTAAGTACAATAAGAAAATAGAAATTTGCCACCATAATTTTTATTCCCCACATTAATGCATGTTTTTGAAAAATTTAAGGATTTTTCTTTTTGATGTGTGAAAGAAAAAGAATATTGCTCGGTTTTTATAAGTGAGGGTTAGTAAGATATATAGTTAGATGGAATAATGGAAATTTGGTATTTCAATTTTTATTTTTAGATAATTTGAACTTACATATTCTATTGTAAGAATGATTGATTTCTTTTGTTGATATGCTGGTGTGTTTTAAGCCTTAGACTTCTAAATGAAGGTTTCAAGTTCAAAATCAATCACTAGGTTGTACTGTAGACAGAATGATGTCATTGGAAAGGGAAAAAACTAAAATGTGAAGGATAAGTGGACCCTACACTTATAAGAAAAAGTGGACCCTATATAATAAGTTTGTTTTATTTTATTTTTTAAAATTTTAGATAAGAGAGGAACGGTTATATAAAACCTAAAAGAGAGATACCCAAAGTATTTTGATGAATTGGATGAGGATTTCTCATACCAAGATAATATATTTATTTTACGAGATTGTGTAGAGTACAAGTAAGTCAACTATATATAAATAAGGAAACTATAAATAAAGAAATTTGGCCCACTAACTAAGCTAACTATATTTACACTCTAACACTCTCCTTCACGCTGGAGTATAAATATTATATTTTCCAAGCTTGTTGCATAGATATCGCTTCAGTCGGTTTCCTGTCAAAGACTTTGTGAATAAGTTTGCTAACTGGTTTTCGGATTTTGCATGTGTCGTCTTGATTGTATTATCCATGAGCTTCTCACGAACGAAATGATAGTCAACTTTTATATGTTTTGTTCGTTCATGAAAGACTGGATTTGAGACAATATGTAATGCAGCTTGATTATCACGTACTAACTTCATAGGCTGTGAGTGTTGAAATCCAAGTTCATCTAATAAATTTTTTAGCCAAACTAACTCAGTAGTGGTATGAGTCATGGTCCTGTATTTAGATTTAGCATTGGATCTTGCAATGATAGTCTGCTTTTTTGCTTTTCCATGAAACAAGATTTTCACTCAGAAATATGTAGTATTTTGTAGTAGATCTTCTGTCAAATGAAGAGCCTACCCAATCAGCATTGCTATAACCTTAAACTGGAGTAGAATTACGTTTCTGAACTAATGTATGACCACGACCATGTCCTCGAACTAGAGTGTGCCCATGATTCTTATATAGTAATATTTTTTCGGATGCAATTTTAAGGTATTTTAGTATACGAATAACAACATTCCAATGAGATGTTCGAGGCTGAGAAAGAAATTGGCTAACCACACTAGTTGCAAAAGCAATATCTGGTCTAGTGACTGTGAGATAATTCAGCTTGCCAACAAGACGTGTGTATTGCTTAAGATTTGTCAGTAGCTTTCTCTCATCCGGTACAAGTTTAGTGTTGGGATCTATAGGAGTGTCTGCAAGTTTTGAATCCAACATACCTATATCACTCAAGACATTCAGACAATACTTTTTTTGAGAAAGACAAATCCCTAATTATGATCTCGCAACCTCAATGCTCAAGAAGTATTTTAACTGTCCTAAGTCTTTAGTTTGAAACTTAGACTGTAGGAATGATTTCAATTGCTGAATCTCATGGTTATCATCACCTGTAATCACAATATCATCCACATATACAATTAAAAGAGTTCTACCATTAGATGTATGTTTATAGAAAATCGAGTAGATCAACAATATACCTCTGAAGGCCAAAACAAAGAATAACTTCATTGAATCTACCAAACCAAGCTCTGGGAGATTGCTTTAAGCCATATAAAAACTTTTTCAATCGATAGACCAGACCGGACTTTCCTTGAGCTACAAAATCAGGTGGTTGCTCCATAAAGACTTCTTCATCAAGGTCACCATGTAAGAAAGCATGTTTGATGTTCAATTGATAGAGTGGCCAATCAAAAACAGAAGCTAGAGATATGAATACCCTGACATAAGTAATTTTTCCTTACAAAAGTAATTTTAGTTACGGGAGAGAAAGTTTCTAAATAATCCACACCATAGACCTGAGTGTAGCCTTTTGCGACCAATCTAGCCTTTAAGCGATCAACAGAACTATCAGGATGAACTTTCACGGTATATACCCATTTACATCCAACAGTGGATTTGCTAGAAGGTAAAGAGACCAATTCCCAAGTACCATTAGTATGTAAGGCGTTCATTTCATTAACCATGGCCTGCTGCTACCCGGGATGAGCAAGAGGATCATTGGTGGACTATGGAACAGAAATAGAAGACAAAGAGGATACAAATGCATAATAGGGATGAAGATAAACGATGATAACTCAAAAAAGTATAAATAAGATGAGGATTACAAGTTGAACGAGTACCTTTTCGTAAAATAGGTGGCGAAGCAGGATCCAAGGCAAGGGAAAGGGTTGGTACAGAAGATGAGTCATCAGGTACATCAACAATGTCTGCTAGAAGATCAGGCCGAGAACGACGATGGTAAACATGGAGAGGATGTTCAAATGAGGTAGAAGATTCAGGTAGTGGTGCAGATGAGGAGGTGATTCGGGAGTAGTTGAGGGAAAGAATGAAGATTCCTCAAAATATGTGACATCAGCAGAGGTAAAGTAATGATTCTTATCTGGAGAGTAACACTTATACCTTTTTTGAAGGTAATAATAACCCAAGAAGATGCACTTAATGGATTTGGAAGAGAGTTTATCTTGCCCAGATGTTAGATCATGAACAAAGCAAATGCAAACAAAGATACGAAGTGGAAGTGAATATGAGGGATGATTAGGAAAGATGATAAAATGCAAAATTTTGTAATGCAATGTGGAAGATGGCATGCAATTAATAAGGTAGCATGCGGTAAGTACAACATTACCCCAAAACCGAAGTAGAACATGTACATGAAGTAATAGAGTGCGAGCTGTATCAATTAAATGTCTATTTTTGCATTCAACAACTCTATTTGTTGAGGGGTGTGATAACAAGATGATTGATGTAGCATACCTTGAGATATCATAAAGTGCTGAAATGATATAGAAAAGTATTCACCTACATTATCACTACGTAAAATACCAATAGAAACACCAAATTGTGTTTTAATTTCAGCACAAAACTGTTGGAATATAGAAAATAACTTAGAACAATTTTTCATTAAAAATAACCACGCGCAACGAAAGTGGTTACAAAATATTGAATTTCCAAAGATAAACGGACACGACTAGGACCTTAAACATCAGTATGTGGTAAGATGGTAGAGGTCCTGTAACTCACGCCTGGTGCCAATCATTCGTCCCATACATCTGTCCTGTATAGTAAAGAAATCATTAATGAAAGTGATAGAACAATTGAGAGAACGAGTCAATTGACTAATAGAAATCAGACTGAATGAACATTCTGGAATATAAAGAACAGACTCTAAAGGCAAAGAAGATAATGGTGTAGCTTGACCAATACCTTTAGCAATGGTTGTGGAACCATTAGTTATAGTGACTGTAGAAAGTGATGGTTGATTACCAATACTAGAAAAAAGTTTAGGATTACTAGATATGTGATCAGAGACACCAGAATTAAGAACCCAAGTGTCAAAAGACGTCTGAGAGAGGTAGGCAACAAAATTACCATGAGAAGATTGCTGGGCAGCCTGATACTATAGGAACTTATCATATTCAATAATTGATAATGAGATATTAAGATGCTTGTCTTCAGATGGTGAAACTTGAAGTGAATTGGCTGATTGAACAGTGTTAGTTGTAGGCCCCAGATAACAAATCAACTGGTAACACTTTTTCCTGGTATGGTCCATTTTGTTACAATGAGTGCACTGGGGACGTCCCGACCCTGACCCCCTCTACCACGACCTCCGCGAGTACTAGAGTGGGAGATCAAGATCGATGAATCAAGAGATGGATTCTCAATATGTGTCACTATCAGAGAGGAGATAGGTAACAATCGAGCAAACACTTTTTCCATGGAAGGGATAGTAGGGCTAGCCAATATATGATGGTAAACTTGATCAAGATCAACTCGAAGGCCATATAAAGTGAGAATCATGAATAGCTTGTCCCTTTGTACTTCTTGGTCAGCCAGATCAGTGGTAAGAGGTAATATTTCAGCAAATTCAGCTTTGACATTCTGAATCTTGCCCAAATAGGTGGACATATCCTAATAAGCCTGATTTAGATTCAACAGATTAGAAACCACAATGTAAAAACATTGGATATCATTAGTGTATAAACTTCTGGCCCGTTTCTACAATTCAAAACTTGTCTTATATATCCAAAAAATCTGCAATAAAGAAGTTCAAGGGATGCCTAGAGTAAACTGCATAATTGGGTATCGATCTTTTTCCAATTGGGTTGTTTAGAGGTTGGAATATCGGCCAATGATTTCGTGAGAAGATTTTCATATCCCTGTCCTAGAAATCATAACTCAACAGATGCAACCCAAAAGAAATAATTAGATCCATTCAATTTATCAGTAGTAATAACAGGAGATCCAGAAAACACATAGGTAAAAGTACTAGTTTTTGACATATTGATTTCCGATTTTTCGAAAGTAGACATATCGATGAACAGTGTGATGAATAGTACCAATAAACAGTACCCCGATGAACAGTAGTTGTATTGCTGGAATGAAACGTAGCAATAGAGTGACACGTTGGAAAATAAAAATTAGGGTTTTCTCACCCTAAGCTTTGATACCATATAAAACCTAAAATAGAGATACCCAAAGTATTTTAATGAATTGGATGAGAATTCCTCATACCAAGATAATATATTTATACTACAAGATTGTGTAGAGTACAAGTAAGTCAATTATACATAAATAAGGAAACTATAAATAAGAAAATTTGGCCCACTAACTAAGCTATCTATATTTACACTCTAACAGGTTATATAAAAGCAAGGATGAAAAAGAGAGTAACTCGTGACTCTTTAAAAAGTTGACACTATTCATACCTTGCTACCAGTTTCTTCTATAGTAGTAGTGCGTGACTCAATTATTTTATCATCTATTATTAGTTGTCGCATGACTCAATTATGATTTCACTTCAGCCGGAAATTAGAATTCAATCTCACCCATCTTATTTACTCCTTTTACAGAGAAACATTAAGCGAGTTATATAAGCCATTGCAGGATTCTCTTATTTCGCGCTGTGTTGAGATTATGGACATAGACAAAACTCATACCCCTCAAGGCGGTGTGATGGTAAAGGCCAAAAGCATTTTGTCCAAATTCTATCCAAAACCTCGTAGGTGTTGGCTGCCCACTGGTTGCTTGGTGAGTTAATTTCCTAATAGTTCTTCAATCTGATGCAAATAATTATTTTGTCGTTAATGATAGATTCAAATTTCAGAAATTACTTGAGGTACTGCATGGGGTGCTACCAAAAATGTCTTTGATTGCTTCAGATTTTAGTTACCTACCTGATGTGAAAATACCTGGTGAAAGAGCTCCATTGGTTTCAACAAAGGTAATTCTTTTTCAGTCTTCTTAAAGTAATGGCTCAGTTTACTAACACAAACTTAATCTCATGATGCTTGATGGAAATCAAATGTATTTTGGGAACTGTAACTGGTATAACAATAAATGTAATACATATAACATC
This sequence comes from Quillaja saponaria, assembly GCA_029379385.1. NCBI lineage: Eukaryota > Viridiplantae > Streptophyta > Magnoliopsida > Fabales > Quillajaceae > Quillaja > Quillaja saponaria. Next base: position 20,593,690 of record CM055608.1, on the reverse strand, counting down.
ATCACTGAGAAGGGATTTTATAAGTTATGTGGGATACGGAAGAATTATGGGCTTTTCCTCTTTCATAACCAATACCTGTTCTTGTTAATGTATGAAAGAAGTTGTCTGTTGGTAAAGTCTTTTACATCAGTTACATGTTCAATTGTCAATGTTGACACTTCAGAGGCCTTTGTTCTAAATTGTATACTATCAAAAGGGCACTAGGCAGGGTACACCATTATAGAAGCAAAGGAAATGAACATTGGTCTTCAAAGCTGAATATCTCACCCTTTTAAATTTATAGTAGGCTTTGTATCTTAACTGTTGCCATCTTTTAATATATTAAACCATTTAATGCATGTGTGTTAACAAAAATTTCCTAGAAATATATGTATGTAAAGTTATAATTATCTTTAGAAATGATTTAGCTTCAAGTAAGTAGTAACTACATCTTTGCAATAGAAAGTCAGGATAAACATGTGATATTGTGTTTGTTCATATGTGAAGGGCGTATAATAAGGTCTAAAATTCTTGTACAGTTTGTTGTTGACGCAGCCTCTGTATGAAGTAAACATAAGAATGTTAAGACAATTCTTATAATCGCCGTACACATTTTGAATTGCAGAAAGATGGTAGCAGCACAGACTATGGGAGTTATCTGGATGCAGAGGTATGCTAATTATACTGCCTCAACCCCCTGTTTTTTTTCTTCTCTTATAGGTAAGCAATAATGCCAAATTGGGAATGACCTTTGTGCACAAGAAGGTTACAAATTATCTCGCCCACAAAAGGCCAAGGAAAACAGAAAATGGATACAAATTGCAAATCAAAGCATCAAGGAAATCTAGAAAAAGATCCTCTGTGAGAAAAAAAAGAAGGATAAATATCCACTTGGAAAGAGAGTACATAAATCTTCTTTTCCACCAAATTACTGACCATTCTCTTATTATCAAAGATGAGGTCATTTATCATTACGCTTAAGCCATAGGCACCACAAACACCTCCACTCTAACTCACATCTTCTACTTACAAACCTTCTCGGCCATCAACAAATGAGATCCAAGTGTCTGACTCAGCATATCCTTCCTTTTTGTGTATTAAAATTCAACAACCGCATATATTGCTAGTAACTAGAAGTCTAGAACAGATTTATCTTGTTTGGTTAAGTACCCTACCTACGTTAGTAGTTATGTGTATGTATTTATAGTTCACATATAAAATAAAATAAAATAGAGTGCTAGGTAATCTAGAGAAATATGATACTTGAACTTCATGGGAATATCATTGTCTTGTACAAGACAAGTTGTTGGTGTAGCATTTAAGATACATTTATTCAGTATATATCAACAAGGGACCAAACTTTGAAATTTTTTTTCATAAAAGAAGAAATTATATTTGATAAGAAGAAAGTAGACAAATGCAAGAAAGAACAAGAGAATTCTCCTTTAAGAAAAGTGAGATAAGAAAGAATACAAAACAACCACACAATTAGTAGTGGACCTAGGCTTTTAACTTTTGGAGGCCAAATTATATATATATTATTTTTTTGTTTTTGAGAAATTAGGGTAGATAGGTTGCTATCTAACAAAAAATTCAGCCAACACCTTGTTAGCAATGATAAATTAACTTAACTAAGTCTTAAATCTTAAAGTAGTTAGGGTCGGCCACATAAATCATTTTCTGCCATTCGCATTGATCCTATGCATTGGTTTTTAGTAATGCAAAGCAATCATTTCCTTCACAATAACTGCTTTCATGTAATTTTCGGTCTCTCTTTATCCCGTCTAATACTTTCCACACGCACCAAGTCACCTCTCCTAACTATAACATCCATTGGCCTACGTTGGATATGTCCAAACCATCATAAGCAGTTCTCTTTCATTTTCTTTTCAGTGGGTGCTATCTCAACCTTCTTACGTGTCTTCTCATTTCGTATTCTATCCTTTTGTGTATGTGTGGTTATCCATCTCAACATTCGTATTTCAACCACTCCGGTTTTATACGACTTTTATATCTTAATTGCCCAACATTAAGCACTCTACAACATAACCGATCTCACTGTCATCTTATAGAATTTTCCTTTCAACTTATTCAGAATTTTAGGATCACATAAAACACCCGATGCACTTCGCACTTCATTTATCCTACCTTAATTCTATAGTTTATATCATGCTCATGCCGTCTTTTTGTAGAAATGAACCTAGATACATAAACATGTCTTTAATTGGAATTGCATGACCATCGAAAATTATTTCAGTCCAGCATCCTAGTGTGACTGTCATTCTCAATTTCTTACACTTTATTTGTTTTATTTTATTAATATTAAGGGTGTGAAAATTTGAAGAAACCCATCAATTTATTTGGTCACTATATAATTTTTCCAAAAATAAAAATATTTATTTCTCTATCTTTTTAAATTTATATATATTTTTATGTATTTTTTTGGCTACGTTGAAATTGAAATGGACAAATCCTTATTTGGGTTTAAAATAGGTTTTTAGCAAAAGAATTAGGTCAACTAAAGTCTAGGCCTACTATTATAGTAGGAAAAAAAAAGAAAAAAAAAAAAGACCTAACTTAATTGAAACTGTGTGTGCCACTCATCTTATCACCAAAACAGAGGACACAGAAATTTTGGCAGTATTGATTTGCAGAGCAAATTAGATCATATCTGCACAGGCTGGGACGATGTTCATCGGCCAAAATCAGCCTTCTTTTGTCGATTTAGTGTTATGTCGAAGTGTTTAGCCTCAAAAAAACGGAAACCATGTCGTTTCCACCCAAACTATAGGGTATTGTTTTTGGGATATGCTTCACTTCGGTCCTTTTGAAATTTTGTTCCTTGCCCTAAACCAATGAAGAATTTTCTTGATTACTCCCGATTATCCTTAAAATTCATATTTGATAGGGTGGGTGGTATGATACTTGAGCTAATTTGTAAATTGCCTTCTCTAGATTGGATATTTTTAGTTGATTCTAATATTTCCAGAGGTGAAGTTCGCAAAATTAATAATTCAAAAGGTCAACAATAGCTGCTGATTGGTTTATCCTATGTTATTGCAGGGTAATGCTGATATCTTCTTTCCTACAGACTTTTGGCTTTTGGAACGTATTGACCATTATTGTTCTGGGTGGCTGAAACTGCCCAAAGATCATTCATCCAAGCAAGCAAAAAAGAGACGAACAATTATGGTTAGTTTCATTCTACTATTACATAACATTTTTTTTCTTACTTTCGAAGCATAAAATATAAATTTGTCTTGGAAACTTGTTTTGACCTTTTCAATTCATTGGGGGGAGAAATTATTTTCAAATGCAATTCAGTGTGACCGTAATTTTTTTTCAACCTGCATGATACCCAGACCCATTTATTATCTTGTGCCCATGTCATTCGCTGGTACACCCATGACCCAACCCTGATCCAACCATGTTAGACCCGGCTCATGGACCCAAATAAAGAACAGTTATTTATTTATTTATTTTTATTATATAGAAAATTAAATTAGATGTAATGTTTAAGCTACGTGCATATGAAAGAGTCCAATCAGTGCCAAATTTATATAAATTTTACATGCATGCAAGAAAACACAGGAATCCTACTAATGTTTAGTATCAATTGGATAGGAAAACTTACATCTCAAGAACCTAGGTTCTTTCGTTGCACTCAAATAAAATAAATGAAGTTTACGATTCCCAAGAGCTAAAGTTTCAAAATGACAAAAAAATTGAAATTTAATAACTCCAATCTCTTTTCTTTCATTAATAATCTGAGCAACCAAAGATGGATAGCTTGAGTGAACAAATCTGTTTCTTTAAATCCAGATCCATTCAATTGCAAACTTGAGTGAATAGATTCAATTTAAGCAATGAACCATCCTTGCCCATAGATCTCCCTTGGCTCACCAGGATTTCCATGTTGCTTCCATTTGCACTTTGTACAGCTTTCTCAATCTCATATTTTCCTGTATTTGTGACAGCTACATTTATACAAGCTCAATATTCTCACATAAACAAGAAAGACCCTCTCCCTTGCTTTGATTTTAAACCAAAGCACTCAAGACAGTTTTATCCCCTTCACGACACTTTGAATGGACATATTTAATTTTTCCCACTGACTTAGAGATTCTGCTTCAGCTCCAACCAAATGATGGGCTACATGTATTACCTGTCCTGTGCCTTCCACTTATAATCTGGAGTAGTAGTAGCATTACCCCAAGTGAAATAGTGGAATCCAGCCAGCAATGACAAAAGTAATAAATCATTAACTTTCAATGGAAAAAATATAATTTTTAGCCGAAGTAACAGAAAACTCGGATAAAACAAGGTGAGGAAAACCTCAATTGGGCAGTATGCATTCAAGCTCTTCTAAACAGTTACCTCCAAAACAATTGTTGTCTGTTGCTTGTCCCCACAGCCACATCCCACATGACTTTCTTTCCAAACCCATTTCCAGAGTTAAATCAGACCTTACTATATCTTCCCTTTTCAGAAATGCGAAAATCTTTTGAATAATAAAAACACAATTACCTAAACATGCCCCGCCCCCTCAAAAAGAAGTGGAAATATGGAGTCCCCCTTTCTTGTTTTCCCCCTTGGTGGATTTAGGGTGGGTGGGGGAAGGCGTGGGTTATATATAACTATGAGACGTGTTTACAGATAGAGTTTAAAACTTCCAAATGAGAAACCCATAATCATTTCCCTTACATTTTTTCCATTTCGAAAATAAAGAAACAAATTATACTTGAATCCCAACTTTATTTTGAACAAAACCCAGAAAATTATAGTAAAGATATGAGTCAAATTTCACAGCATCATAGAATATCTACAAGCAATACAGAAAACAAAGACAAACAGAGAAATGGAAATAAGCACAAAGAATATGACAGGCATGAAAGAGCAAGACAGCTGAAAAGCCTGGTTACTTTGGGTTTGACTAAATGAAGTAAGCTCAAATACCTCAATTTCAAATATCACGCAAATTCTTCTCCTGTGTAGATCATAATTGCCTCCAGACTTACCCATAACAAATCAAGTAATCAAAACTTGAATTGAACCAAAACCAGCAACAATGTACATGGTTCCAAATTTTCACTCATTAAATAAAGCATGTGTTCTGTAAATGTCATCCATTACATCCTTATCTGTTACAAGTTTATGAAATTCCAAAAACAAAAGAGAAAAATAGAAATCATGCCTATCGAAGAAAAATTAGAGATATGGAATTATTTTCTAAAAAATCCAAAGAATATTCCAGAAAAGTGAAAAGTGATTTTCATGAGTACCTTATTAGTATGAGTATGAATTATGAACCATATGAGAATTTGAACTTCTTTGTGCTAATGTTTTAATGCCTAGATTCCAGTAGATCTAAGAGAATAAATAGATGAAGAGAGAAGAAAGAGAGGGTTCTACACTAAAAAGATGTCGGCGATAGTAGACCCTTGAGTGATGCTTCCATCGCTTCATGCTGTTGCAAAATTGAGAAACCATTGTGTAGAGAGAAAATCTCAAAGGAGATCGTCACACTCACATCCTCTAGTTGACTTCTTTCTGCTGCCAACGCTGTCATCGCTGGTGAGTCTAGAACCTGACTGACTTCCATGTCATCAATGCATGTGGGTGGGTTGGTGAGTGAGAGAGACCTCTAGAGAAGTGACATAATAGAGTGAAAAATATTGGAGTGAGAATGGATAATGTGGTATTAGGAATATAATAGTGATATATTGTTAAGTCTTATTGTTTTGATGAAAAAGTTTATTTTTTATTGTTTACTATAAGTAAATATCATAGGTATAGGCTTTGATTAACCAATCAACGATAATTTTTATCTTTATTTTATTTAACATGGTATTAGAGTTGGATTCTAGACCCTTTAATACTCCAACTCTCCGGATCAAGTGGCTCACAAACCCATATGTGTGCCTGAACTTAATCCACGATCTATGCGAGAAGGTTGTCAATGTGGTCATTCTTACATTGCTAACATAATGGAATTTTACATTACATATAAATGTCAATGTGGTAACTTTTATATTGCTAACATAGTAGAGCTTTCCAATATATATATTAGTCAATGAGTCTTTTCTCTTGTTACTAATTATTTAGTTTTAAGAGTAATGTTCCAACATGATATCTGAGCGGGTTTGAAACTTAAGCTTGATCTTGGCCCAATTTCCAAAAACCCAAATCCTTCCTTTCTTTTCTCTAACCGCCACATGAAGAAAAAGAAGGAAAATAAAAAAAAAGAGGCTTTATAGCCAGCCATCTTTTTAAGTCTAGTTATTTTATCTTTTTTTTAGGCTGACATCTTAAACAGTAACTTTGACGTTGTCTTTTTCACTAGTGCTTTTTCATTTTTTTGAAAAATCTGGTTGTGTCAATTTTTTAGTAGGTTTCTCTTTTTTTTTTCTTTTTTTTTTTTTCAGGCAAAAATCCTCATGTGCATTGCTCACGAGTATTATTCACCAGTACATTTGTCAAACAGATTGAAACCTAACCTATTGTTCTTAGGTTGTTATAAAGGAGGGGAGTATTAAAATTAATAATTGGGTTTTACTTATATAACATTGAGCATTATATGCTCCACCTTGAGAGAGAGTGTTAAGAATATAATAGTAAGATTGTTAAGTCCCATATTATTTTTATGTGTAAGTCTATATTTTATTGTTTACTATAAATAGAAGGTTGTCAATGTGGTTAACATAATTGAATTTTACATTACATATAAATGTCAATGTGGTAACTTCCACATTGCTAACATAGTAAAGCTTCATAATATATAAATTAGTGAGTCTTTTCTCTTGTTACTAATTGATTAGTTTTAAGAGTAATGTTCCAATATGATATCAGAACGAGTTTGAAACTTAAGCTTGATCTTGGCCCAATTTCCAAAAACCTAAATCCTTCCTTTCTTTTCTCTAACAGCCACATGAAGAAAAAGAAGGGAAAAAAAAGGCTTTACAGTTAGCCATCTTTTTAAGTCTAGTTATTTTATCTTTTTTTTTAGGGTTTGACTACTTAAACAGTAACTTTCACGGTGTTTCTTTTTCACTAGTGCTTTTTCATTTCTTGAAAAAAATCCCGTTGTGTCATTTTTCGGTAGTTTTTTTTTTTCAGGCAAAAATCCTCATGTGCACTACTCACGGGTACTATTCACGGGTATTGTTCACGGATACTATTCACCATTACATTTGTCAAACAAATTAAAGCTTAACCTATAGTTCTTAGGTTGTTATAAGAGATGGGAGTATTGGGATTAATAGTTGGGTTTTACTTGTATAAGATTAAGCATTATATGCTCCACCTAAAGAGAGAATGCTAAGAATATAATAGTAAGATTGTTAAGTCTCACATTATTTAAATGTGTAAGTCTATATTTTATTGTTTACTATAAATAGAAGTTATAAATGTAGCTTTGATTGAACAATTAGACCTATTATTGTTTTTCTCATTCTATTTTATTTAACATGGTATTAGAGTTAGGTTCTAGGCCTCTCTCATACTCTAACCTGTCCCAAGTGGCTCACAAACCCATTTGCATACTTGAACTTTATCCATGTTTCACATGAGAGAGATGTCAATGTGGTAATTTCCATATTGCTAATATAGTGGAGCTCTACATTACATATAAATATCAATATGACAACTCTTACATTACTAACGTAGGTTTACATTATATATAAGTCACTGATTCTCTCTTGTTACTAATAATTGTTTTTAAAAGTGAGATTCTAACATCCAAACTTGAGCGGATAAAAAGTTTAAATTCCTATGCTGTAAGCATTACTCATGTATGTGCCCTATTTGGTAAAATTTATGCCTATATTGGCCATGCCGTGATGCTGGGTAAAATTTATGTCAATACTGGCCTGGTTGGGTCCGCAGACATACAATGAGAAGAAAGAACATGCTCAAGCATACAAAACCAGCGTTCTTTGCATTCTTAATCATTTAAACAAAGGAAGCTTATTGGTGAAATGATATTCGTCATTTTTACATTGGTTTCTTTGTTGTACAGAGCATTTGCGTTACCTGAAGTAATACATATAGCAATACGTGTAAGGGAGACATATATTTAACTATTTTGGAATTTACATGCCATTACGTCTGAGTTTTGGGATACTGCAGTTCTATTCATCTTGTAAAAAATTTAGACATGCTTTAATTTAGAACATTACCCACTTTTATGTACTTTCCTGCTGAAATTATTTACATTTGATGTAGCTTGATACATCTTATTTCATGGAAGAGTTTGGCCTGCCATCAAAGACAAGAACCAAGGATGGATACAATCCTCTTTTGGATGACTTTAAGAACACCAAATTTTATCTTAGTGTTCCGACGCACAATACTCAGTAAAGAGAATTGTAGTTTCTCAAACTCGATTACTTCATTAGCAAGGATGTGTTTCAAAAAAAGTATTGGCCAATTGGGTTGGAGGACATTTAGGGGTGCAAGCAACCTAGAAATATCATTAGAAATGATGTGGGCATCTATACACATGTTGGGAGCACCACCACAAGCGTTGGTTTGTTTTCTGCATGATCAGGAACTTCTGTGTACGGCACAATTTTTTTAAGTCTACATTGTTCAATGGATTTTGTTCTAATCGGAGACTTGCACAAGTATAAATGAGCGGAGTGCACAAGTATAAATGAGCGGAGTACACAAGATGCCCATTAAATGCCATTATTGAATTGTCTACAGGAATGGAGGGACGAGAAACATTTTTAAACATGGCTCTTCTTTTTTCTCTTTTCTCTTACCTTGTTCTAGTTGGAAGTGAGGAGACTTCAATTAACTAATTACTATTTTTTATTTTTGGTAACAGTTTAATAGTTTTTTGAGTAGATTTTGGATTTAATGGTTTCCTGTTTCTGGAACTGTTTTGTAAAAATAAAAAAATAAATTCACGTTTTTGTATTTATTAATCCTCTTTTAGTTTATGTATTTGTTGCACTTGCTTTTCGGCCTTGATCGGTTTTGTTCTTTCAAGTGGATGGTAATTTATCATATCCTTGTGGGATGATATTGATTGCAGCATTCAATTTTGACTATTATGCTTTGCATATCTCAACAACCATCGCCAATAACTACATTTATTTTTTGGGAGATATATATATGCAAATAAAATAGAGAAACAAAAATTTCACTGTATAAAATTTTCATTGTTTTAAACTTTATTCTAAATCATTGATGGATATTGTAACATTTAATTAAATCATATTTCAAAATAAATTAAACATTTAAATTTCATTTTCCAGTGAAACATATACCAAGCCATACAAAACGAAGAAGAAAATATTCATTAATTAAAACTTATGTTTGTCATATAAAAATTCACGCTAATGTTACGAAAATACAATTATAAATAATTTTGAATTTCTTTCATTTACACTTTAAATTTAAGATAACCTTTTAATTCAAAGCCTCTAATTGAGGCAAAAGAGTAAATTAAAATTTTTTATTAGAAAAATTTATGCGTGTATACGTGACTAACATTTGCACGTGACCCAAAAAATTGTGTATATATATAATAAAATAAATTATTTTTATTTTAGTGTTGCTATTTGACATTGCACACCATTCAAATCAAATGTCATAAGGTGGATAAATTATTTTTAATAGTCGGATTAACATTGTGTCACAATTCAAGCTTGTTTAGTATATGTCGCACATGACCACTTGTCTTGTAATTGGCACCGTTGTAGGTCGTTTGACATATGTTATTTTCATAATTAGCTTTATGTTAACTGGGAAAAATGATAGTTCCTCATGTCATAGGGACTTTGGTGCAAAATGCTCTTTAGGAGAGCGTGTATAGTTAGCAAAACTAAAGTTATACACAAGCTAGTAGGATGTGTTGCTTGTAACTTCCCCTACACCGAGTCATTGTGCCTACATTGTAGCCATGTCATAGATTTTGTAAGCATTTTGTTATCATTAATCATTTTTCAATTAATGAGAAGTTGAAGCCTTTTCTTCCAAATTCTGTGGTAGTTGCTTTCTTGTTGCTTATTTGTTTACTTTGTTATGCACTAGCCTTGTAGGTTGATGCCCGCTGAAATTTGAGAAGCTGACTTGCTACCCATGAGGGGATAGCAAGTGCTACATCGGCATCTTTGCATGCTAGCAACGTATGCTTATGACACAAAGTCACATATTATATAATTATTGACCACTAGCATAATTAAGAGCAAAGTACACTTTACTCCTCACGGTATAACTTTTTCCTAAACTCATACACATGATTCATTTTATCTCATAGTACTCTTTATAGTTTGAACTAACATCTCTTTTGACGGTTTTTGTCTGAATTGAGAAAAAATGATATTCACATGCACAACACGAGTTTAAGTTTTAAGTAAATTGTTGGCATAGTTAGGTAAACTAGATGGGGGTGAATAGTTTGCCCGTTAAAAATGCTCTATTTTGAAGGGGAAAAAAAACTTTAAGAGAGAGTTTGGTTAAATAAAAAGTGTAGCAAAAAGCAAAGTACAGACAAAAACTGCACAATTTTTATAATCATTCACCATAAAATCCTTGCTAATCCACTTCTCGATATCACACTTGAGAATTTCATTAATATCTGATATTTCTAATTTAAAGAATCAGTAACCCTTTAGTCAGTTGCTTAAAGACTACACTGTCTTTTGGTCAGTTACAGGGAGGCCATTGCTCTCTAATCAATTTTAGGGATTTCAGAGCCATCTGATTAATTGAAAGGAGACCAATGTCCTTTGTTCAGTTCCACAAAGAACACTGCTCATTGATTAGTTAAGGAGAGATCAATGCCCTTACACACAAGTTAAACAACTTGTCTTTTTCCCTCTAAAAGGCTTTTGATTAGTCTAGATTTATACTCAATCTCAAAGTCTTTATGTACCTTGAATGAGTTTACAATAAAGTAAAAATACAAAAGTTTGGCTCTTTGTAAATGATGATGGTGATAATCTAAATGTTTAAGTTCAAAAAGGATGTTGATGTTTCTTCAACTTCAGTTCCTTCCTTTTGAAGTGATTTCTTGCTTTTCACCCATTCATCCTTGTTGGTTTATTAGCTTGATGATCTTTGGCATTCAACCATTTCCATTTATTGGACCTATTCCTTCTTATTTTCTTTCGTCATGCTCTATAATTTATACTATTAACAAAATAGTTGTTACTCAGATGATATACCTGTTACAGAGATGAAAAACAGTAATGTAGATCCTTAATTTACGATGAGCAGTACATTTTCAGAGTATTGTGATCTACATAAGATAACTTTTGGGGTGCATATATTTGTATCAGATGAACTTTCATCATTATTTGAGTTGACACATAGATGACGTTGTATACGTGTATGAATATTGATTTTGAATTTGATTTTGTCCTTATACTATTCCATGATATGGCTTTGAGTTAATGATGTAGTAGTCAGAAGAAGATGGTCAACTTCTTTGATTTAGTGAAACATAAAGCTTTGGCATATGAAACTTTAGCTGCAAGCTCTTTTTCTTCATAAGTAAGTCACATTGGATTATTTTAGCGGTTATTAACTTATTTTCAGCACTTTCGTTAATCTTTAGCATTTTAGTCTACAGTTGTCAGTTGTCTTGAGGTTCAATTGAATAACTTCCACTACTATTGTGTTGCTTGTTTGGTTATGGCTCTCTTTTTAACTCTTGATAAGCTCTATTGTGTTCAATTGGAAGTTTATCTTTTTTATTCGATTTAGTTCAGTACATGTAAAATAAAAAAGTTAATGGAATTAGGATTAAACAGTTATTTTGTTATCATTGAAATATAGATTTAGAATAAATTCAAAACATAATTTACCCAACATAAATGATATTTTACTCCCTTATGCTATCAGTTTTTCCAAAATGATACATGTAGCTCATTTTGTTTTAAAACACCTCATGTAGTTTTGACTAAAATGTATTTGCACACTAAACATGATACATGATCCAACAATGGTGTCTATAAATATTCTTAAGCTGAAATATTTTTTGTTAACCATCAATTTCTTCATATAGATGAGGGAGCAATTGATATAATGTCAAAAGCATGTGTCAATGTTCCCTTACTGATCTTGATTCCAGAGAATTACTAATTATGACATCACTCTAACTATAGCATTGATTATTCCATAAACATGGAATTTGAGAATTTTATAGATAAATGATGACTTCAATTTGAGATGAGAAGGTCAAGTGATGTATTGGATCCAATTTCACTCAATTACACTTACGGGATTATATCAAACCTTAAAAGATGTAATTAATTATAAAGTGTGTATCTTAGTTTTTTTTTTGGCTTGTATATTTATGGTTAGTTCTAACATTTCATGGAGAAGGATGGTGCATCATTTGTTGCAATACTTCTCATATTTTATATTTTCGATAATCAATGTTATAACTAGAGTAGTGATGATAGATCATTTTTGGAATCAATATGAGAAAGTTAACCCCTATTTTTAAGAAGATAACAATTGCTCTATGAAGAATTTATGGTCTGCAAACAAGATTTTTGACTCAAAATGTTGATAGGCACCATTGCTGAATCATATATCATATTATTGAAAGACATTTTAGTCCAAACTACAGGGAGCATTTTGAAACAAAATAAACTATATGTTTTTAGGAAAACCTTTGCCACAGAGGGATAAAATGTCATTTACTTAAAAGTTAAACTCACATTTATGATTTTGGAAAAAGTCACACCATAAGGGGTACGTATACTTTACTCCATAATTAATATATAGGTTTAATTGCACATTTGGTCTCTATAATTTAATTTAGAGTTTAATTTAGTTTCTTGAGTTTCAATTTCTGCAATTGAGTCCCCACTAGTTTCAATTTGATGCAAATGAGTCATTGGTGTCAATTGCCGTTCAAATTACGTATGATTAAGTTGACGTGGATGAACAGTTTTCATTGTGTCCAATATGTGGCAAATGGTTTGCCAGATGCCAAACCCTTATAAAAAATAATAATAAAAAAGAAAGAAAAAGAAAACCCTTCTACCAGAAAAGAAAAAAAAAAAATATACCTTTCCAGCAGCCTCCATCACAATAGTCACCTATCTTCATCCTTACCTTCACAACTACCACCACTTTGAAAAATCAAAGAACCCATTATAAAATAATCAAAACCTATCAGTCAGAAATCAAATTAATTAACTGACTAATTATCATTTCTCATATATGCTATTCAAAGCCACTTAAACTTCATACTCTTGAAACCTTAACCAATATCACCATCAGATTTGAAAGAATGGGATGACATTACTTTTTCAACTGTTTGTATATGAGATGAGATCAGATCAGATGAATATGGAAGCCCTCAACTCACCTACCACTGCTTCGCCTTCATTTAGCTACGATGAGATCAACCTCCATTGTCTAGAACAATGGACGAAGATAAATTGTTTAAGGCATTCTCGTTTTGATAACACTCCCTGCACAAAGGAAAGAAATCTCAATGAGAAAAGAAATTTGATTCAATATATCCTCCAAAACTTTTCAAATCGATTTTGAGACAAAAATTAAGAGGTCCAAAATGCAAGCCCAAGATACATTTGCTTTTCTATTAGAAGAAGAATCTAAAATTATAGTTGAAGAAATCAATGTAAGGAGCAGGGGAAGTGGGTTTATGAAAAAGAATAATTGATTATTAATGGGTTTCATTGTGTAAATATGGAAGAATCACCTACTTTTCATGCGGTGGCTTTGAAGGAAAATGGAGGCCAGAAGGTGGTGGTAAGTGTAAAGGGGTTGGTGATTCTTTTTTCATTTTAAAAAAAATTCTTTTTCTTTGTAAAATCGGTTTGTGATAACTTTTTCGACATATCCTAATATGGCTTCTGAGTGTGTTTTAGTTGATAGTCAGGATAGAATGGTGAAAGCTGATGGTGATTATGAAAGAATGAGGTTGGTAGTGGTGGTTATGGAGGAATGGGGTGGTGTTGAGGAAGAGACAGAGAAGGGAGTGTTTCTATTTTGTTTTTATATTTTTAAAAATATTAATTTTCTTTTTTATTATAAAATTAGTTTTTAAATTTAATTAATATATTAAGTCATGTGAATCATTTCTATTTGTGGAAAATGACATGTCATTGTCCACCTCATCGTCTGTTAGCCACGTCACCCATATTTGTGTTAATTTAGACCACAAGAACTAGAGGTGGGAATGTTTCAATAATAATCAAAAAACGAACTGAAACCATATTTTTTTTCCCTTTTGGTTCAGTTTTTTTTTAATAAAATTTATTTTCAACTAACCAAATTTGAAATTATCGATTCAGTTTCTATTATTCTTTGGTTTTAATTGAAACCGAATCAAAATTATATTTATATTTTAAAAAATTAATTAATATTAATTTAAGCCTATTTTGTAGGCCAAATAATAAAAAGATAATAATTGTTTTAACATATATATAAATATGTTTATTTTAGGCCCAATATTTTAGCCCAAACTAACTAAATTAATCGAAACTGAATATTAATCGAATTTTCGGTTTGGTTACTAATACCCCTAAAAACTGAACCACCAAACCCTCGCAAGAGCCTAATCGCATCTAATTAAACTTGTAAGGAATCAAATTGCAACACTTGAAACTTGAGGAACTAAATTGAACTTCAAATTAAACTGTAAGGACCAAAAGTACCATTAAGCTAATATATATTTAAAATAAAAAAATTGCTATTATAATGAATAGTTCTTATAATTATTTAAAATAGAATTTAAATAAATAATAAATACTATTACATCTAGAAAAGGTACTAAGAATGGTCAATATGGCTTCTTGCAAACTCATCAGACACTGATTCCAAAAGAAATGATATTGAGTAAAGCAATATGTCCAAAGAATAAATAGAACTAGAAGAAATTGAAAACCCTTTATGCTCATGCCGTGGGAAATTTATTGAATGGCATGACAAGTACTAAGCCAGATATTTGTCACATAGTTGGGTTAGTAAGTCGATATCAATCTAACCCAGGACTTACACATTGGTAAGCAATAAAAAGAATATTCAAATACTTAAAAGGAACTATAGCAATGAGACTGTGTTTTGGAAAGGACTCTAAAAATTATGGAAATTCAGATTCAGATTCTGCATGAGATCTAGATGACAGGAAGGGGTACATCTTCCTATTTGGTGGAACTACTATTTCTTGAGTAAGTAAGAAATAAGGATGCATGGTGAAACATAACATGGAAGCTGAGTATGTGGCATGCACTATAGCGGCCAATACAACAGTTTGGTTGAAACGTTTCATAAAAACTTTGAAGATGAAATATTCTAGAAAGAGCAATTAATGTGTTTTGTGATAACAAGTCCGCAATCTCATTTAGTAGAACAAGGTGACATTAAGGTTGACTATATCTCATCAGAAGAGATGGTGACCAAACCTATAACTAAAGAATTGACTCTGGAAAGGTTTAGAATACATGTGCCTTTGATAGGACTGAAAGACTTATATGTAATAGTACAACATATGCGATAAGGGCATAAAGATGTAAACCCAAGCTCTAAATGAGAAGCTGTATTCTTGCATGATTCCGCAAGGCGTCTAATTTGTCGATAAAAAGTGGAAGGTACTGGTGAGAAACCATCATGAAGGAAATTGTTGTGACCAAGTTTAGTTAGCACTGTTTGAACTCAACAGAGAACAAAAGGCATGGGGTTTCTTTATGATGAGGGTATATAATACAAAAGACATCGATAGAGAATAATAAAAGTTCTAAACCAGATGGATGAGAAATCTAGTTAGAAGGTGGTTAAGAGTTAATGCAGGTCTTGGGGATAGGATGAAACCAATGTACTCAATTGAAATCGCTATAGTGCACAAGATATGGACATTGAGGCCTTGGCATAGAAATATGGTGTCATTCATTTAATGAATGTGACATTAGGGCATATATTAGCTGACTAACAATCAGCGTAGTACTAATGCAGACATACATGGAAAAGCGTATACATACTAAGAGTGTATGTCTAGTGGCCACCACGAGTGTGAAAATTATGTAAGTATTTTTGAACATCATGAACTCAGAGTATATTATAGCCGCAAGTCAAAGGTATAAGAGTTTTCATTGTAGTCACACCATACTAGTGTGAGGGTTTGTACACACTAACATCACTCTTGCACTTATTTTTATAGAGTGTATTATGTAGAGGCATATATATGTCTGCTCAATAATAGAGATACACAAACTTAGAGCACCATAATAATGTCAAATCACATTCTACATTGTTTTCATCTTGAACCTTAAAAAATAAGACCTTTTGGTATTCAAAGATAAAATAACGACTTTTTAGTACATTTTTAAAAAATTATTGTTAACACCGTTAGCTTTTCATTCTTCCAACGTTAGTTTCTCTAAATTTTGGACTTGAATGTCATTTTATTAAACTTTAAGGGAGAAAAATATTATTTGGTCTAAAGTTATTCATTCTCAAGAAAAAGAGAGGCAAAATGAAATATAATATCATAAAATATCACTCTTTTTGTCAATTTTGTTCTAAAAATGTTATCAGTCAATTTCATTCCATAATCTACAAAATGTTTTCAATGTCTTTCCTTAACCTAACACAAATAGTTTTAGGATGGAAATTATTGATGCAACTTAAAATATTTTATTGATTGTCATATATTTTCCGAGTTGACCAAAAAAAAAAAAAAAAAAAGTCCTGAAGCATAAGTTTTACTTTTTATCAATTTAATCCTAAAAGTATCATTACTTTTTTTTTACCAATTTTATCCTAAAAATATTTTGCAATCTCATTCTCTGTTAAAAGTTCTAAATTTATTATTAATCGTTTCAAATATTTTATTCCCTATCTATAACTGAGAGGAGTGAGAATTTTTTCATCTAAAATGCGATTAAATTTTTTTTTTGTCAAAATAATGATAGAAACTTTCTTTTGTCCGACTCATCTAACAACAAATATTATATTTAAGTCATGTTAATAATTTGTATTTAAAATATTAATGATATTTTAAATAGAATGTCAAAGGAATAAATAAATAGATAAATTTTTTCCCGCTGGTCCGAAGTTTCTATTCCTGAATCCTAGTTGAGGCAGGGAAGGGGAGTCCGCGTCTGACTTTAGTGTAAGAAAAATGGAGGAGGAGGATATGCCATTATTTGCAGACGCAACAACGGTATCGTCGTTGGTACAACAACAAGAAGAGATATTCCCTGAGGACTATTTTGATTTCGACGACTGCGATTACGACCATAATCGTGATTATACTTCATCCTATGTCGTTTCGTTGGACGAGAACGGTTTCCCACAGGTCGGAGACGAAGATGGGGATAGACATAGCAATGTTAACACCGATGAATCCTCGGCAATGGGGTCAGGAGAGGACGGAAATGGGTTTGCCTCCGATTTCTACCGCTGTGGAACCGATTGGTCATGCTTAGTATTAGAAGAAGGCAAAGACAGTATTAACGCTAAGAGAAACGACAACTTACGCGACCAACTGCCTTCAGAGAGGAAGCTGAAGCAGAGCAATCTATTCCAGATGTGGGGCTTCAAGAGAAGCGATGCCCATTTCTCTGTTTCAACATCACTCGCTCGTGATTTTAAATCCAATCAAAATGGGTACCATGAAGATGGCGTTGGTGAAGGTTATATTCAAAACAAGAAGATGAAGACTGGAAATTGGGGGTCAATTACACGCGATGCCCAGAAAATTATTGTAAAGTCTAAACCTTTATACATGAGAAAGAGCATCCATGATGATAATCGGCCATCCCGTGCTTGCCCCTTTTATAAGAAAATTACAGGTGAATGCTCTTCTATATTTATAAATAGTTAAGTCAATTTCAACATCTCTTAATTTCTTGTAAATTTAATTACTACAACATCTGGTTAGTTCTATATTGTGTCATCTTAAACTTACATTACAATCTTGTGTAATTGTTTCCTTTTTATATCAATATTTAGCATCTTGATTTTAATGTGGTAATTAGTGTCACTTCCTTCAAAGATATTATGCTTCCTGTATCCATTGTTCTCTGAATAATTACTTATTACTTTACTTACTGTAATGTATGTTACATTCTTCCCCAATACAACAATAATCTAGGTATCTTTGCTGCCTAAGCATGACAGAATAAGGTGGAGAATCACTTTGATAATTACGTCTTGAATTTTCAGCTTTTGGAAACAAACACAGCATACACTGTGCTATATGTGCTGAATTTGGTTCTTTGCACCTACAGGAACACCCTTCACTGTCGATGCATTTCGCTATGGCTGTATTGAAGGATGTTCAGCCTATTTTCTTACCCACTTCCATTATGATCACTATGGTGGTCTCAGCAAGGGATGGTCACATGGCCCCATTTATTGCAGCCCTCGAACTGCTCGACTAGTTCGAATGTGTCTCTCAGTAAATCCTTCGTAAGGACTCGGTACCTTGTTTGTCTAGCGCATCCTACCTGCAATGTCCTCTCACTCTTTCATTCACATGCAAACAGAAACATTTAAATCTCAGCAGCTTTTGATCCTTTCTTTTCCTGTTTAATTTTTATCTACTTTGCTTTGTGTAGATTTATCATCCCCTTGGACTTAAATACTGAACACGTAATTGAAGGTGTTAAAGTCACTTTGCTAGAAGCTAATCATTGCCCAGGTGCAGCTCTGATTCACTTTCATATCCCCAATGGCCAATGCTATTTGCATACTGGAGACTTTAGAGCTTGCAAAGAGATGCAAGGTTTTCCCCTTCTTATAAGTCAACGAGTAAATGTCCTTTACCTGGATACAACCTATTGCGACCCAAAGTACAAGTAAGATGCATTTCTTTTTCTAGAATTCTGTTGGATCACACTGCTGTTTCCTGAACTTATCGTAACTTAATTTGGTAGTTCTTAAATTAACATTTTTTTCTTTATTGTTTCAGGTTTCCTTCAAAGGAAGATGTATTAAGTTATGTTGTCAAGATTACAAAGAATTGCCTCAAAAAGCAGCCTAGGACATTAGTTGTTGTTGGGGCATACAGCATTGGCAAAGAATGTGTTTATCTTGCTATTTCTAAGGCGTTAGGGGTGTGTGCATTGTCTTTCTCCTTCTGATATTTTTGTTTAACTATTATTGACATTTTGCGGGTCAGTTGCCTTTTCTATTGTATATCTGGCTTCACTGGGGTGCCCTTCAGAAGTGTATACCACATGTTCTCTATCAATAATTTGGTCTTATGATAGAATAAACGAACTGTGTAGTGATGGATGATGATTGATCTGTATGCATATAAAAACGTTTTAAAGCTCTTTCAGTTGCAAATTTCACATTTCTTTTTACCAATGCAGTTACAATATGCAAATAATGACCATGAATGGGAGTTCTATCCTGTATATGAGGACAGTATTTTTGGCTGTTTTCAGAATGCTCAAGTAACTAGTTCAAAAGTTTTAAGTTAGGATTAGGGTTAGGGTTAGGTTATGAATGAACAGATGCTATCACCATGTTGCATCTGTTTACAGGTTAAGTCTGAATTTTACTGAGCCACTACCTATGCTTCTTGTAACTTCTTCAGGTTAAAATATTTGCAAATGCTTCAAGGAGGAGAACTTTGCTGTCTTTTGGTTGGCCTGAGCTTTCTGGAAGCCTCTGCACAAATGAAAAGGACACGCTTCTGCATGTGTTGCCTATATCATCTCTGAAATTTGAGGTTTGGATCAGTTTTTAAGTCTGATTTTAATGGGATTAAATGCCTCTTTATGTCTTCCCTCTTATTATCTTCTGATTTATCATTTTCACAATATATCGTTTTTTTTTTCCATTTATAAGAACTTGAAGAGTTACTTGAAGACCTACCATGAACAGTATGCAGCAGTATTGGCATTTAGACCAACAGGTACATATATTTCTGAAGCCATTTGACCTTTAAGTTTATTGAGTATTATCCTTACAAAATGGCCAAAAGATGGTGAAGTACATGCTTATGCTCTTACTCTTAATTCCAGGTTGGACCTACAGAGAGACAGTAGGCTACAAACTTGACCTAATTAAGCCCAGTTCCAAAGGCAATATCACGATTTATGGTGAGATTATCTGTGCTCTTCAGTCTAAGTGGATATTAGAATACAAATAACAAATGCTTTTTGGTTAACATCATATGGTACAGTAGAAGCTGCATCGCTGTTCAGTTCTTGATTGACTTTATAGCTATTAATATCATAATTGGGATTTTTATTTTTCACAGTTTGTTTTGTAGAAGCCATTCTTATGCAGGATGATTTACAATTATGGTGCTGGTTTTGCAGGGGTTCCATACAGTGAGCACTCAAGCTTTACAGAACTGCAAGAATTTGTTCAGGTCAAGATCTTATTAATTAGAGCTAGTTTATCAATCCTATGTTCCCACATGGTGTTTGATATTATCTTGTTTATACATAGTGCATCAGTCTGTAAATTATGTTATATGTACTGTTTATAAGTGATTTTATCTCGTTTCTCAGTTTCTACGGCCCCAAAAGATAATTCCGACTGTCAATATATCAAATGCTGCCAATCGAGAAAAGATGCAGTCCTGCTTCCGTGCCTGGCTGAAAGGCTGATATTCTTACAGACATTGTAACCTGGATTTGTAATTTGCAGTTTCCACTTACAGATCCAGGCAGAAAACCTCACTTTGTTGCATGAAAAGTATGTCATAAACCCATTTTTATTTGTCTTCATCATTATGATGCAATTGATGAGACGTTTGATCAAATTGCTGAAACAGGTTTCCTGAAATCCTGAATGATTCAAGGACGTTGACCCATATTTGATTCTCTTCTGTTTGTCTGTTTAGTAGATACTTCACGTACAGATCCTCTTGTGGTGCACATGAAGTATAGAAACTCTCCCAAGGTGCACACAAATATTTCATCTGGAGGCAAAGGGCAAATTATGAGTTATAGCATTTCATGACATGTAATCCTTTTGTAATTTTGTCATCGTGAACCCTGAAATGCTTGCCATTTCTGTAAAATAAAGGAGATCAGAAAAAATTATGATTTTGACATTAGATCTTAAATTGTATAACTTGCCTTGTCTCAGAAAGCAATGATACAAATAACAGTGAGCAAGCTTCCAATATCTAGCTTTCTTTATTTTGGTCAAAATTTTTTAGACTTCATAGCAGGAATATTATAAGGAGACATTTTACAATTTCTTAGGAAATAGGAAAATTCTATAAAAGGAATAGCCCAGAAAAAATGATTGCTTGAAAACTTCAACTCTTTTGATAAAATATTACAAGAATTTGTTAATATTATAAAGAAAGAATTTTGTGGACATATGGATTCTTAAAATACAAAATCAGAAGTAAATTATACTCTGACAAAAATAAAATTATGTGATTTCAGAGAATTAGAAAAATTTTCTAAACAATTTCAAAAATATTATCATAAATTAAATGTTATTGAGTCAGAATTTTGGCTTAATCAGTATTTTCATAAGTTACCTCCTCCATGGGTTGAATTATGTAGCAACACATATAAGTCATTCTTAGAAAATACTAATGGAGAAGATACTTAAGAAATAGAATTAAGTATGCAATTAGACAAGTTCTAGATCATTGTCTAATTACAAAAGCAACTAAACAAGTCAAGAAACAAGTAGGAGACATATATTACACCAAGCTTCTCAAAGATGATTGGGAATTTGGATGTAATAAACCAAAACCAAATAGGTTTACATGGAAAAAATGGAAGAAAAATAATCCAAGAAAATTTAAATCACATAAAAAATATGTGAGAAGAAAAAAGACATTTTGGAAACCTAGAAAAGGTTGCAAATGCTACATTTGTAATGAAGAAGGTCATTATGCTCCACAATGTCCTAAACAAAGAAAAAGTGGAAAGAAAATGATAAAAACATTAGAAGAAAATGAATTAGAAATTTGTTATGGAGAAGAAATCTTTGATAACAAATCTATATTATATGAAATCTCTAGTTAAGAAGAAAGTTCAGAAGAAGAATTTTTTTTATGTTTCAATAAGTTTCTAATTCTGAACAGCAGGTTAAAAAATTAGGTGATGTTATAAAAGAAGATATGTAGATAGAAGATTTTTTTTTTAAAGATAAGAAATCCTACAAAAGAAGAAATCTATAAGATATCTAAATTTAATTTCTAGAGTGCTAAGCATTTTGAATAATTTTCAGGAAACACTACTGCTAAAACTTCAGAAGAAGGAACAGTCGAATTAAACATTTTCGACCTGGAAAAATTAAGAGACTTAAGAAAAAGTTTTCAAAAATTAGATATATACATATAAGGATAATCCAGATAGAAATAAAAGCATTATTTCGTCAAGGAATAGATACCCCTATTCTAGCTATCCTGTATGATAATAGATTAAATGATCCTATGAAAGCCCTTATAGGAGGAATTCAATCTAATTTAGCTACAGGAGTAGTTTGGTTTAAAATCAAGCCAAATTATTTCACATCCATTAATAATCCTAATATTCAGAATTTTTTAAAACTGAGAATTCAAACTAAGAATATAGAAATGATGGAATATAGTAATGATTTAGCTATAAAATGGAAATCCATCTATGAGCTAACAAATCTCACTCAAACATCAACTAAGGAAGTTGATAAAAGGTTTGTTAAAATATTTGAACCTCGTGGATTTGATTCAGAAATTCAGTCACAATTAATAAATTGGAAAGATTTAGAAATACCTTCTGATTGGTTAATAAATGATTTGACTGAAAAAAAGGAACAAAGAAATGTTCAGCCTATAGAGTTTATTGCCGCAAGAAGTAATCTTTATTTTAAGGATAGAAGGTCCTTTAATAGTAATCAACCAAGATTAATTCCTAATATAAGTTTTGGCAGTCAAAGTCAAAGTGAAATTCAAGAAGATGAATTCTCTGAAGACAATAGTATAGGAAATAGCTAAAGGATAACAAATCCTAGTGTTAATTTTCCCATACTTCCAAGTTCAAATAATTCTTCAAAAAATGAAGAATTAAAAACTATAATTGTATCTCAACTGTTAATTGGAGAAAATGAAGACATCATTTTTTCTCATCAAAATAAAAAGAAATACAATTATGTCTTAGGTAATTTCAATTTCTCAAGGTATAAACTATATCAATTAGATGTTTTAATGGATACAGGTGCTATAACAAGTACTTGTAGAATTAATGCTTTACCTAAAAAAAAATGGGTATTAATGAAACATCCTATTCTAGTTAAAGGAATAGATGGTAGATAAACTGTTATCGAATACAAAGCTAAGAATATACCAATTTGGTTAGGAAATAAAAAATTTCTTATTCCAAAAATTAATTGTTTTCCATTAATGCATGGAGACATGCTATTAGGAAACAATTATTTATAAAAATATTTTCCTTTAGAATTAGATAATAATTTCTTAAAATTAACTTTAAATGAATCTAGAACATCTATACCTATACATGTAGAACATAAGTATAGATGTGATGAAGGATTTGAGCATTTTAAAAAGAAATGTGAAATTCAAGCCTTAGAAACTTCACATTGGTTATACAGACAGTTATAAACAAATTTCAGTGAAGACCCTTAAAATTATGGGAAAAAAAGCCCAATATATTGCAACTTAAAGCTATCTGATCCTAATAAAATAATTAGGGTTAAACCAATGGTCTATACTAAACAAGATATAGACGAATTTAAAATTCAAATAAAAGAATTATTAAAAAAATGACTAATAGAATCAACTACTAGTCCTCATTCTAGTCCAGCTTTCATGATAAGAACCACTCTGAGATAAAAAGAGGAAAAGCTAGGATGGTAATTAATTGTAAAAGATTAAATCAAAATCTTGAATTTGATGGCTATTTTATTCCTAGAAAAGATGTCATTGTTAATTAAACAAGACATGCCAAATATTTTAGTAAATTTGATTGTAAATTAAGTTTTTGGCAATTAAAGTTAACTGAAGAGTCAAAGCCATTGACTGCTTTTAGTGCCCTATATGGACATTACCAACGGACCGTTATACCTATTGGTCTATGTAATGCTCCACAAATCTTTCAAAGATGGATGGATAATATCTTTAAAGATATTAAAGATTTTTGTATTGTCTATATAGATGATGTTCTTGTCTTTTCTAAAATAGAAAAGGAACATAGAAAACATTTAAAGAAGGTTAGAAATATTTTCATAGAAAATGGAATTATCCTGAGCCCCAAGAAAATAGAAATAGAAAAACAGGAAATAGAATTCTTAGGATTAGAATGAAGTCCTAAAGGAATTCAATTACAAGATCATATTCTTGTAAAAATAAAAGAATTTCCTAATAACATTGTAGACAAAAACAACTACAAAGTTTTTTAGGAATATTAAATTATGGAAGAAATTTTATAAGGGATTTATCCAAAAAGGAAAAACCTTTATTAGAAAAGCTCAAAAAGAATAAACAATTCTTTTGGGAAGCAAAAGATTCTTTACTAGTCCAAAAGATAAAGGATGAGATAAATAATCTCCCATCAGTTTATTTTCCTAGACAATGAGATAAATTAATACTAGAAACTTATGTCAGTAAAGAACACTGGGGAACAGTAAGCTATGGTAAATAAAGAAGAAAAAAATTTGTGTCTATAATTCAAGAAAATTTAAGCCTAATGAAATTAATTACATTATTTATGAAAAAGAACTTTTAGCCATTAAAAATAGTCTAAAAAGATTTTATATTTAACTTGCACAAGAAAAATTCCTCATTCGTACTAATAATCAATCAGTAAAGAATTTTCTTAAATAAAGAAAAGGCGAGGAAAATCCAAGAAAGATAAGATGGTATAATTATATTTGTCAATAATATTCTTTTGATATAGAACATATAAAAAGTAACAAAAATTTTCTTGTAGATTTCTTAAGCAGGAATGAGCCAGAAGAAGGATAAAGGTAGAAAACATTTAACCAAACCTACTGGCGAATGGACCACTGTTAAGCCAAAAGCAAGGGTTAATCCTAAACAAGGACGATCCTAAATTTTTTTCAGAAATCCTAAATAAGGATAGTCCAAACCTAATATTTTACAAAGTCCTTTTCATGGAACTATGCAACCAGTATATTCTAATAATATTCCCCAAAATATGTATAATAGACCACTATACTATTATTCACCTCACCCTATGGCCTACAACATTCAGTATGCTTAAAACCCTTTGAGTCAGCCTATGTCCTATGTACAAACAGTGCAAAAGGTAGAAAAGTTAATTTTTGAAGAAAAGAAATAAGAAGCTAAACAAGTTTTAGATTTCTTTAATCAAGGATTACCAGAAAATATATATGATCTTATGAATGGAGCATGAAAATCTCATATTCTTGAAAAGAAATTAGCTTTCAGAAAATATATGGGAAAGCTAGCTGAAGAATTGGTTAGCCAAGCCAACATCTTCAAAATTTTTAAAATTCTAACTAAGAAAGTGCTTAAAGAAGTAAGATGGGGCAAAGAAGTTTATTTCGAACAAATTAACACAATCCTTGAACTTTCAGAACTATTGGGTAGCCAGCAAGACAATCACCCAGTTTTTCAAAAACTCAAGAGAATCAGTCTCTACGAAAAAGCTAAGATGATTCTCTCAACAGAATTATCTTCTAGAATTATTAGTAGCATAAAAAATGCTCATTACTTCAAATTAATGAAAAAATGAGAACAATTTTCCTTTAATATTCATATTCCTTCAGATTATTGGGATATAATCAATATTCCAAAATTAATTTTATGTGTTCTTATGAAAATCTTGACCTAGAAAGTGTTAAGATAGGATTCGTTGAAGCCATTATCCTAGAAAATGATAAATTTTCAGGATTATGCTATTTTCTTAAAACCATGATTCTCTATACAATCATGGAAGATGAGTCAAGTACTATGTATACTCTTAATATTGCAAGTGTGATGGGATATTTTCAAAGAGAAAAATTTTATCAGCCCTATTAGATCTGCACTTTAATAAAAATTGTGAACTATGAATCATGATTTTGATCTCTCCAATGAAAACAAAACTCTGAGAGCCAAACAAGTTATCACAGGAGATCAATATTATGTTAAAAGTCTTCGATAGCTAGTCAAAAAGACAAATTTCATTGAAAGTGAAGATTTCTTTACTATAAATAGATGGAAAAAGAATTTTTGCTACAATGTTACTAGTACAATATAAAAGATCCAAGAAACAGATAGAACTTTGTAATCAGTTATTCAGAAAAATAAAACTCTTCGAGGTAAAAGGCCCTGAAGATTTAATTACTGATACTAAAATGGAGCAAGATCTAACTGACAGAGTAGACAGGAATGACAACAGAAGTAATAGTGCCAACACATTTGATAGTATTGCAGAACATAATATTGAAAATATGATGGAACCATGACAATGACAGCTCCACCACTAAAAGAAGATAAGTCATTATCTGAAAAAGACAGAAAGATGATGAGTCATTCTTTGAAAAAAAAGACAGAAAGTTGACAAGTCATTAGATGAAGAAGACAGACAGATGGCAAGTCACTGTCTTAAAGAGACATCCTAGTTAAAAAAAGATAAGGCTTATCTTACTTTAGGAAAAGAAATCTATTTTACAGCTAATAAAGTAGATTCCTTCTTATCTCTTGTAATTATTAATTTGTAAAAATTTTCTATAAATAAGGGAGATGCTTAAGCATTTAAAATCATCTTTCAACTACCCACCTTACTCACCATCTTGTATACACCTTCCCCATAATCTCTCTTGTAAAAATCCTACCTTCCGCCTTTATTATTGTTAATGGGCTATTTCTTTTATATCTCCTGCATGTTCGTGTCCTTATTTTATTTGGGGAGATGTGAATATGAGAGAAGAAAGAAAAATGTGAGGAAAGAAAATAAAAGAATGTTGTTTCTCCTTTTTGGGAACAAAAGGGAAATCGAGAAGAAACAAAGTTTAAGAGAATATTTAGTTAGTATAGTAAATTTTCGAATCCCCTAGAGCAGAGAAAATTGAGTTTTAAGTTGTAGAAATCTTGTGAAATGCAATTGTGTTAAAACTTTTTGTTTTCATTATTTAAAGAAGAGTTTTGTTTACGATGTCTTTCATCAGATGTATGCTTAGCAAACAATAAAGGAGAAATTAACAAATCTCATTCATTCAAATATACATGCATGTGATTAGAAATATTTCTTAAAATTGATTATTTTATCCGTCAGAGTTTAGCTCACTTGAAATTGGCCTATGAAGGGAAGTTCAGAAAAAATCAACCCCCTTAACATGACAAGCAGTTCTTAATTACTGTGAACATCTATCTACCACCATCTATTAGAAGAGATAAGAGAGAAGAGGGGAAAGAGAGAAATATGCAATGAATTCATTTATATGATTCAGGGGCGTTATTTGCAAAGCTTCATGGCAATAGATAAGGTTCTTGTCCTGGCAACTTGCAAGTTTTCAAAGTATTGGACCCTTTGTTTCTTGCTTCTCTCGCCAAATTAAAATTGATGAATCCATGCATGTATATTTCACTTATTTATTTATATTTCGTCTACTAGCTTGTGATCTTACCAATCAATCCAAGGCCTTCTTGTTCCGATCTGTGTTACAGTAGACAGTACTGTAGTGGTTATCACAAGCCTGTATCATCCTAATCGCCACCATCCAGCTAGCAATTTGTCTTCTCATCCTCATCAAAAAAAATAAAATAAATAAATAAATAAATAAAAGAAAAAGAAGAAGAAGAAAGGATATGTTATAAAAGTACTAAGGGTCCTTTTTAATTATATCATTGTTTAAAATGATTTAATCACATGATTATGGACAAACAACAATGATTTGACTTATGATTGTAGACTAAGTGGACAGTATGCAACCATGATGCGACATAAGTTACTCTATGGATGGTTGGTGACTGTCAAATGCCAATGAGCAAATATTCATAAATTTAAGATGAGTTCCGTTTATAATTATATGTTCATCTAAATCCTAATGCTAACTAAATATGAGGTTGTTTTTTGATTTATTATATTTAAGAATACAATTTTAATTTCAAAATGTATACTAAACTCAAATATTAATATTAAAAATGCAATTGTCAATTCCCTACCTCCAAATTATTCCTGAGAGTAGAAATTGAATTTAATTATGTAGTTAACCTATTTTCATTATTAAAGGAAAAAAAAAAAAACGATATCAAAAATATAGAAAATATTGACGTCTTTTCAGTGACCATAGGCCCAATTATTTAACTTCAATTTGAAAGATTATACTCATAAAATTGCATAGTGCCATTGAAGAAGCAAAATAGATATTTTATAACAAGTTTGAATTGAGGGGCTCCTTCTGTAGTGTTGACCATATTTTTGGAACAACACTTTCTAGTACCCCACCGACATCATTATGTCTCATTCACTTAAATCAAATTATTAAAGGGTTAGGTTCATCTACTTCTATGCTACAGATCTATGGATTATTACATGGCACTGTGGAAATGTAGCAGATTTTCTCAGGCCAGAGAGATCCCAAGTGAGCATGCACGTGACATCTAAGACAGGCTTATCACTGACGGAAAAAATAAAATCATCATCTTCTATCTCATACTCGTTAAAATTGCAGTTTGCAAATAGATAAATTAACTTCCATCATCTAAACCGAGCACACAGGAAAGAATAGCTTCATTTTATTACATAAATGCATAGAAGAATAAAAGTAACTAGGTTCTGAGGTAGCACCAAAATGGTTCAAATTAATCCACAGCAAACCAATACGCTACTTCATGACTGCATCTAAATAGGAAGGGTGATGTTGCCTTCATTGATTGCAATAACAAGGAAAACCAGTTGTCATGCTCAAACAACAATTATGTACATGGAGTGATAAAAGTAAGGTAATTTTTGTTAGCATTTTCAATGCTGTTTGGTATCAATGCATGAACACTAATATCGATTCGAGACTTTATACCACTTACTGCCCCACTAATGATAATGAACTTACTAGTAAACTATACCACATACTTATTAATTGTATACATTGTCATGCTTTCTTATCATCTAGGATATGTGTAAAGAATTGAAAGCATCAATAAGAATGTCCGTTTCAAAAGTAGAGTGGCAACTAGCAATTAATAATAATAATATATGTCATGCACACAACAGAAATTTGGAAATAACATTCATGCAATTAAGCGCATTTTGATGAAGCTATAAGGATAATTAATGAAGAATTAAAAATACAATTAACAGAACTGATAAAATAATCAATTAGAACCTAGAATAGAGCTAATGCAGAGACTGAGCCAGTGCACTTATTCAGAAAAACTAATCAGATAACCATCAACATAACTGAAACAAAAAGCTATTTTAAATATAAGGAATTCAACCAAATCACATGGAAAAACAAGAACGTTGATGGCCTCAAGAGTCTGAGCAGTCTCAGATAGAATACACATTTTGATAATGAATCTTATAAGGATAATCAATGAAGAGTTAAAAAATACAACTACAACTGATAACAGCATCCATTTGAACCTAGAGTAGAGCTAATGCAGAGACTGAGAGCTAGTGCACTTATTCAGAAAAACTAATCAGAAAACCATCAACATCACTGAAACAAAAAGCTATTTTAAATATAAGGAATCTAACCAAATCACATGGAAAAACAAGAACATTGACAGCCTCAAAAGTCTGAACAGTCTCAGATAAAATACATGTGTACTCAACTAAACTAAGTCTTAAAATCCCAAACTAGTTGGGGTTGGCTATATGAATCTTTTTCCTCCATTCGCATCGATCCAAGACAACATTTTCATTAATCCCTAGCACAACCATATCTTTCTCGATGACTGCCCCCCATGTAAGTTTCGGTCTCCCCTTTTCCCGTCTAACACCTGGCACCTGAACCAAGTCACCTTTCTTAACTACTGCGTCCATTGGCCGACGTTGGATGTGTCCAAACCAATATAGCCGATTCTCACTCATTTTCTCCTCATAGGTGATACTTCCACCTTCTTACGAATCTCCTCATTCCTTATTGTATCATTTCTGGTATGTCCTATCATCCATCTCAACATTCTCATTTCGGCTACTCCCATCTTATGCGAATGTTGCTTCTTAACTGCCCAACATTCAATACCTTACAGCATAGCTGGTCTCACTGCCGACTTATAAAATTTTTCGTTCAATCTATTCAAGATTTTATGATCACAGAAAACTCCTGAAGCACTACGCCACTTCACCCACCCTGCCTTGATCCTATGGTTTACATCTTGCTCAATTGCACTATCTTTTTGTATAAATGACCCTAAATACTTAAACACATCCTTTGTAGGGATTGTCTAACCGTCTAAAATTATATTATTCGGACCTCCTCTAGTTTCACTGAAATTGCATTTCATATATTCAGTTTTTGTCCGACTCAACCTAAGGCCTTTAGATTCTAATGCATTCCTCCACCTTTCTAGTTTAGAATTTAAACATTTCTTAGTTTCCTCTACTAACACGATATCATCGGCAAACAACATGCACCATGGAGCCCTATCTTGAATATTATAAATAAGTTCATCCATGACTAAAGCAAATAGGTAAGGGCTTAAGGATGAACCTTGGTGAACACCTATCGTGATCGGGAACTCTCTAGTCATACCATCTACGGTCCGCACCCTAGTCATTACTCTCTCATACATATCTTTAATAACTTTTACATATTTAGTTGGGACATTTTTCTCGAGTATCCACCACAAGGCTTGTCTTGGCACTATATCATACACCTTTTCTAAATCAATAAAGACCATTTGAAGATCACTTTTCTTTTCTCTATATTTCTCCATTAATCTCCTAAGTAAAAAAATAGCCTCCATTGTAGATCTTCCTGGCATAAAGCCAAATTGATTCTCAGAAACTAGAGTCTCATTCCTAAGCCTACGCTCAATCACTCTCTCCCTCCCACAGTTTCATTATATGGCTAATAAATTTTATTTCTCGATAATTCGAACAACTTTGAATATCTTATTTATTCTTATAAATAGGGATCAACGTACTCTTCCTCCACTCATCGGGCATTTTCTTGGTTACTAAAATCTTGTTAAAAAGATTTGTAAGCCAAGTTACTCCAATATTTTCTAGGCATCTCCAAACTTCTATTGGAATATCATCTGGGCCAAATGCCTTACCATTCTTCATCTTATGCATAGCTTTTTTAATCTCCTGTGCTCTAATCCGACGAACAAATCGACGGTTCGTATCATTGAAGGTGTCATCAAGGTCTCCAAAATCACCCCTTGACTCTCCGTTAAATAAAGTATCAAAATAAGTTCGCTATCTCTCATTAATCTCGCATTCCTTAACTAAAACCCTATCAGCTTCATCCTTAATGCACTTAATACGATTTAAGTCTTTAGCTCGTCTTTCCCTTTGCTTGGCAATCCTATAAATATCCTTCTCTCCATGAAAAGGAGAACAAGGGTGTATAATATCCATAATCAATGCAAAGAGCAAAAAACCTGACTTGAATTTAGAATTTCAAGATATGATGCAATCTGAGAAATTGATAAGACTAAGCCTATGTATACTAAGGATGACGCCAAATCTCAGCTAAAATTTTCATTCCTTTTTCATTTTGTTTTTCAATTTGGTAAGTTGACTCACCAACTTTTTAGCATTATTTTTATGCTTGGGATTCTTCATAAGGACAGCAATGGCACTTCCATCAAAGTAGACTTATTATTTTAAGGTATTCAAGACATGACATATCCATATAGACCTGAATGAAAACTCCGACCATTTATTTAGTTTCATTTCTGAAGCAAATTGAAACTAATCCAGAAGTCTGTGAAAATTTATTACATGGTCCCAACAAGTAGAATTCCCTTAGTTAATACAATAACTCAATAAAACCTAAAGTTTACCAATAGATTTTGTATGTAACCTGAAGGTAAATACTTATTTACATATTCTCTTTGAAGAGATAGCCACACGTACCATGCAAGCCTATGTAACTTGGCATCCATCATGTATAACACCAAAAATCCCTGAAATCTTTCCTTTTCCCTCACAGATGATTGTTAAATATGCTTTTTCTTTCTTGGGATCATATAGTGATGGTTTAATATACTATATCATACAGTCCACAAGATTTCTAAGTATTGTGATGCAACACATCATCCAGGGTGTCAAATCAAGAATTACAGGCCGTCAATAATTATTTTCATTTCAAGAGAAAGATTGAAACTATGCACTCCATGCTACACCCTGAAAGGGAGAAAGCATTCAGTAGCTCCATTCAAAAGAAAAGTCTATTTATCATAAGTATACTGAAATTTTATTTCATACTACACCCTGAAAGGGAGAAAGCATTCAGTAGCTCCATTCAAAAGAAAAGTCTATTTATCATAAGTATACTGAAATTTTATTGTAGCTAACATTTTCAAATAATGATACCAACACTTCTTTTGCAGCACACCTATTCTTTACATAAACCTCTAATGTTTGAGATCATTAATCAGGACTATACAGTTGTCTTTCAAGATATTTAAACTACTTAAAAGCCATTTACATATGAGTAAAATTTCAGATCTCTCCATCTTAGTTCAACCTTAGTCTTATGGTGTTTTCTGAAATATCCTATGCCCTAACAAAAACTTCTATAGAAGTTATGCTGCCAACGAGGAGAGCTCCATGTTTCTTTCTAGGCAGATAGTAATTTTAAATGCAGCATTAGCCCTAGGCATTGTCATTAAAAATGCAACAGTACAATCAAGTAGACAAATAAAATCATAGTCTAGATGATTTAAGTGAACAATCTGTTGGGGAAAATATCACCAGAAGAGCAAGTCATAAAATGAGTTGTCAACAGGAAGTGAACATCATATCTTATACAAGAGCCTATAGTACTAACATCCAAGTAACAATAATACTAATGAGATGAAAATAAATGAACTTTTAAGCTCAGTAAATAGACACTAGTTCTATACACAAAATCCTTAGTTTTCACCATACTACAATGTTCAACTGAAATAAAAGGAAAAGAAAGGAAAAAGTTTCAAGCCTGAGTGCCAGTCATTGCTTTCATCTGAATATGACTATGATTGTTCTCTGAAACTGCAGCTGCGGTGGGCAAGGCCTCGTAGGAGCCCAATCTCCGGATACTAATATTCTTTGCAAGGCCAGCATAGGTGATCATGACAATCAGCAACACAAACATTACGTGGACCAAAAACACAAGATCCAGAAGGGCAACAGCTCTGAACTTGGATTCCTCCAGATCACATTGGGTTGACCCCTCAACCCCATTAACCACATCAAGCAAACGATGACAACCATCAGGTATAAAGGCGTCAACGTAGAGGGACAACCCAGTCTGCAAAACCCATAGCCCCTGCAAACAAATGGCAGCCGCCAACCCAATATCGGCGACGAAGAGCCTGGACTGACAAGCAAGGACAAGGCAGAGCAGGGAGGCAAGGGCAGAGATGCCGGCAGAGACGGAGTCGCATTTGGCTTGGAGATCGGAAGTTTGGACGGAAGCGGCGGAGGAGGAGACGTTGTATTGCAAGAAAAAAAATGCTGATGCGAGAGCGAAGAAGAGATCCGAAGGGAAAGGAAGGAGAGAGGAGGAATCGGTGAGGAGAAGAGAGATGGAGATGAGGAAGAAGAGGAAAAGCACGGCAACTGATTGGAGAGAGTTGAAACGATGGACAGGGGTGCGACCTTTAAGAAGAGGATCGGCATCTACAGAAATAATAAGCTGATGGGTCATCGCAATGAGGAGGCAAATGATGAGCAGGTACAACTGCAGGTGTCTCAGGCGACCACCATTACCAGATGAGGAGGAGGAAGATGAAGAAGAAGAAGGAGGAAAGGGATGGAAGGGTTTGGCAGAGTAGGTATGAGGGGATTTGAGGTAGTTTCGAGTGGTACAGATAAGATGGTATAGACCCAATGAAACAAGTGCCGAGGATGAGAATATGTGGTATAATAGGGCCGCCATTGACGACGCCGGAATTGAATGGACGTAGTGAGGAGGATGCTCGGTGTTAACAGAGTTTTCTTCGACTATTTGTATAAATTTCCTGAGTATTATTAGCTCCCCTTTCAGTTGTGCAAACTGCAAAGTTCAAAGAGACTTGCTGCAAAAATGTGAAGAGGAACATTCAATTTTTCATTCGAGCTGTGGTACTGGGAGCCTAAACTAATGAGGCGGATGATGTCCCCTTTATCTTTTTGATCTCACAATAATTCACTCGGTCTTCTTTTCTTTGTTTAAATTTTGACTAAATTACACCATTTGTCTCTATAATTTTTTTAAATCATATTCTTATTGAGTGTCTATATTTCAAAACGACAACAATTGGCCCCTTAAATTTCAAAATCAAGTCACTTACACTGTTATCTTCCGTCCAAATTGACTTGGACAGAGGTGATGTAAAATCATGATTTCGTATGTGGCCAACTCCTGCTTATATGGCAGTCTGATATTTTTTAGTTAAACCATTCCTTTGAACAACACCGTAGCTTTGTCTCCTCCCTTGAGTCTCTTATTCTTTTATTTCGAACCTGCTGAAAATGATAGGAAGCCATTGTTAGGGTTATGAAGTATTCGCATATGCACACTAATCGATGGACTAAAATGAGAGGTTCATCAACAATGACTACTGGAAGCACGAGAGGTGAGAGATTCTCTAAAATTTTGTGTTTGTGGTGAGGCAGCAATGATCTACACTGCCTGAGATCACAATGCAGATATAAGGTATAGGGGGCGTGCAAATTTATGAGTATGTATTGTGACTAACTTCTTTAGGGTTCATTGGATTTTTTTTCCTTATGAATGTTAACTCAGTGATTATAGCTGCAACTATGTTCTTTAGATTGATGATAAAATTAGCAAGTGTGGGATGCTAGTATTAGTGTCCAAGAGTCAATCAATAGTTAGTTGTAATGGTACATTCATTTGTATTTATGCATGACATTATATTATTTAGGCATTCTTTATATTAAATGAATCTACATGTTTTGTATATCACTTAATTTGCCGTGTTAAAGGATGCTACATGGGTGATAATTGGGTATATAGTAAAGTATATGAAGATAGATGAATGATTGATAAAGAATTCATCACCCTAAATAAAGAGAGTGAATATCCTATGACCTCTTAAAACAATTATGTCTTGTTTCAAGAATTTTTGTAAAGTGAAAGAGATTAAAAGACTTATTTTCTTGAATTTCTTTAAGGAACAAAATGTATACTTGATTTCAAGTACTAATGGATTTAGACAAAGTTAGGGTTGACATTAGACTCCATGTCCTATGTCTAATTCGGGATATGAATAATGAAATGATTGAATTACAAGATAACTAAGCACTGAAAGGATTGATCAATGCATCTTAACTTCACCTGTACTTGGGTGATCATGATACTGTCACACCTTACACGGATGCATGACTGGTCGAAAAAATAAGTAACCAAACCTCCGTAACCCTAACTTTACCACAACTAAACACATATGACTCTCGAACAATAATATTTAAAGCCAAGAAAAACTTTACTGAATCAAGATAAAAACATAAACTTGTTATTGAACATATAACATTTATTGAAAATTTTGGCAGAGCTTCCATGCAATGTGGAACATGCCTAAAAATACAAATCCATAATCCTGTTTACATATAAGCAAATCACAATAACCACGAAATTATACAGAGGAGTTGCGCTCCAATCATATCACAAATAACACATAACTAGACTATTACATAACACAAAATTTGACAACCTACAGCTTTAATGTGACTGCAAGCTTTTATACTTGACTTCAAGTATGAGATTCCAAATATGCCTTGCCTCCAAAAATTGGGTAAGCCTAGTATCAATAATTGTTATCTCTTGAAATCCTATTACTAAAGAACAATCAACAGAATAAAGTTGAGTCTTACGGACTTAGTGAGTGAAAAATCGTACTCAAAAGATATTAGCATCACTCAACACACATATATAATATTTAGGCAATTAATATCAGTATATCATAACTTTCAAAACCACTAAGATTACACTTACACAACTACGGAAACATAACACTTAACAAGCACAGTTCAATTAGTTCGCTATATAATCTAATTAAAATAATCAAGGCAATCAAAGCATACAAAGTAAGCAAAGTGCCAACAAAGTAACTCAGCCCCACACACTACCTCCCATTGGGCAGTTTTGCGCTCGCACACCAAATAGAATCAGAAACAAAATCACTAAATCTTCATCCCCAAATCCACCCACCGAGGCTGAGCGTTCAATTCTTTAAAAACACTTATTAGAATAAGAAAATCTCATATATGAATATTAAATTAAAACATCCTAGGTGCACCTCAATTTCATTTTCGAAAATAAAATCATTTTGGAAAAATTCACTTTATTGGCCCTTATTAACCACAAGCAATTTAAAACATTAAACACAACTCACATAACTTAATCATAGCAATACTATTCTTATTCACCTCTATATAACATATATATACATACATACATACATATATATATATATACACATAAATATATCAAACTATTAAATACACTAATCTAGCAACCAAAGGGTAATAATTAACCACTCATTCAGTTTACAGATTTTGCTCATCATCCTGTCTAGGCTGTGAAGGTGTCGGTATATTCTCGATATACACTGGGGCTGAAAATCATATATTCATATGTTACTAATAATAATTATTTCAAAATTAATTCCACAATTTCTTAATCGTACATAA
This sequence comes from Quillaja saponaria, assembly GCA_029379385.1. NCBI lineage: Eukaryota > Viridiplantae > Streptophyta > Magnoliopsida > Fabales > Quillajaceae > Quillaja > Quillaja saponaria. Next base: position 20,557,022 of record CM055608.1, on the reverse strand, counting down.
TTATGTCTAACATATTTCTTAAAGTAAGGTTAATTAATTCAATTTATTCAATATTTCAAATTCTATGGTTTAATATTAACCTATTCCAATTTCATGTCTCCCAATTAACTATTTAACAATTGCAACTATCATAAATTAACTTCTATGTATATACTAACATTTAATTCCTATTAGTCATATTGTCAATTACATAAGGGTAAGTTACTTCCATGATTGTGTGTATATATACTAATTTAACCTAATTCCATAGTTTTATTCATGTTTAAATTAAGCTAATTATCAACTTTATATAGTATTTATATTCCAATTCTAGAATTCAAATTAGATTACCATCTAACTTAAATAAAAAATTTAGACTAGGCTTTCTAATGTTATCATATTTCTAACTCCAACTACTACTTCATGTATTTAACTTTCCCATGTTAATATTTACTAGTCCTAAATCTCCTATTTTAATAACTATTTTAGGTGCTTGTCATTAAAAGCTTTGATTTACAATTTACATCTCTTTTAACCTTTTTATATTTTCAGCTTGTTAAACCAACAAGAATTATCCCCATGGTTACACTTTATTACTAGAATTCTTCTTAAGGTTGGTGTACTTTACAATAAGCCCATCTTTGATCTTACTGTTTAACATTAAATAATTTTCTAACAATGTTTTCTTTGTTATTTTCCTTGTGGCAATCTTTTCTTTGTGATTCCTATTGTTGCAATATTATTATTACTATACTTGATTTGTTTATAGTTGAAACCAGTTATTTTGAGATTATCTCTCTAAAGTCTCATCTACTTTGGAGATTTATTTTAAGTGGATCTCAATGTCAACAATGAATGAGGAGGAAGATGGTAGAAACAAAAATAATGGCCATTAATAAAAAATATAAATACATGGTCCACATTTAACTTTGTGGTGAAAAATTTATCCTAAAACTATATATATATATATATATATATATATTTGTTTCTTTGTTTATTTCCTGTTTGTTTACATATATTGCGCACAATCATAAAATTTACACAAGTAAATTCAAGTTTCTAAATCAAACCAATGATGTATTGGAAATTAATTCCTAATTTTATATATATATATATATATATATATATATATATATATATATATATATATATATGTTTATATGTTTTATTCACCTGATCATCACTAGTTACATGCGAGCATCCTAACATATATGTCAAACTATAAGGTTACAAATATTCTTATACTTTAAATTTTCTTCGTGGAACGAAAATTTTATTTACTTAATCACGAAAAATTACGTACAATATTTTAAAGCATGTTAAAATATCGACTTATAACAAATACATTGTTAGATGTCAATCTTGATCTATACAAGTAAGCTCGTTGGTTTGAGGAAAATATGGTTGAATTAAAAGAGTTTTAATTTAACCATTCTTCTTAGAAAATATCCAATTACTTTTATTGTTTACATATGAGAGAACCTAATAGGTTACATACTATAATAGATTTAGGTTAAAAACATTGAATGATTTATAGATATTTGAAGTCAATTGTTATGTTCCAAATACATGAGGGTATTATGATAATTTTTTATATGTATATGGAAAGACTAGCTTTCTTGAAAGTCAAGAAAAATGCCTGATGAGAATCCTAACTAGATTTGGGCTACTAAGAGTTTCTGAAAGACCCATTAACAATCTTAATATGATTATGGGTTACAAAGGGATATTGAGCTTTGAGCTTAATTGGAATCCAACACACATGGATCCAATTACACAAACCCTAGCTGCCACCTATATATAACATAAGGAGGATTTTGGCCAAGGTGATCTAACCAAGAAAGTCAAAACAAATCACAATTGTGAAAGAATTGAATTTTGGCCACTAGGGTTTTTGAGCAAGAAGAGTTCTTGTTTAAGCTATTCACCATAGCCAAAATCTGTACTTTGAAGCAAAGGTGTTCTTGCTTCAATATCAACCTCCTCTATTGACGATTCAACTGAGTGTCTCATTGATTCAAGATTTAACATTACACTAGAAATTGGAAAAGAACAATGTCTTCTTCTTAGTTGATATTTATGTTTGAAAAGTACTATACATTTGAATATGTGTATATTTGCATCAATTACATAAGAGCACCTTTTTTCGCCTCAATAACATAATAATACAAAATAAAATAACTTAGGATATCATTCACAATAAACATTACATATAAGCTAATAACCATTTACTAAAATAACATCCCTTTCTTTAAAAAAAAAAAAAAAATACCAATTATCATTCACATCATATATTACATATTGGTAAAAAAGAAATAAATAATAATAATTGAATTTTCAGATTATCATGGCTGAGGTACATCTCTAAGTGGTCCGTGTGATATGTTATTAGTTGAAGCATAGCTATCATGAAATGCTTCACCTGGGTCTATGTCTCTTATGTATTCCCTTTCCCTTATCAGCTTGCCTACCAATAACACTTCTACCACTCTCCCTCTTGTAATTACCTTAACCTCACCACTGTATCCTTTCCCCCTCCCACTTTTCCATTTCCTTCCTCTTCCACACCGTCTTGTTCTAATTTCAACATGTGAAAATGCACAATGACTAACACCATGAACTGTTTGGCCCTCTACTCCTTTTGATTGTTATAGCTCTCTATTTATTCTACCTATGTTATTTGCACAAGTTCTTCACAAGTTCTTTAATTGATACATAATTCCTACATGTCCGCTTTTATATGGCCATATTGCTTGCACCTTTCACATCATATTGAAGTATTCCCTCTCCTTCAACTATTGGTTTGTTGTTAAACTTCAATAGGTTCCTTAGTTTTTTGTCATTTTTGGCCTTCCAGGTGCTCTTAACTACCTTGGAGACTAAATCTGGCCACGTGACTTGGTAGGCCACACACTCTCTCCATTTCCAGGCTTTATGATATAACCATAGCAATTGACACAGTCTTGTCTCTTATAGTATCAACTTACATAATTTTCTAGTTCTTCACCTTTAAAATACATGCAACTAATTGCATGCTTACAAGGAATTCCAGTTAGCTCCCAAAACCTGCAATGTCAAAAGGCAGACATTAATAATTATTGTGTCTTTATATAAAGAAAATTCAGGCAGCAAATCAATTTTATTACCTGCATCTACATTACTATGTGTCTAAATCCATTATAAATTTTTTAGAATAAAGTCTGACTCAAATTTACCATCTTTAGCCCATTTTGGTGTCCATATGTTTGAGTGTTTACTCCTCATCTAACCTTCTCTTCACCTTTGGCATTGTTTCACATTTGTATATTGCTAACTTCTATCTAAGTTCATTGAACCTATTCATTATGTATCTTATAATACATTCAAACATACTGATGATTGGCTTTTCTATAATCTCCTCTACTATTGTTATGTTGAATGGTTATAATGTTGTTCATCAACATATCAAATTTAGGATACTGAATTTGTGTCTACAACAATACTTTGTTGGTTTCTCCATCAACCAGTTATATGCATTTACATTTTTCCTCTTCAACTCTTACATATGTCTTTCATATAGTTAATAGTAAGGTGCTTTAGCAAATTGAATGGACTAATTTTCTCCAGTTAGTATATCCACTAAGTTTTGCCTTGAAATTAGCATATAGATACTTTAGGCAAAATCTATGTTCAACTCCTTGGAATAACTCCTTAAGTGTATGTATTAATCCTTATAAGGAAAAAAACTAAGACTGTGATGTTTGCAAAAACATATTGCTAAAAACAAACAATTGTACAACTCTGAAATTTTACCTTTTGTTAATCTAAAATGAATACCCATCTATTGGATCTCATATCACCAATGTCATTTAATAGATTTTCCAAAAACCAAGACCATATGTCCTTTGTCTCGTCCTCCACTATTGCAAAAGCTAATGGGAATTGTATTGAAATTTGGATCAACTACTTCAACAACAAATAGCTGTCCACCATATTCACCATTCAAATGGAATCCACCAATACCAATTTCTAGCCTACAACATACCAAAAATCCCTATTAACATGCCTCAAAACATAATGCATTCCTTCAAATAATGGTTACATATGTAATTGTGGTCTCCGTAACTTCAATTTACATTGTTCCACAATATCCCCACAATATATGTCCCTTTAATCAACTGGATTGCTTTGCATCTGCCCTTATGTGCCACTATACTAACATTATACTTTTCTCTCATATCACATATCACATTTGTCATCTTTATTCTATAATTCACTTTCACTAATTCAATTACAACTTCTGCAAACTTTTCTAGTTTTCCAAAATGATTGTAAAAAGACATGTTGCATGTATGTTTATATCCAATGGTCTTCAATGTATAAACTTTTTTCCCTCCAACTCTGATCCAAAGTAGTCACCAACCACATTTCTTGTTCTTGCATTCAAACTTACATCTCACACCATTAGTTTTTTTTTTTGGAAAAAAGTTCATCTTCCATTAAGTAAAAGGCTACTCAATTATTACATTCTTGAATTCAGTGAAGTTAGTTAACTCGGTATCGGCTTTCCATACATAATCCTTAAACATTCCTTTAATTTTGAATATGTTTTTTCTTTCTTTTCGAACTATATCATCATCAAAACCAAGAGGAGATTGCAACTCATCACTAATATACTCATCTTTTAATTCATGCAAACCAGTAGAAGAAGGACCTGTACTCTTCTCGTTCCTTGCAATCCTTTTCATTTTCTATTTTTTGCTTACAATAATTTTAGGTGTATCAATGTCGTCAACATCATATCTACATTTTATTCAAAATGATCCCCACTTCTCTCTCATTATTATCATATAAATTACACCCTCTTGAACCAACTTCACTTTCATTAGAACTAGAGTAATCCTCAGCATCTTCTTCAGTATTACCAACATCATTTGAGTTACACTCAACTTCACAATCCTCTTCCATATCTACATTTACTAATTCATCAATAATGTCTCATTATCATGTTTATATGGGTGATTAAGTTCAATAAGACCTTCAACATGCTTCAATACAACATAAGTGTCAACCATTTGCTCAAAATACATAATAGCTACATAACACCATTGGATAAGGTTAATTGTACAATTTCCACAGAATTATGTTGTGTTCAAACTACCTCTGTCCAATGGCCAGTGACATACCAGGCACTTTTGAATATAACTTCTTAAAGCTATGAGTAAAAGGCAAAATTGTGATCCAATCATAAAATTTCATGTGACACTTATTTAGCATTTAAATGACATTTTTAAAGAAAAATAATAAAATTTCATGTCATTTATAAATATATATTTGTGGCAAATGAAATCATGTCTCATGTTACACACGACATCAATATTAGTAAGAATGTTTCAAGTAAATCAGTTATATAGCTTGACCAATAAAATATTGCCACGTGTCACTTAATTATCTTTAAAATCCCTATGAAAGAGGACTCCTCCATTCATTTGGAAGAGGACCAAGAACTAAGAAGAAGAAAAGAAAGCATTGAGCTTTGCATAACTTAAGTCCTAGAACCCTACAGAATTTCAAGCCTTCAACAACCGGTTATTCTTCAAAAATTGAAGACCAAGACTTCAAGCATTCAACAATCAGAAATCTCTAACAAGTGCAAACGCTAAAGATTCAAATCAAATTCATCATTAACTACACATTGATCAAGATGAAGCTCTATGAGCACTCGTTGAAGAATTCAACCTTTGTGATCAAGCTCTAAGCCCATGAAAAATTCACAACTTTAAACCAACCATATAATATGTGGTTCTAAGATTAAGCTTTTGAAGCCCTTGGATCATCAATAAACTTGGAGATCGAATCATAGGATATTTATTCTTTTAGTGTAAAGAGCAATGAAAACATAGATTGTACCTTATTCAATAATACATATTAATACAAATATTATTTTGTTCATATTTATTGCCATTTATTTTATAGGCTTGAAATGTGTTTACAAATTTGGCACGCTTGGTGGGCATCTTTGCCTCTCATCTCTTTCCTTGTTAGAATTAACTAAATAAAAAAAAAATTCATTAGATCTCATGGCTTTTATGAAGAATCAAGCTAGCAATAGATTACTGCTAAGACCACTGTAAGATTCATCATTGACTCTAACAGTAACAACCAAAATGTTGGCAAGGAATCAATTACACAAGATAGCTTGGTGGCTTATACCCAACATCTTATTCTATCAGTTGATAAAGGTAAAGCACGACCTTTAATTACTTTAAATTTCCTAGCCTCAAGAAAGGTGGGCAACTATGTCTATAAGATCATATATGGGGGGTAGTATTATGTGTTGCAACGGGAAACCATATATTTCCATCATCTCTTATACTAGATCATTGCTTGAGAATTTAAATGACAAGACTATGGATTCGTCCACATATTCAATCTCCCTTGTTGCACTATGCATGTAATGGTAAGTGAAGCATCAACTGAAGAAGGAATTGGAGAAAAATATCTCACTACTCACCAAAATTGTGAGGATCAAGATATCCATATTACAACCATCACGAGTAAGATAGAGATCCAAATTAATGCCAATTTAAGTGATCAAGACCTAACATACCTCTATGATCTAATTCCAAACATTGTCGCTATAGATAAAGGAAATAAGCAAATTGATGAGGCATAAACTTCTCAATAAACTTCAACCTCAATTGCATTGCTCTCATTATAACAGCTGCAAGATATGATAACCAACACCATTCAAGCACAATGTGGATCATTGCAAAGTTCGCTTTTGCACTCAAAACCAAATACGGCAGATCGATAGCATGAAGCTGCCTTATAGGTATCAACTTCCAAAGTTCAACTAGTTTGATGGAAAATATAACCCCAAGCAACATGTTGCTCATTTCATTGAAACTTATGAAAATATTGAGACTCGGTTCTTCTTGTCAAATATTTTGTCTGATCTCCGAGAGGAACTGCATTCAATTAGTACATAGTGTTGGAGCTTGAATCAATTAAGGTTGAGCATATGGGCTGAAATAATCGAGAAACCGTAATTGGGACAGACTGAAATGGGCCGAAGTTGTAAATTTGGGGAACGGTTAGCAATGCAACCTGTGAGGCAATTCGGTTGGGCTTTGTGAGTCTTAAAATTTTCAGGCCGAAATGGGCCGACCCGACCGAAGGTGTAAGTATTTCTCCCTCAACCCCTCATAATCGTTTTTCACTTTTCATTTTTCAGACGTAGATGAAACCATAGGCAGCCTCCTCTCTCTCTCGACTCTTCCTGAAATCCTGAGTTCCCTCTGCCTCTTCAGACCTAGTCCCTCTTGCCTGCCTCACATCAAGACATGAACATCACGCTATCTGATTTTGAGCTTTCAACCCATAACTGGCAGTTGATTAACTGATTTTGCATGCTTTCATTCGACCCAAAAGGCCAGAGCTAGAAAACTCAAGAATCTGATGTAAGTTTTTATTACTCTATGTCTCTATCTCTTAAGCTCAGCTTTCTATTCTATTTCCTTATTTATTTTGGATGATGGGTCTATCTCTGTCAAAGACTCAAGATGTTGGGTAAGCGATTTAATTTTTACCAGATCAGCCCAGATCTAAATAGACTAAAATTCTGAATGTGCTGATAAAACCATAAAATGAAAAGATAAAAACTTTTCATCTCCTTCTTGCGCACCCATTTCCCAAATATCCAAAACAAAATTGAAGCTTTTAAAGTCTAAAGCTTAAGATTTGCAGAAAGTATGCAACCTTCGATTGTGTTTTTTTCTTAAATTTTTTAAAGTGAAGCACTAAGAAGGTCATTATTCTTTTTCCTCTCTACCTTTCGATGTCCATGGCTGATTATTTTTTATCTTTTTGAGCCTTGAAACTCTTTGCTTTTCTCTGATTCTTTTGTTCTTCGTTTCTCAGCTTTTCTTTTGGCCACTTTGTTTCTCTGCTTTTCGCTATTTGTTTACAAATGTTCAATTTTTTATTATCGTGGCCAAGGGTTTTACCTACTTTTATTAACTTCTCTGTTGGTATATTTGAGCTAAGGATATGCAAATCATAAACCAAAAGTTATCATGTATGTAATTATTGTTGTTACTATTTATGTTTATGATCTATTAGTTCTTTAACAATGTTTATCAAGGGTTTTATTATGTATTTGCTTGGTCGTGAGTGAATTAGAGAGGTTATATATATATATAGTATAATGGGTATATGGAGGCTTATGTGGGAAGTAGAGCTTTCCCTATTTTTATTAACTTCTCTGTTGGTATATTTGAGGTAAGGATATGCAAATCATAAACGAAAAGTTATCATGTATGTAATTATTGTTGTTACTATTTATGTCTATGATCTATTAGTTCTCTAACAATGTTTATGCATTAGCTTTTCAAGATATTTTTGAATTATTTCAATATTCTTCCCAATAGAAAGTATCACATGACTATTTTCAAAGATGTCAGTGGAATCATCAAGCCTTGCACGTGAAATTGTAGCCTCAATTATGATGTAATAAACTAAAATAATAGTTCTTCTTCATTTATAACACTGGTTTTAAGAAATAAGTTGTGTATTTTTTATTTTTTATTCAATTATATTGATATTATTTTAGTTTTCTTTGAAAGAAGCAATTCTTATTTTTAATTCAAATGCAAAATCTTCTACTTTTTTATATTCTTCCCAAAAAACAAGAAATAAATTAATTAAAATAATAACAACAATAAATTTTTTTACTATTTCTCACAAAATGTAAATGTTGAATGTCTAGTTATAAATATTAAAATTAAAATTATATTTTAAAAATTTATACCATGTCAAAAGCCAGTAGTTCTAAGAAAGAAAATTTCAACTTAGACACCATATTTTTTCTTCTTAGACTCTACCATTACATTATTGAACAACTGCTTGTGTTATCATTACCTAACACATATACCTAAAACACATGGAACCTCAAACTTGAAGAATCACCTAATGAATCGATCTGTACACTTTCCTAGAACTTGTTATCTGATTTATGGAAATGAGATGAAGCATTAATGGAGGAATATGTAGACTGTTTTCATTTTAATTTTAAGTTGTGTTGGTTAAGACTTCAAGTATTATGTGACTTTTGTTATGATATGTTGTGTGTTGACTTATGTATATTAACTCTTGAGGTTTTGATGTATTGTGAGCTTTATTAATTAAATATTGAGCCTTTTTTATTTTATTTCTGCCTTATGTTAGTTTTATTTTCATTTAAATTGCATTCTTTTATCTTATATTCATATTATTATTGTTATAATTCATTTTCATATACTTTCTTAGTAGATGGATACCATTGATTTTGATGTCTCTCAAGCTGATAAGGTGGTGATCATTGATGAAGAAACTGAAAAGGAAAGAGTTGTTGAAACTCCTTATGATGCTACTACTAAGAAGAGGAAGAGGAATTCAAAAGATTCTAGTAACGGTAGACCTGCAAATGCACATGTAGAAGGCAAGGTAAGGAATCAAGCCAATAGTTCTTGGGTGTGGAAATATTTTTCTCATGTATAAGGGATTGTTGGTGTAAATCATAGGTCTGGTTGTAATTATTGTGGGGTCTCATATGCTAGTCATACAAAAAGTAATGGAACAAGTAACTTAATACATCACTTAAAGAATCAATGCAAGAAATTCCCTATGCACTTACTGCTAAATTGGGATGTTGGTCAAACAGTCCTTGGTTTTTAACTTGTTAAAAAGGATGATTTAGAAAATGATGTGAAAAAATGCATAGGGTGGAGTGACTACTGTTAATAAGAAATTTAATGAAAAGCAAGTAGGGATGCATTGGTTAAATATATAGTAATTGATGAGTTGCCATTCAAGCATGTTGAGGGAGAGGGATTTAAGTTATTTGTAAATACTTTGTCCAGGAATGGTATTGCTTTCTACGTGGACAATTGCAAGGGATATCCTTCAACAGTATTTTGTAGAAAAGCAAAAAATAAAGAGGTGGTTTAAGTCTAACAAACCTAGGGTGTCTCTTACCATTGATTGGTTGACATATGTCCAAAATCAAAGCTATTTGTGTTTAACTTGTCATTTTATTGATGATAATTGGAAACTGCATAAAAGGATCATTAATTTTTGTCAAGTTAATGACCATAGAGGTGAGACAATAGGGAAAACCATTGAAAGTTGTTTGTTAGAATGGGGCTGGATAAAGTAATGTGTGACAGTGGATAATGCATCTGCAAATGATGTAGGAGTAGAGTATTTACAAAGAAAAGTGAATGATTGGAATGTAAATGTCCTGCAAAGTAAACTAATGCACATTAAGTGTTGTGCTCATATTCTAAATCTAATTGTGGGAGATGGACTTAAAGATATTAACATATCTTTACAGAAAATCAGAATAGCTTGTAAGTATGTCAAAGCTTTTCCTTCTAAGTTACTTAAATTTAAAAAAATGTATGGAGGAGTGCAAATTGACCACTAAAGCTTTACCAACTTTAGATGTTCCAACTAGATGGAATTCTACATATTCTATGTTGGAGTTAGCTTTAAATTGTCAAAAAGCTTTTAGTAGATTGGAAGAGCAAGATGCAGCTTTTGATTCAGAATTTAAGGCATTTAGCAGATTTGGTGTCAATGAAGCTTTTGATTCAGAATTTAAGGCATTTAGCAGATTTGGTGTCAATGAAGGCCATCCTTCTAATAATGTAGATTGGAAAACAGCTAGGATTTTTGTGAAGTTTTTGAAAATATTCTATGATGTGACTAACAAATTTTTTGGATATTTGTATGTCACATCTCATAGTTATTTTCATGAATATTGTGCCATCTTTAGTAACCTTAACAATTGGTGTTTAATTAGAGATAAAAAATATTTGAAAAGTATGGCATTGAAAATGAAGGTGAAGCATCACAAATATTTGAGGGATTTGGACAAAATTAATCATGTTCACTTTATTGGAGTGGTTCTTGACCTTAGATATAAATTGAAGTTTGTTAAGTGGGGTTTTGAGAGCCTATTTGGAAAAGTGGTGGTTGAAGAGTTAGCTAGTAGGGTGAAGGGGACATTTGTTCGGTTATATGATTATTATCATATTTTTGAACTAAGTCATGATGATAAAGTATTTGAAGGTGCTGATCTGCACAAACAGCCACTGTTTTGGATAAAGATTCCACTGAAAATGAGTCTTCAAACTTTGCAGAAATTTTTATGAGAGAATTGGGCCAAGAAGAGTCTATAGAAGGAAAATTTAAGGTTGACAAGTATTTAATGGAGTCTCACGAAGTAATGTTTGATAATTTTGACATTCTAAATTGGTGGAAAGTGAACTCTAATAAGTACAAGATCTTGGGAAAGTTAGCAAATGACCTATTTGCTATTCCAATTACTATTGTATTCTCAGAATCTGCTTTTTCTACTGGTGGTCGTGTTTTTGATCCTTATAGAAGTTTGTTGTCTCCAAAGACAGTGGAGGCACTTCTATGTTTACAAAATTGGTTTCGTTGCACTATTATGCTTGTAGATATGAAAGAATCAATTGAACATCTTGAAAAAATAAAATCAGGTATTTTTCAAGCTATTTTAATAATGTTTCCTTTCAATCTCATGTTTTTCAGCTATACCTAAATACACATTTATTTCTATTTTGATTTCAGCTTTTCAATGGAACAATGATGGAGATGCGAATCAGATTTAACTATTGTGTGTTTCATTTATTACGGTAAATTTTAAATGTTATCCCTTTTGTAGTTTTAGTGTTCAGATTTTCATTGGAACACTCATATACTTTGTATTTAAACTCTTGTTATTTGATTACATGCATGATTTTTAGAACCTGGTTAGCTGGCTGGTTGCATACTTGTTGGTGCTGCATTATGTTTTGCAAATTATAGAATGGAAGACATGATTTTTGCTGTTTTTTTTTTTTTTTTTTTTGTGTGCCTTTTGCTGCATTTAGTTTTAGTCTTATGATTTGAAGTGCTGAAAACTTGAAACATGTTTAATGTTTTTACTTTTTAAGTATTGATTGTAAATTAGAATGTGATTAGATTCAGACTTTGACTAGAATGTTATTTTGGGTGTGTGGAACTTAATGGTTATGCTATAGATTTGTAGAAATTGCAGAGTTCAAAGAACTCATTGCTAAATTTGTGTTAGTGTGTAGAACACTGGAACTTAATGCAGGATGCTAGAATAGAAAAAGGAATTGTTGAATCCTCAACCAATCCAATGATGAATTCAATGGTTATAATTGCTAGGCCGATCAAAATATAAGGAAGCAACAAAAAGGAATTGATCAAAGCCGCTTGCCATCAGGAAAGATGTAGCACAGTGCTAAAGAGCGAAAAAAAATGAATATCCTTTTCTTGGCAATGACATCTCAGACATGTTAAACCAATTGCTTGAATACATCTCATCAAGCTTCCAGAATGTAAGTGACTTGAGGAAATTGGAAAGTCAATGATCCTAACTATTGCAAATACCACCTGATCATTAGCCATCATGTACATAATTGCTTCGTGTTTTAAGGACCTTATCTTGAAACTTGTAAAAGATAAGAAAATTGATGTAGACATTGACAATGTTCCAAAGACTAATTATACTGTTACCTAAATGAGACTGAAAAAGTATAAATCAAATTTACATTTAGTTGCTCACACTATACTGACAAACACTCCTTAAATAATGAAGAATGGTTTGATTATATTCGGCATTATGAAGCCTATCCTGGTCTAGCACCAAACTAATCAAGCAGAAGACAACAATATTGGAGAGTTCATATGACCAGTTGTTTTGAAGACTTGTCAGAAGATGATGCCAAGATTCAAGGTGAAATAGAAGACATAAAAGCAAAGAAAATACATTGAGTTTCAATATTTGATAGTTTAGGAGAGTCCATTCCTCGAATTTATGCTTTCAAAAGATTGGGTGTGTCGACCAAAACAGAATGCAAAGGTAAAAGATCAATTTTGATAGGCTGAAAGTCATGAATACATCAAGCAAAAAAGCTTTTATCATCAAAAGAAGATATAAACAAAAAAACAAAAAAAGCTACAGCACAAAGAATATGTCAAAACTTGTAGTTCGATTCGATCTCACATGAGGCGTTCCGCAACTTTAACAGTCTCCATTGAAGGCTCACTTAATATGAAACAAAATGTCATCGTGCATACTACAAATTTCAATTAAGTTCCACCGGTTGATGGGGGCAATGAATCAAGCTTGTCCACTGTTGAAACCAGGGTTGTGAAATACATCCCAATGAAAAAAGCACTCCTTGATACAAGTATAAACTGTCAATTGTTGTGAAAAAAAAAATAATAAATCAGAGCTGCTGGATATGAGTATAAACTATCAATAAAAAAATTAATAAAAAAATTAAATTATCACAACTCCTTAATACAAGTATAGACTATCAACAAACCAAAAAAAATAAAAAAAAAATCAAATTTCCTTACCATGAAAGTAAACTGCCTCAATCTTTTAAGTTTTTCAAAACAAAATAAAATTGTAAACTTCAGAAATTTTCTTAGCACAACATAAAACTGTCACAAATTCTTAAAATTTCATTGGCGTGAAAGAAATATATATTTTTTTAAAAACTATATTTTCGTATTACTCCTTGCCCTTACACTACAAGAAAATCACTTATCTAAGATGGCCCAAAATCATCTCGGATAATACTAAAACCATCTCAGATAATATCCAAGTTTGCCAACCGTTGTGTAAAACCCGTCATATATAATGCCATTACTAATAATCATTATCCGAGATGAGTGTATCCGGGACAGTTTTATTATTATCTAAGATGACCTTTTTAATGTCACGAATAATTTTGTTGCCTATTCTATCAAATTATCCGCTACGACCTTTCAGATTATCTGAGATGGCCTAAGCCGTCTTAGACACTCCAATATTTTTATAAAAAAATTATAATAAAATAAAATGTATCTACTATAATAGTAGATCCAAAATAATTTTTAAGGTAAAAACACACCATTTTATAAAAATAAATTGTTATTCAAGTATACATATACAATAAGCACACTAAAATTGAGAATTCAGTATGAACAATATAAATTGATGCTCTTTTAGCATTCAATCATTTACAAAAATGCAGCTTTATAAACTACTACAGAGAACCAAAGAAAAAGATAGAGCAATCCTTATTGTGCTGCTTCAAGCTGCCAGACAATGAAGAGAATGAGTGAAGACTTAGATATACTAACAAACATATCAAGTTAGAACCACAAAAACATTAGATAACTAAAATGTTAAACTTACTTCTTATTGTGGACTTAGCAAATCCAATGAGTCTCAACCTACAATAACAAGCAAAGAATATTGAATAATATTACGCCTTTAATACTTTTTATTCTCATATAAAGTCAATAATGCATATATTCATATAAATTATAATCACCCAAGTACTATTCAAAAAAGCTTAGTGGAAATATCATTGAAAAATAAAGATGACTCAATCTTAATGCATTTACAACCAGTTATGATAGATATTATGTAGTATATTGTACCTGTATGACTACAATAATTCTTATCAGCCATTGCAAGGTCCTGTACTTGAAAGCCCTTGTACCATGGCAATGAGCTGAAAACTAAAATATAAATAAAAATTAAATCTTTAAACAATGTAAATATGAAAACAATGATGAGTAAACCACGGTACTTTTGAGTTAAAGACACAAATCTAGCTAAAACGAAGAATAAAATGGTAAAATTAAAGGAGATAAGTCAGCATGCAGTACAAGGCTCAAGCTTTTATTTCTCTTAGAATTTTTGTTTCAGTAGAATTGTAATAAATAGAAAATTCTGTTTATCTTATGAAGCCAGCTGCTAGCTCCAATTCATAGCAAAAGTGTTGAAACAGAACCTAATCATATACAATTAGCAATAGGTAATTATTTAAGAAAAACTATTTATACAAAACAGAATAGAGTTTATAAATTCCAAACACTAACTAATACCCTATTTACTTTCCTTGGCTTCACTTGGGCATAAAATCCATAACAATATGTCTCTCCATTCACCAATCACATTATTAGTCAAAACTAAGCATATTTGATAGCTCCAAGACAAATTTACACCATAATCTTAATGGCTTAAACTAATCTTATATCTCATGGAAATAAAAGGCAATAGTGTAAAACCAACTATAGTTTAATTATGCCATTATATGAAAAGTATTTTTTGACATTGCTTATTCTACATTGTTTTCTCTGTATTGCCTATTCTTGTTATCTTATAAATGAACACATAATATCATGAAAAGCTCACCACAATGGAGGAAATAAGCAATTTGACTAGTCACTCAACTCATATTTTAAGCATTTCTTCATAGAAAGAGGGGAAAAAACATTTAGCAGGAAAAAAAATCAGATCAATCATTTCTTACATATATACATCTCATAATGGAACTAAAACTCAAACCAAAAGACTAAGGAAGGAAAGAAACAATTGAGGAAAAAGAACCCAATTGAAGTACCCAATTCAACAAAAGCCAAAAACTTTCTAATCATCAATACAAACCTGTCAAACTGGTAAACCATAAAAAGGTAAAACCTGAAATCACCAAAAAGAACTTCAAACGAGAGACAAAAAGAATGACAAAATGCATGACAAAAAGAACTTCAAATTGCATTATTTGCATACTCCATTCATTTTAGTGAACCTTGTGCATGATAATAACAAAGTTAAAACACAGTCACAATTGCACATAAATGCATTTAAATGGGCAAGAAAGAACAGTAAAAGTTGAAGTTATCCAATAAAATATTCAAGCACATAACTGGAACCAACAAAAGTGCAAGTGCAAGCCTTCACACCTTACCTTGAAGTACCTGAAATCATAAATCTTCAAAGGAGATGCTGAACTTCCATCCAGAAAAGTGTTCTCCAACTTCAAGTCCCGGTGATTTACTTGCTTCAACAAGAAGCACAATCTTAAAATGCCAAAAGCAATATGTAGTTCACATTTCGAGTGTATGAGGATGTGAGGGGATCTAATTATTTAAATACTTGCATGGAAGTAGCTAACTCAAGATATAAGTTGTTGAAAGAAGAAACGAGATTGAAGCATAAACACAAGTCAAAGAAAATGAATCAAAAGTAGAGTAAACGAGAACATTTCTTCATTCAATTATCAGATGATGTAGGCAAGTTCAAGATAACATATGAGAAACTCATCCTCCAGTGCATATTCCATTAGAATTTGATACATCAAGGGCCAAATAAGCAATTATCTAATCTATCATTCAATAATAATTCATGAGAATAGATAAAAGAAGTCTAGTTACTTTAACGTAAACAACTCACGAACCCATGAATAAAAAAAAAGCACCATCATTTTCTACTGGACTTTACAACACCGAGCATTTTGAAACCTACCATTATCTATTTTCCCTGCATTTCTATCCTAAGAATTACAAGAAAATAAAAGAAATTGAATAATTTTCAAAAATGAGTGAAAATTTAGAACACCAAATACTAAACTCAAGCTTAAAGATCCAAAAATTAGAGAAGAATAAGAAGAAATTAAGAAAAATTATTGCGAAAATTTTAGATTCTCGTTGCCAATGTGTGAACTACCACATTGCTAAGGCTAGAGGGCTTCATAATCCTTATAAGTAAATGAGTCTCTCTTCTTATCTCTAATTGATTGGATTTCAATAATGAGGCTCTGACATGGTTTCAGAGCTTGACCCGCGATTGATGGGTCTCCCATTACGCCTACACCCGACAATTAATCGGTCCACGACTGATGGGCTTTGGGCCCACGACTGATGGGCTCCACCGAATCTTCATGTTTCAAGTGAAGGGGGCGTTAATGTGTGAACTCCCACATTGTTAAGGCTAGAGGGCTTCATAATCCTTATAAGTAAATGAGTCTCTCCTCTTGCCACCAATTGATTAGTTTTCAAGAGTGAGGCTCTAATACTAGCAATGGATTTCAGGTGGTTTCCTTCTTGTGGTGCTCTCTTGTCACCAATTGATTAATTTTCAAGAGTGAGGCTCCAACACTCGTAATGGGTTTCGGTGGTTTTAGAAGATGAAAATGGGATTTGAGAAAAATGATTTTAAAATTTTTTTTTTTTACTTCTAAAATGAAGTATTATCCATGATTGTCAAAGCCGTCTAGGATAATCACACCAAAATGTAGATTTTGATTATCTAAGATAGACAAAGTTATCGGAGATGGTACGGGGCTATCTTGGATACGTTTTTTATTTTTTATTTTAAAAATTAAGACATACAAACTCATTTGAGACAGTACCAACCATCTTATATAATTAGTAGACCGTCTCTGATAATAATATCTAAGATCGATTTATTCATGACTATCATTAGTCTTCGTAAATATTAGTATCCGGGGATTGTTTATCCATGATGTGTATATACTGTCGAGGTCATCGTGCCTGAAATCCAAAAATTTCTAATTGACCAAGAGATTGTCTTCTTAGGTGGCGACAATCATCAAGATCATCAAGTCTGAAATCCAAAAATTCCCAATCAACCAAGAGATTGACTTCAGAAACATCCAATGCTGATCATGGCAAATCAATTAAATATACTTTATATTAAGCAGTGTATTTTGAAAAAATATGGAGTTTTTCAGGTTTTAATTTCTTGTGGTGTGTATTTTGGAGGTGCTGGAAGTCATTGTTGGGATTTTCGAGTCCTAAGTCCATAACACTCACCATTCTTTTGTTGATATTCTTTTTAGTGACAGGATTTTGATATACATTATTAACGAGCTTGTGACTTGTCGATAGCGTGCAACAAGATATTTCTTTGGAATCTCATACTTGAAGTCAAGGATGAAAATTTGCAGTCACAATAGGGTTCTGAGTTGTCGTATTTTGTTTTGTGTGGTAGTTTAATTGCTATTATTTATGATATGGTAGGAGTGGAGCTCCCTATGTATATTGATGTTATGTAAACTGGTTGAATGTAACTAGAAAATTATATGTTTGTATTTTGGGCATGTTCTAGTGTACAGGAAACCTTTGCCGAAATTTTTAGTAGATTGTTACACATTTCAGTAAATAAACGTTTTATAGTTAACTTGTGTCTTCTAAATTTTACTTTTATTCTTTGTTTTAGTCTAGAGTCATATTTGTCTCTTTGTTTTGAAGTCAGGGTTATGAAAATTTGGTTACCCATTCCTCCGTGACATAGACGTAGATGCTTTAGAGAGGTAGATAAATATTGACGATATTTAAGATTTCTTATTTCAGCTAAACACGTTAACGAGTTTTCTCAACTAAGAAACAACTACATTTTGGTCTAGTCAATATAGCATGAAAAGAACAATTGAAAGAGGCAAGTTTTTAAGATTGAACATTTGTGCTATCATATAGATTAAATTTCGAAAATCAATTTGAAAACTTTATAAGCATTAACTTTTATATTCTATCAATTTCAATGTTTGAGACTAAGAACGTCTATTCTTTTCAAGAGCATAAACTTTTATATTTTGCTAAAGAAGCTTTATGTTGAAGTTGATTCACCATTGAAGAAGCACTCCACTAAAACACATAGCACTAAATGTCAAAACGAAGAGCTGAAGGATTAAACATATAAATTTTTTAGACAATCATATGCTGAAGCTTCCAAAAGCTTTGAATGTCAAAATGAAGAATTTAAAGATTAAACACATCATTATACAGTCATCTACCTGAAGCACAAAGCACTTTGTCAGTTGAAGCTCACTAAAGCTCACAAAGGACAACAGTTATTCCAGAATCGACTGAACAACTCTTATATGCTAAATCTCAAGTATACCATCAACTTAATCAAACTTGCTTCTACTTGATCAAAAAGATGATATGTCTAGTCTTGGATTTGAATAAGGTCAAACCTAACACAAAATCTTGTGCCAATGTATACAGAGCCAAAAACACACAGCTATACAGGTTGCACCAAAATGCGTGGAAAATACTTTTCTAAAACAATCTCAAATTAATGCTTTTCAAGGTTTCCTCTCTAAGCTAAACTCTTTCACCAGGTCTTTTCTATTGAGAAATGAATACAATGTCAAAGCAAGTCTACAAAGCATGATTAGACAACCTAAGCAACATAGTTCTTAAAGTTCTTAATCAAAAAATTGGAATACATTTTCTACTATCAGTCACGAGAATTCCTAATGCTGAACTTTCATATTTCATCCTATTGATCAAAAATAGTATAGTAGAGAGGTTTAACCTTTCATATCTTATAGCTCTTTGTGAGATAACCTATAACTTCACATGTCTAATTAGTAAAGTCCGGGTCTTTTAGTGAGACGACAAACCCACTAGAATAATTTTAGTGAGCTTCAAAATAAAATTATATATTCTATAGGTTAATAGTTTTATTTACTCTTTTATGTACGTATGATATTATCATTGAATAAATAATTATTCCCATGTATATAAAACTTTAGTTACTTAAAGGTGTCAAAGAAAAATAATTACTTACTTTTAATACTTTATATAAAATATAGAAAGTATGAGGATGATTTTATAATTTCCAAAGTTTATATAGATATTTTACACCATGACACCATTAACTTTTTGCCATGTGAGTGTTTGCCCATTCTCCTTTCATTTTTGCCTCCTTCTTAGCTGAAAATCCTTCCCACTCATTCTTCTTGTTTATTCATCTTTGTTCACCTCTGCCTACTTTCTATTTTTTTGTTTTAGATCCCACTAATTGAAACTCAAAATCCACCGTATATAGCCCATTTTCTATAGTCCACCACACCAATCAATAGTTTTTATTTCTATCCTCTTATCTTTCCGTTTCTTTCTTTATAGCTTATGCTCAATCTTTTGGTCTCTAATAGAGACCCATCTTTGGGTCTTGCTCATTATTAGCCAATTTTTTGTGGGTGAAACAATATACTTTTGTTGGCTGCTTCACCCATTTTGCAGTGGTTGAAAATTTGTTTAGCAACCCTCTCTTACACCAAGACTTCTTTGTAAGTTATTATTATTTTTGACTAATTTATTTGGCTTTAATTTATTTTATATGTTTTATATATTCAAGTCTTATAGTGGTTAGAAATTCAAAATATTTTATCTATTTAAAAGAATTATTAATTGGGTTATTTAAGATATTATTTCTAGAGTTAGTGATTTTAAGTTGTTGAAAGTTACTAAATAATTATTCTAATTTTTAAGCTACTTAAATAAAAAATGCATTTTCTTATCTTGTTAAAACCTATGTCATTCCATAAGTTCTTAGCATTTATATTTAAATAATAGTGAAGGATTGACACTTGGAAAAGAAAATCATTTATAACAAAATATTTTGTTCTTAGTAGCCTTCCATTGATGAGTTCAAGTTTTCTATGGTTTTGTAAGTTAGTTTAGCTAAGTTATATCCGGTCTTAGTTGTTGCTTCGGTGATTTTTTTAGAATTTCTTAAGTTGGTTCATAATCTATTTTATTTGGCTAATCCTTTTATAGATTAGGTCCTTACAAATATTTAAATTAGCTCCATCATTTGACTATGTCTCAGATGAAATTAGATTAATACCAGTTTGATTCTAAATGTTAAGATGAGTAGTAACTACAACATGTGGCACAGTTTTAAAACTGTGGTATGATTTTTTTTAGTGAGATATTCTCTTCATAAAAATGAAAATAAATGTAAACAAAATTACTTTAGATTTGGAAGATTTACATTAGAGTTTAGCTTCAGGAATAAACATCTTTGAAGTTTATTTTTGAGTGTTGAAAATCAAGAAATTACATATGTTTTCTTATTTCAGTTTATTGAATTAACATTTTGTTATAAAATCTCTTACTTTTACAAGAATATCTAAAAGTAGAAATTAGTTGTTATTTTTTTTATATTTATATCTAGATTAGTTACATTTGGGATAAGTTTTGACTATACATTTGACATTGGTATGATGATTAATTATAGGAAGCTATTTGAGTTATTTTTATAATATGGATTTTTGACAATATGTTTGCCTTTTGAAAATATATGTCACACTCCACATGGAGGTATGACTAGCAAGAAGAATCAGTAACCAAACCTTCGTAACCCTGACTTCAAAACAAAAAAACAAATATGACTCTTGACTAAGACAAAGAACAAAAGTAGAATTTAGAAAACTCAAGTTAACTATACATGTATTGTTTACTGAAATACATCACAATTTACTAAAAATTTCGACAAAGGTTCTCTGTAATATGGAACATGCTAAAAATACAAACAAATAATTCATGGTTACATTCAACTAGTAACAACAATAACAATATACTCAAGGAGCTCTGCTCCATTAATATCATAACCAATAACTTGGTTCTTATACAAACAAATCACAATAACCCAAAACTCCTAATGTGATTGTAAACTTTCATCATTGACTTCAAGTATGAGATCCCGAAGAACTACTTTGTTGCTCGTTATCAACAAGTCACGAGCTCGTCGGTGATGTATATTGAAAACCTGTTACTAAAAAAAAAATCAATAAGAAGTGGTGAGTCCCACGAACTCAGTATGTGAAAAACGTACCCAAAAGATACTAGTATCACTCAACATATGGATATAATACATAAATAAGCTAATTTCAACATAAGATGAATTTCAAAACAACTAATGGTTACATGTACATAATTATGAAAACTATAAAAACTTAATAAATGCAGTTCAAATAAAGCAATCAAAATATTCAAAGCATACAAAGGGTCAATAGTGTAACTCAACCCCGCACACCAAATATATTCCCCTTGTATAATCCATTCCATCAGGGTTGAGTACTCAAACATTTTAAATCACATATCAAATCAAAGTATCAAAGTATCCTAGGTGCACCCGGATTCTATTTCGGAAGTGAAAACCATTTCATAAATAAAAAAAATAAAAAAAAACCACTTTTATTGGCCCTTATAAAAAACAAACAAAATCACACATCAACATAATTCACTTAAATCAATTATAGCAATATAATTCTTACTTACCATTATATAACATATATATATATATACATCAAAACAATCAAACACACTAATCTAGTTACTAAAGGGTAGTAGTTAACCACTCACCGTTTACGAATCTAGCTCGTCACTTCCTTCTTACGTTCAAGCGCGTTGTTGGCTCAACTATAAGTTCCGGAACTGCAATTAAATTTTCTCAGTATTATTTAGTTTGTTAATTTTATAGGTGGTAAACTTTTTAATACAAAAATCTATAATTACTAAGTTTTATGTATATATTTAAAGTTAATCCCTCTTAGGCATTTTTACAACCATCTTAAAGATAAGTTTGATTTTAATTTATATGCTTAACCAAATTCAACAAAACCAAGTTCAATTATTATCTCCATGAAGTTAACTATCTTTCTTATTAAGAAAATTATTCTAAAATTAGCCTTGAACCCACGCTAAACCCCACTTAAACACAAACAGGGCATATACAAATTTATGGTTGTCAGAACCCGATTCCAATGCATATAAAATTCTTATACTTAAAAATTAAATTATGAAACTTTCCAGTTTAGTTTATTAAGATGTTAGGAATGATTCATATTCATAATCTTACTCTTATTCAACATTTAAGACCCTCCAAAACCAATTACACCAAAACAGGTTCAATCATGACCCGAAAATCACAACTTTGATTTCCAACACCAAAATACATATAATAAGAAATTAAAATCTGAAAAGCTCCATAATTTTCTATGTTAGGAAAAATTCTTATTCAGAGGTCCTAAGCTAATTCAAACCATAACCCTCTTCAAAGTCCTCCAGACTGACTGAAGCTCACTTGAATTCATGCATAAACCTAATTACAGTCCAGTAGCTCTAACAATAAATATACCCCGAGTTAGGTTACAAAACTTTCTAGATATCATAAAGTTATAACTAGTTTCTTGTAAACATTTTATCAAATATCTTGAGTGCATAAATTATTTCCATTGATGTGTGTGTGTGTGTGTATATATATATGTATATATACTTATCAATTTAACAATAATTAAATCAAGACATTTCATCAATTCAACATTACCAATCATTTCAATTTTAGTTTTTAAGGTTCATTTAATCATTCACGAATTACTTAGGAGACAACCAACATAGCTTATCAATTCATTAATAATTAAATCAATTCTCACGTTATACCTCCTCCAACCCCCTTAATCCATAACCTATTCATCTTTAATCCATAACTAATATTTCATTTTTCTCATACCATTTACTCATTTCTATATATTTTTCATTACTGCATTAACCAATAGTAAATTTGTCCACTTAAGACATTAAGCTAGAGAAACATTTAGAAACTACAACTAATCAACCATGCTCTACATTGCTGCCTAAGAGAATGAGAAGGTAGCTACCCTTCGTGATGTTGCCATGAGAGGAGGTATGACTGCTAGCCATTGGGGCTGCTACCACATTCACTCAAACTGCTGCCTTATGTTTAGCAAGGAAACCCAAATCTCCAAAGTCAACAACATGGGATGCAACAAGGAGGAGTAACTCACGGCCAGCTTGGTTGCTAAGGCTAAAGTATTCAAGTTGACAAAGGCAACTCAAGCAACAAAGAAAAAAAGGAAGAACTAATTATCATGAATACAGCAGCTCAAGGTCACAAGGCTTAGATTTTGTCACAGTTGGAGTGGGAGGAGCATGGGAAAGGAGGGCAGAGCTTGGTTATCATCCTACTAGTTTCTAACCTAAACTCACACCAAACCAAAGACAAAAGAAAAGGATGAACTCACAAGGAAAGAAGGAAAGAAGGAAAGAATTGGCTATTCAAGAAAAATGAAGAATTCTCTAGAACAAGCTCCACCAAAGATAGTAGAAAAATTAGAAGAGTTAGTCAGCCAAGACAAATGAAAAACAAGAAAGGAAAGAACAAAAGAAATGAATAAAAAGAAAAATTAAGTGAAAGTCATAAGCTTTAACCATGTGGTGTATAATTTTTTTCTTGTTATATATGTATTAAATGTGTGGTTCAAATTTATTCTTAGTTGTATATATGTATATATACACATGTTTTAATTGTATTGTTTACTTATTTAATTTGCTTATGTATATAGTTATTTTTCAAAATTAAAAGTTACACGTTAACAGTTGGATTAAATTTATGATTTATATTTGTTATTGTAATACGCATATACACTTATATATCTATATATCAATTATTTATTTATCTTAACTAAAAGTTTTACACTACCTCAAACTTAACGTTATTACGTCCAATGTTCCTAACGTTACAATACCTGGTTATAAGGGTTATAACATTATAATAATAGTTTGAAAATTTAGATTACTTTGAGCATGGGATTTGATTTGAGAGCTTGAAGTTTTGGAATCTTGGTTATGATTTCACTTTAGATTTGAGAAATTGAAATGAAAGAATTTTTTTTATTTTTTATGAGACACTGATATGAAATGAGTTGTTTATGAAAAATTTAAATAAAATTATCTAAGTGTATAGATTATTTTAAGTGATTATGTTAGAATATGTAACTCACTTGCATTGTGGGATTTGTTACTCAGTTTGGAAGAATATATTTTTGAATGCATCTTTATGGTTTTATACCAAATAGATGAATTGGTTTGATAGAACTTGATTTTGGGAGGAAACCTTGTCCGAATACTGTGGCTAATAGTGGTGTTGTTAACCTTAGTGCACCATGGTTCGACCCTAGCTAGCAAGGCTGATGCTTGCCTTGTGCTCGGCCAAGCATGTGGATTGGATTTGTTTATATATGATCAAATTTGTATTGATTTAGATGCCTAGTCAGTAGGGTTGATGCTGACCTATGGGTTACATGCTCATTCGTTCATTATGAAATTCTGTCTTAAGATCCTCCACGCTTTATATTTTATAATTGTTTTCCAAATCAGATTTTCAAGGAATGCTTTTACCTATATTTTAATAAAAGATTTTTTCATGTAAGATATACTATGAACCATGTTATTTTGTTTATTGCTTTCTCAATTATTCACGAGTTTAAAAAGAATTATTTCGGTACTCGAAACTATTTTGTTATTTTTTCATGTCAGTTTTATATAATTAGTTGTTTACATAATCAAAAGATATTTGGTTAACTTATTTTGCTTTTGATGAGTCATGTGTTTCTTTATTATAAGAGATTTGAAATTTATTAGTTTATATATTGTTTAATGAATAACTCAGATACGTGAAGTGAGTATTAATGATTGGTGTTATTCTTTTGGAATGTTAGTTTATGATTTTATTCAAAATTTATCTAATGCGTTGACATACGAGAAAGAATGAAGTTTTTTGAAAAATTGTGAAGTAATTTTGTAAAACTAGTGTGGTGCATGAGTACCTTTGATTGTTTAGCCTTGTTGTCTAATGGGGTTGTATGTGGATAACACAATTTGGATGGATTCTTCTTAAATCTGAATTGGTATCGCATAATGATTATAATCTATTAGGCTTGACTTCTTAGGTGGATTAATGGAAAAGAATGTTCTTTGAATTCCTTTATTGTGAGGATTTTTGGGTTGGTTTTGGTAATAAGACCATTTGGTTTTCAAGTTGATATTTTCCTTGAGTTTTCATTGTTAATTAGTTCATTTATTGGGCGTTATTCTCAGTGCAAACTTGTCTAAAGTGTGAGTTAATTTGTGGAGCAATGGAATGTATTAATGGATTGATATCATTAAAATTAATAAATTTTAGATTACTTGTTTAATGCTCGTGGATGGTGTAGGAGTTTGACCCAAATCCTTATTTGGTTGTTTCCTAACTAGTTTATTCTTGGTGGGCAATAAATAACTAATTACAAGTTGATGGGATTTCCTAATTAGATTTATCTTGGTGGATAAGTAAATCTAATTAGACGATTATAGGGTTTTCATAAAGTGAAAAAAAATTTGCTTGTTGGGAAAGTCTTATGTAGTATAAATATATAGGCTTGTGAGAGTTGTAGGTATAAGAAAGATAGATATCTAATATTTATAGGAGCCTCCTTAGGAGTAGGGTGCAAGAGAGATTAGTAGAGATATGGCTTGAGTGAGCGAGAACATTATATGTAGAGTGTACTCTTTCTATGTAATCTTTCTTGAAATATTAGTGAATTCTTTTCTCATCAATGGATGTAGGCAAGAGGTCAAAGCACGTTATATATTGTGTTGTTAATATTAATTATCTTTTTTTCTCTTCTACTTATATTTGTGGTTATTAACCTTAGCTATTTTTTCTATAACTCATTGAAGATTGAAGGGAAATTTTTGTATAATTCCCAACAAGTGGTATACGAATCAAATTCAATTAGGATGTGGATCGCCCAAGAGATTTTTGGTGAAGGTGGAGCTATTGTAAAAATACAAAAGAGAAAAAAAGGGGTTTAAATGATTGAGATTGTGTAAAAGGAAGAGAAGGAAGGAAAAAAAATAAATGATGGAAGAGAAAAAAAAATTGAAGATGAAGTATGGTGTTTTTTACAGATTTGTAGAAGATGAATTTTTGCAGAAGATGAAGTTTATTGGTATGGGTGGCACACCAAAAAATTAAAATTTTGTAGGTGGAGTTGGTTGTAGAAACCTAACCCATTGATGAGACGACGTGGAAAGGGCTCATCAATAGTGATAAGTTAGATGGGGAGTTATAGTGTTGGCATAAACCTAACCCAGTGATGAGATAACGTGGAAAAGGGTCATCAATAGTGATAGGTTAGATGGAGATACAGTCTAGTGATGAGACGACGTGGAAATGGCTCATCAATGGTGACAGGTGAGATGAAGTTATTGTTTTTACATAAATCTAATCTAGTGATGAGATGACATAGAAAAGGCTCATCAATATTTTAGGTGAGAGAAGATGGCCACATACATATGCACTGTTGTTGTTGTTATGGGATATCATGGTTTGTTCACTATAAGAAGGTAGAGACTCTCAATGGAATGATGACTCTTGATAAGTGAGGCTTATGTGAAATTTTGATAATTCTACTATTGATGGTAGATGATGTATTGTATGGGTATTGAAGATTGTGTAGAAGGATTTGAGTCAAAGGTGGAGATTGTAGGAGTTTGAACCAAATCCTTATTTGGTTGTTTCCTAATTAGTTTATTCTTTGTGGGCAAGAAAAAACTAATTAGATGTTAATAGAGATTTCCTAATTAGTTTATTATTGGTGGGCAAGAAAAAACTAATTAGAAGTTGATGAGATTTCCTAATTAGATTTACCTTGGTGGGTAAGTAAGTCTAATTAGATGATTTTAGGGTTTTCATAAAGTGAAAAAAAATTTGCTTGTTGGACAAGTTCTATGTAGTATAAATATGTAAGTTTATGAGAGTTGTAAGTATGAGAAAGAGAGAGATCAAATATTTGTGGGAGCACCTTTAGGAGTAGGGCGCAAGAGAGATTAATAGAGATATATCTTGAGTGAGTGAGACACTATGTATAGAGTATACTCTTTCTATATAATCTTTCTTGAAATATTAGTGAATTACTTTCTCATCCATGAATGTAGGCAAGAGGCCGAACCACTTTATATCTTTTGATATTGATATTTACTTCTCTTCTCTTCTACTTATATTTGTGATTTTTAACCTTTGTTATTTTTACTATAAATCATTGAAGATTGAAGAAGAATTTTCATATAATTCCTAACATATGGGGTCACTAGCTTGGTTATGTGATATATTTCAAGATATCTATGGTTTGAAATTTGAGTTGGTTAGGTAGAAGTATTAAGATTGTTAATCTTTTAAGATTCAATAATATCATGTTAGCTGTCCATTTAGGTGGGTAGATCTTAATGGTGGAATTTAGAACTTTCAATTGAGATTTTGTCTTGGTGTTTAGAGGTTTAATTGATAATATAGGTTTAAATTTAATAGGGGTCTCTTTTCTAGAATCACCATCTAATAATACAAGTTTAGGCTTGTGAATTTTGGTTAGAGTAATAGGGATAGGGTCTTACATAAAATGTTTACATTTTTTTTTTTTTTTTTTTTTTTTGATATCATCTTTAATTGTGGGATCTAGATTTTAGTTTTAGATCACTATAGGTTTTAAGTGTAGGGTTTTATCTTATAACTCTTAGGTTCTACTGATTTTTGTATGTTTGGACCTTTTTTCTTTTAAAGTAACCATTAAGTAGATTGTGGCTCTACTTTGAGGTTATAAGTTATGACTTTTAGAATTTCTTAGTTTCATAATATTTAAATATGATCAATTTGACCTTAAGGTAACAATTTAAGGTTCGCTTAAAAATTTGAAATGTTAAAGGATAACTTCTTGAGTGATTGAAGTTTGGTATGCTTGGCACCATACTAGGGATTTCTTTTTAAAATAAACTTGTGAATTTTGTAAATGTTGATATTCAAAAAAAACTTTGCTAAGCTATTATATTTTGAAAATTTAATAGGGATATTTCTTGAAACAAGTCTTATAAATTATTAAAGGTTTTATGAGATGCATCGTTTGTTAAATGAATATATTAGGTTTCAAGTCTTTAAATTATTTGTGTATTTGTCTATTCTCAACCATATGTTTTGCTTGCCAACTCACTGAGCTTGTTAAAGCCCATTGCACTCTCTTTTCTAGTTTTTTAGATACTTGGCCTGAGTGTTTCTTCATTTGAGGTCTAATGCCAGCACTTGGAACTTGGTACTCTGTAAATTCTTTCGATGTAATGCTTCGGAGTTACACTAGATTCTTGAAAATTAGTTATCTATTTTTGTTTATTAAATGTTAAGTTGTATTTTTTCTTGTACTTTGATCTTAATTTGAGTCTAGCTTGAACTGAGGTGAGCCTCATTTTACCTTGGTTCTCGCGCTGGTCATGACTCTAGATTGGGGTCGTGACGCTTTGTAAATCTCATCTAAACGTCTTAGACTTTGTGATTGAGTAAATTCATGTGTTGAATTTGTTATTCCTTGAGTGAAAACATAAGTGAAGTAACTTAGTGAGAAGCTTTAAATTATACTTGTGAGTTATGCATAACTAAAGGAGATTGATTGATAACTGAAAGTTTAGTTGTTGTAAAGAGTTACTACAAGAAATTGCTCTATATGTATCTACAAACGCATCTACTAATTTAATTTATGAGCCATTTTTTGAGAGTTATCTGCGTATGTGTATGTTTTTTTTAAAATTTTTTTAAAATTTAGATATATTCGTTTGCCAATTAATATAATTGTGTCTATTGTGGCAGACACAAAAACTTTCCCTAGATTAAATCCCTAATCTACGAATTTTCTTTCCCTCTCTTCCACCTTTTTTTAAAAAGCATATTAAGCTCAATCTCCCTCATCCCTCTCAATTTTTTGAAGACCTAGCTCTCTCTCTCTCTTTCCCTGAGCATCTTTTGCCTTTGCCCCTACCACTTATACCCTTTTTGTTTGTTAGAAATTTTTTTTTCCTGCCTCTCCGTTACTGTCTCTCTCTCGTTCCAGCATATGGCATTATAGTGCTCGTGCGCTTGCCAGAGAAATCTCGTTGCTGGTACTAATCTGTCACGCCGGTTTACTTCAGGTGTGTTGCTTTAGCTTTTCAAGAATTGCCCACATCCCAATACATGACCTACACTACTATAGTTTCCTTTCATTTATAAGTGGGATATGTTGCACAACTAGGTGTGGAAAAGAGTAGGGTCCTACTCATATAACCTCATTTGTCTTTGTTTTAGTGGGACTATAGCTCCATACTTGAACTGCCCTTTAAACTAGTGGAAGGACCACTCACATGGCTGGTAATGCGGAAGAAGCATTAAAACAAAAAAGAAAAGGAATATATCAAAACCAAAAGTTAAAGAACATTTATTCATGGAGTTTTTGGTATTACAGATGACCTACGTCATGGGAATATATGTTAGTTATGGAATTTTTTTTTTAATGAATATCAAGAGGGACTTGTGACCTGTGGGAAAATCAGATCAAATCTAACATCAGTGTGCTTGATATCAGTGCTGTAATACAAGAATGGCCTTCATATGCTTCCTTCATATTTTCTGATATAGTGGAGCAAATCTTTTTCTCTGCATTTGTCAAGCAAGTGAGATTTGTGCTGATGCATTTTAACTCTTTATGTGGAAATGCTATTCGGTCTTCGCATAAGAGAACCACAGATTGCTTCAGAAGTTGTGGAGTGATTTCAATGTCAGAAAATACAAATGTAATAGAATTAATGAGTTTGCTTTAATTATTGCACTTGCCATAACCTATAACTAATGCAGGTCCAACATGGATGAGCGTCATGGTTGTGTGCTTCTTGGTAGGATCATATATATGCTTTATAAGGTGGATGTTAATCTTGGTTTAATCACATGACTGAAATCATAGTGTTGGTGGAGCTGTTTTAAAGTGCATTGGCCTTGGCCCGTGTGTAAATTGTATAGTGTCCAAAGAGATTCCTCGTATATTTTCAAGGATGGCTTATATTTTATCATCAGGTTGGTGTTTATGTTTCTGTTAGTGTTTAATTATGCTTGTTTTATCCCGTGGCATTTAGATTTTAGGTGCAAGTTGGAGCCAAGTCCATTAGTACTGTTAATCAAAACATTAGATAGATTAATATTGAGGTTGACTATATATAATTGGCTATTTTTTTTTTCTTTTTTATTTTATTATTTTTTTATGAGAATTGATCTAGTAACACTACATAATCACAGTGCTTCAGTGATTCAAGGATAAATGGTACAATAAGTTGAGGCATTACACTAAGCCAGACACACCTCCCAATACTTACAGGATTAGTTGACTAAATTATATATTTTTTACCAAGGCTAAATTAATAATCAGGATGCCTTAAAAAAAAAAATCAATAATATTAGACTAATTCAGGACATTCCAAAATTCAGGATGCCTTAAAAATATTCATCTATCCATTATCCATAGAAGATTCCTTAGAGTCTGTGCATACAGTATGGTACTCTAGCTACATGTTAAATTAAGGATGCCATAGAAGAATTTGATCCAAATGAATGTAATAAAATATAGAGACTATTGACAAAAATAAAATTAATTGGAGTAATTAAGGAAAATATCGATTCCTATGCCATTAGCTGCTTCCAAATGAATGTATAAATATTTATTCTTCACTCTTCTTGACCGAATAACAAGTTGAATCCGGCACTCATTAATTTATTTCACATATTACTTAGTCATGGCCCGACAATAATAACCAAATAATAAACCGAAGACGTAGGCCCGCCCAATATGTTCAAATTTTAGAGTTTGTACACTAGCTACTCTCTGCATGAGCAAAACTGCATAGTTTACTTTCCCCTGATCCATTCAAGTTAATAATCGAAGATATATGACTATTTCTATTTTTCTTAGGGCGGCATATTAGTTTGTGGTTTCACACATCTTCCATTAAATCACTATATAAGGAGGGCTTTCATTAGTTTTCTGCTTCATCCTTCCAACATCGAACATAACAATCCTAGCAACTATTGTACTGATAATTAAAAGCCTTTCTGACCAGTTTTTCACCATTACATTCAATTCAAATGGCTAGCAGGTTATGTTTGTTTGGCCTCTTAATGCTCTCAGTCTCTCTTGTCTTGGCCTCTGATCAAAGTCCTCTTCAAGATTTTTGTGTCGCAGACACAAAAGGTCAAGGTAATTTAAAGGACAAGTTGACCATGCATATAAATGACTTCTTTTTTTAATATCTTTTTTTGAACGTTTTAATCAGAAATAGTTTCTGATGAATGTTTGTATGTTCTCCAATCATGGCAGTGTCACTGAATGGTTTTACTTGCAAGGATCCGAAACTTGCAGAAGCGAATGACTTCTTCTTTAGTGGTCTTCACCCAGCAGGCAACACATCAAATGCAGTTGGATCTAGGGTCACTCCAGTTACAGCAACACAACTTCCAGGACTTAACACACTGGGTATCTCAATTGTCCGGATTGATTATGCAGCAGGAGGAATCAACCCACCTCACACCCACCCTCGCGCTACCGAAATCCTAACAGTCATTGATGGAAGTCTAGAAGTTGGGTTTGTCACTTCAAACCCAGAGAATCGTCTTATAACTAAAGTGTTACAAAAGGAGAGATGTTTTTGTATTTCCAGTGGGACTTATTCACTTCCAGAAAAATGTGGCTTATGGTAATACTATTGCCATTGCAGCTCTCAGTAGCCAAAATCCAGGAGTGATTACTATTGCTAATGCAGTATTTGGATCTAAGCCTGATATTGCTGGTGACATTCTTGTGAAAGCTTTTCAATTGGACAAGAATGTTGTTACTTATCTGCAGTCCAAGTTCTAGTCAAAGATGAAAGGTTAATTAAGATGAAAGATTTCCCTAGCTAAATTGTCCATTCATGTAATTGGGATTGCTATGTGCGTGACTTTTTAAATAGCTACATTTCGGTTTATCTAGTATTTAATATCATTGTATTGGCTCTCTTATCCTTTCTGTTCACTCGCATTTTGATTGACAAATTTGTTTGTTTGCTGAGTCGTTGTGACTCTGAGTTAATATGCAAGCTTTGTTACATTATATCTTTGTTGGTTGCAATTTTGTGTACTGTGTTTTTTTTTTTTTGGTGATAAATCTAGTTCTCACGCATGAGCGTGATCATCACTCTCGGCGTAATTCTTAGTTTCGTCCCCAACATAAGTGCAGTGGGGGTTTAATATGCAAGATATGTTACATCATATTTGTATTGGTTGCAATGTTGTGTATTGTGTTTTCTTTTGAAGATAAATCTACGTTCCCACGCATGATCGTGACCATCACTCTCTGAGAAACCTTTTGCTTCATTGCCGACATAGGTGCGGTGAGGATTCTTTTAGATATAGTGTGGTAGTGATGTGAGTGCAATGTTCCCTACCAGAATGTGTGGGATATCCTACCTACCTTTCCATTTTTAACCAAAAAAATACACATATTCGTCATTTTCCTTCACAAATTTATCACCAACGCTTCCATTTCCTCTCATATTTACTTCCAGCCCACTTTTACTTCCTTGCAACTTTAAATTTATAGCATTTTACTCCTGTGATTTTGTTTTACTTTTCGACCAAAGCAGTGTTAACGAACTCCCAAGAGGACCTAAAAGCTGAAGTTGATCCCTCAAGTTTGATGTTGAAGTGATCAATATACAATCCATTAATATTACTCAAATATATTATGTAGGAAGGAAACAAAAAATAGCATTAAAACTGAAATTAAAACCAACTTAACAAAAAATAGTGGACAACATCATTATATTTTTGGTATTTTTTTGTTCTCTGAGGAAGTCTATTGGACCTACGAATTACATAACATGCATGATATAGTTCTCTCCCTTCCCATAAACCCCTCATCTTAGATGAAGACAAAATTCGATCCAAGTTATTTTACCAGTTGAGTCAATTGATATCTTCAAATAGTGCATCGACATCAAATCAACAAAATAGAGTTTTGTTAATTATTATGTATACACATTATGAGTTTTTTTAATTTTTAATTTTTATTATTATTATTTTGAAGATGGTCTTGGTCTAATTTTATTATGCCGAAAAACAAAAAGCAAAAAATTATAGTCAACTAACTTTACTGGTGCATTTATTACCATTTAAATAGTTAATAGTAAATTAAAATTATATATATATATTTTGATAACTAAACAATAATTTATTAATTAAAAATATTGATTAGACTCCATCACTCTCAATTATCCCAATTAGATTCAGTTACCCTGAATTAACTTCAATTTTCAAATTTATTCTAATTACTTTTAGTGACACAAATTTTTTTGACCACACACTCTCCAGTAAATGAACTCCTTAAAAGTGATACTCTCTTATGTTTCTCTTTTACACAACATTGATTTCAAAAAACCATAACTTCTTGTGATTGATCAAGTCTTGTACGCTGCAGAAACTACCACTTCAAGAAAACTGTTTAAAACTGATCAACCTTCACCGACCAACCTCAGCCAGTACAAAGATTATGGCTCAACTCAACTCAACTAAGCCTTAAAATCCCAAACTAGTTGGGGTCAGCTATATGAATTCTTTTCCTCCATTCGCATCAATCCGAGACAACATTTTCATTAATCCCTAGCACGTCTAAGTTTCTCGATGATTGCCCCCTATATAAGTTTCGGTCTCCCCTTACCACGTCTAACACCTGGCACCTAAACCAAGTCACCTTACTTAACTACTGTGTCTATTGGCCGACGTTGGATATGTCCAAACCAATGTAGGCGATTCTCCCTCATTTTCTCTTTAATAAGTGCTACTTTCCACCTTCTTACGAATCTCCTTATTCCTTATTCTATCCTTTCTTGTATGTCTTGTCATCCATCTCAACATTCTCATTTTGGCTACTCCCATCTTATGCGAATGTTGCTTCTTAACTACCCAACATTAGGTACTATACAGCATAGATGGTCTCACTGCCGACTTATAAAATTTTTCTTTCAATCTATTCGGGATTTTAGGATCACATAAAACTCCCAAAGCACTCCGCCACTTTACCCACCCTGCTTTGATCCTATGGTTTCAATTATGCTCAATTGCACTATCTTTTTTGTATAAATGACCCTAAATACTTAAACACATCTTTTGTAGGGATTGTCTGACCATCTAAAATTTTTTCATTCGGGCCTTCTCTAGTTTCATTGAAATCGCACTCCATATATTCAGTTTTTGTCCAACTCAATCTAAGGCCTTTAGATTCTAACGCGTTCCTTTACAATTCTAGTTTAGAATTTGAACCTTCCCTAGTTTCGTCTACCAACACAATATCATCGGCAAACAACATACACCATGGAGCCCTATCTTGAATATTATTGGTAAGTTCATCCATGACTAAAGCATATAGGTAAGGATTTAAGGATAAACCTTGGTAAACACCTATCGTGATCGGGAACTCTCCAGTCATACCATCTACGGTCCGCACCCTAGTCATTACTCCCTCGTACATATCTTTAATAGTTTCTACATATTTAGTTGGGACCTTCTTCTTCTCGAGTACCCACCATAAGACTTGTCTTGACACTTTATCATACACTTTTTCTAAATCAATAAAGGCCATGTGAAAATCCTTTTTCTTTTCTCTATATTTCTCTATTAATCTCCTAAGTAAAAAAAAAATAGCCTCCATTGTAGATCTTCCTAGCATAAATCTAAATTGATTCTCAGAAACTAGAGTCTCATTCCTAAGCCTACGCTTAATCATTCTTTCCCACAGTTTCATTGTATGGCTAATAAGTTTTATTCTTCGATAATTTGAACAACTTTGAATATCTCCTTTATTCTTATAAATAGGGATCAACGTACTCTTCTTCCATTCATCTACCATTTTCTTGGTTACGAAAATCTTGTTAAAAAGATTTGTAAGCCAAGTTACTCCAATATTTCCTAAGCATCTCCAAACTTCTCTCATTATTTATCAACGTAGGATGGCTTTTTTTTTTTTTTTGCATTTACTGAATGAATAGGTTGGTCGTTATTATTTTTCAATTATCGACTAGCTTGGTGGTTAGTCTATAAATCTGAGCTATGTGTTTTAGTTATTCACCTACACCGACCGACTTTCGTGGTTAGTCTATAAGTTTGGAAATCTTTAAAAACATGTTTTCCCCTCTTTCAGCCTGATTTGTTTCTTTCATTCTCTCTGATTTTAGGCATCTTGGTTATAGGCGGCGGTGAGCCTATGTTTTAGAGAAAGTGAGATATTTACTTGGGATTGTTTCCTCTTGACATCGAAACACAATGACTTAAACCATTAAAGGTAAGGATGAGGAGGAGAAAATTAGGTCACATAGAATTGTCAACTAGTCACAAACAGCAATCAAGAAGTGTCATCGTGGTTTTGTGTTTGAAACATGTGAAAAATCACTTTCAACTTGTATAATAGCATATTTGGTTAAAATATAAAATCACTTTTGGTCAAATGCCTTACACAGTTATAATCCATTTTTTAGAAGTTACTCATATGTATATTTTTCAGGATGCACTTATACTGAAATATAAAACAAAGTTTTTACATTACTTTTTAAAAAAAATTCCCCAATTTTTTTTAATAATATTTTTATGATTCAAAATCATTTTTTTTTAGATAACTAACTAAACACAAAAACAGATAATGCTAAAATCAATTCTTTAATAATCTCTACAAACAAAATCAATTATCTAAAATACTAATTTTCAAACGTCAAACCAAACTGGCTCAAGGTTGTCTACTACATTAAAAAATGAAGAAAGAGAAGAGGAAAGTTTCGAGAATAAATTCAAGCTTCATAACGAAAGGGAGGTGGGATACAATTTATAGGAGAACTAGATGACTCTTTAGATATACAAACCCTATATTTCAAAGGAGGATTTGATATAAACTTGTTTTGGTTTAAGGGTGATTAGGTAAATCAATTAGGCAATTATGCTAATGAATTGATTTTTTCCTTTTTTTAGGAGTGGTTTAATAGTAATTGTCTTCCACCTCTTGCAAACTTCTATCTGAAATCTCAAATTTACACAAAGGTGTCTAATAGGATTAAAGCAAACGAGTTTAAGGAAGTTATAGGTAAGATGAAAGGCAACAAAGGCAATATGACTGGATGATATCCCTATTGGTTTAGCGATACTTAGGTGATGTTTGACTAACTTGGCTCACAAATCTTTTTGATAGGATTCTAGTGACCAAGAAATGCTTAATGAGTGGAGAAAAAGTACATTGATTCCTACTTATGAGAATAAAGGGGATAAACAAATTTGTAATAATTATAGAGGTATAAAAATTATGAGTTATATAACGAAATTTTGGGAGAGAGTAATTGAGTGCAAGCTTAAAAAAGAGACAGTAGTTTAAAAAACCAATTTGGGTTTATGCTTGGAAGATCTACTATGGATACTATTTTCTTACTTAGGCGATTAATGGAGAAATATAAAAAAAAGAAAGAATAAAAATTTGCATATGTTCTTTACTAATTTAGAAAAAAATAAATATGATAACCTGCTGATGAGAGTCTTGTGGTGGGCTCTTGAGGAGAAGAAAGTATTGACTAAGTATCCACTAAGTATGTGTAAGTGATTAAGAATATGTATGTGGGGTAATAATTAGTGTATGGATTGTAGATGATATGATTAAAGAGTTTCTAATCACAATAGGACCTTATTAAGGGTCATCCTTAAGTCCTAATCTATATGTTTAGTTATGAACGAGCTTACATATGCCATTAAGGATAGGGTTTTGTAAGGTATACTCTTCATTGATGACATCATTTTAGTGGACGTGACTAGAGTGCGCCTAAATTGTAAGTTATAATTATGGAGGGATATGTTAAAATCTAAAGGTTTCAGGTTAAGTTAGACGAAAACCGAGTATATAGAGGGTAACTTTAGTCATATTAGAAGGTTTACAAAAATGATTTTGGATGGCCATGATCAAGACAAAGAAAATGTTTAAATATTTAGATTCTTTCTTGCAAATAGATAGAGTAATTGAGCATGATGTTAGCCATAGAATTAAAGTGGGTTGGATAAAGTGGTAAAATTCCTCATGATCTTATGTGATCCTAAAATCCAAAATAGGTTGAAAGAAAATTTAATAGGACGTTAGTGAAACCAGCTATGTTGTATAGTTCCAAATGTTAGGCAGTTAAGAAACAACACTCATATGAGAGTGGCTGAGATGCGAATGTTGACAAGGCATACAAGAAAAGATAGAATATCAAATGAGAAGATATATACATAAGAAGGTAGATGTTGCACCTATTTGAGAGAAAATGAGATAGAATAACTTGGTAGTTTGGATATATCCAACGTAGCTAGTGGATGCCGTAGTTAGGAGAGATAACTTGGTATATGTCTAAGGGTTGGATGGGGTAGAAAAAGGTCAAGAATTACATGATGAAGTGCTTGATAAGGATATGTTTATCCTAAACATCTCTAAAAGTGATGTGTTGGATTGATGCAAATAAAAGAAAATGATTCAAATAGTTTTTCCTAACTATTTTGAATTTAAGATTTAGTTGAGTTGAATTCTAAGGAAAATGTTAAAGTATGCATTTTGCCCCTATTTGATCTCGTTCGGCATGCTAAGACTTGTAATATATTTCCATTAGGCTGGAATGGTCAATATCAAATGTATGTTTAAATTTTTCTTTAGGGCCAAACTAATCAGTTACGTAAAGTTGGTATTGAATTTGACTAACTACTGTTATTAGGTGAAACAATGAAATAGAAGTAGACCTAGTTTCTAGTCCATGATTAGTCTATATGTAACTTATTGTAAAGTCTCATGTTTATTACACCAGCTATTTGATTAATGCCTCTTGAGTTGAAAATTTACTATGCCTATGTGTATTTTTCAAATGCACTTTCTTAGCTTAGTTGACCTCTATTATTATGGAAAATAAGCATTTTCTTAAACTAAGTATTACTTTTTAGTGAATTGAAAAGGTTGCTGAGAAAGCCGATAAGAAAAAAAATGAGAACATGGTAGGGGAGTGAAATTACACCTTCGGTAAATGGAATGGAGACCCTATTGACAAAGCTAACCTTATATAGATGCTAAGTTTATTTTCCTTTTCACACAGCACATAAAAAATCAACATGTTTGTTGTACAAGTTTTCAGTAAACTTATGAAGTGATTGGATACAGTTCCTTAGAATGATAACATTGATATTATAAGATTTATCTTGAGTAGTCAAACCCTATAAAATGAATCCTACCAAATATTCATTGAGGTGTAATTCTCTTAGTAACAAACAACAGTGAATGCAGGGTGTTGTGAAAAATGAGTAAGATTTGATTGAGTCATCACTTCCTTAGTGGCAAGCCACATTACAGTCTGAGTATGGGAGAATTAGAAGACTCTTTGGATAATTTGAATTGTAAATTTTTTATTTTAGAATAGAACATATGAGGTTAAGGAAGTTATGTGGAAGATGAAAGATACTAGGGTAATATGACCAAGTCGTATCCTTAATAGAGTTTCGGTGATTCGTAGAGGATGTTGGAGTAACATCACTCATGAATCTTTTTAATAAGATTCTTGTGACTGAGAAAATGCCCAAGAAATAGAGGACTAATACATTGTTTCATGTTCATAAGAATAAAGGGGGTATACAAAATTATAATAATTATTGAGGGACACAACTTAGAAGTTATACAATGAAACTTTGGGAGTGAGTGTTTGAGTATAGACTTAAAAC
Source organism: Quillaja saponaria (assembly GCA_029379385.1). Taxonomy (NCBI): domain Eukaryota; kingdom Viridiplantae; phylum Streptophyta; class Magnoliopsida; order Fabales; family Quillajaceae; genus Quillaja; species Quillaja saponaria. The sequence goes on along the minus strand of CM055608.1, from coordinate 20,517,970 downwards.
TGAGACCCTAGTTTCAGAAAATTAGTTTGGATTTATGCAGGGGAAATCTATGATGGAGGATATTTTCTTACTTACTGATTAATGAAGAAATACAAAGAGAAGAAAAATGATCTCTATATGGTCTTTATTATTCTAGAATCAGGGTGTCAACACGAGTTTTGTGATGGGCTCTTGAGAAGAAGAAAATACTAAATAAGTATGTTAAAGTGATTAAAGTCACGTATGACAGAGAAATGACTAGTGTGTAGATCATAGATGGTATGACTAGAGAATTCCCAATCACAATAAAGCTTCACAAAGGATCATCCTTAAGCCCCCTACCTATTTGCTTTAGTCATGGCCGAACTTACATATGTCATTTAGGATAGGGTTTTGTGGTGCATGTTTTTTGCTGGTAGCATTGTCTTGGTAGATGAGACTAGAAAGGGTCTAAATTCTAAATTAGAATTATGGAGAACCAAGTAAGATTCTAAAGGTTTTTTGTTAAGTTAAATGAAAACAAAGTGTACAAAGTGTAAATTTAGACATACTAGAAGACGCTCGATTGAAATGATTTTGATGCTTGTGAAATTCTGATGAAGGAAGTGTTTAACTACCTAGGTTTATTCTTACAAAAATATGACGTAATTTATCATGATGTAGACTACAGAATTAAAAGAGAGATGGAAGAAATGGAGAAGTATGTCGGGAGTTTTATGTGATATTAAAATCATGAATAAGTTGAAATAAAAGTTCATATGACAGTCGTGAGATCGACTGTGCTATATGGTTTCAAACATTATGCAGTTAAGAAATAACACTTATACAAGATGAGAGTGGTTGAAATGCGAATGTTGAGATAGATGATTGGACAAACAAGAAAAGATAGAATATGAAATAAGGAGATATATAGAAAGTTTGAGGTTGTGCACACTGAACAGAAAATGAGATAGAACCGCTTTTGGTGGTTTAAACCATATCAAGCACAGGCCGATAGATGATGTATTTAGGATAGGTAACATGGTGCAGGTGGAAGGGGCTGGTAAAGTAGACCAAGACCAAGAATTACATGAGGAGAAGTTATTGAGAATAATATGATTGCTTTAGGAGTCATTGAAAAATATGTCGTGGATTGATGCGAATAGAATAAAATGATTAATGTAGTTGACCCTTATTAGTATGGGATTTAAGCCTTAGTTGAGTGAGTTGCAAAGAATTAAAATTATTTCGAAGTGCTATTTCGATAAGTCTGAAAGTAGAAACGTTTCGGGAAAAGCCTGGAAACGGCATAGAAAAGGTAAATTATTTGGAAAAGCATAAAAATATATAGTAAAACACATATTATAAAAATTTAAGCATCTAATATAATAATTTAGTATATAGATTATTCATAAATACACACTAAGGTAAAAATCGTAATATAGGCATACAAACTTTAAAAAATATATATATCAAACTACAATCATATCCAACATGTAAAATATCTTATGTAATACATATTTGTAAATGGCTTAAAATATATATATTAATTAATTGAATATGTTTAAAGGTTTAAAATAATTTTGATAACTCAATAAATATATATATATATTTTTTTAGATTGATCTAATTTAATAGCATAATTGATGAATAAAAGTTTTATTTGCATGACTTATTTGTCTATAATACATTTAAAAAAAATTATTAAATACAACTTTTAATTTAAAGAGAACCTAAACTAGTAGTTTATTGTTGTTTTCTTTGATATAGTAGAAGTTATTAATATTAGGAACAAGTCTTATTCTATTCTATTAATTAATAATTAATGATATATATTTTTTTAGTTTTTATTTTTTTTTCATCCAATTTCATAGGAATTTTTTTTTTTCCCACATAAATTTGAATGAAAATTTATAATTTTAGTATGCATCTTCTATAATAAGTTAAATGAGCTAAATTGTTATTTTAGTTATAGGCCTTTCAAAATATTGCTGGACCTAATAGGCAAGACTAGCAATGAAACCCAACAAAAATAATAAAGCAGGTCTGCCTTTTAAACGAAATGCTATTGTTGAGTCCTTCTTTTCCACCACAAAGAGGAGAGCTGCATGCGTTGAATTCTCCACCACAAAAAGAGCATATCTGTAGTCTTGAGAGCTGCCAGCCAACACAAAAAGTCAAGTCAATCACGGGGGAAAACTCCACCTCTCTTTTATCCAACAAAAGTTTAGATTTGAAAGTCGAAAACCTTTTGGGTCGATCTATTTCGAGTTGAAACAACAGAAACAACACTGATTGTACCAAAACTCCATATGTATGTTTTTGTAACAAGGTTTCATGTCGGTAAGTGTAGAAACCAAATTGATTCGCTTGAAGTAGGCGAATCGACACGACTTTTTGTACCTTGGTAAGTTAAGGTATTGATATGTGTTTTATGAATTAGAATATTTTGGAATTCTTGCTAAATTACTCCTTCTTCCTTTCTGTGATTGTAGATGCAATTTCTCTGAAATGGTATAAAACCAAAATGTATTCAATGTGTTATCTTATCAAACTGTCTATATCTGATAAAAGAGAATATCAAAGCAGCTTATCTTTTAAATATTATTTGTTTCTTGTCAAACTAAGACAAATTGATTAGTTTTCGCTACCTTACTTCTTTAATTTTTGTTTGGTGTTGGTTGCCAAAAAATCTCTATGCTAAAGGATAAATTGAGAGTTTCTATTTGAATGCTCAAAATGCACTTCATATTCTCTTAACCCTTCCTTAAACTAAATGAAGCTTCTCTATTTCTTTACTTATTTTTTTTCGTTCCTAGGACTCTTTCTAATAGAAAGTTAATTTGAATAGGTAAAAAAGTTCAATGAGGAGAAACATACTAGAGCTTATTTGGTTGGTAGGAAAGGCTAGATAGAACATAATGAAGGAGGATAATAGAATTTGATAAATTAATTGGTTCTCCAAACATGATGCCCAGGGTGTTGCACTAATTATCTCAATCTAGTTTGATGTTTTGATACTTTGTTATAGTGTATTTTTTTTCCCTTCCTTTTGACTATGATTATTTATTATTTCAAAAACTCCAAAAGCAATAGTAGACACCAAAAAATTTTACATGTGCAATTTGTCTATTTTTGACTACCAAATATAAAAATAAAATAAAATATTGGTTAATTAATTATAAAATTGACTAATTAAATGTTGATTGAACTCAAAATTATAAAATTGAGTAAATAAAATATTGAGTAGTCAATTTCTTGAGTAATTGATTGTTGATTGAAAACAAAATTACAATTACAATGGACATGGACATGGACATGGAGACAAAATTACAATCACTTTGATAAATAAATGTTGATTAGATCTAATCACCATTTAATAATTCCGTGTCAGTGACAATCATTGTTAATTGGCCATGGATCAATACCATTTATCTTTGCCTAACCCAAGTCAAATTCAATCACATTAAATTATCTACCAGTCATCATCAATCAATCTCAATTATCTCAATCATTCACATGAACTCAATTTTATCTACCACCACCTCTTTATAAAAAGCCTCACATTTTAGGATGGGAGCAAAAATTTAAGGTACAAAAGCTCTTGAAACTCTATTGTTTTTTTCTCTCAAATAGCAAAGATTTAAGCAAGTCACGAACTCTTGTAATGAAGCTAAGTGCCCCCAGAGATCACAAGACCTTTCCCAACTGCCATCCACAATGTCGCTTAGAAAGAATTTCATCACTTCATAAAGGATTAAGCTTTCTAGTACTATGAGTAAGCAAAATTTTCAAGGAGATCTAATCATAGAATTTTATTCATTTATTGTAAAGAATATTAATCAAAGGTTGTATCCATATTTTTACAAATGTAATACAATTTTTATTTTTGTACATGATGTCTTGTCCAATTACATTTCAGGCACGCATTTTATTTTTCTTAAATTAATGACACAACGGGAACCACTACACCCCTCATCTCATTCTTCTTCCAAGAAAATCTCTACATCAACATCATAGGATCTTATGGCCACTATGAAAGAACAAGCCAACAAAGATGTTGGTGGCTCTACCAAAGATGACGCCTTTTTTATTGTTTATTTTGGTTCCACCAACAAAATCATTTACAATGGCTGATTACATAAAAGTAGTCAAAATCCATTAATCAACAATTTCTCCGATCGATTGATTAAGTCATGGTCCGACATTTCATCATCCAGGATATCCACTCAAGTAAGCCACACCTTCAACTATGGAGATTCATCTTTCTCAGAGCATTTCAAATTATCTAGCGGAAACTTTCCATGCTCTAAGGCAATTTCTCATGTCTCTACCATCTCTGAATCATTGCTTATAAGTTTGAATGGCGAGTTAATGTCTTCCACAACATATGTGTTCTCTTGTATTGATGTCATTCTTATTATGATAGTTGAACCTTCAACCATAGAAGATAAGATACTAGAGTGGAGAAAAAGATCTTGCTCCTCACCAAAACCTGAAGAGGAAGACCCATTGAGATTGCTAATCTCATAAACAAGTTAGAAATGCAAAATAGTGTTGAGCCAAGTCAACAACCAACTTGCATTCCTAATTTGACTTAAAATATTGTCATCATGCATATAAGGAAAAATAAAGAAGAACTTGAACCTTTTGAAAAACTTTCTGCTTTTATTACAATGCTCTCGATATAGCAATTGTAGGACATGATCACTAACATAGTCCAAACACAATACAATGGATGTTCGCAAAATTTGCTTTTGTACTCAAAGTCATACGTGTAATGGATTAACATGAAAATGCCTTTCGAATATCAACCTCAAAAGTTCAACTAGTTTGATGGAAAGGGTAAACCTAAACAACACGCTACTCATTTTGTTAAGACTTGAGAAAATATTAGGACTTGGGGAGATCTTATAGTCTATTATTTGTTCAATCTCTTAGAGGCGCATTCAATTGGTACACTAAGTTAATCAACAATTGGGTATCACTTGAAAGAGATTTTCTTAACCTATTCTACAATACTCAATGTATAGTTAGCTTAATAAAGCTCACTAACACCATGCAATGAAAATAGGAGCCTACTGTGGATTACATCAATCGGTGGAGAGCCTTGAGCCTAGATTGCAAGGAGTGAATCTCATGGATCTCCGTAATTGAAATGTGCATACAAGTTATGCATTAAGAGCTTCTATACACTCTTAAAGGAATCAAGCCTCGAACATTTAAGGAGCTTGTAACCCGAGCACATGACATGGAGTTGAGTATAGCAAGCCATGGAAATTATCCTCAGTGCTTGATCTTTGAAACAAGCAAAATATCGTGGAGGAAACAAAATTGATCGAAGGGGGGCAATGAATCAAGTTAGATTGTTTCTCCCAACTGTGCCTCACAAGTTTCTTAGCACGAAATGAATCTGCCTCCAAGTTTCAAAAGGTTCAAATTTATTGCAACATATTAATTTGTCACCAAGTTATAAATTTTCTTAGCACAGATTAAACAATTATCAAGTTAAAGATTTTCTAAACACCAATAAAATTACCATCAAGATACAAATTTCCTTGGCGTGAGTTAAACTGTCTTCAAAGTTACTAAGCCATGAAAAGACACTTCAAGACTCACCTATAGTGCATAGCAAACATGATCACAATTAAGTTTTGAAGTGAGGGAGCATTTGTAGACACCAAAAAATTTAAGAATGTGTAGAAGCTTCAAAGACTCACTATTTTTGACAAGTAATATTAAATAAAAATAAAAATTTTAGTTTGTTAGTTATAATTAGCTAATCAAATGGTGATTAAATTCAATATAAAATTGGTTAAATCAAATATTAATTAGTCAATTACTTAAGTAATTAACTGTTGATCGAAGCCAAAATTACAATTAGAAGGGATAATTAAGTATTGATTAGAGATAAAATTACAATCACTATGGTAATTAATGTTGATTGAATCTAATCACAATTTAATCATTCTGAGTCTATGCCAATCATACTTAATTGTCTCCATGTCAATGCTAATTATCTTTTCCAATCCAAGTTAATGTCAATCACCTTCAATCATCTACCAATTGCCTCCAATCATCATCTATCAATCACCCTCAATTATATCTACAACCACTTCTTTTATAAAAGCCCTCACAATGGCTTTGGGAAGGAAGCAGTAAATTCAAGGCACAAAAATTCTTGACATTCCCTTGTTTCTCTCAACCAACAAAATTTAAGTCACAAATCCTTGCAATCATGCCTGGTGCCTATAGAGATCACAAGAACTTCCCTAACGACCATCCACAATTTCATTTTAAAAGGGTTTCGTCACTTCATTCGAGATCACGCTTTCTTTTACTAGAATCAAGCAAAGTTTTCAAGTTGATCTAATCAGAGGATTTTATTATTTTCTTGAAAATAATATTAATTCAGAGGTTATACCATCTATTTTATAAATTAATATAAATTATTATTTATAGATGATTTTGTCTTTTTATATTTTAGGCTTAAAATTTGTGTTCACAATAGTGATTCTTAAAAAGTGAAATGCAAAGTTTGTCAATAGATAACATGCTTTCAAATTATGTTCTTCACTTAGAAATTTCTTTTCCATTTTTTGGTGGTAGAATGAAGTACACATGATAGCCATAAAAAATGTATGCTATATATGATATTCTCTCTGCAAGTCATTGTTATAAAAATTTTCAACTGAATTTTCTATATAGCCAACCTAACTTGATCAATTTTCTACTAGATACTATTCGTATCAATATTTTGGAGGATGAGCAACAGGTGCTCAATTATGAACTGGTATGAAGTATGAGATAAGTATAATTTTTCCCTTATTTTGGGAATCATTATAAAATATTTGTACAAACACAAATTATGCCTATGCATAGACATCCAATTTTTTGTGTTGTTTTCAAAGCAGGTTTTCCAATTTTTTTTGAAAATGTAAAAAAAAAATTCCAAATTGTTTCAATCCCTAAACTCATTCTTTTCTAAATGCTTTTGATGTTTTCACCTAAAACTGGTCCAAGTAAAAAATAAAAAAAAAAGAGTAAGAATTTAGGCGCTTAGTAGGGCCTCAAGGCACACATCTGTGCTATACAACATACAACTGTGCCGAATGACATAGTTGTGCGATGTTTCATTAGCCTAATCCCTTTCGTCCTTTTGGCCCCTAACTTATTTTTAAAGTAATTTAAAACCCCTAAACCTTAGTTTGGTTGACTTTTAACCTACTTGGAGCCTAATAAAACTTCTTAGTACCCAAGCAATAAGAAGAATTAATTTCCATTATTGATCTTAAAACCATAATTTCTTTTTTTCATGACAAAATTTTTACCAATGATCTAAAACCTATTTTTCCTATAAGAAGCATTATAAACATGTTCTTTAAGACATCCACAAACCTAAATATCACTTGCCTTTCTACACCCACAAATTTCTAGAAAGATTCAAGCCTCCATAATTCTTCCCTAGAAACTTACAATACAATTCGAGGGTTCTTGAGACCATGAACCTCCAATTTAGGGGAATTAAGTTTGCTTTCTTGCATTTTCTAGTTATTAAGATCAGAGAATGAGTTTAAATGTTCATGAATTAATTTTCATGATTAGTACAAGTATCCAAACTACAAAGGTAAGTTTTTTTAGTTTGGCATGCTTAGGTTTTGTTCTTATGATTTTATGAGATAAATAGGCAAAGAAGGGGTTTTACGCTTTCTCCAATTAGGTAAAAGATGGTAAGGTGAGATAATTTTAGGTTAATGCTCATGGAGTTGATGTTTGGGATACAAATATTTGTTATTAAGAAGGCTCTTATCAGGACTTTGGAGAATGCTCCACCTATAAGGCATAATCCATAGGAGGAGAGATAGTATTATTCCATGGATTACAAACACTTAGCTCATACACTCAACTTAACTCGCTCACTAAATACAATACTGCTGCTTCCTTTATATAGGTATCAATAGATAATCATGAACTATGAGATAATTATAATATTAAATAATTATGATAATCTAATAGTTATTATATGATAAGAGTATGATAACTCATATTATTTTAAACTCAAATCTTTATCTTTATCTTTATCCATATCACTTTACAATTACTATTGATTGAATCCCTAGAATTAAAAAAATATGACCAAAGGGAAACTTGTTCCCAAAGAAAGGTCTATTTGGGATAAAGCAGACAGAGTTAATGATAAACTAAACATTGAAGCAATGAATCGCTTAGTGTGTGCCCCTGATGCAAATGAATTTAATCATTGTTTTGGTTGGGAATCAACTCAAAAAATTTGGCACAAGTTAAATATTACACATGAAGACAAAACACAAACAATAAACCAAGAGTGAATATGCTTGTTCATGACTATGAATGTTTTAAAATGAAAGCTGAGAAAACTATTTCTGAGATTTTTACTAGGTTTACAAATATCATCAATGCCCTCAAGGGAGTAAGAAAGACATATTGAAGTAATGGTTGTCAAAATCCTTAGTTGTCTGCCTAAAAGCTAGAAAGGTGCAAAGTTAAAAGCTTGTTTGGCTCATCGTATAAGGACAACATGATAGTATAAAACTATCCAGTTCACTTTTATACAAGGTTTAGCAGCAATATAATAGTATAGACTTATATTGTTGACCCTCTCTTATACTATGCCTAACTTTATAAACTTATACATTGGGGAGGGGAATAATAAGACAATAAAATAACAAAAAAAATAAATTATATATATAGCTTAATATATTATATAATCTTATATGATGCCCCAAACAAGCCCATACTGTCATCAAGGAGGCAGAGATTCTTACTTTAGACCAAATGTTAGGTTCCTTGTTAACTCATGATACATAAGAAAAACATAAAGAAGAAACCAAAGCAAAGCTTCATAAGAGTAAAATTATATCCTTCAAAGCATGTCTCAAAGACTGAGCTATATCAGATAATACTGATAATGAAGAGAATGAAGTTGTCCTACTCGCTAGAAAATTCCATATTTCTTGAGAAATCTGAAGAAAAGGTCTTTCAAACAACTTCCTAGAAGGGAATATATGGAAACAACAATAGAGAGAGAGAGAGATTCTTATTTATTTCGAGAATAAACACCAAGACACATGAAAATTGAATGTCCGAGGAAAAAAATAATTCTTCTTTACTCCAAGAGAAGGAAAGCCATGTTTTCAATTTTAAGTAATAATGAAGGAAGCTTAGATGAAGAATAGGAAAAAGAGTCCAATCTCTGTCTCATGGCCTTGGGTGAACCTTTCACCAATTACTAATCTGCATATCACTACACATAACTCGATGATAATGAGTTAAATTCATCGTATTCTTTTAAAGATATGCATGATGTTTTTAATGATCTAGCTAAACAATATTCCTAGAGCTTTGGAAAACTAAAAAATCAATAGCATCTTTATTTGCTAAAACAATGAACTAAAGACAAAGTTGTTTAAAGATAATGAAAAGGCATAATCTCTTGCTCATGGACTATGTCTCTTAGGTTGTTTGATCAAGCTTTATAGAATTGTTTTGACAATGTAGTCATTTCACAATAGAAAAGACTTGTTGAAAGAGTTTAGTTAAGGGTGAAATCTTAAAAAAAGGCCTTTGAGGTTACTTTTAGAAAAATATATTCCCATTTTAGTGTAACCTAGATTGTTGTTTCTATATTTGACTTTGTGTATATTGATATAGGATTTTGTGTCAAGTTTGATATTGCTAAAAGTGAAGACCAAACACATTATCTTTTTGATCGGGTAGGAGGAAGTTTGATAAGTTCATGGAATACTTGAGATTCATCATATAAGAGTTGTTTAGTTGATTATGGAACAACTATTGTCCTTTGTAAGCTTTGGTGAGCTTTGGTTAGTTAATCTTTCACTGGCTAAGTGCTTGGAGTTTCAGCAAATGACCATTTAATAAAAAAATACGTTTAATCTAGCAACTCTTTATTTTGACATTCAGCGCTTCCAGGAGGTTCAACAGATTACCATTTAATGAAATTGTGCATCTAATTTTTCAACTCTTCATTTTGATATTTTATGCTACATGTTTTAATAGTATGCTTCTTTATTTGTGAATTAACTTCAACAGAAAGCTTTAATCTAAATCCTAGGGTTTTAAGTTAGAATATTAGTCAAATTTAGTGTTTTTAATTGTTTTAGGTTGTTTAGGAGTTTTGTAGAGTTTTTATCATAATTAGGCATATTTTTATGATTTTTGGTATTTAACTTGTTTTAGATATTTTTGCAGTGTCCTAGTTGAACTGAAAGAATGCAAGGAATTCAAGATAGCGCTATAATGCCAAAGAAGATGAAGAAGCGGCATGACAAAAGGAAGAAATTGACAATTCAGGCCAATAGAACTGAGCCATGGTGTGACAAAGCTAAAAGCCGTGATATAGCAAAAAATGAGGAAAAGTGCAATTTAACTAGAGAGCTTGGAGCTGCGGCACCGTCAAGACGGCCTGCCCAGTAAACACACAGAGAGAAATGCACCGTAGCGCCAATGATCTGGAGCCGCGACACCAACTTGAAAGATGACTTCATAAACTATTTAAGAAGTAGGCACCGCTAGCGCCTATTAATGTGAGGCCGCAACAAGACAAGTTGAAGTCCGAGTAGGGCTATGCAGAACCCTCAAAGCCGCAGCGCCATAGAGAGTCACACCATGGCGCCTTCATGTGTTTTCGAAGACTGCTAGTTCAATTGAACTAGGAGCAAAAGGTCTATAAATAGAGCGAATGTTGAAGTTTTGAGAGATACTAGAGCTTGTGATAGAGACTGTTAAGAAGCTAAAGAAGACCTGAAACTATGACAACTTCTGGTTTCTACTCCCTTCTTGTTATTTTCTATTTACATGTAATGACTATATCTTTATTGTTTGTGTTTTCAGTGGTTAGTATAAAGTAGTTGTATTCTAGGGTTACGATTAGACTCACATGTAGCCGATGTAACTTTAGTTTTAATTCAATGTACGTTTTAGTTTTAATGTTTAGGTTGCCTTATTCTTAATGTTTCTAATTAAATTATCACTAGTAGGATTTATTAGGAATTTTGAAATTGACTTAGAAGAGTTAGTTTTAGGATTAACCTTAGGCTACATAACTTATGCTTGGATTGTTCATGTGACTTGGATGATCTCATTTGTTTAAGAGATAGGAATATACTCTTTCACCATAAGTAACCATGAGATTGGCTCTTAATGAGTTTGTTTTAGAATAATTCTTAAAGGAATATTGGGAATTAGACTAAGGGAAATAGATATTTGCTAGACATAAGAATATGCTAGTAATTGATTAAGAAATCTGGGTTAATATTAAGCTATTGCATACATTGAATTGAGTTAAAGTTAATTAAGTATAGTGTGAGGGATTTCGTGAACCTAGGCTTGGTTTTAATATTTTTTTATAAATTGTTTAAAATCTCTGAATTTCCTTATGCTTGATTAGAGTTAGGTTGCATAGTATTGGTATTTAACATTAAAGAGTAAATTATTTGTTATGAGAACGATCTCTATTTACTATATATTACTTGAAAATGATATGTGCGCTTAGTAGGTAAAATTCGTATAAAGCTTCTAAAGTAGAAAGCTTCTACAACAGAAAGCTTTTATAATAGATCGGCTTCAGAAAACTATTTTAGCATATCAACTTCAACAGAGCACTTGTGCAAATTAGGTGAGATTTAGCGATCGTTGAAATTATACTTTAGTGGAAACTTCTTTTCAGCTTTTGATTATTTACTACAACAGAGTGTTTTTCAACTAAATGTTTGAGTTGCTAATTCATTTTTCAGCTAAGAATGATTTCTTGCCTAAGAAAAATGTATATTGAATTAGAGTTTGTTTTCTTATGGATTGTATTATATTTTTAATTATCAAAATTATAGGATTTTTTGGATAAAATTAAATTGATTAATCAAATTTTCATTTTGATTCAACGATCTCCTTATTTTTATGATTACAAATTAAAGAAATAATGAGTTGAGAAAAATATACCTTGTGAGTTTAAATTGAGAAAACTAACTCTTTTGAATTTGTGCTTATTTTTAGTGAATATTTTTCTACCCTTTTTGTTATCAAAAGAGTCAAAACTTTTAAAATAATAAAATAATATAACTAGAATCCAACAGATAACACTGATTATAACAAAGATAATTGAACCGGACAATTTATATCCAAACTTGTGATAGTATCCGTATATGCTATTCAAATAATATTACCTTTTAATTATACTCTTGCACATCCTCGTGAATACGTATGTATCTTTATTTTATTTTATTTTATTTTTGATTTGTTATTTTTTATACTTGATCCTTGCTATAATATTATCCAAACAACACACAGAAATATAACAAAAACCACCAACTCATTTTCTAAAAGATCTGTTAAAAATATTATGGCAACAAATATAAATACATCAAAAATGACAATTAAATATAGCAAACTCACACTCTAAGATAGTGGGAATCATATAAGACACAATTGGCACATTTTTAATCTTATTAGATATAAATTGCACATATCCATATACGGAGATACAAATCTGAAAAAAATACAACTTTTGCATATATTTACATAAATCCCAAATTACCTTGTGTACACCACAGATCTCTTAACTGAGACCTGTCAAACCCCTTGCAATCACCATCTCAATAAGGCTCATGTTAAAACAATTAGATCAGCTCACCCCCCGACTTGGATCTCCTCATCCACAACTTTGCTCCTATCAGAGCCTTCATCCATCTCAAGATCCTTCTCCATCTCTAGGTCTTCCTCGATCTCCAAATCCTGCATTGGGTGATCCTCAATGATCAAACAAGTCATATAATACTCCCCCATCAAAAAACATATATTACTATACATGAATGCACCACTCAAATGACTATACCACATACCACCACCATACATGTATATCCACATCGTGATTTCCTGCAACACACCCAATTAATTTGAGGCACCAAGTAATAAAACATGAGACATAAATCTCAGTAAATGCATATACATAGATTTTCAACACAGATAAGTTTCCAGTTTTCCAAATCATAGAATATCATGTATAAATGCAAAAGACTCAAAATGGTTGGGTTAGCCAATAGAGGGCTTAACCGGATTAGGTCCTAATGTGAGTTAACGCAAGGGTCCAAACCTCCGTTAATCATAGATCTTGGATTAGGAGGCAATACTTCAACATATTACTTTATCACGCACAAAAGTTATTCGGTGAATTTATCGCTTAGAATGGTTCACACCAACCGATCCAAACATACATTTCCATAATTAATGAAAACCACACATCCATGCAATACACAATTAAACATGGATTTGCAGCACAGTTCACAATAAATTTTCAGAAAATGTAGCATCCTTGCTCACGTAAGATTTTTTGCAATAGAAGAAAATTATGTGTACACATGCACACCTCAAATATCATATTTTTCAAGACGCGCACACACATCTACCTACAAAATCTAAAAATCCACAAAATCACCTAAAACTCCCTAATTTCTCTCTTTCCTCCTTCACGAGACAAGTTCTTCCTCTCAGGTCAAGCTTCCTCCTCTCTAGTCAAGCTCTAATTTGCATTTAAAAAGTTCAATTTGCCCCAAATCTTTAAGTTCAATGTGATTCAAAGTCTAAAATCACTCAAAAAATGAAATTCCCTCACTTTCTCCCTCTAAGCTCCTCACAGGCACCTCTGAAAATCACAAGAAATCTCACTCTATTCTCACAAACAAGGCTTGCTTTATAGAGAAGACAAGATTAGATGATTACCTGAAGTTCTCTCTCTCTAATTCTCTCTATTTCTCATGAATTCTCACTTTCTCCTTCTATCTTTATTTCTCGGTTAATAGGAGATTTTCCTCCCTTCCAAAATTATAATGACTTAAGGAATGTTACCATGATCAAATAATCATTTTACCCTTCTCATTAATAAATTATAAAATACTAGCCTTATCCACCCTTTCATCTTTCTAATTTTTACAGTTTAGTCCTTCACTCCTAGTCCTTTCAATTTTGCCCCTATTTTTTCCAAAATGTGATAAATCCTAATTTTCATAATACTTACAATTTAATAGAATTCATCATAGTTCATTAAATTTGAAATTCCCTAATTATTTATAAAATAATTAATTCCTTAATTATTCTCATCAATTTCCTCAATGTAAGAGTAATTAATCCAAATTCTATAATTAATCACATCACAATTAATTTTTTCACAAATTTATAATTTCACACCCAATTATAAGATTTATTTTTCAATCCTCTATATTCCTTTCCTTTACCACAATTTAACTCAAGGCCAATTTTACATTTACTCTCATTTTCATGCAAAATCCCATGTTCATGATCATAGCCAATTGAATTCTCATGCTATGGCATAATTTATAAAATCATAAGATTTAGTAAAAAAATGCAATTTTATCCACACTGTAAAAATCATATATTTTTCTCAATTTAATTATGCAACATAACATTTAAAAATTATACTTCTTATTAAAATCAGGTGGGCATTTCACATGGTACTTTAATAAGCCAAATGATATATATACTCTCATGTGCAGTTCCAAGGATGTTACAAAATCAAGTAATGTTAATATTTAGAAATTTTAATCAAGGTAAACAAAATGTGCAATACATATGCATGATATGAAATGACGAGAAAAGAGAAAAGTCTCAAGGAGCCGAAAGATTCCAAGTGGGCCTAGCCCTGGCCATTTCTTTGCTTCCCTCTTAATAGCCAAATGTACTAACCAACCCAGTCCATTATTCATGTTGTGGAAAATTTTCATAACATAATGATTAACCTGATCGAATTTTATGGTCACATTCAATGATCTTGATGATGTTCTTGTGAATGGTTTCAATTTTGGAGCCCAAAGAACGACAATTGTACTTGATATTTTCCAACTCAAGTTGAATTAAAGGAATGTGGATCACTGTTAAAATGTACAGGTGAGATACTAGATGGTTCTAAATTAGAGCATGATAGATCTCTGAGTATCTTAATTTGATTTTCCATGAGTAAGACACTTGAACCAAGTAAAATATGATGTTGTTCTTTTTGGTGTACATTGATATTCTTATCCATGGCTTTTAGGATTGCAGACTAACTACTAGTTTTGTCAACTTCTTAGTTTGATACATAAGCTGATGAAGATTAGGCTGATCTATTGTGGCTTGGAGCATTAGAACTTTCCATTTTCCTTTTCCTCTTCCTTATTTTCCTTTTGAGGAGAAATCCAAATTTTAGCTTTGGTTCAGGAGTTGATTATGATGAAAGTTTGTCATTCATTTCTCCTGACCTTTTGATTAACTGCTCTATTCCTTAATTTGAAGGATCAGAGTGTCCGTCAAGATTTTAAGGTCCTTTTGGACATTTTAGTCATTGAGAATTGCTTCTTATTTTGTCCTTAAACATCTCTCTAATAGCTTTTGAATGCCTTCATTTCTTCTCTGTTAACATTTACTTTCACTTCACAAGAATGGTATCAGCTATTGTTCTAATACTGTTAAGCTGATCCATGATCTCTTTGTGTCTGGTTTAACTAATTTGAGAGTTAAAAACTGAGTAAGCTGTAAATAAGACTTCTCCATATTAAACCTAGTGAAAAGTTATAGCTTTCTCTGAAGAGGAAAAGGAACTTAAATATACAAATATTTTATGAGTCTTTGTAAATATAAAAGCTTAAGAATTTTGGTTTGAGTAGAAAGTATACGGTTTTCAGACGAGTTTATGTTTGGTACAACTTTTGAACTTAAAGATTTTCGGGATTATGCATATTGATATGATGTAATTACGTCATAAAATCAATAAATCATTTAATGACTTAGTATTCAACTAAGCACATCAGTTGTTTTCAATGATTGAAGTGAATGACTGACAATAGTGTTCAACTAAGCTTTTCAACCTTCATTCAACAATAGACATTCATTTTAGTATTAGATTGGATTTAGTTGTATGCTCAATTTTTAGTAGTATTTTAGATTTAAAAGAATGATTAGTAACTCAAAATTAAGAGACTGGAATTGACATACCTAACTCTCTTCTAATTTTACAAAATTGATTTTCATAAAATGGTTTTGTGAAATATCTGCAAGTTAATTTTTTGAGCTAACAAAATGAAGAGAAATATAGATCCTCTTTTTTTATCGAGATCCTAAATAAAATGATGTATGACTTTCAATATGCTTAGTTATTAAGTGTTGAATAAGAGTTTATTAAATTGGTTGCACTCGTATAATTTTGAATTTAAGGTTGATGTTAACCAGCTTTTATTTCATCCACAATAGTTGTGCACAACAACTTCCAGCTATCATATATTTAAATTCAGAAGTTGAGAAAGTTACATAATGTTGTTTCTTACTAAACTAAGAAACAAGAGAGTGGCCTAGAAATTGGCAATGCCACTAGTACTTTTTTTATCTAACTTATAACCAGCAAAATTAGTATCAAAATAACTAACAAGCTCAAAATTTACACATTTTGGGTAGAAGATACCATGAGATTAAGTTCTTATTAGATATCTAATAATATTTTAACAACAGTGAACTGTGATTCTTTTAGATATGCTTGGTCTCTAGAACACATACATAAACTGCACATTATATCCAGTCTACTAGTTGTAAGATAAAGTAAAAAACCAATCATACCTCTCTAATTATTTTCATATACAGCCTTAATAGATTCATTATTGTTAAATTTTGTTGATATGGTTATGGAAGTTCCAATTCTTTTGTTCAATCCATACTAAATCTTTTTAGTAAATGGTTGACATATTTGGATTTGTTGTTGAAGATTCCTTGCATAGATTGTTTGACTTGAAGTCCAAAAACATAATTCAGCTCTCCCATTATGCTTATTTTAAATTCATCCTGCATAGACTTAGCAAAATCCTTGGAGGGAGATTCATTGTTAGTACTAAATATTATGTTATCAACATAAATTTGAAAAAGTAATATGCTCGAGTTTTTGGCTTTGATAAAGAAACTTATGTCAATTTTCCTCTCATACAGTATTCTAGGAGCTTATTTTAAACCATAAAGATCTTTTTCAATTTTGAAAACATGATTTGGTTTATCAAATGATTAAAAACCAGGAGGTTTCAACATGTACATTCTCATTAACAAAACTATTTAGAAAAGCACTTTTAACATCCATTTGACAAAAATTCCTTATTTGGTTTGGCTTTTAAATAGTTTTTGATTTAAAACTTTTTTACAAAATTGTTTAGCAATAGAGGTTTTAGTTTTTAAGTTTTATGGAAAAGCATTTTTGGGATTTGAGTCCTAAAAGCTTATATTATAAAAAGATGATTTTTCAAATAGAAAGCAAGAGAAACTCAAATGAATTTTACTAATTATTTTATTTAGGCAAATACAACAGTAAAATATGTCAAAATAGTTTTTTTTTAGCAATTTTAATACTTAATATCTTTTTGAAAAACTCATTCAAATACTTTTTCAACTTTAATACAACATTTTTTAAATAACTCTACTTAAAAAGCATTTTTATTTATAGTGTTTTATACACAGTTTAACTCAACAAACCCAAAGTAAAGTTTTTGAAATAAGAAAATACAAGTAAAAGCCTAATGGCTTCTATTCTAGCAACAAATGCAAAGATTTTGTCATTGTCATAGTCAATATCTTCTTGATTGCACCTTTGAGCTACTAAACTTGTTTTATTTCTAACAAAAATACCATATTCATCCATTTTGTTCCTTAATATCTACTTAGTGCCAATTACAAGATGATCCTTCGGTCTAAGTACTAGATATCATACTTCATTTCTCTTAAATTGTACCAATTCCGCTTCTAAGTCTTTAATACATAATTTATCATCTTCAGCATCTTGGAAGTATTTTGCTTCAATTTGTGAAAGAAAGGCTTTAAAGGTACATAAGTATTGTAGCTTTGATCTTGTATTTACTACTTGTGACAGATCTCCTAGCACCTGTTTTAATGGATGACTTCTAACACATTCCCATCTCTTGCATGAGTTTTTTATTCAACAATAGTTGGACCAACTAAGGGTTCTTGACTTTCATGAGAAACTAAGTGTTGAATGTTTAGTTTAGTTGAACTTTATCTTCCACCTTGGTCTACTGATAGCTTTTTCTTTTCTTGTTCAACTTTCTTCATTTTAGCAATTCTTTGATCATCACTTTTGTTAGCCCTAGACTATACCCTACCTGATTTTGATGATAACATGCTTTACTCACAAAATTATTTTTATCTTTATCATGCTTAGAATCTATATCTTTGTTGAGATTGATTTTATGGTACACTACACGATTTATGGAAATATCTTTGAATGTTTATATTTAATTTTAGAAAGTTCTCATTGATTTAATTCAACTCTCTGTGGTTGATTTATTCCTTATATACATTTGAAATTAAATTAGGAAAGTTTCATGAATATATTGGTACTCACATGTTTAAATTTCGTATGAAATTATATCACATTTGAATTTATTTCTGACTTAATGTGAGTGAAATATGGAAATTGGGTTTAACGCTAATTGTTACCATAATTGATACTTTCCTTAAATAAATGAATTAATTGCATGTCTAGAATATATCTTGCTCTTTATTGGTGTTCATTTTTATATGAAATTAACTTACCTTTTAATATATATTCTTGATTGAATATATGCTCAAATTATGGGAATGAGTAATAATTACCTCTCCTAGAATAATGTGGGTTTCAAATTAAAAGTGAAGGTATCGCCTAGATCGAGTGATCTAAATTAGGGGGGGTATCCCTTGGGTTGAGTGAAGAAAGTAAACCTTGAGAAATTTTCTCTCAATCCTTGTTTGTAAGAGAATAACGAAATTAGTGGAATTTCTCAAAAAGCGAACTTAGAATCAAACTGTAATCTCAGTTGAAACTGATAACTTTAAGTTATAGCTTATTAAACTTGATTTGATATAGTCTCTACTTGTTTTCAAACATGATTTGATTAGTAGCACTTATCTTCTATGATTTCTTATTTGGATAGATTGGTCAAGGGTGTACCAACGTTGCTTATAATCCGTGATCTATTATTTTAAGCTATACTCCCAATTTTGCATTATTCTTCCACTAATTTAAACAAGTCCTAAACCTCAATTTTAAATATATTGAAATTGTTTATTTTTTTGCAAAAAAACATTTTTAAAGTACCAATTCACCCCTCCCTCCTCTCATTGTCTACTTTCTAGGCTAACAATTTGCATTAGAGCTTTGTCTCAAACTTAAGCTTAACAACTATTAAGAAAAGATCCATAGGAAGCACCAATATTGTTTTTCCTGAGGAATGTGCTATAAATAGACTTACTCTTTTATATGGTTTAAACTATACTTATTGAAAATATACTATGAAAATTTTCATTCGTAGCATTGATTTAAATATTTGAAAAGTTATTGAACATGGTACTAATGTTCTAAAAAGGATGCTCAATGTCATCCTCAAAGATGAAAATGATTGGACATGTAACTTGTTCAAGTGAACAAAAAGGCCATGAACATTGTAGTATGTGGCATATCTAATGATCTACATAATTATATCTGCTTGTAAAACTTCACATGAACTTTGGAAGAAACTTGAAATTACCTATGAAGGAACTAATCAAGTGAAGTATTCCAAAATCAGTCTCCTTGTTCACTGCTATCACTTATTCAAAATGAAGGATGATGAAACCATCAATGAAATATTTGATAGTTTCAATGTCATCACCAACACTTTATGTAGACTCAGCAAAAGATATACTGATGAAAAAATGGTGAGAATGATTCTAAGAAGTCTACCTAAAGCTTGTGAACCAAAAACTATAGCTTTTGTTAAAACAAAAGATTTCACAAGACTCACTGTGGAAGAGCTCCAAGGCTTTCCAATGACTCATGAGCTTACTTTGAAAGCTGAAGAAGATGACAAACATAATAGGAAAAATATGGCCTTCAAAACCTCAGCTTCAAAGCAATCTGATAACGAAGATGACAGTGATTATGAGGAATTTACTATGCCTACAAAAATATTCAAAAGAATGTCCAAAAGAGGCAAGAAATGAAAGAAGCATTTTAACAAGAACATTAAGAAAGATAGTTCTGCAGGTGATGATTTGGACTTTGATTTAAATGAAACTTTTGATGCACTATGTTTAAACTATAGGAAAGTATGTGATGAAATCAAAGTTTTAAAAAGAACTATTATAGCTATTTTAACTGAAAAGGAAGCTTTACGACTTGAAAACACAATTTTGAGATCTGAGACTGACTCTATTTCTTGTTCGAAAAATGAAAGTGTTGTTTTGAAAACAATGCAATTGATTTATCAAATGCTTTGGAAAAGCTTGTAAAATGAAAACAAAGCCTTGACTTATTACTTGGTAGTCAAAGATGTATCTTTAACAAAGCTAGTATTGGTTTTGATCCTAAGAGAATATAAAAAGTTAACAAATTCTTTTCAAAAGGTGCATCATCTAGTACTAAATCTGTTGCATGCTTATATTGTAATAGAAAAAGTTCACTATGTCTTATCTTGTCCCTATAAGAAATATTCCATTGATTACACAAAATGGAAATGGATCTCCAAAGGATCAAAGGTTAAAAAACTTTATGAAACTGGACCCAACAAACATTAAGTACCAAATGCCAACGTGGAAAGTTTGTTTTATAGGTGCACTTGAGGGTCAAGATTAAAATAAGCAAATGGTACTTGGACAGTGACTATTCAAGACACAGGACAGGTGACAAAGAAAAGTTTTGTTCACTCAAGGCTAAGACAGGAGGTAATGTTAACTTTGCTGATAATAGCAAAGGAAAGATAATTGGTATTGGTGAGATTAGTAAGGATGTCTCTATCTCCATTGATAATGTATTGCATGTTGGTGGCTTAATGCATAATCTACTTAGCTTTAGTCAATTATATGATCAAGGTAGTTGTGTTATTTTTATTCACATAAATGCCTAATTGAAAACATAGATACAAAGAACATCATTCTCACATGCCATGAACTTGATAATGTTTACATGCTAGACTTTAATGATGTTAATATTTACAAATGCCAAATGCTTATCTGCCATTCATGAAAATAGTTAGTTATGGCATAGACAATTAGGTCATACAAACATTGTTCACATATCACCTTTATCAAGAAAAGAATTGGTTCTTGGTTACCAAGAATCAAGTTTGACAACATGAAAGTATGAAATGCATGCTAGTTTGGAAAATGAACAAAAAGCTCTTTCAAATCCAAAAATGTAATCTCTATTTATAGTGCTTTACAATTACTGCATATGTATTTAATTAGACCTATGAGCCATAGAAGTATGAGTGGTAAATAATATGCTTTTGTGATTGTAGATGATTATTCATATTATACATGAGTATTGTTTATTGCTAACAAAGATGAAGTATATACTTTATTCATTGCTTTTTGTAAAAAGGTTCAAAAAGAAAAAGTGTGGTATATCACAAGTATAAGAAGTGATTATGGGCATGAATTTGAAAATAAATATGTGATTGCTTTTTGTGAAGAGAACGACATTGATCAAAACTTCTTAACACCAAGATGTTATAACTCGAAACATAATATTCCATTGTCCGATAAATTAATAAATTATCCTAAAAATTTTCATAAATTTTTTTATATAAGTGAAGTAATAATAAATAAATATTTACTAGTATATAGATATATACATGCATATAAATAAGAATAATTATACATTAGGAATTTGATTGATGTTGATTTTAATCCTCTTTGACTTTATCTTATATACACTTTTAGATATTTGTGGATCATAATAATCACAAGAAAAGCCAAGTAGAATAAAAATATATAAACATGTGGGTATATACAATTATTTAAGAAATTATATGCACCACAAAAATCTTAACTTTTTGGACCACTATAACTTTTTCTTTTTTTTAATCTTGTTTGTACCTTTCTTACTTCACTTTAAGTCACCAACCTCTTCCTCCTCCAAAGTGTTTCACAGAAGCTGTTCTTGGTTACATGATTTCTCTGTATATTCCAACTCCATGAACTCTTAGAAAGTTATGAAAAATCAGCAATTAACCTCTTGAAGTGTACTTCTCTTTGCTTTGCCAAGACTTTGTCTTCACTTTAAACTCTTATTTCCTATAATTCTGGCCATGGCAACCTTACAATTTGGTTATAACTCCATTATTCTTACCATGGGTCTTCTTGTATGGTCAACGTAGGCTTTTTTCCTTTCAGAAGTAAAGAGCAGTTTTGGCAGCTCAACCTTCCTTTTAAGTGTGAAAGGAAAAGACTTATGGACAGCCACACCTTTATTTTGTTGTCCCTATTTTGGTGTAGCAGCCTTGAAGTGTTGCTTTTCTTCTTGTTTACTTATTAAAAGATTAAAAAAAGAGATGGTTTAAGCATATGAGGACTCACGACAATTAGAAAAAAAAGGTAATAAACTCTCCTTACCATGAGTTACTTGGAAAGTCGAAGGAGTTTAAATCACTCCCTAGCTCAAGCATTAAAAGGAGTTGTCTTAAGGACTAATGTTGATTTTATGGTGCTATTATAACAAGAGGAATAAATGTAGGAATTTTATTATCTTTGAACCTTAGATTAGTCAAGTTATATGTTAGTTTAGGAATTGTAATTTCTTAGTTTAAGTGAATGATTGAGAATTCCTTTTTAGTTTAATTAGGAAAGTTAGGAGAGTTAGTAGTAATGAATCAAAGGTTATTAACAATGAATATATATGGTAATTGATATGTATAATTATTAGAATTGGAAGTGTAAGACTCAAGTATAAATTAAGATGAATATGCTTTAAATTTAAAGAATCTTAGATAGCTTGAAATTTAATATTTCGAATATGTATAATTGCAATTGAGAAGTTTAATTAACTAAGATTTACTGATTAAGTTGTCAAGAGGAAATTATGATAATGAAATTTATAAACTCACCAATATTTGAATTGATGGTTTTTAGCTACAAGTCGTGTCCAGGAGACTCCAACACTTTCACAGTCTATACATAACGACGAGTCTCATTCTTGAACTTTGTGAGTGAATTACGTGTACTTTGGTTGCCAGATTATTATGTATATTTGAATATATGAGTTATATGGAAAAATAAACAAGTACAGTGTTTTAGTGAGTTATTTAAATTATGTTTGTTTGAAATTGTTTGTGGTTTATAAGGGTCAATGAAGTGAATTTTTCTACGAGATGATTTTTATTTTTGAAACTGAAATCTAGGTGCACCTAGGATATTCTAATTTGATATTCCGAAATATTCTAATTCTGATAAATGTTTTAAAAAGAATTGAGTACTCAGCCCAGGTGGGATGGATTGTGGACAAAGAATAAATTTATGTTGTGCGGGTGTGGAAATGTCCAGTATGCGAGACTGAGTTACTCGGTAACTCTTTGTTTGCTTTGAGTGTTTTCATTGTTTGCTTTGACTTGTGAATTTTAAGTATTTCAATTGCTTTGTCTTTCTTATGAATCATGGAAATTATGATTTTATGATAATTACAATTATATACATGTACTGTGAAATTAAAACATAAATATGGTTACATGTGATTATTAATGATATGTGTTCTTGTGCTTTGATTGATGCTGGTATTCTCAGGGTACATTGTTTGCTCACTGAGTTCGTGGGACTCACCACTCTTCTGTTATTATTTTTTTAGTAACAGGATTTCAGTATATAGCTTCAACGAGTTCATGACCTACCGATAGAGTATGACAAGGTATTTTTCAAGATCTCATACTTGAAGTCAATGATGAAAGTTTACAGTCACACTAGAGCTGTGATTTGTCTAATTTTGTGTTGTGTAATAGTCATTGTGATTTCGTGGTATGTAAACAGGATCATGTGGTTGTATTTTTGGGTATGTTCCATATTGCGGGGAACCTTTGTTGAATTTTCAATAAATGTTATGTGTTCAATAGCAAGTTTATATTTTTTATTTAATTCAGTAAAGTTTGCTTGGTTCTAAATATAATTGTTCAAGAGTTATATGTGTTCAGTTATGGTGAAGTCAAGATTATAGAGGTTTGGTTAACCAATCATCCGGACAGTCATGCCTTCGTGAAGGGTATAACAAGTTGTTATCAAAGCTTGAGTTAAAGGTCCATTACTACCAATATAGGATGTTGTTGCTTC
Source organism: Quillaja saponaria (assembly GCA_029379385.1). NCBI lineage: Eukaryota > Viridiplantae > Streptophyta > Magnoliopsida > Fabales > Quillajaceae > Quillaja > Quillaja saponaria. The sequence goes on along the minus strand of CM055608.1, from coordinate 20,493,871 downwards.
GTTTGCGTACGTTACCCAAAGTGTATATGGACTTAGTGACGAGTTCTAATTCATCCTGAAACTTTAAGTTGTGATCCTTTATTATACTACCCTTAGCTGTATACGATAAATGAGTATGGAATTTGTTTGTGTTTATTTAGACATGATGAGACATATTGGTCGTGTTGTGAATCGTGTAAAATAATAGAATATTGGCTTTGATAAGGAATTAACCAATCCTCAAGTGCCTTTGAAAAGAAATTTGGGTCATAGAAGATTATGGGTGACTTAGTTAAAAACTTAGTTTAGCAATAATAGTTTCAAGATACGTCCAATTATTAGAGTGGCGAAGTGGAAGCGTGGTAGGCCCATAACCCACAGTGTCTAGGAGCTAAAAGTGGATAAAAACTTAACGTGTGAGAAGTAATCAATGACGAATGTAAATAAACAAGTTCGTAAACTTCTTTTAGTAAAAATTATTTAGTATTATTATAAGAAACAAGAAACCACATGAAAAACTGGAGTTACTTTGAAACTAGTAAGAATCAGTTATTAGGACCAGAGCTAGTACAAGATGTAGTAGAAAAGGAACAAGTGATCCGTGACAGGTTACAGACAGCTCAGAGTAGACAAAAGTTGTATGCTGATAATCGTCGGAGACAATTGGAGTTTGAAGTAGAGGACCATGAGATTTGGTAAGGAAAGGCAAGCTATGTCCGAGATTTATTAGACCTTTTCAGATCTTGGATAAGGTTAGAGCAGTGGCGTACAGGTTGTTCCCCTGGATTTGGATAAAGTACAAGTACATCAAATATTTCATGTATCGATGCTTCGAAAATATTTACCAAATGAATCTCATATTTTATGGACTAAAGTAAATAAGAGTTTGTAACATTCTATTTGAAATTCAGGACAAATTTTAAGAGGGAAAAACTGTTACAACTTAAAACATAATATTCCGTTATCCGATACATTAATAAATTGTCCTAAAATTTTTCATATAATTTTTGTATATAAGTGGAATAATAATAAAATATTTACATGTATATAGATATATAGATATATACATGTATATAAATAAGAATAATTATACATTAGGAATTTGATTGATGTTGATTTTAATCCTCTTTGACTTTATTTTATATACACCTTTAAATATATGTGGATCATAATAATCACAAGAAAAACCAAGTGGAATAAAAATATATAAACATGTGGGGTATATACAATTATTATTTAAGAAATTATATACACCACAAAAATCTTCACTTTTTGTACCACTTTAACTTTTCTTTTTTTAATCTTGTTTGTACCTTTCTTACTCCACTTTAAGTCACTGACCTCCTCTTCCTTCAAAGTGTTTCATAGAAGTTGTTCTCAATTCCATGATTCCTCTATTTTTTCCAACTCCATGAACTCTTGGAAAGTTATGAAAAATTAGCAATTAACCTCTTGAAGTTTACTTCTCTTTACTTTGCTAAGACTGTCTTCACTTCAAACCCTTATTCCCTATAATTCTGGCTGTGACAACCTTACAATTTGGCTGTAACTCCTCCTCTATTCTTACCATGGGTCTTCTTGTGTGGTCAAGGTAGGCTCGTTTCCTTTCACTTTGTTTTGCTCATTATCTTGTAAGGGGTTATATGTGTATGGGTGTGTACAAGTATAACAAAAGAAAAGGGTTGTTGGACGGTGAGAGACATGCCCTATTTTGGCATGCTTTTCACCTTAAATTGCTGCCAACCAAGAGGGATATTCAGGCAGTGGAAAAGGTGGAACTAAGGAGCAATTTTGGCAGCTCAACCTTTCTGTTTAGGCATGAAAGGAAAAGGCTTATGGATAGCCACATCTTCATGTTGTTGTCCCCTGTTTTGAGACAGGAACCTTGAAGTGTTTCTTTTCTTCTTGATTTATTGTTAAAAGATTAAAAAGAGAGATGGTTTAGGCTCATGAGGAAATAGGGCAATTAGAAAAATAAAATAAAAAATAGGGCAATAAACTCTCCTTATCGTGAGTTACTTGGAAAAATGAAAGAGTTTAAATCACTCCATAATTCAAGCATTAAAAGGAGTTGTTTTAAGGACTAATGTTGATTTTATGGTGCTATTATAACAAGAGGAATAGATGCTAGAATTTTATTACCTTTGAACCCTAGCTCAATCAAGTTATATGTTAATTTAAGAATTGTAATTTCTTAGTTTGAGTAAATGGTTGGGAATTCCTTTTTAGTTTAATTAGGAAAGTTAGGAGAGTTAGTAGTAATGAATCAAAGGTTATTAACAATGAATATATATAGTAATTGATATGTATAATTATTAGAATTGAAAGTTTAATACTTAAGTATGTAAATTAAGATTAATATGCTTTAAATTTAAAGAATCTTAGATAGCTTGAATTTTAATATTTCAAATATGTATAAGTGGAATTGAGAAGTTTAATTAACTAAGATTTACTGATTAAGTTGTTCAATTGGAAATTATGATAATGATATTTATAAACTAAGCAATATTTGAATTGATGATTTTCAACTCTAGGTCATGTCAAGGAGAATTTGACACCTTCACAGTCTAGACAAAACGACGAGTCTCATTCTTAAACTTTGTGAGTAAATTATGTGCACTTTGGTTGCCAAATAATTATGTGTATTTGAATAGATGTGTTATATGGAAAATAAACAAGTGCAGTGTTTCAGTGAGTTATTTAAATTATATTTGTTTGAAATTGTTTGTGGTTGATAAGGATCAACAAAGTGAATTTTTCTCTGAGATGATTTTTATTTCCAAGATTGAAATCAATATGCACTAAAGATATTATCGTTTGCTCACTGAGTCCATAGGATTCACCACTATTCTGTTATTATTTTTTTAGTAAAAGTATTCCAGCATATTGCTTCAACGAGCTCATGACCTGCTGATGGAGTATGACAATGTATTTTTCAGGATCTCACACTTGAAGTCAAGAATGAAAGTTTGCAGTCACACTAGAGCTGTGGGATGTCTGATTTTGTGTTGTGTTATAGTCATTGTGATTTAGTGGCATGTAACAAGATCATGTAGTTGTATTTTTTAGCATATTCCACACTGCGGGGAACCTTTGTCAAATTTTAAAAAAAAATGTTATGTATTCAATAACAAGTCTATATTTTTAATTTAATTTTGTAAAATGTTTCTTGGTTTTATATATAATTGTTCAAGATTTAAATATATTCAGTCATGGTAAAGTTAAGGTTACAAATGTTTGGTTATCCAATTCTCGGGCCAATCATGCCTCCGTGAGAAGTGTGACACAAGAATAGCTAAACAAAATGGTGTGGTTGAGAGGAAGAATAAATCTTTACGAAAAATGGGAACGACACTATTAATTGAGAATAATTTGTCCAAAACCTTATGAATTGAAGTTGTCAATACCATGCTACATTATGAATTATGTGCTGATCAGACCAATTCTCAAGAAGACTTGCTATGAGCTATGTAAAGGCAGAAACCTTAATATATCATATTCAAAGCTTTTCTTATTGTCAAAGAATCTATACAAATTAAATTTGATGATAATGATGATGCAAAAGCCGCAAAAGCCGCAAATGCCAATGTTAGAAATGCAATACTCAGAATGTGACTGAAAAAAATAAAAAAAAATTATTGGTCAAGAACTAGCTTAACAATCTATACAAAAACAAGCTTCTAAAGAAGTTTTAGAGGAAACTCCAAAAGAAGAATTTAAAGTTGAAACTGGTCAAGAACCAGCTCAACAATCTAAAGATTGGAGAACTGTGAGACATCATCCTATTGATCAATTATTGGTAATTCAACCAAAGGAATTATCATACAAAAATTCTCATGCCCATTTAGCTTTTCTATCTCAACAAGAACCAAAGTGCTTTGAAGATGTTGAATTGAAATGATAAGTTCTAGATGCTAGCAATGCAAGAAAGATTGAACCAGTTTGAACGAAATAAGATTTGAAACTTAGTTCCTAAATCTGAAAATTGGTCAGCCATTGGCACTAAATTGGTATTGAAAAACAAAATGGACGGAAACATCATAGTGGTAAGAAATAAAGCAAGGTTAGTTGTCCAAGGCTATAATAAGGAAAAATGATTGATTTCGATGAAACTTATGCTCTTGTAGCTAGACTTGAATCTAACTTATGATATTTGCTTATGCTTGCTCTATAAATTTTAAACCTTATTAAAGGGATGTAAATAGTGCATTTTTAAATGATTTTATTGAGGAGAAAGTTTATGTTGAACAAACTTTAGGTTTTGAAATGCATGATTTTTCAAACCATGTCTATAAACTTTCAAAACTCTTTATGGTCTAAAACAAGCTCCACAAGGTTGGTACGAAAGGTTGAGTAAGTTTCAAATTAAGAATGATTTTGTAAGAGGATAGTTGATATAACATTATTTATAAAATCAAAGGGAAATGAATTTATCATTATACAAATCTATGTGGATGATATTATCTTCAGATCTACTAATTAAAGTTTGTGCAAGGGTTTTGCTAAGTGTATGCAGAGAGAATTTGAGATGACTATAATGGAAAAGCTCGATTACTTTCTCGGATTACAAATAAAGCAAACCAAATAAGGAATATTCATTTACCAAGCAAAGTATGCTAGAGATCTTCTCAAAAGGTTTGGTATTGATGTATTGATAACTCTAAAGAAATGAAAACTCCTATACACTCAACCACAAAACTTGACAAAGATGAAAAAGGTAAGCTTGTAGATAAGAAGATGTATTGAGGTATGATCAGATCACTTCTTTATCTTATTGTAAATAGACCCGACATTATGTTTATTGTATGTCTTTATGCTCAATTTCAATTCAGTCCAAGAGAATCTCATTTGATTACGGTGCAACAGATTCTAAGATATTTCATTAGAACTATGAACCTAGGATTGTGGTATCCCAGACATAGTACATGTGAATTGCTAGGATTCTCAAATGCTGACTTTTCAGGCTATAAGGTTGAAAGAAAAAGTACAAATGGTACTTGTCAATTTCTTGGATTAGCCTTAGTCTCATGGCATATCAAAAAATAGAATTTAGTAGCTCTGTCTACAACAGAAGTTGAATATAGTGTAGCTAAAAGCTGTTGTGCACAAGCTCTATGGATGAAACAACAGCTTCAGGACTATAATTTAAAACTTGATCACATTCTTATCAAATGTGACAACACTAATGCTATAAATTTGTCCAAGAATCCAGTTCAACACTCAAGAACCAAGCACATTGAAATTAGACATTATTTCTTAAGAGATTATGTGTAGTTCTTGAATTTATTGAAACAAATAATCAATTGGCCAATATTTTCACTAAGTCATTAAGTGAAAATAGATTTTATGCATTAAGGCGAGATCGGTAAAACAAACCCACTCTAACTTAGTGTCATTTTGTTTTAATCATATATATTTTTTGATAATACCTGGGCATGAGTGTTTGTGTTTGTTTTGTAGGTGCAGGTCCATCAAATTAAATGGAGAATATACGAATTATGGATTATTCTTGAACTCTGATTTTGAAATTCATAATTATGGATTAAACTCCTAAACTAAATTTGGAATTCAAAATTATGATTTAAATACCTAACTTAATAAAGTTGAATTAAATGCGCCAAAATCAGGCTTCCCCAAAAATAAAAAATTCTTTCTAATTTTTAATTCCACCAATCCCTCTACTCTTTTATTTAAACTATGTCTTCTCCTAGAATTTGAATTACACTATTTCCCAGTCATTCTCGCTCACTTCTCGATACCCAACCTCATAAACCCTTTCCTTTATAACAGAAGCCCTTTCTTCAATGGCAGCCTCCACCTATGGTATGAAAACCAATTAACCAAAAAGGAAAGCTACATTAAGCCTTCAAAAAAGGATTCCATTGACCTTGAAAAAACACCTTCTCCTCCAATACAATTCAAATCCAAAGAAAAATAACCAACGTCATCTTCTTATCCACATCCCTTAAAAAAAGCCTAAGATTTCACCCAAATTGAAGAAACCAAAGAAATCTCCAAAATCCAGAGTTCCAACTCTAGAACCTCCCTTTGAGAGCTCCAAATCTGAAAAGCTTGAGGATGATTTATGGAAGAGACTGAAGAAGCCGAACAAGAAGAGAAAGCATAGTTTTTGAAATAAAGCGACTCTCTGAGTCCAACAATTGATGCTACTGAAGTTGGAAAGAAAGCTGCTAGAACTGTAATAGAACAAGTAAACCCAGCAATCTCCGAAGCCATATCTGCAGACTTCGACCAAGTTTTTCTTGCTAAGTTTGAAAAAACTTAACAAGATTCTTTTAGTGCTTAAACTTTAATTTCCTCTATGATTAATAACTCAAGATTTTTAACTAGACCACAAAATTTCCTTTGACAAGTACTTTGTTGGAATGGGATGGCACAACTTTATCTCCTTAGATGTGCCTGTGTACTCTGAACTTCTCAGACCCCTGGAAATTTCTAAATAAGCCCCTATTACCCTCTTTGTCTATATGAAAGAAACACCTATATCTCTAACTGCTACTATATCCTCAAAATATCCTTTTTCTAGTAAACTAATTGATTTTTCCAAACTGAGAATCACAACCAAATGTTTTAACTATATGAGTGCTTCAAACGATGTTATTAGGAATGTTGATGTAACCAAAAATATTGTGTCATTACCTGGCATGCCAAAGTGCTTCACCATTTTATTTCTCACGCTATCACTCTTTGTAACTCATAACTTGGTTAGTAACTCTAAAGTTTTTATAATTTGTACATGTGCTTAGTATAGTTGAATTCAATTTGGTTTATGTCATCTTACACCATATAAGAACTTAGCGTAGTATGCCTAAAAGTAGCCTGCCTTATGGAATGATCATCACAAATATCTTAGAATTTTTTGAAATTCTATTAAAGGATGAGGATACTGATGTCAGAACTCAATATTTTGATGCTGATAATTTAAAAAAAATGGATATAGACTATTACTGTATTAAGGCTCCTGTCAAGCTAACTCCATCTGCCAGTGGTTCTAAGTTCCATGCTGAAACCTCCAGTCCTGTTACTCTTGTTATTAAATACATATTGTCAAGACTAGGCACTATACAGTACTCACCAGTTCCGATTGAAAGTAATCTTGTGTCGTTCAAACTTGATGCTTGAAGATTGCATGAGTCTACTACAACCCCCAATACCAACCCTTTTAATTTTCTAATGAAGTTTCCTGAATATTTTTTTTTTCATTTTTGTTTTTTGATGATGCTAAAGGAGGAGAAGAACTAACCTTATCCCACCTTCTTTGAAACAAGGGTGAACAATTTTATTTTTTCTTAGTCTATATACTCAACTCAACTCAACTCAACTAAGCCTTATAATCCCAAACTAGTTGGGGTCGGCTATATGAATCCTTTTCCTCCATTCGCATCGATCCAAGACAACATTTTCATTAATTCCTAGCACAGCCATATCTTTCTCGATGACTGCCCCCCATGTAAGTTTCGGTCTTCCCTTTCCCCGTCTAACACCTGGCACCTGGACCAAGTCACCTTGCTTAACTACTACGTCCATTGGCCGACGTTGGATGTGTCCAAACCAACGTAGACTATTCTCCTTCATTTTCTCCTTAATAGGTGCTACTTCTACCTTCTTACGAATCTCCTCATTCCTTATTCTATCCTTTCTTGTATGTCTTGTCATCCATCTCAATATTCTCATTTCGGCTACTCCCATCTTATGCGAATGTTGCTTCTTAACTGCCCAACATTCGGTACCATACAGCATAGCTGGTTTCACTACCGACTTATAAAATTTAGGATCACATAAAACTCCCGAAGCACTTCGCCACTTCACCCACCCTGCCTTAATCCTATGGTTTACATCATGCTCAATTACACCATCTTTTTATATAAATGACCCTAAATACTTAAACACATCCTTTGTACGGATTGTCTGACCATCTAAAATTATATCATTCGAGCCTCCTTTAGTTTCATTGAAATTACACTCCATATATTCAGTTTTTGTCCAACTCAATCTAAGGCCTTTAGATTCTAACGCGTTCCTCCACATTCCTAGTTTAGAATTTAAACATTCCCTAGTTTTATCTACCAACACGATATCATCGGCAAACAACATGCACCATGGAGCCCTATCTTGAATATTATAGGTAAGTTCATCGATGACTAAAGCAAATAGGTAAGAACTTAAGGATGAACCTTGGTGAACACCTATCGTGATCGGGAACTCTCCAGTCATACCATCTACAGTCCGCATCCTAGTCATTACTCCCTCATACATATCTTTAATAACTTCTACATATTTAGTTGGGACCTTTTTCTTCTCGAGTACTCACCATAAGACTTGTCTTGGCACTTTATCATACGCTTTTTCTAAATCAATAAAGACCATGTGAAGATCCTTTTTCTTTTCTCTATATTTCTCCATTAATCTCCTAAGTAAAAAAATAACCTCCATTGTATATTTTCCTAGCATAAAGCCAAATTGATTCTCAGAAACTAAAGTCTCATTCCTAAGCCTATGCTCAATCACTCTCTCCCACAGTTTCATTGTATGGCTAATAAGTTTTATACCTCAATAATTCGAACAACTTTGAATATTTCATTTATTCTTATAAACAGGGATCAACGTACCCTTCCTCCACTCATCTGGCATTTTCTTGGTTACTAAAATCTTGTTAAAGAGATTTGTAAGCCAAGTTACTCCAATATCTCATAGGCATCTCCAAACTTTAATTGGAATATCATCTGGGCCCAATGCCTTACCATTCTTCATCTTATGCATAGCTTCTTTAACCTCCTGAGCTCTAATCTGATGAACAAATCAACGGTTCGTATCATCAAAGGTTTTATCAAGGTCTCCAAAATCACCCCTTGACTCTTCATTAAATAAAGTATCGAAATAAGTTCACCATCTCTCATTAATCTCGTCTTCCTTAACTAAAACCCTATTAGCCTCATCCTTAATGCACTTAATACAAATTAGGTCTTTAGTTCTTCTTTCCCTTTGCTTGGCAATCCTATAAATATTTTTCTCTCCATCCTTTGTCTCTAACTTTTGGTAAAGTCCTTCGCAAGCCTTGTCTCTAGCTTCCCTAACTGCTTTCTTAGCATCTTTTCTAGCTTGTCTAAAACATTTATTATTATCTTCATTTCTACACTTGTGTAATCTTTTATAACACTCTTTTTTAACTTTAATAGCTTGTTGAACTTCTTCATTCCACCATCATGTCTCCTTAGTCAGAGGTCCACGTCCTCTACTTTCTCCTAACACCTCTCTAGCCGTATTCCTGATACGACTCGTCATCTTATCCCAAATCATGTTAGGCTCACCTTCCACCCTCCAAGGATCACCCTGTAACATTTTATCTTTAAAAAAAGCCATCTTCCCTCCAATCAAATTCTACTATATAGTCTTAATACACTTATTACTTCTATGCTTTTGCTTCCGCCACTTAACGCCAACATCGACAACCATAAGTTTATGCTGAGACACTAAACACTCGCCGAGTAAAACTTTACAATCCTTACAAACTGCTCTATCAACCTTTCTAGTCAGAACAAAATCTATTTGGCTCTTATTCAGCCCACTACTAAAGGTGATTAAGTGCGACTCTCATTTCTTAAAAAACGTGTTAGCTAAAATCAAGTCATACGCAACTGTAAAATCTAAAATAGACTCTCCACCCTCATTCCTAACACCATAACCATATCCTTCATGTACGCACTCAAAACCCTCGTTAGTACTTCCTACATGACCGTTCAAATCAGCACCAATAAACAATTTCCCACCTAATGGTACTCCTTGAACTATCTTCTCTAAATCATCCCCACAAGCCTTCTTAATAGATTCTTCCAATCCTATTTGGGGAGCATAGGCGCTAATGATATTAAATGCCTCCTCGTCTTTCATCAATTTCACTAAAATTATTCTATCACTTTTCCTCTTGATTTCAACAACCTCGTCCTTTAAATTTCCATCTATAATAATCGCCAATCCATTCCTATTTCTAATCTTACCGGTATACCACATCTTGAATCCTGTTCTCTCTATCTCTCTAGCCTTTTCTCCTACCCACTTAGTTTCTTGCAAACAAGCAATATTAATCCTTCTTCTACTCATAGTATCTACAAGCTCTCTCAATTTACCAGTAAGAGTCCCTATGTTCCAAGTAGCTATGCGAATCTTATCCTGGACTACCTTCTTTACCCGCACCCGCCTTCGATGCGAGAACCCTTGCTCATTTTGCACCACACCCGGGCGCCGATGTGGCGCGCCACTAAGGATGTGACAACCCAACCCTTGCTCATTTCTCACTACACCCGAGATCCGATGCAGCGCGTCACTAAGAGGGTTATGCCCCAACGAATATTCGGTAGGATTTATCGTCATAGGGTTTGACTAGTTTTACGCTGGCCGTCAACCTATATCAACCCTCCTCCTTTATCCGGGCTTGAGACCGGCAGAGTAACCTCTAGCAGAGTTTTTCTTAGTCTATATAACTAGGATAATTAAAAATGATTTTATTTTATTTATTTTTGTTGGCATGCATAATTAGGATTAATAATTCTACTGCTTTACTTTTAACTGCATGTGATTGAATAGTGTTTTATCCATATTAAAGTATCTTGAGCTTTCATGCATAGATCCTTCTTACTTCCTAACTCTGAGGCTTAGATGTAATATCTCTTATGCTTAAATTGTTTTAAGCTCTGATGCTTAAAAATACCAATATAGCTATGTTACTGCTATGAATATATTATACTTATATCTTATGCAAGTTCTAATGGTTTAAGCTCTAAAGCTTAAAAGTACATTTCACAGATTGATTCGATACTATAAAACATTCTTTTAACATTTATGTCCAAGAAGAAATTATGAAATCAATCATGCTTTGATGCATAATATCATTGCTTCAAAATTTATGCTATGATACATGATATAACTGTTTAAATAGCAGTCTGTGCTTACAACTGCCCAAAAGTAGTGTGGAAGAGAGTTTTCACTTAACGTTGTTCTAACAATCCCTTGAAGTGTTATGTTCTTCCTTTCACCTACTTCATTATGTTGTATAGCTCTTGGAGCTGAAAATTATGCTCAATATCATTCTCAATACAAAAATCATTGAATATAGAATTTTCAAATTCTTTTCCATGATCACTTCTAATTTTGAAATGAGTAAAGATTTTTCATTTTGAACACGTTTGCAGAAAGTTTTGAAAACTTTGAACGCATTACTTTTATGGGCAAGCAAAAATACCCCAAGTAGATTTGGAGTAATCATCTATGACAACAAAAGCATATTTGCTTCCATTAGTGCTAGTAGTTTATGTAGGACCAAAATAATTCCAGCAACCTTAAAGTTGAAATAACATTTTTACTTTTAAAAAAGGTTATGATGTATTTTTCAAAGTGACATGCATCATACAACTTCTCAATATCATAATTAATCTTTGGCCGGCTAGTAACTTACTTTATAGTTTAGATTTAGTATGCATACTTGAATGACCAAATCTTTTATGCTAGAGCTCAATTGAGTTATGTATGGCAGTAAAATATGTATTTTCTGAAAGCTTACTTAAAAATACTAAATATAAATTATTTCTTTTTTGTCCCACAAACTTTAACAACATGAATGTTTACCACTTAATAGCAATTTAATTCAAAAATGATTTTTTGGCATGTATCACAAAGCTAAATGATGCTTAACAAGTTGTGTTGAGTCCATTGACAAACAAAACAAGTTCAACTATATAGTTATCATTGTCAATGTTATATATTTCTTCAATCTTTCCTTTGCTCTTGTCTCCAAATGTGACAAACTCATTATTGCTTGTTTTTAGGAAGTTGAATTTATCATTCTCTCCAGTCACGTGTCTTAAACATGCATTGTCAAGAACCCATAAGAACTCTTCCTCCTTTCCTTTGAAACAAACCTCGTCAACTGCTTGATCACTTGATTAATCATCAATTATCAATTCTGTCAATTGATCATCTGCAATTGTTGAATAGCTAGTAGATGAGTCAGCTGAAGTCATAGGAAATACATTAACTTCTTCTTCCTTGTAGTTGTCTTCATTTGAGATGTCTAAGTGATCACTTCACATGGTATCTTTCCATTTATTTTTAGAGTGTGAGTTCAATTTCTTTCTTTTTGGACACTAATTCTTCGTGTGCTTAGGTTGCATAAACTCAAAGCAACTAAGAGCTCTTTCTTTCCATCTTTGAACTTTTTTCTACTATAATCCTTTCTAAATGGTCTTCTTGATGACCCTTTCTTAAGGAATCTTTTTAAATTCCTAATGTTTATTGTCATGTCATCATCTTTTTTAGCAGATTCATCACATCTTTAGAGTCTTTCGGTGTAGCTTTGAAGTCTACAACTTTACTTTTCTAATGTTTTCATTAGCCTCTTCTTCATCTTTTTCTTGCATTTTATTTCTAAAGTTATGATTTCAAGGTTCATGAGTTCTTTGTCTTCCATCTCTTTGGTAGACAACTAAGGATTTTCACCATCATTTCTTCATTTGTATAAGTTTTTCCAAGTCATTTTTGGTGCAATGATGATGTTGGTGAATCTCAAAAACATCTCAAAAATAGTTTCATCATCTTTCATTTTAAACTCTTCATAATCATGTACAAGCATATTTATTTTGGAACTTTTTTACATGAGTTATACCCTCGTATAATGACAATATTTAGTTCGTACCAAATTTCATTGCCTAATTCACAACCAGAACATCTGTATTAAATTCATTTGCATCTAATGTACAAAACAAGAGTTTCATTAGTTTAGCATTGAGTTTATCCATTTCTATTTCTTTATCATCCCATTTAATCTATCTTTGGAAATTAATCTTCCTTTAGTATTTTTTACCATTGGGAGATAATTGAACTTGATTGCATTATAGGCATCAAAATCAATATTTTGTACAAAGATGCTCATTTATATCTTCCAATAGTCAAAAATTTGACCATATAACAGGTGAGGTATTGAAGAAAACTGACCCTCACCAAGTGTGATACTTGTGCTTGCCATAATAAAAAAATTTCACATAGTTTGTTAAAACTTTTAAAAAATGCAATATGTAACCTGCTCTAGTACCAATTGCTAGTTCAAATAAGAAAACTAGAAAGGGGATGAATAGTTTGGTTTATAACAATTCTGTAAAAGATTAAAATAAATGAACTAATGAAAAAGATAAAAAGAGATACAAGATATACGCGGTTCAGCCATTGGCCTACTCCACAAGAAAATAGTATTATTTTTATTTTATAGCTATGTATGAAGCTCACTCACTCACTCATTTAGAATATTAGAGCCTTCAATTTATAGGTTTACAAGACAATCAAGGTCATAGAATTAAGGCATAATTATAGCTACTCATGTCTATAATTATTTTTATAATTATGCCTTAATTCAACCAATTACAACAATCATATAATTACCTTAATAATTGGGAGTTATTGATGATATGATTGGGATAGTCAACTAATTACAATTAATCATAATAATTATCTTTAATACTCCCCCGCAAGATGAATGTTATTTGAATAATATTCATCTTGGACCATAAATGATGAATGTTCCTTGTCTTTATCTTTTTCCTTCTCTTGAAATGATTACAAACTGTCATAAGTCATGATGAAAGCGATGTCTTACTGTCCTCTTTTGGTGTCTTACTACAATGCAAAACTCAAAACATTTCTTATGGGGTTATTGTTGCACCTCCATGAGAATGTCGGTTGAGATAATCCAAAGATAGTGTCACACAGTTCTTGCTGGACTAAAAAGTGACATGAGAGTCTTTGACAATAAAATCCATTAAACTGCAGCTACTCATGATCAATTTACTCGTTAGAGCTTTTGAGGCTCTGATACCATGTTGAAATTTAAAAATAAACGAGAGAAATTGAAAACTAAAGAAAGGGACACAAAAATATATATGGCTCAACCATTGGCCTTCTCCCCTGGAGGAGAGTATTATTTTTATTTCATAGCCATCAATTTATAGGCTTACAAGACAATCAAGATCTTAGAATTAAGGCATAATTATTGCTAATCGTATCTATAATTATTTTTGTAATTATCCCTTATTTCAACCAATTACAACAATCATATAATTATCTTATTAATTAGGAGTGATTGATGATATGATTGTGATAATCAACTAATTGCAATCAATCATAATAATTATTGTTATAACCCTTACAATCCGATAATGAAAAATTGAGTTTAGACACAATGGTTAAATTTATGTTATCAACTAAGCAAGTTAATTAAATAAGTGTATAGTTAAGCTAGTTTTCATTTGATATTTTAGTATGACTTTAGTGTACATTTAAAAAAAAAATTTATTTATTTGCTCTCGTAAAGTAAGAAACATTATGGTCAAGTAAATTCAAGTTTATATATCAAAATTTAATCTCCACCATAAGTAAATTAAATAAATAAACAACATAATTAACACATGTATAGGTATATATACAAAAGTACAACTAAGAATAATTTTGAACCACAATTTTAATATATCTATATAACAAGAATTTACATATACCACAAGTTATATGATTATTGACTTTGATTTTATTTTTTCCTTCCCTTTTCTTGCCTTGACCGATTTTAACTTTTCCCTGTATTAGTTTTTCCTTTTTATTTTCTTTCACTATTCTTTCCCTCAACCACCAACTTCATCTCCATTTTATCCCCTGAAAATTTTTCTTCTCCTTCGTGAATGTTCCTTAGGACGGTGGCAGCTTTGAGTCCTTTTGTGTTACTGTTTCCTCCTTGCGTGGCTGGGTGATGAAGCAGCCTTGATGTAAACACCCTTGCTCTAGTCTTCACTCTTGTAACAGCTGTAGTCATGGAGGAAGGGAGGAAGGCATAAACCAAAACGATTGTGTGGTGGTGTTGAAGTTCAGCCGAGCTTCAATGTGGTTTTCTTCATCCTGTTCATGCTGCTGCTCCCCAAAACCGTTCTAGTTGGTGTGGAACAGCCTAGGATCAAGTTATAGATCCATATCGGCCCTTACTCACCATGGCAGCTAGTAAAAAAACCAAACAGTAGACATGTTTTGACTACCAGCAGCCACTAAGGAGCACCCATCCCCTGTTTTGGACAGTTGCTGAATTATTTTTTTCTTTCCTTCCCTTGCCCATCTAGTTTGTGGTGAATTGAAGGGTGTTGGCACCATGGTGAGCAGTAGGGGACGTTCTTGCTAGAGGTGCTGTAGTTGGACTTGCTTCCTTTCTTCCCTTGGTTGTAGTTCACGTTGAAGGAGGTGGGTATGTTCCAGCTACAATTTAGGCAGCAAGACAGCAACATCCCTGTTCTTGGATGTTTAGGACAGCAAGTCAGCAATACTCCTGTTCTTTGACAGCTGGGTTTATGGTAAATGTCAAGCTATTTCCTTGTTTTCTTTTTGGTTTACATGCTATATTGTTGATGTTGATTAAGAGGTTAGATAATATGTTGGGGAAGTTGTGAATGATAAGGACTTAGAGCTAGGATTTCTTTTGATTGTGTTAATTAAAGATTTGAAATTTAGGATGTTGGGAACAAGAATTAATTATGAGTTAAGTTTGAACCATAAAGATTGATGTGGGCTATTGTGAAACCTTTGTGATTTAAATATTGTTAGTATATTGATTAATTGGAATTATTTCACATTGATTAACATTGGAATTGTTAGCATTGTTAAACTGATATAGAATAGTGATTAAATTGGATAAGTATACATATATATACATTCACATTAAGGGAAATAATTTATGCACCCAAGGTGTTTGATAAAATGTTTACAAGAAAACTAAGTAGAACTTTGTAATTAAAACTTGGTAAATGTAAGTCTTGATGGCTAATTGTTTTAAAATTTTGAATAAAAGTTCCTAACAAGAGCAAAAGGTTGGCGGATATATTGAGTTAAGGAGTGAATGAAAGTGAGTAGTGGATGTGGTCAAATGAATGTTAGTTGGGAATAAAGTGTGAAAAATGAGAGTTAAGTGGTTTTGAAGGGGTGCAGGGGACAGATTTCGTAGGTAACAAAAATTTGGTATTTCAATTACCTTCGGGGCAGAATTAAATTAAGAGTTCAAAAGATAAAATTTAGCTTATGGTCTTGAAATGTTTTCTACAAAATTTCATAGCTTGGTTACAAGTATGTTCTGAGTTAGAACTGTTAGACTCCAGCTAGTTCACACAGGATTTTTAGTGCCCTGTTTTCAGTTTATGTAAAGAATTGAGTGGGTTCAGGACAAATTTTAGGAAAAGTTTACAAATAAGAAAGATAAATTCACTTGTCTATTAACAACCCCGATAAACGAAATAGGATTTCATTTTTTTTAGAGAAAGTTATGTTCAATTAACTAAGGTTAGGTCAAAGCTGTCAAAATCTTGTGTTTTGCAAAATTTGATGCAACTTCAAAGAATAAACTGTATTAATATAAAAATCCAAAAATTATAAATGATATACCATTATAAATCTACATGTGTCTAGTATTTTATAAATTTTACGAAATTGGATTTGGAATTTGCTAGAGAAAGATATGATCGTTAAAGTAGACACTAGTCCAAATCCCAAATTTGTACAGTTTCAACATCTCTAACTCACTAAGTGCTTTCTATCTTTTCTATTGATTTCTTCTACCCTATGTATTGTTAAGACATTTAAAATGTCTCTTTATTATTCACCTTATCATATAAAGTATAATTCATGCTACTTGACATGTAAGAACTTAATAGAAAACTTTCATAAAGAAACTTATACAAGTTGAGTAGAAGCTTAGTAATTAAAATATTATAACAATCCCGTATATGAACTAAGTATTATTTGGGAATATGAATTCCAGTTCTGGATTCTAATGTGGACGTGATAAGACTCGTGGATGCAAGTGTGAGTGACGAATGGAATCGCTTATTCGTGAATGGTTAATTGTTACCTTTAAGAGCTAAATTATTATGTTCGATTGTATGTGTATTTAAATAAATGTGCTAGTGCAATATTTTAGTGAGTTAGTTGTATTATGCTTGTTTGAAATTATCTGTGGTTGATAAGGGCCAACACATGAAAATTTTTCTAAGAAATTATTTTTATCTCCGAAATTAAGATCCAGGTGCACCTGGGATATTTTGATTTAAAATCATGAGAAACTCTGATTCTGATAAATGTTTTTTTTTTTAACTGAGTGCTCAGCCCTAGTGAGATGGATTGTGTACGGAGATCAATTTGTTATGCGGCGCGTAAATGCCCGGTAAGGGGTGATAATGTTGTGTGGGGCTGAGTTACTCGTTAGCCCTTTGTTTGCTTTGTATGCTTTGATTGCTTTAATTAATTTGTGACTCTATGTATCATGCAAATTATGAATTTATAACATTTACAAGGTATACATGTAATGTGAATTAAGATATGAATAATGTTACATGAAGTTATTATATATGTTATACGCTTGTGTTGTGTGATGCTAGTACCCTTTAGGTACGATTTTCCACTCATTGAGTTTGTAAGACTCACCCCTCTTTTTGTAGTTATATTTTTTTTAGTAGCAAGACTTCAAATAAAGTTAACTACTAATATGAGTTTCGCTGAGAATTTGACGACAAGGTATTCCTCGAAATCTCATACTTGGAGTCAAGGATGAAAGTTTGCAGTCACATTAAAACTGTGGGTCTCAAATTTGGTATGATGTAATATTTTATTATTTGTCTTATTGATGATGTCAACGGAGCGGAGCTCCTTATTGTCTTTGTGTTGTTGTTGTGTAAAAAAAAGAGTTTACAGGATTGTACTTTAAGGCATGTTCCATAATACAAGGAACCTCTACCAAAATTTTCAGTAAGTTGTGATTTGTTCAATCAGCAAACTTTTAATAGAGTAATGGTCGTTTCTTTATTTGAGTCAGGGTTACCGAGGTTTGGTTACCATTCCTTTGGCCAGTCATGCCACCTTGAGAAGTGTGACAATTATCTTTAATAAAATCTTGTTAAATTAATTTTTCCTTTCAAAACTAAGTATACAATGGACAATTGAAACAAAACAAAAGCAAAAACAAACAGATACATTAATATTTGTAGTGGTTCACCAGATAGGCTTAGGTAGTCCATTCCTCAAGATTTCACTTAATTGTTTCACTACCACTAATTATACCAGGGATCAGAACTCTTTACAACAATTAAACTTTAAAGTATCAATCAGTCTTCTTTAGTTCCAAATAAATCATAAGTATGATTTTAAACTTCACACTAAATTACCTCACCTGTGTTTTTGCTCAAGGAAGAAGAAATTCAACTCATATGAATTTACTCATTCACAAAGTCTAAGATCTTTAAATGAGATTTACAAAGAGCTATAAGATATGAAAGTTAAAACTCTCTACAGTACTAGATTGTGATAACCTGTATTTTGTTTCAATTGTGTCAAATTAATGACCCTGAAGTTTCAAGTAAATGTTTTGAACTGGCTAGAATAACTTAGCGAGCTCTAAAATAAATTTTTGAGCATATTTTTAAGTCGATAAAAATTATTTTACTATTTTACCATGATATTATTAATGACAAGATAATTATTTTCATGTATGTCTATATCTATTATTTATGAACTTAATGTATAATTATTTCCGCTGTCCTTATCATTTTTTTCTCTTTTCTTCACACCCAAGTACGCCCATTCTTACTTTCATTTTTTATTTTTTTGTTTCTTTCTTGTGTCTTGGTCAGACTACATCCACTTCATTTCCTTTTACTTTCAATATTTTCCTTCCTTTTTTTTTTTTTTCTCTCTTCCTCCTTACCCGTGCATCATTTTTGCATCTCTTCTTCTTCTTCTTCTCCTCTAAGGCAGGTGCAAGTCTCCCCACTTCCATCTGAAGATCAGCCATTTTTCCCTCTTCGAAACCCTCCAATCATCCTTCAATTTCTGCTCCAAAACAGCCCCAAAATTGTGCATGAATTTGGCTCAATTTCAGTCCCTTTTTGGGATGAATTCCATGGCTATTCCAGCTCACTTTCCCTTCCATTTCTGCACTATTTTCCCTCTTTAAGACCTTCCTAAACTCCCTCAAAGATTGCCTTTCTTCATCCTCCAAAGAGCCACCATAAATCAACCAAAACAGAGCATCTACAGTAACTCGTATGCCCAAAAATTTCAGTTCGTTTTTGCTCTATTTCCAGCCACTTTAGGTGGTCATTCAAGCTCCAAATTGCAGCCAATTGAGGGCCATTTCCAGCCACTTAATGCAGCCACTCTAACTCCCCAATTTCAAGACACTTTGGAGCCATTTTCAGCCACCATTGCTACACATTTTTCAGCTCAAGTCCAGCTCATTTTTGGAAGTGTTTCCAACCACTTCTAACTGAAATTTCAGCTCTTAATTGACACCCAAAGTACCCAAGTCAGCAAGGTAAATTAGTAGCTTGTTGATCCTTCTTGTACTCTTGAATTTCCTTGCATTAAAATAAGTTAATTCCTTTGCTTGTGAACTTGGAAATGCAAATAAAATTGTGTTCTCGACTCTAATTGTGGATTGTTTGAATTGTCATTTGATTTCCTCAAATTGGAAACTCTAGCCTAATCTTACTTATTGGAATTTCCATGAATTAAGTCTTAGTTATTTGCGTGGGTGTTTGGTTGTGAAAATTTAATTAGAAGAATGTCATTTTTGGTGTTGGATTGTTGGTTGGGAAAAAGATGCAAAAATTGTGTAAAAATCAAGTTTTGAGATTTTTGAGTTTTAAGTTGTTATAAGTATTGGAAATGGATTTTTGTGTTGATTTGGATAAATGGAAAATTTTAAAACATACTTTGAAAATTGTTGGATTTGAAAAATTATTGGAATTATCTATTTTTGTTAGTTTGCAAAACTTTAAGAATCTTGGTATTTAGCATATGTTTTTAGCTATGGTATATCTATATACTTTTTGTTTTGAGCTCACTAAAGTTAATTTAGCATATTTTGCCCACTTTCGTAATTTGTTGGATTTGAATATTTGCTTACGGGTTAAAATGCGTTATTTGGAGTTAACTTTGAATTTGGGTTTTGTGATGAACTCATTATTCCTATTCTAATGGTTACGTCCTTTGGTTTCTAAAACTCTTATTGATTTTTATTAACCCATTGAGCGACTTTCAGTTCCCAACATTCTTGGAAGCTTTGCTTGTACTGTAAGTGGATAGTGCCTAGTGTAGTGTTTTCATCATATGCACCACATGCATCACTAATATTCAATTCTGAAACTACTTCTTGAGTGACTTTCAGTTCCCAACATTCTTGGAAGCTTCGCTTGTACTGTGATTGGATAGTGCCTAGTGTAGTTTTTTCATCATATGCACCACATGCATCACTAATATTCAATTCTGAAAACTACTTCTTGTATAAACATGTTTTACTTAAATTTGACTTAAGAGATTTCAAGCTTTTCAAACTACCTTTTAAGTAAACATTTTTGAAACCGTATTTAAACTAATAAATGTTTTAAAGACCCTTTTTGAATCACTTATGCTTATATGGATATTGTTATCTATTACTTTACATTCTTGAACATAGTCATCGGGTAGGCATTTTAACTTTTCATCCTCTTGTATTTGATAAGTTTCATTGAATATATGTTTTGAATAGTTTTGAAATCAACGTTGCTATGTGGAAGGAAAGTTAATTTATGTTATTTTGGACTATTGACACACAATTGTATTTGACTTTGGATTTCATTCTCTCTTATTTGACAAGTTTCATTGGACATATGTTTTGAATAGATTTGAAATCAATATTATCAATTGAAATGAAAGTTGATTTATGTTATTTTGCCTATTGACGTACAATTGTATTTGACTTTGGATTTCAACCTCTCTTATTTGACAAGTGTCATTGGACATATGCTTTGAATAGATTTGAAATCAATATTGCTACTTGGAAGGAATTTTGATTTATGTTATTTTGACTATTAGAGTACAAGTGTATTTGACTTTGGATTTGATGGAATTATTTAATTTGGAAAGTAAATATCGGATGTTGTTATTTGGATAATGATGTTGGAAAAATGTTTTTTGCTGAGATTGTTTTTATGGAATGGTACTTGTCAGAACATCTTACGCTAACAAGGTATGGTTAGCTTATGTGCACATAGTATTTTGGATATGGACCTAGTTAAGGAGGGATGCCCTAACCTCATATGCAGGCCAACATACATGGTAATGATTTGTCACATCGTAACTTAAGGGGTTAGTGTTTTGTATTCACATTGCAGCCTAAGGGGTTAACGTTTTGTATGAATTGACAGATTTGAACAGTTCTAAAATTGTATAATTTTTAACTATGATTTTCATGAAATGATTAAGACAAATGATTGCTCACGTTTCTTGAGATTTTTGTTATACTTCTTTTACCAAATGGTTATTGGAAATTATTAAATCACTTTTCTTATGTTCAGTTTGATAGTTTTTATAATATACAATGCCTACAGATGCTTTTTGTAACATGGTTGTGATAAATGGTTTATTTACTATGTTTAAAGATTTTGGTTATAGCCATTTCACCAAATGGTTGTTAACAACAAATTATTGCTTACATTTCAAATTCATTATTGTATCCTTATTGAAACTGATTATTGATAAATTATTTGTGCCATGGCTTGTTCCCTGCCTTATGCATTACTATCTACTCACGGAGTCTTTGTGACTCACCCTTGTTAGTTTAAATGTTTTGGTTTCAGATAGTTGAGATCTTAGAATTCAAAGCCTTTTGTCGAGGAACGTGTCCACTTAAAGATTCTCTTTTTGGTATACCCAGCCTTTGTTTTGGCTTTAGTCTAGTTGTATTGAAACTTACTGTATTCAGGATAAATGTATTTGTATTTGTATTTAGACTCCACTGCAACCATATTCTAGGATTTGCTTTTGGTTATAGATGGCCATTTGTGGATTTTACTATTATTCTATCAGGTTTATAAACTCTTTAATATCCAATTTTTAGACAAAATATTGCAGTTTTGTTTCGTTTTTTAGAATCTTTGTAGGCTTGTTTGGCTCACGATGGGCCTATGTTCACCCTAATTCATTCACCGGTCATGGCCTGGTTTTAGGTCGTGACAATCAGTAGGATGCAATATGAAAGTTTAGCTTTAGGAATTCTCAAGATTGATAGCAGAAGGTTTTATTCAAATTTTTTGATTAAGAACTCTTAAGAACTATGTTTCTTAGGTTGCCTGATTAAGCTTTGTAGACTTGCTTTAACATTATAGTCATTTCTCAATTGGAAAAGACCCAATGAAAGAGTTTAGATTAGAGAAAACACCTTGAAAAAGGCCTTTGAGATTGGTTTAGAAAATTATTTCCCATTTTGGTGAAACCTGTACTGTTATGTGCGTTTTTGGCTCTGTGTAGGCTTTTGTGTTAGGTTTGACTTTGTTCAAATCCAAGACCAGACATATCATGTTTATGATAAACTAGAAGCAAGTTTGGTAAGTTGATAGAATACTTGAGATTCAACATATAAGTGTTGTTCAGTTGATTCTGGAACAACTGTTGTCCTTTGTGAGCTTTGGTGAGATTCAATTAGTTGAGCTTCAACTGACTAAGTGCTTGGATCTTCAGGCAGATGACCTTATAATGAAATGGTGTGTTTAATCTTTGAGCTCTTCATTTTGACATTCAACACTCCTGGAAGCTTCAATAGATTACCTTTTAATGAAACGGTGCATTAATCCTTCATGTCTTCATTTTGATATTCTGCTGTATGTGTTTCAGTGGAGTGCTTCTACAATGGTGAATCAACTTCAACAGAAAGTTTCTGTAGCAGAATATGAAAGTTTAGGCTCTTGAAAAGAACAAACATTCTTCATGTCAAACATAGAGATTGATAGAATATGAAAGTTAACGCTTAAAGAGTTCTCAGATTGTTTTGCAAAGCTTGATCGAGAAGATGGCACAAATGTTCAATTTTAAAAACTTGTCTCTTTCAGTTATTTCTTCAAGCTTCATCGGCTTGACTAAAATGTAGTTGTTTCTTAGTTGAAAAGACTTGTTGAAGTGTTTAGATGAAAAAAAAAAATCTTAAAAATCACCAATGTTATCTGCATTAAAGCATTTACGTTTATATGATCTACGCTGAGTGCAAACATAGGTCATAATCTGCATATGCAATTAGTAAACGCAAATACTATATTTTCTTGGTAGTGGTGTGGTCAAGAAAATTTGTATCATAAGGTAATTAGAATTAGTTGGGGAATTGAAGTTAATTTGGAATAAGTGAATCTAATTGGGATGATACAAAATGATGGAGTGCAATCAAATATTTTGTGATTAATAAATTATTGTTTTGTTATTAATATTTAAATATATATATAATTTTAATTTAAAATTTACTATTCAAATAGAAATAAACGCACCATTTAATTTTTTTTCTTTTTGTTTTTCCACTAATCAATGGTGAATAAAAATAGACCAAGACATCTAAAAAAAAAGTTTATATGACCATTAACGAAACTTTATTTTATATTTGTTTAATTCGTTTAACATCGTGGATGCATTATAACAAAAGTATCAATATATGAAGGTAGTAGTTGTTTCAATTGGTAAAAAATTTCGGTATTGTATATTAATAACTTTAGATCGAATCTCGCTTTCATCTAAAATAAAGGATTTATGAAAAAAGAGAGAACTAGCTTTTGTTGTATAACTCATAGGTCCAATAGGTCTTCTTTGGACCCAAAAGAAAAAAAAATACCAAATACATAATTTGATGTTTGTCCAATATTTCTATAAGTTGCTTTTATAACATCAGTTTTAACGCTATTTTCTGATTCCTTCCTTCACAATATATTTGAGTGATATTAATGGCATATATACTGATGACCCCTTTATATAAAACTTGAGGGATCAACTTCAGTTTTTAGGTCCCTTTGGGAGTTCCTTCATACTGCTTTGCTCGAAAAGTAAAACGAAATTACAGGAGTACACAACATTGCAACCAATAAAGATATAATCTGACAAGTCTTTTAGACATATTAACTGGGTCATAACGACTCAGCAAACAAACAATATTCTCGATCAAAATAGGAGTAAACAGAAAGAAAAAGAGAACCAGTTCAATGATATTAAATACTAGATAAACCAAAATCTAGCTAGTCAAAAAGACACACATAACAAACCCAATTACATGATGAACAATCTAGCAAAGGAAATCTTTCTTCTTAATTAACCTTCCTTCTTTGACTAAAACTTGGACTGCAGATAAGTAACAACATTCTTGTCCAATTGAAAAGCTTTCACAAGAATGTCACCAGCAATATCAGGCTTAGATCCAAATAATGCATTAGCAATAGTAATCACTCCTGGATTTTGGCTACTGAGAGCTGCAATGGCAACAGTATTGCCATAACCCCCATTTCTCTGGAAATGAATAAGTCCCACTGGAAATACAAAAACATCACCCTTTTGTAACACTTTAGTTATGAGACGATTCTCTGGGTTTGAAGTCACAAACCCAACTTCTAGACTTCCATCAATGACTGTTAGGATTTCGGTAGCGCGTGGGTGGGTGTGAGGTGGGTTGATTCCCCATGGTGCATAATCAATCCGGACAATTGAGATACCCAGTGTGTTAAGTCCTGGAAGTTGTGTTACTGTAACTGGAGTGACCCTAGATCCAACTGCATTTGATGTGTTGCCTGCTAGATGAAGGCCACTAAAGAAGAAGTCATTCGCTTCCACAAGTTTAGGATCCTTGCAAGTAAAACCATTCAGTGACACTGCCGGATTGGAGAACATATAAGCATACATCAGAAACTTTTTCTAATTAAAACGTTCGAAAAACTGTTAAAAAAAGAAGTCATTTATATATATATGGTTAACTTGTCCTTTACATTACCTTGACCTTTTGTGTCCGCCACACAAAAATCTTGAAGAGGACTTTGATCAGAGGCCAAGACAAGAGAGATTGAGAGCATTAAGAGGCCAAACAAACATAACCTGCTAGCCATTTGAATTGGATGCAATGGTGAAAAACTGGTCAAAAAGGCTTTTAATTATCAGACAATAGTTGCTACGATTGTTATGTTTGATGTTGGAAGGATGAAGCAGAAAACTAATGCAAGCCCTCCTTATATAGTGATTTAATGGAAGATGTGTAAAACCACAAACTAATATGCCGCCCTAAGAAAAATAGAAATAGTCATATATCTTCGATTATTAACTTGAAGGGGTCAGGGGAAAGTAAACTATGCAGTTTTGCTCATGCAGACATGCAGATATAGTAGCTAGTGTACCAACTCTAAAACTTGAACATATTCGGCCGGCCTACGTCTTTGGTTTATTATTTGTTTATTATTGTCGGATCATGACTAAGTAATATGTGAAATAAATTAATGAGGGCCGGATTCAACTTGTTAATAGGTCTAGAAGAGAACAGAATAGATATTTATACATTCATTTGGATCAGTTTGGAAGCAGGTAATGGCATAGGAATCAATATTATCCTTAATTACTCCAATTAATTATATTTTTGTCAGTAGTCTCTATCTTTATTACATTCATTTGGATCAGATTATTCTTCTGTGACAACCTTAATTTAACAGGTATCTAGAGGACCATACTGTATGGAAAGACTGTAAGGAATCTTCTATGGATAATGCATAATGAATGTTTTTAAGGCATCCTGAATTTTAAGACATCCTGAATTAGTCTAATATTGAAAAATTTTGGTTTCTAAGTAATCCTGAATTTTAATTTTATCCTTGGTCAAAAAATATATATAATTTAGTGAACTAATCCTGTAAGTATTGGGAGGTGTGTTTCGGACGATTTTCACCATTCAATTAATTCACCATTTTAAAACATTCTGAATTTAAATTTTAGCCTTCATCATCCCCTCTAATTTTCTGCAAAACAAAAAAAAAATGGTTATTATTTCTAATAGATTACATCTTAAATTTTAGAGGCGTAAAAATGTACAAATAGCTGTTTTATATGTACCAAGAAAATATATCAATAGCATAAATCTGAATTCTACTTCACATAAATGTCTGTAATTTTCTTCAAATAGGAAACTATAGAAGAGATGACCAAAACTATGTTTTGTGAGAATTCTTTACCACACTACTTCTGGGGTGAAGCCATCAACACTGCCTGATACATTCTGAATAGAGATTTGGTAAGATCAATGTTACGGAAAACACCATGAGTTGTGAAAATATATAAAACCTAACAGGTAGTACTTTCATGCTTTTTGTTGCAATTGCTTTATTCATAATAATAATAGAGATTATTTGAGAAAATTTTACGCTAAATCTTATCAAGAAATTTTTCTTGGTTGTTCTCTAACTAGTAAGGTGTAACACCTTGGTTTTTTTTATTAAAAGAAAAGTTATTTCAATTATATGTTTTTGTGTGTCATGTTTTTTATGCGTAAATTTAACAAAATTTTCATGTGATACATTATTTTTTATTTCTTTAGTAATTATGTGAGTACATATTAGAAATTAGTTAACATTTTCTTTTTATTATGCATCTGAAAAGAAAATATTTGTTTGCACTAAACTTTTTATTGAGGTTCATTTTTGTAAATTCTTGGAAGTCAAGGAGCTTATTTTATGATTTTTAAATTTATAAGAAGAATCTAAGCCACATCATCTGGACCACTTTTTCTTAGGGCTTTTTTCTTTCTTCACAATCAATATATTCACGTGAGGTTCCCTTTTTTGCTCACGGTTGAACGAGAGGGGAGGAAGAGAGTGTTAGAAATTCCATAATGTGGGTTGTCATTAACGGTATTGTTTTGGTTTTAATAAAATGTGTTATGGTTTAGTCTAATTGAGATAGGCTTGTTAGAGCCCGGTTGGTTTATGTAATCAGTTGGACTAGGATTAAGCACACTTATTTGTGTATGATATAGATTGGCAGTAAGTGTAGGCTGAGTGCCTTAAAAAATCTTTAGTGGGAAGACTATTAGGCTTTAATCATGAATAGGCTAGGTCTCATCTCCTCTCTTAGTCAGTGTATCTTGCCTCCGTTGAGAGCAGCCAGTAAGTGTAGAGAGTATTGAGAGGAAGACCTAGGTGTCATAAGGATTTGATTAAAGCGTGCTTGCTTGAGGATTCATCTATTCTACTGCTATGACTCAATTAGGTATGCGAGTATTATATTAAATTGTGTCAATCAAGGCATTATTGCTTGAGGATTCATCTATTCCACTGCTATAACTCAATCAAGTATGCGAGTATTATATTAAATTGTGTTATAAATTCATAGTGTTGTGGCCGAAAGGCGTAATCATTCCCTTAAGGACATGATAGAAAATATGATGAATATGTCAAACTTGCCTGAATAATTTTGGGGAG
The DNA here is from genome assembly GCA_029379385.1 of Quillaja saponaria. NCBI lineage: Eukaryota > Viridiplantae > Streptophyta > Magnoliopsida > Fabales > Quillajaceae > Quillaja > Quillaja saponaria. The sequence goes on along the minus strand of CM055608.1, from coordinate 20,466,572 downwards.
AAGTCTCTTAAACTGGCTTGTACATCCTTAATAAGGTTTCCATATCCAGTAAATAAGGGTTTAAAACACACCTTTTGAGTCTGAGAAAATCTAGCGTGAACCATTTTCGTGTCTGGGGGTGTCCAGCTAAAACAAGTATATATAACCCACAATGAGAAGACAATCGACCCTATTTCTACCCACTGTTACTTTATTAGTTATCCAGATCACTCTAAGGGATGCTGGTTCTAACCACTAGTGGAACCAAGATAGTAGTATCTCAAATTGATAAGTTCTTAGAGTTTGATTTGTTAAGTTAGAAAGGTATTCAATTGCTAGTAAAGAATAACAAAATAAGTTTGTTACTATTCCTTCACATGTCTTGTCAAAAACTGTGTCACCTGCACATTTGGTAAGAACAGGTGATGGGGGGAGGGGGGAAGTTAAGAATAAATTAAAATTGCATCACTTGTTCTCGATAAAATTATCGCACTTGTTTATGATGTAATTCCTCAATATTAAAATCTAGTTGCATAAGCACCTATCTCTAGCCTACTGTCGAGCAAGTGAATTGATGACATGTGATATGTGATTCAATCCATAGCATATAATGGTGTATAGGAATTGACTGAACTTCCATAGTGTTGTATACTCAGAAGGTCTAAGTAGGTTTATAAGACTAAGAATAATTCAAAAGGGAGATTAAGTATTTCAAAGTAAAACTTGCAACCGAGAAGTTTCACTCAAAGAGAATGTGTGCTTTTAGTGAGACTTTCTATCTTGTCTCAAGTAAAATACTAACAATAATAAATAAATTCTTCTTGGGTGATCATGACCTTGGTGACTTATTTCAATCTTGTGTTATTTTAGATGGATGTGAAAACATATTTCTTGAATAGGAAACCTTACAAAACATGTTTACATGGTAAAGGTTTCAAAGAGAATAAAAGTAATAATGTTATTTGTAGGTTTAACAAATCTATCAAATTATCACGGATCAAATATCGATCATGACCGGTAATAGAACCAAGGCAAGTTGAGACCCACCTTGATCCTACCTAGTCTTAAATTAATATCAAAGTACAAGAAACAGACAACATAATAATTGATAAACAAAAATAGATAACAACCTTCCTAGAATCTGGTGTAGCTACAAAGCAATACCAACAAAATAACAAAGTACCAAGTTCCAGTAGGAACAAGTACTGGCATGTAAAACATGTATCACAAAGAAAAGGAAAATACAAATGCAAGATAAATTTAATACTCTAATATCTATCAATTTTACTTTTCATAAAACTTTTTCAGATTAGTTCATCGGAATTATTTTCAAAAAGCACAATTATTTACATTCTATAATTTGTCCACTTTTTGGTTTTTACTTCGACACTCTTTTTAAGGTTAACTAGCTAATTCAAGCCTATTCCAACTATAAGGACATTAACATTAATTCTATTCATCTAACCCACAAAGTTCATAAATAATCCAATTTTGCTACATCTTAATCCAAGAGCAAAGCAATCTAAACAAATGTATTTAACACCCAAAATTCACTTTTGCATAAAATTCAAAGTAAGGCCAAGACCCAAGCCACAAAGGTTTATCCTTGAAAACAACCCAACAACCATGAACCTACATCAAAAAAAAAAAAAAAAACTTATTATGTCTTTCCCTTACGACAATGAAACCAAACAAGTACAGAATCTTATACTGTAATTACATAGCATTATTATTATTATTATTTTCACTTAAAGGAAACCCAACCAAAAAATAGATTACAGAACAAGTCTCTGGCATCATACATAGTTTCAACAGTATCAATCTCAATCATTTTCTTTTAGTAAAAAAAAATTTCATAAACTTTCAACTAAAGTATCAACTAATTTATATTCGCACCCAATAATAATCAACATTAATATTCACTCTTTCAAGACAGTACTATTCTGAAAGAAAATATAAATTCTATCATAATGTATTTCATAAATACATGATAAATAAAAAACAGATACTCCATAAAGATTGAACAAGTTAAACATAAATCTTTCCATTATGTAAACAATCATTCCAGCAAGACATAAAAGTATAACAAAGGTATTTTCAAGCAGTATTTACAACATTCATGTAAAGAAAGCTGAAGCTAAACACATATTTTCAAAACATTCACAATAGAGAAAACAATTACAAAATGTCAAACTTGGAGGACACCATAACAGAATTTCAAACAACCCAAAGGCCAACATCAGCCCTACTAACTAGGCATCAAATCTATATCATTTTAATCATATCAGAACCAATCCAATCCACATGCTTGGTCGAGCACGGGGCTAGCAACATCCCTGCTAGCTGAGGTTGAATCAAGGTGCACCAAGACTAATAAAACAAATATCAAACAAACCAATGGACACGAGATCCAAAGGTTAGCATTGCCCTGCTGACTAGGCATTCAACTCCATATGAATCTAAACATATCCAACAAATTCAATCCACGTGCTTAGTTGAGCACAGGGCTAGCATCACCTTTGCTAGTTAAGGTCGAACCATGGTGCACCAAGTCTAACAACACCGCTATTAGCTACGGTATTCTAACAAGGTTTCCTCCATAAAACCAATTTCCATAAAACAAAGTATTAATTTTTAATAAAATCATAAAATCGAATTTCATTATTCAATATCACAACTTTCAAATACTCAAGAGTCAACATTTTTAGTCTTAAACAATATTTCCAAAATACAATTGAATGGAAAAGTTCAAATCAATTATATTGTCAAACAAGCTACCTTGTATCAACTTCTTGAAAACAAAAACTTCATTTAATTTCACAAATCGTTTGACATAAATTTCTCTAATCATAAGTCATATCACAAATCACTTGATAACAAAATTTTATACCTTTAGAAATAATGAAATTAAGGAATGACACCATTTTCATCAACATAAAAAAAAAAAAAAAAATGCTCTCCCTTTGAAAAGCATTGAATCTAGTAGTTTACCATATACATTTACAGATAAGAATGCCTTACAACCAAACAAAAATGTCTGGTCCACCATTATACCCTTTAAATAAAAATAACATTCAGGAAGAACCAAAAATATTGACGAGAAAAAAACAACACGAGCTTAAAACACCTCCAATAAATATAAAATATCTCACTCTACTCTAAATTATAGTAAGTTCAACTAAAAAAAATATCATGTTAATATGTTAACCACAAATATCTTCATTAGTCCCTACGTTACCTGTTTTAGTTAGCTTACAAGCATACAAGTAAAATAAAATGCACACAAGGAAATCCAACAAAGGCACCCACATTTATGGCTGTGAGTTCATGACCCCTTTTATATATATATATATATATAATGCACACAAGGAAATCCAACAAAGGCACCCCATTTATGGCTGTGAGTTCATGACCCCTTGTGTATATATATATATATATATATAATATTGCTAGCACAATATGATGTAGTATGAAAAAACAATAAAAATAGCAAGCAAAATTCGGAACAAAAAAATGTAGGAAAAATAATTATTTTCTCGGGGAAAAATTGAAGTCACCATTGTTTGGGTAAATAATGAACTGATGGTTGGTTTATCAGGCTTCTGTAAACATGAAGTGTAATGAACTGGAACTTGAATTTAGTGTGATTTGGCTAGAAAATAGAAAAAATAAAATAAAAAACAGGACAATTAAAAAGAAAAAAAAAATAGGACGCCTTGGAATCCTCTTATGCCTTTTGACAATCAAGCTTCAAAGTTGTTCCAATAAAGCGTCCATGCTAACAGAGTTATATAACCATTCCTCTTTACATTATTCATGATAGAAGGCAATAAAAATAGATAGAATTAATCCAACCCACATGTTTCTGTTATAGTTTAACTGAACCACTCATACCTACCTTGAAATTAATCATAATTGGCAACTGCATCAGGTTTTATTTTGTTTTGTTTTGTCTTTTTTTTTTTTTTTTTGTCTTTTTTTTTTTTTTTTTTTTTTTTTTTGTTAGCATATCATTCTATGCATTGGACACCAATATAATCCTTATATATAATTGATTGTATCAACTAACACAGACTTTCCTGTAAGAAAAGAATTCTTCAAATTGAGTTAACTAATTGACTCCAGAAATGAATCCACTCACCGGGACTAGAGATCTTCCAATTGGAAATAGGACTCGACAAAGAAGAAGATGAATCCACCGCTGAATCCACCGCCAAAGAATTCTCAAGCAATTTCTGATGTTCGTCTATGAACTTTTGGCTCATGGAATAACACAACTCAAGCATTGGCAAAGTGTTGCATAAATGCAAGTATAGGGATGTACCTGTGGTCAAAAGTGACAAGTTCAATATAGATTAGTGTCTCATTAATAAGTCTTTAAGAAAGTCCATAAAAAAAATTTCTTATGGCAATGCAGACGAAATCTTGTTGCACACTTAGGTTTTCACTAGGCTTGACATTGCTATTGAAATGAGAGTTCTTTGCACAATCAAACTCAAGATCAGAATATTAGGTTATGGAATATTTTCAGAGAACCAAAATTTTTATGCTAGTGCATTGAAGGATTGATCACCTTGAATTAATTAGTTACTCTGATTCTGACTATGCTAATTGCAAATATTATATCTTGGTGTGGTTGTAGAACATGATCACTTATCTTGGTGTGGTTGATTCGATATTTAGACCTCTTAAAATTTATTGTGACAATAGTTTCATTATGTTCTTTTTGAAGAACAATATGACTTCTAGTGCATTGAAAGCTACACATATCAAATATCTAGCGACTAGGAATTTTTGAAAAAAAAAGAGACATTGTATTTAAACATATTAATACAAAGAAAATGTTAACAGATTTTTTAATCAAGGGACTTAGGATTGGGGTTTTCAAAAATCATATTGATAACATGAGTATTGTGGAGTCATTTGATGTTTTGGGTAAGTGGGAGTTTGCCTTGTTTTGTTCAAACTAGTTAGCATATATTATGTATGTTATTTTGTGACCTATGTTTATTTACATCCTTTTTGGATGGTATGTTATATTAATAAAAATAATTATTATTTCATTTGTTATGATTAATATTGTATGTGCATATATGATTATTTATATATAACATATCATTCTATTTAAATCTTAAGACTCAGGTGTCTATCTTAAGTATGATGATTTTGTCAATTTAGAGTATGTCTCATAAATTATACTAATTGGATTTGTCGAGATAATGTATGTCAATTTGGAAGACGGTTTTGTTAATTAACACAATTATTTAATTAAGATTTCGATGATAATTCAATAATTAATGTGATTGCAATAAGAAAATAACTTGTTTACTTTTATCTCCCTTGCATGTAAATTTGTCAATTGGATTTAATATGAGTACATATGTTGAAGTGATTAAAGTAAATGGAAAGATGTCAGCTGATCAATATGACAGTGTTTCATCCATACTCAGTCAACTAAAGAAATTATCTGACGACATCATTTTATCAGTTAAATTACCCCCAATGGATGAATCGATGTCAAAACGCGTAACTTCACTAAAGCCCATCAACACAAGAAATCATCAGAAGATCTTATAAGTCAGAGGACAATATAAATATGATTTCTTAGTAACCAAGTATATCTTAGTCTGAATTTTTTGGATTATTTTTGAAATAAAAGGAAACGCAGTTTGAAAATAATATAACAGGTTTTCTTGATTAAAATAGAGTTGTGTATTGGGCTTTGGTGTTCTTTTGTCACTGATTTTCATGAAATCTTAAATTTATTAACAATAAAAATAAATGAGAAAAAGACAAGTGATCAGAATTTGGTGCCGCACAACATACAAGAAATGGTGTTAACGATTTTAAACATTACAAAATATCGAAAGAAAGATGTAGTAATTCAACAGCCATGCATATATATAAATCCAAATTCTTGCGTCTACAAAGTCTCTATGGTTATGATGATCCCCATAACATCTGCAGAGTAACTGATAAGCCCATGATCACTAAAACACCCCAAGACAGGAACCTGAATTTGCTTGCTGAGTTTGGGACAGAATTCTTGGACCCAGGAGAATCTGAGACAAGCACAAACAGTTTATACTATATAAACATTAGTTAATTAGTACCATAAAAACTAAAAAGTGAGAAATTTTGTCAAAAATTTGAAGAAAAAAAGGAAGGAGAAAGAATAATTAAGATGCATACTTGTAAGACAGGATAGTGGGTTAACATGTTGCCCACACCTGCCAGGCAATTGTTGAGCCTCATTAATATTAATTCCAGCCTGCTCAGCTTGTCTTGTGCCCTTGTTGCTTGCCAAGCTACATAAGCATTTCGGGTTTGATTTGATCACTGATTTCAGAGGATCACAACAAGTATCCGGTGGGCTTCGCGTACCGTTAAGGTAATTCAGGCAAGGAGCAAGCTGGTTTATGCATGCCCTGTCTTGAGCCCATGTCTGTGACAAACAAATGGCCAGAACAAGTAATGTAACACAACAGTATTGTGTCTGAAACTTGATCCTCATGTTTATTTTGTTTTAATATTCGATGTTATTAGTTATTACGTACAATTCATTTATATATATATATATGATGATGATTATGAAGGGGCAGGTGATAAAGAGGGAAATACCCGAAATTGAGGGTTAGGAGTTGGTCAGCAAACTTACAGCCGACTAATTGACTCTTACTGTTTATTTGCTGAATGTTTTTCCTTCGAAGGAGGCCAGATTGAGTGGTAAACAGTTGATAGAAGGTGGCTAAGGGACCGTTGGATAGGTGAAGCTACTTTCAATGTTGAAAAAGAAACTACGTTGAGGTGGCCAAATCCCGTAACAGATGACAAAAAGACAGACAAGTAAGTACTTTCTTTGTTTACTATTTTTTGTTTTTGACTTTTTTCTATCAAATATCTTTTTCATTTAATAAAAAACATGTGTTATGTTTTTTACCTAAATTGATAATGCCCGGTGAGAGGCTGTAGAGCTAAGTCAATAAGTCCAAACCTTAAACCATAGTTTAACGTTTCCATTATTGAAAAGCAAGTGCCTATAATTAAGAATAAGTTTCTAATAATTATATTATTTGTAAGTTACTCTCCAATTTATGAATTGTTATCTTAAAATACCGTGAATTGAAAACTACTAATAGTATAGTTTTTATTATTATAATATTATTGTTAGAATTTTAATTTTTCTTTCATCTTAAGAATAACAAAAATAAATTTATGAATTTAATTTTGTCTTATTATTTTTTGTTAGATTTATTTATTTTCTTATGCATATAAAAGTTGTTGAGTAATATTTTCTTAAATACCCATATAAATTTGTACTATTACATATATATACAATGCCATATGGAAAGAACATTGCCACCTTATTCACCGTCAAGTTTCATAACTCTCATATTTAAAAAAAAAAAAAAAAGAAATCACGAAGGGACAGACTGAAGTTATCAAGCAAAGCCCTTCATTTCTCATACAACAGAGATTTGAGCAAGACATCATCTTCTGAGATCAAGTCATATGTCTATAGGGACAACAACACAATTTGATCCCTGCAGTGTTGTTTAGAAGTCACATCAAATTTTAGTGGGGATCAAATTATCAAGCCCTCTCATTAAACAAATTTTCAAGGAAATCGAATCTAAAAAATATTCTTTTCTGGTAAAACATATCAACACCTTAGTTTGTATCATCTAATTACAAATTAATACAAATTGTTATTTTGTACATGCTTTTTTATCTATTACTTGTAAGTATGAATTTGTTTTAAGGCACATTTGTAATATGATGAAAACATGAAAATGATCTATTTTATGCCTATGTGAATTTAAGTATCCATAACACCAGATAACCAAAATCAACTAAATAACATTTACATAACGAAAAATCATTAAGTTAATTTGTCATACATTACGAAATTTGGAATATTAAAACAAAACTTTTCGTGAATTATTTAATCATAATATCTTCAGAAGATGAGGAAAATTGAGTTGGGCAAGAAAATCGAACACCAAATATACAAGCAGAAAATCAATAGTTGGCAGCAAATATACTAGCAAAGGCATTCAGCCAAGTGAAGCATGGTCAAAGTCTTGTACTCTATATATAGTTTAGACATCTTCAATTAACTCAGCATCTACCCCTAGACAACCGCAATGAGGAATAAGAAAGCATGCCATTATCAAGTATAGAAGTAGGGTTTCGTCATTTAAAAATAATGTAACACTCTCCGACTAGGTTGACAGAACTAAAATTTCTAGATTTTCCAACAGAAATAGCTAAACAATTATAGAATCTAGTCATGTATAACAATTTGTAGGTTTTAACTTAATTAACTAAAACGGAGGTGTTGGCACCTATTTTTAATTGTTGATCATTGATTGATGAACTTCTATCACAATTTAAATTTTTTTTATATTAAGGATATCCAAGAAGTATAAGAGCAAGTGAGCAAAGCTTTTAACAAACAGCTCGTGTATAACTCGTTAAGAGTTCGACTTGAGTTTGGTTTTTTTTTTTAAAGTAAGCGAATCTTGAGCTTTATTATATAGCTAGTTTAGAGACCAATTAGAGCTCAAACTTAACAAAACTCAACTTATAAGCTTATGAGTTTGACCCGTTTAATATATATTATTAATATTTTATAAGAAAATTATAATAAATATAAGCTTAGTGGCTATTCTCTTTGTTTACTCTCTAATTTGTCAAGGTTCAAATCCCTTAAACCTTTATAATGAATACTTCCATTTATTATTTATTAAAAAAAAAAAGCTCAAATCCACTTAAAATCTATCGAGTAAACTCAGTTTGAACTCAACTAGTTTACACCTCACCAAGATGTAATGTTTATTTTGCTGACATTTTATTTTCTTTATTTATTATTATTATTATTATTTTACTTTATTTTTATTGTGAATTTGGACTAGGCTTAGATGATTCTTCTCCCATTCAGATTATGGATAGCCAAAATGTGAAAGAATGTCCAGCACCAACACGAGTTTATGTTGAGAATTTAAGTGCTTCTTTGGATTAGTGGATATTATTAGTCCACCCTCCATATGTCATTATAAATTTATAATTTTATATTTTATAGTGGGTGTGACTGATAATGAAGATTCTACTTATATCAACGCTGAAATTTAAAATCTCTTCAAGAGTGACTATTATCATTAGTAAAAAACTAAATTTACCATTAACTGCAGACTGTGGTAAAAGCCACTAGAACTCTCAATCTCTGACTGCTTCTTGAACTCTTGCTGCTAGACCAACTCATACACATTATTTCACAAGATTTTTTATCTTCTTCATTGTACTCTCATTTTTTGCTAATAATACCTATGTTTTATATTTTATAATTAAAAAAAAATGATTAAGATACGCTTTTTAATTCGAAGGAAAAAGAAGAAACAAAGATTGATAGTCGAACATAGTTTTAGTCACATTGGATGATGCCAGGTATAAAACAAAACATAAGCATATCCCCTTTTTGTGTTGTTCCCCAAATCTCTATGAAGCATCAAGTTTACAGTTGATTCAATTGCAGTCAAACAGGTCTTTTGTAGACCTAAACAATAACGGGAAGTGGAAATCTTTATAGCTTAATTTACACAGAAAGGAGAGAAGCAGAAGCAAAAAAGTAATTATAACCCGACATCCTACCCTATGCCACCAATACGAGCTTCCTCCACAGGTGAGGCAATAACAACATCTATCCATCTCTAACCGTCCATAATAAAGATACCACAAGGATCAAGTTACAAAACATCATTAAAGAACTAAACATAGTATAATCATGCCAACTTCAATAAGACTGATGTGAGGAATGTTAAGCGCAACAGAAGGGCCTCTGCAGTTTTTCCGGAGAAATGAATACCCAATATCAATTACTAGCTTTTTCAAGTATGAGGAAGATCTCCTTGCCTTCACATATGAGTGCCCCATTATATATGCCACCCCAGCTTCCTTTGCTTGGATCAAATCCATCAACTCTTCCCTAACTGCAGGATCCATTCCCGGGTTCAGGTTTAGCTGAAATCTTACCTGGCGTCTCCTGATTTGTGGATTTTCATCATCATAAACAGATTGCAAACTTTGAAGGGTTAAAGATTTGCTGCTTTGGATGGCGTTCCCACTAAGATCCTCTTGCTCAGATACTATTACGCTTGAGTTTGACCTTAAGGTTCTTGTGCTTATAACAGCCATCCTCCCATCAAATGATGCACTATCAGAAGTTGAAAATTGTGGTTCCACTGCTTCCATCTGGATGAATTCTGCTATGCTTTGTATGAGCTGGTTCTCAAAGTCTCCATCATCCCGTTGAATGTCCTTATACCCATATCTGACAATGCACCTATACATGCGATAGGGTCTGGGGCAAATTCGCCCAACAAGGAAACGTTCTTCAGGTGAGACATAAGGAACAGGTACTGATTTTACACAAACAAAAACCAGTACATTGTGGAATGCAGGGAGGTTTGTTACAAAGTGGGAGAATATAGCAGGTACTCCTGTAGCCAACTCTGAGTAGATCAGCCCTACGCCAGGGACGCGGACAATGCCAAGGCTCGGGCCTAAGCCTAACAACCATTTTAAAGAAACTTTGTTGTGCAGATCATAGCTGTACTTCCTGCGGGTACCATAATGCCATACATACATAACAACCATGAAGATGCATGAAAGAACAAGAGGAACCCATCCTCCTTGGGGCACCTTCATGAATGCTGCTGATAGATATACTCCCTCAACAAACCAAAAGAAGAGAAGAAATACAGCAGCAAGCAGGATATTTTTCTGCCAGACGAAGATTATGATAAGTGCCATCAGAAATGTAGTCACAAATATGACCGTCATACAAGCAATTCCTGACAACCAAAATCCAAAAATTTTGAACGTTAATTAGCTACATAAAACAAGCATGCAGGCCAAAAAAAATAATAAATTATTTTGCTGAATTCATTGCAACATTCATGGGTCATTGGGCATATGAAGAACTTAATGGCCAACAGTCAGTATCACCAAAAAAGAAAAAAAGAAAAAAAAGAGAGAACTTAATGGCCAGTATCAACATTTAGAAAACAGAAAATTGTCATTATCTTCTCTTTTTTTATTCTAAAACCACCAAACTGCTCAGATGATCAATACATGTATGCTATTTAGTGTAAGCCTCATTTCTCAATTTATCTTTTCCTCCAACATTCACATAATTATACTTGATATTCCTTTACAGGATATCTCAGAATATTGTATCAAATTGATGCATTGAAATTTTAAGTTTCCCTAGTTACCCTTTGGTTAACCACTAAAAAAGCCAATGATGTCCCCTTAGAAGTTTGAATTTCAGATGTCGAGAAAAAAATGTGCCTAGGAGTAATATTTTTATGTAACACAACCACACACAAAAGTATAAACATATGTATGTGTTGAGAGTGTATGTATGCATATTTGTGTGTGTTTATAATAACATATATATTGGTATTACATGAAGATAGCTGGTTTAAAGCAATGTCACTTACTCCCAAGTCACATTCATGTCTTGATAAAACTATTTCTTCCAAAGTTTTGTTTTCACAGATTTTCAAGATTCTTTAAGATGGCAACAGTTGTTTATTAAAAGAAAAGTTTTGAAGTTGATAGAATCATACAAACCAGGGCAACTAGGTATTACCTTCTTAAGATCAGAACACGAAAATATTGAGAATATCTCTTTTACACAGGATGGCTCTGTTTTTTTTCTTTTTGGATATTTCCTTAACATAGAGGGAGTAATAGTAAAAGATTATCTAGTTCTAAAATCCGAAATTGTAGCCCTTGTTTCAGAAAACTAAGAGGAAAGAGAAAAAAAAGTGGAGAGAAAGAAAATAGCACAGAATGTAAATTTCTCTCCCCTTACCTAGGAAGAGAAGAGAGTGGAAGGAATGAAATTGAAGTAAACAAAATTACATAATATTATCACTCATTCCATTTACATCCCTCACAAATTAAGTATCAATAAGGATAAAATTGTAACTCAATAACTAACAAAATAAGTTTCTCACTACTTTCTCCCCACTTGTGGAAGGGTGGGTGTTTCTGGTCCCAAGATCAAACTTTCTACCCAAAATCATTTCTCCCATTTTCTTCTTGTTCCTTTATAGGAGAAAACAACTTTCCCCCTCCATTTTCTTTTCTCTCCATATTCACCGTTCTGAAATAAAGTTAAGTGTTCTTTTCTCCCTCTTCTATTTCATTTGATCACAGCCTACCTTAAAAAAATATAGAGTTGACACTCCAAATACATAAAGGAAGCAAAAGCAATCATGCAAGGGTTACACCAAACTATTAGGGAGAAAAGAAATCAAGAAAATGGGGCTACACCAAAATGGCTCCAACATCCAACATATCCAATCAAATAGAGTATCAAAATAACCATTAGAAAGAAAACAGACTAAAATAATGAGTCAAATTATCATGCTAAGTTCAAATGGAAAGATGGAGAAATATAATCTTCCGAAGAATAAATTACCATAAGCATTTCCGATCATGGTTGTGTCTTGAAATCCAATGGTTATAGCAAGAGTCAAAATCATAAGTATCCAGTTTATTTCGGGAATGTAAATCTGCCCATATATATGTTTGGAGGTATGTACGACTTTGACTCGAGGAAAGCACCCAAGTGAATGGCACTGTTTGATGATGGAGAACGTAGCAGTTATAACAGCCTGACTTCCAACAATAGCAGCTAGAGTAGCAATAACAAAGACAGGCCAAAATACAGGTTCTGCAAGACAAGGACATAAGAAAAATTAGAGGTACTTGGTTTGGAGCAGAGGAGTCTTTTAGTATTAAGAAAAAAAGAAGAACAAACTAACCAGGTATCGAGTCATAAAAAGTCTCAGGAACTTTTTGGAGGTTTTTAGACAGGAAAGCAGCCTGACCCATGTATTGAACTACTAAACAAGGGTATACAACACAAACAAATGCAAGCTGCATAGCCAATAATAATATCAGAGCTTCTATCCTTTTAAAGCCATAAACCATCCAAATAGATGATTGTCTATAATAATAATTTCATGCAAAGAAGAAATGTTAAAGGGTACATCAACGGCAGGTTTTGTAAAAATTTAACTATGTAAATAGTTATTTAGCTCCATTTCAATATAGAGATATTCTACAAAAAAGCCACACAACTACTACATAGTTTACACATATCAATAGGTCATTTTAGGGCACAAGGAACAATTAATCATGCTCACCCTTATTGACAAGGCAGTGAAATGACCAAGATCTGCAAACATGGCTTCAGTACCTGGTGAGACACAAAATTGCTCAGTAGTTAGTTTAAGAGTTAATTTAGTTTCTGAGGTTTTAAAATATATAGAATCTAATAATTTAGACTTCAACTCAGTTTGCAATGAGGTATATTTTCCAGTATAAGTATCCATCAATATATCTTGATGCATAAGAACATATTATATATGAACAGACCTCACGTACCAGTGATGCAAAGAAGCACCCCTCCAAGAGAAACCCAACCATGTACACCGGTGTCACTGAAGAACTTGATAATATAATGTGGCGAGATAGCACGAACAATTTTTGGGTTCCAATGTATTATGTTGTACAGCCCAATACAAAAAATTGATATAAGCCAGATGATTACTATTGGTGCAAACATAAATGCTACTCTGTGCGTGCCACAATGTTGGAGAGCAAATAGGCCAACCAATATAACACAAGCAAGCAGAACAAGTTCACCTGCAAAGAGTAAGAAATTTTAACACTAAACAGATACCTTATGCTCTCAGTAATGGATAGCTGGGAATCGCGATAACCAGAATAAAAGGAAACAAAAGAGAATATGCTCACTGTCAGTTAATTTTTTCTCTGTAACTTGAAGTCCTGATACTGATGCTAGAACTGCAAGTCAAGGAAAACATGCATAAAGATCCAAAGCCTCAAGAGAGAGAGAGAAGTGACATAGCTTTCAGCAAACAGTTTATTAGCTTCAAGTGCATGTTCAATACCGAAAAACAAATAATTGGTTCCAAGTATACATGGGATAGCCAGTTATAACATAAAATCAGAATGCAAGATCAGCATTTATAATTAGATCTTGAAGTGCAAGAGATGATGAAAGTGATCTTCATCTGTTTGAGAAAGTGCATCACTATCCTTTAATAAATTAGATTAACCAATTAGACATATACTATGGGGAAACTGTAACGGATGTGTCTCTAGGTTCCTGAGACTCAAATAATGACTTTCGAAACAATTAATTCAGATATTTGTAATGGTTTCCTGTAAATTTTTTAAATTTATTTTTAGAAAGATAATCCTGATCATTAACATTATGGATTTCGCATTACCATCCAGAATCACAAAAAAGAAAAAAATATACATACAGAATAAATTAAGAGTCATCCTCAAATTTCAATTCTAACTAATCACTACCTCACCTGAAATTGCAGGAGTGAGCACACCATCGCCGATGACCATGCAAGCCCCAAATAACACCACAATAAGTAGGGTTGTTCTTAACCTTTTATGCTTCTCCAAAAAATTCTTCAGTTGAGAAGAGGCCACACTCAGTGATGAGGGACCATATTTGTAGGAGGAGAGCTCCTCATCAGCTGCTTGTTGGTTAGGAAGTAAATTAAACTTTGCATGCCTGCAAAGCAGTGAGTAAAGAGCAAAGGTCCCACCTGACACCAGATAGGTTATATCAGACTTGGCATAGGCTTAATCCCAAACAAAGATATACAGAATGACCAAAAACAAAAAACAGAAAACGAAGTTTCATGAGAGGGCAATGAATTATTTGCACAGAAGTTCAGTTTCACTGTACCTTCTCCGTTATCATCTGCACTCAGTACGATCAGAACATACTTAAGCAAGGGTATTAATGTAAGGGTCCAGAAAATCAACGAAAATGCACCAAATATAGTTTCCTCATTTAAACTTTGACTCTTCAATTTCCCTTTAAATGTGCTTGTATAAACATAGAGAGGTGAAGTACTGAGGTCTCCATATACCACACCAAAGCTTTGATATGCTAATATTAGATTCTTGGAGACATTCACCCATGACAGCTGCACAACAATGGAAGTTAGAAATATCAGACACTCAGGTTATAAATCAATGTGCACAAAATATTGGTACTATCTCACCCAACAATATTGTAGCCAAAGCCAAAAATTAGGGAAACTAGATAGTCAATAAACCTGCTTTTAGTCAAGTAATGTATGGACCCTGCCTTTCCAATATATGAGAAAAAATGCATGGACCTTACAGGACGGGGGAATGTGAAAAGGCATTCTAGAATAATAAATATAGAAAGTAAAGCAGTTGAAAATGAGGTATTTTGTACATGAATATGTATTATTGGTAGTGAATTTAAGTTCATATTATTTATCACAAGAAGAATCATCTGCTATTGAGTTTTGACAATACAAAATTTAGTAGAATTTCGTTTTCATTTTCTTCCATAAGTATTTTTTGCATTTGGGACATAATAGGAATCCCATGTAATTGTACCCAACTACCTGTGGACATGTGGAGGGAGATATTGTTAGAAGTGAAATTGATTTTCTTTTCAATGCCGTTTTATTAATCTTCACTTTGGTTTATTAGTATAACTGAGGCATTAGCACCCCATTAATGACATCACTAATATGAATCACCAGGCAATCAAGTGTTCTTTTTAACAACAGAGAAGTCAAGAAGATACCACACTCCACAGTTCATGGCATGAACTCTAAACCACAAAAGATCAGGATGCATAAAACACACAACAGCCTGCTCTTATATCTAGTGAAACAGTTGAAATGATACTTCAGGAGAAGTAGAGTCAAATTACAGTTTAACATTAGCATTCAAAGAAATTGTAACAAGAGTTAATAGCCGATTCCTTGATGTGTGCAAGGTTTAAAATATTCATAAATGCATTACAGACAATAATATAAGCAGAGGCCTACATGGTCAAAGCTCTAATATGTGAAAATTTATGTCACCAAAAGAAGATTGCTTCATGACCACTTGGAAAAGAAAGAAAAAGGGAAAAAGGGGAAAAGGGAAAGCAATGAAACTCTAAACAAAATAACAACTTGGTAGAAAACTACCAGATATACTAACACTTTAAACTTATTTGAGATGTACTGATTATACCCACAATCTTCATTTCAAATGGGTATCAGAAATCCTAAACACACAATACAATATAGAAAACATTGGTAATCCTATAAGCTGAAAAATAAAATAAAATATACTAAATAAACTTTGATCATATGTATTATAAACTTTGATCATATTTGAATTGGCCTGAAGTCAATACAAATACATGTGTGGAAAGAAATAAGAAATTAGACAAGAAAAACCTATTCAAACGATTTCAGTAGCAGTAAAACAAACCAGAAAAATACCATTACCAGATTTGAAATTGAAGTACGCAAACACTTGGATACAAATACTTATAGTATAATGAATGAATTGGATTAACAGTAAGAACGCTAACCTTAGGAGGATTCCGATGAGTAGAAATTCCAGATTCTGGCTCCATGAGAAACGCAGCCAACTTGAATTACACACTATCGCTGTGTGTTTGAACTTGCTGAGAAAGACTCCTAGCCCGAATTTCTCTCTCCCATCTCAATTATTTCAATTATAGAAATATTAGATAATCTCATTTCTATCTACGGTTGTTTAAAATAAGAGTTTGAAATCATTTTAAGGATTTTAAATCTTTCATCAGCGCTTGTCAATTTCACGCGGTTTATTCGCGCGTTACCGTCACCCTATGGGTTTTAGATTTTAATCTTCCAATGACTAGATTTAGGATTGGCTCACGAGCCATAGCTCAATAAAGTTCGAGATTAGCTTGTCTCATTTGACTTTACGAGATAAGTGGATTTTGGGACTCAATTATAAGATCGACCTTTTAGAATCGAGATCGAGAAGCGTGCAAGTAGCACAATAAAACTTGTCTATAAATATTTTTTATTTTTTTAACTAATTTTTTAAATTAAATTTTATCATTTTGACCTAATGCAAATTTTTTAATTAGATAAGGCTTGGTCCATAAATGTTTAATTATGTTAAACTTCTTATTTATTTTGTTATACAGTTTAAAATTTGTTTAGGTTTGATTGCTGCCTTGTTTAGTTGGAATGTTGGATCTTGCTTTATTGGATTGTTGGTTATTGCCTTCATGTTGGATTGCAAGTTGTTGGTTGTCTCCCTTGTTTTGTTGAATTTGGATATTAAGAATCTATCATATCAGTATTTGTGTATTTTATTATGATCTTTTTGGATGGATTTCAAGTTTGGTTGTATTAGAAAAGATTTTACAAGAATATAAATTATTGAGCTCAAATCAAGCCTAGCCGAACAGGCTCGAGCTCGACTCTTGTCCAGCCTAACAAGATTAAACAATATATATATATATATATATATATTTTCAGGTGCCTTTGAGGCTTTGACTGAAACCAAAAGATTTTTTTTTTTTTTTTTTTTTTTCTAAAAAAACAAAAGAATAAGTTATCCTACATTATCATAAACCAAAGATTTTAATAAAATAATTCTTTATTTGAGAATCTAAACTTATTGATCGTGCTCAAAATAAGAATTTTAGCTTAAAATTTATTGGGTAGACTCTAATAATTATTAAGCTGCCTCAATTTAGTAATAAGTGAGTTACTTAATTATTAGTAGTGAGTCAATATAATGTTTACTAGAATATTATCTGTGCAAATGCACTGATTTATATATGTATATAAAAAAAAATAACTTTATAATTAAATTTTGTATTAAAAATAAATATTTTGCATATAAAAGTAAATAATTAAAAAAAAAAATGAAGCCTAATAATGTAAGGCTTATACCCTCACAGTGGGTTTTCTATATATTCATTCCTAAAATCTTATTGTAGGGATCATAAATCTTATTTTTCTTGTATGATTTACAAAACAACTTAGGTATCAAAATCCAAATAGAAGAGCATAGAATTTTGATTTATAAATTTTAGATATTGATTAGAGATATAGATGAAAGAATATGTATAACACCACTTGCGTGTGTTATGGGCTATGTATTCCTGCAATTTTGCACTATCAAATTCGGAAAAACGCGATGAAGAAAATGCTTACAATGTATAGTAAGAAGATTGATGTCACAAAATTAGGTGATCATTTTTTAGATAACTATTGTACATAGTATAAGATGTTGGGGTTTAATATCTCTCCTTTAGATAGAAGAAAATTTATGTTAGATCAAAAAATGAGGAGGCAAGATTACAATTTACAATAGAAATATTATGAGAATGTGAAAAAGATAGTGTGAAATAATTAAAATAGAAATATGAATCATAAATAGAAGTTGAAAGATATTTTTAGTGGTTTTAAAAACTAAAATAAAGAGGTATATGGAAAGGTTTTTTTTTTTTTCTTTTTGGAGAAGGAAAAGCTTGTTTTAAATTATACAAATTTTTTAGAGAGGAAAT
The DNA here is from genome assembly GCA_029379385.1 of Quillaja saponaria. Taxonomy (NCBI): domain Eukaryota; kingdom Viridiplantae; phylum Streptophyta; class Magnoliopsida; order Fabales; family Quillajaceae; genus Quillaja; species Quillaja saponaria. Next base: position 20,448,130 of record CM055608.1, on the reverse strand, counting down.
ATTGATAATAAAGGAGAGTTTTTTTCCTGAAAAATATACATAAAATAAAATATGAATGATTATCTGTAAATATTAAAATATCAATTATTATGAGTAAATATTTTATATATTTAAAATAATATGTCATGTGGCCTTATAATTAGGACATGGCAAAACTGATAACACATGGTGAAATTTTATAGATCCATCCAATATGAGAAAACTTCAACTGCACTATGTAACACTTTTGAAAGTGACACATGGCGACCCCCGAAGAGAAGTCCTCTAGTTTACTATATACTAGAATGTATCTTGTGCAAATGCACGGGGTTTGTTAAAAAATAATAAAATATTATATATTTTAAGTTCTGAAATTCATTAAAAACTACAAAATAGTAATAAAGTTATATTCGTGAAAAATAAATTTAGAAAAATACATACATTCAAATACTATATACCTTATAGTTTAAAGTGGCTTGTTCTTTTCCATGTTGTGTTATGAAATATGAAATCTTAAATGTCATCATCAATTTGTTGTTGTAATAAAACTAAGAAAATATATATTATATTCCTTCTCAAAACTAAGAAAACACAATATAACTTGAAAATAGACTAATATTATATATAGCACGTTGAGTTTAGAAAACAAAACATTGAGAGAATATGAAAAGATGAATAATTTATTAGATTAAAAGAATGTAAAATTAATGGCTAGAAAAAATGTTTAAAATGAAAACATTTTCCAATTGTAATTAAAATTTGAAAAATAGATAACCATATCATTATAAATAACCAATTAAAATATGACATGTAGAAGGAATATGAAAAGCTAAACGAAACATGAGAATTTTTGTATTGTAATTGTTTTAGAATTATTGATTTCTTTTTTTTACTAATTCTCAATCTTAATAAATCTATAATTTTTTCAATATTTATATGTCATTACTATTTCTTAATTTTTTTTGTTTAATAAGTTCCTAATAACCATAGTTTTTTTTTTTAACTTTTCTCAAATTTAGGAATTAAATTTTTTTAAAATTACTATGTTCTAAAAGAAATATTATAATTATAATTTTTATGATTATAATATTATTATTTTAACTTTAATTCATATAATTTTCATGATTATAATATTAATATTTTAAATTTTAATTCATATTTATTTTTAATAATATATATCAATAGTAGTTATTTATTTGATGTTATTGACATGGAGTATTATTTTTTATAATTATAAATTTTTAATATTTATGTCTATTGTTGATTAACATGTGTGTATATATTATAAATAATATTTACGCACGCGTGTATCACGAAAGCTAGTATATATATATATATATATATACACTCTATTTTTTATATTTTTTTTCTTTCACTCCTACCTAGTATTATTTTTATTTTATTTTTTGTTAGCATTTATCTCATAATTATACCAAGCTCACAAATTTTTTAAAAGCTTCTCTCTACTTATTTGTTTCCAAAATTTTCAACCCGTAATTGCCAAATCAAAACCCTATTTCCTATATCCAAAACTGGAGCTCCTAAAATCAAAAATAATAATTGTTCAGTCTTATTATTCGTTTTATTTTTCTTATGATTCTTATTCATTCCTTCTTTACTAGATTATTCTTTAATACTATATTCGTGAGCTTTCAATTAACAGTAAAACGAACCAAGAATCACATTATGTGAGAATTGAGTTATCAGTAACTACACGCCTTGGACGCGGAGAAGCTAATTAGCGCGTGTTTTACAGCGAATTCTAAAATGAGAGTAGGCCTTAGAGTCGTGCACATAACTAATGAATGGTGTTGTGGAATTGGAAAACGAAAACAAAAGTTAATAGGAATAATAATAATACGGAAACGAAGCGGACAAAAACAGTTTCAGTTTTTATTAGGTTTATTTATTGTTCTTGTCCTTCAACATTTCATTATTTCTATTTTAGTCCTAAAAAATCTCTAACCCAATATTTCAGTATTTAATTATTTCTTTTTGGGTCCTTGAAGGTATAATATTTTTAAAATTGAAACCTTAATCGGGGCTAAACTATTAAATTTGAGTGTAAAGTAACATAATTAGTTGATATGGTTATGAATACTAGAAAAAAAGATTATAATTTTGAAAAACAATTTCAAATGTAACACTTAAATTAAGAAAATAAATTATTCTAATGACTAAATCAATACTCATGTGATCATATTCTTCAAAAAAAATAAATTCATGGGTAATTTAGTCAGACTCCATCTCAATTTAATAATTTTGACTTATTAAGAACTTAGTTAAAAAGAATTAAAAATTATGAAAAAAATAATAATAATTATTATAAAAATCTTATAAAAAATAATAAAATTTTAATGATTAAAATAAGAAATAATATAAATTTTAAGACTAAAATAATAAATAAAACTTTTATCTATCATATAATTTTTGTCTACTACTATTTGACAAGTCAGAGTGGTGGCCCACCTAGGGCGAGGTGACGCCTCAAGTTAATCTTGTATGGATGGAGTTCTTTTAGTAAATTCAATTTATTTTAAATTATACTGATATTATACAGTTTTCTATTTTATTTTTAAAATTATAAAAAAATATATATTCACAACTTTTAAAACAAACTTCTACTTAACACAAGTTCTAAAAAATTGGTTGAGAATTTCTAAAATATCCTTAGTACATATCATTTTATATTTATTAAAATAATTTAATATTGCATTACGTTATTGAATTTGAAATAAGATAAAAATCAAAATTGAGTTAATAATAATTTCAAATATTATGATAAAAATTAAAAAGTAACAAAAAGTAATATTTACAAAATACTATAAGTTTTTTTTTTTAAATGTGAAGTTATTTGCCATGTTTAGAAAATATTTAATTTTCTCAATTTTTTGGCTTTTAAGTTGTATTATTATTTTAAGAATAATTATTTATCTATTTTTTATATATCCCATTTTAAATTAAATAATAGTATGCTATTAATTTAAATGAAATTTTAAAATCATTGTAATATGATTTTATCATTAGAAAAAATACATTAAGAATATTTGAAATAGAGAAATTTTTTGTGTGATATTATAATTCATAGGTGGTTGAAGTGATTTTTTTCCAACGTTTAAGTAACAAACTTATAATGCTGACACTAAATCAATGGATTGCGTAATTTCCAGGGAGTTTCCTAATGACAGGATTTGTATTAGAAAATGAAGGTCTCTTTGTACACTATGATGTGATTCTTAATATACAAGTCCAAAAAACTCCGTACCTTGAATTATTTAAAATAAAAACAAAGATCTTTGACAAAAAAAGAAAAAAGAAAGAAAGAATTATTTAAAATAAAAGAGAGCTCATGAAAAATGAAATCAACTAATGTGTCGTAGGCATGAATAATTAATATTAGGCAACTTGTCCTAAATAAATTGTGATGCTTATCAGTAATTTTTTTTATTTTTTTCTGATTTAACAAGTGTGTCGAGCATTGCTATATACAATATACACATTTATCTAATCTCTTGATTTCGTTTAGATTCAACTTAGAAACAACTTAGTGGCAATGCTCAATTGTAATTACTAGTTACAAATATATGTCTCCCATTGTGGCTGGGGTCTAATTAAGTCATTAAAATTTACAATATAAATTAATTAAATAATAATAAAATATTAAGGAATTAAGTAGCTGTAAGACTCGTTAAGAAAACGTCATAGATGAGAAAAAAATAGAAAGAAAGAAAGAAAAAATATCATAGCAATCAGATAACTTACTCTTTTCTATTCCGATAATATACTCTTAATAAATGACATAATTTGATCAAAGCATATTTGTGTTAACCCATCATTTTAACTTTGTCCAATTGGTAGATTGAGGATTTTGTAAAAACATTTTGAACCCGCTAGAATGATTTAGTGAGCTCCTAAAAACTATTTTAAATTATTTTAGTAAAATATCTATGTATTGTTTTGCACAATAACTAATTTTTTTTAAAAAAAGGATTTAAAATGAATAAGGTACTTAAAGTTAAAATTATACTTATTTTGGGGGTTTGCATTAAACGAGTGAACTTTGAGATTCATTTTTCAAATTTCAATTTTGGAAAAACCTCTTGGACAAAGGGAGATAATGTCCCTTATACTCAATTATGTTCTTTTCTTTTTCTTTTTTCCTATTTTCTTTCCTCTTCTTCTTTGCGCATGTTGGCTGCAATGGCAGCCTGCTACCTTCCTCCTTCCAGCTGAAGACCAGCCTCTTTCCCCCTCCAAAGCCCACCCAACCTTCTTCCATTTCAGCTCTCTTTTCCCCTCCAAACAGCCACCCACAAATAGTTAGCAGCCACATGATTTTCAGCCTCCAAATCAGTCTGTTTTTGTGCTGTTTTCAGTGGCTGTTCTAGCCACTTTCCGCTACCCAAACAACCTCAAACCATCAAGATGAGTTGTTAGCTTATGAGTCTTTCTTGAAATCTTGATTTTCCTTTATTTGTAGCAAGTTAAATCCTATTGTTGTTGCCTTAAAATTGTGGTCTCTTGAATCAATTTTGTGGGTTGCTTGAATTGTTATTGTTTTTCCCAAATTGGAAACCCTAAACTTAACCTTGTAAATTGTAATTTACTTGAATTAAATCTTGAATAATTGTGTGTGTGTGGTTGGTTTGGAACTTCAAATTCAGGCATATTACTTTGGGTTGGAAGTTTAACTTTAATTGAAATTATGTAATTTTGGGATTGGTTTTGTTTTTTTAACCACAATTTGTTTCAAGTGTGGGTAATGGAATTGTTGTGATAATTTGGGCAAATGGTTAGTTCTAAAGATTACTTAGATGTCAGATTCGGGAAACTCTTTTAAATGCCTATTCTTGTTAGTGTGCTAAACTTTGAGAATCTTGGTATTTAGTGTACGCTTACACTGTGGTATATATATATTTTCTGTTTGGAGCTCACTAATGTTAATTTAACATGTTTTAGCCACTTTGGGTATTCGTTGGAATTGTTTTTGTTTTGGGCTTGAATGTATTGTTTGTGGTTGAATTTTGGTTTCAGACTTTGTAAGGGAACTCATTGCTTCTTTTTCCTTGGTAATTCGGTTTGGTTCCCAAATGCTTGTTGAATCTCGTAATTTACTTGAATCTTCCTTTGTAATTGTTTAGGCTCATTGGACATTCCCGCACCTTTCATTGGATAACTTTTGGTCATTGGCATTTCTTGGAAGTTCGACTTGTAATGTGAGTGAATAAGTGCCTAGTATAGTGTTTTGGTTTGTACTCCTCACATGCATCGCTATTTTTCAATTTGTAAACTAACTCTTGAATAAACAGGTTTTACTTAAACTTGGTTTATGATCTTACAAAGTTTTTCAAATTAGTTTATGAGTAAATATTTTCGGAAATGCATTTGAGCTATCAATCACTTTCAAAGTTCCTTTTTAAACCACTTGTGCTTATTTACTATGTCGTTACTAATTCTTTACATTCATTAAACATAGTTATTGGGGACAAGAACTTTGACTTTTCATCTTTACTTATTTGATATGCACTATTGGATATATGATTTGAACGGATTTAGAATTGATATTGCCACTTGGAATAAAAATCATTTTATGTTATTTGACTATTGGTGTACAATTGTATTTAACTTTTCATCCTCACCTATTTGATATGTACCATTGGATATATGATTAGAATGGATTTGGAATTAATATTGTCACTTGGAATAAAAACCATTTTATGTTATTTGACTATTTGTGTACAACTGTAAATCAAGTTCGGATTTTGTAGACTTATTTGATGTTAGAAAGTAAATATTGAGATGTTTGATGTTGGATTAATATTGTTGGAAAAGCTTCCGTTGAATTTCCTAATTTTCATCTTCTCATTTGTTGTTATTCAAGCATACTATTCTCTTTGGGGACTGTTTTTGTAGGATGGAACTTGTCAAAACACTTTAGCTAACGAGGTATTGTTAGTCTATGTGCATATAGTGTGTATCTTTGATATGATACCTTGTTAGGGAGGGATTCCCTACACAAGTTACCTTATGTGTAGCACAACACACATGGAAATAACCTTAGTATTCTAGTTAATGGGGGTTTGGCACTGATTCGTAGTAACATATGGGTTCAACAATTTGCATTGGAATTGATAGATTTGACACCCTAGGTTTTGCACTAACTCATTGTACTCTATGATTATAACAGTTTGATAGTTCTAACAATGTCAATGCCTACATGTGCTTTTCATAAAATGATTGTGACAAATTATTTATTTACTTTGTTTTAAGATTTTAGTTATACCTCTTTCACCAAATGGTACTTTTTGTATTCTGGATTATTGTATTTGTACTATGTGTTCTTAGGCTACACTTCAATCTTGTTTTGGGTTTGTTTTCGGTTCAAATTTGTATTATGGGTTTGTCTTTGGTTTATAATTATATTTTGGTCATGGATGACTCCTTTGTATATGTTGTTATCAGATATTTTGTTGGTTATACCTTTTGTTAAATTCTATCAAGTTTACACCCTCTTGAAGTCCATTTTTCAAAATGGTTATTGCAATTTTGTTTCGTTTTCTAGAATCTTTGTAGGTTTGTTTGCAATAAACCCCCATGTAACCTTTCATGGGAGTAGAATCTTAGATCCCGTGGATAGTAGGGAATGATAAGTACCACTGGGCTAATAGGGTGCCACTGAAAAATTCAATCAGTTATTCATTGTACACAATATCATCGTAGTCTAGTTAACATTGGAAAAGAACCCCATCCATCTCCATATTAACTATGGGGACCAATATTTGCAATAGATCTGCCATCTACCAAAATTCATGACCATACAAAATCCAATTTAAATATCCGTTGAAAAATTCCTTATTGTAAAGATGTTTTGATATTTCAAATGGATGCCACTATTTTTTGTTCTACAAACAGAACAAGGAAAACACATTTGACCCTTTGCATCAATGGTATTTTTAGGATTTCCCACAACAAAATTTATGAACTGTTCAACCTCATTGTTAAAATTCTCTATTATGCCATAAGAATCTCTCCAATTAAACATCTAACTACGATTTGGTAACATTTTAGCTCTAAACAAAAAAATATTTATATAAGGATAAAACAAGATTTGTACATCAATGGACTTCATATTTTTTAATTATATTAATATTTGTACATGCTTTCTAATATCTATAACTCCTTCCTAAGGGTAAGATTATATTCCATTTAGGAAACCAATACATGAATTCAAATGAAATGCTTATTCTCTTTATCCCAATTTTTCAAAAGTTTGCTATCATTTCCCTATGTCTCCTAAGCAGACGACATATACATGGTGGCACCTTGTCTTTGAATGCGCACCAACACCATAGAGAAATGAGTATCTGTGAAATTCCAACTTATAAAAGCAAGAACATACGAATTCATTTGCAGTGATTGATTCTTGAACCGGATTCTAGGATTTGAGCATGAACATACGACTTTGCATGCATGATCATCATCATTAACATTCATAGACAATTCAACAAGATAAACAATTAGGACAAAACATAATCAATAATTAAAGTTAAGTTTATCTCTATTATGTTATACATATGTATAGTTAACTATATCTTTCTAATTTAAAAAAAAAACTAAAATACACATTTTTAATGCAATTGTTTTGTAATTACTAATTTTCATCAAACTTTTTATCTAAGTATCTAATTATAACTTTTATTTATCAAACTTAACTAATTTCAATTTTTGTATCACATATTATTATCTAATTATTACTTTCAATTAAACTTTTAATGAAATTGCCTCAAGTTACTAATTTTTTTACCTAATCACTATTATATATATATATATATATAAATATCTATTTACAAATTTTTCATGTAACAATCTAATTTAACCTACAATCATACAAATAAACAAAACCTAAACAATCAAATACTCTAAAAATAATAACAATAACAAATCAATTTAATCATAAACTCAAATAATTAAAAATAAAATAATCTAACAATAATAAGAATAACAACCAAATCCAAAATTAATTTCAAAATTTGAGTAAACAAAATATCTAAACAAAGCCTAACTTTCTACACAGAAATTGTTTCAAAGTTCAATTAATCTAACCATAAACCATCAATGAAACCTAAATTTCACATACATTAGAAGGAGGCAAATTCAGTAGTGAAGGAGGCCGATAAGACAAGTGGTGGCCTCCGTAGCAGCAACTGCATCAGGGATTGCTAGTGGGTTGATTGCCAATGGAGAGAGAAAGAGGACAATCAGAAATCAGGAATATGCAAACAAAATTGTGACTTAGCTAGGGATAATTTTCCTTGCTAGTCTCTTGAAATTACATCACCAAATGAAATTTGAAAATTAGTGATGCGATTTTTAATAACGAGATAGTTACGATGAAATCAATATGACATTGAGCTTAGTAAGGGATTAATGTGGGCAATAATCCCTCGCTAAATGTCTCTCTCGTTTTATTTCCAAATTGCGAGGAAATTATCTAATACTCTATTAACGTTGGATACTTGTAGCATGGTGTCTCCAGTCAGAGCCTGAAACAGAGAATGAAGGATTTGAGCTTAATTGCAAATAGAGCAACTCTTGCCATAGTTCACTTCAAGAAATACTTCTCTAATATAAGGTAAGCTTATCTACTATTTTAGTCATTCAAGATTGTAACAATTTTCAATTTGTCATGTAATAATTTTCTTAGTCAATTTTATCCTTTAAGATTCATAATTTCTATATCAAGTTCCGTACTTCTGTTTATATATAATAAATTAACGAAATAACCATACCTGACATAAAAATAATGATATTTTTAAATTATTTTGTTTTATAAATTTTTTTGGTCATTTTATCGTTAAATTATGTATAATTACTTTATTTATACATAACATGAGAATAAGAAAATACAACTTGATTGAAAAATGCTAAATCCTACATGATGAAATTGACTAGAAAAATTCTATTAGGACTAAATTGAAAACTGAGACAAACTTAAGGAACTAATTAAACTAGTTAGTTAATCCTAAACTATATATGGAATGGATTAAATAATTTTTTTTTTAAGTCAATTAGTTGATAATTTATTTTTATAAGGTCTGGATTAACTGGTAAAATCTCTTGGGATTGTACTGGATCAGGGATCAAATTTTACCTTTACATGGCTTAGATAATTTCTGAGAAAGGATAGAGATTCCTCCTATTATGTATCTTACAAGTCCAACGAGATTTTTACAAATAAAAAAAAACCAATGTATTAGAGTGAGCACAATACTCTAGTTAATTAATTTTCTTAAAACATTTGTTAATTAGGTTGAATTTCTCCAATTTAGCTTGACTTCTGACCAAATTATACTTTGGTTACGTAAACCAATTTTCGTGTGTTTGTGCCACCCAAAATGCCCAAAATCAGGATTAGTGGCCATATATCTCTTCCCTATTTTAATTCCCAATTGTCACCTTTAAACAACTTGAAAAAGTACTTGGTTTTTATTAGGTAGTTCAAAAAGTAAATTGGAGGGGGCAATAGTTTATCGGTTAAAAATATTTCTAATAACAAAAAATAAAATAGATTGTGTAAATCACTCAAATACAGTAATTTAACAAGTAAACAAGTAGGTGCTGAATATAAAGAGTTAAGGGATAGAGAGAATTGACACAATGATTTTATAGTGGTTCACCAAAAATCTTAGTTATATTCACTCTCCAAGCAATCTTTGGGAATTCACTAAACACTAAATTTACATAGGGATCAACCACCTTTCACAATTACTGAACTTTACGGTATCAGTCAATCTCCAAATATTCCGCAAAACAAGTAGGACTTACAAAATTGTGCCTCACTTGTCTTTTTCTCACAATGAAGTGTCACACCCCCAAAATGAAGATATGATTAGCCAGAAGAATGGATAACCAAACCTCTATAACCATGACTTTACCATAACTGAACACATATGACTTTCGAACATTTATAGTTAAAACTAAGAAAAAACTTTACTAAATTAAATTAAAAACATAAAATTGTTATTAAAAATAGAATATTTACTAAAAATTTCTATAAAGATTCCCTGTAAAGTGGAACATGCTTGATAATACATACATACATGTATAATCTGGTTATAAGCAACCAGTAACCAACAATACCAATATTCACAGAGGAGCTCAGCTCCAAACATCATTTTAACACCTATAGCTAACCCACTATACACAACAAAATACAACCAACTTAAAGCCTAATGTGACTACAACTTTATTTTTTGGCTTCAAGTGTGTGAGTTCGGAGTATAAATTGTTGCAATAGTGTCGGCAACTTACGAATCCCTATGTAGCGAATGCTGATCTCCTAATATTAAATAAAACAACAGCAAAGGAAAGTGTGAGTCACAAGGACTAGTGAGTGAAAAACGTACCAAAAAGGTACTAGCATGAACCAAAGCATAAACAAAATACATAGATAAATTAATTATAGCATAACCTAAATTCAAAGATAATTACATTTCCTACGTACATGACTATAAGAACATAACATTAGGAAGCACTTTCGTGTAATATAACAAAAAAATAAAACTTGTAAAACACTCAAAACGTACAAAGGGCCAATAGAGTAACTCAGCCCCCCACTAGACAGTTTTGTGCCTGCACAATAAATGTATTCTCCTTACAATCCATCCTATCAGGACTAAGTACTCAATCATTTTTAAATCAATTATCAAATCAGAATATCCTAGGTGCACCAGCATTCTAATTCAAAAGTAAAAAACCATTTTGAATAAAAATTTACTTTATTGGCCCTTATCAACCATAAACAATTTCACATGTCAAACGTAAATCAAGTAACTCAAATTAAACACTACATATTCCAATAAACCATCAAATATAAATAACTTTACACTAAAATATGCTTAAACAATTGCACATAATTATCTTGCAACCAAAGATTACATAATTCACTCACAAAGTTCAAGAATGTGATTTGTCGTTTCGCCTAATATGCAAGGATGTCTAAATATCATCGACACAATCTGAAATTGAAAATCATAAGTTCATACATTATTTAAAATAATCATTTCATAATTCTTTAATTTCACATATATTCACTTAACAGGCTATTTGATGACTAATTCCTTTAAAGTCTTTTGTTGGATGTCTTAAAAATATATTTCGTTTCCTTAAATATATACACTTGTATATTACTCAAGTTCCATTATTGAATTCAATTTAAATCAATTATATAAAGTTAGATAAGAACTTAAATCATACATATCCACCATGAACCTCATTAGTTCCAAGCCTCCTATTTCAATAATTAACCCTACTTTACCATACTGACAACTCACTTTTCTCCTCCATATACAATTACTCCACTGCAAAAAGTCAAAATCAATTTTCCTAAAAGAGCACAGTAAAAAGCGTCAAGCAAACAAATACCCAAAACACCAATTTTGAGATTAAAGTCCGATCCCTGAAAGAGTTCCAAGCATAACTTTCCATCATATACACTGGGCAAAACAAAATTACCATGCTTGACAGTTGAACAGAAGCTAGTTAGATTGGTTATTCTAAAAGACAACTTTTTAATATCCTTCCCTGATAAAATGCTTGGATAAAGCAACATAGTTGTCACTGACAATTGACAATGAAAACCAAGATCGTTACATATAAGGGCGACAGCTTAGATTAGATCTTAGTCTTAGCATTGTCTATCCCCAAGCAAACATAGCCCTATTTACATGATCCATAGCTATCCTACGAAATTTAGACATCCAAGAGAGTACTCTAATATATGTCATCCACATAATGAATTAATTGTAACTCTACGTAGTGCTAAATGTTTTTAAAGAACCTTTTTTTTCTTAACCCTCACTATCGGCAAAAATGTCTCTATTATAAATCCCTTGCTATAGTAGCACTTCAGTAATGATACCATGGATTAACTGCAACGGTAAATAGTGCTAAATATCTATAAAGAACCTTCTCCCTTTCTCAATCCTCAGTTCCTCAGTTCCTCAGTTCCTCAGTATTGGCAAAAATGCCTCCTTTCCACTTCTTGTTGTCTTGACTATCAGGAACCACAACCCTCTTCCCCAAATCACCAACCAACCTGCCATGAAAGGAAAAGGAGATGACCAAGCTGCTGTCCAAACCAGGGGATGGTAGCTTGGTACAAGAATGTCCTACCACTACTTTCCTTATACACACACACACACCCCTATTCAAGCCAAGAAAGTCATTCTCACTTACACGGCAAGATGGAAACGAGTTCAAGACTGCTGCCTTCCTTAATTCAACTACTAGAGATTGAAAAAAAACATAGCATGATCAGCCCTTTGTCCACCGCCTGCTGCATTAAGGACATAACCTGATCTAGGCTTCCTCAAGTATACGGCAACACACAAGAACTCCAAGTCACGGCTGATTGCAAAGCTCACGGTTCTGTTACTCCAACCTTAACCCATAGCTGCTGTCTAGCTTCTTAAAGCTGTCAGCCACACTCTAACAACCAAGACCCTAACCCAACTAAACTAACATGGAAGTAAGGAAGGAAGGAGGAAAACAAGAAGCTGAAAACACAAGGAACTCACTTGACTGCTAAGAGGTTCTCCACGGCCAAGACAAGAAACATGGAGTAGAGCATGTATAATTGGTGAGCAGAGAAAAGTAACAAGAGAATGAAAGGCGGTGGAGGCTTAAAGCAAGGAAAAGAAAATTTAAAGGATTAGAAAAGACAAAATGAGAAAAGAGTAAATTTAAAATCAACTTTTTAAATGAGTGGTGTACAATAAATCTCAATTTTTAATACATATATTTGCATCCCTATGTATACACCTTTTCAATTAACTTCTCTTTATTTATTCTATATATACACTTAACAAAAAATTCACATAGGACAAAATCAAAAATTAAAATCAAAGTCAAACAAACTTATGATACATGTGATATACATATTTATACATCTATACATATGCGAGTATTTATTCATCTTAGTTTTATTATTATTATATACATCTAATTCTTTTAAATTATGATGAGTTACGTATAACCATTTTAAAGCGTATGTAAATAGATTGGGTTATCACATAAGAAATGTTACAATAATCAGAGATTTAATCAGTCACAAATTTTTAGTAGTTTTGTATAAGTTTTATAAAAAAGTTATCATAATATGAAAGTTCAGGAGTTCTAAGTCTCAAACAGAGAGACTGTTAACGTATGAAATCTCATAAAGTTCTAGGATTGATTTTATAAGCTTGATAAAATTGATAGGACAAAGGTTCAATCTCAAAAACTTGTCTCTTTTAGTTGTTTCTTCATGCTTTATAGGTTTGACAAAATTGTATTTGTTTCTCAGATGAAAAGACGCGTTGATTTGTTTAATTGAAAGAGGAAACCTTGCAAAATGCCTTTAGGGTTGCTTCAGATAAGTTAATGTTTATTTTGGTGCAACATGAACTGTTGTGTGCCTTTTTTGCTCTACTTGTACGATACAGACTTTTGTATCAAGTTTAACCCCGTTCAAATCAAATACCAAACATGGCATTCTAAGAGCTATATCAAAGAAGTAGGGAAAAACTTGTGCTTTAGAAACCAAGAAATGTACAATTGATATCTTTTGAGATTTAATGACTTTCAGTTGATAAAGAGCTTTTTGATTGTCTATTTATTAAAATAGAGCATTTCAATCTTTAGTTCTTTTAGCTTCGACTGTCTCTGTGCACAAAGCATTAGCAGATAACATTTAATGAACCAATGTGTTTTGTTCTTCAATCTTAACAGTTTCAGCTCTTGTAGTCTTCAGCTTTTCAAACTTTTGAGTTCTTGAGCTTTAACAAGTATGCACTTGATATTTCATTTTCAGTGCTTTGATTTTCCTTAGTTAAATAGATTCATAAAAAAAAATTGGTTGAGTTTTTACGGATGAAATAGATTCATCAGAAAAAATGACTGAGTTTTTATGAGTGCTGAGTATAATATTCAATGGAGCACTTCTTCTAAATTTCTTTATCTTCTAGTCGAGTATATTCTGGCTGATATAAGTGTAGCTGACTTGTGTTTCAGCTGAGTTTGAATAATTGATCTAGATCTCAGCATGTGCACAGGAAAAATAAGGATTTAAGTTAGCTAATTTCTTGTATGCTGTATTCTATTTTGTAATTATCAAAATTAGATTAATAAAAAAATTTTAGTTTTACATAAATCTCACTAGATTTTACAAACTATTTCACAAATTTTGACTTTGTGGGACTTAGTATCTCGTCTTTTGTGAAAAGAACTAACATCAAGCATTGAGTCTTGTGAAACTTAACTATAATGTCGTATTTTCCTCTTAAATAGAATTAAAAGACAATATCTTTAGAAAATCAGTAAGTCTCACTTTTTTAAAAAAATTCATTAAAATTATTTACCTTGTTACAAAAATTCTATACTAATTTTACACATTAGTTATTAATTTTTATTGGACAATCTTTTTTATTCAGTGGCTAAATTTGGCTCGATTAGTGGATTTGGATTCTTAGATAATAATAAATGGTTGAGATAACTCCACCTAATTAATTTTTAAAAAATAGTCCTAATCAATATATTATTAAAGAAATTTATCTTATATAGTTTTGTTTCTTATTTTAGAAATAATTGCATGTAAATAAATTAATAAAAGTATAACATTTAAGCTAATTACATTTGGAACTCTAGAGAATTGAAACTTTAAAGGATACAAATCCCTCACGAGCCCTAAGTTCCATTGGCTAAGGTGGGATATGTTGGAGCCAAGGTGTTTCGTTCAAGTCTCATACGTGATTATATTTATCTCATTTTCTTTTTGAGTTATTTGTTTTCTATGTGAGTTGTATTGTTAATATTGGTAATTGAATTGTAATATTGTATTAAAATATTGGTAATTGAATTGCAATATTTTTAAATTGAGTTAGAATTTTCTATTTAATTAATTGAGTAAGTTTCCTTTGTGAGTTGTATTGTTAATATTGACAATTGAATTGAATTAGAATTTCCTATCTAATTAATTGATGAACTTCTGTCAGTAGAATAGGTTTACAAAAATAAACAAGATCAAATATTAGTTTTTGGGTTTAAGTTTTTCTACTAAATTATTTAGTGATAGAGGTTTTATTTTTTAAGCTTACAAAAAAATATTTTTAGGCTTTTAGAGTCCTAAAAGCTGAAGTAATGAAAAAAAAAAAGAAGAAGAAGCTTTTTCAAATAGAATAGAAGGAAAACTCAAATGAATTTTAATAATTATTTTATTTAGATAAATATAATCATAATATTTGATAAATACTCAATATATTTTGTTTTTTTAAAATAAATTTTCTTTTATATCTCATAACACTTCTACGTAACTCATACAAATAATTTTTCAGTTTTTTTATACAAAATTTTTGAAATAGCTCTACTTGAAAAATATTTTTACTTGTAACGATTTTACACACAAGTTAATCAACTGATCTAAAATAGAAAAGGTTTACAAAAATTAAACAAGGGGTAACAGGGGAAAAAGTATATATATATATATATATATATATATTTATTTATTTATTTGTGACTTATTTAAAGTAAAACTTATTGCTATTCTTAAAAATGTTATTTAAGTTTATTTCCTGACAAAAGAGAACACAACTTTTCACTAGTCTTTTTCCATGGGGTCCATGTGCTCAAAGTAAATTGGATGTTAAGATGTGAGCCCAATCCTCAATGAGCTGGATCAAGTAATTGGGGAAGCAATCCATTTAGTTAAAAGAAAGTCCATTGGTTGAAAACTAAAACCACAACAACTCATCTCCTCTCGTGCCCCTTTGGAAAATAAACGACACAAACTCATCGCAGTATACATATTAACAAAACACACGACCTGAAAAACCACAAACGACGAAGTAAGTTCATTCAGAACAGAAGAAATAAGCTGAATGCCCCAAATCAATTCCCTCCGGTACCGTGTCGGACACGGGTGGCATTCTGCTAAACAGTGGGCTATGGACGTACTCGTTGGAATCAAATCCCAAGTATGGGTTTGACGACCCGGTTGATGATTCGAACCCAGTATCCATTGTTCCCGTATTCGGTTCAGTATAACCGGAACTGTTCCAAACCCCATAACCCGAGTTTGATATATTCGATTCACCAAGATAACCCGAAAAGACAGAAGAAGAAGAAGTATTAATGTCACAAGAAGGTAAAGGCGGAAGCTCAACGTTGTCGTACATTTGGTGGAAATGGGATACGTTATGGGCATAATTGATGGGTTCTTGATGTTGTTGATGGTACAAACCGGAGGAAGCCCAGGTGTCGCCGCCGGTTAATACTGGGAACCCACCTGAGAGTTGACAATGTTCAGCAAGTTGGGTACTTGGTTCTGGTTGGCGGGTAACTGAGTTAGGGACGAAAAGGGAAGACAAATCATGGGTTTGGTGGGATTGTTCATCAGGGGAGATAATGGAGGTAACTGACGAACCCGGTTGGGTATCAGAATAGAGGAAATTGGTGCGAGCACGTGAGCCGCGCATGGAGCGTGCTGCTCTGTCGTATGCCATTGCTGCTTCTTCAGCAGTGTCGAAGGTACCGAGCCAATGCCTTTCTTTGGTGGAAGGGTCTCTAATTTCAGCTGCATATCTTCCCCATGGCCTCCTTCTCACACCCAGGTACCTCCCTCCCCATGTTGTTTCCTGTTCTTGTTTCGTAGTTGTAGTCGTCTGCTTCTTTTTGGGCTTTGAGGATGACGTACACGGGTTCATGATAATTGATGGTTATGTGTTTGTGAAAATGCGGGAATGATAGAAAAGGATATATTTTCTACGTGAAGCTATTGACTTGAACACATGGAAAAGAGCAAAAACGAAGCAAATTCGGTTCGTGTATTGAATAGAAAGAAGAGAGAATGGCATGCAGTGATTCACTCTTTCCCTCTTTTCCGTTGGTATTGTTTTTGTGAGAGTCAGCATGTGAGTCCAATGTTTAAATAAGTGAGAAGTAGCGCATCAAGACCCATAGAAATACCCTTGATATCTTCGTAATTCCACCTATGTCCTTCATCCACCAATTAGTGCCAACACGTGCATTCATTTTTTACTATCTCTTTTGATTGGAAGTTGAAACTTTATCCGTATAATGCTTTTCTGCAGTTGGGCCAGAATTGAGCAATCTACCATTGAAAGGCAACAGAATCTATATGGCTGCCTCTCTTAAGGGTCCAGCAAAATACAAAATTGCTCCAAGAAATGAGACTCAAATAATGGGTGAAGATCTATATTGGTGTACAAAAATTGAAGTGGGTGGCATAATTAGAAAATCTAATGGCCATGATAAGCATGTTCTCTTAGATACCCTGTTTCATGATTATTCCCCAATCAGAGCTATCCTTTGTATTTGAATATGTAGTGACCAAATTTTACAAACGTTGTCCATTACTGAATAGCCATATAGTCCAAAAGTTCTTACATGTGACCTTTTCTCAAATCATGGGATTGTACATGAATGAGGAACTAATGATTATATAGACTCCCCTTAATCTAATAAGAAAATAAAATCGCTTAATAATTTCTCATGAAGCCAAAGAAAAGAAGTTCATTAGAAACTCCATTGCACATTTCCAATGATCATTTCAGGTGGGATGAGCTCTATGCTCTTCTGATTAGTCAGGTCTCATCATTTTATTGTGTTTGGTAGGGTCAGGTACTTCAAGATTTATTAGAATAAAGTAATAAACAAGCTTGTTCTTTGTTATTAGAAATTGTTTTAGTGCTATTTGTACTATTTCTTGATTTGGCTGCATTCATTTGTAACGTGCTACTCCATGCTATTTATATTTTTATTAGTTTAATGATTACTTCATTTTCACACTGATGGTCAAAGATTATGAAGCTAGGCATCTTATTAGCATTATTTCTTCTTCTTTTAATATTTATGTTGATTATTTCTTGACATTAACTGGACTTGTAGTTTATTATATTATACAATTTGGTTATAATCTTTGGCTTTCAACTATCAGATTTAACCTAATTGAAATGCAATTGGTTATGCAACAAATGATTCCTGTCAGAAAATTTCCATTTTCTGTATGCAATCTGTTACTTATGATTCATTGTCTGTTACAAATACTTTATTACATTATCTGCTCACTTGAAGCTTAATTATTTGTTTCCAAGAAAGTTTAGAATAGCATGGAGGATGGGTCTTAATTGGAATGGGTGTGAGGAGGTGATCATTCAAAGAGGGGAGGGAATTTTACTTTGGAAGATTATTGTATTGCTCTAACTTATGGTCTTTCCAAAATGGCGTGTTTAAAGAATATCATTACACTTCCATGTGCAACCAATTTGAGCCCTAAAAGAAATCAATGATAAGTTGCACAGGTTTCCTTGCCTTTTTTCTTCAAACATCAATGTTAACTTTTATGTGTCATATTTTATTGGCAATTTCTCTTGATTTTGAAAAGTTTGAAACTAGCATGCAATCCTGTTATTCTCAATTACATTAGGTAATAGAAAGAAAACCAATGAAGAGAAGTCATGTTGGGCCGCATGTGAAAGAGAAACTTAGGCATACCTTTTCTGAAAAAAAAAGAAATGACTAGCCTATTCTAAATTCCCCATATCAAATTGCTAAATTGAGTGGGACTTTGACCAAGAGCCAAATGTGTCTGTTTAGAGAGATTGAGAAAGAAGAAGAACAAAATAACAAAAGATTGAATAAAACGAAATAATAGTAACGTTTTTGTATTTTTTTTTAATAGAAAAATAAATTTCATTAAGGAAGAAAAGATTACATGAGAAGACAAGAAGTTATCTTTAAACAAAAACTTAAATGATAAATAAAAATACAAGCTTAAAATAATAATGATCGTCAATCATGCTATATATCTACTAAAAAAATATCCGAAATAATAGTAATGCTCTTATTGATTGCATTTAAATTTTATATCTTAATATGATCAATCTATTTGTATATATGTAGATTGGTATCCGTCTTAAAGCTCAGTGTATTTCCCCTAATCTCATATTGGAGCTTGACAAATATTAAAAAAAACAAAAAAAAACTTATTTTGATTTTGGTGAGAACTGTGATATATCCAAGACCTCTAGGCCAAATTCTTACAAATAATTTAAAAGGGAACAGATGTTTTATTTATTTATTAATTTTTTTCTCTGCCCCTACTTTATGACCACCCCAACCCCAAGTTGATCAAAAGGATAATTAAGCGAAAGTTTCATTGGGATTTGGATTAATTGGGGCCGATGCTGTCCTTGATTTTAGCTTCGTGTCTGATAATGGAGACTTTTGTCTTCTCTGATGACTTGTAATGGTGGGATTGTAAAACTGTAATGGCATGCATACTAGTCCTAGACCCGGAAAATAAGAAACCATGGTCAATGGTTCTCCAATCTCCATAAGATTAACATACGAAAAAACATAATTAGATCTTAATGGTGTTGAACAGACAGTTTAGTCTCTTGGGGATTTTCAGGAGTCACTTTGGGGAAGATTCAGTTGTGCGAAGATGTATGTAGGTGGCAATAGTGACATTAAGATTATTGTGGATAACATCGTAGATTCAGACTTTTGTACTTATGCTTTTGTTACCACTATTCTAATTTAATTGGGTTATTTGTTTAGTGTATATCAGTGTGATAATTTTATACAGTGAAGTTTCATATTATATTTAGATATATGAGTCATTTTTTTAAATATTAATTAATTAGGTTATAAAGATGTGAATTCAATATTGTTCAACTTGACGTAAAAAAAAATAAAAAATAGAGAAAAAGTTTTGAGCATTCAATAGGACAGATCCAACAAAGACCTTGGTGGGTCATAAAAAAAGAAAGAAAGAAAGAGCATCCTACCTAATTGGCCATTCCTATTATTGATGTCTACTATCAGAGTAACAGATGATAACGTGAGATTATTATAATCAGAACCATTTAATAGCCCATCAAGTTCAACTTCAAGGTTATCAATGCCAATAATATAGTAGCTAACTCAAAGACACCCAGCAATAATATATACTAGATACAGTAGTACCAATTCTCCTAGCAAAACCTTTGATCCAATGACTATAAACTCATTAGTATTAACATTTGCAGTGAAAAATGATTATATCAAGGAAGTTTATTAATTCATCCTCAGAAATAGACTGAACTCAATAGGCAATCTGATTATACTTTTTTTTGTCTTAATATGCTTTATAGGGGTATCAATTTCTAGGAAAATTCAAACACCAAGTAACATGAACCTAATTCTAATTATTGGTAGCTAGGCATGGAAGTTCCTTTTTCTCCATGTGCAGCTTAAGTGTGCAGCATTTTGTATATTAAAAAGATAGAATTTCTAAACCTTCAGTGATCATATCAAGGGGTGGGATGGGAGTTGGGACTCTGCCCAGTAGAACAAACAAAATATATATACGGCTCTAAGTGGCTACTTTGGAATATGGGAGGTCCTGATATTCAAAGCCTTATATGTTGACGGAAATATGCTTATTCCCAATTACCTGGGGATTAGCCCTGGGGAACCACTTTTGTTTTGTTCACTTTTTACCAGATCGTAGGAATAGTTAAAGACCCTCTTTGGTTAGTTGATTGAATCCAAGACCATTTGTAGTGTTCCAACAGTTACATAATGTTCATCAAAATCTTCCAATAGACCAAGAAATGTCTTGAAAGTAATCAAACAGAAGCTCCACATCATGGTTAAATTATTAGCTGGAATCAGGGATCAATAGAGATGACTTTCAAAGATAGGGTATGAAATATTCTGTGATGAAACTAATCAGATTGTGTTCAAGTTCTGGCATTATTAATGATGGTAATCAATGAGCAGGGGAGCAATTTAATTGGCGAAACCATGAGTTAAACGAAGCTGCACTGAGGATAAACACTTTATACATTCTGTCTACAAGTTTGTCACCAGGCAGATTGTTCTATATTTCCCTTCTGCAGTGACTAGAGACTTTCACATATGGTGCCACTCTATCCATCTTGACCATAAATTCTAGGATCAAGCAGAAGTCTTATAGGAATACAAAGAGTTAATTTCAGATGCCATTAAATTTTACACCAAGATAAGGAAAAGCAACTGAATAAATCTACAAGGAAGTTTAGAACTGAGAAAGAAGATGATTCCACTAACAAACTAGAGCCTAGTTAGCAAATCCAGACTTGTCATTTCACAGTTTGTTCTTTCTCAAATTGGAAGGAGTTGCTGGACACCAATGATTCGTTACAGAAACCAACTGCTGCACAATGTGTATGAAATATGTCAACAGTGTGAATGGGTACTACCTTTCTGAGAGAAGGTTCCAGGATATTGGACTTAGAGGATGCATACCGTGGTGTTGGGTAGTAGAGGTCTTTATATAGCAGCTTGATGGAATAATTTGACAGTCTTCCTTGACATCTGATACTGGCATTGAATTTGGCATAATAGCTATCTGCATCATGAGCTTCCCATCCTCTGCCATAACCTTCAGAAACTCTTCCAGTGCCATACGCATCCACTCGTACCGGCAGAGTCTAAATGCATCTTGTATACTTATCTACAGAGGTGAATATCAACGGAGTTAAAGATGATCTTGCTATGCATAATGTTGGATTGTAGAGTTATTCTAACATGCCATGTGAAATACTAAAACCTGGAATGATTATGTGTATCTTAAAGATGTCAGCATTGATAATAGTTTGATGCTTCAGTTTTAAATGATTCTTGCTTCAACTTTATTGAGCACACTGACCCATTTACGATCACGGTTTCCTTTCTCTGGCCATGTCTCAAGCTCCTCTGTGACCTCTAAAGCAAACATGGACCCTCGGCAGCCTCCTTGCAGACTGCATATGTCCTGACTGCTTTTACTTCTGAAGTCCCACCTTCCCAAGGGTTTTTCCTGGAAAAGGAGAAAGTCATCTTGTTAATTAGCAAAGTAACACTTTAACCTGGTCATAGCATTTTGATAACTTTGCATTTGCAAATAGACATTTTTTTTAGCATAAAGAAATCCATGCAGGGAGTTACAGACAAGAGGAGAAGTTTGGCATCTTAAGTAAAAGTAATTTCAGTGAAATGACACAGAAGCAAAGTAACTTTAACAAGTTTGTGCTATTTACATAACAGCTTGACATTTTCATTTGTTCCACAATCTGATTGGTATGCTTAAAGATTCAGTGAAGAGCTATAAGCTATTACTTTAATCACCAAATAGGAATAGAACCTACTCTGAGTATTCCTCTCACTCCTGCTTCCTCTAAGGCTTCACGCGAAGCAGCTTGTAAAACAGTTTCATCATCCTCCCATCCACCCTGACAAGAGCATTAAAAGGTTATGTGTGGATGAAAAAACCAGAATTTCATGTCGATATAGTAGATCAATGGAGAAAATGTTTAGTACCTTTGGAAAGACAAGGTCATCACGGTTTGGTGACGAAACCATAAGAACCTCTATTTTGTTCTCTGTATCACTGCTGTGATCTCTATTGTTCTCAATCAATCTGTAAGGAATACACCTGTTGTATGGATACATAAACAAGCAATTATAACTGGATCCTGTAGCCAATAACATTCTTGCAGAAATGTCATCACATATTGGACTTTGGAAGTCTACTAGCAAACCATGAATGCTGGAGTGAATGTTCGTAGCGGTTCAAGAACTAGAGGAAAACTTAGAATACAGATGCTCAAAATTATATATTCAACTGTTCCATATCAGGACAAAGAAATTCACTTGAAAATTTGAACTACATCTGAAATGCCTCCAAACAGATATCAGTCCTTTTGGATTTCTGTTATAGTTGTAGGGTATGATCTATTTATCTTAGATTACTCTGATTTGATTAGATATTACTGTATCTGTATGTCCTTCTTGATAAAGAAGACTCAAGCAAGAAACTTCTTGTTCTGGGTGTTGGAAAATTGTAGTGTATGTTAACCACATGAAATTAGAAGGTCTTAGCCCTTCATTTAAGTGTCAGATTAGATGCAATCTGAATTTCTCACCAAATACATGAAAAATATTACAACGTTTTGAAATATATGGTACGAAATTGATAAAAAAATATTTCTAATTTAAAATTCATAAAATTATAATATTTTAAAAACAATAAATTTAATTTCGTCTTTCATTTTATAATTTTGACAAAAGCCAAAACAGATCACGTAATATCAGAAATATATGTATATATATTTGACTTTGTCAAAATTAGGCCCACTGATGCAATTATATAATCTATTATTGAACATCAATAAGAAGACAAATTATGTACAAGAGCTTGAGATGCCCCTTTACCTTCAGAAATAAAAGGAAGGTATCTCAGTGGTTTAATTTCCTTTTGGTATATATGATAGAAAAATGACAGAAACAGAAATCTGAACCCAAAAAGAAATACTTGGTATTTTGAGTTGTAATATTGCTGAGTTAATGAACCAAAAACAAGTGGAGAAAGGTGAGAACTTTGATGTAAAAATGAAAATTGGGTTGTGCAGAAGGTCTTACCCAGAAACTAGACGAAAATTGTTTTCATAACGTTGTTTATCTCGCCCTGTTCTTGCTTGGAAACACGACATGGTATTGTAGTTCTAAACAAACAAACCTAAAAGAACATAACAGAAAATCAAACAAGAAACAAAACCCAAATTAAGAATTGGGAAATGGAACACAAAATTGAAAACCAAGACAACAATTCTAGGGACAAAAACAAAGGAATGGACAATAACTCATACCCAGGTTTTGTTTCCTCTGAATTTTGTAGAAGCCAAAACAGCAGCTTGCGTAAGCAAAAGACTGAGCAAGGAAAAACTCTTAAAGGTTCATTATCAGTCTCAGAATTCAACCAAACAACGCCTTGAATAATTGAATGAGGGTTCTGCAGCTAACTAACAAATGCATAGAAATCTCATGCTCTGTCTTGTGTATCAACCAAATGGAAAAAATCAAACGAAGAAGAAGAAGAAGAACAACAAATGCAACAACAAAGGAGAAGAAAGAAGAAGTCTTAATGGCAGAAAGAAACAGAAAAGAAAGGCTTTTAGAGAAAAAAACAGGGAGCCAGAGCTTTGAGCGGGGGCCAAAGCAACGACATCCGTATATATGGTAACAAACAAGATTACATGTTTTAACTTTTTTCCCTCAAATGAACTTTATACAATTTATGTGGTGAACCATTTGAAATTTATATTTTAATTAAATTTAAATTTTATATAAAAATGTTAAATTATTTAAAATAAGTTATTATTTTGTCTATTTCAAAATAATATTTTTATTCTTAAAATTATTCATGATTTTCATTTAAATAAATCAATAAAGAGCTACCACCACTTCATCTCAAATTTTCACCTAATCAATCACAAGTTTTTTCCTTTCAACTTATTTTTTGTTTATTGAACAATAATTAATTTTTTCATTTTTATATTTTTAGTTAATCATTGTATTTTAATTAAAAAAATAGAGGATAGAATTAGAAAAATACTTAAACTAAAATAAATTCTTTATTTGTTTCAAATAGGAGAATTATACTGAATTCTATAATTTTGTTATTCCAAATAAGATAATTAATTTTAAATAAATTGAATTGTAGAATTCATTTAAAATTAAATGAATTCTATTTTTTATCTTGTTCCAACCACACCATTATTGTTTGTTATTTTGTTTATTTGTTTTGATTTTCTTCTAAATATTAATTGGCAGTAACAGAAATATAGCATAGACCCTATACAGAAAATTGAGATTTTTGTTTTTTGGTTTTCAGGATACTTATTGGGCTATAAGAATAATTCTCTTATGGTTTGATTTTTTTTTTTTCCTACATTAAATATCACTTTTTCCACCTATGATATATATATTTATTTTGTACCAGTTAACTCACATGTGATTGCAACAATTATCTTGTTAGTCATTTTTCTTCATTTATCTATGTTTACTTAAAATTAACTCAAGTTATAGTCAAATTAACCTAAAGTAATAACTAATGAAACATAAAATTACAATGGAGAAACAAATGAACAAGAAATTGTCTTCAACTTTTTTATATTTTTTATATTTCCTCAACCAAACAATCAGTGTTCATCTTAAAATTAGATTACAATACTCATGCTTAGTTAGATTCAAAAATAACTAGTGTGTGTGTGTTTTTTTTTTGCATGTTTTCTGTTTGTTTGTTGAACAATAAACATTGTATACTCAATACAATTAATTACTAGTTTTTTCGATAACTGATTGCTAAATTAATGAAATATAAACATAAAAATCGAGTTGACAACCAGTTAAATTTTTTGAGTTGTTCATTTGTTGTCTACTATAAGTTTATATTTTATTAAATTGACTTGGGTTACTCTGGGACTAATTTGATTAATTTTGAGAAAAAATAGATTAAATTGAAAAAAGTGATAACATAATTGCTGCAATCACAAGAGTGTGCAAGAACTAACTGACAAAATTGACTTTTTTACTCACCTATGTCGATTTGAAATTTTGAATTAGAGTCAGCTGGAATATTTTTAAGTGTCGGTTAATAAACCTGAACCGATATTATGATATATATATATATATATATATATATATATATATATATTATTTATTTATATATGAAAAATTAAAATATTACATATATTAATAGTTTAATTAATTTTAGAATTATAAATTTATATATTTATATTTACTTTATTATATATATATATTTAAATGTAAATTATTGATTTTAGACTTAAAAATGAATAATAATTAATACTCAAAATTTTAACAATCGACCAGACTCGAATTGACCAAAACCTACTTTAACCAAATCGAATAGACTTAAACCTTAATAGATACATCAAAAAATTGAGCCAATCCTCTAAATTCAAAAATTGATTGAATCAAGCCAACTCGACATTCACTTTTTCGATTCTAATTGTTTTAAAACCAATTTTTTAGGTTGCAACTTCCTTGTTTTTTTTTTTTTTGAAGAACCAACATTGTCAGTTTGATTTGATGAGAAGTTCAAAAATTGAATCGATGGTCACCTGACCATCTAGTTGGGTGAAACAAAATATCACAGATGCGCAAAGTGAAATTTTTTTTTTTTTTTTTTTATTTATAATTTTTAGTGAAAACAAGACTAGATCTTCAATTCTTGTGTGTTGCCAAAATTTGTTTAACCGGTAACAAAATTCGACAATTGAGATTAATCAAAACCAATAGGTCTTTCTTCTTTTTCAATTATGAGATGCATAATACAAATGGGTTTTTTGATTGGACTAAAAGTCAAACAAATGGGCGTATGCTAGTGGTTGGGGACCATATCTGATTTCCTACCTTAATTTTTTGGTCGCACATTTTTAAACAGTATTTGAACCCATCCAAGAAAGTTGATGTAATAAGTAATCACACCCTGCACCTAAAAAATAAGATAAAATAAAATAGTAACAGCCACTATAAAATAGTAATAGCTTTATGCATAAATAAATAGTAATAGTATTGACAACTATTAAGATTTTAGCATATTATTTACCTTAATTATATATTATAATATTTTAGTGGTATTCTCTTAATTCAAACAATTGATAATATTACTAACTTTAAAATTCACACGTAAAAAATGATAAACAATTCAAAATAATAAGAAAATTCATCAAACATTTGTCGATGATGGGACTCAAACATTAGGTCTCTTGATCCTCATATCTTAGTCTTAAATTTTGCTTGCAATAGAGTCTATAATTTTTTGAAAAGAAAAAATATTTTATTTTTTAATATATATAAAGAATTTAAATCAAATGTGTCAATTTGTTCATGTGATAAAATCTCTTTGCAAGTCTCAAAAATTTGGTTGAGAGTAGAAATAACACATACATGAAATGAGAAGAATCTTTTGCTTGTTTCTAATTTAAAACTTGAGGTTTTGTGTTGAATTTATAGACATCAATAATTAATATTGCATATGGATTGAAGACTTTGGCAACAGCTTTTAATTTGTTCCTTAACTAATGGGTCAACAACTACATCATTATATAGTTCGTTGGTGAACGAATTCTAAATAATTAGCCTGTTACATTCTCTGTTTACATCAAGTACTTGATGTTGTTGGAGGGAAACTTCCAATCTACCTAATACTGATTAAAATTTTAGGTTAATGTCTAATTATATGTCTGTTTTCACATCTAAAAAGTCCAGATTTGAAATAAATAAATTATTTAAATATGTAATTTTGTTATAAAATATAGTTCAATAACAAGTTAAATCAACTAATAAGGAGGAACTAATAACAATTCTTAGTCTACTAATACTAAATATATAGTACTTTTAAGACTCCATGCATGCTTGAAAGGAAAAGGAAACTCTATTTTCATATTATAGTGGTCACCACAACTTTACACGCGGTAGAGCATATCTGCTATCCCTTTTTTGTGGAAATTTTATAGAGCTAACCTAAAAAAGCATGCTTTATTTTTTACTTTTGGTTTTCTTTTAAAAAATTTCCAAGAATGATGTTCCAGCACTTTCAAAATCTATACTATTCTAAAAGCCAAAACACTAATATAGTGTCCAATAACTTTAAGTGATTTTTTTTTTTACCATAAATTTTCCTACAATATTCTAACATGTATAATTTATTGCTTTTTTAAATTACAGGATATTTTTGTCAATTTAGTCAATTTGAAAAAAAAAAAACCTAATTTAAAAATCTCATTTTGTAACTTCTTATCTATTTTTTTAATCCAAAATCAAATATTTATGTATATCCACAACAATTAATAGATTTTAAAATTTAACTAATTATAAACTCATTCACTCACAATATTTCTTCTCGTTACTTTCTAATTGAAACAACTTATATAGAGTTACCTAATAATATGTATATATAAATAAATAAAAAACATTTGCACGTAAGCACGTGTGATAAGGCTATTAATATTTAAAAAACAAACATTCAAAATTATCTTAATACTTATTATAAGAAAATACTTGTTATCAAAATGATAATTCAAGTTTTTTATTGGCTAGTAATATTAAAAAAACCAAACATTCAGAATTATCTTAATACTTATAATAAGAAAATACTTGTTATCAAAATGATACTACAAGTTTTTTATTTTTATTTTGAGAGAAGAATTGAGAGATAATATTTGGAGAATCACTCTTTTTCAAACCCGGTTGGCATGCGCATGGGACAAATATTAATAGAATAAAGTACTTTTACATATTTCTAGCTGCTATAATCCTTGTTCTGACTTCTGAGTCATGCATAATTAAGCTATGCATAATCATGATTAACAATCTTATTTTTTTTCAATACAAACTGCAGGCCAGAGCCTGCACCATCCCTAAAATCTAGACCGCGCGCATGCAGGAGGTTATCAAAAAGGATTCTACTCAGTCAAAGCGTATAAATATATGACTATGGCACTGAGTATTATAATCTATACATTGAAAATTATAGTCGATAATTGGTATTAATAACATAGGAAACTATACAAAACTATTTTATTTAAGTGTATATATTTTGAGTTACTATGTGGTTAACTGTAAGCATAAAAAATTCAACATTGTCAGTAAATAAAATTATAATACATTAAGTTATTTGAGTAAAATCAAAGGTGGTGGTTAATATTAAAGACACATGACACTTTTTAATTTATTGACTTTATAAAACTTATTTACAAAATTATAATACATTAAGTTATTTGACTAAAATCAAAAGTGAGGGTTGGTATTAAAGATATAAGATACTTCTTAATTTATTAACTTTATAACAATTATTTGTACTGTTAATTCATATATTTTATATATTAATAATAAATTAAAAAAGATAATCAGTAATAAGTTGTGCTATCAATAAAAAAGAAAAAAACAAATTTTTAGGATAATTGAGAGAAGCCTTGCACAAATGGTTGAGAAGGCTAACAATTAATCGTGGAAGGCTACGTATAGATGGAGTAAATATAAAGGACCGTGCATTATTAAATGTGATGATGACATGATGCTACACCCACATGCATACCGACATACATGTTCTAGGCATCATCACATGCGAAGACTTAAGACTAGTTCTCAGCCTCTCAAGTCTCAACATATAGAGGGCCAACTTCATTAAATAAGTAATGAATTTTCAGATGAACTCCATTAAAAATGGTTAATTATTTTTCTAGTATTGATCTATCAAGCCATAATTTCCAAGAAATGAATGTTCCAATTAAATTCAAAATATTATGAAAAAGAGTATGATATTGTTGACCAATCTATATATATATATATATCCATGCATTTAGATTTTAGATTGCTGCCCAAGAGAACTTTTTAAACTTTGAGGCTTGCGAATAATAATAGTAGTAATAATTAATAATTAATAATTAATAATTAATAATAATAATAAAATATTAATAGTGCTAGAAATGGGATCGAATTGCATGTCTCACCCATGTGGAATATATATGTAGAGGTAGGTAGCAACTTCTTTAATTGAGAGCTGAAATATATAATGAAGTAGTTGATGAGGGCATTCAACACCGGCCTGCAAACGCACTTTCGTCTTGCCTCTCACATGATAATACCCAAACGATAAGTCAGAACATGTAGAATAGTTTTCGTAGGAAATTAGGATCTTTATCATTATATCTGTTAAAGGGTGTTGATGTGTTCTCACATTGTTAAGGTTCATGGCTTAATCTGGGATGGAACCAGAATTTTTATATAGTATGGGCAAATATTTTTGGTGAAAAAGAATTTAAATTTCTCAAATTTGGACAAGTTGGAACTCAGTGTTTGTTTGTCTGAAACTCACAAAGATATCGTAAGTTTAAGGCTTAGTTTGGTAATATTGTGACTTTTTGAAAGGTGTTGTGTTCTTCTGACTCTCTTAAAATTTCTTTTAAAAAATCACAACAGTAGTGTTTTGTCACACCCCACACAAAGGCATGATTGATAGGAAGATTGGGTAACCAACCATCTGTAACCCTGACTTCAAAACAAAGACTCAAATACGACTCTTGACCAAACCAAATAATAAAAGTGAAATTTAGAAAAAATTTAAGTTAACTACAAATGTTTAATTACTGAAATATATAACAATTTACTAAAAGTTTCGACAGAGGTTTCCTGTAAACTAGAACATGCCCAAAATACAAACATATAATTCATATTTACATTCAACCAGGTAATAACATTAACAATTTAACCAAGGAGCTCCGCTCTTTTAATATCATAAACAATAACCATTTGACTCTTATATAATCAACCAGACATCCCAAAATCCTAATATGACTACAAACTTCCATCATTTAGCTTCAAATATGAGATTCCGAAGAATTATCTTGCCTTCAAACACTCGGCAAGCCTAGTATCAGTGGTTAACGTCCTTTGAGATCATGTTACTCAAAAAACATCAACAAGAAGTTGTGAGTCTTACAGACTCAGTGAGTGAAAAAACGTACCCAAAGGGTACTAGCATCACTCAACACATGTATTAAATACATAGAGTAAATAAGTTAACCTTAAATATATATGCATAAGACTTAGTACTTACAGATTTTCCTAATAAAAAAGTTATAACCTATAAAATTGTCAAACTAAGTAATATTGGAAAAATATAATTGCAGCTCTGGAACTTGTGGTTGAGTCAACGACACTAGTGAACGCAAGAGGAAGTGGCGAGTAAAATCTGTAAACGGTGAGTGGTTAACTGCTACCATTTGGTTGCTATATTAGTGTGTTTGATTGTTTTGATGTATTTATGTATATATATGTTATATAGTGGAAAATAAGAATTATATTGCTATGATTGACTTAAGTGAATTATGTTAATGTTTGATCTTGTTTATGGTTGATAAGGGCTAGTAAAATTTTTTATTTTTTATTTTTTGAAATAGAATCTGGGTGCACCTAGGATGTTTTGATTTAATTATTTGACACTGATTAAAAATATTAGAGTAATTTAGCTCTGGGGGTGGATTTGTGAGGAGGTATGAAGATTTTAGTGATTCTGTATTTTCATAATTCTGTAATTTTGTATATGTTTATGTTTGGTGTGAGGGCGTAAAACTGTCCGATGAAAGATATTTAGTGTGCAAGACGAGATACTCTGTTGGCCCTTTGTGCGTTTTGATTGTTTTGATTTGATTTGATTGTATAGTGTATTATTTGAACTGTGTTTGTTAAATTTTATGTTTTTCATATTTGAGTACGTGTGACATTTAGTTATATGAAATTTATGTCATATTGATATTATCTCTTAAACATTTTCATAACCAACTTGGAAATATATTTGATTTCAACAAAACCAAGTTCAAACATTATTTCTAGAATGTTAGTTATCTTTCTTATATAGAAACTTCTTCTAAAATTAGTCTTGAACCCACTTAATTCCTCACATTAACACAAACAGGACACTTACAATTATTAGTTGTTAGAACCAGATTCTAATGCTTATAAAATCCTCATACTAGGGAATTAAATTATAAAACTTTCCAATATAGTTTATAAATATGTTAGGAACTTTTCATCTTCAGCACCCTACTTCTAAATCATCGTTTAAGACCCTCTAAACTCAGTTATACCAAAATAGGTTTAGTAAGGACTCAAAAATCATAACCATGACTTTCAACACCTCCAATATACACATAACATAGAATTAAAACTTGAAAAGCTCCATAATTGTCTCTTACTATGTCAGGAACAATTCTTATTCAGAGATCCTAAGCTAATTCAAACCACAACCCCTGACGAAGTTCTCATGACTGACTGAAGTTTACTTAAAATCCTATATGAACCTAGCTATAGTCTAGTAGCTATAACAATAAATATACCCTAAGTTAGGTTACAAAACTTTTCAGATATTATCTCAAGACCGTAAGATACACTTTCTCTTTAGAACTCCTAAATTAATTCAGTCCATAAGATACCCGATTTCTCTAGCTTATAAAATTTGGCCCTGCATCCTCTCAAAAACCACTTAACTCTCGTTTTCAACACTTTACCCACAACTAACTATAGAATTACCACAGTGAAAAGGTGGCCGTTAGAGAAAACAGAAAATAAGGCAGCTTCATCACTCTGAATAGCAATTATACACAAAACTAGAGCTTTCAACCATTCTACACTTAACTTTCTACATATACTAAGCATTTAGTTTTGTTATTTTTCTTGCCACTTTTAATACCAAAAACTTTCATCTTTAAAATAAACTAACAAAACAAATTGTAATATGCTAGTTGATCGCATATAGCACATGTGACTAGTGCTGAAAACTCAAGAATTCATCAACACATAGATTCAAAGAATTCTCACTTTGTTCTATCAAAATTCGCCAAGTAGTATATCTCTTACTAAGCAATTATAATGAACAACCAATTGGAATTAATAGGAAGTTTTGATTCTGCTCAATTAGCTATTCTAGAAAAGTCACTATCTATAATTAATGTGTTTATCCCAGCTACCAGTAACTTTTAAGTGATGTTAATACCACATATTGCAATATATCTTACTTGAATGTAAATGACAATAATGAGAGAACCTGGAAAACATGTAACAACACTGCTCTCGGGGGTCAAGCACTCATGGATGAAATATAGAACAACAAAATCAGAAGGAATAGATTTAAGATCACAGAAAGAGAAATCATGCACTTAAGTCCACTACCAGCGCCTCATATGCTCATACCCCATAATTTTGATAACCAACTAACTCATTCCCAAATAAGATAAGAAAAAGAATGAATAAAATTCAAAGAGGAGGAAAACTTTGCTGCAAGGAAGAGAGGCTCACTCGACTACAAGAAATTCTCACAACTGAACATGAGAAATCAAGAGTAGAACAAGAACAGGGCATACTCGGTATGTAGAAAACCAAAAGAGAAAGGAAGTCAATCAACAAGCAAGAAAGGAAGAGAAGGGTCTTAGGCCAGCTAGGAATCATGTAGGAAGTTCCAGAACAGGGGAGGCTTTTCTAAAGAAAAAGAAAGGGAGAATAGCCAAATAAGGAAGGAATAAGAGAGAAAATAAAATAGTGAAATACAAAAGTCAAAAAGTAAAATTTGTGGTACAAAATTTTCTTTATATATATATATATATATTAAAATGTGTGGTGGTTCTTCACTTTTGTCACTTGAATATACTCTTTATAAGTGTTTACTAGTTTATTTTATTTATACTTTCATTTTACTTATCAATAAAATTTACATGGGCTAAGGTCAAGATCCTTATCAACCAAATTTTAAATAAATTAAACACATATATATATATATATATAGATATATACAGGTATAACATTTATTTATTTTATATTCTTGCTTTCATTTTTATGATCAAAAGTTACACCAAGTTATTCTAATTTCATATTTCAATATCGAGTTATAATAATGTGTTTATTATTTCATGACTAAAATTTAATACCGTATATATAAAACTCGGCTTTACAAAATTGGGTTATAACATGTTTGGTTAAATAATGTAAAATATGCTCTTATAAGAAGAAGTCACTGTAATAGTGTCTGGTAAATTCATAGAGTGTAAAAGAAAGTAGAAAACAGTAAAGAAATTAAAGCATAGACACGATGTTTATATAGTGATTCACCAGAAATCTCTTACTAGTCCCACGTCGCAAATTAGGTGTTTTACTATAACTGATCTTTCTAACTTAGAGAATCAATTTCCCCTTACAACTAATTAAATTTTTAAGTATCAACACTCTCATTTATTTCACAGAACTCATAAGTTATCCAACTTATCTTTTCCTCGCAAGGACGAACAGAATACTAAGTGCATAAAGATACTTAGTCACAAAATTAGATGACTTTGGATGAGTTTACAATAGATTAGAATGATATGAAATTTTTTTCTATTTTTTCACTATATTTTTGGTTGAGACTGATGAAGTGTGAAAGTTTTGGCTCAATAGATTTTTTTATTTTTTTTAATCAAATCAGGATGTTTTGAATTCATTTTTTTATCCTTCTCATTAGTAGCCATTTCTCAATATAAAAGAACTGTTAGAAAGCTTTAACTTGAAGTAGGCATCTTGAGTATTGCGTATTTAATGATTGCAGAAGGATATCCAATTTAGTATAAACATAAACTGCTGTGCATGCTTTGCTTGTTTACTTTGGCTCAGACCTTTTGTGGTGATGACTGTTATGTTAGATGCACTTTGTTCAAACCTTTAAGTTGACACATAGATGACGTTGTGCATGTACAAACATTGAGTTTGCTAATATCTACTAAAGTGTTTGTATTACTCAAGAATTTGACTTTGAGTAACACTACACTAGCTTGAAATAGATCATCAGCTAATTCTTTTTAATGAAAAAAAAAAGGATTTGATATATGAACCTTTAACTTCAAACTTTGTCTTCATTAGTTTTCTGTTTTAATGAAATGATGTGCATCATCATTTGATAGGTTATCAGATAATGCACTGACATGCTTTCAATAACTTGATCAAGAATCATTAGATAGTCATTTTAGTAAGCTGTTCACTTGATGATTAGCTGATTCACTTTGTCTTGCATTTCAGTGCTTGACATCCTTTATTGCTGTTCAGTTTAAGATTCATCTTTCAATTTTTGATGTGTTATATTTGATTCAATTGAAAGTCTTCAGAAATAGTTTCATTGTTCTCATTTAGTTTGTTTCAACATATGTAAAATAGAAAAACAGATGAAATTATGATTCAATAGTTATTTGTGATTATTGAAATAAAAATTTAGGAAAGTTTAAATTTAATTATTGATTCAGCAATCTCCCCATTTCTTATGATTACAAAATAATTAAAATATTGAAGATAAGGAGTAGTACCTTAGAATTTTATAGAGAGAGATTATCACCCCCTTAATCTGCGCAATGTATACTAATCAATATTTTTAACTTCTTCTCTCCCTTTTTGTGATCTCAAAAAGATTTTAATGCAGAAAAATTTCAAGCAATGGAAGTAGAGTAAGATGAAAACATGATATTAAAATTCTAGTGTAGACATTCTTAGTTCTTGTTTGATTTTAGAAAATAATTCTTCATTAAGATGTTTCATGAATATATCTGCAAGTTAATCTTTCGATCTAACAAAGTGTAAAGAAATATCTTCTTTTTAAACATGATCACAAATAAAATAATGCATCACTTTGATATATTTATAATGTGAGTGTTGAACAAGATTTTTTGTTAGTATAATAGCATTTGTCAATTAGCTGTTGTTTCATCCATAACAACTAAGCACAAAAATTCCAAGCTACTATATATCCAGCTTTAATAGTTGAGAGTGCTACATAATATTATTTCTTGTTGAACCAAGAAACTTTAGGACCCAAAAATTGGCAAGTGGCACTAGTACTCTTTTGATTTAATTCACAACTAGCAAAATTAGTATAAGAATAGTCAATAAGATCAAAATTTTCACTTTTGGAGTAGAAAATACCTAGTGATTGAGTTCCATTCAAATATTTGAAAATTCTTCTAACATCATTCAAATGATATTCTTTTGGACAATTTTGATAGCGTGCATATAAGAAAACAATGAGCATGATGTCAGGTCTACTTGCAGTAAAGTAAAGCGGTGAGCTAATCATACCTCGATATTTTTTCTTATCTATTGCCTTACTAGAATTATTTTTGTCAAGCCTTGTTGATGTTCCAATGGGAGTTCTTATTGTCTTTGTCAAGTCTAACCCAAATATTTTTAGTAAATCCTTGGTATAATTAGATTGATTGATGAAAATTCAATTTTTTGATTGTTTGACTTAAAGGTCAAGGAAATGATTTAATTTTCTCGTCATGTTTATTTCAAATTCATCATTCATAAATTTTTAAAAAATTATTATGGAGAGATTCTATAGTAACACCAAAGATGATCATCAATATAAAGCTGAACAAGTAGCATGTTAGATGCTTTGTACTGGATGAAAATAGTTATGTTTTTTACTGATGATGATGGAGATCCCTTTGGTAGATTAGCCAAGCTGAAACACACATGCTACAAGAAAACATAGTATCAATGATAACAGTTTAGACATAGAACTATTATCGCTATTATGCTATCGTAGATAATCACTATATGCATCTGCAAATTGATTATCTGCAATAGCAAAAGTGCTATCATAGATAATTGATTCCCAAAATTATCAGATATCATTCATAATATTTTACGAACATAGATATTGACTTAATTTTAGCATCATTTAGAGCGAAATTATATATGTCCACCTATTCACTATATGCAACAACACTTGCCATCGATGATTGTGTTTCATATTTTATTTTTATACAATCCTTTGTGCCATTTTGTGCAAACACTTTAATGTCCATTATAGGACTATCTGCGTCCACTTGTGCAATCACACACACACACACACACACACACACACACACACACAAGTAAATGTTATCTACGTACACCTGTATCTTGCCGGTTCTACTTGTGCATTTAGCCATTGGTTCGTTTTGTGCCCTAATATGTTTAGTTTTTGTAAGACATGGTGGGATAAGTTATTTCTTTTGTTTTTTGTTTTTTTTTGTTTTTGTTTTTTCATTCCTGTAAGTTAGCTTGTCATTTATTGAATATGTATTATTGTGAGATTCTGTATTTGTGTGATTTTTGATTTTACGGATTTGTGAATTGGTTGGTTAGAAATTTAGTAATGTTAGAGATTTGTGAATTTGTGGGTTTGAGATTTGTGGATTATGCTTGTTTAGGAATTTAATAATTTTGTCATTGCTAGTTTAGGAATTAAACTATATTAGGGATTTTTGGAAATAAAGATGTTAATTTGTCTTGGCATGCATTTATATATGTTGTTAAGTTAAGATTGATGAATGGAAATGCATGGGTTAGGGATTTGAAGGAAAATTTTAACTTTAAATTTTTTATTTTAGGGATTTGTAGATTTATGGGTTAGGGATTTTTGGGAATTTATTTGCTACTTGCTAGTTTAGGAATTTTGATTTTGAAATACGCTAGTTTAAGAATTTTGTAATTTTGTAATTCCTAGTCATAGTTTAGGAATTTTGCTAGTTTCAGGGATTTTAGATGTTAATTTAATTTTGGTTGAATTCTCCATGTATATATGTTATCAAGATAAATGAATGGGTTAGGATTTGTAGATTTATGAGTTAGGGATTTTTGGGAATTGATATGCTTGTTACTTGCTAGTTTAGGAATTTAGATTTTTGAATGATTATTTGAATTATGTAAGTTTACAAATTTAGTAATTTAGTTATTGTTGTTGGTTTAGGAATTATGCCGGATTTTAGATGTTAATCTGTTTTAGGTTGAATTGTCCATTTATATATGTTGTGAAGTCGAGATTGATGAATGTAAATGCATGGGTTAGGGTTTTGAAGTGTAAATTTTTAACTAACAATTTGAATTCTCTTGCATAAATAATTATATATATATATTTATTTATGAATAACATATTATATTTGGTATGACTAGTAACTATTTGTTTATCGACTACTATTTTTAGAATTGTTAGTAACCATTCTTCAAGTGTGTACTTGGAATATAAACCTGAGGCCAAATTGTTATGTTTTATGGTAAGTATGATATTATCATCTCATATTAATTAAATTCTACTTTTGTTTAAATACTAGCAAGGAAAGAGCCTTTAAGGAACCGGAGGAGGCCATGGCTTTCTAAATTTTTTAAAAAAATATTAATACTATATTTTAAAATTAATTCTTAGCCTTTTATTCATCTTTTGCTAATATCATGGCCTTTCCAAAAGTAAAAGTCATATAACATTTTTAGTTTTTAACAAGACTAATTAGTTAAAACTTAAAAACTAAGATTAAAGGCTAATGGGTTGAATTTCTATTCTTTTTTTGTAGCTTATAAATTTTTATTAGGTTTACTAGTTATTAATCTTCTTATGCTTTATTTATTTATTTATTAATATTATGGTATATGTTTATATAAAGTTTTAGTTGACTCTCCCAAGAATAAATGTCTAACTCTGCCATTGAGTACTAGTAATTAATTGAGTCGTTATTTCTTATGCTGAAATACTGTAGGTTTGAAACTCCACAAGAAATATAGAGATCGATGCAAGTCTTCGATAAATGTGCTATTAAGAGTCTATGAAACACATGTAACAAGCTAATGAAAACTTTAAGGGAATCTCTTGGGTCAAATACCCAAGATTCGAAGGAGTTTGCAGCCATAAAGGATCTTATAAGTTTGGTGGGAGACATTGTATGATATGTGGGTCATTAGTGAATTTCAATAGCGATCCAAGGTGATGTCAGAAAACCAAAAAGTTGGTGGCCAAGTGTACACCATGTGGGGTGGAACCATTAATGTCATTGTGTAGAAGCCAAAATTAGCTTAAATGAATAAAAGACAATAAGAAACAATGAAAAAGTTAAAATTGATTTACCAATCTCTTCTTATGCATAGCGGCATTAATGCCAAAAAAATGGAAAGCTAGTAGTAAGCTTGTACACCATGTGGGCCGATCCATTAATGCCCATATGCATGAGAAGAGACTGGAAAATCAATTTTCACTTTTTTTCTTATTGATTTTTTACTTTGTGTTTTATTCATTCAAGCTAATTTTGTCTTATTTTGTTTGTATAGGAGAAAGAGTTGGGTTGGAAATCTACTAATGTATAGATTTTTGACATTATTCGTAAGAGGAAAGGTGAATTTGTTGACCAAAAATAAAAGAAAACTCATGTTAGTACAATTTAGTTAAATGTTTACATACTATTATGCTTGAATTTAATAAAGTGTTGAACTTGTTGCAATGACTATAAATTTTCATTTGTAGATTGCCATGAAGAATGGATATAACTACAAATTTTGTGGTTGCATGGACTCCCAAGTGACCGATGAATGAGAAGATTGGCGACGCAACTAGTTAGACATGAGTTATAGGTACGGGCTGCACAATATCCATAACAACACCTCCCCTCCATATGACATAAGTGTTATATTATTTTTAACTTTTTAGTTTCTTGATTTGTGTAGATAAGAAATAATTATTATTTAAGGCATTTGATTTTTATATTTTTAAGGTTTTAAGTTGAAAATGAGGCTTTAATGGGTAAAATCGTAAAATAAATATTTAGTTGACAAGGCAGGAGTATCGCACATCAGTGGCACAAATAAGACTTCTAGGGAAAAAATAGTTTTGAATTTGGATCAATACTATGGAATTTATGCAGACTTTTCTAGTTATTTTTTTTTGAAAATTAGGCCTTGAGAGGTAAAATCATAAAATAGATGTCTGTTTGACGAGTCAGAAGTACCAATAAGTCAAAAGAGGACAAATAGGACTGGTAAAAAGAACTGATTTGGAATTGAGCTCAAACATTAGGAATTTAAGCACAAGAGTGAGCTTTGAAAACTTCAAAAATTGGGCATCAGGGGTTAAAATCATAAAATAGACAACTACTTGATGAGATGGGTATACCTGCACATTGTTGGGATGAATAAGACTTGTAGAAAGAAACGGTTTGAAATTTAGATCAAATGTTAGGAATTTAATAATAAGTGTATGTTTCTAGTTGAATACTTTGACAATTAGGCGTCAATGGGTAAAATTGTAAAATATACATCCATTTGACAAGTAAGAATACTAAAATTTCCATTGGGATGAATATGATTTGAATGAAGAAACAGCTTGGAATTTAGATCAAACATTAGAAATTTATATAGAAGTGTGTGTTTTAGTTGAAAACTTTGAAAATTGGGCCTCAGGGATTAAAATCATAAAATACACGATTAGTTTTACAAGCCGTGAGAATAGACACATCCATAAGGATGAATAAACATTTTCGAAAGAAACAATTTGGAATTTGGATCAAACGTTAGAAATTTATTCACAAGTGTGTGCTTCTAGTTGAAAACTTTGAAAATTGGGCATTAGGTGCAAAATAGTAAAATAAACGTTTGTTTAAAATGCTGGAAGTACCGGCACGTCTATGGGGACGAATAAGGAAGAAACATTTTAAAATTTGAAGTAAATGTTAGGAATTTATGCACAAGTGCAATTCTAGTTGAAAATTTTGAAAATATCGCTTCAGGGTGTAAATTCATAAAATTCAAGTTCATTTGACATGCTAGGAGTGCTCGCATGTCTGTGGGGACAATTAAAACTTGTAGGCTGAAATGGTTTGGAATTTGGATTGAACTCTACAAATTTATGTACAAGTGTGCATTTGTAGTTTAAAACTTTGAAAATTAGGACTTGAAGAGCTTAATCTTAAATACACATCTATTTGATGAACTGGGATTCTAGAACATCTGTACGGACGAATACGACATGTAGAAAGAAACCATTTGGAATTTAGATGAAACATTCATAATTTATGCATAGATGTGCGCTCCTAAAATAGTCATCCATTTGATGAGACATGAGTACCGGCACATTCATGGGGACAAAATAAGATTTGTATGAAGAAATGGTTTCAAATATGGGTTAAAAGTTAGGAATTCACGTACAAATGTGCGTTTCTAATTGAAAACTTTAATGTTTTATATTCGTTCATGTATGCAAACATTTTTTTTCCTTTCAAACCTAACCTTATAACTTGGTTATGTGATTCTTTCTTCAGACGCTTCATAGTCACACTCGAGCTAGTCAAATAATGAATATAAGGGTAGTGTTATTTCTATAGTAATTTTGTGTATACCAATTACATTTTTATATATTTGAATTCTACTTGGAAATACTACTTTGTTTAATGAAATGTTGTTTTTAAGTGTTTGTAGTATTTATTTTCTAATTTAACATGGACTTATTTTTATAAAAAAAAAAAGAAAAAAAAAAAGAAATTATAGGAAAATTTGAAAAATTTACAGATTTATCTGCATAACAATATTTACAAATGATGATAAAATAATGAAAAAAAATTAAAAAGTTATATGCATCCACCTATCCACGTTCACAATATTGTTGTAAATAATTATATTATCAATGTCCACTTATCTGCATTAGCATAATGGACACAAATAAATATTAATAATATTGTATATGCGTACACTCAATTCACGTTTATAATATCACAAAGTAATGCAATATTTATGTGTCCATAATATTGTTGCTGATAGGATGTCATTAATAATTATTCGCATTTAGCTATCATAGATGATGTCATCTATAAGAAATGCATTTGCGCTTATGAACTTATCAATGACAACATTTTTCTTTGGCCAAAACTCTAATTTCTTTTACTTCCATGATATGTCTAGGAATATCAAGGGAATTTTATGAACATGCTGAATCAGGTCTCTATCTTCTTAAAAGCCAAGCCATAATCCTATGTCTAAGTGGTTTTACTGAAGAATTGGAGAGTTATGTGAGGAATTTTGAACAAAAATGTTGATTAACTCCATGAGCTTATCCAAATTGCAAGAAACTGCCTTTAAAAGCTCTGAATATCACAAATCACACTAACTTTAGAAATGAACTCTTATTTCCCAAACCTAAATTACCCCACATTATCCACTCTAAAACAATTCACACTATATACTAACTCCT
This sequence comes from Quillaja saponaria, assembly GCA_029379385.1. Taxonomy (NCBI): domain Eukaryota; kingdom Viridiplantae; phylum Streptophyta; class Magnoliopsida; order Fabales; family Quillajaceae; genus Quillaja; species Quillaja saponaria. Next base: position 20,406,720 of record CM055608.1, on the reverse strand, counting down.
CTAACCCTTAGTCACCCATCATAACTCCACAAGAAACACCAAAATCCATTAAAAGCATGTCATAGAAGGAGTAAGAGGAAAAGAGAAACATAAGCAACAGATGCGATAAAAAGTACATACATGGGCATAAGTATAAGAAGGCTTATTTATTCTAATTTCTTCTTGATTTTGACATGAGGAAAGAGCAAGTGAGAAGGTTGATGTTATTTTAATTAGCTTAGAAGATGATAGTCTTGAAAGCAGTAAAGGTAACCGAGTAAGGAGGTTATGGTACGAAAGAGCTTTTGATATATGCCAACTATCTTTGGTACTCAAGAATTCAAAATGCTTAAAGTGCAAGGATTTATTAGGAAACATACAATTATTATGTTAATTGACATAGGTAGCACACACAATTTATTAAAGCTATTGTTAGGATTATATATGTCCTGCTAGCCAATAACTATTGTAGTTATGAAGTATGAATTCTATGACTCAATTGTGGAACATTGATATTTTGTTTATGGCATTTGTATTATCATATTTTGATATTAAATAATTTATCTTAATTCTAGTCTATATGATAATGCCCATGAAATATAAGCAATGAAAATGAGCACCATGATAGTGGTTATGCTAATGAGTTGCACTTTCCACGAGTTTCATTCCAAAATGTTCAAAATTGAAAGATTGCTAAGAAGGCCATTAGAGATTCGGTTATATTAGTAGATATCTTTTTTTATTTTCTTATAGAGAGTGATTGATCTCATGATTATTAGTGCGTGGACACTAAAACAAGATGTGTATGTTTTTATTCGATGAATAAGCTCACTGAATAGGCTCAAACATAGGAACACACATAATTGTCATTAGGAATTCTTATTGTTATAGTTATGCATATGATTTTTAAACTTGAGCAACCATAGATGTCTTATGCCTGGCTTATCATACTTTTATATAACTTGTCTGTTAGTCTAAACATGACCTCTAAAAAGTGATTATTAATAGGTATGGTCACCTGTCCATGAGGCATGTATAAAGAATTTGTTACTCTTAGTACAGAGAGAAATGTTCTATGTGATGTAGCAATATGGACTCTAAAATTCTTGGAAAGGATAATGGTGAAATTGGATAATTATCTAATGTTAATCTGAGTCATCATTGAGATCGAGTCACATCCAATTAAAGTATTAGGGTTTGACAGTCTTCCATACCCTACGCTTAATAGGAGCACGTGATGACAAATGGATTAAATTTGTTGGTCCAATTAGGCAAACTAGATGAAGGGATGCATAGCTTTACCGTTTAAAATCTTTTACTTTGAAAGAGTTTGGTAAAATTGAATTGTAGCAAAAACCATAAAGCAGTAAGGAAAGTAAACAGATACACAATGTTTTACAGTGCTTCACCAAAAACCCCTAGCTAATGTAATCCCTAAGCCATGACTTAGATGTTCCATTAACAACTGATATTTCTAACTTAGATTATCAACAACCTTATGGTCAATTGTGGGGAGGCCACTGCCCTTTGGTCACTTACAGAAAGGCCATTGCCCTCTGATCAATTTTAGGCAGATCAAAGCCTTCTGGCTAATAACAAGATGACTTGCGCCCTTTATTTAGTTCCACGGAGAAGACAACCCTCTGATTAGTGCCTTTTACACTTAACTATAACAACTTGTCATTTTTCCCATAGGGAAGAATTACAATCAATTCACTCAATCACAAAGGTCAAACGGCTTTGGATGAGTTTTATAATAAAGCAAAGATATGAAAACTTGGCTCTTTATGATTGATGATGATGATGATGATGATATGAAAGTTGACACCTTTATAATTCTTTAGTTTAGATTCCTTCATCTCGTGGTGATCTCTCATTTTTTTTTTTTCACATTTAGTCACCTTTATTTAAATTCATAAGATTTATTCACCTTATAGTGCTTTACATGAAAGTAGTCATTACTTTGAGAATTTATCCATTTGAAAAGTAAAGTTGAGAGTAGGTCTATTAGACAAAGTCCTTGTAGTTACTTCATTGAAGGTTTTTCAATTTGTGCGCAAGTTTGGACTGTTGTGCAATTTCAAGCTCAGTTTTCTGTTTGAAGTAGACATGAAGTCAAAATTAACTTTTTCCTTTAGGTGTAAGAACTTCCACAAAGATTAGCACAATAGTTTGATTTAAATTTATATTTAATGTAGCATAGAAGTAGTATTTGTTAAGATGATTTTTGGATAAGTTATTTCTCTTCTTTTTAGGCATTCAAATAGAGGGTGTCAATGGCTTCTAATTTTTCACTCATTTTAGCAAATGATAATTTTAGATCAAAATGGTGAGTTTGTTTTCTTTTTTCGAGTATTCTGTAAAACACTTCTGATAGATGCCAATCAATATGATGTGTTTTATATCTTCTCAATCTTTATGCTCCTTAAATTTGATTAAGGTGATGAGAGAACTTTGATAACTTCTTTGTAAGTGATGAGTCATCATTGGATTATCTCAACAAAAATGAATTAGCTCATTTTGGATAGTTTGGATTAAGCTTCAGCATATGATTATTTTATACATTGGTATGCTTCATCTTTTCCGTCTTTTGCTATTTTTTAGCATTTGTGTAGTCTGTAGTTCCTTCATTTAGGCCATAATAAAATGATGCGTATCGCTTCTGCAAGTAAGTTAGCATTTTAATGACTTGATTTCAGTAGTTAGTAAAAAGTAGATAGCGATTTCAGCTGACTCCTTTCAGCCCTTGGTGATTCTAATGATTGATTGCCACTCACGTTTCAACACTTGACTCATCAGTGAATGATTATGATTAATAAAACAAAATGTTTCATTATGTTGACTTTTATCTAAAACGTTAAGGAATAAAAGTTCTCTAAATTGTGAATTTTAGCTTAAGTTCTTTGAGATTTCTTCATTGGATGTGTCCACTAATAGACGTTCTTAAAGTTATGGATTTAATTCTTTCAGTGGTGATCTTTCAACACTATGATCTCTTGGCTCTTTAGTCTTATGAGTTAATTCCTTCATAGGATGCCCATAGCTTATATTTGGGTGTGGCTTGAGATGTAGATGTAGAATCCATAAATGTAAACCTCACTTATGTAATCCTTAACATTTTGAGTTGGTTGCTTAAGACTTTAATCAATCATGCTATATAAATTAAAAAGTCTAGGCAACTTTGTTTAATACTATTGTTTTTTCTCATGTTTGGGTACATAAAAGTAAGATATAAGCATTAATTAATTTTCCCATACTCAGTATTGCTAGTGATTATAAGAGAGTTTTTTCAACTGATTTGTTCAAAAGATAAGTTAGGATATTAGTAAATGAATAGAGAAAAAATTATTTTGTAAACAATAAAACTAAGGCAAAAGGTGATTCAATAGAATTGCATAGTAAACTATAATTTAAAAGGTTCTTTTTAAGTGTATGGTTCTCAGTTAATATTCTTTATTGTATAGGTACATGTAGAAATAGATGGAATTGTTGAAGATAATATTTTATGTGATAGCTTGACACAGATAAATATCAACAATAACGTGGTGGACACATATAAGTTTTGCCAATAATGTGTAGTTGTTGAATTAAATGGGTATTGATAGCCTTATCTAAATCTAGTTTTCATAATAACTAAATAATTAATGGTTAATGCAATGAGAAACTAAATCAAACATAATTTTCTATTCTTAATTTAATTACATCAACTGAAGTGATCAAACTAAATAGAATTAATTCAGCAAATTAATCAACCAACTATGTGTAATGTATGTTAGCGGTTCATTCTTATTCTAGTTAGGTAAAGCTATTACATGAAGGCATTAATTTATAACAAAGTGGATGAATCAAGATTAAAATGCACTGTAACACAAAAGCCTATTATCCAAATAGAAAAATGAAAGATTCATTATCTAGTCAAATGAAAAATGAAGCATTTTAACATCAACTAAAGAAGATCAGCTCAATGTCAGTAACTTCTAGGAATTAGTCAACTGAACTCTACTATTTAAATCTTCAATAAGAGCTACTATTCAACTGTATCAAAATGAAGCATTTCATTTATAACTCAGTTAATTAAAGATGGTGTTTTCAAAAGAAGTCTTATGGACTTATTCATATAGCATGATTTTGGAAGAAATATCAACTGATCATCTTCTTTAGCTAAGAAAAACTCAAATGAGTTTCTTTAGTGTTCAACTAAGATAAAATTCAAAATCTGTCAATTCAGGATAAAGGCGTTCTAGTCATTTATCAGACTATCTCGGGGCACTACCTTCCTAGTTTCAAGCTGAAAGAATGACCCTACTAGAAGAAATGACTTATTTTCCTATTCATCATTTGCTCTATTAGACAACGTTCTTATTCTTCTAAGGAACATATATTTTTTTTGCTTCAAGTTTTTCAAAGAGATCGATTTAGAAGAAGCAAGTTGTGAATGGCCTAATATTACTAAAACCATATACTGCTAGTATCCTACTTCATGATTTATTAAAAATAGAATGGACTAACTTCCATAGACTTACCTTTATGTCATCTCACTTGACAAACTCCTAGACTTCCTATTTGTAAGAATACTTTGTATTTGAGTGATTGAGGGAAAATGACTTTCACACACCTTTGTATCTCTGATAAAATCATGAATATGAACTTAGAATTTAAAGTTAAGTTTGGTCAAGTTTTGCTTGTGTCAAGTTCTAAAGAGTTTGCTGGTTATGTTTTAATCCGTTAATTAAACTAAATTGTTGAGCCCTGTAATTCAGCTATATAGGTTGATAAACCTTATAATTGAGATGTAAAAGATTTTTATTGATTTCCTTAATTCCAGCTGGTGTAAATGTTACTGAGCCTAGCAAATCAGTGTTGTAAAGGTTTTTGCTGAGCTCTGAAATTTAGCTGGTAGTTCATTTAACTCTCGATGGAAGTTTTAGGAGTGGATATAGCTAGGAGATATGGTTAACTTCTATAAATGTGTTGTGCAATCTCTCTAATCTTACTTCAACTACTAAGTTTTGTTGGTTGCCTATCTGGTTAAGTGATTTTCTTTAATATAAAAAGAGGGTGTTTTTAATTAGCTGAACTATTCACCCACTCCTTTAAATTTGCCATTTTTGGGCCAACAATAATATTATCAGTGTAAAATGAACAAACAAAAAAATGTCACTGATACTTATCAGCGACAATAATACTATCTCAGATACATGCATATTGATTGTGTTACATAGTCACTGTCCTGTGGACGCATATAAGTAAACTTTGATAAGCGTATCTATGACTGCATAGTAAATGCAGACAAGTGTCATTTTTCAAATACATCAGTGATAGCCATATGATATTGCTCATAGTATTTCTGTTGTCACTGATAACTCTACTAATGGAATTATCTCTGTTGTCACAGATAACCCTACTAATTTGAATTAATTAATTAATTAATTTTTTATATTAAAAAAAAAACCTGTTAATATCAAACTAAATCCTTAAATCAGTCGTAAAGAATGATTCATTTAACATTCTACAAAAATTTAAACAAAACATCAAAATAAATCCTCAAATATGCATTGTTCAACAATAATATATAATATATAAATTACGAATCCCCTAAATCCAAACCGTGCTCATCATGTGGCTGGCTGTGGTGTGATTATTTTACTAGAAACAAACACTTGTGCATGAAACCAACACTTTAAATTCTAATTATAAACCGTTTCTTTTTACAAGATTTATTAGTCTACACAGAAGTGCTAGTACTCCCAGTTCATCAAACGAAAAAGTATTTTACAATTTTACTTCTGAAAGCCCAATTTTCAAAGTTTTTAACAAGACACACACACTTATGCATAAATTTCTAGTGTTTGATCCAAATAGAAAACCATTTCGCCCTATAAGTATTATTTGTCCCCACAGACATGCCGGTACTCCTAGTCTATTAAGTGAATCTCGATTTTACGATTTTACCCTATGAAGTCTAATTTTTAAAAGCCTTTCACAAGAAACGCACACTTATGCATAAATTCCTAACTTCATCGAAATTGTAAACCATTTCTTTCTACAAGTTTTATTCTTTCTCACAGATGTGTTGGTACTCTCGGCTTATTTAAGAACGTGAATTATACAATTTTACCACCCGAAACCTAATTTTCAAAGCTTTTAACTTGAAATACACACTTGTGCATAAATTCCTAACATTTGATCCAAATTGCAAATCATTTTTTCCTACTAGTCTGATTCATTTCTATAGATGTGTTGATACTCCTAACTTGTAAAGCAAACATCGATTTTATGATTTTACCTTTTGATATACAATTTTTAAGGCGTTTTACTAGAAATGCACACTTGTGCATAAATTCCTAACGTTTATTCTAAATTACAAACTGTTTATTCCTACAATTTTTATTTATCTCCACGGGCATGTTGGTATTCCCTGCTAGCCAAATAGGCCGTGTATTTTACGATTTTACCCACATAGACTTAATTTTGAAAGTTTTTAACTAGAAACACATACTTGTGCAAAAATATTAATACAAATTATAAACTGTTTATTCCTACAAGTTTTATTTGTCCCATAAATGTGTCTACACTTTAGGCTTATCAAACAGACGTGTATGTTATGATTTACCATTTGAGACACAATTTTCAACTTAAAATGTTAGAAATAAAAAATTCTTCAATTCCTTAAACAATAACTCATTCTTACTAAAAATAAAATAATCAACAAACTTACCCAATCAACAAAGTAAAAATTTAAAAATAAAGCAATACTTAAGTTAGATGGAAAGGTGGCGGTGGCTGTGGATATAGCCTGCCAATGCCTGAGACTCCTGTCTAACTAATGCGTCACTAATTTCCTTAATTCATTGATCATCTTATGTGGTGGAGTGTTAGACATCCTAAAGCTATCAACTGTGTTAGGAACCCACTTGCTCAATCACTTTTGATTCCATACAACCACTATCACTTTTATTGTATGGATACGTAAGGCCTGTGACTAGATGGTAACCCCATGTTGTGGGACTCTAGAAGTTTTTGGATCTCTATAACAGAATTAGAAGATCTTCTAATTCATAATTAGATAAAGTGTTCTAATAATTGGATTTGATTAAATACCAGATACTCAAGATACCACCCACTATCATCTCAGTATAGAACATGATGATCACACCAATACTAGAGTTACCTCAGAAAATATATTTACTGTATGGGTAAATGCATGTATTAAATTGATAAAAAATAGTTTGACTTTTTATTGTTAAATTTTAGTTTTGCAAATATTAAAATAAACTATCATTAAACAATTATTGATATAAAATAGAGTGATTATTTAATTATCTTAATATAATGTTGTGGATAGTCTAATTAATTAGTTCATTTGTTAAGCTAATTAATACAATGGCGATATTATTATTTAAATAATTCTCTAGGAATATTCATGTGATGAATAAGTAAGGAAATCATATTGTCAAGAATATTCTCTTTACTCAAAAGCAAGGAAAGCATCTAGTTAAGAAATATTCCTTTTTGACTTAAAATTATGGCCTAGTTTGGATTAATCCCAATTCACCTATAGGAGGGGACAAAATTGAGATTAACTAAAACTTTTATACAATAAAACTTTTGTGTGGCCACACATATATGCTTATACAAGACATTTTTTTTTTTCTCCTTCTCATTTACATACACATATCATCCAAGGTTTTTTGGGTTTTTGCCTAATACATAAAAATCATTTACCTTACACCTCAAATTTTTTAGGGATCTTTTTGAGGCTTAAGGTTTGATCTATTTTTAGATGCTTCATATTTGTGAAGTTAGAGAAACACACATAAAAATATAGTCTTTTCAATACACTACAACAAATTATAGTATCTGTGTCTGCCAATTACAGACGTAGATAATTATTTGTTCACCAGAAGCTAATCCTAGATGCTACTAACTTTGAAAAAATAATTGGTATCTAAAGTGTAAAAGCCTATATGCAAACAAAATTAGTTGCGGTTATTTGCGTCTGCCATAGTAGACATAGAAAGTAAATGACAAACTCACATTTGATAATATTTAATTTTTTTTAATTACTTGATTGTTATCTATATCTGGGACATGCAGATCTAGAAATTTTGAAATGCAAACACAATTATGAATATATTTATTTTTTAAATTTTTTTAATACTTATTTAATTTTTTAAATTATATTTGTAAATACCAGTTCAAAAGAATATTTTATGTTTAAAATAAACTTTTTTTAAATAAAATATTATTTTACAAAATTCATTCTAACAATATTTATATATCAAATATATAATATATCTATCTAATAACCACCTCCTTAACTCAGGCCCATCTTTGTCATTTCCACCTTGCTCTTCATCTAGCCGGTTGAGTTGTGAATGACACAAAATCCTAACTGTTGATCCAAATGAAAATAAATTTTGAAAATAAAATTAATAGAAAATGTATCTCAGATAATTGAGGTGGTGGTGTCAGAGGCGGTGGATGTATTTCAGCTCTCGCAATCTCTCTTCGTATTGAAATGAAAGTATCCATTTGTTGTGGTGTGAATACCAGCAGGAAATGGAGATATGGTAGAAGATGTCTCAGTGCTAGAAGCTGCAGAGATGGGCACTACTTTTCCTCGTACTTTCTAGGAGTTTATATAGCAATCGAAATCATAGATCAATCCCTTCTACTTGCTACCTGCTAGTTTTGCGAAAAAAATAGGTTTACTCAAGAATGGCTGGGCTAGTGTACCAGTGTCCGGTTGAGCGCTAGATTCTCTGGACTTTGCCTTTAAAGCTTTAAACTTCTCTTGCAAATGAAAATTGTTAAGTTTGTAATTAATCAAACATGTAAACATGGTAAGGAAAAAAAGTTATTCAATACATATTTTTTTTAAAAGCTACTAACACTGAAGGTCTTTAATTTCGTGTCAACAAAATTACCAATCTTCCTCTTGTGAGTACGGTTGAAAAGCTCTATCACCGTTGGTTTTTGACCCATCGCTCACTTGTATAAAGAATATGAGGCAATATTAGTTGAAAAGAGTATAATACAAAACTCAAGCTCATTAAAAGTAAATAAATTATGACTAACAAGTCGATTTTGGTGTACAACTATGTTGATAGAGCCAGATGTATGGTGCATAAGCTCGCCACCCGCTCACTTATTAGCTAACATCGTCTTTAAATGCCTCTAGAAGTTAGGGCTTGCCCACTCATTGCACAACGCCTCACACTAATTCTGTGGAATCTAATCAGGGTACCCATCATTCTTCCAATCAAGCGGGGTTTACGCGTACCTTTTAGACAAATCAGTGCTAAACTTTTGGAACACATCAATACGCCTCTTCTTGACAGTTGCATTGAAGACAGCTCAAGATCCAGTTCTCTCCTCGAGAGTGGCGAATCTAAACCTTCATTGCATGATAAAGTAAAACACCAAATTATCTTGTCACTAATTTAACAATATATTAAAATAAATTCAAAACTTAAAAAGCACTATTATTGTACTTACCATAATGTCATTATAGAAACAGGACTTTGCTTCCTTAAGGAACTTCAGGTAGTGGAAGACAAAACTTGGAAGGTGCTTCATGACAATACCAGAAATGATGGTATCCACCATTGTGTCCTTAGGGTTATACTTAATGAATGCTCTGTAATATAGAAAGAAAGATATGCACATAATCAACGTACATGGTACAAATATATTTGAATAGTGTAATTCAAAGAATAATCCTAACAAATAAAACATTGCGTTTAGGGTAAGAAAAAATCAAAAATATTATCAATTATCCAAGACAACCCAAAATTGTCATGTATAATTAAGGGACCGTCTTTGATAGTATTATACACGATGATATTTTCTAAGAATGCCACTACATGGATAACTATATCTATGACGGCGCATCCAAGATAGCCCAAAATTGTCATAGATAATCATATTAGAGACGGTTTTATCAGAGACGACCCTCTGATAACGTCATTTCTTGTAGTGTATGTTCCCAGCTATGTGGATAAGTGGATGATCCTCCTTAACATTAAATGGAAGTGCAATCTTATTCTTGCCTCTATTCCCTCTATGTACGGTTGATTATGTACACTCAACTTCGTCCTTTACATGGGGTTCTTCAAGATCTACCTCGTGCTCGACATCCTGGTGAGTTGAAGTTACAAGAAAAAGTAAGGGTAAGAACAATGAAATGAAATCAAATAAGTAAATAAGAAAGATACCTACACTTGAAATTGCAACTTACATGTCTGTATGGATCTTGAACTCAATAGGATCTGTGAAAGTCCATAACAAATAAGTACGAAACTTGGTTTAGAGATGAAGCAGTTATTGGAAAAGGGGGAGCTGATGGAGTTGCAGCTATAGTAGGATCTAGAAGTTAAGCTGTAGAAGAAGGTGAAGCTGCAGCTAACGTTATAGTGTCCTCTAGGCATGGTATAACGTTTGAATAATACACCTAAAGCAACAAGCTATATGAATATGTTAGCTATTTATAATATGCAAAATTAACATAAGCTATTAAGAATCCACAACATATAATCTTTCAATTGAGATATTGAACAAATCAAAATAAGCATATTCCTAGAATCTACAGTTAGTGAGTCCTGGGCTTGGATTAGAGCTCACTGACTTAACTTATCGAGGATCCACAATAGTTCAATATTTAGAAGAAAAGGTATCATAAATAACCATATAAACATTTGTGTATTCATAATAAAATGGGATAATTCAAACTTTAATAGCTAGTATCATGCCTATATTATGAAACTAAGAAAAACTAAGACATTGTCCACTAAACACTTCCTAAATGTGCTCTCATACTTGGTCAAGGAACACTATCTACCAAACAAGAGCTGGAAACACCATCAGAAAACTAGGTTGAATTATGATGACAAGAATTTTAGAGAAATTAATAATCCCAAAAGAGTATTTTAGAGAAATTAATACTATTAATAACAATATTTCATTTATACAAATTTTGTTAAGGTGTAATGAATATAATAAATTAATATTAAAAATAAATAATTTATTACATGTCAATAGAATTATAAATCACTAGAATGTTAACCTTAGCCATGTCTTTCCATGCAAATAATGTCCTCAGTTCTAATACACGAGATGAATGAGAGTCAGCAAAAAAAATGTCAAAGATGTTAATCTCTGGTAAAATGGAAATGTCACTTCTCAAACTCTACTGCATCCTAAACAAAACAAAACAAAACACTAGCCTAACAGCACCCAGGGCACAATTTTGATAAGTAAGTTTTGTCAAACAAAAAATGTAGTTTTGTGCTTGCTTTAATTGGACTAAGAGAGGAAAATTAATTAGATTAAGAAAGGAAAATCCATTCGTACCCAAACCTAAAACATTGATAGGAAAACTATCATTTTCCTTCTTCTGATCAAAAGATTATCTTTCTACATATATATATATATATATATATGGAAAAAGAAATTGTATTAAGGTAGAGATCAAAATGTTATATTACATCCTTTACATCTATTAGTATAGGATTTCACCTGAACTAATGCCAACGTGAAATGTAGCACCAGGACATGTGTCATCATATCACTAGTCATGTAAGTCTATATATAGGAGCTTAAGGCTTCAAGATGAAAGACTTCTCTTTCATTTTTTCTCTCTACGTGCATATATATTACTTATTCCTCTACTAACTTAAGTTTTGGAGTGCTAACAGGTCCTCAGGATCACCCTTGTAGGTCTACTGCGAAACAGCATAGAAACCTCTTTACCAAATCTTTAGCTTAGACAAATCCGACTTTAACATTGGTGTCAACTGTAGGAAATCCATTCGACTTGGATTTCCTAATATCCACAAATTTTGTAATTCTTAACAAAGAGAATAAGAAATGCTTACATACACCTTTAATTGGTCTTCACAACTCTGTTTGATGTCACTATCAGCTACTCTTCTTGATCTACAACCTTTCTACCTCATAAGAACCCATATAGGTGCAGCCTTCCAAATTTCTCCTTGCTAGCTCCAGATTCCTCCTTGGCAACAACACTTGAACCATTTAAATTTATATTTCAGCATGCCCCCAATACAACCAGGCTGCCCAAACTCCGGCCAACATCTTGGCAACCAAAAGCGCTGAAGCTTGCCACCACTAGGCCGTCCATGCACCCTCACACGCGGCCAAAAGTGGCAAGGCATCATAGTAAGCCGCTAACTCAACAATAGTAAGGCCTTGCTTTTAACTGTCTAAGACAACATTAGCTAGCTGAACAAACCTCCAGACATCTATTTAGGCTTACCACGTCATTGATCTTTCAAACTCGACCTACCATGCCAAGATCCAGCTCGATCCAAGCCTAAGCAAACTTCCAGCCAGCTAGACTAAGAGCTTAGTTATGAAGCAGCTCGGCTCAATTGAAGGGATAGCAACTCAAATCAAAGGCTTAAACCTAAAACAAGCTCGGCTTGCCATAGGCTTCAGTTTGTCCTATGGATCCAACCTAGATAGGACCTTTAAAGCCCAGCTAGTCAACTTGCACACCAACTCAAAACTTGAAGCCCAGCTCGTCAACTTAGCCTAAATCCAAATCCAGATCCAGCCAAGTTTGAATTTTTCTATTCAGTCCCTTTACTTTATATAGTTTATTAGAATAGCCCAGATAGTTTACATAATTACATTATTAGCCCAAATGTTTAAAAATTTACAATTTTGGCTTATTATTTTTTATATTATACCCATATCTTTTTACAATTACTTAAGTGTCCTAATACTTTAGCAATTTATAGAGTTACCACAAACACTTTCATATTTTTTCAATTATGCCCCCAAAGGTTATATTATTTTCCTAAATACTTCGGGATAATTACACATAGACCTCATGCTTTTATATTCTCATATAAATGACCTAAGTAATTCTAAAAAATTGCATAGGCCTGTAAATTCTTTAAAGGGCACGAAACTTTATAAATGTTGCACAAATTGCCTACAAACTTCCATGTTCTTATAGGACTGCTTGTCAAGCTTGTATTTTCATTCAAATTTCCTAGAATTGCATGCTTAGGTTAATTTATATTTGCTTAAATGTTCAATTACATGTAAATCACAAACAAAAATGTTTCAACACAAACTAAGCCCATTAAATTATTTAGCAACAATTAATGAACTCGCCTAACCACCATAATTACGGGGCCGTCCCAAAGACGAGCACGATCACTAACTTAACAAGGTAATTGACATCTTAATGCATAGTGGACAAATAATTCACCTCGCCTACATCTTTTAATTGACAACTCGTGATCATACTATTAACTTGATCTTCTGATGTAACTTAGTTGGGTAACTGCACTATATTTTTGATATGTCATTGCATATTTATTAATCGTAAAATGTATTATTGCATGTTTTACACTCAAATGTGCCTAACAAATCTTCTATTGAGATCAACTGTTCGGCCTTAGTTGCAGGAAACTCTTACAGCCATAGTAGAAAAGAAGAGGCATGGCCCCCACAACCAATCAAAAGATTAGAAAGAAACACACAGGGAAACAATGGTCGAGGTTTTCCTGGTAACCTGTACCCCGAAAGGAAACCTAACCTACCATGGTGCTCACAGTATTGGCAAGCAAGGTCGATAGGCTATACCCCTATGGTTCGAGCAACCCTCGAGTCTTTCTAAAGGGAGTGTAAGGCACTAGAAAGTGTTGTCATCTGCAAACCTTAAAGATCAACCTCATGCCGACGGGGTGACACCCTGAGAAGTTGGTAGGGCTAGCTAATGCGTTTGGGCTTGTCAGTCCATGCTCTGATATATTTATCATTAAAGGTAAAATAGCTCACAACATACTTAACATAGTGGAAATCGTATGCCTTATGTGGGCCGGGATGAAGCAAATCAGAAGCTCACAATGAGCGCCGACCTCATGGAACATGCGATCGAACCAAGACCAAGATAAAAGAAAAACAAGATCAAGTAAAAGCAAGATAAAAGAGTTTGACTTGATGGATAACTAATCAAGGTATATAAATTATGAATTAATTACTTATAAACTGCATATAATTGCAATTGCAGGTCATTTTATTGACACAAGTAGCTAAGAGCTCCACTTTGGGAAACACGGTCTGAAGCCAGGTCTCTTATTTCCACACCAATTGAGAATGGTAACTAAAAAGTTATTGACATTCTTGAAACATGACAAAGGGAACTCCAAGCACATAGCTCACCCCCTACACTATCATCATAAAATTTACCTTAGTCATATTATGTGAGAAATCTAACATTTTAATAAGATAAGACATGTTACAAGTACACAGAATGGGATATCGACCTAGGACGAACAAATAATCTTCAAAGGTATAAGCCTGAACTTTTCAGTTTGTGCTCGAAAGGGCAAGAGTACATAGTACACACTCATGTTCCATTATTTTAAATTTTATATATTTGTTTAAGACTAATATGAGTTCTCACTGGATCAAAGATAAATCTCAATTCTAAAGTGACCGACCTCTAGATTTAGAGACCTAAATTAGCTTAAACCTTGATCTAAATCCTTGAAATTGATAGCTTTATTAGATTAACTTCTAACTTGGTAACTTCAACCTTATCTTAGCTGTTTTCATGGCACGAGGAGCTTTCAATCTTGCCCAAACTATTTTTCACGATTTGAGCTCAAGGAAAACTCTACATAAACTCTAAATATATCAAAAACTTCGACCTCGCGGCTCGGATGCTTCGATCTCATTGCTTTCACAAATCGAGAACCTTTCCTCCCTAACTTAATCGTGTCTTCGACTAGGATGCCATACTATCATAATCTTAAACTCATTTTAATATTCTGTCTTTTCTTCTTGGTCTCAACTACCTCATTGATTGACCTCCACGGTCTCAAAAACCCAACTTATAACCTGAGCTCGACCTTACAATTTGAATCTCGATAGCTCATTTTTGCCCCTTATAAACTTCAAGTCCAATTCACTTCACTTATCACACTTTTTTGGAGGGATTGATGTTAGTATAGGATTTCACATAAGCCAATACCAACACGACATGTAGCACCAGAACTCAAGTCGTCATATCACTAGTCATGTAAGTCTATATAGAGAAGCTTAAGGCTCTAAGGTAAAAGACTTCTCCTTCACTTTCTCTCTCTACATGTATATATTTTGCTTATCTCTCTACTGATTTGAGTTTTAGAACACTAACAGATCACCAGGACCATCCCTGCAAGTCTAGCGAAGAGAAGTGTGAAGACCTCCTTACAACATCAAAAAAGAAATACAAAATTCAATATAAGACAATGAATCTTGCCCAAACGCACATAGAGTAAACTTAAAAAGATACCTTTATGCATTAAAATAGAGAAATATTCTATCTCAAACATACTCAACTCAACTAAGCCTTAAATCCTAAATAAGTTGGGGTTAGCTAAATGAATCCTTTTCCTCCATTCATATTGATCCAATGCACCATTTTTAGTAATAACTAGAGCAGTTATATCCTTCTCAATGGCTACCCCCCATTTACAAAAACTATAATAATTTGATCACATTATAATAGTTTTTGTACACAATGACCTATAAGTAAGGGAAAGGTAAAAATTTAACTATACATCTCAGAAATGACTGAAATAATTATTAATGAGCACAGTTTCATTTACAATGAATATCTTGTTATCGATTAACATGGCTCTTTTTTTTTTTTTTTTTTTTTTTTTTTTTTTTTTTATAGAAAGAAAGATAAATTTTAAGTAAGAAATATATTATAATGAAAAAAAAAAAAAGTATGGTTGTTCATACATCATTGGAACATCAATCAATGATCCTAACAAGTTAACATTTATGCATGATGAGAAGCATGAAAAAAAAAATCATTCTTATGTTTACATCTCCAACTATTGTAAACCCCAGCAACATTAGAGATATTGTTCTTATCCATTAATGCCCAAGATACTTCCAGCTATTTGGAATAACACCTATAAGAATGAAACAACATAAAAGAAAAGTAGAAACTACAACAACGAAAATACTATACTAGTAACTTAATTACTTATTAAAGAACAACAAGAGCAAAATAAAATCTAAATGAATTTCTCAAATCTAAAGATAAGTAAACAAGTAATGAAACAGATCAAAATCATGTTTAAGTGTGCACAATATCACCAGTCTAGTTATCAGACCAAAAACTAAAAGAGTTACCATTCATAATACCTATTTCTCAAACTTATGAACAAGCAGTAAGAACCAAGTGGAAATCTGGGTATCTGGATATGGATGTAGCAATATCAGAGGGGTTGGACTGCATCAATAAGCTAGAATTTGAAAGCAAGTTGAATGGCAAAGGTGGCAGCTCTAGGAGATGAATCTGATGGGTTAGTCGATAGAGCTTGCAGAAATGGAGGAAAGAATTGAAGGAAAGGGAAAGAGCCATTTACTAATTTAATAGGGAAAGGTATATGCATTTGTAATGGCAAATGCAAATACCAATTATATTATTTCAAAAATATTTTTTATCTGCCTTTGCAAATCTAGACTTAGATAATATAACACAAACGTAGATAAGTGCCAAAATTTAAACAATTTATGCGTCTGTGTTTTACTTTCCAATGTTTATGTTTAATTTTTTTTACTTTTACCTGCATACAGATAGTGAAAAGGCAGATGCGTATAGTAGTTATCAGAATCTACATTATCTGTGGCTGCTCTATGGCAAAAGTAGATAGAGTAATTTCTTGTAGTGCTAGAAGCTTGTTAAAGACAAATACATT
Organism: Quillaja saponaria; assembly: GCA_029379385.1. Taxonomy (NCBI): domain Eukaryota; kingdom Viridiplantae; phylum Streptophyta; class Magnoliopsida; order Fabales; family Quillajaceae; genus Quillaja; species Quillaja saponaria. The sequence goes on along the minus strand of CM055608.1, from coordinate 20,389,999 downwards.
TTGGTTTGATTGTTCTCAAGCTTGGTGTCCCCACAGCTTTTGTTGGGACATTATTAGAAATCATTGGAGACAAATGGATTCAAGGCCTAGGCAAAAGTGAAATCTCTTGTCTAACCTTTTTCCATTGAGTTCACAAGGGTGTAGGGGGATTTTATGGTCAATATTTGTGTTTATTCTACTCCCTTAATGGTATCAAAGCCATTCTTGTGAAGCAATGAAACACATTTTCAAGACATGAATTCTTTATAGTTCACCATATGTTTGATATGTATCCTCTTAAGTGTTCTAGTAGGATTCCTTATCTTTGAACCATGGATATCTAATTTGATATTTATAATATGTGTATAAATATGTCAATGTAGTAGTACGTCTATGAAACCTTTAGAGGTTGAGCTCTTTGAAAAAGCATTGACACATATTGATTTTTGGTTTTAAAATGCATGAATAGGCCCATTAAACTTGCCTATTTATCATTGACCTGGGCTAGCCCTTAATTTTTATTATTGAAAAAATAATGGCCACAATATAGTCTAAGCCAATATAAAGAAACTAAGCAAATTTAATAAAAAGTAGTAAACTTGGGATACTATCCCTTTATATAAGCAAACTAAATTTAAACAAAACTAAAGCTAAGTATCAGAAACAGTCCTAATGTATGGAACTTGATCCCTGTCCAAAGAGAATAAGCCACGAATAAGCGTCAGTAAGCTTTCAAGAGAATGCTAAGTGAAACTTGTTTCCCTATCACATGCTTCATTTGTAATTCCATCAGCTATTACATTTGTCTCTCTATAACAATGAGAAACCTTTACATTAAGATCATCAATCAACTAAATTAAATCATGAAACCTCCCATTAATTGTCTAAAGAGGGCTTATCCATCTACCAATACAATGCATAAGCGCTTCTAAGTCTATATTAACAATGATATTAACGAGACCTTGAACACAATAAGATTTCAATCCTTCAAATAAAGCCTCAAACTCGGCTACCATATTAGTTTAATTACCCAAATAAATGTCAAAAATGAAAATCATCTCACCATATGAATTACGAACTATACCACCTACAGCCTTCTCCCCCGGATTGCCGTGGGAACACCCATCACAATTAAGTTTGACATATGAAGGGGGAGGGGGGAGGGGAGGCTGCCATCTTAATAAAAGGACCTTCTTTAAAAGCATCCACTTAGGAAGCTATAAAGGGAAGAACCTCAGGTAATAAGAATCCTTGAAGGTTAATTTCACCTTACCATTCAAAGATGTGAGAATTAGGCTAAGAGTTTTCAAAACCTATCTGATTATACTCATGGAACACATTGGTTTACTATCAAACACCTTGTCATTTCAGGCTTTCCAAATCTCCCACACAATTAAGCAAGGAGTAACGAATCTTAAATAACCTAAAAAGGAGTTTGAACTAGCATGTCATCACAACCAAAACATGTCCTGAACGGACACACTAGAATAGCTCAAATTAAAACAATTCATAAAGAACCTCCATACATCCCTTGCAACTTGGGAGTCAATGAATAGATGATGGCTAGTTTCTATATTATAAGAAGAGCAACAATGACAACAAGAAGCCAACGAAACATTAAATCTAGTCACAGTACTATCTAAAGCCAAAAAGCCAAACCACAATTTCCAAAAGAAAACTAAAATCTTAATTGGAAGTAGGGGGCACTAAGAGTGGACTTCGAGTGTTCTGCTTTTTATAGGTTTTGTTAAATCTATCATTCCTTGTTTGGTGATGTGGGAAATTTGGAAGGTTAGGAATGCTAAAGAGTATGATAATATTCCTATGTCTTCTTCTTACATTATTTTTTAAATTATGCGAACGCTTCAGATAATTGTTAACTATATGAAGGGCAAGCCTAAGGTGAAGTGGAAGGATAAGTATCAATTTTGTTTTCTTCCAATACGCCTTCCTAACTCTCTGTACTTGAACAAAGTAAGGATTTTACATTGGCAAGTCCTCCTTTATCTCACTTTAAGCTTAATTATGATGGTTGTGCTCTGGGTAACCTGGGGGAGGTGGCTACTAGAGGTGTCCTTCGTGATTATGATGGTAATTTAATTTTTGCTTATGCTTCTTATCTAGGTTTTCAATCCAATATGAAGGCTGAATTTGAAGCTCTTTTTGAGGGTTTGAAGTTATGTGAGGCTGCAGGTGTTGCTAATATTATTGTTAACTCTGACTATCTTGAACTTGTGCTTTGTGATTTATCTCCTAAAAATCCTCTGTGGAAACTTTATAGTAAATTTAAGGATTTACTTCGTCTGATGCAAGCTTTCCATGTTACCATTTCTCATTGCTTTCAGGAGGTTAATTCAATTGTAGATTATTTTGCTAATTTGGCTTGTGATTTTAAAGCTAGGTTCTTTTGGGATTCCACTTCTTTTCTCCTGACTAAAGTTCGAGGCTTACTTGAGTTAGATAAACAACAGGTCCCTTATCTTAGGATTTTTAAAAGTAATTAGGTTTTTCGCAGTTTTCTTTAATTCTTGTAATGGGATAGTATCCCAAGTTTAGTTTTGCAAGCTTTTTGTTAATTCCTTGGTTATAACTCGACTCTTGCCAAGTTTCTATATGTTGTTTTCATTAATAAAATTATAAGGATTGGCCTAGGTCCTACTTAAGTTTGGGTTAAAAAAAGAAAAGAAAAAAAAGGGCACCAAGAGTAGTTAAGATAAGGCATCATTACACTAGACCACCGTATCACATTCCAAGCAGCAAAAACATTAAACAAACCTGCTTTGTCTACTGACCATATTAAAACATCATCAATAGCACTAACAAATTGTAAATCACGTACCTTTTGGCATACATTCCCTGATATCAAGCGTTGTTCTAGAAAGATGGCAAAAATCATATAATTTCATACGTACAAGCTAACTTGGAATTTCATTAATCATTAAATAAAGAGGTCCAAAGTCATACCATTTATCAAACCAAAAACTAATCAGCCCTTTTCTATAATCCAACATAAATCAGGTTCAATAAAATTTTGACAAGCAGCTAAACATCTCCACATTGGAGAAAAGCAAGAAGGATTAGCAATGGCTGGATGAACTTTATGACAATATTTATTCAAAATAAAGCTAGACCAAAGAGATTGATCTTTCTGGAAGTTGAACCATAGCTTCATTGAAAAGTCCAATGACATATTAGCTAGGGAGTGGATACCAAGGCCTCTTTCCTAATAAGGATGTCATATGGTTTTCTAAGAGCACCAATGAAACTTTTGATGACCATCATTAGAACCCTAAAAGAAATTCGCCAAAGCACGCTCAAATCGATTCATACATCTTTTGGAAGATCTAAAGCACTCAAGAGATATAAAGGCACAAAATTTAATACATGATTTATTAAGACTAACCTTCCACCTTGAGAAAGGAATTTGGAAGAGCAGGAGGCAATTCTTAATTGAATCTTTGCAATCATGTTAGAGAAAAGGGATATCTTTTTTTGACTGACAAATAAAGGACAACCCAAATAAACCACCAGGAGATTACTATGAAAACCCTGTAGTCTTCTTAGTCACCTGAATTCGTTCGTGGGATGCCTTAAAGGAAGTTATAAAGCAACTCTTTTGTCTATTCACCAGTTGACCTAAGTTTGTCTCATATGCTTCAAGAAAAGACATAAGACCAACACAAGTACGTTTCTTTCCAGTTGAAAAAATAATTATGTCATCAGCAAAAGAATGGTGAGAATTTTTAGGCATGCCAGTGTGATGGAAGTAGTAATAAACCATACCTGATTCCATACATTGCTTGTGACCAGGACTTAATACCTCAGAAATAAGAATGACCAACAAAGGAGATAATGGATCCCCTTGCCGAAGACCTCTTGATTAATACCATGGACTTGAAATCATGCGCCAAATTAGATCTATTCAAAACTCACAAAAGCCAAATCTCATGAGCACCGAAATCAAGTAAAACGAGTTTACCCAGTATCTTCTTATGCAAATAATATTCCCCCCTGGTATTTTCCTATGCATATCATGCACCAATTTCTAAGCCAATGTCACATTGTCAATAATACTTATACCCCTCAAGAAGCCACCATGTTCCTAAAAAATAAGATCATGTAGGATGGAGCATAAATGATTAACCAGGAGGCGAGAAATAATCTGGGATGTGAAGTTGTATAAACTAATGGGTCTCAAATCTATAAAAGATTGTGGTAACTCAACCTTAGGTAATAGTACAATAATTGTGCTACTAACAAATTTAGTCAAATCCCCACCTGAGAAAAAAATACTAAATAGCTCGTGTCAAATCCTCGAAAACAATGTTCTAACATGTGATAAAAATAACCATTGAACTCGTCCGAAAAAGCCACACTGTTCTTGTCTAATTATACCATAGCCTCACGAACCTTTTGCTCTAAAGGAAATTTACGAAGAAACTCATTATGATTAGATGAAACTAGATTAGGAATGAAATCTAGAAAGTTCAAATCAAAAGAAGAACCTGTTTCAGTAAAGAGTTGCTAAAAATGATTGACTGTTGCCCTTTTAATTAAGCCAGGTACCCGAAGCATCTTTGATTCTGTGAATTGCCAAATGACTTCTTTTGGCTTTAACAAAGGCATGGAAGAACTTAGTTCATCTATCACCCTCTTTGAGCCATTTAATTAAGGACTTTTGACCCCAAAACTCCTATTCCATTAAAAGATCCTCTTCAAATAGTGATTCAGCTCCATTAAGATCCTCCATAGTGATTTCTCCCATATCAACAACTTGTTCAATGTGTCAAACAAAGTCTTAGGCATTCTTAAATCTAACTTGAACACGGCCAAAGATATCAATGTTCCATTACGCAAACCTTTCTTCAACCTACTTAATTTTGCATCCAACACATACATAGGGTTACCTCCTAATGGTTCTTCCCAAGATTGGCAAAACGATCTAACCTTTTTAGTATTCGAGCCAGCCCTTCTCGCTTATTTGTCCACGTCAAACAAGAACCTGAATAAGCCACATCGTGCAAATCACATGTAGATAAAGTGCCCATAAAATCACAAGCTAAGTCGTAATTAAAATGAGCCCGAGAGCCATTTACTTCATCCTGATTCAAAACACAATTGAAATCCCTTCCAACTAGCCAACCACTCGAACTAACCAAGCTACTAACTGCTACTAAGTCATTCCACAAATTCATTCTTTCCACTCTATTACATTTTGCATACACCAAAGAAAGGAAGAAATAATTGCACATTTTAGAATGAGTAACTTTCAAAGCAATTTGAATGTTCCGAATTCAAAACCACCTCACAAGAAATATCATCACCCCAAAATAACCACAAATTATTTTTTGAATTTGCTAAAGAATGTGAAAATCCACAGTAAATAGCTATAATATCTAAGTATTCCAAATGACTCTTTGATTCTGAAATGGCCACCACAGAACAATTATGCAACCTTTTAAATTTCCGAAGCCTACGTCTTGTCTTTACATTCTTGATTCCCCTAACATTCCAATAAATATAATTGAACATTGAGATGCATGAGAGGGAAAACGACTGTTTACCCTAGAGGCCAGTTGTCCTATGAAGGCCTTCATCTGTTCAAAACCTTCCCTTATGGAAGTAAGAGAGTTACCTTCACCTGAAAAACTTAGAGGAGGTTCATCCTGTACAAAAGAACTCTGCTTTCACTTTTAGGAGATAAATGCAGCATGTGAACAATTCTTTCCAAATCCTCTTTATTAAAATTTTTAGAGCCTTGAAACGGACTACTATCTTGATCCATGCCACTGTTAATAGTTCCACTATTCTCCACCAAATAGCCTTCCATAGTATCCTTTGCATTTCTTGGACAATCTTGAGAATCTTGAACCTTTTGGCTTAATTCTTGGTCACCTTAAGCCCTTACTAGATGCACAGTATCCACATCTATAGAGAAAATATCAAAGGGAACATTCACTCTTGCAATATCCTTATAACCCTCTTTAGTAGCATCAGCTTGTTTAGGGACCTTGTTGAGGAATCCTATGAAATCATTTTTTCCATCCGACCCACTTGTCTTTCCCAGAGTTTTAAGAAGCCCCAACTCTTCAAGATCACCAACCCCTTGCAAACCAATGTGAAGTTAATCTTTAGGTTCATGATCTTAGACAACATCTTTACTAGTAGCTTGTGAGGTTTCGCCTTCAAGCAACGATTTCCCTTGTGGGAGAATCTTTAACACTGTCAAAACCACTCTCAAGTTAGATACTAGTGCATCGCCCCCTGATTTTATAGCCTTTTCTTTTGTTTCCATACATCCTTTATCATGCCTTTATGAGGAACCTTTAGTTTAATAACATCATCTTGGTATTATCTTAAGCCGTAGACTTTGTAAGATCTTTTAACACCTTCAAAGATTCACTTTCTTGATTTTGGATAGCTCCAATAACTCTTTTCTTGTTTTGTGGATCTTGAAGAACTTTGCAAGAAGAAACATCATGTCCAAGCCAATGATAATGAGAACAATAATGGAGAACATTCTCATAGCCTACTTGTTGGAAAAAGCCTTTATTTTCGCCACAATCAATCCAAACTCTTTCCTCTAAAGGCTTCAAAAGATCTAACTTCACACAAATTATTACCATACTAGGCCTAGTTCTTGAAGCTAAAGCACCATCAAGTTTCAAAGGTTTGCCTACCATGCTAGCAATGATAAAAAGGCTATCTTTTGAATAAAAATGTAAAGGCAAATTTGGAAGATTAATCCATACCGAGGCAATAGACGATTCTTGATCTAGCCTAAAATCTATAAACCATTTGCAGCTTCTCATTGGGAACCGCTGGATGTACCATTGATCAACCCCACACCACAATATTAGAAAGTCTTCATCATTGAACACTTCAATAATTATGTTCTTATGGTCAAGAAGGCCTATCGAAACCAAGGCAATCAATCCAATGGTAGCAAAGGCCTTCTAAATATCAGGCATGAAGGGTCTTCCATGTGAAAATTTTCCAATCAAAGTATACTTGAAGGGGGCAACAAGAGTTTCAATCTCTTGATCAGTGAAGTGCTCCGCAAGCATTCCTCTATAAGTGGAAACTTGTTTAGATTGAATCAATGGTGAGTTAAAGAATCTGTTGGACATAACAGAGGAGAAAGATTTTTTAGAAAACGATTGAGGGCTAGGGTTAGAATGAGGTACTGTTGGAACGAAATGGGGGTTGATCACAGCTGTTTTGTTTTGGTTGGTGTTACACGGGATCAAGGCTGCCATGGTCAAAAGAGATTGTGATAGAGGACAATGCCTAATGGTTGAAAGAGATAAGGATGTATGAGTTTAATTCAAGGTTAGAGTCTTAGGATAGGAAGTTAGGTGCAGCAGTTGAGGGAGGTTAATTCAAAGGAGGGAAGGATGAAAGGAAGCCTAACAACTCTTATGCTTTGTTTGGTGGAAGGTCTTAGAGGACGACATGGAGGGCAACCATCGTTGCCAGTGGGCTGAGCTTCCCTATGAATGTTGGAGAAGCTTGACAAAAGACTTAATTTAACCAAAAGTCTTATGCCATATCAGAATTGAAAAACTAGTTTAGGTTACCAAGTTAGCACTACTATTGTTTTGTTGCCTACACAAAATTATTGTTACCGATAACGAGCATTAATTTTCTAAGAAGACTTTGGGTGATTTAAACATAATAGAATCTAATTCTCTTTTTTGGATTAAATATGTAATTAAATTTTAAGAGAAGTGCAACTCCTAACTTTGATTTTTGGGTAGCTTGGTAAAATTTCAAAGGTAAGGACTCACTTCTACTACAAAGAAGGCAAATTGCTACATACTGCATAATAACAAGTGGCTGGTTTTCATAATTAAGGATGGCAATGGGGTAAGGCAAGGCTGATTTAAAATACTAATATATTTTAAAATTAGTTTTCATTTAATACATACTAAATAATACTAATAAAAATTTAATTTGATTATTTCTTTGTCTTTAAATTTCTATTTTACTCCAATCAATACTAATTTATTATAAAATATAAATAAATAATGCAAAATTCACTTTATAAAACTTTGACATTATATCTTTTTATGTATATTTTACTACTATTATGAATTAAATAAAAAAAATTGATGGACGCTAAAAAAAAGAGTTAGATCAAACTCGACCCGAATCACTAGATGTGCGAGTATTTATACGGGTATGCAAGCCTTACCTAGATTTGGATGGGTAAAGTTTGGAATACCCATACCCGTACTCGATGACCGTTTTTGTATCCAAACCTAAACCTAATACGCATCTGGGCCATTCTGAGTGAGCACACCTATTTACCCTACCTATTGTCATCCCTAAGTGCAGTGTGCAAGACCATAACGTGCATGAATGCAAGTTACTTCGACACACCTATCAAGGCTAGCAAGCCCCCAGACAGTAAGTCATTCTTGCCTACGCCGATGCCCTTTTGGGTATTTTCGGTTGGCGATGCAAGAACCATTTTTTACCTAATTTTCAGCAATTTCTTAATATTATTATTCACATAATATTGAATTAAAATTAACACAATTTGGTTTTTTGAATTTAAATCCAATTGAGCATTAATATGAATTCAAAATTGTTGATTTTGCAATTTGTTTGCATTAGTCATAATTTGTTGAACCAATTTTAATTGTTAGACCTTTTGAATTGAATTGTTGACTGTTGGCACTACATATAATTAATCAAGGGTTCCTTTATTGCCACAGCTAAAATTTTTATGGCCACAACCTATTAAATGCTTAATTATTTAAATAAACAATATTACCTTCAATTAGTTTTTAATATTTTTTAAGATTTATTATTTAAAGTGTTAATATCAGCATAAGAACAACTATTTATTGTTCTTTTTCTCCCTCTTCCCCCATCCCTTCTTACCAGCCTCCATATTGTGATCTAATGCTCATTCTCATTCTGTTTGAGCAAAGAACACACTTTATTTCTTCATATTGTGGGTTACCTTTAAGATTTACCAATTTTGCATCTCTTTTCCATTATCTCTAATTCCAAATGAGACGAGATTTGAGTTGATCTATTAGCCACCTAATCGTATATCAAGATAGAGCGAGAATATTTTTTTATTTTTTTTTCTAGATGGATCATGGATCCAACATTTTTTGTTGGGTTCGATAAAACTAAGATTATATTTTGTGTATGGATCTAGTTCAAGGTGCAAATTATTTTTTTTTTCATTTTTTTTCTAATGCAGTTAATCAATTGATCAATTAAATAAATAGAATTCCATTTTCTCACAATTAATCAGATGTTTATGAACTTTTGGTCATGAAAATTATTAGGAAAAACAAGACAATATGTCCTCCTCCTATAGAGTTCGTCAGAAAAAGCATACCATACTAGATGAAGAGGAAGATCGTTAATGAATAGAGTTTTGTTGAGAGACAAATGATGATAGTAAATAAGAGAGAGAGAGAGTAACAGTTAAATTACAACTATTAGTTCATTGTATTAGTTTCCAACTTTTATTTTCGTGAATGGTAATTAATATAAATATTTATTAGGCTATGACCATAAAAATTTTGGCTGTGATAATAAGGCCACCCTTAAATCAAAAGTCTAGAATTAGTCCAAATTGTAAAAAATTCTAAATTAGTTTAGGTAGGCAATTTAATTTAAAAGGAGTGTTTTAGATATAATTTGCATTGTCTATATTTATTTGGTTTGGTATAAAATTGTGGCACCCTTGGAATCCTACACCTTCGTGATACTTTCCTATTTTCCCACATTTCATTTCTCATGCATCTGTACTAAACATGCTTATATTATTTGGTTTAAAAACAATAATATTTTTTTATAACAAAAAGAGAGAGAAAAAATATGCACAAATTCAAGGGAGTGAAATTCGAAGGAAGTTAGTTCTCTCATTTAAAACCCACAATGGATTAATCTTTTTCACTCAATATTTCATTATTTTGTAACCATAAAATATGGGAAGACTGTTGACTCAAATTTGATTATCAATTTAGCATTATCCTAAAACTTATAATTTTGATTATAACAAAATAACTTACAATTCATTAAAAAAAAACCTCTAATTTAGTTTATATTTTTTCTTATGCATATGGTGGAAATCAACGGCTGAATGCAAAAAATCAAACTCAGCAAAGGAACGATTTAGTGGCTCACTCATACAGTAGAAAGTCACTTAGCTGCAAGATTAATCATCTGCTAAAACTGATCCACTGAGAAGCTATCTATAGAAGTTGATCTGTTGAAGAAGCATTCCACTGAAACATCAAACCCTAAACATTATAATGAAGAGCTACGGAACGTAGAGATGAAGAATGAAACACACCATTTTATCATATAGACATTTGTTGAAGCTCTCACTATTTAGTTATTCGAACCCTATCAATAGTTGTAAGTCACCAAAACTCACCTTTTAATTAAATGACAACAATTGTTCCAAAATCAACTAAACATCTTGTATATGTTAAACCTCAAGTATTTCGTCAAAAAACTTATCAAACTCATCATTAGCTGATCATATTCAAAAAGATGTTGTGTCTTCTCTTGAATTTGAAGATAGTCAAATCTGACACAAAAGCTAGTAGTGCACAGATCCAAAAAACACACAATAGTCCAAGTTGGATCAAAATGGGCAAATACTTTTTGAATCACCCACAAAGGTGTTGCCCAAGGTTTTCTCTTAAAGATAAAATCTTTCCACTGATTTTTTCTACTGAGAAATGGTTACAATGTTGGATCAAGTCTATAAAGCTTGAATAGACATCTTAAGCAAGACGACTCTTGAAAAAGGAAAAACAAGAGTTTAAGAAGACAAGCATTCTACGTGTAAACTTGAGAATTCACAGAGCCTAATTTTCATACTTAAACTATTTTTTCATACTAAGTTAAGACATTTCTTAGAAAAGAGCTTAAACTTTTATATATTAAAGATCTCTGTAGATCTCATCCAAAACTCTTAGTATTTGTGATTGAGTATATATTTATTTGTTGAAATTGTTCTTCCTTGAGTGAAAAGGCAAGTTAGGTAGCTTAGCGAAAAGTGGCAAATCGTGCTGATGATAAATTGGAGGAGATTCACTAATTCCTGAAATCCACTTGTTGTAAAGGGGGACGTATCTTTAGTGTAAAAATTTTGATGGTAGTGGAATATTCAAGTGAAATCTTGAGGAATGTACTAGTCAGTGTTATCTAGTGAATTGAACCACTAGAAAAATTTATGTATCTCTCTCTTTGCTTCCAGTTTATTTTAATTGTCCATTAAATACACAGTTGTGAAAGCAAACTATTTTAACAAGTACACATTTAATTCAATAATTTTTGTAAACCAAATAACTATTCACCCCTCATCTCCTTCCTAAAGTTTTCCTATTTAACTAACACTAGGAATAGAGCATCAAAGAATGGGTGTTCGAAAATAATTTGCATGCCTCGGTTTATTAAAGTTTCTTTTGGTTATGTCTACGTTGGGGTTTGTCCTTTTTGACCTATGGGTTGATTTTTCTTGCTGTTAGTTAAAAACAGTTCAAAAGAAAAATTATATATATATATATATCTATATTACTATAAAAAGAAAAATTTCTTTTCTCTTACTATATAATATACACCTATTTAATTTATTTAAAAAATAAATTCAATTAATAAAATTCATCTCATTACTTGATAAATACTAAACAATAATCTCTTCACTTTTCCCCTCTCCTACTCTCTCCCACATCTTTAATATATAAATATTTTTTATCAAATAGAATTAATTAAAAGAAAATCAAATTAAGGTAACATGTAGTCAACTAGTTATTATAAAAGGGAGAAAACTAATCCTCCCTTTTTTTATCTTTTTTTGTTTTCCATAAAATTTCAAATAATGGCCATTATTTTTAATATATTAAGGATTGTTAATGTATTTTTATAATATAAAATTTAATTTTTAAAAAAAAAAAAGAAAAAAAAAGAAACTATCCACTATTCTTTTTGTAAAATAAGTCAATTTTTTCTATTTTCTCTCATTCTCTCCATCTGTAGAAATAATTTTTATTAACTAATAAAATAAATTAATAGTGAACCGACGCATGCTATTATATACATATATATTCTATTATAATTTAATTGATTGTAAAATTAGGTTCCATTGGTTTTTTTTTTTTTTTAAATATTCAAATTGCATGATTTGACATAATATTTTTGTTTCATTATTACAAGATTAAATTGTATAAAATAATAATAAAGAATTTTGTTTTTTTGGTATTCTTTATTTTTGTACTATGATTAATCCTTAACATATTAAAGCTTAATATTTTTTTATTATTAATATCAAACACAATTAACCTTAATATATTTATACTTAATACAAGTTCTATGAAAATATCTTCATAAATTATTTAACCCTCTTACCAAACACACTCTTAGCACCCTTCCTCCCTTTCCATGATCGAGTCGGAGTAAGCTAGACACACCCATGGTTGGATATAAATATATATATATATAAATATATATATATATAGTAACCAAACTAATTAATAAAACGATTGCATTGCTTTCTTCTTCTATTATTATAATCGCTACGTTACCTTCACCATTGTACAAAAATCAAAGCACGTGTCTACTAGTGGGGACATTCCTATCAACATGGTGACGAACTCGTCATTGTCAAACTAACTAAAAACAATTAAAATGAGGAACCCCTCCTAATTCCCATGCTACAAATATAAGGTGCTAGTGTCGCAACCTATCTATTCTCTAACTAATTAGACCATTAGTCTAATTAAGTATCAATGAAACCAAATATAGATTATTTTTTTATGATTCCCATAAATATATATTTGCTGCATGCCACTATTGTTGAGATGTCTCATTATATACGGACGTTGTGCAATATTGGGACTGACAAAGTGAGATATTTATTGTTAAAGTGATTAACGAAAATTTTTTATAAATATATTTAATATTATAAAAAATTATAAAAAAATTAATAGTTTATAAGACATAATAAAATTTATAAGTAATAAAAATTAAAAGTTAAAAATAAATATCTTTTAAATATATCTTAAGTTGGTTAAATAAAATCTAAAATTGTGAGCGACGCTCTTTCAATTTAGCAAATTAATATTAATATTTTTTTCATAGTTATTTAGGTTAAATTAGTAACAAAACCTAAATAAATAGAATATATTTAAAAATTAAAATATAGAATATACTTACTTGTTACTAATTCAATTCTTAAATTTTGATAATCAAGGCAAAAAAAATAAATTTTTTCTATATCACTGTTAAACACTCAATAATTATCCTCAAAGTAAAATTTGAAATTAAAAGAAAATCAAATTATATTAAATGTTTATTTATTTTGAGTTTAATAACATAATCTATAAAATAAAGTTTTACTTATTTTGTAAGCAAAAATTTTTTTTTCTCCTTTAAACCTGAACAATGGCCTCTCTCTAATGTGTAAAGAGCTTCATTCATAATTTTTTTTGGTGACTGCTGGTACAAATTGTAAGGTGGAGAAAATATAAATCTTAACTTAATTTTTTATAAGAATGCTATTGTTTATTGAATTTTAAATTTTAACCTATTAGTCTTACTAATATAACAAATAAAAATATTATTTAATTTTTATTTTAGAAAGATCGGAAATATTAAATAAGAGAAAATTAAAAATTAAAAATAAATTTTAAATTATAATATTAATATTAATATTTTTTTTTTTTAATTTGAGGGTACCCTGACTTTCTCTGATTTTTCAAAGACTCTTCTCTTAAATATTGGTTTAGAAAACAGTAATTGTTTTTTAAGACTAAAATGAAACCACGCCCGAAGATAGAACATCATATCCTGGAAGTTATTTATGTCCTTTAAGGAGAAGACAGTGAACGTTTACTTGGGTCAATGATTTTTGGAGGTTATGTTGTCCTTTCACCTTGGGGAATGAGGCTAGGATGTGGCATATATGCGGTGTCACCTTTGGGGAATGAGAATGAGGATAGGATGTAGCGTATATGCGGCCACGCAATGCAAATGTGTCACCTTTGGGGAATGAGAATGAGGATAGGATGTAGCGTATATGCGGCCACGCAATGCAAATGTGTCACCTTTGGGGAATGAGGATAGGATGGGACATAATGATTGGATTGAGAAATGTTCTATTTCTTGGCTTTGAAATTTTTGTAGAGTCTACCAAAAAAAAATTTCACCAATTTTTTTAATTTTGACGTGTAGAAATTATATGTTTTTAACATAATGAAGAGAATTAGAAAAAATACTCACAATAATATATTCAACAAAAGAATATATTTGACATAAAAATTGTGACATCTTTACTTTCTTATTATGACATAGCAAGCTTCTTTGATCATTTAATATCATTTTGTATTAAAAAAAGAAAAGGAACGTGAGGATGAAAATAATTGAGAATTTTCAGATTTTAGAGGGTAAAAGTGCAAAAAAATTACTAGAATATTGAATTGAAATTGAGACAGTTTTGAATGATTAAAATAATATATAAGCCTTGAATATAATATTATCACTTTGGATTTATTTTTTGTGTTTTACATTATTGAAAAACTTGAGTTAACAAAATTATAAAAGGGAAACGAGTTAGTAGCACCATTACATATGTACTTAAAAGTTGTATTATTTATATTATAAATGGTGTGTAAATAGTAAGGCTAGCTCACGAGCCGAGCCTAGGCTCGACTCGATAAAGCTAGGCTCGGTTTGGCTCATTTGAATAAACTAGTTTTTGGGACTCGATTAGAAGATCGACCTTTTGGGCATAGGATCGAGAACCTTGCCAGTAGTTCGAATAAACTCGGTACATAAACATTTTACATTTTTACTAATTACTTTATATAAACATTTTACATTTTTACTAATTATTTTAGTTAGAATTACATGTATTTCAAGTTTGCTTGTTTTATATTATTTGAATGATTTATATAGTTAATGTTACTAAAACAGGAATAGGACATTGATTTAAGTAGGGAAAAAAACATTTTATTTAAGAATAGTCTCACGAGTTCAAGCCGAGCCAAGCTAGAACAGTCACAAGCTGAGCTCAAGTCAATCTCGAACTTAAGTCCTTTTTCTTTTTTTTTTTATCAAATACGAGCCGAGCTCAAATGAGCAAAATATTTCTCGAGCTCAATCGAGCTTAGTCAAACAGGTTCAAAATCGGTTCATGTCCAGCTTTACATGTAAGTGAACAATATTTAATAGTACATTCTCTGTTGTACGGATTATTTTATAGCCCATACATTTTTGTTAGTCAGTCTCTGTTTCATAATGAGATTGGGCTTACCCATCTACATTTTAAGATTGTGACCCATAATTTGTTAGTTAACGTATGTGTATGTTTATCGCAAAATAAAAGTTATATCTATTTTGTTTGTAAATTGTCGTTCTTAATATCATCATATAAATATTTTACGATCAATTGTATTTTTAAAAGAACTTTATTTGTACCATGCACCATCTGTTCTCTTTCTTTGAGGTTTTCAAATATAATAAACCGTGCTGCATGTATATAGACATTTTTTCTCTCTTTTGATGGTATTAAAGCTCTTGTTGTGTAATCCCATACTTTGTTTGGATAACGACCATATTTGAATTTTAAAATTTTGATATTCATTCATTTTAAATTCATCAAAATATCATCATTTTTAAAAAATTTTTTGTTTGAATACAATAACTGAGAAAATTTGTCCAATCATTCTGTTAACACCAAAAAATATGCAAGGTATGGGCCGAATTCATTTAGGCTTGTTTGATGATTTTTGATCAGTTGAGCGCTAATAAGCTAACGGACTGGGTCGGCTAACTAAATTTGGACTTGTTTCAAATTATATCAATTGGGTTAAGACCTATTTAGTAGGCAACTTAGTTATTAAAAATCAAGCCATATCTAGTATTTTTATTCAAAAATAATGAATGATAATGGCATGGTTTCAAATCCCTTTGAAATAAGGATTTTTGGTTAAGATCTCAGTTAAAATGATAAAGCTGTTGGGAATGGTTCAAAAGAGAGGATAAGGATAAGACCTATTTAAATTGGTTTAGAAATGGTCTCTCAACAAGCTTGGACATTTACTGGGCTCATGGACTTTAAAAACAAAATTAGGACAGTCAGCAGAATAGAGCTATTAGATCTCCCGAGTTGGACTAAGTCAAAGGTAGTTTGGTTCATTTAGATCATTGTCAATGACAAACCCTATTTCTAAGGGATTATGGAGATATCGAGCATCAAAAAATCATTATTTGGACTAGTTAAGGCAAAAATTAATTGTTAAAAATCTGGGCAGGTTAGCTAACAGGGGCTGTAACCCACTTCTGTTGTTAGCTTAGCTATGCTCCTATATTAGTGGATGCTTTGTTAGAAAGTTAAGGGAGAAAGTGACAAATAGGCCTAGTGGGTTAATGGCTAGTTTTTCTTTTATAAATAAGACTAAAGTTATGTTATAACTCGACATAGTGTATAATTTAAAAAATAATAATAATAAATATGTAAACGAATTAATTAAATAGCAATAAAATTAAATATGTTATACCCCAGTATATTAGGGTATATTTAAAATTTTGGTTAAATTTGTTGTTGAGAAGTAAATAAAATTTTTGAATCAAGTAAAATAAAGTCAATAGATTAATTCGATAAATAAATTAAATTAGAGTAAGTAAATACAAGAATACATATATATACATATACATACATATAAATACTAAGGATTAATATCAACCACCAATTTTTCTTAATCAATTGACTTTGACCACTTTACCTTTTAAAATTTTCTCTTTTCCTCTTGGCGGACAGTAGACTCTGGCTTTTTAAACTTTTTTTTTTCCTTCTTCTCTCATGACTCTTCTAGCTCCTTCTCCCCTGTTTTTCTTTCGGAATTCCCTCTTCCAGTTGAGTCCATAACTCCTCTTTGATAGCCGATCATTCTTCTTTTTTTGGTCGTCAAGTTGCCTTGTTCCAGTTACATTTTCAGCTTATACAGCTACATGGTTGTGAAGTTTGTGTTGCAAGACCGAGCCTTGTTTTCCCTCTGCCTTGTGATCGTTTTCCTTGAGTTGGCAGCAAGATCTACTCCTCTTCCTTGCTTATACATCTTGCTTCTGCATATCTATAGCTTTTTAGAGGGTGTGTGAACAGCAAAAGGATGTGCAGAAGCTCTATTTAGACGTTGCTTGGCAGTAACTTCTCTCTTTAGTGACATGACCATGCTAGAATTGAGTAAGCTACTTCCTTAAGGCAATAAATTAGGTTCCTCTTATCCAAGACAGTTAAGTAGCAGCCTGTGGTAATTCCTTGTTAACTCTTTTGCTTGATTTCTTTTTTCAAATGGCATCAAATTCTCTTTTTTTTCTTGCTGTATACTTTATTCTCATGGATGTCATTAATCTAGCCGTGGACATGCCTTGTAATTGTGGAATTAATCTCATCCTTTGGCCAATTGTGTAGGTGTGCAGCCCTTTGTTTGGCCATATGACATGCCTTGCCAAACCCCCCTTAGAATAGTGTTATGCTATTGTTTTGGTTCAAACGTTAGTGGGGTGGAAGTGGCAGCCAACTGCTACTTTACTCAATTTGGTTAATCATGAATGTTATACCTGTTACCATCCATAGAATCATGAGTATTAAATTGTAAAGCAACTTGAATAACGATGAAAGGGGATAGTTTAAGTTGTGGATTAGCTTTAAGTAATTGGTTTAGTTGAATTCAATATTTAGAGTGTAAATAATATAAATGGAGAAAGTTGTGTTGGTTTCTTGGAATAGGTATAAATACATGTATACATGCTTACTCAAGTAATGAAATGAATGGCTTTAAGGTGTTTGTTAAAAAGCCTCAAAGAAATTAATGACAATACAATGAATGAAATCTAAATTGAACTTAGTAGATTGAATCTTGGTGGTTAGACATAAATTGAATTTGAATATAATACCTAAGAACAAAGAGTAAGAATAGTTCGTTAATGTTGTAGGTTAAGGATTTAATGAAAGTGAGTAATTAATATAAATAACGGAGGGTGAGTTGTGAGTAAAATGTTGGAAAATGAGAGTTAAGAGGTGTTGAAGGGATGCAGGCCATATTTTGTGGGTTAGAAAAATCTTGCATTTTGAGTCTATTCAAGGCTGAATTACATTAAGAGTTTAAAAGAGGAAGTGTACCTTAGGATCTTGAAATGTTTTATACCAAATTTCGTAGCTTGGTTCCAAGTATATTGTTAGTTAGAACTGTTAGATTGCGGCTAGGTCGTGCAGGAGTTTTAGTGAACCTTTTTTAATATAATTGACTTTAGAGGGTTTTAAAGGTTGAAATAGAAATAGAGTTATGAATATGGAATGTTTCTAATATCTTGATAAGAAAGATTGGAAAGTTTTATAATTTAATTCCCTAGTATGAATTTTATTTATAAGCCTTAAAAGTCCAATATTGACAACTAGGAACTTGTGCAGTGCCCTATTTTTTGTTCATGTAAGGAATAGAGTAGGTTCAAAACTAATTTTAAAAAAAGTTTCTTAATAATAAATATAGATATACTTTTCTATTAATAATCCCGCAAACGGAATTGGATTTCCTTTTTCTAGATAAAGTTACGTTCAATTAATTAAGGTAAGGTCAGAATTGTCAAAATCCTGGGTTTTGCAGAATTAAATGCAACTTCAAAGAATAAACTGTATTGATATATAAATCTAAAAATTAAAAATGATATACCATTATAAAGTTACATGTTTCTAGTATTTAATAAATTTTACAAAACTGGATTTGGAATATCTTAGAGGAAGATATAACAGTTATAGTGAACATTTGTCCAAACCTCAAGTTTGGATAGTTTCAACATCTCTAACTCACTAGTGCTTTCTATCTGTTCTAATAGTTTCTTTCTACCCTATGCATTGTCAAAACATCTAAAATTTCTCTTCATTAACAACCTTACCACCTAAAGTACAATTCATTTTAATTAACATGTAAGGGCTTAATGGATAACTTTTATAAGAAACCTATTTAAGTTAATATATATAAGCTTAGTAATTAAAAAATTATAACGATAACGTTTATGAACTGAGTATCATTTGGAATTATAAATTTCAGTTCCGACCCTTTCTCTAAATCGATGACATAGAGGAAGATAAAGTGACGCACAAGATTTGTAAACCGGTAAGTGGTTAATTGCTGCCTTTAAGGGCTAGATTATTATGTGTATTTAAATAAATGTACAAGTGCAAAGTCATAATGTGTTATTCGAATTAAGCTTGTTTGCAATTGTTTGTGGTTGATAAGGGCAACAAATTGAGATTTTTTTGAGAAATGATTTCTATTTCCGAAATTGAAATCCAGGTGCACCTAGGATATTTTGACATGAGATACTCTAATTCTGATAATTGTTTTAAAAGAAATGAGTGCTTAGCCCCGATGGGATGGATTGTGTACCGAGAATTATCCTGTTGTGCGGGAGAGTAAAGGCTTGGCGGGTGAGGGGGGAGAATTGTTGTGCGGGGCTGAGTTACTCTGTTGGCCCTTTGCTTGATTGTATGCTTTGATTTCCTTGATTATTTTACGTGGATTATATAGTGCATTAATTAAACTATATTTGATACATTACAGTGTATTAGTTAAACTGTATTTGCTGAGTTTTATTTTTTTGTATTTTCATATGTGTAATCTTAGTAATTTGTAAATATATGATGGGTTGATATTAATTGATAATATATTCTATACATGGGTTGAATGATGCTATACGATTTTGCACTCACAGAGTTTGTAGGACTCACCCTACCTTTGTGAAATTTTTTTATAACAGGAATTCTGTATATGGTGTCGCCGAGATGGTGACCTGCCAACGGAGTAGGGCAAGATATTTTTTCAGGATCTCGAACTTGAAGTCAATGATGAAATTTTGCAATCACATTAGAACAATGAGGTGTCTAATTTCACATAATGTAAGAATTTAGTTATTTGTTTTGTGTATGATGTGAATAGGGCGAAGCTCCTTGCTTTCTTTATGTTATTGTTAGGTGAAATTATGAACCTGTTAAATAAAATAGAAGAATGAAATGATTGTGGCCTTGATTAATTTCTCAAAGCCTACACCCATAAGCTTTATTTATAGTAAATAATAAAACATAGACTATCACATCTAAACAGTGTAGGACTACACAATATAATAATATTATATTCCTAATACTCTCCCCTCAAGATATAGCTTATAATGCTCAATCTTGTACAAATAAAACCCAATTACCAATCTCAACACTCCCCTTTACTTACAACAATCTAAGTGAAGCTTCAATCCGTTTAATGAACATACTGGTACCCATGAATAGTACTCGTGTTGGCTGGAAAGAGACACAGCCGAATTTTTCGGAAAAATAAAAAGAGCACCGTTGAAAAACCAAACAACGGGATTTTCTAGAAAAATAAAAGGAGCACCGCTGGAAAGAGACACAACGGGAAGTTCATGAAGATACTGTTGAGCTGTCAAACTCTTTGAGCCATCAAACCCTAAATAGGCTTGAAAAGAAAAGGGGATGAACCGTCTTTAAATGGTGAAACTTCAAGTGAATTGGCGATTTCAATTTTTTCAGAGGTAGACATACCGATGAATAGTACCCCGATGAATAATAATCGTATTGCTGGAAGTGAAACGCAACAATAGAGAGACACGCTAGAATGAAACGCAACAATAATAGAGAGACACTGCTAGAATGAGGCGTGAATGGAAGAAACAACTAGGTTTAATGATAGCTGGCGGCAAAGCCCTTTTTTATTTTTCTTCTTTTTCTTCATGTGGCTGCTAAATAAAAGAAAGAGAAGATTATGGTTTTTTTGGAAATAGGACCAAGATCGGGCTTGGATTTCAAACCTGCTCTTATACCATGTTAAATAAAATAGAAGAAGGAAAGGATTGCGTTTACTGTAAGAAGGAAGAGAAGGAGGTCTGGTCGAAATTGAAAGGAGTGTAAGAGTGGAGATTGATGGTTCTGGGATGAGAGCGAGCCCTACCATGGCTGGTTGTACCTATGTGTTTGTACTTTGAGGCATGAACCTTTGCTAACACTTTCAGTAAATTAGTAATTGTTTCAGAAAAATAAATTTGTACAATGAACTTCTATTTTATAAAGTTACTTTCATTCTTTAGTTAGGTCAAGAGTCATATTGTTTCATTATTTTGAAATCAGGGTTACGGAAGTTGGGTTATCCGATTCTCCAGCCAATCATGCCTTCGTGAGGGGCGTGATAAGTTATTAATTGTAACACAACACAACACATAACAATCCAACATCAAACTCAAAGTTATTAATTCAATTCCTATTTTTTTACATTCTTTAGTTACACCATTTCTTTACATATTTTATCGCATTCATTTATCACTTTTCTTTAAAAATTCATACTTAGTAGTTACATTTCAATCGTACCAAATCAATAGGAGCTTTTTTTAGCATTTTAAGAACCTATTGTCTAAGAAAAAGAATCATTTTCTTAGCCAAATCGCTTGAACATGCGAATCAAGAGTTGCGAAGTTAGCAGATTCATCTCGACTAATCTCTATAGAAACATATTTCACAAACATGTTTTCTGGCATGCCTGGTAGGACCCAAATGTCTAATCTCTAGAGAGATTCGTTACTGGTCAAGATTTTCTTTGGCGCATGTAACTATATTATGGGAATAGTTTATCCGATATGGACACTCCACAACTAGGAGCTAGAAAAAATGGTGGCTAGAGACAAGACGATTCTCTGGTTTCACAACCTGTGGAAATTCCTACTTTCACAGCACCATCTCCTCAACTGAGGATTGTTGCACTAACTATAGAAGGAGATGGAACTTCTACCTTGCCTATAATGATGACCACTTCTTTTATTTGTTAGCAAATCGATTTGGGGCTCAAAGATTTGATGCACCAGATGTCAAAATAGTTAGCCAAAATTGTGAAGTCAATGGTCCACAATGAGGTCCACAATGAGGTGCACAATGTCCAAGAGCAAGTTCAAAGGACTTCCCAACAACTGAAAGAGTATGTAACCTCTTTCAACGGCAAGCAACCAGTTTAGCAGGGCTCTTGGTTACACCCGGGGGGCAAGTGGTTACTGAACCTATCAGTCAAGTAGCACATCCGATTCCACAATATGGGTGAATCAAGATGGCCAGAAGGCCGCCAATTGTGTCAGGTACTCTTAGGTTACCATCTATACCAATTGTTTCTAACCCAACAGTTTTTAGTGCTATGCAACAACCAGGTTCGGCTACAACTCAGCTACCATATCTAATTACTAGAGTTAAGGGAATTTAGTACAAAACACCATAAGGCTATGGAGTAGAGTAGCCATGGGGTCAATCTCCACCTATCATTCCTAACCAATCAATGTACGCTGAATAGTTGAATTATATGCAGAACTAATGAGCACCAAGACAGATGCCACAGCTTAGGTCAGCCACCACTTAGATGCAATTTTCAAATGCTAGATTTGTAAGTCAGTATAAAATACTTAGAGATTACAGAGTAAAGTAGCTATGAGGTTAACCTCCACCTATTACTCCCAATCATTCAGTGTATGTTGATCAGCCAAACCACATACAAAATCAAGGGTCACCCAAGCAGACAAGACCTATGACCCCGGAAACGTGTATCTACCAGTGACCGTTGAGGCGAGATCTGTTGTGCCACCCTTGATCGATCTTAATATGATTGCTGAAGTGATGAGAAGACACTTTGGTGTAGAGCTGAGGCTTTTCGATAAGCCAGTTTATAAGAAACCATATCCCAAATGGGTAGACAGAATCATGCCCCAAATTTTACAACTTTTTAGGTGAAGACGGAAAGCCTACCATGGAGCACATTGGCAGATTCACCGCCCAATGAGGTGAGGCGAACCAAAATGAGTATTTTAAACTTCAGTTGTTTCCTTTATCTTTAACAGGTATTGTTTTAACGTGGTATTCTTCTCTGTCTCATAATTATGTGCAAAGTTGGTCAAATATAGAGAGGCTCTTCCATGATTATTTTTACAGGCCACAACCAGATGTAACAGTAGCTATCCTGATGAACCTGAAGCAGTAGGTGGATGAACCAATCACTGAGTATATGGAGAGGTTCAAGAAGCTGAGAAGCAGATGCAATGTGCAATTACCAGAAGCTGAGTAGATTTAGCTAATCTGGACCTAGGAGAGACAACCGATAGTGACGATAAGTCATCAACTGATGTGTTAGTAGCTGAGATCTTAAGAGGAAAAGTTTATTCTTGCCCACCTCTCAGACCAAACAAGGGAAATATGATCCCTAAGGTAAAGAATAAAGGAGAATATTTATTTGATATATCCAAAGCTGATCAGATCTTTGACCACCTGCTGAAGGACAAGCAAATCAAGTTGACTGATAGATATAAGATCTCATCGGCTACTGAAATTAAGAACAAACAATATTGTAAGTGGCATAATTCATACAGCCATGTTACTATGAGCTATTTGATTTTTATGAATATTATCCAAAAAGCCTTGAAAGATAGAAGGTTCAAATTATCTGACAAAGGAACACATGAAATGTCAATTGATACAGATCCACTTCCAACCACATCTGCCAATATGGTTGCTGTATCAGGTTCACTACCCAAATCTAAACCATATTCAAAAGATTTGGCATGGAAACGGCCTGTGTAAAAGCAGTGGAGAGTCAAAGGAATGGCAAAAGCTGAGACATTGGCTACTACTAGGAGGCAACTAGTTGCACAGCCAGAGCAGCTGAAGTCCTTAGTCAAAAGGCCAGTATTTGAAAAACTTCGCTTCCCAAAAAACCTAGAAGGAGGCAGAAGCAACATCTTCGACATGATAAAATTCTCAAAGATCAATATGAGCCGATTCTAGAAGAGAAATGAAAAAGTAGTTGAGTTCAATATCGAAGATATAATATCCACACTAAGGATATCTACTTGGAATGATAAGTAATTAAAGCCTCAAATGATGATCAAGCAAAATGCATATGTAGAAAAAGGGCAGTGATTCTTAAACAAGTATGTTAAAAAGGAATCATCGCAGCCAACCTTAACAGAAGACCTTACTCATACTCGAAAGCGAAGGAGACAAAGGCAAAGATCTAATCAGGAGCTGAAACAGATGCTGAAAATGCTAGGAGAAGCCAAAACAGTGAGAAGAAAAGACTTCGTGTCTCCCAAGAAAGTTGATACAGCCATAAATGAAATAATCTAGGCAAATTCAATAAGAGCTGATAGTCTAGTTAGAACAACCGAAATAGATTCAGCAGAAGTAGATAATGTAGCTGAAACAATTGGAGTAGACTCTACAAAAAATGATGATTGTGAGATAATAGCTATAGTCAATCATGGTAAAGATGGTTACCTAAAGGAAAAAGGTGTCGAAGAGCCTTTAGTGAATATTGACACCATCAGCATTTTGCCAAGTGAATTTTCAGTTGAAGATAGATCATTGGTAGAGCTAGAATGAGATGTTTTCATCGAAGAAGCTGAATAGGTTACTTTATTGGATAGGAAATAGACTGGGTTAGCCATGAAACAGTTTGAGAAATCTTCAAAGGCCATGATTAACTATCTTAAGTCTTTATACATAAAAGCTTATATTAATGGTACGCTAGTCAATCAAGTCTTCATAGATAATAGAGCAGTTTTAATCATTATGCCTATCGGTACAATATTGAAATTGGATAAGTCAAAAACAGATCTTATACCTACTAATATGAAGATGACCAATTTTACAGAGGAGCCAACCATTGAAGTCAGGATATTGGTAGCTGAGATCATTGTTGGAAGTAAAACCACAAGTTCAACATTTTTTGTGGTGGATGCCAAACCTACTTACTCTGTTTTGTTTGGCAGAGATTAGATTCATTCCAATCAGTGTGTTCCTTACACATTGTACCAGGTGATAAGATAGAAATGGTGTCAGCCGATCAGAATCCTTTCATAGCTGATATTAAGATAGCATAGGCTATTTTCTACTCACCACGAGTAGCAACAATTAAACTGCCAAGCAATTACGAAGAAGGGTCTCTAGAATTAGGGCTGGCAATGAGCCGAGCTAGCTCGCGAGCAGCTCGTGAGCTACTCGTCAAGAGCTCGGCTCGAGCTCGACTCGTTTACTAAACGAGCCGATCTTGAGCTTTACTTTTGAGCTCGTTTAGTAAACGAGCTGAGCTCAATCTTTGCAAAGCTCGGCTCGTAAGCTCGCGAGCCAGCTCGTTAAAAATAATTAAATATATAATTTTTTAATATAATATATAATATATAATAAATATTTATTTTTTATTTTGTAATAAATAAATAATTATATTATTTACATTAATATATAACATTAAAAATCTAATAGACTTATACTATTTTTAATTTAATAATTATAGTATAGTTTAGTATTTTAAATAGAATTGAAATAGCCAAATTGTACAACAGCCAAACAATAATTAGAAATACAACAAAAAAAAGGAAAAAAATATAAAAAATATACAATTGAGATTTAGGAAGATAGGGTTTCATCTCTTCTTGCATCAATGTTTTTCAACGCCGCCAGCACTCTTGCCTGCCTCTTGCCTCTTGCCTCTTGCCTCTTGCCTCTTGCCTCTTGCAGAGTTGCAGTCTTGCCCCATGCCGACCAACCATTGCTGTCCTCTCTGCTCAAGTCTCACGCCCATTTGCCTTTCTGTTCTAGCCAGCCATCTCTTGCTTCTCTGTTCTCACACCGTCAGCCACCCATCTTTCTTCTCTCCTCACGCCTCTCTGTTCCAGCTTACCACCTATTCCCTCTCTGCTCAAGCCTCACCGATCTCGCCTCTCTGTTCAAGACTCACTCCTCACGCCTCAGCCTCACACTCGGCCTCGACCTCACGCCGCGACCTCACACTCGGCCTCGACCTCACGCCGCGACCTCACACTCGGCCTCGACCTCACGCCGCGACCTCACTCCTCGGCCTCACGCCTCGGCCTCACGCCTCACGCCTCAGCCTCACACTCGGCCTCGACCTCACGCCGCAACCTCACACTCGGCCTCGACCTCACGCCGCGACCTCATACTCGGCCTCGACCTCACGCCGCGACCTCACTCCTCGGCCTCACGCCTCGGCCTCGACCTCACGCCTCAGCCTCACGCCTCGGCCTCGACCTCACACCTCACTCCTCGGCCTCGACCTCACGCCTCAGCCTCACGCCTCAGCCTCGACCTCACGCCTCACTCCTCGGCCTCGGCCTCACGCCTCTCTGTTCAAGCTTCACGGGTCTCGCCTCTCTGTTCAAGCCTCACGCCTCACGCCTCGGCCACACGCCTCACCCCTCGGCCTCACGCCTCACGCTTCACACCTCACATTTTCTTCAACGCCTCTCAACTCTCAAGACTCAAGCATCACAGATTCACAGGCAAGGTTAGTAATTTCTTTTTGTTGGTCATTGGTTAGTGACTTAGTGTTTATGAACTTTTAGTAATCTCCTGCTATGTACCTGCAAGGCTGCAAATAGGAGACTGAGATAGAATCTGTTTAAACATTTGCTAAAACATCCTTCAAGCATCATTACTTTGTATCATGCAACCATATCCAGCTTCCTTTGTGTTTTTCTTTTTAAAAAAATAATACTTGTGCAATTTTGTTACTGCAGGTTCTGTTATGTCAAAAAATTTAGTAGATGCACCTTTGCCTTCTGTCGAAGAGTCTATCACAGGCCCACTTTTGCTTGATCATGAAATGGATAGTACACAAGGAGATCCGATTGAAATTGATGATGATGAGGAGGATACAGATGAGGGTATACCTGATAAAAAAAGGAAGAAAAAATCTCAAGTGTGGCTAGAGTTCAAGGAGATAGAAGTTGGTGATGGCACTAAGAAAGCTGAATGTATGCACTGCAAGCAAAGGCTTAAGTATGCTGGAACTACTAGTCAATTAAAGAGGCATTTGGATAACACTTGTACAAGAAGGAAGATTGCATTAAGATCGCAAAGGATGTTGAATGTGGTACCAGTGGCACCTGGTATCTCTAAAGGTGAGTCAAGTGACATTTCCACTTTTCAGTATGATAATGCAAAAGTGAGAGATAGTATAGCAAATTTTATTCTTGTGCATGAGCATTCATTTTCTATTGTGGAGGAAGAATTTTTTACTATGATGATGAAAACATGCTCTCCTTTGTATCAAAAGATTACACGAAATACTGCAAAAGCTGATTGTATGGCTATTTATGAACGGGAGAAAAAAAAGTTAAAGACACAATTGAAAAATGTCAACAAAATTAGTTTAACAACTGATCTTTGGAGATCTGGTCAAGAAATAGAGTATATGGTAGTTACAGGACACTTTATTGATTCAAATTGGAATTTGCAAAAAAGAGTCCTTAGCTTTGTGGATGTACCTCCTCCACGTGGTGGAGTTGATATAGCTGATGCTTTGTTTAAGTGCATGACTGAATGGAGTATTGAAAGTAAAGTTTTTTCTGTTTTAGTGGATAATGCATCTTATAATGATGTTGCTATTAATGTTTTAAAAGATACATTCTCAAGAAGAAAACATTTGTTGTTGGGGGGAAAGTTATTTCATGTTCGTTGCACAGCACATATTCTAAATCTTTTAGTGCAAGCTGGCTTGAGTGCAATAGGTGATGTTATTGAGAATGTAAGGGCAAGTGTGAAGTTTTTAAAAAATTCTGAATCTAGACTTTTAAAGTTTAGTGAGATAATTCAGCAATTGAAATTGTCATCTAGGAAGTTGATTTTAGATTGTCCAACTCGTTGGAATTCAACTTATGAAATGCTAACACTTGCATTACAATTCAAAGATGCATTTCCCTTGTTTCAAAAAAGGGAACCACATTATAAACATCTACCTAGTGTTGAAGATTAGGAATAGGGTGGAGCTTGTTTGTGAAGTTTTAGAAGTTTTCAGTGTTTCTACTAAGATGATATCTGGGAGTGAGTATCCAACATCAAATTTGTTTCTTTCTGAGATTTACAGAGTGAAAGAAGTTTTGGAAAAGAAAACAAATGATCAAAACATTTTCATGAAAGAGATGATAATGAAAATGAGGGCTAAGTTTGACAAGTATTGGGGTGAATGTAACTTGCTTATGGCCTTTGGGGCTATATTGGATCCAAGATGTAAAATGAGGTTTATAGAGTTTTGCTTTCCATTGATTTACCCTAAAGATGAAGTGACAACTAATATTGCTTCAATTCGTGGGTCTTTATATGAGCTTTATAATGAGTACGCCACTTTACTTGCTTCAAATGTTAATGAACATAATGAGGAAGTGGTTTCTCAAAGCACTGGAACTTCAAGTGGTTCTTTGGTTAGTTCTAGGAGTTTGTTGAAAAAAAATTCAGCTTGGTCGCAATTTGATCAATTTGTGCAAAGGGTTGAAACAGTCCAACCAGAAAAATCTGACTTGGATGTGTATTTGGAAGAAGGTGTTTTTAGATGTGCTGATGATCCATATAATTATTTTGATGCCTTGAATTGGTGGAAGGCAAACAGCCTAAAGTATCAGGTTTTGTCTCTAATGGCTTGTGATATTTTAGCAATTCCCATCACTACAGTGGCTTCGGAATCCACCTTTAGTGCTGGTGGTAGAGTTATTGATACTTATCGCGCTTCTTTGTCCACTGATACTGTGCAAGCTTTGGTTTGTGGGGGAGATTGGGTGCGTCACAAATTTGGAATCAAGAAAAAACCACGTAAAGTAAGTTTTAAACATTTCTTAGTGATTAACCTTCATGAATTACTCTATAAAGTTTTAAATTTCTGATTCTGAAAATTTATTTGTTTTTTTAAAATTGATTGTCTTATTGTAGAGAGACAATACATTATTTGAAGAAGAGGTTGTGATAACCATTCCATAAAAATACATGCTTGGAGCAATTAAGGTTTGATAGTTTATTGTTATTGATATTATACAATCTTAGAAAAAAGAATGAAAATACTTTCTTATACTTTGTTAATTAGTTTTTGATTTGTAATAATATTAAGATTCTAGTTATGGCAGTGGCAGGTTGGCAGCAGCAGTAGTGGCAGCAGTGGCGGCAGCGGCAGTGGCAGCAGTGGCAGCAGTGGCAGCAGTGGCAGCAGTGGTGGCAGTGGCAGTGGTAGTGGCAGAATGGACTACCATTGGCAATGGCAGACTTGACTTTGTTGAATTTAAAAAATTTGAAGTTATTTGAGATTTGTTTTATTGCTTGTCATTTATTTCTTGGATAATACTTATTTAGATTGGTTTGTATGATATTGATGGATGATTTGTTATTAAAGCATTTAAATTAGATTTTAGGCCATTATTTTGATTGGAATAGGGTAAAATTGATATGGCTCACGAGCTTTAACGAGCCGAGCTCGAGCCTGGATATTTCTTCACGAGCTCTTAACGAGCTTTGGCTCGCGATCCTTAAACGAGCTCGAGCCGAGCCGAGCTTTGTCAAAGCTCGGCTCAAGCTCGGCTCGTTGCCAGCCCTATCTAGAATCTTGTAATTTCACTGCCTAGGATTTTCAGATAAAGATTCAGTCAATAGCTGAGGATGAATCACAGCTTCTCTTACAAGATTTTAATGGATCAGAACCTTAAAGTAGTCAAAAATATCATGCAACAGCTTTCAATGCTTTTAGCTGAAACTAGGAATATGTAACAAACCTCTAAAACGCTTGAGGGGCATGAAGAAGTGCATGATCAGCTAATAGATCAAATGCAAAAAAAAAAAAAAAAGGAAGAATTGTAGGCTCTGTTCATAAGAGAAAAGCCTAGCTTTGAAGCTCAAAATCCTTTGATTGATGTTAACTTGGGTACTGAAGAAGAACCAAGAATAACTAGGATCAGTGGCCTATTAGCTGAATTCGATATACATTAGCTGACCAAGCTCAACAAGTAGTATAAAGATTATTTTGCTTAGGAATACCATGAAATGCCAAGGTTATCTAAGTAATTGGTTGAACATCGGTTACTAATAAAAGAAGACTTCATGCCTCACAAATAGCCAAGTAGAAGGTTCAATCCTAGATTGATGCCAAAGATAAAAGAGGAAATTGAGAAACTTTTAAGAGCTGGATTCATATGCACTGCTAGGCATGTGGAATAGCTATCCAACATAGTTCCTGTTATAGAGAAGAGTGGGCAAGTCAGGATCTGTACAGATTTTAGAAGCTTGAATTTGGCTACCCTTAAGGACGAATATGTTATGCTAGCAGCCAATATGCTGGTGGATGCAGCCTCCAATCACGGGATCCTCACCTTCATGGATGAATATTTAGGATAAACCTGATATTTGTAGTCGAAGAAGACATTCACAAGGCTGCATGTCATTGTCTCGGTGTGTTAGGAATTTTTGAATGGCTTGTCAAGCCATTTGGCTTAAAAACGAAGATGCAACATACCAATGGATGATGAATGTCATTTTTCATGACTTAATTGGTCATAGCATAGGGATTTATATAAATGACATGGTGGTAAAGTCAGAAGGGGTTGATCATCATCTAGTCAATCTGGAACAAGCCTTCAAAAGAATGAGATTTCATAACTTAAAGATGAATCTAGCTAAATGCGCTTTTGGAGTTTAGGCTGGTAATTTTCTCAACTTTCTCATACATCGGCAAGGAATTGAGATTGACAAGAGCAAAGTTGAAGCAGTTTTGGAAGAGAGACCACTATAAAACAAGAAAGAATTATAGAGCTTAATCGGTAAAATTAACTTTATGAGAAGAATTATTACTAATTCAGCTGGCAAAATGAAAGCTTTTTCACCTTTGCTAGCCTTGGTTTATTTCTTAGCTTAACATTTATGTGTAGAGGTACAAGATCCATTAGCTGAGGTACATAGTTATATTCATTTGAAAAGGGTAGTGAATGGAATTTGTTAAGGCAGCTAAGAATTTGAATTTGAAAAGGGGATATGATATATCTATTCAGGTATTTCATGCACTCATACCTAAATGATGAAGGGGGCAAAGTGGTAACACCAAAAAATATGCAAGGTATGCGCCGAATTCATTTAGGCTTGTTTGATATTTTTTATCAACTGAGAACTAATTAGCTTATGGACTGCGTCGGCTAACTAAAATTTTCAAATTATGTCAATTGGGTTAAGACTTATTAGTAGGCTATTTAGTTATTAAAATCAAGTCATATCCAGTATTTTTATTCAAAAGTAATGAAGGATAATGGCATGATTTCAAATCCTTTTGAAATAGAGATTTTTGGTTAAGATCTCAGCTAAAATGATAAAGTTGTTGGGGATGGTTCAAATGAGAGGATAAGGATAAGACTTATTCAAATTGGTTCAGAATTGATCTCTCAACAAGCTTGGATACTTATTGGGCTCATGGACTCGTTGAAGCAAAATTGGGTAAGTCAACTAAGTGCAACTATTGGATCTCTTGAGTTAAACCAAGTCAAAGATAGTTTGGTGCACTTAGACCATTTTCAACGACAAACCCTATTTCGAATGGATTATGGAGAAATGGGACATCAGAAGATTGTTATTTGGACTGGCTGAGACAAAAATCAGTTGCTAAAAATCTAGGTAGGTAAGCTGACAGGGGCTGTAAGCCACTTCGATTATTAGCTATGCTCCTACATTGGTAGCAAATAGGCTAAGTGGGTTAGCGGCTAGTTTTTCTTGTATAAATAAGACTAAAGTTATTAATTGTAACATAACACAACACACAACAATCCAACATCAAACTCAAAATTATCAATTCAATTCCTATTTTATGTTCAGCCTTTATTGCTTTATTTATAGCATTTCTTTGCATGCTTTAGTTACAGCATTCCTTTATATGCTTTATCACAATTATCTATCTCTTTCCATTACAAATTCATGCCAAGTAGTTAAATTTCAATTGTACCAAATCACTCTTGAACGTGGGAATCAAGAGTTGCAAAGTTAGCTAATTCACCTCAGCTGATCTCCATAGAAAAATATTTCGCAAACACATTCAAAATCTAATATTTGATAGTAAAAGATGACTAAAAATTTAGATTTTGAATATTTTATTTATTTTATTTTTATAATTATGAGAATATAAGATTAACATAAGCAGATAGCTATATTACTCTAGAATCGAAAAAGAAAAAATTAATATACCAAAATATATTTCTCTAAGTATTTAACAAATATCTATTTATCTATCTATCTATTTATTTATACTATTTTAAAAGCCAGAATACCCTTATATTGTCCTCTGATTTTAGCTATTCTTTTTACTATAAATTTTTCTATAATAATCTATATTTATAATTTCTTGCTCTTTTATAAGTTACAGGGCATTTTTGTCAATTTGGAATATTTGAATAAAAAAAACAAACTAATTTAAAGAAATCTCTTCCAGTAACTTCCTAAGTTTATCCACAACAAAATTAAAAAAATTTAAAAATTAACTAATTAGAAACTCTTTTATTCACAATAACTTATTCAAACAGATACTTTCTAATTAAAATAATTGATATATAATTATCTGAAAAATATAAATATAAAAAAGAAAAACTCTAAACAAGCACATAAGCACGTGTGATTAGACTAATTTAGTGTGTGTATATATATATATATATATATATATATATGAAATTTAATTACTTAAGAAATTAAACTCATTAAAGTTTTTATTTCATTAAAGACTTCACACATATATGTTTAATTATGTCAAATAAACAAATAAATAGGTTTTTTAATTAATTGTTGATCACTAATTTCATTTAAGTGTCCAAATCTTATTTAACCAAAATATATATATACATTTTTTAAATGATGATGTGGCATAACTCATATTTTAATCTTCCAGGTTGAGTCACAACCGAAATTTGTGGGCAAGGGTTCAAATCTTATTTAACCAATATATATATATATATATATATATATATATTTGTGTATATAGATTCGTGGCACACATGTTGCGTGTATCTGTTTATGATATAAATATTAAAAAATTATAGTTAATAAAAAACAATAACACATGTTAATGACATTGAAAAAATTATATAAATCCAATAAAAATTTAATACATAATATAAACATATAATTTATAAAAAAAATTAAATTAAATATTGAAGAAAAACTAACATATATGTATTATAACCATAAAAACTACACTCTTAATATTTATTTTAATTTATCCTTTTAAATTTTCATTTATAATATTATAATTATTTATAAATTATTAAACACAAGAAAAAAAAATCAATCTTAATTACTATTGATAATGAAAAATTATGATTTATCAATATTAGAAAGAGTTAAGATAAATAAAATCAAAAGTCATAAAACAATTACAGTCCTACTAATATTAAAAATAGAGAAGCTTCTTAAAAAATGTCTCTAAAGATGGATACTGGGAGAATTGGAAAAGAAGTAAAAAAAAAAAAAGAAGAAGAAGAAGAAGCAATTTATTTGAAGTAAAATAATAACTAAAAAATATTTATGTACTAGTAAAAGGTAATTAAGAAAATAATCTTCCACTATAAAAGTACAAATAGATAAATTTAACAACAAAACTTAAAAGATAAGCGCTAAGTTCTAGCACTTTCAGATAAAATAAAAATGAGATCAATTACACTTTATTCCGTCAAACTACCACCTAATTTGTGATGACCTATCTCTTTTTTTTTTTTTTTTTTTCTTTTTTTTTTTTGTTTAATTAAGCACAATCAAATGAGGTGTTTTTTACTCATTTGCTTGTCACTTAACAAACCAAGCTCTAATCCAACACGAAGCTTTACAATCCAAAAGTCACACCTATACCAATTACTAAATCCATGTAATTTAATTTCGATCTAGCCTAAGGACCTAACGAAATCCATAATCCCCACCTTACTATTACCAAATAATTAAGGTTCAGTCAACTAAGTTTCAATTAAAGCATGGATTCTAAACTTGTAAAATTCATTTCATTTGGTGTTCACCTAGAAAACTAAATTTTAATCTTATACTTGTCAAGCTAGAGCAATTTATGCATGTTTTTAATTGTAGCAATCTAATTTTATTATTAAACCCATGTAATTCCATATCCAACTTAAAGTCCTAATAAATCCCATAATTCTCACTTTACCATTATCAAAAAATCAACTTTCAATTACACCGTGGATTCTAAATTTTCAAAATTTATTTCATTTGGTTTTCACCTAACAAACCAAGTTTTAATCCTACACCTTTACAGTCAAAAACTCAAATCTAAACCAATTTATGCATGGTTCTAATTATTTGTGACAATCTATTTTCATTACTAAACAATTTAGCCTAAAAATCGTAACCAACCCATTCCTCACTTTTCCACTATCAAACAACTTGGTTTCAATTGAAGTTCTACATTAATAACCCACACCGAGTACATCTATTGGTTAAATTAAGCCACCAACTAGTCAATTATGCTAAAAACTCAATCTCTAATGTTTTCTAACTCCTTAATTAAATCTAATTCTATTTAGTTCCACTTCCTACATTTAAATCTACCAAATTCATCTTTTATTCATGAATATTTATCAACTTACATACGTACGGTTTAATCTATTTACGACTAAATCATTCCTAACAAATTTTTAACTACACAATATCTAAAATCAATTCCAATCTTCAAATAGCCAAACCCAAAATCATAATTCAATCTTCAATCTAACCCATAAATCAAAATTCAATACAAAATCAAATATCAAAATATCATTACTAACAATTTAATAACCAAATTTCAAGCAAAAATAATTTTTCAAAGTTCACCGTACAAATTAACTACACAATTTCATGAGAAACCACAAATTCACAAAAAACCCCAAACCAATAAGCTACAAACCTTAAAATTTCACACCAACTTAATAAAATTTCCTAAAATATAATCAATTAGCCAAAGAACTTACAAATTTAACAACCAAACATTATACAATTAACTATAAATCCCTAATTTCAAAATCCTTAATCCAAAACCTCATTCTCCATACCTTGGACGAAGTTCCTAATTAAGGATGAAATGAAGGAGGAGACACTGGCAGTAGCAAAGGCGAGGAATGGCAGCAACGACCGCGGTAAAGGCCATGGACGGTGGATCAGGCAAAGTGGGAGAGAGAGAGAAAGTGATCAGATAGGGTTTGATATGATTTTATTCGAAAGAAGGTGAGGGACAATTGCCCTCGCTTTCTCCTCCCCATTCAAAATTTAAATTTTTATAATGGAAAATTTCTCAAGTGTAAAGGATGATGTCATCTCGCAATTCCCTCGCCTTGACTTATGAAAAAATGGCAAGTGAGGGCAAAGATATCTCCATTGCTCAACTTCGCATGATTTTTGAGTTCTCATCATTCCTTAGCTTTGCCCACGCCAAAATATGGTACCAATTATTTTTTGAAGAAACTGTTTTCTTTCTAAAAACAACGAGGGATGAGTGTTTCATCGCCTTACAAGAGAATTTTATTTTTAGCCCTTATCCTCGCCAAACTATCTTTTTCTTATATTGAAATAGGATAGTGTGGAAGTTTAAACTGACTGTCATGTGTTTAAATTAAGGGTAATAACCGAGATCGTGGAGCTTAATCAGCAGCTCCCAACTGGATAACCATTCAAGTTAGAATAACCTATAAAAGACATTATTGCAATTCTTGAAAACTTATAAACATTTTCACAAGAAATAAAAAAATGCTTTATTGTCATTTATCTTTTCTTTATAAGCTTTCTTGCACTTTCAATTCAGTAAGTAGATTTACTTTTCATGTTTTGGAGGTACAGCAGTCACACCCTAAACCCAACTGGCCCAAGTACTTTGAAAAGAGTCCATAACCCACACCATAGCCAAGATCAACCTAGTATATACTCGATGTAGGACTTAGCACACGCCAACCTTACACAATCATAAACTGCGGGTGTCACAAACTCCCCCACTTAAATCCTTCACATCCTTGTCAAGGCTCAAACATAACTCGGGTTATAATGCCTCGAGCTCACACGAGTGTGAATATTGGCTCGGCTTTAATTCCATTTATCATACCCCTAGCCTAACTGGCCTAAATACCTTAAAAAGAGTCCACAACCTACATCACATAGGTTAAAATGCTAGCTTGAAGGTACTTAGTAGTTAGTGCTTGTAGCTTATATAGCCAAGATTAACCCAGTATACATTCGATGTGGGACTCAGCATACACCATTCCCACACAATCACAAACTGGGGTGTCACAACAGCACTTCCATATATTTCTCAAACATAGAAAAACACCTAGATTCTATCCCCATAGTTAGGACTTGAACTGGTAATTCAGTCTAAGTTATATATCTATAATCATCTGAGGATCAAAATTAAGTTTACATCTCTGCACAATAAGGTACATAGTGGTCTAGAATAATCAATGATCTCGCGTCCAATGCCTTTAAACTATCATCCCCTCTTGCAACCATAAAGTAAGCATTCCTTAAGTAAATAACCTTCATAGGTCCTTTTGGTTGCAACATTTGTGCCAACTTCTTAATCAAGAAATTATATCCAATCAATCACCCCAAGAGCTTGGAGATCAAAGTTTTATTCCACGATTTTTGCGGTGCACTCTCCTCCTCTTTAGTTAACCTAATGGTGGGTATATCATCATAAGTCTATGTGTCATAATCCTCATCTTAATCTTCCTTTTCTTTGCCATAATCCTCATCCTCCATTGGTTCTCCCCCTCTCTATGTCATGGTCCATATCATACCTCCATTAACACATTCTTGTAGCTGGCTCTCCTCTTAGGGTCCTCCTCAAGGACATATGGACATGCATCATAGCTTAACCCAGCAAAATGCCCATGTTTAACATTTTTATTATTCCAGCATAAGAAATTTGCATCCTCTACCGTTAAAGCTCCCGACTATCAGCTTTTCCTCTACAATGAATTTTTTATGAATCCTATAAATATTAATTTTGATTGTGTTGGTGTAGAAAATAATACAATAAATTATTTATTTATTATTGAGTTCCAAGAGTATGCCTGAAAGATTTTAATTCTAAAATTTTATGAGGGTTGGTTTTTTTTCTTTTATTCATTGCATTTAGATTTTTGAACCAAAAATAAATAAATTATTGTGTGGAAGAATAATTATATATTTTTTTATAAATATTTGTTAATCTATTAAACAACCATTTAATAATCCCAGTCAGGTTTTACTCTGGCTAATAACGATCAATTAATACCATGGTGTTGAAAGAGGTATGTGTCATCTACTGTTAAAGCTCCTAGCTATTAGCGCTTTCCTCCATAGTGAATTTTCTATGAATCCTACATAAATTAATTTTGATTGAGTTGGTGTAGAAAATAATACAATAAATTATTTATTTATTATTGAGTTCCAAGAATATGCCTAAAAGATTTTAATTATAAAATTTTATGAGGGTTGGTTTTTTTTCTTTTATTCAGTGCATTTAGATTTTTGAAAAAAAAATATTATTATGCATAAGTATAATTATATATTTTTTTTATAAATATTTGTTACTTTTTTAAACAACCATTTAACAATCCCAATCAGGTTTTACTCATGCTCGAATCAAATAGTCATGCATCCATTAGATTATAGGTCATGTTATTGGGAAATATAGCGTCATGCATCACATGCAGATACAGAAAAATTAAAATTTTCTCAAACTAAGAACTTAGGTATTCGATTAAATATATATATATATATGTATATTACGAAAGTAAAAGATTAAAACCAACCTCTTGAAGCTTTACTCACACAGTTAGTTTGATTGTTTAGAACGATGCTTGGAGTTTCTCCACAAATAGTCGAAACGATTCTCCCAATCAAACACAAAATATGACCAATGTAGTAAGCTATTCAAATGAATAAGTCTCTAATAAAATTGTTCACACAATTGATGGTTAAAAACCTTTTTCTTTTTTGAAAAGGATTCGAATAAATTGATTCACCTTTAGGATACGTGCTAGCTTCCACTTGGTTAAATCATTAATGGAGAACTCCGTTAATTACATGTATAGGGGACGCTAGGGCTTAAAGACTTATAGTCCTTCATTGTTTAGGATTTCATTAAATCTAAAGCCCAATGCCTAATGTCCAAAACTTCTTTAGTAATCTATAGTCCCATTATGATTATCAATAGGCCTTTAGACTTCTAGAGGCCTAAATCCCATTAGGATTCCAAATCTAATAAGGATTCCCACTAGACTTTTTTTTGACTTTCAAGAAAACAAGTCTTGTTGTATATGTAAGGTGATAATTTTCTTTTTACCTTTATGTGTTTGGAAGTTAACTATTAACTATTTAAAGTACGGTTAAATTATAACACTTTTAATTTAACGTTGGTTTTACTAAACTAAGCAACTTACATTCAAATATCAAGATTGACATATGGAAATGTATCAGAGCCAAGTGCAAGCAAAGTTAAAATCATTGATTAAACCTTTCAATGCTTGGTTACCATGTAATTCAATACTTTCATCAAACATATCCTGAGATAGACATAGGGCATAGTATCTAGTGTCAACCCTATTTTTGTCTAAATCCATTTGTATTTGAAACCAAGTTACATTTT
Source organism: Quillaja saponaria (assembly GCA_029379385.1). NCBI lineage: Eukaryota > Viridiplantae > Streptophyta > Magnoliopsida > Fabales > Quillajaceae > Quillaja > Quillaja saponaria. Next base: position 20,351,546 of record CM055608.1, on the reverse strand, counting down.
TTTTTCCTCATAGAAATTCAAGAAAACACTTTTCTTAATCTCTTTCATTTTACAAAGATTCCCAGAACAAGATATACTTGTCTTAAAAGGCCATAAGATATTCATCCTTTTTACTGTGAAGAATGAATTCTTTGTCTACCATTCATCTACCTTTATATGCTTCACTACATGTCCAATAATCACACATGTATTATCCTTATTACAGGATAAAAGGAATGACATCAAAATATATAGATTCATGTATAAGGTAATAAGATGATCTCAAGTCAAAGGATCACTTACACTATCAATACTTTGAGAACTTCCATTGGCACCTAAGTAACAACTCCATATGGTTTCTCGTGTTAGGTTAATTTAGTGTACTTGTTCAACTAACAAGAACCTATATATTGTCATAATATCTCCATGCTTATAGTTTATGAGATCATTACTCTCTCTTTATAAGAGAATGACACAACATATGCTAGTCTCGAAGAATAATCAAGAATATGAATAATCAATGTCCCTATTCTTGATGATTCATTGACTAGGAATACTTTTAGAATAATATTTTATGTATGTCATATCTCACAATTATGATCAACATCAAAATTATGCATACACAGTATTTATTCTATGGACTTTATATATCATTATAATAAATCTCGTTTAAACAATATAATAAAGAATGCATAATTAATATTATTACATGCATCAAATACAAATAAAGTGCCTTTACAACCAATCATTAATTGACTCTTGGACACTAATACTGACATATGTCTCCTTAGAATTCAAGAAAATAGTGATATGAACCTATATAACATATCATGTTCAAGTAAGATAGTAGAAGTATAATTGTTCAGTTACCTAAATAATTAAACCTCGTATATTATTTTATTTTAATTAAAATTTAATACATTGTTAAATTATTTTATCAAGCTCGTAGCTTGTCAATTTAGTTGTTGATCACTTATTTAATTTAACAAGTGTAAGGTTCAAAGCCTAACATTTATATTTGTAATCTGGCTATAAAAAAAGAACAATCCCAAAATTTGAATCTCAATGAAACTCTCTCCTTCCCCATTCTCTCCCACTCCTTCACCATTATCTCTCCTTTTACTCCTTCGCCATTGTCTCTCCTCTTTAAGGTTGTAAATGGGTCCCTGGTCAAAAAGAAAATTATGAAATTTGTTCACATAATAATTCTCTTAATCAATTCACTTAATTTAAGAATATTAAATTATTTGACCAAAAAAAAAAAAAAAAAATTACAGAATCTATATCATCATTGTCAATACATCTTTTATATTATTTCCTCATTTAGTTCGAAGAAAAAGCATCAACAAGGTTTTCCAAAAAAAAAAAAAAAAATATCAAATCAGATAAGTCAAGTTTAACCCATATACAGAACTAGAAAATGTCATATCGGGTATAGCCAGAAGTTGGATTGTGATTAGATCATGTCCTGGTCCGATTCTTTGCTAACCCTACTCCTCTTTCCCATTGTGTTAAGAGCCTACTCCTAAAACTTTGTCATTTGTATTTGAATTAGCTAACTTGATGGAAGGTTGTAGAGGTCTTATAGGAGTTTGTTAGGATAAGATTGCATAGCCAACTAACTTGTTATCTTCTTTCGCTTTAAACACGGTCTTTAGTGTAAGAATGAGAGCATGAATGGAAAATATGAGTATTCAACTTCTTAGTGTTGTGTTAGTTTTTAAGTAAAATTGTAGTTATCAGAAATGGGATCTAACATTTGGTATTAGAGCTTTGCCTCGATTGTGGGAGAAAAAAAGAATCAACAATTTCATGGTCAGATGCAGAGATTTGATGTTCAGAATCAAATGGATGAACTCACGAGGAGGAATGAAAATCTGAACTAGTTTCCATGAAGACCACCTATAGTTGATATGAATGGAAGAGTTGAAAATTAAGGAGTTCATGTTGTTGCAATTCCAGTGGAGAATATCTGCAATTCATCCAGGTTCTCTTCATATTATTCAAACTCCTCAATTTCATTCCCTCATAATAATAACTCTTCTACATATCAACCTGATTATGGAGGAAATCTCCATGTTTATCAACCCTATCATAACCTCTCTTCTTCACCTCCAACTACAAATTCATGGTATCCAAATTCATACTATTTAACTCCAAAACCAAAACCAAATCCATACCAATACTCTTGTTATTCAAATCCAAATCCTAGCAATCAGAGGTCTTATTACTTAGCTCTAGTTTCTAATTCTTGTTACCAGTCACACCAAAATCTTCCTTACTCTGTATTTCCCCCAATCCATCCCCCAACTTTCCATCCTTTGGATTCTGAGAAAAATGAAATACAGAATGTGACAAATGGAAGTTAACTGTTGGCATCAACAGGTAATAAGGAAAATTATGGATTGAATGACAACAGTGGTAGAATTATTGGTTGTATGGACAACATTGGAGTTCCTGATTGTATGAAGTAATGAAATGGCATAAGATTGTTATGGTGATCCTCAGTGAGTTGATGAAGTTGATGAGGAGCAGAAGAGGGTTCAAACTCAGACCTTATAATCAAAGGTTGAAATGCCACGTAAAGGACAAATCAATCAAGGAGGATTTCAAACAGTTGATGAGAAAATTATTGTTGATCACCAATTGTTTGATGAAAATTCATTTGGAGCTACAAGCATGGTCATTATACATGACGTAAAGGAAGATGAACAAAAAGAAAAGGATGAAGAATTTTGAAAACATGTTCATAAAATTGGAGATTGATTGCAGGAGATTATGAATCCATAATCTTGAATTTCAAGTTAGAGCACAATATATTCAATGCGGTTGCCAAAGTCATTTTTATCAAATGCTAATTGCTAAAATGGGTAGATTACAAATTTCTGCTCATGCTGGTGCACAAGTAATGTTGGCATGAGTTTATACTCTTAGCAAGAAAGCCATCTGGAAGATCAAAACCCTAGTGTTGCACCTGCATCCTTGAGGACAAGGACACTTTTCTAGGAGTATGAATTGTTACAAGCCTACTCCTAAAACTGTCAATTGTAAAGTATTTGAATGAGCTAACTTGATGAAAGGTTTTCATTTGTAAAGTATTTGAATTAGCTAACTTGATGAAAGGTTGTAAAGGTCTTTGAGGTGTGTATTAGGATAAAATTGCAAGCAGTCGATGACCGTGTTAGCTTTTAAGTGTAATATTAGTTTTTAGGTAAAATTGTAGATCTTAGAAATGGAATCTAACACATTGTCTCTAATTTGAATTGTCTGCCACCACATCAGTTTCTTTTGCCGAGCTGATTCACACTTATTTTTAATCTAGTTCATCAAATTTAAACAAATAAAACAAATAAATATTGAACGACCTGTAAACCCCATTACTAATACTTGTAAAGAGTAACTCTTTACCTGACCCCATCTTGGGACACTGAAGCCCGAGAAACCAACTCGACATTAACAACCCATCATCTTGCAATACTAGTATAGGATCCTAAGCCATAAACCAGTTTCAAGCCTGATAATTGATTTTCCCATTTTCCAATCAGATTGCAACGCTACTATAGAAGCCTAAGCCTTGAAAAACCAACTCAAATATTTCCAATAATTAACCACGGGCATATTTCAACTACTTTAGTTTAAACTCTTGATAGAAACCACACACCACTTATCAGCATTGATGTGCCCGTCACTTATCACATTGTAGTACTGCTATTTGATACAACAGAGACAACAAATATTGTCAACTTCTAATAACCAAATAAATAAAAAATTATCAACTTCAAGAACAATGAAATTCATAACATTCAGGGATAGACCCTCTCTTATAGAGAGAGAGAAAAAAAAAAAAAAAAAAAACAGACCAGAAACATAGACCTTACACTCATCTGCAGTCTGAATCTGTGCTGTAAACCATGACACCCCATCATCTTTCCTCCGCCATGGAGGACTGACTACCTCAACGAAAATGAGAAATTACACTCACCAAGATATTACTGATCTAAACAAGGAGAATGACTTGTTTAGTCCTCCCAAAAGTGTACAATGGTGCAAATTTTATGTTAGCTCTGGATTAAATAGTAAATGTCTTTTTCAACAGCCAAGTTAAAAAAAAAAATCTTACTGCACCTACGTTTAAGATTACCATGATGCGCACAGTACCAATAGAAAGTCTAAAACATTACACCATAAAATTTGTTAGATCCTAGATCATGACATTAGAAAACTTAGTACTAACCAAAGATACATTCTGTTTTGTTAAACTAAACAATAACAACCAATAAAGACCAAGATTCTTAAAATACAGGGACATACATATATAGTTTTCATCCAAGGTTATGAAAATTGAAAAAGGTATCTAATATGATCAGTTATATTAAGAATAATCATAATTGTCAAACAAAACCACATGGACTTAAGTTAAAATGCATCATCATTAAACTTGGACATGGTTCTTGGACAAGGTAGTGACATAAAGTCTTACATGCTAACAAAAATAATATACCATAACCAAAACAAAATAACGCATCACTTCCATATCGAAACTCAAAATTAGAACACCAACTAGTCTCCCTTCTTCCTGAAAGAGCAACCCTCAGTTAGCCTAGCACGTCCACCTGTCGGTTGGCACAGAACAGTCTGGCAATTGCCGCACACCACAACAGTTTGAGAGTGGCTAAAGACAGTAGTTCTACAATAAACATAAAAAAAGCCCAAGTAAGTATTTTCACGGATCAAAGAATCCACAACTACCCACAATAAAAAAAGCACAATAGATTCTTCTCACATGTTGAAGCAACCCTGACATTTAACATCCTTCAGCACAAGCAGGGCAAGAGAAACAAAGAAAAAAAAAAACAAATTAGTAATAATAATAACGGCAAAAACAAAGAAGCTAATTACTTTAAATCAAATAAATATCTATCTGAAAAAAAAAAAAAATCATTGCAAAATCTATATGCCCACATGAAAACAACAATATCAAAATGGGAAACAAGCGTGAAGTACCATGAAGAAGGAGTTTGGCGACTGAACAAGACGTTTGAGCTTGTGCTTTCTCTTTTCCAGCTCAGCTGGTGGGTTAAGCAAATCGACGTCGTTCGGAAGAACCTATTATTCCGAGAACAGAACACCATAACAAAACAAGTACTAGAATCTCAGTACAGAAAAGACATGAAAACAAACAGAACGGAAAGCTGATTTTAGATCTAAAAATATAATTCAAATTCAAAGTGAGTTACTCACCATCTTGGATGAAAGTAGTTAAACGTATTATTGCCGCAGTCGATGGAAGAAGTTGAAGAACTCAGAAACCTTTGGAAACCCTAGAAGAATAGCAGTAAAGAGGAGTGGGAGAAATGTTAAGTGGGCGAATATATAGGACTAAAATAAGATGTGTTGGACCTACAATTTGGGCCGTTATTTTAAGATCTTGGGCCGAACTTTTATTTTGCTTGCTGCTTCTTTGTTTTTGACTAAACGAAGTTGTTTACCTATCACCGAGAATCAACAGACCAACTAGTGCATTTGCGCATTTGTCAGAACATCTTCCTTTTTCTTTGAAATTTTATTTGTTTTTATTTAAGTAAGTCAAGCGAAACTTATAATAAAAATAAAATATTGATAAACCCTAATCAGATCTAGTGTTACACTATTAATTTTAACTTTTTTTTTTAATAAAAAAAATATATTTTAGCTCTATTAATAAATATGACAAGTGTTGAATCATCTTGTGATTTATTTTTAGTGTTGTCATGACCCAAACCTAGGGATACTGAATGGCATGAGAACTAAAGTAGATTAGGGCTCACCATAATTATGAGTCTTTGTCATAAGGAAAACAGCAGGAAAACGGGGAGAAAAGTGATAGACATGAGCAAGTAAATCAATGATTTCTTCACCCTCTGATCATAATGAGAAATAAGTTCGGGAGTGATATATCAGTTCTTATGTTGTTTTGAAAAGAAGAGACTAACAACAAGAAAAAGAAAGTTTCATAATTAAAATATGTGGGCAATATTGAAGATGTAAAAGCAAGGTTTATATTAAAAAAAAATGAAAAAGCTTAATGTTGAGTTGGTGTATTACTGAAGCATGTGAATTCCAACAAGGTCTTAGGATGATTTAGAGTGCTTAGGGTAAGATGAGCCAATTTTGATTTTCTTTTTATCCCACCGTTACCATAACCTTACATTGCAAGCATTATTAAGTCATATTGATCTTTGATTAAGTGCTTGCCTACATTAGTGGATAGAGAGGAGAAAGGTGAACTTTCGGAAATTTTTAATCTTAGTTTGTAGTTTACTTTGATATAAATTTACATGGATCTCATGAAGTCTATGTAAAAAGATCTTACCCACACTTGAATTCTGTCCAAAAATGATGAACTTGAATGATACCTGTGTTTTATTTTGAGTTAAGTCATAGAGATAATTTTTGAGGATTTCTAAGAAAATAATTAGTCCAATATATTGCATCTCTAATTGTTGTTTTGTTATGTTTCTTTCATTGTTTTTCTTTTTTCAACTAGCAAAGTGTTAAGTTTGAGGATGTGATATGATAATTCTATAAAGTAGAATTATTTCACTACCTGTATTCCTAATGATACTTTTACTGTAAGCATTTTTTATTTTTTTATTTTTTTATTCTTAATGGAAATTTTAGAAATTAGAAGAACTATCCATTCCAGTATTAGCAAGATCAGACTGTCTAGATGCCTCAAGATGCAACAACAAGCAGAGCAGAACCCTCCTATTTTTTGTCAATTGTATTTAAATCCATTATCTGACATGTCAATGGTATTAAATGAGAATTGAGAAAGTAATATGGTGTCAAAGAACAAATCAATCACAGTTGTTGATAGGCAACAATATTATTTTTGTGTTATAGTTTGAGTTGTGAATTGGGAGATGGGTTTTGATTCAAAGTTGTGAAGTATGATCTTAGAAAAAAGAAAAGGCAAAAAGCAACAAAGATTCCCAATAAGAGGACAAATAATTGATATTCATAATGAGATAGAAAAGAGTAGCCAGGGAAGAAGAAGATGTATATGTATATATATATATAAGAAGAAATACATACAAGAGTATAAAAGATTTTCATATCACAACCATGAAAATTAAACCTTAGGTTTAGTGGTAACTGGGGAAGGAAACAACTTATGACCATTAAATACATGCTTGTTTGAATTGTAAGTGTTTGTTGCAGGTGAAATATATGAAGTGGAGAAGTCCAATATTTTTTTGAAGGTGAAGATCCCTTCAAGCTAACTACTTAATTAGGATTTATGCATGGGAGAACAGGGATTGATATTAGATTTTTTCAATTATAAACAAAAGTGGAACAATAATCTAGTAGACAAATAGAGTTATAGTATATTTTAATTATTAAATTAAACATTTAACAAACTTGAGTCTTTTTTTTTTGTTAATCTGAGTTTGGTAATACTTTTACAAAAGTGCTTTGGCTTTAAAAAAGTTATAATATTTAAATATTATTTAGTTAATTTTTTTAGATGTGCTTCTTCTACTCCTTATAAAAAGTCATAAATGCTTTTAAAAGTACACCAAATGATACTTGTAAAAGACAGCTGTGGTTTTTTCAAAATTAAAAATACAAAATGACCTTATGTGATTTGTTTTACCAAACACCTTATTCATTGCTTTTTATTATTCACAACAATTTTTATAAAAAATTTACCAAACATAGTTGTTGTGACTTTTTAACAGTTACTTTTTAATAACATGAAAGTCAAAAAAGTTTTTAAAAATCACACTATTACTAAACTAACCCTTAATTAACTAAACTCTAGGTTTTCTAGGGACAGTAACAAGTTCTCATCAATTTTTCAAAAACATTGCATCAACAACCAACAAAACATCCAACCAAACTAACCAAACTAACCAAACTAATGAAACTAAACAATTGGTCCTTCTAACATTATCAAATTTTCAATAAGCAAAACATTCAGATTAATTGAACTAAGCAAACTAAGCAACTCAAATATAAATGAAATTAAGGCCGAGAATCAGATTAATAGAACTTATAAAAGAAGAACATGGACTAATGAAGAAGATAGATACTTGCCTGAATATCTAGCGTATCGAGAAAGACTCATGGCAACAAAGCTACCCAAGAGAAAAACTACCATTATTTTCTCTTTTTCTTGCTAGCATTAGAGTTAATGACTACTAACTAGCTGAATATAGAAGCTTAATGGTACTGTAGCATTAAGGGACCATTTTGCCCACCTTTATTTATTTTTCCTCCCGTGCAAGAATAAATTATAGAGATCGGGCAAAACTCTTAACTCTTATAACAAACATTGACATACAAATCGTGTTTTCCTGGATTAAAAAAAAATTATTGCCCAAAACAAATACCCTTTAGTTTGAAGAAAAAGCAACAAGAAGGTTAGTAAAAAAAAAAAAAAAAAAAAAAAAAAAAAAAAAAAAAAGAAAAAGGAAAAAAAAGAGTCAGATCGATAAGTCAAGTCTTACCCTAATGCAGAACTAGAAAATGTAAGATCAGGTATGCCTAAAGTCGGATTGTTATTGAATCATCTTTGCCAACCCTACTCCTCTCTGCACCATTGTCTCTAATTTGAATTCTCTAATACTGGAGCAACCACATTTCTTTTGTTAAAAATAGCAACCATATTTCTTTCGCAAAAAAATAAATAAATAAAATTGAATAGCCGTCATAAAATTAAAGATAAAATTTTCAACTAAGTTTCAGTCAATAAAAAACATACGCCGAGAGAGAAAACTACTGCCCTCCCGCTGAGTTGATTCGCACTTATTTTTTATCTTGTTCATAAAAATTAAACAACCCATAAAAGTCTGGTAATTAATTTTCCCTTACTAATTCCGTACTGCTTTATACTGGGTTAAAATTGATCCCAACCCATCTTGTATAGGATCCTAAGCCATAAACCAGTGTCTGGCAAATTGATTTTCTCATTTTCCCATCACTAATTCCGTACAGCATCACAAGGGATGAAACTGATCCAAACCCATCAGAATGCAACGCTACTATAGAAGCCTAGAGAAACATAACTCAAATATTTCCAATAATTAACCACGTGGATATGTCAACTGCTTTAGTTTAAACTCTTGACAGAAACCACACCACTTACCAGCATTGCTGTACTGCTATTTGATGGGAACCTGTGCTGAAAACCATGACACTTTCCACCACCAAAGAGGACTGACTACCTCAAAATGAAAACTTGTACTCACCAGGACATTACTGATCTAAACAAGGAGAATGATTGTTCAGTACAATGAAGCAAATTTTATGGTAGGTCTGGATTAAATAGGAAATGTATTTTTCAACAGCCAAGATAAAAAAAATCATACTGCACCTACGTTTAAGATTACCATGATGTGCATAGTAGCAATTGAAAGTCTAAAACATTACATCATAAAATTTGTTAGATCCAAAGAGATATTCTGTTTTGTTAAACTCAACAATAACAACCAATACAATCCAAGATTCTTAAAATAAAGGCACATATATATAGTTTTCATCCAGGTTTATGAAAATTGAAATAGGAATCTAATATGATCAAAACAAAGACAACTATCAGTGTTATTAAGAATAAACATAATTGTCAAACAAAACCACATGGACTTGGGTTAAAATGTATCATTAAAACTTGGACACGGTTCTTGGACAGGGTAGTGACATAAAAAGTCTTACATGCTAACAAAAATAATATACCATAACCAAAACTAAATAACTAAATAACGCATCATTTCCATATTGAAACTGAGTGAAACTCTCCCAACAAAGCTAAGGAAAAATTAGAACACCAACTAGTCTCCCTTCTTCCTGAAAGAGCAACCCTCAGTTAGCCTAGCACGTCCACCTGTCGGTTGGCACAGAACAGTCTGGCAATTGCCGCACACCACAACAGTTTGAGAGTGGCTAAAGACAGTAGTTCTACAATAAACATTAAAAAAGCCCAAGTAAGTATTTTCACGGATGAAAGAATCTACCCACAATCAAAAAAGCAAAATTGATTCTTCTTACATGTTGAAGCAACCCTGACATTTAACATCCTTCAACACAGGCAGGGCAAGAGAAACACAAAGGAAAAATAAACAAATTAGTAATAATAATAACGGCAAAAACAACGAAGCTAATTACTTTAAATCATATAAAATTCTAGCTGAAAAAAATCATTGCAGAATCTATATGCCCACATGAAAACAACAATATCAATAAATGGGAAACAAACGTGAAGTACCATGAAGAAAGAGTTTGGCGACTGAACAAGACGTTTGAGCTTGTGCTTTCTCTTTTCCAGCTCAGCTGGGGGGTTAAGCAAATCGACGTCGTTCGGAAGAACCTGCAATTCCAGAAGAAAAAAAGAACTATTATTCCGAGAACAGAACACCATAGCAAAAAAGACATGAAATCAAACAGAACAGAAAGCTGATTTTAGATCTAATATTCAAATTCAAATTCAAATTCAAAATGAGTTACTCACCATCTTGGACGAAAGTAGTGAAACGTATTGTTGCCGCAGTCAATGGAAGAAGTTGAAGAACTCAAAAAACCTTCGGAAACCCTAGCTGAATAGCAGCGGAGAGGAGTGTATCAAATGTTAAGTGGACGAATATATAGGACTAAAATAAGAAGTGTTGGACCTAAAACTTGGGCCGAACTTTTATTTCGTTAGTTACTTCTGCGTTTTTTGTCTAAACGAAGTCGTTTATCTGTTCACCAAGCATCAACAGGCCAACTTGTGCATTTGTCCGAGCAACTGCCCTTTTCTGCATTTGTCAAAGAGCAACTTTTCTTTAAAATTTTATTAGTTTTGAAAAGAAATTAAAAATTATCATTAATAGGCAAGTTAACCGACACATAAAATAACAGTAAAATATCAACAAACCTTGATCAGATATCTTTTTTCTTTCTAATTAAAAATAGATTTTAGATCTATTCCTAAATTTGACAAATGTTGAATCATCTTGTGCTTTACTTTTATTGTTGTCATTATCTGAACCAAGGGATTGTGACTAGCATGAGAACTAAGATAGACTAGGACCTGTCATAGCTTTCACGAGCCAACAATACAATATTTTTCTTTCAAGTCATCTTAATTACTCGAATTATCAATAAACTCACTGTATTTTACAAAGATTTATTTGTCGTAGATACATTTCATTAAAAGACTATTATTTAGTTTATTTTATTTTTGAAATTACTCATTACCGGGTTGGTTTACTAACACATTGTGTGCGATTTCTTACACTATTCGTACATTGGTTGTTTTAATCCCACTTTGGATTTCGTTCTGAAATACCTTTATATTTTAATTAGTCGTAGCTGAGTTTCTTATCAGACTCATTAGAAAATTATTTTCTTAAACAACTAAATTAATATTTACCAACATAAATCTTTATTATTAATATTCATTCACATGATGAATTACTAATACAATCCTTTCTTAATAATTTAGCATAGTTGAATTTTACTAAAATTATGCAAACAACCCTATTTCTTTTCGATTTATAAGTCACATACATACTTTTAAATATATTGATTATATTCTCATCCTTTAATTTCATATTTTGCTAATAGAAATATAATCCATGAATCAACTATATAGTTATTACAAATTCATTTACAAAGTTTAAAAGAACTTAATTAACTATTACATAGTTAACTTGTAATCTTCAAATGAATGTCATACCCTATCCCAAGATTTGCATAGCCAAACATCCTGCCTTAGAGCCTTATTACTACATATGATATATTTTTTTTTTCAAGGAATTAGATACAATGATATCAATAGATAGGGATGCAATGCAACATACCAATTGTGAATGCACGATACAATCTTAATATAGGCATAACATCACATAGCATGATACACAAGTCAACACTAAAACATTCTCATAAGATATCAAGTCTCATATACCACATATCTCAACAAATATACAACAATATATAACCGAATCTCACATATATTCAATCAACATTATACTTAGAATTTCTGTTGCATATCAATAAACTTAAACATATCATAAGCAGTAAGTAGGGAAAGGAAGTCCTGCCTACTTCAACTCCAATCTAGAGCTCTTAAACTTGACCAAAACACACTATGCAAAGCGCTAGAATCATCTTCAAGATGTTAGAAACATCTTTCATTCGGATACCTTCCACAAATTTCAACTCCATCTAACCCAGAATCTGATACAGCCCAAACAAGAACAAAACAGGGAAAGTAAGGTCCAAATATTATTAATTAGGAAACCATGCCTCCCGGCCACAACATAGACAAAAAAAAGAAGCACAAAATACTTCCTTTAAGTCTTCATTATACTTTTTCTTCAGATCTCAATATCTGATTTGGCCTCTAAGGTCTCCAAAATCAAGTTATACAAAACTTGTTACAAAGCAGAACATGTTTTGCCTAGAAAAACCCATAACTGAATTCCAAGTGCTTCCCTTTATACCTTACAAACAACCAAATCCCAGAGAGCTCCAAAATTGTCCCTCAATGTGTTAGGAACAACTCTTCTTCAGTCCACAATCCCATGCAAAGTCCATTGGACTAATTGGAGAATGATTTAGTCTAGCACCTGCCTAATAGCTCTAGCATATTCTCTACTCAAAACTAGATCACAAAATTCTCTAGATATATTTCTCTTGATGTGAGGATTCTCAAACCACTATTTTCCCACTACTCTGGGGTTAAACACCTCTAAACATAATCACATATTCAAAAAATAATAACTTAACAATGAAATTTCATTTTAACCAATATATATGTATTCAAATATGTGTGTGTGTATATATATATATATTTGTCTTTAGATCTCAATAATTAGTCTCATCAAATACTAAAAAAAATAATAATAATAAAATAAAAAATGCAACTAGTCATTTCACAAGTTTTTCTTTATGAACTAAAGTCAAACCTCACACTAGTGAATCAAAGTGCCAAAGATAACCATATTTCTTAAATACAATATAAAAACAGAATTTATAATATGTCATATACTTAAACTAATACATAAATAAAACTCTTGCACCTAAGTGCTCATCAAAAACCATTTAACAATAAATCCTTGAATGTAAAATTCTTGAACAGCCATCCATTCATATCAATATCCAACAACAAATAATGTATATCAAATTCACATAGTTAAGTTATATTTATACTTGAAATTTAACATCAAATATGTTTGTTCCCGGATCGTAAGCTTTAATGCAAGAGAAAAAAAAATTCCAACTTCTTGTCTTCATAAAGCATCTCTTCCAAAATATAATTAGAAAGCTAAGAAAAATGGAATGATAGTTATAACACTTAAAGAACTGTATAAATTAATAAATTATGCAGGGAGTTTAAAGCAAGTGCCACATATTGTAAATACCACTCACCTGGACCAAAGAAATTTCAAAAGCTAAACAAGAAAGCCATGTGACACACAATCAACTATTAGATCTCCTCAATGTTCTGGTACAAAGCAATATGGATAGAAATCAATAGTAACAGACAAGAATCAACTCCATTGACTAAATAGAATTAGAGGAAGACGACTACAGGAGAAAGGAAATGTTAACCAAAGATAGTATAGCCAAAACTATTTCCAAAAGAACAAAACTTAATTAACTTATGTAAGAAATTCAACTTTTAAGAAAATATGACTTAAATGTTTTTTTTTTCCTTTGGAATTGTAGGCATTCAAATAAATTTTAAAGATCAAAACTAACAAACTTACGAATTTACATAAACCTATGACAATAATATATATTCACTACCAGACTAAAATCATAATTTTATAAACAATATCTTAGTCAATCCAAATAGTAATTACTTTAAATATGTATTTTTAAAAGCAAAACTAACAATGTTCAAGTTAAAAGCTAAAATCTTAAAAAGATTTTCTTATCATTGAGAACCCAAAAGCTAAGAAACCAAACTATGTTCAAATCAATTTTTTTTTTCTAGAAGCTACTAGTAGAAAAGAAATTGAATAAATTTCTAACAAAGTATGAAACCCCAAATATATATTCATGAAATTTAAAATTTACTAGGGAAAAAGAAAATACTCAGTCAAAATCTTACTTATAATTATAATCCAAAGCTTCAAATATTAGAAACTTCATGTGTGGGCAGTCATTAATTGTATGGTTTTGTTTTAATAAAAAATGGCTTAAGGTTTGGTCCACTTAAGACATACTGGTAAAAACCCATATGGTTTATGTGATCATTTTGGATAGGGCTTAAGCACACTTCTTATCAGTTAGATGTGAATTGACAGTGAATGTAAAATCTTACTTATAAGATGTTGAATTTTCCCTGGGAATTATGGATATCGATTTAGCTCTCTGCAGTGAAAAACCTACTGATCTTTCTGATGCTAGCTCTATAGCTTAGCAAGAAGCTTTTGAGAAATAGGAGAGATCAAATAGGTTGAGTTTGATTTACATGAAGAGATCAAACTTTGAACACCTTATGAGTGGCTTGCATGAAACCTAAAGTGCTAGAGACTTCATCAAAGCCATGGGGGATAAGTATAAGATATCTTATAATGTTAAGATTGGAAAGCCAATAGATGATATAGCGGGTATGAGATATGACAATGAAATTGGGGTTCGAGAATTTATTCTTAAAATGGTTCATGTACAAACCAAGCTTAAAAATAAAGAAATACCAATCCCTAATAGTTTTATGGTCCACCATTCTCTCAATTTCTTACCATCTAATTTCTCTCAAATTAAAACTTCTTATAGCACCCAAAATGAATCCTAGACTATTAATGACCTTACCTCTAAGTGTGTGGCTAAGGAGGATAAGTTTAAGAAAGAAAAAAGTGAAATCACACTTTTTGTTTCTCATTCCAAATCTAGTTCTACCAAGGGTGGTCAGGTTAAGTCTAAATTTACTCATTATAAGAAAACTCGGAATGAGTGAAAGCATGATACTGGTCAGAAACCTATTGTGGGCGGTCCTAAGGCTTCCATTAAAAATGACATCACATGTTTCTTTTGTAAAAAAATAGGTCATATGAAAGCAGAATGCTTCAAATTGAAATCATGGTTAGAAAAGAAAAATAAATAAGAAGGTAACTCACTAGCTTTTGTTTGTTTTGAATCAAATTTAGTTAATGTCTCATCAAATTCTTAGTAGCTTGATAATGGTGCAACTGTTCATCTTGCTTGTACCATGCAGGTGTTCAAACACAAAAGGAAGCCAAGTGATTTAGAGACAAAGCTTAGAGTCTACAATGATGTCGAAGTTGAAGTCGAGTTCCGTAAGAATCGTCTCTTTAGTTTTAGAAAGTGGTTTTGAACTTGTTTTAGAAAACATTTTTTATGTACCGTCTTTCAGGAAGAATTTGATTTCAGTTTCTTTGTTGGACAAAATTTGTTACACCTTTAATTTTGAAAATTGGAAAGTCAAGTTGCTTTTAAATTTTAAAATTCTTGGAGGGTGTGTTTTGTTCAATGGTTTATATAGAATGATTTTATCACCTTTAAATGTTAATTCCTCCTTAAATGCTAAAAAAGTTACTTTCAAAAGACCTTTAATTAAAGAGAAATCTTCAATGTTTTAGCATATGCGTTTAGGTCATATATCAATGAAAAGAGTTGAAAGACTCATTAAGGATGGTATCCTTCCTTCACTTGATTTTGGTGATTTAGAAACTTGTGTTGATTGCATTAGAGGTAAATTGATTAAGATAATGAAAAATGAGGCAATTTGTAGTTTAGGACTCTTAGAGATCATTTACACAGACATTAGTAGACCCTATTCCACCACTTGTTATTTCATGACCTTTATTGATATTTTTTCCGTTTTGGTTTTCTATACTTGATTAAAGAAAAATCTAATTCTCTTAATAAATTTATAATTTTCAAAACTGAAGTTGAAAAATAATTAGGAAAAATTATTAAGATTATAAGATCTGATCATGGGGCTAAGTATTATAGCAAACATAGAGTTAATGGACAACATATAGGACCATTTGCCAATTATTTACAAGAATGTGGGATTGTTGCCCAACATATCATGCCTAGTAGCCTTAAACAAAATGGTGTGACTGAAAGGCATAATTGCACCCTTAAGGACATGATGAGAAGTATGATGAGTAGGTCAAACTTACTTGAATATCTTTGGAGGGAAGCCATTAAAGCTGCCTTATACATCTTAATAGGGTTCTCAGTAAAACGGTGCCTAAAACATATTTTGAGTTATGGACTAGGAAAAAGCCTAGCTTGAAACATTTTCGTGTCTGGGATTGTCTAGCTGAAGTGAGAATCTATAACCTAAATGAGAAGAAAATCGACCCTAGATATACCCGTTGTTACTTTATTGGTTATCCAGGTCACTTTAAAGTATATAGGTTCTATTACCCTATACGAGAAACCAAAATAGTAGAATCACAAATTGCCAAGTTCTTGAAATTTAATGCTACTGAGTTGGAAAAGTTTTTATTTTTGGTGTAAGAACAGGTGATGGGGAGGAAGTAAATGAACAAGCTGAAGTAGAACCACCTGTTCTCACTGAAGCTACTGCACTTGTTCTTAATGAAGCTCCACAGCAATAGAATTTAGTTGCACAAATACTTGGCAGAAGTTCTGAACTGTAGAGAAAACATGCTATTTCTGATGACTTCATTGTGTATTTGGATAAAATTAATTATGATGTTGGTTATTTTGTTGATCCTACTACATATGGAGAAGCTATCTCTAATCTATAATCAGAAATGTGGATTGAAGCCATGAGAGAAGAGATACAATCTATGGCACATAATGGTGTGTGAGAGTCTGTTGCACTTCCAAAGGGTTGTAGATCCATTGGGTGTAAGTGGGTTTATAAGACCAAGAAAAATTCAAAGGAAAAAATTGAGCATTTCAAAGTAAGATTTGTAGCTAAAGGTTTCTCTCAAAGAGAAGGTGTGGATTTTAGTGAGACTTTCTCTCATGTCTCAACTAAAGACTTTTTTAGAGTCATCATGACTCATTTTAATCTTGAGTTACATCAGATGAATGTGAAGACAGCCTTCTTAAATGGAGATCTTGCTGAAGAGGTTTATATGGTTCAACTTGAATGTGTAGACTTATAAAGTCTATCTATGGTCTAAAATAAGCATCTCGACAGTGGTTCTTAAGGTTTGATAAGGTAATCACCTCTCTTTGTTTTATTGAGAACAAGATTAATAAGTGCTTATATCTTAAAGTTAATGGGAGTAAATTTATCATACTGATTTTATATGTTGATGAAATCTTGCTTGCCAGCAGTGATGTTGGTTTACTATATGAGACAAAATTAATGTTATCTAAGACATTTGACATGAAGGACCTTGGGGAGCATCCTTTATTCTTGGCATTAAAATTCATCGGGACAGATCTCGTCATTTGCTGGGTCTTTCTCAGCGAGCCTACATTAATCGTGTGCTTGATAGGTTTAATATGAAGAAATGTAAGCTTAGGGATGTACCAGTTGGCAAGGGTGACAAATTTAGCTTGGATCAGGGTCCTGTAAATGATTTTCAGAGAGAGTGCGTGAAGAATGTGCCTTATACTAGTGCAGTTGGAAGCTTATTGTATGCTTAAGTTTGCACCAAACTTGACATTGCTTTTGCAATGGGAGTTCTTGGTAGATATCAATCAAACCCATGACCAGAACATTGGGTTGCTGCGAAGAAAGTTATGAGGTATTTGTAGAGAATCAAGGATTTTATGCTGGTGTATAGAAAGGTTGATCACTTTGAGTTGGTAGGTTACTCTGATTCCAACTTTGCTGATTATAAAGATATTTGAGATCGACTTCAGGATACATTTTCATGTTAGCTAGGGGAGTCATATCTTGGAAAAGTTCTAAACAGACAATCACTACTTCTTCCATTATACAAGTCGAGTTCACTGCTTATTATGGAGCATCGACACAATATATATGATTGAAGAACATGATAACCTATCTTGGTGTGGTTAATTCGATCTCTAGATCACTTAAACTTTATTGTGATAACAGTTCCACTGTGTTCTTTTCAAAGAACAACAAGACTTCTAGTGCATCGAAAGCTATAAATATCAAGTATTTGACTACCAGGGATTTTGTGAAAAATGGAGACCATGTGTTTAAATATATTGAAACAGAAAAAATGTTAGCAGATCCTCTAACCAAGGGACTTAGGATTGGGATTTTCAAAATTCATGTTAAGAACATAAGTATTGTTGAGTCTTTTGATGTTTTTGGTTAGTAGGACTTTGAGTTGTTTTATTCAAACTAGCTAGCATGTTATATATGTTGTTTTCTATCTCATGTTTTTATTTACACCCTTGTTGGATGGTATGTTTTATTAATGAAAATAATAGTTATTTTCATTGTGGCATGATTGATATTATATGTGCACATATGGTTATTTATATATGACATGTCATTGTATTAAAATCTTAAGACTTGGTGTCTGTCTTAAGTATGACGGTTTTGTCAATTTTGAGGTATATCTCAAATGACACTAATTGGATATCTCGAGATGGTTGTTGAGATATACAAGTTTAAAATTAAGCTTACGTGATTTCTAGTGCTTTTGGAAAGCATCCAGTTTTTAATGAAATCGCCTGGAGGACTAACAATAAAAATAACATATGTTGATCATATTTGGATGCTATTTTCTTGCTACACTACCACATCTAGATCCATTGTAGATTAGGTTGGTGGTATTTGTAATCATAGATTGGTCTTCTGTCGTTTAAGTGGCATTATAATTGCCATGGTTCAATTTTAATAACTTAATTAGGCTGGATTGTTTGAGGTGCATCTCAGGACCAAATTTTTTAAAATTGTAGCCACATAAAAGTTATACCTTGCCCAAGAGTTGGTTTTTTAAAATTTGTTTTTCAAAATTTTAAAATTACAATTAATATTGCCCAAGTGGGAGAATGTTAGAAACTTTATGTGTGGGCAATCATTAATTGTATAGTTTTGTTTTAATAAAAACAAGCTTAAGGTTTGATCTACTTGAGACATGCTGATAAAATCTCATATAGTTTATGTGATCATTTTGGATAGGGTTTAAGCACACTTCTTATCAATTAGATGTGGATTGGCAGCAAGTGTAGATTGAGTGACTTTAGAAGTCTTTAATAGGAGGACTCTTAGGGTTTATCTAATGATAAATAAGTTAGGTCTCTTCTCCTCTCTTAATATACTTATCTTCCCTCATTGAGAGCTACTAGTAAAAACTGAGAGTACGAAGAGGAAGATCTAGCTATATAAGCATTTTACTGAGACGTGTTTATTTGAGGTTTCACATATCTATTGTTATGGCTCAATCGGGTACGCAAGCTTTATTGTTAATGTGCTCTAAATTCATGTGTGATCCTGTATAATTATTATATAAAATCCAATCAATCTCATTTAGTTCTTCCAAAATATATTCCCACAACAAGGAGACATGGAGAGAGAAATATGAGCTTGGATGAGTGAGAATCAAAGAGAGAGAAAGTGTAGGAAAAGAACCTTTCGATCTGCCACCATCGCTTCCAACCACCACTACGAACTTTGCCCATGTCGTTTTGGGCACGTATAAGAGGATGAGAGGTAAGATCAAGGGCGGAGGTGGTTGTAGGAGGGAGAGAAAAAACAAAACAAGTTATAGAAGGTCTAGTGAGCATATAGAGGAAGGAGAAGAGAACAAAAGAAAAGGAAAGAAAAGAAAAAGGAAAAGAAAAAACATAAAGAAATAAGCCTTTTTTTATACAAAAAATACCCCTAACATTAAAAAAAAAAAAACAAAAACACAAAAACAAATTTATTTACTCATTAGAGTACATCCTACACCAATTTAACATATAATATTGACAACTAGATTACAGGATGTTTACAACACATATCAAACAATATTTACCTTTTTATCTTATTACAAAAAATATGTAAAAATGAGAAGAAAAAAAATTAATTTAACATAATATATTAATGTTAAGAAGAAGAAAAAAACTAGAAAAGTAGAGGAAAACATAAATAAAAGTAAATGAATAAATAAATAAGTACTTAGGACTCACTTTAGAAAGGAAAAAAAGAAGAAGAAGAAGGATTTCTTGATACTTTTAGATAATAGCATGACTTTTTAATATTTTTTTCAAAATTATCTTGTAACACTTAACTTTTCGTCCATTCTAGGGATGGGTAAACTTTTAGAATTTTAAATCTTAGGGGTGTTTGTTTTGGGTTATAATTTTTTTAACCTGAGAAAATGTGGTCTGAAAATTTATGCCAATGTTTGTTTCAAGATTTAAAATATTTACTTGGGTAAATTTTTTTCTATTGGCATGTTTTTGGCTTAATTTACCTATAAACACGAGAATCTTATACCCACATTGATAGTCTCTAAATTTTATTCCCTCATGGGGGGAACAAAATGGGTAAACAAAATGGAAAATTTGCCTACCCTTAATGCTACAATACTGAATGAACTAAAGGAAAATTTGATCATCCTTTGGTTTCCTTCTCCATTGTTCATGTTCAAGTTCTCCTCCAGCTCACTGTGAAATCCTCAACTCAGCTAACAAAGGAAAGGATAAAACCTCCACCTTTTGCTCCAAGGGTCATCCCTCTATCTGCAAAGAACTCTGAATCTTTTGTTGGTGCTCACAAAGATGTACACGACTCCATCTTTTGTTGTCAGTGTAGGCTTCAATCAAGTAAGTGACTAATTCCTTTCCTTTTCTGTATATTTATGGTTATTTGGTATTGAATGTGAGAATTTAGGTTTATAATTTTCCAAAATGACTATCTTTTTCCCTCTGGTAGATTTTAGGATTATAGGATTTTTTTTATAGGATGATGAATTTGTGGTTTGGAGAATGTTAAAATTATTACTTTTGTTACAATTTAAATTTGCGTTTGAAACCTTTAGTTGTTTAGCTCCATTAATTTTGTTAATTTAGTCATGCAATTTTCATTTAGCATAGTCTGTTATTAAGAAACAAAAATAAATGAGGAGTTTGGGACAATGGAATAATCTAGCTTGGGCATATATTTTTTCAGTGATCCAACAACATCTTAATGATGAAAGAACAAGGATAAAGCAGCAAAAACCATCAACAAAGTTTCTAATTTATTTGTTCTATTTTCTTAGTGTGAGCAAAATATATGTTTCCTTTATACTTCCTCACTGCGTATACAACAATTAAATCAACCAAGCTAGAGGAAGTAAGTTAAATTGAATTAGCATGGGTTCCAATATGACTATCTGAGGTAACTTATCCTTTTGAAGTGATTATCAAACTAAAAAGGAAGCAATCATAATGTAGGAAGTAGGACGAAAACAATACATAATTTGTCAAATATTGTTGTAAACCAGACTTCTGATTTAAAAGACCGTTGTAAAATGAAGCATACAACAACTAAAGACTAGAAACATATGTACAAGAAAAGAGTGCAAAAAATCTAATAGAACTTCTATAATTTGTTTCCGATCAAAGAATATAGTTTGGCTTGTGAAAGGGATGCCCCTCAAAAGAACAATCCAGTGCATTTGTGGTTCCTTGCATTTACTGTGTATTTTTTGTATATGATTGTTATGATTTGAATGTGATATATTGAATGCTACTAGATAGCTACTTGCTTGTAGTGTATTGTTTTATGTTTTATTAGTGTCTTTGCCTCTTTGTTTTACATTGTGCTAAGTTACTTACTTTATAAACTTAATGGTTATACTTTTTGTTTTTTTTTTAAATGTCAGATAATGGATTTGATACCATTGACAAAGAATAGTAAGGTTTTGCTCTGGTTGTTACTACATCTTGACATGTTAGACAATATGACCTTGTTATAATGGTTTACATAGTTTTATAGTTTCTAAAATGACCATTAAGAATAAAAAAGAGAAAAAGAAAATGGGACGCTTACAATAGAAGTACCATTAAGAATATGAATTTTGATAGGATGGTCTTTTAAGTGACTTAACTTGTATTGAGAATTGTAGGATGTATACGAGAATATTTAGTAACTTATGTTTATGCTTAGGGGGCCTATAGGTCTAGTGCCTACTAGAAATATGAGTAATGAAGAGATGATGGAATTTGCTCTCAATGTTATATCTTATGATGAAAAATTTAGAACTATAAAGAGACAGTTCATGAGATCAACTAAGATTTTAAGAATAATTATGACAAAGGTCATACACTCCATATTAAGAAGCCATAGAATGTTGTTCAAGCAACGAGAACCCATTCAAAGGGATAACAATGATGATAGGTGGAAATTTGTTAAGGTAAACTCATTTTAAATAACTTTGTAGTTTAATAAGTAACTCTGATATGAGTCATATATAGTCTTACTAATTTCATCTTTGTATGGTCTTATTAAAATTGTTTGGGTGCACTTGATGGCACCCATATCAAAGTGAATGTGCTGAGTTTAGATAGTCCTATGTTTAGTTCTAGAAAGAATTCAATGAAATTTCAACTAATGTATGAGGTGTTTGTGCACCTGATATGCCATTCAGATATTTGTTGGCTAGGTGATAGGGTTCTGTTGCTGACTCCGAGGTACTGAGAGATGCAATCTTTAAGAGGAATGGGTTGATTATCCCTCAAGGTAAACAAAGTAAATAGTGCAATTGTTAATATTATACTAGGTTTATGACTATTTATATATAACATCAACTAAAACAATGCTATAATTTTTCATATTAGATACTTTTTATTTTTGTGATGCTGGGTACATGAACTATGAAAATTTCTTTGCACCTTATAGAGGTATAATGTACCATTTAATGGAATGAGGGATATGTCCTTTGCTCAACACAGCATAAGAACTACAGGAAGGTCTAAAAGGTCCAGCAACAACCTCCCAGCTTCTCCTCTCTCATTCACATCCCTTGACAGGAACTTGACAAGTGCTGACAAAAACTCAACATCTGTCATCTTCTTCTCCATATTACTTTATAGTGTAAGCTTACTAATAATTATAAATTTATATGTGTAGAATTTACTCAAAATGTCAACTTATATAAGAATCATACCTTTTGCACATCATTCTCCAAAGCAAGAGTTCCAAGTGACTAAATAATATTAAACCTATTGTTTGGTTTACTCGTGGTGACAGACGTTTAATTGGTATGGATGAAAGTGTTGGTGAAATTCTAGGTGGTGTGTAGGTGGTTGGAATAGGAGGAGAGGAAGTGCTTAGAAGGCTGAGTGGTAATTTAGGCCAGGGTTTAAACGTATGTTTATGATCCAGGAATCTCTCCTCATGGATCTTGTCTAAGCTCATAGCCTGAGTTAGGGATTGGGGTTAAGCAATTTTAACCTCCTTTGGTTGAAAGAGGTGGTTAAGCAATTTTAACCTTCTTTGTTTGAGACCTGAGATAAATATGCTTAGGAGCATATCTTTATAAATACCAGTTAACTTTGGTTGAAAGAGCCTCAAAGTGGTCAAAACAAGATTGCAATAAAGCCAAAAACCCAGACCAGGTTTGGATTAAACTATTTGCCAACATCCATTTGTACCAGGCCATGCAGGGCCTTCCATATGAAAAGCAATAATAGATAGGCATTGTGCATGTGAAGTTTTGTGATAATCATAGAATTGTTGAATTTTAAATATCCACACTGATGCATCTTCCTCATTGAATTTAAAAACATCTAACCTCATGGATTTAATTTGAGGTGGAGCCCTAGGATCAGGTAATAGTGGAGGAGTTGGAGCAGCGGGCGCCCATTGATTTAGTGGAGCTGGGTTTACTAGTTCCAGTTGCTGCAATCTTTGCTCGGTTCACACCATGAATGTATGGATGGCTTGGTATTTATCTATCCTAATCAATACAAGAAATATCAAAGCTATAACTAAGATTCAAGTACGTAATTAAGAGCTAAAGTCATTACTACAAATTCAGTACAAGTTTAGAGATATGCTGCAATCACAGAGAAAGAACGCAAAATCTTCCATAGAAAGGAAGAGCAAAGGAAAACTACCATAGAAATGAAGAGCTATAGAGAAAAGGTACATAAAAGCATAGAATGATTATCCCCTTATATCCTCTCTATCTTTCCAAAATAACCAACTCTCTTTTACGTGCAAAAAGCATCTTCATAACATGCAATCTGCAATAGCTCATTAAGTGGCCCTTAAACTTCTTGGGTAATCCTCGAATTCATGTAAGTCTCTTAGCATTATTGATATCATGTATAGATGTTGTTAATTAGAATACTCTTCTTAGTTGAGACATGATTCAATATTATTATAAGATTAAGTAGGAAAATTTTCACCTTCGTGATTGCTTCCACCTCATAAAGTAAAACTTGGTAAAATTGTCCTTCACTTAATACATGTTCAAGTTAATTTATTAGTTACTGTAACTATAACTACAGAGAAAGTGAGATGTATTTCCTAGGTAACAGAATACATGCACCTGAACTAGTCCATGCATCCAATGTGTATAGATCAAAGTGAAATTAGATGGAAGAATGCTAATTTCTCCCAAGTGCATGCCAGAATGTATAATATATTTGCATAGACTTGTTATGCTCTCAATGGAAATCATAGCTCTATTTTTTTCTTCTTCTGTAATAGCGAGGTATAAAAGGAACATGCATCTCTTATGGACATCATCATCTTTTAACATTGACCAATTGCTAAGCTGATTGATGTTAGCAAACCTTTCATATGTTATAGATTGCCTGCTTCTTACAGCATGTTCACCTTAATTAAGGCCAAGCACGATAACGTAACACAGTTGCTCATATTTTCTTCTAATCATACACTTCTTTAGTATACATATTTAATGGAAATTTAACTCTCACAAAAACTACTCAAGTCAAAGTAGTAGCAATTGAATGGAAGTTTGGAGATGCCTATGAGATATTGGAGTAACTTGGCTTACAAATCTTTTTAACAAGATTTTAGTAACCAAGAAAATGCCCGATGAGTGGAGGAAGAGTACATTGATCCCTATTTATAAGAATAAAGGAGATATTCAAAGTTGTTCGAATTATCGAGGAATAAAACTTATTAGCCATACAATGAAACTGTGGGAGAGAGTGATTGAGCGTAGGCTTAGAAATGAGATTCTAGTTTCTAAGAATCAATTTGGTTTTATGCCAGGAAGATCTACAATGGAGGTTATTTTTTTACTTAGGAGATTAATGGAGAAATATAGAGAAAAGAAAAAGGATCTTCACATGGCCTTTATTGATTTAGAAAAAGTGTATGATAAACTGCCTAGACAAGTTTTGTAGTGGGTACTCGAGAAGAAGAAGGTCCCAACTAAATATGTAGAAGTTATTAAAGATATGTATGAGGGAGTAATGACTAGGGTATGAACCGTAGATCGTATGATTGGATAGTTCCCGGTCACTATAGGTGTTCGCCAAGGTTCATCCTTAAGTCCTTACCTATTTACTTTAGTCATGGATGAACTTACCTATAACATTCAAGATAGGGCTCCATGGTGCATGTTGCTTGCTGATGATATTGTGTTGATAGACGAAACTAGGGAATGTTTAAATTCTAAACTAGAAATGTGGAGGAACGCATTAGAATCTAAAGGCCTTAGATTGAGTCAGACAAAAACTGAATATATGGAGTGTGCTTTCAGTGAAACTAGAGGAGGCCCAAATAAAATAATTTTAGATGGTCAGACAATCCCTACAAAGGATGTGTTTAAGTATTTAGGGTCATTTATACAAAAAGATGGTGCAATTGAGCATGATGTAAACTATAAGATCAAGACAGGGTGGGTGAAGTGGCGGAGTGCTTTAGGAGTTTTATGTGATCCTAAGATCCCGAATAGATTGAAAGGAACATTTTATAAGTCGGTAGTGATACCAGCTATGCGGTATGGTACTGAATGTTAGGCAGTTAAGAAGCAACATTCGCATAAGATGGGAGTAGCCGAAATAAGAATGTTGAGAATATAGGGAATAAGGATAGAATAAGGAATGAGGAGATTCGTAAGAAGGTGAAAATAACACCTATTGAGGAGAAAATGAGGGATAATCGCCTACGTTGGTTTGGACATATCCAATGTAGGCCAATGGACGCAGTAGTTAAGCAATGTGACTTGGTTCAGGTGCCGGGTGTTATACGAGGTAAGGGGAGACCGAAACTTACACGGGAGGCAGTCATTGAGAAAGATATGCTTGTGCTAGGGATTAATAAAAATGTTGTCTCTAATCAATGCAAATGGAGGAAATGGATTTATATAGCCAATCCCAACTAGCTTTGGATTTTAAGACTTAGTTGAGTTGAGTTGTATCTTGGTGGAAAAATTTTGATGAACAAAACTGTGGGGAGCCCTTGCTCTTACAACCCTCCCCATATATTTCATTATAAAAAACAACAAACATAATCCTTTGTGGCTTTTGCCACTGTTGCCATCCTAAAGGAAACTAAGAGATCTCTTAAAAAAGAAAAAAAAAAAAAAAAAAAAAAACGAAATAAGAGATATCTTGATTGAGATACTAACACCAAAAAGTAATCTGAAATAAAAGAGGTTCGGCATAAGCAAAGTGGAGGATCATTTTACTTGATCATGCCACCACTAACTGTTCAACGAACATGATCTAAGTTTCATATAAATCCTGTATAAGTTCTTGTTTGTGAGCTTGACCACACACCATACCAGCATATTTTGTCACGCCAGTCCTCAGAATCTACCTACAAATTGGACAACAACAATCAGAAACCAAATTCTCAGTAACCGCTACTGCAAAAACTCTTGCAATAAAATGGATTAGGAGATTATACAAAAACAATTGAAGGATTGGAGTCTTCGTCATTCTCAGGGTGTGTCAAATCTACCCCAAATATTATGTTTGGTATACCACTGTACTGCTAATATATAGCATCAAGAAGAATAGTGTTTCTACCTCCCATCTGCACCAAGGAGTTCTAACAATCATCAAAATATTCCCAAAATAGAAAAAAGAAAAAAATTGAACCCTACTTGATCGAGACAAATATAGGAGAAGAACAAAGATCCTACAGTAGCACTGTAGTTAAGAACATATTCATATATGACCAATAATGATTGTTGACAAGTCAAGGTCAAAATACTTAATGAAGGATATACAAAAATAATTAGACAACTTAAAATGTTCAGAGCAAGTCTAAACATTCAAGATAAATGCAATACGATATACTACAAGAGAAATGAATATAGGGAAGGTGTCTTTCATGTGATGAGTAAAGGCAAGACAAACCTTAACATTAATCTTTAGAGACACATTAGCCAAGTATTGTTTGCTGATCTTAAAGACATGCTTTGTGAGACAATATTCTGATATCAAACCAAGATCAGTTTCACATATACGTTTGAGATCACCTGAAAATAAATAAATAAATATTTATGTCAGAATAGTAATTCTGAAATTTGAATTGAAGACCATATCTTCTGGTTGTATCATTTGACCCAAATTTGGCTCAAAACCTGATTTTGTGATCATAGCCTTTGCTTTTCTGCATATGTGGTGTACCATAGAGAGCTCCAACCAAATTTTAAACCTTGTAAACAACCACCTTGATGAATGAATCAGGAGATATAGATTTTCTGCTGATATTTTTTTAATGAGAATATCGATAGGCTTCACTTTATTGATTGGGTCACCATAAGCACGACAACATACAATTACGGTCAGTCAGACCGGAACTGTGAAAAATCTTAAAAAAGGATTTGAAAGAAATGCTTTATGGAACCCTTGGAGTACAGATTGATCATAACATTTTAGCTTAGCATAATCATCACGTAGAATGGCATTATAGCCGAGTTTCGGAAAATAAGCCAACAACCAGTCTTACACTAACCAAATTGGTCCACCCAATGGAAGATTGTTTTCATGATATTGTTCTTTTTCGATTATCTGGACAAAATTAGTTAAGGCTTGATGAATGCTGGACAAAACAAATGGAGCTAAAGCACAACTATGGCCTTCAGCTTGACGTACATTAGGCCAGAGCGATATGTTTAGACACCATTCCATCAGTGGCGGCATAGGACATATTTGCAGAGTCAATATAGAAGGAAGGCCGCGTAAGCTCTTTATGGGTTATATGGGTAGTTTGCCTATAAAAAACTCAGGTACATTCCTCTCAAACGAATAAATGTTCCTATCTCAACTGGAGGTTTACCTGGTTCTGGTTGTTCTTTCCCATTTACGAGGCCTTGCAATATTAGCATCTGCTGAATTCATTTTAGTTCGAAACTATTACCAAAATAATATTAACCAAACTCTTCATTTATCTCCATTTTATCTACGGAAAAAAAAAAAAAGGGTCTCAAGTTTAAAATTAAATTCGAACAAAATATAACCTCAATTGAAGAAGCATTCAAACTTAACGCTTGATTCAAGCACTTTTTGGTGACTATTTATTGAGTTTTGATTTCAAGAGTGTGCAACATACATATCTTGTTAGTAACAGTTAAATTAGATTGTTAGTTTGTATTTCACATACTGAATAAGAACATTATAATTATTTAAATTATAGCAATTCAGTGTTTTATGCATACATTGAATTGGACAATCTTATTCAAAATAAGGTCTTATCCAGTTTGTGAATAATAGTTTAGAAACACCAACAAATAATAATAATAATAAAAAAAAAAAAAAGGCTGAAATTAACTATAGATTAAAAGTTATTATCATGGCAAGCATTTATAGAGGATGCATTTTTCAAAAGATTGTTGCTAGCTACACAATATTTTTCTTGTTTCTTTATGGAAATCATTATAAAATTTTCATTCAAGAACTGAAAAAGATTATAGTCATTTGGTTCCCACGTACCATCATACTTAACCATATGAATATGATTCATAAATAACACCATTACACAGAAACTCTTACAAAAACTAAAAGAAATCTTGATAAGAGTAGAAGCTTCATCATTTAGTTCACACGTTGTTATAGTCGTGACATCAATCGTCTTTTAGTACAATTCACACTAATAAATGGAAGAAGGGCAAGCAAACTTGGGTTTTGGATGGACATTATTAGACAGGAGGAACCTTTGGGAATGGAGGAAGAGTCTTATGGGAATGTTGGAATTGGTTTGTGAATTGGCAAATGTGGAAGTGGTTTTTTGAATTTGGGTAGCAATGGTGGAATAGTCTTTGGAATTGAAGGGATAGGCTTTTCCAGAGATGGTTTGGGTTTAAAGAATGAAAGTGGTTTCTCAACAATGGGAAACGATGGTGGAAGAGGCTTCTTAAATCCTGTTATTGGTGGCAGGAAAGGTTTCTTTAGGATGGGAGTTGGAGGACGAAGAGGCTTCTTAAGAATAGGAACAGATGGGGGAATGGATTTTTTTAAAATTGGAATTGGAGGATGTGGATGAGGGTTCTTGAATAATGGAATTGATGATGGTAGTGGTTTTTTGAAAAATGAAA
This sequence comes from Quillaja saponaria, assembly GCA_029379385.1. NCBI lineage: Eukaryota > Viridiplantae > Streptophyta > Magnoliopsida > Fabales > Quillajaceae > Quillaja > Quillaja saponaria. The sequence continues at coordinate 20,322,213 of CM055608.1, read as the reverse complement.
TTGGAGGATGTGGATGAGGGTTCTTGATTAATGGAATTGATGGTGGAAGTGGTTTCTTGAAAATTGGAATTGGAGGATGTGGATGAGGGTTCTTGAATAATGGAATTGGCGGTGGAAATGGTTTCTTAAAAATTAAAATTTTGGGTGGAAATGGCTTCTTGAGAATTGGAATCTTTGGCGGAAGTGGTTTTTTGAAACTTGGCAGGGGTTTCTTGAAAATAGGCTCATGTGGATGAGGATTTGGTGGAAGAAATGCTTTGAATTTTTCTTCTTCATCACTATCTCCTATGCATGGCGTTTTTAAGTCTCCATTTTCAAACTTCTCACCATTGTTTACAGCAAGCCCTGCACGATAGAAATGCTAGTGATTTTGTTGGTATCATTCATAATAATTTCAATGCAGTATTGTCTATATGACATACATGTATAAGTAATTCATGGCAATAGTAAACAGACTTCTTAAAAAGAGCTTCTAAGTTTGAAATCCTTGCATTGGACTTGTTTGGTATTCAACTCATCAAATTCTAATTTTTTTTCATATAACTTAAAAATCTTAAGAATTTATAAACTTATAACTTCAAAATCTTAAGAATTTATAAATTAACTGTAAGATAAAAAAATATTATTTAAGAAATTGTTAGGTCTTATATATAGTGCAATAGGTTTCCTAAAAAACACTATACATGCCAGAAAACACTGTACCTGAAAAGGCTTCAGTTGCTGCAACATTAGCGTGGCAGATACTCACAGCAAGCAACAAGGACATCCACAGGCACACTAGTGCGCCTTGAGAACAAGAATGCTTCCTCATTGAGAAACCAGTTAGGCAACACAATAATATAGCAAACAATGATGAAAAGGAAATATAACTTGGACTGTATGATTCTAGGAATTGGGTTGGGCTATTCCGAGTTTCATAGGCCTTGTTATATATAGTTTAGAAAAAGAAAGAGGAAAACAGATTAACCGGCGATTTTATGTTTTTTAGTTGTGAAATTTGTGTTTAAAAAGGGGATTTGACAGTGAGCACCGATTTTGTAGCTCAAATGGCAATTGCTTCATTCAGTGACTTTCCCCACTTAGATAATGTGCATATGTAATGCACAAATTACTGACATGCATATTAAACCAGTTATATCTCTGGTTTTATGGGTTTAATTTTTTATTTCAATTGTGAATTTAGGATGTTTAGCTTATTGAATTTGTAAATTGGAAGTGTTTAGCTACAACTTTGGTAGAATAAGAAATAATTAGTCAAAAAAAATGAAAAGAAGAAATACAGCAGAAAATATACCAACAGAAAAGTACCTACCTCAAGAGAAGCTAGTACATTATCAGTTATGATTTGGACCAATAAACATATATAGTACCATTTGCCATTATATATATTAACATTAACATGTGTATAAGCTGTAAAAGCAGTGACACCTAGACAATACTAGAAAAAGAAAACAAGAACATGAAATCAACGGATTAGAAGAATACTAGAATAGTATCCGACGTCCCAATGCATCACCTAGAAAGTGAGAGAGACTTCCCATGAATAGGTGAAGCTTTTAATATCAAGCAATAAGGTTATTGATACAAGTTATTAAGGAAATCAATATTTCAGATCATAAGAATAGTAAGATTAATATAATTTAATTTGGTCACATAAATATATATATATATATATAGAAGAGAGAGGATGATCTCGATCCACTTAAGGATAAAGCGTTAGAATTAGAGATGAACCATCATGTCATATCTTTGTGATCGAAATTTTAATTTGTTAATTTTTATACTAGAAGTTTACTCAGTGTCTCTTTATTTTTTCTATAAGACAAGGGTTCCCCTAAGCACTCTACCTCTTTGTCACTTGTGTGAGACATCTTTTTATTTGGGGTTTGTCACCTCTCTTTAGAATTTTACTTGATTTGGTTCTTTTTAATTATAATTGAATTTGGTCTCTGTTGTCATGGTTCTAACAAGTGGTATCTTCTTAATGTAGACTAATGATTGGAATGTGGGCAAATAAAATGACAACGAGGGGAAGAGAAAGGGAGGGAGAGAAAGAAAAAAGGATTGGAAAGTCTGTAATTTTTTTTTTAGTCATTAGGAGTGCTCGAACTTGGTATTTAGTATTTAATTTTCTTAAATTTGTCATTCTACAAACAAAAAAATTTAAATATTAAAGTAATTGAATGTATTAGTTGTTTCAACCAGTAAAGTCACTTAGTGTTGATATTGAGAACCTGTGAGTGAATCCCATATTCACTCAAGATAAGGGATTTGTGGGATGGGAGAGCTACCTCCCACTTTGTCAATAATTATATATCAAATAATAATTAAGATTGAATTTATTAATTTTTTATTTAAAAAGTAATAACTAATCATAAAATTATAAATTCATTTTATAAAAATGCCATTAATGAAAATAAACATTAATTAGTGTAAATTTTATGATTAAAATATTAATGTGTTAATTTTTATTCCATCTTTAAATTTTATTTTTAAAAAATTATAATATATAATGCATTAAATTTTTTAATGAATTTATCTATTTGTTTAATGTTATTAACTTGGAGTATTTTTTTTTATTAACTATAATTTGTTGATATGTACATCTATTATTCATGAACATATATGTATATATCATAATTAAATACAATTCACATGCAACGTGTGTACCACGGAAGCTAGTAGATATAAAAGTGACTGAGTGATATCAATTTTTTATTTCTTTAAATACCCTTATGAATGGTTAATATTACATAGTTACCTTTAGATGGTCTTTTACTTCAAATAGACTATTAATATTTTTTTTAATTTTTATCTATTTTAATATCAATAGGATTTTAGAATTATTTTTTTTTTCACTAATTCTTCTCAATATTCATAAATCTTTAATTTTTCAATAATTATATAACAATAATAATTGAGATTGAATTTCTCACTTTTTGTTATTAATAAGTTTCTAATAATTATAGTGTTTTCTAATTCTTTTTAAAATTTAGGACTTAATTTTTATAATAAAAGACAATACTATGAATTAAAAATATAGTTTCCATATTTATAGTATTTTTGTTTTAACTTTTTTTTTTAATTCTTCTTCCATTTTAAGAATTATTATTATTTTTTTCTAATAAATTTATGAATTTAAATCTATATATAAAAGTATTTTAATGGAGGAATTTTTTTTTTTTAAGTACCATTTCTGAGTTGTTATTATTATATAGTTACCTTTAGTTGCTATTTTATTTCATATAGACTATCAATAGTATTGTAATTGTTTTAGAACTATTGATTTCTTTTTTACTAATTCTTCTCAATATTCATAAATCTTTAATTTTTCCATAATTATATGTCAATAGTAATTAAGATTGAATTTCTCAATTTTTTTTTAATAAGTTCTTAAAAATCATAATTTTTTAGTTCTTATCAAATTTATGAATTAAAAAAAATAAAATCTATTGAGGGTATAATTTTCAAGATTAGATATTGTTGCTTTAACTATTATTTCACAAAAAAAATAATTTTAAATAATTAAATATCTATATTAATTAAATATGAGTTTCTATTATTACATGGGTATTTTTTAGTTCTTATTTTGCTTCAAATAAACTATTTATTTTATTTTATTTTTATTTCTTTCTTAATTATTTCCCATTTTAATATTAATAGGATTGCAATTATTTTAACATTATTATTTTTTTTTTATCAATTCTTTTCAATATTAATAAATCTATAATTTTTCCGTAGCTACAAATTATTAGTAATTAAGATTGAATTTCTTATTTTTTATTTAATAAGTTAAAAATAATTATAATATTTTTTTTAATAAAAATTTTAAGAAAATTCTATGAATTAAAAATAAAATAAAATTAAGAGTATACTTATTATGTTTACAATATTGTTGTGTTAATTTTTCTTCCATCTTTATAATTTTTTTTTATTTTAAAAATTTTATTGGATTTTTCTATTTGTTTAATAGAATTAATATGCAGTATTTTTTTAATAACTATAATTTCTTGATATGTATATTAATTATTAAAGAACATATATGTAAATATCATAAGCGTAATATGCGTGCCATGAAAGCTAATAAATATAATATAAAAGATCCGTCTACTTAAAATAGAATAACAAAATGATGCATCACAAAATATAAGAATACTAAATGATTATTGATTTTATAATAAGAAATAACTAGAAGAAAACAGGGCTTTTCCTACGGACCAACTTTGTGGTAAAAGGGTCCTTAGTTTGTAGGAAAAAGACTACCGACAAATGGTTTGTAGGAAAAGGTAAGTGGGTAAATCATCTGTGGGTATTACCTACAAACTAAAAATGTTTTTCGGAAATACCAATGAACCATTTGTACGTAACAGTCTATGTGTAAGACATGTTTTAGATTTCTTAAGTTTATCGATAATAAAAAATTACCTACAAACCTAGTTTGTAGGTAATACCAACAAACCAAGTTTGTCGGCAATACTTACAAACTTGATTTGTAGGTAATATCTAGTACCATTTCCCACGAAGCTAGTTTGTAGGAGTCACCTACGAAGCTAGTTTGTAGGAGTCACCTACGAACCTTGTTTGTAGATAATATTGACAAACCAGATCTGTCTGTATTACATACAAACGAGGTTCATAGGTAAAACCCCCAATCTGCTTTTGTGGATTGACCCACAAACTCTGGTTTGCAGGTAATTCCAAGTAGTTTTATTTATTTATTTTTGAATTGAACAAACTTGTAATTAAATCTAAATCAACCAAACAAATTCAAAATTTATACATAAAACGAATATTTTTTAACATTAAGTAATAAAATAAAACATATGAAATCACACAAATCATAAACATAAGTGTAATGAAATTAAAACTAGGTAGCTACATGTCATCATGAAAATCATCATCACAATCATAAAGATCATCATCATCCTCAGCCTTAGCATCAAGATCTTCATCACCATCTCTATCGCCATTCATGTCGATAAAAGATTCACCCACATCTTCCAGTTAAAATAAAAAAGTCTAATATTAACATATAATGGAAGTAGAAAATATAAAAATGCACCTAGCTAACACCATGATAAGTATGCCAACAATAATACAACTAAATGAAATGGAAGTCAAAACTGAATGAAATGGAATTCTACATATTACTACCCTTTCTCTATTTTTAGATTTTAGTGCAGACTTAAAAGAAATAGTTGACATCTCAATTACTCAAATAACTCAACAGATCCACAATGAAATAATTCATTCATTTACAAATAGAGCTTGGAAGTTTGGAATACACAGGTTTCTTGTGTTTTACCTTTTTGGCCTAACTAATAGCATTCCTAATCCTAAAAGCAGTCTCCATGATAACATATTCACATGTAATGCCATCAGTGACCAAGTCCCTAAAACTAGTTGATTTAATACATTTAATCAGCTAAATGTTCCTACTAATTTTGATATCAAAAACCAGCATCCTTAAGCAAGTTAAGACTAACATGCATTAGTAAATGAAAACATTAGTTTCTTAGATGGAAAAACATATCTCCAACTTGGCTATAGCCAGAGTCAAATCCAAATTCAAAATGCATTAAACAATTAATCCAAAGTCTAAGACAGTAGAAGAGGCCATAGAACTTAATTGTACTAAGTATATTAATATGAAATTACCTAGAAATACTATGAAGTTTTCTGTAGTTCACAAAAAATATTTACAATTTGGACATAGTTACTTATCTTTACCTCTCATTGACCTACAATTGTGTTTTGTATTGCAGGTCCCTCTTAACTTTTTATATATAATATGGAGAGTCTTAACTACCAAAATTTAATTCAAGTTGAGGGAAGTTGCCAGGATATGAACATATCATTTTAGCTAATATTATCTACTTGATCAATATATAAACAACCCTTACCCATAATAAGCACATATTAGGAAGACAAAGCCTCCCTATGCAGCATATATACAAAGGTCTTCTAAAATGTTTTTTTCTCTAGTCATTTTCTCAATCACTGAGCAAACAAGTACCGAACTGCTACCCATCTCGTGAGATATATAAAAGAAAGCATATTTACTACTTTCGTGGGTTGATATGGACAAAGTCATAGAAGATATAAAAACAACAAACATGGTGGGAAGAGAAATAAAAGAGGAGACCGTAGTCATATGTATAAGTTCAACTATAATATGAGGCATATATAGTTGAAATAAGGTAATGCAAACAAACTATATAGTTTAGTTATATCTATAGATAAGTTTGGTAGAATTCTTTTTCCTTTTGTTCTTAAATAGAATAGGCAAATAACACTACACACACCTAAGATTCAAAGAGAGGCAAATATACAAAATGAAAATCGTGCATTTAAATAGTCATAGTTACTTATATCAAGTTTTTCGAGCAATCCAGTGTTGTTTAAACCTAGCTGCTCTATCGTTAGTTTCATCACCTCTTTCACTTGCTCATTGTCCTTTCCCAATTTCTTATTGTGCTTTCTAATTTTTTTATTGTCCTTTTTTGGGTTACTAATTCTTCGTCCAAGGTTTGAATGTACTCATTCATTTTAGCAGTAGGTTGGGATGTGGCAATAGATCCAAATGAATATCGAGATAAGCTAATCTTATCTCCAAACAAGGTCCCTATAGCAACAGGTGTCCTATACCCATAAACTTTTTCCCTTTTTTTTACTCCCTTTGACACCTTTAACCAAAACTCTTCATCAAACGGTGGATGACCTACAAAATCTTCTCCATATTTCTCAATGATATGACACTTATAATCCTCCTGCAAATCCATATATACATCACCTTTTAGTTAAATAGAACACAACACTTTTTAGTTAAATAAAATACAAAACTTTTTAGTCAAATAAAGCACAACACTTTTTAGTAATAAAAATATGTTACTGAATATACAACAACAATAAAATTTGAAGTTATAACATTGATATATATATATATATATATATAATATTATTTATGCATATATATGCAAGAATAAATAATATAAATTTAGTAAAACAAACATACTCTTTGTTTTGAATCTTAATCTTTGGTCTATCTGTAGAGTTTGTAGGATAAGCTTCTAAGTGTTGCATATCCTTTTGGCACAGTAATTGAAGCCCTATCTCTAGATGTGCCTAATGGTGAGTCATGGTCAGATGACATTGGTTCTATCCTAGATGAAGATGCATCTAGGTTACCTGTAATAATACATTAATAGAGTATATTAAAGGGTTGAATAATTATAATGGTAAATTTTTAGGATCCTTAAAAATAAAATACATAAAGTAATACCTTGTGACGGTGAAAGTAAGAGCTAATTGAGGCTCTCTAGCTAGGGCACGAACTAGCTGAGATAATCTCGTCACAAGCACGTGCTGACTGGGATGGGCTAGTAATGGCATGACTGGACTGAATTGAACTATGTGTCCCTGATTAATCCGTGCTTGTGGTAAATGGGATACACTCAAATCGGATACATGTATACTTCGAACTATGACCTTTTGTAAGAATAAAAATATAAATTTATACAATCATAAATACATAAATTCATAGATAAAAAATAAAAAATAAATATTAACAATTATGAAATTTATATGAATAAAACACAAACAAATTAAGTTAATCATCTTGCATGTCACTATCACTACCATATTCAAAGCCAACTTCTTCTTCATCCACTTATAATTCATCATTACCCTCTAAATAATCGTCTTCATTTTCATCAAGCTCATCATATTCTTCTTCATTTATGTCATCATCAACAACAAATCTACTTCTTCATTTAGACTGTCATCTGCAAGAACTCCAAATGCATCCAAATCTAGGCTTGTAATAACTGGAACCGGTACTTAAGGCTTAACTTCTTGAAATATATCACCTCTAAATGCATCATAAGTGTTAACCCCTTTATCCCACAACTTTTTCAAGCCATTAATAAGAGGCCTTAAGTAGATGTCAATATTTTGCTTGGGAGATTTTGGTCCAGGAATAAGCAATGTCAAAACTAAAAACTTCTCTTTCATACACATATCAAGAGGCAAGTTGTACGAAGTAACAAAAACTAGCCATATAGATTGATGAATGACCTAATGGGCTAAACCATCGGTAGCAAGACCCAATCTAGTATTTCTTGGCTCTTCAAGGAACGATGGATAATTGTTTTCAAAATGTTTCAATAACTCACCATCACTCAGGTGAATCATTGAATCATTAGCGCTTCTTTGATCATGGCCAACTCATATATTAGTGCCTTGTTCTTTGACATAAAGAGCCTTTGGAGCCTAGGTGCCAGTGGAAAGTGACGCAATACCTTGTAGGGTACATCATTCTTACTTGATCGGTTCTTGGGTTGATATCTTGGATGCCCACATATACAACATTCATTCAACTTCTTATCTTATTTACCATAGTAAAGTATATAATCGTTAGGACATACATGTATCTTTTCATAACCGAGTCCTAATTTCTTTACCATTTGCTTTAATCAATAAATTTTTTTGGGCAATTTATAATCTTTAGGCAATATACCCTTAATAATTGATATAATCCGATCATAACAGTTCTTACTCATGTTAAACTTATGAGCTGTATGAAAAGTTTTGAAGAATTGAGCATTGTTAAATGTGCTTATTATGTTTTAAAGTATAAAAATTTTCATTGTCTATATGTTCTTGACCATATGTTGTACTATGTAACTCACTGAGCTTGTTAAAGATCATTGCACTCTCTTTTCCACTTTTGGAGATACTTGATTTTAATGTACCACTAATTGGAGTCTTAGGAGTGCCAACACTTGCTTCCATTGGAACTTGGTACTTTTAAAATTCTTTAGAAGTAATGCTTCACAGTTACATTAGATTTTGAAGAAGTTGATATCTATTTTTGTTTATCAATTGTTGAGTTTTATATTTCTTGTGCATTGATATTAATTTGAAGCTAGCTTCATCTAAGGTGAGCCTTGGATTATTTTGAATCTTGTGCTAGTCATGACTTGAGTTTTGGGGTCATGACAAAATTAGTATCAGAGCACTAGGTTTCATTTATGGTTGTTAGTGGAGCTTAGAATTCATATTTATTCCTTGAGTCATCATTCTTATTGATTATATTCTTGTTCTATTCTTGCTATTATGATAAATGAGTTCCCGAGGTTTATTGGATGATTGATGAATTGTTTGCTTTGTTTAACTTTGGTGCTTAGGTGACGATGGCACCTAGGACTTGTAGGATGGCTTCTAGCAAAAGAGGCCAGATGGTTAGTGATGAGGCTTCCACTCCACCTCTTGTAGGATGTGAATTGAGAAGGTGTTGTGCCCTTCGGTGCAGTGGCATAATGAGAGGTCACAGTATAAGCATTTCTAGGAGAGGTCATGGCCCTGGTTTAGGTCATAACATCTTCAAGACGAGTCAACCATACTGCAGTGTCCGTATTGTCAAATAAGACTTGTAAAAAGAAACAAAACTTTATTTGGACATCTGATGAAAATACTCTGTAGGTTAACAAGTTATGCGTGTAAACTTGGCATTTTTTGGCTCATTAAGGGCCAATTGGTCATTTACACATCTTTAGGACGAGCTAGCTATACCACATCATTCGTTGTCTAATAATACTTGTAAAAATAAATGTCATTTGGATATCTGATGAAAAAACATGCAAGTTAAGGTGTTGTGTGTGTAAACAGCATTCGGGACGTAGGAGGCAAAATTGTCATTTACACATCTATAGGACAAGCTTGATCATACCACAGTGTCCATAGTGTGAATAAGACTTTTAGAAAGAAACAAAACGTCATTTGGACATCCATGAGAAAACTATGTAAGTTAACATGTTTGTGTGTGTTCGGGTCGTGGGGGCAAAATGGTTATTTACATATATTTATGCATATTTCCTTGTTATTTATTGTAACTTCAATTGATTATGTTGTTAAAACTACTTCTTCACTACTGATAACAGGCATTGCATTCCTCGACTTGCTTTAAGTGCCAATGGTAACGTAATATAGGAGGATGATTATGTTGTAGATGTCAAGTTAAAGGACTAGTTAGGGATTTTATGTATTTCCACTATATTTCTGATTGTTTATATTTTGAATTTAACTATATTACCTTACAATTATTGAATAATAATTATTGTCAGTTTTAGTATATAACAAGGCAAAATTTTATTTTATAGTAATTCTTGAACATGTTTATTGTATAAAAAAGGGAAATACAAAAAAAAAGGGTAAATTTGTCCATAAATTAAATAAACTTACTGTCGACAATGCTATTGTCAATAGTACTACCTTATTATAGACAACATATTGCCGACAATTTTGCTTTCGTTAATAATTACTACCAACAACATACAACCGACAATATCTTGCCGACAATTATTTAAAACTTTCTTAAATGGGAAAAATTGTACTCACAACTTGCTTTGGTTAGTAATTATTGCTGATGATTTTCGAAAGTAATGTGCTCCATTCACAAAAACATATTCGAGAGCCCTTTGCCAATAGGGTACTATCATTAGTGATCAATGTCAACATCAAACTGCTCATTGTTGACAATAAGCCACTGTTGGTAGTAATGAAGTTTTTTTGTAGTGCCACCAGTTTCAAGTGGGTAATATTTGTAGTACACCAGTCGGCACCGTGAATGAGGTTGTTTTCTTGGCATAAGTGTTGGGTTGGAAGAAACATGCATATTATTATGGATTTGGTGTTAGCAAGGACTCACAAGTGATCGCAAGCCAGTTCGAACATAGTAGATAGCACTAGGATTCTAACACTCCATTACCACTTTTGTTGACTAATGAGATGAATAATTTGGTGGTGCAAGAAGTTAGACAAGAGTTTGCCTCATTGGCAGCTCATAATCAACCACCTTTTCCATCTAACTTAAGTATTACATTTTCTTTTAATTTTTAGTTTGCTGAATTGATTTGTGTAAATATAAGTACAAATTATAGTTTAGGAATAATACTATTTGTTTTATGCACAAGTGTTAGTTTATAGTTAAAAACTTTGAAAATTAGGCTCTAGTGGGTAAAATTGTAAAATAGATGTCTATTTGATGAGCTGAGAGTACCGACTTGTTCGTGGGGATGAATAAGACTTGTAGTTGTTAGTGCCCAAGTCTCTACTTCTACATCGTTGTCACAGATAATTTTTTCATCAATGCCCACTTACATGCAAAAGCCTATGTTATCGTTGATAATTACCAGTAACCCACTTTTTGTGTCAGTATGTTTCATGATGATAATATTATATATTATTGGCAATAGGTATTTGTGTCCATATGACAATGTTGATAGGCTATCATAAATCATATTATCTGAAAGAATTGCATCTGTGTCTACTCCTCAGTGATAGGACATGTTGGTAATTGGTATTAGCGACACCAATATGACTTTAAGGATAACAATTCGCTGTATGTGAAGATGTATTTTCTTGAAGTGTCTCTAGTCTACTAATCCTTAAAGTTTTCTCAAAGTTTTGATTTTATGTGCTTAACTTAGTTGAATTTTGAATAATTCATGTTTGCACGCTTCTTTTATGTATATGGATAATCATATATTAGTTTCAAGATAAAAATTTAACCTTTGCCTTGTTGAATTAAAAAAAAACTTAAAATCGTAGGTTTATAACCTAGAAACCATAATTTTGAGAGGCCATATCTCTCTGGTTATTGGAAATTAATTATAAAACTAGTCTTATATGCTAGGAAAGTTTATCATCTTAGCTTTCCATAACATCTGTGTCCAATTGAAGTTCTAGAATTCCAGATATACTTGTTTTAGTCACTGTTGTGCAAACAATTATTGCTATATTTTTTTTTTTTTGAATTTAAAAGAGTACGTTATCTTTATTCCTAATGACATTTCAAGCTAAGTGCATTGGATCATACTTGTGATGTACATTGCTAGTTTGGTCTACACTTTAATATGTTACAGGTATGTGTTGATTTAATATGCCATCAAACCTGTTCTTCTTTGCCTTTAACCATTCACTTGTTTCCTCTTATTTTCTTTGAAATTAGTCCTCGTTTCTTATGGATACCTTTGAGTAAAATTCATTTTTTTTTCCCTTGTTTGTTATGAATACCTTTGAATAGAATTCTTCTTTTTTTTTCTTTTCTTTTTTGTACTTTAAGTTCTGTTTGTTTTATCTTTTAACTAATGAAAGTTTAATCCTATTAACTTACTATATAGACCTAAAATTATTTTTCCTTTCGACGATGATAATAACATTATTTTCTCATTACACCATTTTATGGTGAAATAAAGCCAATTATTTATGTAGGATAAGAATGGTAGTTATAAAATATTAATATTTTGTATTTTAGTAATTTTGGTGTAAAAAGTAGTTTAGATTTATTTTTTATTTTCCTTAAGCCCCACGTAGGATGTAAATAGTGGGTTAAACCTTGGAACCTATATAAATAGTGGATTCCTATTAAGTTGTAATTCAATCTATCTTTTTTTGTAATAAGCAATTCATTGAAGAGAAAAAGAGGAAACAAAAGACTCCTCAAGGGAGCAAATGTCAGGCATACAAATTATTACATTTCTAGAAAGTAAAGTAAGAGAAGCCCATTTAGCTAGATAGAAGGCAGTAGAATTGGAATCCTGATTCACTCTTCTAGCTACCCAAGCATTAATAAAAGAAAGAGACAACAAGGCATCTTGAATGGCATGAGTTATACTTGTTTTGCTTTTAAAATTTAAAGTGGCAAGCTTACAAGCTTCAGCCGCAGCAATGGAAGGATTGGTGGAACTGACTTGAGCAGTGGTTGGAAAGCATGGTTGTCCATTATGATTTCTAGCTATGGCTACAATCCAAGCACAAGAATCACATATCACAGCAGCAAAATTCACTTTGATCCAATTGTCTAGAGGATGAGTCCTTTGAGTGAGCAAAGGTGCCTTAGGACAGGAGTAAAAAGTCCCACTAATTCATCATACCTTCTATTCAGTTGGAATCAAATCCTGTCATGGCTTGGCATTTGAAAATTATGATTGTGAGTTATCTGGTTCCTATAGAACCAATAAGTGTCCAGAGCAATAGAAGCAAAGCAAAAAAATTATTGTTGTCCATGTGAAGGGTAGCATTTACTGCTTTTTTGTTGGTGAGAAAATTGAACCATTCATGGACTGATAGAAAAGCAAAGGCATCAATATGAATGCCCCAGGGAGAACTGAACCACAGAGCTTTCATGAAATGACATTGGAAGCAAATGTGATAAAGGCTTTCTTCAGAATGCCCACAAAGGGGACAATTAATTGGATGAATCTTGCAATAGGTTGAGAGCACCTTTCTAGTAAGAAGAATATTCCAAAGGATTTGCCACCATAACAATTTGAGACGTTCAGGAAGCTTGGATTTCGATAGAGCTAGCCATGATCTTTTGTTAAGATATTGCATGCTACTGAATCTTTGGGCTTGGTCAACATAATATGCAGATTTTATAGAAAATTTTCCATTCTTCGTTGGAACCCATATCCATTTGTTAGGGCGTAAGATGGTTGGAAGATTTATTTGAAGAGTAGTGTCAGCATCATTAGGATGAAAATTGGAATAGAGTTTGTTAACTTTCCACCTCTGTAGCCTTTCATCAATAAGGTCAGAGACTTTCAACAATCCCATTCTTGGGTTTCCATTAGGGATAACAAGGAAATTATTAGCTTTAGAAACCCACGGATTCTTCTAAAGAAGAGTTTCCTTCCCATTGCCAATTTGCAGACAAGCTCCTTTGGCTAATAAATCCTTGCATAGACAAATACCATGCTAGAACTATGAGGATCCTTTCATGCCTGTAAAGTCTAAGAAAGAGTGGTCACGAAAGTACTTATGCTTACGGACTGGAACCTACAACGAATTTGGTTTATTTAAAATTCTCCAACCAATTTTAGCAAGTTTAGCTTTATTAATGTCTTGGATTCTTCTGATGCCCAAACCTCCACTAGATTTAAGCATGCAAAATTTTATCCTAAGCTTGTGGATAAAGAGCTCTATTGGTACTTGGATCAACTCCCCACCAAAACTTACGAAGAATGCAGTCCATATTACTTGAAATTGATTTTGGAAGATGAAGAGTTTGAGTAGTGTATTATGGAATTGCTTGCCCAACTACCTTGATTAAGGTTGTTTTACCAGCTTTGGAGAGAGTATGAGATTTCCACCTTACCACCCTTGCCTGGACCCTATTATGGGATTCCAAGAAAGTGGAATTTTTTGATCGCTATATTGATAAAGGAAGACCAAGATATTTGGTAGAAAAATTACCTTCAGAGAGCTGAAGTGAACTTGCAATGGAGATTTTGAGCTCTGTACCAACATTGCTGCTGAAGAAGATTTTAGACTTGGAGAAGTTAACTCTTTGTCTTGACCAAGCATAATAAGTGTTGAGAAGATTTTGTATTATTCCAGCTTGACATTGAGATGCATGAGAAAAGATGATAAGATCATCTACAAATAACAAATGGGATAGCTCTAGTCCAGTCCTTGTGATTTTAGCACCATGAAATACTCCTTCAGTAACACTTTGATGAAGAAGTCTAGAAAAAAGTTCAGTACAAAGAATGAAATGGTATGGTGATAATGGATCAAATTGCCTTATTCCTCTTTGTGCATGAAAATTTTTCATATAACACACCATTTAGCAAAATAGAAAACGTAGGAGTAGATATACATTGGCTAGTTCAGTTAATCCATTTATCACATAAACCAAGATTCTTAAAGATAGCAGTAATCCATTCTACTTTATCAAAGCTTTTTCCATATCAATTTTTAGGGCCATAAGACCTTTCCTACCAGACTTCTTTTTAGGGCCATATTATGCTATTGTCATTAATTTGCCTTCCTTTTACAAAAGCTGATTACATTGGAGAGATGATGGAAGGAAGGTAAGGTTTAAGTCTATTAGCAATGATTTTTAAAATGCATTTAGCTATAACATTGCAAAGACTAATGGGTTTGAAGTGGTTTACTATATAGATGAATCAAATTTAGGAATCAGAGCAATGTTGGTGATGTTCCATTCTTTTGGAAGAAAACCATGCTCTAAAAAGTGCTGCACTCCTTTGACCACTTCACTGCGAATAATAGTCTAGTAATGCTTGTAGAACATGGCAAAAAAGCCGTCAAGTCTAGGTGTTTTATTATAACTCATGCTAAAAAAAGTGGACTGGATCTCTTCTTTATCTGGAGTTGCACAAAGTGAAGCATTATCATCCTCTGTGATGCAAGGAGGAAACTGATTATTCAGATTTTCCAGAAAGTTAGGGCTAAATATGGCAAAAATATGAGAGAAGTGATTCACAAAAGCTTGGCCAATATCTTCCTTTCTAGAGGTTCGATTTCTATTTCCCAATTTTAGAAATTCTATGGTCTTGTGTCTCTTCCTAATGATGGTTGAAAGATGGAAGAAGCGTGCGCTTTTATCACCATGCTTAACCTATTGCACACGTGACTTTTGTTGCCAAACAATTTCCTCTCTAAGAAGCCACTCATCCATTTACATTCTAATATTGTGCTCAGCAACAACATTCTCATGTGAAGGTTCTTTTTGTTGTAACAAATCAATTTGTTGCTTAATGTCTTTGATTTTGGTTTGGACCTTTCCAAATTGATTCTTGTTCTACACTTTGAAGGCACCTCTTGTTTTTTTTTCAATTTATGATTTATGGAGAATACATATAAGCCTTGAGTGGTTTCTCGCCAGGCATTTTCAACAACAAGATTACTGCGATTATCCTGAGTCCATATAGCTTCAAATTTAAAAGGTCTTGGCAAAAAAATTGTTTTTCCTTAAGCATAGTTGGGTTATGATCTGATGAGATGGCTGGTAGGTGAGTGACAATAGCCCTTGGAAAGATGAGACACCAATTAGAACTAGCTAAGGCTCTATCTAAACGGACTTTAGTATTTACGCTGTTTTCTCTTCCATTGGACCTGTGTAAGGATTGCCATTGAACATAAGATTAACAGCCCTAATTGCATTAATCACTCTACTCATATCCGTTAAGGAAGGACTAGCTTTAGCATTACTCCGCTTATCAAAAGGCATCATATAGTTATTAAAATCACCAAAAAAGAGTGGGATTAGAAATAGATTTGTCCAGTAAGTAGATAGTCCCATAAAGCTTGCTTTTGATTAGAGTAAGGTGGACCATAAATAGCTAGAAAATTCTAAATCACATCAGGAGGAAAAGAATGAATAGTAAGATGAATTAAGTTCTTTGAGGAAAAACAAAAGTAGTGGCAATAGATGAATTCCAAGCAATGCAGAGACCTCCTGCAGTGTTAGAGGGGTCAACTGAAACAATTTGTGTAAAGCCAAGTTTATTAAGTATGTTGGAATATCGATTTTCAGGAATTTTTGTTTTTGAAAGAAAGTTGAGATCGGGATGAATTTCACATACCATATTGCGAAGATGTTGAATTGTCGAGGCATGGCCTAAACCTCGAAAATTCAATGATGGTATGATCATGGTGACAATGGAGATAGTTGAAAGCCTGCCTCCTGGGCCTTTTTAGAGATAGTTGGTGACAGTGTTTGAGGATTGGAAGAAGGATATGGAGTTTGTTGTTAAGGTTGGAGGTTTTTCTGGGATCGAGCTAGAGACTTTAAATTTATTTTTTTCCTCCTTGTATTTGAATCTGGTTGTAATGTATCAAATGAGAAGGTGAGCAGCAATTGTCCTTGTGATAGAAGTTTAGGAACAGAGGTAGAACGATCATTATCATTGGTAGTTTTGGTATATTTTGTGGGCCTAGTGAGGAGCGAGTATCGTTCTTTTCTTTTAGGCCAATGTGGAGAAGGAGTTAATGAAGTTTGGATTTTTATGGGTTGCAGTTAGGCTTATAAGAATTGAGTTGGGTCAAGTTCTATATATGAGTCAGTAATTTCTTGTATATGGGTAATTGTTGATGAAGGGTTAAGAGACATATTAATTGGCTGGTCGGCTAAATTAAGTTGATTTGGTTGGGATTGGACCAGTTCAAGAATTGAGGTAGAGCTTCCTTGCATAATTGAGGCTAATGAATTTGAATGGTGGGCATTAAATGGTTGAATAGGGTTAACAGCTTTGTTTGTAGCAATTAATGAGGAGTGGGGTGAAGGAGAGGAGGTGTCATGTTTGGTTGAAATGTATCTTGGGGAGATGGAACATTGGCTATTCATACCTTTGCCTAAACGTTGAAAATGCACGTGAATTCCCTCCACTGTGTACTTCAACCTCTGTTTGGCTTAGTGATGGTGGACCTTGTTCGTTGATATCCAAAGGAGAATTTACAATAGTAAATAGCATGGAACCAAATGGGTTGCAGTCAGGACTATCTGCTTTAATCCAAGGGCCATTGAGTTGAAATTTATCACCTTTTGATGAAACAACTGAAGTAATTTCCTTTTCTTTACACCATCTAAACTCATGACCAAGCTTTCCACATTTGTAACAAACATCTGCCAGCCTTTCATAATTAAATTTGATCAAAAAATCTGAAAGGTTTGGACATTAATTCTCACTTTCACTCAGCAGTGAATACATATCAATTCTCACTTTAAGTCTACAGAATTTGTTGCCAGGTTTCTTTGGGTCAGTAGCCAAGTTAATCTCCAACAATGACCCCAATTCTTTTCCTATTTTATTTTTATTTTTAGGAAACATATAAATAGGAGGGATTTCATGGAGTTGAACCCAAAGAGGGAAGTGGAAATCAATCTCATGGAGGGTGAGAAGAGGGTTCCAATCCTTAAGCATAAGATGGGCATCATTTATGGACCAAATGGTTTTATCAAGAACCTGTTTTTTGTCTATTTCATGACTGAAGGTAAAAAGGAAAGTATTAGTGTCTATATCAGTTACCTTGACTAGTTGGGTTGTCTTCTAAGCTTTACCAATCACTGCTTTAACAATGTATTTTTTGAATTTCTTAAAGCTAATGAGCTTTCCAACAAGGTAGAGGGCAGCTATGTTTTGTCCATGGGTTAGGTCTGGAATGAGATCAAATGTTGTGAGGTTTGAGGTTTTGGTAATGAGGTCCTGTAACTTAGATGAGGGGTCCCTTATAGATGGCTAGTGGAGTGAGAAAAAGGGAGAAATAGACAAATAAAGAAAGGGAAAAGGAATATTGATGATGGGTAACAGAAGGAAAATAGGAAATAGATGATAGACAAGATGAAGCAAGAAGGGAGTGGAATATTTTGATAGAAGCTTTTGCTTATGGAGAAGTCACAAGAAGTGAGGGCTTCACGGATGAAGAGCTTCACAGAGGAAGAGAAAGTTGAGACATCACAAGGGAAGTAGAGAAGTATTTAGTATATACTTCAATCTATCTTTAAATTGTCTTTTTACTCAATATAAATGAGATTTATCTCTCTTTTCACATTCTTGTGTTTTAGAATAGTTCTTTTTGTTGTACACAATGGTGTTTTAACTGATGTGCACGACTTTTATTCTCATATTTTCATCTTGCATTAGTGGTGTCATAGTGAGGAATCGTTCCTTGGGAAAGGTTGTAGACACAAGAGAAGAGGATGACTTAACCCCATGAGATTCACAACTTTCTTGTCAACTTAGGTGGGAACAACTGAGTCAGAGATTATGCTCGCGACCAACCTATCAATTGACATGGTCTAGCAAATTGGAATGCTCTTAACTATAATGAAATTCTTATTCTTGATGAGAACTTCTCCAAAAAGGAATTCATCAATTGGCTAGTAGATCTTGAGTTTTATTTCAAGTATTGAAGATCAAAGAATGAAGCATACATATTCTAAACTCGAGTATAATGTTGCTATTTGGTGTAATTGTCATAATCTGATAGGGTTCGGACATGGTAAAATAAAAATTCGTTCTTGGTATAAAATGAAAAAATAAAATATATATTATTTTGAGATATTGTTCTTATGATTATATTGAGATTTCATTTCATGTGGAGAGTGGTTTTAGATTTGATAAACTGGAAGAAAATTGTAACACTTAGTTGACAACCTTCTATCTCTATCCACAATATAATGATGTCAAATTTGTGAGGAATTCTCAAGATACTCATGCATAAGAAATATAAAGAGACTTGGAACATGAATATAGTCCGATTCGTGAAGATATTGTCACCAAAGAGCCAACTAATGAAGAATTTGATAGAGGATGAAATGAAGTTCACTGATACAAATAGTCTTACAAAGGAAGATAATTTTGAAGACTTCCCAGTTGAGCCAATGAAATAGGGAACGCAAGATCTATATTCTACAGTAATTGAAATGGTGACTTTATTGCCACAAATAAAAACTTGAGTGCAACGTCCTATTAATAATAGAAAAATAACAAATGACTATATTATCTCTTGAAAATGAAAAATAAATTATATTTCTACGAACTACACATTTAATTTCCTCCATTATTACACGTATGTTCCATCTCTTCTGCTAAAGTCAAATACTCCATAGGTCCCAAAATTATTGTCCTCTTTGAAACACCACAAGTTTTTAGACAATCTCATTAGTTGCATTAATCAGAATGCAATATGTCTATATTACCCTTAATTTTTAAGTATTCTTGGAATACAGACTACAAATATAAATATGGGGCAAATATCTAAATCCTCAATGGTTTAATAGAAAGGAGAACAATTATTTTGGACGGACCAGGTACATGTAATTGCCTAATTAATAATATTACACCTCCTTTCTCCTTTCTCCGTCTCTTCTCTCGTCTCTCCCTATCTTACCTGCAACTACTTCCATTTTAAGATTTATTTTCCTCATGTCTGTGTTCTTCTTTCATCATGGACATATGATTATTTGGATAAACTATGAGCCTCCATTTACAATTTAATTAGTCCTAATATCTAATTCAAAATTGTAAAAATCAAATAATATCAACAATTTACATATCAACTAATTAATGAATTTAAAAGAAAATAAAGGGAGCTCTGTCGATGCCTTAACCTATCCACTAGTTTGTGGATGGTATGGTGTAGAGACTTTGTGTGTAATATTGTATTTCCTCAACAAAGCTTTAAATGATCGATTGCAAAAATGACTTCCTCCATCCCTGATTATTGCTCTTGGCATTCCAAATCTTACAAAGATGTTAGTCTTTGCAAAATCTACAACCATTTTCAATTCATTAGTATGGGTAGCTTGAGCTTCCACCCATGTTGACAGATAATAAACAGCAAGAGTATGTAAAAAATACCATATGAAGTAGGAAAAGGTCCTATGAAATCAATTCCCCAAACATCAAAGATTTCAACAATGAGTATAGGTGTTTGAGGCATTTGAATTTCGTGCACCCAAGTTACATGTTCTTTGACAATGATTGCATGATTTGCAAAAGTGGAATGCATATAGGCTAGTAAAATCCACTCTCAAGTACCTTGAGAGCTATTCTTTTAGCTCTAAAATGTTCCCCACATGCATAAGAGTGACAAAAAGTTAAGATAGATGAAAATTCATAATTAGGTACACTACTTTTATCACTTAATCAGTGTAATACTTCCACAAATATAGATCATCCCACACATACTGCCTTCTAGTCTTCTTTAGTTTGTCTTTTTGAGCCCAGGACAAATCATCTGGTATTTTCTTAATGACCAGGTAATTCACAATGTTAGTATACTAAGGAACTAAATTATACAAAGAAAGTAGTTGCTCATCTAGACAGTCTTCATGCAAAGGTAAAACATCCTTATCTTGAACAAGGCAACTTAGGTGGTTGGCAACTACATTATCACTTCCAGTTTTGTCTTTTATTACCATATCAAATTCTTGTAAGAGAAGTATCAATCTTATAAGTCCCAACTTAGCTTCCTTCTTAGTGAGTAAATAACTAAGAGTTGTATGATTAGAAAACGCGGTTACTTTAGTACCAATGAAATAAGAACAAAACTTGTCTAAAGCAAAAATAACTGCTAATAGCTTTTTTTCAACTGTAGAATAGTTAAGTTGAGCATCATTCAAGGTCCTTTATGCATAGTGGATGACATATGGAAGCTTGCCAATTCTCTGCTAAAAATAGTTCCCATAACATAGTTTTTTGCATCATACATTAGCTCTAATAGAAGGCTCCAATCGGGTGGTTGAATAATGGGAGTTGTGGTCAAGAGCTCATTAAGCTTTTCAAAAGCTTCCTTACATTCTTCATTGAAATCGAATGTCACTTTCCTTTTGTAAAAATTTGCATAAGTGTAGTGCAATCTTTGAAAAGTCCTTGATGAATCTTCGATAAAAATCTGCATGTCTAAGAAAAGGGTGGTAAGGAATGTACAAGGTTTATCTTAGATTTATCAACTTCCACCTTTAGCTGATATGATATGTCCTAGGACTATCCCATGATCAACTATAAAGTGACATTTCCCAATTAAGGACTAGATTAGTTTCCTATGCAATGTTTAAGAACAAGTATAATGTTATCTAAACTTTTATAAAAAAAAGATACCATAGACACTGAAATCATATATAAAAACTTCTACGATATTCTCAACATAATTAGAAAATATACTAACCATACACCGTTGAAAAGTAGTAGGTGCATTGCAAAAGCCAAATGACATGTGTCGGTATGCAAATGTTCTAAAAGGGCAAGTGAATATGGTAATCTCTTAGTCCTCTGATGTGATTGCAATTTAATTATAAATTGAATAGTCATCAAGAAGAAAATAATGAGAATGACCATCTAACCTTTCTAACATTTGATCAGTAAATGACAAAGGAAAGTGATATTTTCTAGTAGTGGAGTTAAGCTTTCGATAATCATTGCAAACCTACCACTCGGTTTGGACACGAGTTGGTAGTAGCTCATTCTATATATTCTTGACCACAGTAATGCTAGATTTTTTTATTTTTTTTTTGGAATAACTTAAACTGGGCTCACCCACTTGTTGTTCGAAATAGGGTAGATCACCCCAACATCTAGTAATTTCAGGATCTCCTTTTTCACAACCTCTATCATAGGAGGGTTTAATTAGCGTTACGCTTCCCTTGTTGGTTTAGTTCCATCCTCAAGCAAAATTCTTTGCATGCATATGGATGGACTAATCCCTTTTATGTCAGCTATTGTTGAACCTATAGCTGTTTTATGATCTATTAGCACACGAGCTAGTTTCTCCTCTTGCAATGGTGTGAGGTTTTGTGTAATGATTACAAGCAATATGTTATCCTTACCTAGATACACATATTTAAGGTGCTCGAGAAGAGATTTAAGCTCCAAGCTAAGGGCCTGTAACACAGAAGATAAGAGTCTTTAATAATGGCACTGCATGCACAATCCACTCTAATTTGATACTTAAAAATTGATGAATCAAGCGATATGGCATCCGCTAGTCTTGGTGCCGCATCATTGAACTCTTTGTTTAATTGTTGAAATTCTCAGGAGTTTGGCACAATGGCCTCAGTTGATAGACCATCGTAGCATATTTCTCTATGGCTTTTAGCTTTATTCCTACTTCTTGAGGTGATGCGGCACTCAAGTGAGCCATGTTGTGGCCCAAGTTTCCAAGTTTCCTTCTTTGTTTTGGACTAGGACACTGTCCAAAATACTTTAAAACAAATTAAATAACTATTCTAACAAAAACTACTCATAATTGAATTAAAACATTCCTAACTCATAAATAAACATGACTAGACTCAAAACACCTATTTTAATTGAAATCTAATTCTAAACTCAAGGATTTAACACAAATTAGGACTCAAAAGTGTAATAAAATAACTCTTATTTTACAGAGTTATCAGTCAATAACAAAATAAATATTTGAAACATATGTTGTTATAATGTTCATCTTACAAATACCATGTAATCATGATATCTGGTCTATTCTCCACAACATTTGTTGACTCATGTGATCTGTTATGCCCCCATGAGCACCTTTACTTTATAGTCAAGGCCTCAGGTGTACTAGTATCATATACAAAAATATATATTAATTATTTATACTAAAATAAGATAAAATATATATTAGGCAATATGTATAAGTGAAGAATATGTTCATGAAAGTAATGAAATAGCATTATTTACCCATCCTAGAAGAAGGGGTTGTTTCATCTCTAGGAATTGGTATCGCCAGAATAGACGAGGTAGGAGTAGTAGTGACTAGTAATGAATGGTGCAAGAACAGCACTATAGGCCATAAGAGAGGTAGGTTGAGTAGCTAATGGAGTCCCATCATCGCTGGACGAGATTCGATAATCTACATAATAAAATATTCAATCATTATTATATTTATTCTAACTTACAAAAGTAACATTATATAAAGGTTGTATATACAAGACAGATTACCCTTATTGCTCGAACCTCGACTGCTATGTCACACCTCCCATGGAGGTATGACTGGCCAGCAGATTGGATAACTAAACCTCCATAACTCTGACTTCAAAACAAAGTAACAACCATGACTATTGACCCAACTAAAGAATAAAACTAACTTTTATAAAATAGAAGTTCACTGTAAAAGTTTGTTTTCTGAAACAAATAACAACTTATTGAAAATTTATATAACATGCCTCAGAATACAACATATGTGTTCCTAATTTCACACAACGACACGAGGACAAATATC
Organism: Quillaja saponaria; assembly: GCA_029379385.1. Lineage (NCBI taxonomy): Eukaryota > Viridiplantae > Streptophyta > Magnoliopsida > Fabales > Quillajaceae > Quillaja > Quillaja saponaria. Next base: position 20,298,684 of record CM055608.1, on the reverse strand, counting down.
TAAACTATTACATCATACAAAATTAAACATTCTACCATTCTAGTGTGATTGCAACTTTCATTCTTAACTTCAAGTTTGAGATCCTGGGAAATACCTTGCCATACTCTATCGGCAGGTCACAAACTCGGCGATGCCATATATTGGACTCCTAAAAAAAAATATTATCCATGAAAGGGATGTGTCCTATGGACTCCTTGAATAAAAAATCATACTCACAGGGTACTAGCATCACTCAATACAAATATATATAAAATAGCATCGTGATTTAATTAGAAATACACGTACACCTTTGTAAACATCACAAATTCACAACTTATATAATTCATAGAATCACAAATAAATCAGAGTAATCACATCACACAAAGCAACCAAAGGACTAATGAGTAACTCAGCCTCGCACAACAGTATAACCCCCTGCCGAGCATTTACTCGCCCGCACAACAAATTAATCTTCGTAAATAATCCATCCCACCAGGGCTGAGCACTCACTTTAAAAAAAATATTTATCAGAATCAAAATTTCTCATGATTTTAAATCAGAATACCCTAGGTGCACCTGGATTTTAAATTTCGGAATAAAATTCATTGCTCAGAAAAATCTCATTTTGTTGGCCCTTATCAACCACAAACAATTTCAAACAAGCATGATTCATTTAACTTACTAAAACAATGTACTTGCACTTTTATTTTTTTTAAATACACATGTAATTACACATAATAATCTAGCTCCAAGAGCAACAATTAACCACTCACCTTCAATTGATTCTATTCGTCACTTACACTTACGTTCACGTATCTCTTTCGGTCCATGTTAGGATTCGTAACTGAAATTTATATTTCCAAATAATACTTAGTTTCTAAATGTTATTGTTATAACCCTTTTAATTACTAAGCTTATATGTCAACTTATATAGGTTTATTTATGAAAGTTTTCTATTAAGCTATTACATGTCAAGTAGTATGAATTATACTTTATGTGATAAGGTTAATAATTAAGAGACATTTTAAATGCCTTGATAATGCATAGGGTAGAAGAAACCATTAGAAAAGATAGAAAGCACTTAGTAAGTTAGAGATGTTAAAATTGTCCAAACTAAACTTGGGGTTTGGACCAGTATCCACTTTAATTGTCATATCTTTCTCTAGGAAATTTCAAATCCAGTTTTGTAAAATTTATAAAACACTAAACACATGTAGCTTTATGATGGTCTATCATTTGTAATTTTTAGATTTGTATATCAATACAGTTTATTCTTTGAAGTTGCATCAAATTTTGCAAAATGTAGGATTTTGACAGTTCTGACCTAACTTTAGTTAATTGAACATAAGTTTCTCTAGAAAAAACGAAATCCAATTCTATTTTTGGGTTTGTTAATAGAAAAGTATATCTATCTTTATTCTTTAGAAATTTTTCCTAAAATTATTCTTGAACTCTTAATTTAATTCTGCTTCCAAGACACTCAAAATACCGAATTTCGGTTATTCACGAAATCTGCCCTGTCTTTCATTCTTATAAACTACTTAAATCCATATCCATTCCTTTCATGATTCATTAATCCTACATAATTACACCAAACATGTTTCTTGAGAGTTACGTCCTCTTAACCCTTTATCTAAATGACTTAAAAATAAAGTTAATTAGTTCAATATCAAGTGTCCTAATTAGCTATTTAACAATTGAAACTTACATATGTATTAACTTAACACCCTATTTGGAAATAATTCATTTTTCAAACTTTTTACCGATTATCTTAAAAGTACATTTAAATTCCTTGAACATATAATTGTATATGTTGATTTTTACACCAAGAGATGGTACATCATTCACTCATTTTTATTTTGTTCATGTTAAAACCATGGAATTCAAATTAAATTCATTATTTAAATTTAATTAAAAACTTAGACTATTCACTACCACTATTTGCATAATTTTATTCCAACTCTTCCCTTTTATTTGCATTGTTTCCACCGTAGTAATTATTCACGTTACATTTCTAATTAGACTTAAAAGAATTGCAACTAACTTATTATAAATAAACTAACAACAATTCAATTAATATAACTAACTTAACTAAATCAAGATTTTAATTCAATAAAACTCCAACATTTAACTCCTATTCCCCACTCTCTCCAACACCTCTTTCATGGTTGCAAGACACACAGAAAACAGGGCATATAGCAGCCCTTACTGCAGCACCCTCTCATCACAACTTCCACCATCCATGCCTCCTACCTTGGCTCTAAAGGAGAAAGAAAAAGATGCTAGGGTGACTCAACTCATTGGTAAGGGGCTGGAATTTAAAATTCCTGCAATTCAAGTTGCTGCTTCACGCATGGCTATCCCAATTTCCAGCCCTAAACAAAATGTTTCCTTCCTAAGTAACCTTCTTAACCAAGTACTAAAACAGGGCAACAACCTTCCCTTTTGATTGCAGCAATTTTTGATGATTCTTTGGACTTTAAGAGAAAGAAAAAAGATGTTAGGCTAGTTGAATTTACAAAGAAAGACCAACAACCAGTGACCCATGGATCACCAAGCTGTTGACCCCTAAAACAGAGCAAAAACCATTCGGTAGCTTGGTGATAATAAATTAAAACTCATATCCTTTTTCACTTGTAAGATACCAACACAAGACTAAGAAAAGAGAAAGAAATTACCTCAACCCACAAAAGATACTTCACTGCAACCAAAGGAATTACTTTAGCCTAACAAAGCTGTCTTGGACATCAGCTAAATTAAAAGAAACTTGAAACCAAAGCAAATTTTCTCACAACAATACTAGCCACACCAATCAAGAGATGCATGGCCAATTTCCTTGACTTCAAGAAGCTTGTGGTGGATGAGAAAAACAGAAGAAGGACCAAAATGGAATAAACTATTCGGTGGAAAGAAATAGCTGAATGAAGTCGGTGGGCTAAGTTAGAAACAAGGAGGAAGGAGACAATTGAACCAACGCCCAAGTCAAAGTCCAAAAGGATAATTAGTGGTGGATATTAAACTTATATATATATATATATAATGGTTTTCTAATTTGTTTACCTCCACATCCTTATTTTACTTTTCATTAATTTTTTTTTCTTCACTTTAATTTTTTTCAATCCCACATCACCAATAAAGTTGTAGGGCTAAATTCTTTCAATATATGTATATATATTTATATATACAATTATTTAGTTATTGAATTACATACAATCCTTTTTAAAATATACGTATAAAATATTGGGTTATAATAGTAAATTTTACTTTGTGTAACATTTTATTCACCAATCAACCATTAGTCATGTATAATCGTTCTGACATATACATTAATGTATCGGGTTATTAGATGCTAGGTGTATGTCTAACAGGCATACCATATAGAAGTGAAAAATTTAATGAACAATGTGAAATTAAAATATACATGCAGATCAAATAATTTAAAATATATTTTTCATATATACTTGCAAAGCCAAACATTTACAAATTAAAATATACTTACAATGTACAACAAATTTTAAACTTCGTCTTCATTCTCCTTTTCTTGAGTCTCATTGTCTTCACCTTCTTCTTCATCTCAAAATCTTCCAAGCTGATTCCATCTCTTCATCATTATCATCCTCATCATCTTCACCATCTTCTTCATCTTCATTTTTATCTTATTCATCTTCATACTCTTTTTGAAGGATTTAACTTAGGTGGTTGAACTTCCTCAAGGATGTTGTCAACATGAAGTGAACTTGACCCACCTACAACATCGTTTCCAATTACAAGATTAAGGAAAGGTGTCGCCTTATCTTGAAATATGTCTAACATCGTAAGAACTTTGATAATCACATTATCTTCATTTAAATCTATATTAATTGATCCCTTATCAATCAAGTCTTTCTCGTTTCTTAGAATGATACTTAACATAAAAGACTTGTGTACTTGGTATGACAATATAAACGAATCTAATGCATTTAATTTAAATTTATGAATGATTTTTATCAAACCAAGTTATAGGTCCACTTTCAATGCCTATAATAGAAACATTGAATAGTTAAATTCAAAATTCAAATGATTATTCATTTATTGTAATTTGAAATGATATGTTACTAATTTACTGTTATAACCCTCATAACTCGATGACGAAAATTTGAGTTTTAAGACACAATGCCTAAATTTATGTTATAAATGAACAAATTAAATAAATAACGGTATAGTTAAGCATGCTATAATTCGATACCTTAGTATACGTTTTTAAAATGATGTATATTTGTTGTCGTAATGTAAATAATAATGTGACAAAATAAATTCAAGTGAGTGAGTAATTAATGTATAGGTATAAATATATCAAGATTTAATCTCTACCACAAATAAATTAAATAAGTAAATAATACAATCAACACATGCGTATATATATATATATATATATATATACCTAGAATTAATATTCACCACAATTTATACATTGACTTGGCCCAAGGCTTTTTTCTTTATTATTATTTCTTTTAAAAGTTTTGTTTTATGTAAATTTGTTAGGTGTGAAACATAGTGTAGCAAAGAAAAATTTAGTTGAATAAGTAAATATATAGGTATATGAGTATAATTGAGAAATTGTTTATATCATGAACTTAAACTTTGATGAGAATAAAACAAATTAGAAAGCAATGATAATATATATATATATATATTGTATAATTAGAATAAAATTTATATCATAAATTTAATCAAGGGGTACTTTGACCTTATCAATTGCTATCACTATGTTTTTTTTTTTTTTAAATCTGAGTGCTCAGCCCCAATGGGATGGATTATGTACGGAGATTAACCTATTGTGCTAGAGCGTAAATGCCTGGTCGGGGGTGCTACTATTGTGCGAGTCTGAGTTACTTGTTGGCTCTTTGTTTGCTTTGTAAGCTAAAATTGCTCTGATTACTTTCTGATTCTATGAATTATGTAAGTTGTGAATTTTTGATGAATACCAATTGTACGTGTAATTTTGAATGAAGACATGAATATTATCACATGACTTTAATTGATTATATATATTATATACTTGTGTTGAGTGATGCTAGTACCCTTTGGGTACGTTTTTTCACTCATTGACTCCTTAAAACTAATCCCTCTTTTGTAGACATTTTTTTTATAACAAGATTTTAAAATATGTTAATCACTTATATGTTGCTTGCCAAGAGTTTGGCAGTAAGGGAGATTTTGGAATCTCATACTTGAAGTCAAGAATGAAAGTTTGCAGTCATATTAAAACTGTGGGGTATCTAATTTTGTATGATGTAATAGTCTAGTATTTGTTTTGTTTATGATGTGGATAGAGCAAAGCTCTTTGTTGTCTTTGGGTTGTTGTTGTGTAAGAACATGAGTTTATAGGTTTGTATTTTAAGGCATGTTCTATATTGCAGAGAATCTCAGTCAAAATTTTTAATAAGTTATGATTTGTTTTAGTCAACAAATTTTTATTTTTAATTTTTGTTTGATAAATTCTTAGTTTTTATTTATTAGTTAGTCAAGAGTCATAATTGTCTCTTTGTTTTGAAGTCAGGGTTACGGAGGGTTGGTTCCTATTCCTTCGGCCAGTCATACATCTGTGTGGGGGTATGACAAGTTGGTATCAGAGCTTGGGTTTAGTGGTTTGTGATTGCAAATATGGGACGTGTTGCTTTGTTTGTGTACTTTACCTGGGGCGTATGTGGACTTAGTGATATGTTCTAATTCATCCTGAAACTTTAAGTTTTGATTTTCTAATGTACTACCCTTACCCTTATATGACACATAAGCATGGAATTCGTTTATGTTTGTTTAGACATGATAACAAGTAGTGATTATGTTGTGAGTTATGTGAGATATTAAAATATTAGTTTCGATCAGGAGTTAATCAAATTTTAGACGTCTTTGATAGGAAACTAATTAAGTTGTAATGAATTATGAGTAATTTAGTTGAAATTTTAAATTTAGCAATAGTAACCTCCGTAAGAGGCAAACCCTTTAGTTTAGTTTAACTAAATAGACAGCTGTTTGTAAAACTATTATACTTAAGGTTTAAATAGGAATAACACGGAGCAAAGAAAATAAAAGATCTACTTTATATAGTCTATATGAATTATTGAAGAAACCAATTTCGAACCTATTTATTTTTTTACGAAATGGATAGTGAAAACATACATACATGTGTTGTGCAACTATTTCCTCCCAAATCTTTGTCTCAAGAGGTATGAAAAGCTTCTTTTTCAACTTCAGGTTTGTAGACTAATTCCAATATTAAATATTGAATTTTGGAATTAATACACTTATTGATTAAAAGAAAAGAATGATTCGTTCTGATTATGTAATGATTAACAGCAACTGAGTTCCTCTTTTTCCTGAATATTATTAGTTTATTTGACTGGTCATAAAGACTCGGACTCTTCTTACACTCAGAATATCATTAAGTTTAGATTAAGAAGGAGTAATGTTCCAAAAACTGTTTTTCGTAACCAATGAAGTATAACAAGATTTTAGTCACCCCTTTTGAATTCATTAATGTTTCTTTAACTTTCATAAATTGTGAGAGTAAGAAGTAAGGAGTAATATTTGTGTTTTTGCAAACATTTATAGGGAAAAAAAAAGTTGAGTTTGAAATAGAGTGAAATTTTTAATTAATAAGATTAATGAGTATCAATATGTATATTGAGTGGTGATGATACATAATATGAGTATAAAAGACATTAAGACAATAAATATTGTGCATTAGAGTAAATAAGATTTAATATATATGTATAATCAGAACAGATATCGATCGCAAACTTGACTAGTTGTTATCATCTGATATTAAACTATGGAATTAGAATAATACGATATAAGTCTCGATTAAAATAAATAAGGACAAATATAGATAAAATAAATGAATGTTATACCTATTTGGATATAAAATGTATACATACATGTAATTTAGAGTTGACTTAGATCTTATTTTTGTTTCAAATAATTTTAGTGATAAATGAAGTGACGTCCTTCTAATAGAATAACATAATTTTGATGATATATTTGGTATTATTTTTACTTTTCTTAATTAAAGAGATAATTGAAAAATAAAACAACAAATAATAAACCTGGTAGAGATGAGTAAAATTTAATTCAACATTTCTTTCAATTGGTTTTATCATTGAATAACTTACATTGCTAATATCAATTTTAAAAAGAAACGGTATATAACGCTAGTCCGTGAAATACCAATTATTGTATGAACCAATATAGGTTTATTTATAGTCAATGGGGTTTCCTAAAAAGATTTACTAGAATCATTAAGTTATTTAAAATGCTAAAAACGATCAATTGTTAATAGAATCCATTGTTGGCTTTCTGTAAATTACCCATTTAGGCGATGAGTTTTAAATACATTGTAAGTTAAATCTGTACTGATAGATAACCAATCTATAATAAATAAGGAATGTACAGTAATGTTATAAATAAACTAGTATCACACACCAGTAATGGTAGTAGTAAAAGTTTTAAACTATGAAAGTTATATGTCACGTATAGCAATATTACATAGACGACTCCATTGTAATAGATAAAATAATTTTTGGATATTTTATATCTTTTAATCAACTAATTTAATCTTTAGAATATGTATATATTATTAGTACTCTGTTTGATGGAGAGGTAATATGGTAGTTTTTATACACTTTATTTACATATTTGAATTTTTATGTATATATATAAAAGATATTTATACATCCTTCAGAGGATGTAATTATCCAATTTAGTTCATCAATTTGAATTTTAAATAAGGAATATGATATGATCCTAAATGTGGATTAGGGTTTAGGTGTTTAATTATCAGAGTGGCACAGCAGAAGCATGGTGAAGTGTTGTGATAAAAATATTGATTTTAGTGTTTCTAAGAGGTTGATTTCGTTTTCAAGAAAATCGGATTAAAACTTTTTGAAATTTAATTTTGGCTATTTAAGTTAAATAGTTAATTTAATCAGATTGATTTAATTTATGTTAGTGTACATCCATATTGGCAAAGTTTCATGTGTTATGAATCTATGAAGTAAAATTGGATAAGAATCTAATTTATAAGAAATAATCAATGGTGAGTATATATAGACAAGTCCGTAACCTTTGATTTATCCATTGGTGAAAACCAAGAAACAAGAAACTACATGGGAAACCGAAGTTGCAATGAAACGATTTACCCATATTCTTTTGGTTAAAATTCGGGACAAATTTCTTTTAAGGGGGGAAGATTGTGTTATAATCCTCATAGCTCGATAACGAAAAATCGAGTTTTAAGACAAAATGCCTAAATTTACATTATAAAATGAACAAATTAAGTAAATAACAGTATAGTTAAGCATGTTATTATTCGATTCCTTAGTAAATGTTTTTAAAATGATGTATATTTGTTGTCATAAAGTAAATAATACTATGACCAGATAAATTCAAGTGAGTGAGTAATTAATGTATAGATATAAATGTATCAAGATTTAATATCTACCACAAATAAATTAAATAAGTAAATAATACAATCAACAAATGCATATATACATAGAATTAATATTCACCGCAATTTATACATTGACTTAGACCAAGACTTTGTTTTTCTTTATTATTATTATTATTTTTTGAAAGTTTTGTCTTATGTAAATTTGTTAGGTGTGAAACATAGTGTAGTAAAGAAAAATTAAGTTGAATAAGTACATACATAGGTATATAAGTATAATTGAAAAATTGTTTATATCACGAACTTAAACTTTGATTAATAAAATATTTATGAGAATAAAACAAATTAGAAAGCAATGATAATATATATAAATATATATATTGTATAATTAGAATAAAATTTACACCACAAATTTAATCAAGGGGTACTTTGATCTTATCAATTTCTATCACTTTGTTTTTATTTATTCTATTTTTATGTTCACCTTACATTTGGGTCGGTGCATTCTTTCTTTCTCGAGTCTTCTTCCCTTGCCCCTCTCTATTTTCTTCTTTACCGAGTGAGCGTTTCCCTTTGGCTGGTAGTGAGTGTACTACTTTTCTTTGCTTGTCTAGTTGATCCTTCATGCCCAAGACACTTTAGTGTGAGAGTGTGAACTAAAATTCGAATTGGAAGGCAGCAGCAAGAGGTGAAGGAATGGTAAGTGCAGTTGCCTTGTTTTGGAGTAATCTTTTCTTTTCTTTGTTTTGTTTTCATCTTGTTTAATGGAGTTATACCTCTAGCTAGTTAAGTACCAATTGTAACACTAGTAATTGGGCACAACCCTGTTTAGAGCAAGTATCAGCTAAGGGAATTCACTCTTTTTTCTTATTTGGGGTTGGCTTGTTTTGAGGTAATAATAAAGATGTTGGAGCCAAGATGATGGCTTTGAACAGCTATGGCAGTGAGTGGTAAGAACAGTAGCACCATGCCCTGTCCTTAGCCTTCGTGGAGGAATATTTGGGAGTAGTAATTACTTGTTTAGTTTAGCCGAGACAAAGAATAAGAGGAATTATGATTAACTAAGGAGTTGTCTAATTAATGGTGGAAAGAGCAATCTAAACTACCATCAACTGTTTTCTTGTTGTATTGATGTTAGTTTTAATTTTTCTTTTTAGGTTGAAACTTTGATGTAAGATTATAATTAGTTATAAATGGGAGTTAAGAATGTAAGAAACTTACAAAGAGGAATAAGTGAATTAGAAAGATAAGTTGGAAATTTATTATGTTAATGAAGGATAAATATAATTCAAGTTTTTATGGAGTTTAGATAATTAATTTAAAATTTATTTAAGAGATTACAATAAAAGAGGAAGATATACAATTAGAGGCTATGTACAATTCATTCCATTACATGCAAGTGGATCATTTCAGCGTGGCCTACATGTATTTACCACGGAATGCCTCACAAATAGAAACATAGTAATAAGTAATCATTCTGCATTAATTATTGCTACTTATCTGTAGTTAGACATAATGAAAATCAGAACAACCATATTTATAAAGAATAAAAGAATTCATCCTTAGAAGAAGAATGAAAGCAATAAGAGTATAAGACTCCCTTTTCAATGATTTGCAGGGTCAAAGACAAAAGAAAATAAAAAGACACTTCACAATAAGCTAGTGCTAGACGCCTAGATCAGTGGACATCCCAATTTGTAGATATCTAGTTAACTGGTTCTACACCTGTTTCAAGCTCTTGTGGTGGCCACTTCTTATGCATGCTGCAAGTTCCACCAGAAATGGTAGACAAATAAAGTTTATTATCTACATGAGAACAAGTGTGCGACCAGTGGAGATTATCAACTTCAATAATTGAATTGTAAATAATAAGAATCAATCGGATGGTATTAATTTTAAGAATATATACTTATGAATTATGAATTAGGATAAATACACATATTAGATAGTTGGCAAGTGCTTAAAAGAAATTAAATGTTATTATATATAGAAGTTAATATATGTAGATTTTATTTATTAACTAGGTAACTAGAAAACATGAAGTTAGACTAAGTTAATATCAAAGAATTCGAATTAGTGAATAAGTTGAATTAATTGACTTTATTTTAAGAAATATGTTACGCATAATTACGTACGATTAAGAAATCATGGAATTAATTTTGAAATGATTATTATTAGTAATATATGAATTTATTATTTTCAGCTCCGGAGTGTATGAAGGATATACTGATACCTTCACAGTCTAGAAGGGATGATGAGCGAAACCCGAGAACTGGGTGAGTGGTTAACTGATACCTTTGGGGGCTAGATTATTAGGTGTAATTATATGTGTATATGCATAGATGTGATATATGAAAAATAAGCAAATGCGGTATTTTAGTGATTTATTTGAATTATGTTTATTTGATATTGGTTGTGTTTGATAAGGGTCAACAAAGTGAGATTTTTCTGAGAAATGATTTTCATCTCCGAAATTGAAATCCAAGTGCACTTAGGATATATTGATTTGAAATTCTGAGATAATCTAATTCTAATAAATGTTTTTAAAAGTTTGAGTGCTCAGTCCCAATGGGGTGGATTATGTATGGAGATTAACCTGTTATGCGGGCATGTAAATGCTCAATGAGGGGTGTTATTGTTGTGTGGGGTTGAGTTACTCGTTGGCCATTTGTTTGCTTTGTATGCTGTAATTGCTCTAATTACTTTGTGATTCTATGAATTATGTAAGTTGTGAATTTTTGACAAATACCAATGTGTACATATAATTTTGAATGAAGACATGAATATTATCACATGACGTTAATTGACTATATATGTTATATACTTGTGTAGAGTGATGCTAGTATTCTTTAGATATGTTTTTCCACTCACTGAGTCCTTAGAATACATTCCTCTTTTGTGGATATTTTTTTTATAACAAGATTTTAAAAGATGTTAACCATTGATATGGGGCTTGCCAAGAGTTTGGTAGCAAGGGAGATTTTGGAATCTCATATGATAGTTTGCAATCATATTAAAACTATAGGGTATCTAATTTTGTATGATGTAATAGTCTAATATTTGTCTTGTTTATGATGTAGACAGAGCGAAGCTCCTTGTTGTCTTTGGGTTGTTGTTGTGTAAGAACAAGAGTTTATAGGTTTGTATTTTAAGACATGTTCTATATTACAGAAAACCTTTGCTGAAATTTTTAATAAGTTGTGATTTGTTTTAGTCAACAAATTTTTATTGTTAACTTTTGTTTAATAAATACTTAGTTTTTATTTATTGGTTGGTCAAGAGTCATAGTTGTCTCTTTGTTTTGAAATCAAGGTTACGGAGGGTTAGTTCTTATTCCTCCGGCCAGTCATGCCTCCGTGTGGGGAGTGTGACGTTTACCAGTTCATGAAACTGGTTTAACTCTTTCTCCCAAAGTTTTTCATGTTGTTGATCACTTAAAATTGTCTGTACATAATAGTTAAAGAAATTAGTATATTGGGTTTAACATTAAATACATTATAGAAGCATTTAAAATAGTAACATAATTAGACCACAAATGGTATAATTTCCTCACAATTCATAAGGACATATATAATAGCTGCCTCATAATCTTTGGGCTCCATAATTTTATCACATAGCTCGCCCAACAGTGCAACCAGAAAAAGAAAAAATTAATAGACATTTATTCTCTTCTTCATCTCCTTCATCATCATTTCACTCTACTTGACATTTCTTGCAAAAAATAAAGATTTATTTGTAAAATGTTTGCCTTAACAACTGAACCCTCAACTTGTACTTTATTACAAACTTTTTTTCTTTAAACTGTGCATGCATCTCTCAAAAGGATACATCCACCGGTACTAAAGAAGCCCATAAACCATTACTTCATGAGCGCAATGAACCGGCAAATGTTCCATTGAGTCAAACCAACCCAGAACTAGAGACGTCTCAATTTTGCAAAGAATGATCGGAATATTGCCATCAAGTACTTCCAAATATTCTACACTTAGCTCGATAGCACAAATGTCCCTAAAAATATGTTGAGCTCTATAAACGGATCCCAAATTGATTTTGGAATCAAGTTATAAATGCAATAGGAAGTAACCTCTGCATAAACACATAATAATCATGACTACGTTGCAATCATTCAAGTTCACACATCGAGGTAAGATGGATGCATAACCATCCCAAATCTTATGTCACGCTTCACCACTCACATACTAACCTCTTATTTGTCCTATCAAAAGCATATGATTATTTGGGTTTGAACATTTTCCCATTCTACTTAACCAATTCCAATTCTTGATGATTACATAATGACTTGATATCTTATCTTGTATTTAGAGTATTCTTCATTTTACCTTAGATATCCATAATTGTATTGAACAAATGCATGATATCCAAGTTATGTCATATAAAGTTAGCATGCCAATATGGTAATTCCCAAAAGTTGCTTTTTTTCCTTAATAACAGTCAACCCCAGCTTTTCTCAGATTAAAAGAACTCACTCGACTCAGTACCTCCACACCATATAATATTGGAAAAGGGAGATCTCTATAGTGTTATTCCGGAAATTGTTGTGTTGTGTTGTGTTGTGTTAAATATGATGATCCAAGGGCAAGTTCTACTTGTGACAATTAAACCAATATGATTTTCCACCATTTTAGAGCCTAAATGGTTTCCTTTTCTCCACACATATGGAACATGCTGTTCTACCGTGAGTACTCTAACCACAAACCATGCCATAGGTCGGGAAATCATTAAATGTCCACTTTACAGAGGCCTTCATTATAAAGTTTCGTCTCAGTGTTTTGTCCTAAATGATTGCCCTCATCCCATTTGCTTCAACTCATCTATTAAGGGTCACAAATAAACATCCAAATTCTTTTGTTGGTGTTGTAGATCAGGAATAAGCAATGTTCAATACAAATATTGCTTTATCATGCACACTCTTGGTCGTATCTTATACGAAGTCAAAAACACTGGTCAACAAGAATATTGGGATCTAGAATTACCAAAAGGTGTGAACCCATGCATTGATAAACCTAATCTGACATTTCGAGCTTCATATTTTCAATCTAGAAATGTCTCATTAAGGTGCTTCGACACTTGACCATCTGAAAGGTGTATCACAACGTCTGAATTTTCACGTATACCCTTATTGTGCTGTCTCATATGACATGCAGTAGAGTCAAACAATATAGATTTTTTGAAGTCTCTATCTTATCCTCAGCTTCTACATAATACAACTTACACTGATTGTGGAAAATATCAACTTTATCGTATCCAAGTCCAAACTCTTTCATCATCTTCTTTGCCAAATGAAAATTAGGCGACAATTTAGTACCAGGCATAACTCTTCATCTTTGTTAGTAATTAAGTAAATTAGTAAACAAACCTATTATTCTTTGTCTTACAATTTAACATATGAGTTACAACCGACAATACTGTTTGATCCTGTGATAACCCATATTTTCAACAGTGTTAAACTAGTAGACTTCAAGTTTCAAGTAAATGTTTCAAACTGGCTAGAATAACTTTGTAAGCTCTAAAATAAATTTTTAAGAATATTTTAGAGTTAATAAAATTATTTTATTCAATTATACAAGCTTTCATTTTACACAATAACTAAATTATATTTTTTTTTACATGATTTAAATAGTACAAGGTTTTTAAAGTTAAACATTAATAATTTTGGGAGTTTACATTAAAAAGGGTAAGACATTGGGAACTCGTTTTCAAAATTTAACTTGGAAAAATCATGTTGGATCATATAATAGGATATAAGTCTCCCCTTATCTACTCATTTATTTTCATTTATTTTATTTTCTTTTTCTTTTTCTATTTTCCTTTCCCTTTTATTTCTTTCTTTTCCTCCTTACCCGTGTATCACTTCTCATTCTCTTCCTCTTCTTCTTCTTCTCCTCCATGGCAGCTATAAGGCACCTCATTTTCTACTGAAGATAATGTCTCTTTCCCCTTTCGAAACCCTTATATGCTCCTTCAATTTCAGCTCCAAAACAGGCCCCAAAATAGCTCCCAAAAGAGCCCCAAAATTGTACACAAATTTAGCTCAATTTCAGTCCCTTTTTTGGATGAATTCCATGGCTGTTCCAGCTCATTTTCCCCTCCATTTTAGAACTCTTTTTCCCCCTCCCAAACCCACCTAAACTCCCTCAAAGGTTACATTTTTTCCTCCTCCACCATAAATCACCTATAAAACAACATCTACAATAACTCAGTTTGCATAAAGAATTCAGTCTATTTTTGCTTTGTTTCCAGCCACTTTAGATGGTCATTCAAGCTCTAAATTGCAGCCAATTGAGGGCCATTTCTAGCCACTTAAAGCAGCCACTCTAGCTCTCCCATTTCAAGATACTTTGGAGCCATTTTCAGGCACCATTACTGCCCATTTTTCAACTTTAGTCCAGCTTGTTTTTGGAAGTGTTTCTAGCCACTTTTAGCTGAAATTTCAGCTCCTAATTGGCAATTAAAGTACCCAAAATCAGCAAGGTATATTAGTAGCCTATGGGTCCTTCTTATACTTTTGAATTTCCTTGCATTATGAAAACTAATTCCTTTACTTATGAACTTGGAATTTGCAAATGAAATTGTGTTCTCTTGACTCAAATTATGGATTGTTTGAATTGTTTTTTATTTCCCCAAATTAGAAATCCTAGCATAATCTTACTTATTGGAATTTCCATGAATTAAGTCTTGGCTATTTGTGTGGGGGTTTGGTTGTGAAAATTCAATTACATGAATGTCATTTTTGGTGTTGGATTGTTAGTTGTGAATTAAATGTGAAAATTGTGTAAATTCAAGTTTTCAGATTTTTGATTTTAAATTGTTATAAGTATTGAATGGATTTGTTGGGTTGATATGGGTAAATAGGTAATTATAAAACTTACTTTGAAATTGTCAAATTTGAAAAATTCTTGGAATTGTCTATTTTTGTTAGTTTGCAAAACTTTAACAATCTTGGTATTTGGCATATGTTTTAGCTATCATATATCTACTTTTTGTTTTGAGCTCACTACGTTTAATTTAGCATGTTAAGTTCGTTGGATTTGGACGGTTGCTTGTAGGGTAGAATGCGTTATTTGGGGTTAACTTTGAATTCGGATCTTGTAAGGAACTCATTATTCCTATTCTATTGGTTATGTCATTTTGTTCTTAAAACTCTTGTTGGGTCTTATTAATTATTTTGGAATCTTGTTTGAAATTGTTCTAGGCTCGTTAGAGACTCCCACATCTTCTATTGGGTGATTTTCAGTTCTCGACATTCATGGAAGCTTCGCTTGTACTGTGAGTGGATAGTGCCTAGTAGTAGTGCTTTCATTGTATTCACCACATGCATCATTAATATTCATAAACATGTTTACTTAAATTTGACTTATGCTATTTTAAGCTTTTCAAACTATTTTTTAAGTAAACAAATTCAAATGTATATTTTCACCATCAAATGTTTTAAAGATCCTTTTGAAATCACTTATGCTTACAAGGATATTGTTATTAGTTACTTTATATTCTTAAATTTAGTCTTTGGGGACAAGCACTTTAACATTTCATCTTCTCTTATTTGATAAGTGTCATTGGACATATGCTTTGAATAGATTTGAAATCTATATTGTCACTTGGAATGAAAGTTAATTTATGTTATTTTGACTATTGAAATACAATTGTATTTGACTTTTGATTTCATCCTCTCTTATTTGACAAGCATCATTGAACATATGCTTTGAATAAATTCGAAATCAATATTGCTACTTGGAAGGAAAGTTGATTTATGTTATTTTGACTATTAGCATACAATTGAATTGACTTTGGATTTGATAGACTTATTTAATTTGGAAAGTAAATATCGGAATGTTTGTTATTTGGATAATGATGTTGAAGATGCTTACATTGGCTTTCTTAGTTTTCATCTTGGCACTTCTTTGTTATTCAAATAAAATGTTTTCCTTTCGGATCGCTTTTATGGAATGGTACTGGTCAGAGCATCTTAAGCTAACGAGGTATAGTTAGCCTATGTGCACATAGTATTTTGGATTTGGAATCTAGTTAGGGAGGGATGCCCTAACCCCGTACACAAGCTAACATATGTGGTAATAATTTAACAACCTAGTTAGAGGGGGTTTGGTACTAGCACGTTGTAACCTAAGGGGTCAACAGTCTGTATGAATTGACAGATTTGATACCATAGTTAGTAGGGGCTTGGATCTAGCATGTCGCATCCTAAGGGTTTTATGGTTTGTATGAATTGACAGATTTAATACCTAGTAGCAAGGGTTTAGCGCTAGCACATTGTAACCTAAGGGTTCAACGTTGGACAGTTCTAACATTGTATAATTCCTAATTATAATTTTCATAAAATGATTAAGACAAATGATTAACTATGTTTCTTGAGATTTTAATTATACTTCTCTTACTAAATCATCATTGAAATTTTTAACCACTTTTCATTTGCTCGTAAAATGGTTGTGACAAACGGTTTATTGACTTTGATTTAAGATTTCAATTATAACTCTTTCACCAAATGGTTTTTGATAATAAGTTATTGCTTATGTTTCAAATTCATTATTGCATCTTTATATAAATTGATTATTGGTAAATTATTCGTGCGTTGGCTTGTTTCCTGCCTGCTACATTATATACTGTCTACTCACATAGTCTTTGTGACTCACCTTTGTTAGCTTATATTTTTGTTTCTAGATAAGCTGAGATCTTGGATTTCGAAACCTTGTATAGGGGAAAATGTCTACTTAAAGTTTCTCTTTTTAGTATGCCCAGCCTTTGTTTCAGCTTGGGTTTATCTTGTATTGAAACGTATTGTATTTGGGATAAATGTATTTGTATTTAGACTCCACTGCAACCATATTCTGGGATTTGTTTTTGTTTTGATTTGTGCTTTCGGTTATGGATGACCATTGTGGATTATGTTATTATTCTATCAAGTTTATAAACTTTTGAGGGTCCTATTTTTAGACGGACTATTGCAGTTTTATTTCATTTTGGGGAACCTTTGTAGGCTTGTTTGGGTCATAGTGGTTCTATGTTCACCCTGATTTATTAGTCGGTTATGGTCCTAGTTTGGGTTGTGACAAAATTGGTATCAAAGTCCTAGGTTTTATTTCTGGTTGTTAGTGGAGCATAGGATTCATATTTGTTCTTCAAGTCATCATTGCTATTCATGATCTCCTTGTTCGCTTCTTGCTATTCTGATAAATGAGTTACCAAGGTTTATTGGGTAGTTGGTAAATAGTTTGTTTTTCTTGACTTTGGTGCTTGAATGACGCAACAAGTATCGCCTTATGTGCATTGATGACTTATTCGATCAGCTTCAAGGAGCATAATGTTTCTCCAAGATTCACTTAAGGTCAAGTTACCATCAATTAAAGATTAAGCGAAAGGAAATTCCAAAGATTGCTTTCAGGACTCGCTATGGGCATTATGATTTCCAAGTAATGTCTTTTGGGCTCACAAATACGACTACAACATTTATGGACTTGATGAACAGTGTGTTCAAACCGTTCTTGGATAGGTTTATAATTATTTTCATCGATGACATCTTAGTTTATTTTTAGAGTGAGGAAGAGCTTAAGCAGCATCTTATATTGGTTTTGCAAACCCTACGAGAGCACTAGTTGTACACTAAATTCTCCAAATGTGAATTTTGGTTAGACAATGTGGGTTTCTTAGGTCACGTGTTGTCTAAAAATGGGATTCAGGTGATTCTAAAGAAGATTGAAGTAGTTGAGAGTTAGAAAGACTAACATCAGTTATCGAGATTTGCAGCTTTCTTGGTTTAGTAGGCTACTGCTTTGTTAAGGATTTCTCACGTATTATAACTCATTTGGCTATGGTGAATTAGAAAAATATGAAGTATCAGTGGGCTAACATTTATGAGGAGAGCTTTTAGAAGCTCAAGATCTGTTTGACCACAGCTTTAGTGTTGACTTTACCTTCGGTATTAGGTGATTATGTGGTGTAGTGTGAATCTTCTAGAATTGGGCTTGGCTGTGTATTGATGCAATATGGTAAGGTGATTGCATGTTCTTCTAGTTAGTTAAAACGACATAAGAAGAACTACCTGACACATGATTTGGAAATGGCAGCAGTTATCTTCTCTTTGAAGATTTGGCAGCATTACCTATATGGTGAGATGTGTGAGATATACACCGATCACAAGAGTTTGAAGTATATCTTCCAGTAGCAAGATCTGATCCTTCAGCAAAGGCAGTGGATGGAGTTATTAAAGGACTATGGTTGCACTATATTGTACCATTCCATAAAAGAAAATGTAGTTATAGACGCTCTTAGTAAGAAGCCTTCGAGTAGCTTGGCACACATAATAGTGACTAGAAGACAAGGTTTAGTTGAAGGTCAATAAGTCATAAGTGTTCTTGGCTTATATTCGTGTGAGGCCGATTCTTCTTGAGCGAATTAAGGAAGTGCAGAATAAGGATCCTCATTTTGGTTTCACTTCGGTAGAGAATTGTTCAGGGGCAGAGTAGTGAATTTGTCAATGGCATGGATGGTGTCTTCAATTCGATTCCTAAGTTTGTGTATCTGATGTGTGTGTTCTTCGTTAGGAGGTTCTTAATAAAGCACATCAGTCAGCTTATGCCATTCATCTAGGTTCCACTAAGATGTATCACAATTTGCGAGAAACTTATTGGTGGTATGGTTTGAAAAGAGATGTAGCGAATTTTGTATCTAAATGCCTTACATGTCAGCAGTTTAAGGTTGAGCACCAGCAACTAGTAAGGAAGTTGCAGTCTTTAAATGTTCCTAAATGGAAGCGGGAGCATATTAATTGATCTCATTCTCTTCGGAGGTGATTCCATGCTAGATATTCCTTCAGAACAACTTGGTGATTCTAGAGGAGTTGTAATTGTTTCATCATTATTCACAATTTCTTGTATTTGAGTAGGTGGTTATTGAATAGTTTTTGGGATAATTTTTCCCTCCATTTTTTCCTCATCCCAATTCCAAGAAGTATTTTTGTCAAATTCTACGTCTTGACTGATTACCAGCTTCTTTGTTTTTAAATTGTAGATTCTATAGCCTTTTGATTGAGTGCTATAGCCTAAGAATATTCCTTTCTCACTTTATTCATCAAGCTTGCTTCTTTTCCGAGGAGGAATATCAATGTAACATATGCAGCTAATGACTTTAAGATGTTTTGTTGAAGGCTTCTTACCGTTCCAAGCTAATGACTTGGCGTTTTATTTTCCACCGCTTTTGGTGGACACCTATTCAGTAGGTAGACAGTGGTATAAATTGCTTCAGCCTAAAATTTCTTTAGAAGACCTTTGTCGCCAAGCATCGATCTTCCCATCTTCATTATAGTTCTATTTTTCCTTTCAAAAACTCTGTTTTGCTCTGGTGCATACCTGACTATCAATTGATGCTCAACTCCTTCATTTTCACAAAACTTGTTAAATGCATTAGAAGTATATTCGGTACCTCTATCACTCCTTAGCATCTTGATTTTATGGCCACTTTGTTTTTCTATAAGATTCTTGAATCTTCTAAATATTTTGAATACTTCGGATCTTTCTCTCATTAAGTAGACCCATGTCATTCTAGAATAATCATCAATGAAGAAAATGAAGTACCTGTTTCGATTGTCGGTAAGAGTTCCCATAGCACCACAAACATCTGTATGCACGAGCACCAACAGTTTCTTAGCCCCCTATGTGCTTTCAAAAAGAAATGATTGCCTTTGTTGTTTCCCAAGGATGCAGCCTTTTCAAACTCCTTCAACTTCATTTATGCTTGGAAAATCTCACATCATGTTCTTTTGATAGAGAGTCTTCAGCCCTGAAAAATGGAAATGTCCAAATCTCTTATGCCACAACCACGAATCACACATTTGAGCTTTCATGCCTGTATTTACAACATACATCCACTAGACAGGAAAATTTCTACTCCTCATCTTTACTCGAGCTATCTCCTGGATTTTATCAATTTTATCATATATCTTGCAAGTATCCCCTCTTGTAGTTTTGACAGGCAACAGTTCATTTCCCAGTTACATTGATGCAGTGATCGTCTCTTAGTTTAACAATCAATCTGTATAATGTGTCGAGCTCTGAGAAGACACTTTTAGTTGGTGTCATATGATTGCTACAGGCGTTGTCAATAAGCCATGTAACATCACTCTTTTCAGATCCTGCTTGACATATGTAGAATGTATTTTCTACATCTCCGCGCTCTTGCTCATTGTCGACTTGATCTTCAGAGTAGCTTGCATGATGTCTTTAAAATGACAATCTTTTTTAATATGGCCAAACCTTTTGCAATATCGATATTGCAGCTTCCTACGGTTCCAACAATTTTTCTCCAAGTGATTTGTCATTTTACAAATTCTACATGAAACATATTTTTTCTTCCATTCACTTTGATTTTTATATTTTTCTCCTCCATTATATTTATATTTTTGAGACCTTATATTAGTTTTAGACTGAAAGACACTCTCTAATGATTCTTCAGTTCGCCTAGTCAGTCTATTTTAGAAAGCTTCTAGAGAGCCTATTAATTCTGTTACTGATAAAGTAGATAAATCTTTTGTTTCCTCTATTGTGGCTAACAATAGGATCAAACTTCCCAGTAACAGTAATTAATATTTTTTCTATTATTTTTTATATGAAATATCATCTCCATAGGCTCTCATTTGATTAACTATCTCTTTAACTTTTGAATAAAAATCCTTTAAGGTCTTAAAAAATTTTATTTTAAGATTTTTCAAAATCCTTCCTTAAATATTGTAGTTTAATTGTACGTACCTTAGCAGTATCTTGAACTTCCTCTTGTAACATATCCCACGCTTATTTAGTTGTAGTTGCTTGAATTATTCTTGGAAAAATATTTTCTACCAAAACCTGTTGGATGACATAGAGTGCATGTGCTTCTCTTTGCTCCTCCTTATTCAATTTCTCTTGTTAAGCATTTGTGAGAGTAGTTTTATCTTGTGAAATAGTAATTCCATCATTGACAATATACCACAAGCCTTAAGACATGAAATATGTCTTCATTTTGATACTCAAATAATCATAATTTTTACTAGAGAAAATTGGTAGAGGAACGGATTGACTAGATATGGAAGCCATAGATTTAGTGAGCCTTCGCCTAAGTATTGAACAAACAAAGCTCTGATACCACTATTAGTTTTGAGAAGGAGGTTAGAATAGTTGGATAGTTGATTTGAGATTTAGTTGGAGGAAATATAGAAGAGCAAGTATAAGAATATAAGAGTTGGAGAAAATAGTTGTATTGATGTAAGAAATGTATACAAGAGGCTTATAGTTTTAGGCTTTGCTAGCTTAAGGTTTTTAGCTTTTCTAGCTTACTTAATAATAAGCCCTAAACTCGTAATTATACTCTCCACCTCCTTAACCAATGGTGGAGATTTATTACTTCAAATGATTCGTATTAGCCATCTAGAACTCTCGTACAAAATATTTAGATATTTATACATTTCCTAGAAATATCTAGGCCTTCTAGAAGTATGTACATTCTAGGGCAATCCATGCCTTCTTACACCTTCTAAGATCTTCTAGCATATTTTACCACCTTGTAGAACCCTCTAGAGTATTTTAGACACTTCCACATTCTTTTAAACCCTTCCAGACTCTTCTAGAATGTTCTGGAACTTTTCGAAACTTTCTAGAACCTTTTGAAATCTTTTGGAGCCTTCTGAAATCTTTTGGACCATTCTAGGAAGAGAAGGTATATTAATTTTAACATTATCCAGCCCTAAAGAATGATACGTAGAACTAAACTGACATCCAATATGACACTGAAAAGTGCACATATGTATTCATGCAGTTTGATAAGATGGTATCCATATAAAATTGTAAACTCAAAATTAATAGAATGATTAGACGTTACATTGCTAAACATGGGCTATAAATGACTAGTATAAGCAAATACATTTTCTAGAACACTGAAAATGGCATCTCCAATAATAAAAGGCATTTTCCATAAGTTTGGGCAGATATGGCCTTTCCCAAAATACCCACATTAAAATTTACCACCTAAGAAAGATGAGAACTAATCAAAAGCCCCAATAAAGCAATAGAAACCCATATCATTCACAAAGGGTAAATAGACCAGAAGTATTCAATAGCCCCATATTAAGAAAGACTCGCTCTTTACCAATTTTAGCCCAAAACAAAAAATCTAAATCTAAATCCTAAATACCATCCCAAATTAATGTCAATCCCCCCTAACCCAGATGATTGTTCACCCATTACTATAATAAATCGAAAGCATAGTACAAGCACTGAACAATTGAAACTGAATTATCAACGCCTCGCAAAGCCAAACAAACAAAAAATCGAGAAGATGATCGTATTACTTTTGTGGGTCGGATAGTGATCCAGCACCAGGATGCCGTAGATAACAGAAGAGCGAGTCTTGAGAACTAGAAAGTGTTGATAACAAAAACTGATTTGTAGCTGACCCTTTGAAACGTAGGAGGAACATATTTGCTTTTTTGCTTCGTGATGGCAGGGAAATGGAAGGCCTGTAGTTGATGGCAACCTGATATCCTTATGAGGGAAGAATGTATTTCGTTTTCTCGGGTCAAGAAGAAGAGGGAACAAGTGGAAAGAAGAGGGGATAAAGGAGGAAGCCACGTTTTAAAATTAGGGCTCATTAGTTCTAGTATCTTACTGCTATCAACAGTAAAGAGAAAATATTTTTTTATATTGCCAACAACAAACTCATGTGGGCAAATATATAATTGTTTTCGGTAATATTTTCGTGTCAAATAGAATCAATTTTTTTGATTAGTTACTTTTGACAATGAATATTTTTTTTTCTTGTTTAATACCCGTGTTTGCTAACAGTAATACTTTATTCACTGTTGACAATAATTGTTGTTGCCGATAGATTATTGTCGATAACTTAATTATGTGTTATCGACTGTAAGATAGTTTCTTGTAGTGATAAGTTTGTAACCTTCTTACATATCAAAAAATTCATTTTGAAAAGATTTGAAAGGGCACATGTATATCTCTTCATTTTTCTCAGGACACCAACCAAATCAAGAACCTCTCCTCTCTTTTTACTTTCTTTACATTCCCTCCATCCAAATAAACAGGAATTAAAGTTGGAGTTTGAACCCAAAACTTGAAGACGGTAAGAATCTAAAACTTGTATCATGTCAAGTAAACTAAACTCTAACTAATTAATTAATTATGATTTTAACAAAAAATAATAAAATGATTTACTACTTTCAAGTTTAGTCAAACCAAAAGAAATGGCAGCATTAATGACGTTCATTTTATTTATTCCAATAATATTAATTTTAAATTAATTCAATTAAAATACTAGAAATAAAATAATAACATGTTAGTGACATTGATAGGAAAAATAAATAATTACACTAAAGGATGCTTGCACAATCAAATTCTTTATCTCCTGATAATTGAGAAAGAATAAAAAAAACACAGTAGTTGGACAAAATTCTTTACTTTAATTGGATTCATTTGACTAGTTGAAATAATTATTTACTTTATTTGACTAGTACTTTCCTCGGCGGATATGAGTTGGGATTAAAATATGAAAGCTATAATTTCATGATTCTTTGTTTGCCTCTTAAATAATAAGAACCCGAGTCACACGTTACAACTCTCTTTTTTCTCTTAAATTTAAAAGCTAGTTAGATTAATCATTGATTTTGGACTCAAATCCAAATTCGTTAATAGTGAGTTTGGAATAAATTCTTACAAGAATTTAATTGAGTTATATTTAATTCAACTCAATTTAAATTATTTTTTAGTAATTGAAAACAAATTAATACATTTACAAAATCTAATTGAATTCAATAAAATTATATTTTTTGAATTATAAATATAACTAATAGCTAGAATTCATTTCAATTTAACATTTTAACAAGATTACTTTACTTTTACTTTGTCATTATGTTAAATGAGGGAAAGAATAGCAATAAACACGAGTTTGTAAAAATGAAACAAATGTCCAGGTATATTTGTCTAAAAGGTTTTTAATAATACAATCGAATTGAATTATTTGCAAATCTCACCTGGATAATTTTATAAGAATTCAAAATGAAAAATAAGTCATAAAAATATAATTTACAATGAATTGAAATCTCATGCACTAAACATTCAAAACATAAAAATTTAACTAAAATTCATTTAGAAGAAACTAAATTCTACATATATATTGATTCCAAACACACTCTAAGGGCTAGTTTAGTAAGTATGAATGGTCATTCTATTCCATGCATGATTCCATAGATTGATCATCCTTTCATTTGGTACGTATTTAATTTAAAAATGTTTATTCCATTCCGGCCATTTTATTCCAGAGAAGTAGAAATCCTCAAATTCACCTAGGGGTGTGATTTCTTATTCCTACTTCTATGGAATCACTTTAGGTCAATCAAATGACAAAAATACCCTTTTATCACTTAAAATAAATAATTAATAGATAATTAAAATAATTACGATATAAAATAAAGCAATAAATAAAATAAATTTATTATTTAGTTTAGTCAAATGATAAAATACCCTTCATATTATAGTAAAATTTATCAAAAATTAATTAATGTAAAATAAATAAATTATTTAAGTAATTTTAAACTAAAACATTAATATTAATAAAATAAATTATAAAAAAAGAAGAAATAATAAAATAATATAAGTAGTAATAATAATAATAATAATAATAATAATAAATAAATAATAATATGAAATTTTAAAATAAATTAATAAAAAAATAAATATATAAGTTTCATAAATTATGTTACAATTTTCATTACTTTACCTATTTAGGAATATTTTTTTCATTTTTGCATAGTTGTTAAATCATTTCATGTCCAAAAATTGCATGTCAAATAAACAAATAGAATATAATGACTATTTCTCATTGATGCTATCAAGCAACATAATGGAATGATCATTTCATTTTATACCATTCCATTGTCATTCCCCAGCATTTCATTCTCATTCCAATTCCATGAAAATCATTCTTGTGTACCAAACTAACCGCAAGTTTGTTCATAAATAAAATATATATATATAGTTTATTACTTTCTTCAAGTGATGCATGTTATGATAAAAAAAATTTAGCTGTTAAGCGTGTTCATGTCAGTTTAAGTGCACATTAATTAAATCAACTAATAAAAATTGTTGACATATTGACTTGTTAACCAATTTTGACATGTGACAGTTCATATATATAAAAGAAGAAAAAAAAATTATATCTAATTATGTAACTCAATGACCCAGCGAATCTCTTACAATAATAAAAACATAAAATGTTCCTATCCAAAACTTTATCCATTGGCTAAATACTTGTTAAAACACTTTTATGGCAATAGTGGACATTAATTTTTAATCAAAGATGTATATCCATAAGAATTAATTATCTCATATCATCGTTAACTGCAACATTCACATCGCCAGCTAGTGGGAACAAAGAAAAACCATGATTGATAAAGATGCATAATGATATTCGGATAGTAATCAAATTTTAATAAATCAATTGCTTCTTTTTTTTTTTTTAATTTATATAATAAAATGATGACAATATATCAAATATTTACAGTAGTATGAAGGGCATCTACAGATTAAAGCTCCTCAATTAATCGAACAAGAAATTCTAACTTCATTTAATAATATTACAATTCAATGCTCCAACTTTAAAACTCACAAATGAGGCATTAATATCGATCTCATACACGGGAATGTATTTTGGCTTATGTTTCATATTTAGGCTGTCAAATTAATATGCATGGTTGCTGAGTTTAAGGTTTTTCCAAATGGTTGAGGTATTGTGCTTCTAGACGATTTGATAATGTAATTATGAACACATTCTTTGATTCTTGTTCAATGTGTGAAATGCAAGGCGCATCCTTCATATTAAGTTTAGAGAATTGTTGCGTCTTTATGCAAGTTAATGTGGTGGTACACCATTGCTTTCAAGAAGTTACACTACGAGAAAAGACATTATTTCCGTTTACTAGGCAAATGCAACTTGTAGACGCCAATAATTAATTGCCACTTATTAGAGTCTGGAGTCCAGATGCTGAAATGTAGATACAGATACAATTGTGTCTGCATAACAGATGTAGAAAAATAGGCACAATATTATTATTATTATTTTTATATCTATGTCTACAAAAAGCAAACACAAATAATAAAATTGTGGACAGAGTTGTTGAAAATAATTTAATTATTATATTTTTATTTAAGTTTTAATTTTATACTTGTAAATACCTACTTCAAAAGAATTTTTCATATTTAAATGCAAATGTTATATAAATAAAAACAATATTATGCAAGAATCATCATAACAATATTGTTTACAATAAATAATAAATTGAAGAAATACATAAATCAAAATATCCTCGTCTTCAAATTCTTAATCTTCGTCATCTCCAACTTGTTAGTTAACCTGGCTAAGGTGAGAAGGCCCAGATGTAGGAGGTGGAACCTGAAATAATCAAAATAAATATGCTATAAGTTATACTTAAATTAACTTGGACAAGTTAAGCAAAATTTTCTATGTTTTTGGCATTAAAACTAAAAGTTTGGTCTACTATCCAAGTCATTGATCCAAATAGATTTCCATTTCTATATACAGGTCTTATTCATCCCCACGGTCATGTCGATACTGCTAGAATCATAAACAGATTTGTATTTGACAGTGTTGACTCCCTAATCCAAACTTGGCAAGATTTTGCCTTGAAACTCAAAGTTTTATCCTAACCGTTGATCCAAACAGATTTATGTTTCTTCTTAATGATCTTATTCGTCCCCACAGTTATGCTGGTACTCTCAAAATCTAAAACGGATTTGTATTTGACAATTTTACCCCTAGAACCCAAGATTTCAAAGTTTTTCTCTTGAAACTCAAAGTTTGGCGTACTATCCTAACTATAGATCCAAATAGATTTCATTTCTTTGTACAAGTCTTATTCGTTCTCACTAGTCTTTTCTATTTCCCAAAATCCAAACTCTTTGACAATTTTGCCCCTCGAACCTAACTTTTCAAAGTTTTTGTTTGAAACTCAAACTTAAACCTAATATCCTAATAGTTGATCCAAATGGATTTTTGTTTCTTCTTTTACATTTTGTTTATCCCTATGATCGTGTCGGTACTCCTAGAATCCTAAACGAACTTGTATTTGACCTTTTTGCTCCTCTAACCCAAACTTGGCAAGTTTTTTGCATGAAACTCAAAGATTGGCCTACTATCCTAACTGTTGATTCAAATAGATTTTTGTTTCTTCATACAAGTCTTATTCTTTTTCAAGGTCATGTCGATACTCCCAGAATGTGAAACAGACTTATATTTGACCATTTTGTCCCCTGAACCTAAGTTTTCAAAGTTTTTGCCTTGAAACTCAAAGTTTGGCGTACTATCCTAACCGTTGATTTAAATGGATTTCCGTTTCTTCTTATAAATCTTATTCATCCCTAAGATTGTGGCAGTACTCCTAGAATCTTAAACGAACTAGTATTTGACCCTTTTTCCACCTCGACCCAAGTTTTTAAAGTTTGTCTTGAAACTTAAAGTTTAGCCTACTATCCTAACCATTAATCTAAATGGATTTTCATTTCTTTTTGCTAATCTTGATCGTCCTTTACTCCAAGAATCATAAAAGGACTTGTAGTTGACTATTTTCAAAGTTTTTGTCATGAAACTTAAAACTTGGCCTACTATCCTAACTGTTGATCCGAATGGATTTTCGTTTCTTTATATAGGTCTTATTCGTCCTCATGATTGTGCCAGTACTACAAATCTAAAACATATTTTATTTTACTGTTTTGCCCACCAAACTCAAGTTATCAAAGTTTTTCCACAAAACTAAAATTTGGCCTACTATCCTAAAAGTTTATCCAAATGGATTTTTGTTTCTTCCTATAGGTTTTATTCATCCACACGGTCATGCCAGTACTCTTGGAGTCTTAAACAGACTTATATTTGATTGTTTTTCCCCAGAACCCAAACTTGGAAGTTTTTGCTTTGAAATTCAATGTTTGGCGTAATATCCTAACCGTTAATCTGAATATATTTTTGTTACTTAATACAAGCCTTATTCGTCTCCACGTTAGTTCCAGTACTCTCGAAATCCTAAATAGACATGTACTTGACCATTTTGCCTCCCAAACCCAAACTTGGAAAGTTTTTGTCTCAAAAGTCAAAGTTTGGCCCAAAATCCTAACCATTAATTCAAGTGGATTTATGTTTTTTTTTTTTTTTTTTTTTTTCCAACAGGTTTTATTCGTCTTCAAGGTCTTACCACTATTTCTGGAATTCTAAACGGAACTAGTATTTGACCATTTGCCACTCGAACCCAAACTTGGCAAGTTTTTGCCCTAAAACTTATTGTTTGGCCTAATACCTTAAGCGTTGATCCAAATAGATTTTCGTTTCTTCCTACAAGTCTTATTCATCCCCATGGTTATGTTGATACTCCTAGAATCCAAAACAAATTTATATTTGATAGTTTTTCCCCCTAACCCAAACTTGACAAGCTTTTGTCTTGAAACTCAAAGTTTGGCCTAAAATCCTAACTGTTAAACCAAATGAATTTTCTTTTTTTCCTACAGGTCTTATTCATCCTTAAAGTCGTGCCAGTACTCCCTTCTCCCCTCCCCTCCTCCCCAAACCAAGTTTTAAAAGTTTTTGCCTTGAGAGACAAAATTTGGCCTACTATTTTAATCGTTGATCTAAATAGATTTTCGTTTCTTCATACAAGTCTTATATGTTCCCAAAATCATTTCGGTAATCCCAGAATCCTAAACGGACTTGTTCTTGACCATTTTACTCCCAGAGCTTAAGTTTTCAAAGGTTAAACTCAAAGTTTGGCCTACTATCCTAACCGTTAATCCAAATGGATTTCTGTTTTTCTTATAGGTCTTATTCGTCCCCAAGATCATGCCGGTATTCCCGGAATACTAAATAGACTTGTATTTGACAGTTTTTCCCCCTAAACCCAAACTTTACAAGTTTTTGCCTTGAAACTCAAAGTTTGGTCTAATATTTAAACCTGTTGATCCAAATGGATTTCTGTTTTTTCCTACAAGTCTTATTCCTCCCCACGATCATGTCGGTATTTCTAGAATCCAAAATGGTTTAGAAGTAAGGATTAGAAGCAAGAATGAGTTCTTGAAAATTTATCCTCCCCTAGCCATGACCCCCATTGTTGAAGAAAATGTGTTGTTGCTGCAAGGACAATTCTCCATTGAAGATTCAACCAAGTAGAAGCTAGCACATATCCTAAGGGTGAATCAATTCCATCGAATCTTTTACAAAAAGGTAAAGGTTATAGTCGATCAATTATGTGAACTATTTCATTAGAGGCTTATTAGTTTGAATAAGTTACTAATAATTGATCATACTTTGTTTAATTAGGAGAATCATTTTAATGATTTGTGGAAGAACTTTAAGCATTCTTACTAAACAATCAAACTAGCTGCGTGAGAAAAGCTTCAAGAGGTTAGTTCTAATCTTTAGCTTTCTTTATATATTATAGTTAATTGAATACCAATGTTCTTGGTTTGATAAAATTTTAATTTTGCTGCCTATGCATGTGATGCATAACCTTAGATTTCCCAACATCTATATGTAATTTAATAGAATCATACATGTGATTTATATGAGAATATAAAAGTATGGGGTCTACGGGCAATTATCTAGAAGTATTTAGGCGATTAATATGAAATTTGGGAGAATATTTTTGAAAAATGAAAGATTTGTGGTAACTCTATAAATTATTAAGTTTTTAGGTGACTTGTGTAATTATAGAAAATATGGGCTAAATATTGAAAATATTTAACAATTTGGGTCAAATTTGTAAAATTATAAAAGTTCTGATCCAGTTTTATAAATATATAATAGTCTAGGACCATACACGTAAAAATATAAAAATGCAAAGACCGAATAATAATTTTGTATACCTAATCTGGGCTGAATATGCATTTTGGCCAAATATGGCAGATGGGTTAAATTGGGTTAGATTTGGATTTGGGTCGAGCTAGATCTGAATTGCTACCACAAATTTAACATAGCTTGTTGCAGCTGCATGTGCGGCCTCCCATGGAAACGTTCTTGGTGACACTATGATCTGAAAGAGGTGTTGGATACTGCATGAGGTTTATCGGCAAATTTGGTTTGTCGCAGATTGGTGAAAAAAAGACTTGAAAGGCCATTTCTTCTGCCTCTTTGTTTTTGTATATTTTGGCTACAGTGGCGCATAGTGGAGCGTTCGGCATCCAACGGTGGTCTTTTTTATGTATATTGTTCGGGAAAATTTTATCGGTGAGGTGATGTGCTCATATTTATGGTTTGATTTCAAAATTGGTCTGAAAATTCAAAGAATAGATCTTCCATGTTTGAGAGTTTTTGAATTTTGTTTTGGTACAGGTATCAGAAATCCAAATCAAATAGATTTTCTATGGATGATGCCAATGTTAAAATTGGATTTTACCAGCTAAAGTGTCTTCCACTTGGATCTTGACAGGTCCTTAGAACTTGGAAAAACTCTGAGGATCAAGTTAGTATACTTAGAGTAATAATCTAAAAAGCTGTAAAAGAGTTAAGTTGAAGAGAATAAAATGTCTTGTTTGGGGTTTTTAACCCCTTTATATAGAAGTTATTTTAAAGTATTAATCATGGTAATAATGAAATTCGTTACAAGAATAATGAATTGTTGAATTGGTATAATCTAGTATTATCAAGATTTAGATAAGGGTATATATATTCAAAGCACCATAACTGAGACAAATTATGAGAGTATAACATCTTGTCTCTTAGACTTGATTCACATAAGCACAAGTTACACCAATATATATGTCAACCACAACACCATACCAAAAAGAACACTACTACTGATTGAATCATTTTCATGAATTGTAAAATTGTATTTCGTTAAGATCTTCATAAGTTCAAAAAAAATAACTAGAATTTAAGATAGATTCCTTTCAAATAAGATGTAATCACATGGCATGCTGAAAAGGAAAAAAAAGGAAGTTATCAAGTTTATGTACTGCAGTAATTTTTATTATTATTTTATCTAGTGTTGCCCCAATTTTAGGTTTTGATGAATTACAAAATTTACATATACTAATGAAAAACATATATTAGTTTGAAGAAAAATTAACCAATGCATGGAAGTGTATCACACAAACAAATATACACTCATATAATTTTGTGCATTTAGTAGAGTAGACAATTCAAGTTTTGTGCATTTAGTGAAGTAGTAAATTAAAGTTATTGTTGTAAACATCTATAGGCAATATCAAAATTATCTCATTACTTTAAGAAGAGAGGAACAGCTTGTATAGTCTCTTTTCTTTTTCTTCTCTCACTCAAGTTTCCTTTCAATTTTATTTTTTTTCTTTCTTATTTTGTTCCCAACCAAATAAATAGCCTTTTCGTTAAGAGAAAGAAAGAAAAAATATTGAGAGCATTCTCTCGTCTTATATGGGCAAAAAATTGAAAGGATTCAAAAGACTAAGAAAAGGTTATGCCTTTACACATTCACTGGTGAAATAATTTTCTCTATTATATTATTGCTCATACAGGTTTCTTCCAGAACGTCGTGTTTCATATGTGAAATACACATGATCTGAGCCTAATAAATATATGTCGTATTGAGTAAACCTTTCTTAAGATTTCTACCTAATTCTTGGCACCTACCTATTCAATAATTCAATTAACTGTACATGTATTATTTATAATTCAATTTGTATATTCATTATAAAAATCTCATTTTTTCTCTTTGTTTGAGAATAAAAAACTAATTCGTTGGTGTGGGGTATATATATAGATGATTATAAATCACAGCTTGTAAAAAAAAAAATAATAATAAGAAAAATTAAGAAATTAAAAATGTAAATTTTTTTTTACATTATCCACATACATAATTAAACACACTTTTTGTTGTTTACATGATCATCTCTCTTAGATTTGCTTTACCTACATGGATTAGTTATATCATTTCTTGTTAAGTTCAAATAAATAAGCATTACCGGAAATAATACTAAATATTGGAAAATATAAATCCTACGTTTTTAATGTATAACATTTAGTATAATTTTTTATTATTTGTTAATGTATAACATTTAGTATAATTTTTTATTATTTGTTCCGAAAGAGTGATTTGACACCCACTTTACGCAGGTGTCAAGAAGCTGTATGGGTTTATATTTATTTACACATAAATTTTTTGTAGTGCCATTGTACCATTACGACCTTTTGGGATCCATTTGGGATGAAGAACGTCATACTCAAAGATCGATGAAACAAAAAACAATGTATTATCAGGAACTTTGGGTACCGGGAAGTTCTATAAGCTCCCATCGTTAAGAATTGCTGCAAGCACGTTAATATTTTGATTGTAATTACTTTATATAATTCAAACTCATAATTTAAAATTAGTTATGCAACCCACTTATTTATTTGAAATAAGTAAAATTAAATAAAAATAAAAGATACCCTCGTGTTTCTTTCATTCTTCTAAATAACTTTTTCGTTAAGAGAGAGAAAGAAAGAAAATATTTGAGATAAATATTAAAATGAAAAATAATTGAAAGAAGTCGAGAGGAAAAAAAAAAAATTTATTATGAATTGAATAATTGATAATGGTAAGTTACAATTCATATATTCATTTATCATCTGTCACATGCATAGATTAGTTGCTTTCCTTCTATCTTGTTCTTTTAATATCCATGTGAAATAAAGATAATGATAAAATTATAATTCATGAGATCTGAACAACTAATGATCTCTTTCTTTTTTCGTTTTTACAAATTTCTATCAAGTGTGGTGGAAATGATAATATATGCGGGTAACGTTGAAATGGCCTAACGAGAAAACACAAGGTTTGGAACGAGGGGCCTAGCTTGGAGGAGGTTCGGTAGTAATTAACCTGAGATGTAGATTAACCAAGAAAGACAAAGCAACAATGTTAGAGAAAAGTTTTGAACTTCAGTTTGTATGTAAGTTGGGATTTTTACCTAATTCTTAGTCGTTCTTACCACCCATTCAACTAATTATAAATGTGTTGTTAATAAGCATTTATCCATTGTGTGCCTATAAAAAGATATAATTTGTTTTTTAAAAATAAATAATATATAAACAATTGTATTTTTGTAGGCATACTATCTTATTTATTATCCAATTTGTATCCACTACAAAAATTTCATATTTTTTTTCTTTGCTTGAGAATAAAAATCTCAATCCGTTGGTGTAGGGTATGGATGATTATAAATAACAGCAAGTACAAGCGTAATGTTATCCGATCGGATATCAGTTGTCCTACTCAATCTTATCTAAATTATGGAGTGCGTCAGCTTTTCATCTTGTACATTTTAGTCTAGATTTTAAATAAATAAAAAATAAAAGATAAGTTTGTCCTATCTGTACTAAGGTAGAAAAATATTCTTTTATTTTTATGTTTATAGCCTAATAAATATATACTTATAATTAAAATAAAGCTAAATTATACTTTTAATCTTTATAATTAAATCAATAATTCAGTTACATTTTTACATTTTAAAAAGTCTAAATGTCATTTTTATAGTTTTCAAAATCATGCAATATGGTCATTGCAATTACTTTTTGTTAAAATTAAACTTAACAAAAAGTGACGTATAAAATGAGTATTATATAATAACATGTGGATAAAAGATATGTAAGATATTATTTGTCACGTGATATGTCATTAAATTAGATTTGATAGAAAGTAATAAATAGAACCTTATTGCGTAATTTTTGAAACTAGAAAGATAATATTTTAACTTTTTAAATATAAGTAATAAAATTGAACTTTCGTTCAAACAATAATGACTAAAAATAAGCCTAAACACAATTATAAAAAGCAAAGGATAAATTTGTCTCATTATATTTATCTTGAGTTACCTATAATAAATGGGAAGTAACTCTCTTGCCATATATAAATTAATAACTTATCTATATATTAAACTGTAAAACTGAAAATTTTAGATTCTAATCGCTAAGATATTTTACAAAATTGAAAGAGAGTCAAAACATCATAAATTCGAAATTACGAGGCTCGGTTACTAGAATCATACGTCTTCTTAAATAATTGAGCAGAGCATGAATTATATGGCATCAATGAGATGGTGATATTCTCTGGTATAAATGACTCCATAAATTTTCATGTGGCAT
This sequence comes from Quillaja saponaria, assembly GCA_029379385.1. Lineage (NCBI taxonomy): Eukaryota > Viridiplantae > Streptophyta > Magnoliopsida > Fabales > Quillajaceae > Quillaja > Quillaja saponaria. The sequence continues at coordinate 20,264,117 of CM055608.1, read as the reverse complement.
TTGATCCACCACTGGTTTCCATTAGATTAACCCGCAGCTCACGTGTTTTCTCTGCTGCCCGTCCATTCAACCAACCCTCACGTATTTTTATTTTTTTAAAGCATTCAACCAACCCTCAACCTCGTTTAAAACCAAACTCCTCTTCCTATTTTTCTCGTCACCGAAAATCTCGTTACTACTCTTGCCTCCATAATTGAGGAGCTAATTAAGTTGGAGCTCATCAATATCAGTAATGGCATCCATCGAAGCAATCCGAAAGGCCCAGCGTGCCGAAGGCCCTGCCACCATTTTAGCCATTGGCACCGCCACGCCCTCCAATTATGTTCTTCAAGCTGAATATCCCGACTACTACTTCCGCATCACCAACAGCGAACACATGACGGATCTCAAAGAGAAATTCAAGCGCATGTGTAAGATACACATGTTTTTTAAATCTAATATTGTAGATATGTGTGAACAACACACAAGTAGATGATCACTAGAATTTGATTTTAGTTTTTATTTTATTTTTTTATTTTATCTAATTAAATAATATATGATCATTGTAGGTGACAAATCCATGATAAAGAAGCGATACTTGTACTTGGATGAAGAAATTCTGAAAGAGAACCCAAATTTATGTGCCTACATGGCACCTTCCCTTGATGCTCGTCAGGATATAGCAGTTGTTGAAGTACCAAAGCTGGGAAAAGAAGCAGCTGTAAAGGCAATAAAACAATGGGGTCAGCCCAAATCAAAGATTACCCATCTTGTGTTCTGCACCACATCTGGTGTGGACATGCCCGGATGTGATTACCAGCTCACTAAACTTCTTGGCCTTAGACCCTCTGTCAAACGACTCATGATGTACCAACAAGGTTGTTTCGCCGGTGGAACCGTCCTCCGTCTTGCCAAGGATTTAGCTGAAAATAATAAAGGTGCACGCGTTCTTGTCGTTTGTTCTGAGATCACAGCCGTTACTTTCCGTGGGCCCTCCGATACTCACTTGGACTCTATGGTGGGTCAGGCATTGTTCGGTGACGGCGCGGGTGCTCTTATTATCGGTTCTGAACCTGACACCACCGTTGAACGCCCAATTTTTCAGCTCGTGTCGGCGGCACAAACGATCTTACCGGACTCGGACGGCGCCATCGACGGTCATTTACGAGAGGCGGGGCTCACGTTTCACTTGCTAAAGGATGTGCCTGGGATTATATCCAAGAACATAGAGAAGAGCTTAAACGAAGCGTTTAATCCAATTGGTATAAGCGACTGGAACTCGTTATTCTGGATTGTTCATCCGGGTGGACCCGCAATTCTGGATCAAGTGGAGGTCAAGCTTGGACTTAAGGAAGAGAAGCTGAGAGCAACACGTAATGTTTTGAGTGAGTACGGTAACATGTCCAGTGCTTGTGTGCTGTTTATATTGGATGAAATGAGGAAGAAATCGGTGGAGGAAGGGAAAGCAACCACCGGAGACGGTTTGGAATGGGGTGTTCTATTTGGTTTCGGACCAGGGCTGACGGTAGAGACGGTGGTGTTGCACAGTGTTCCGGTTGAAACCAATTAAATAATGGAGATGTTTGAATGGGCCGGCAGGTATGTTGTATGTATTGTGGCTTCCACGAGAGAAGTAATTAATTAGGGAAACCAATAAGGAAAAGGCTATGCCTTTTAGTAATTTTACAGCTTGTTAAAAAATGTGTAACGGTTTGTTTCTGGTATGGTCATTCAATGTTATTTTTATGCATATGTAATACCCAAAAAATATATTAAGCTATATTCTTTGTCAACATTTCAAAGTTTTATTGATCAAATCAAATAAATATAGTTCAAAGATAATTATGATTGCCTAATTAATAGATATTAACAATAATTGTACATAATTTTATGAATGATAGTATAATTTATGATGTTCATCAATTATTGTTCAGGCAAGGGGTGCGACAGTACACGTCTTTTGTCCCTCCGACAATAATTTGCTATAATTGGAAATTGCTTGGTAGTATCCAGTATTAAAATGCCAGCTGGAAGGTTGGTTCTTATAGCTTATATATTCAGTTAGCACACACCAATCCCACATATAGATCAATGATTGGGGATTCACAAATTAACTCTCCTACTTAAATTCTCAACGAGAATGGTAATTGGTTCTTATAACTTATATATCCATGATCAACCTAATATACATTCGATGTGAGATTTAACACACGCCAACCCCATACATAGATCTGATTGGGGGGTCACAAACTCCTTGACAAGAATGGTAGTTGGTTCTTTAAACTTATATATCCAAGATCAACCTAGATATATTCGATGTGGAATTCAACATATGCAAACCTCATTCATAGATTACTCACTAGGGATCCATAAACTCTCCCACTTAAATTCTTGACAAGAATGGTAATTGGTACTTGTAGCTTTTATATCCAAGATCAATCCATTATACATTCGATGTGGGATTCAGCACACACCAACCCCATACACAAATAACTGACTAGGGTGTCATAAGATTGATTTTCTTGTATTTCTTGGATTGTTCAGACAACCTAGCTTGTGGTTTTGTTAAAAACCTAAACACTTGAGGGAGTGTCTCAAAGAAAAATAGATAGAAAATTACCTCATCCACTAAATTGTCACTGAAGCTCTGCTATGGCTGCATGCAATGGAAGAAACAGAGCGATTGATGCATTTGCCTTGTAGTTTTAGATATGAATATAATAGAATGAATCCAAGTGAATATAAACTATACATAACACCAAATACCCACTTATGTGATATTGCATTTGAGTGAAGGAACATAAGGTATATGAGCAAATGGTTTTTCCCATCCACAAAACATAGTTCATAATATAAAATTTCATAATCCGGTATTGAAACTTCGGATTATAATAAATTGGGGTATTCTTGATCGTAACTCAATTGATTTAAAGATGATTTTTATCTTGTTAATTTTTTTATTTTAAGTAAAACAACTGTATAAATCAAGTAAGTTGGATTCAATAAATAGTTATACATATATGTGTATATAAAATGTAAAGGTTAGAATTAAATTAGCACCACAAATTGAAGGTAGAATTTGACTTAACTTTTTGTAGTTGTTTTATTCTCTTTGCCATTTATTTTTTTACCTCCACTGACTTAGACTTCTTGCTTTCACGATGGTTCCATATTTTTCTTCTTGCCAATTCCTCTTGGTTTGCTGTGGGTTCCTCTCTTTACAGCTGAGCCAACTTCACCATAGCAACCCATTTTCTTCCTTTCTTTGCTACCTTCTTGATCTTCATCAAACCTTCCATATCAGCCTTGCTTGCGTGGGATTATTTTCCCTGCAATAGCTGTATTTGTTCACCTTTTATTGGTTGTATAGCAAGGCTATATGTGGGGGAAAGCTTTGGAAGAACAATGGCTAGTTGGAGGGTAGCAAAAGCTCTTCTTTTGGTAGCTGAAACTTGTGCAATGCCTATTCCTTTTTCCCTTGCTTGTGTCGTATCATCTCTCTTGTTTTCATCTTCTTGTTGCTTGGGTGCGTTCTCTTCTTTACTTGGGTGAAATGATGGACGATTAGGAGATGGTGCAGCAAGGTAATGAGTTGTTTTGGTCTTGAAAAGCACACCATCCTTATGGCAGCAGTTTGGTTGTTTGGTTAAATGGTGAGGTTGATTCTTAGTTTTAATGTTATGTTAGTTTAATTACTTCAAATTGATGGTATTCTTGTGAGTTAAAGTTGTGGTTGAGGAGTTATATGAAATTGAATTAAGAATCTTGAACAAGAAACAAGAAAAGTGATGGGTTAAGGTTGAACAATAGGAGGTTTGGTGTGGGTTATTGCCAAATCTTTATAATCTAAGTAAATAGTAGCTTTTAAATAATTAAGTTACCTTTAAAACTAATGTGGGAATTATTAGTAATGTTGAATTGATGTGATATGTTAATTAAATTTGGAAGGTATACACACACATAATGGAAGTAATTTATGCACTCAAGATGCTTGTAAAAAAGCCAAAATGAAAATAGTTGTAATAGAATGAGTAAAACTTGGTGGATTTAATTCTTGGTGGTTAGTTGTTATTAGAATTTGAATAAAAAGTTCATAAACAAGAGCAAAGAATAGGTTGGTTAATATGGTGAGTTGAGAATTTGATGGAAATGGGTAGTGAGTATGAATATAGGATGTTTAGTTGTGGGGTGAAGTATTGTAAAGGGGAGTTAGGTGATTTTTGAAAGGATGTAAGGTCAAATTTCGTGGGTTAGAGAAATCTTGTATTTCGAGTGTTTTATGAATTGAATTAAATTAGGAGTTCTAAAGAGAAAGTATAGCTGGGATGATATTTGAAAAATTTTGTAACCTAGTTCTAATTATATTTATGGTAGAGCTGTTGGATTGTGACTAGGTCCATGTAAGATTTTGAGTGAGTTTTAGTCAGTCCAAGAGACTTTGTTAGGGGTGATGGTTTGATTTATCTTAGGACATATAATAAAAGTTGTTCCTAACATATTAAAGGACAAAATTGGAGTGGTGCAAGTGTTAATTCCATATTATGTGTATTTTAGAGATGTTGGAAGTCATGGTTGTGATTTTCAGATCTTGACTGAACCTATTTTGATATAATTGATGTTAGGGGGTCTTAAAGGTTGATTTAGGAGTGGAGTGTAGAAGATGAAATGTTTAATAAACTATAATAGAAAGTTTCATAGTTTAATTCTTAAGTACGAGAATTTTATAAGCATTGGAATACGGGTCAGATAACCAGAAATTATAAGAGTGTCTTGTTTTTATTCATGTGAGGAATTGAGTGAGTTCAAAGCTAATTTTAGGAAAAGTTTTTAAAATAAAAAAGATAGCTAACTTCATAAAGATAAATTTTGAACTTGGTTTTATTAAACTTGGTTAAGTATGTAAGTTGAAAACAAACAAATATCCAAGGGGGGTTATGAAAATGCCTAAAAGGAGTAAATTTCAAATAAATACTTGAAACTTAATAACTCTAGATTTTTTTAATTAAAAGGTTATAGCTATAAAATTGTCAAACTAACTAATACTTGGAGAATTTATTTGCAGCTTCGAAAAGTGTTATTTAGTCAATGACACGTGTGAACGCAAGAAGAAGTAACGAATAAGATCGGTAAACGATGAGTGGATAAATAATACTTTTTGGTTGCTAAATTAGTATGTGCAATTATTATGTATATTTGAATAAATATGTTTATATGTAAGGATAAACACTGTGTAGTGCTTAGTTTGAGTTAATTGAATTATGTTTGATGCAGCGAAACTGTTTGTGGTTGATAAAGGCCAATAAAAAATGTTTTCTTTCGAAATAATTTTTACTTCTGACATAAAATTTGGCACCTAGGATATTTTGAAATATTATAATTCTGATAAGTGTTTTATAAATATTGACTGCTCAGCCTTGGTGAGATAGATTACAGTAAGGGAAATATATTTGGTGTGTGGGCAAAAAAAAAAAAAAAAAATTGCCCGGTAGGAAGGATATATGTTATACAAGGACTGAGTTACACTATTGGCTCTGTTTGCTTTGTGTGCTTTGATTATTTTGATTGGATTGTACAAAGTATTACTTGACCTATGCTTGTCAAGTTACATGATTTCCGTAATTGTGTACGTGTAACTTTAGTTATTTTGAAATTAATGAAATGTTGATATTAACTGACTATTTATTATTTACTTGTGTCGAGTGATGCTAGTATCTTTTGGGTATGTTTTTATACTTACTGATTCAATGGGACTTACCTCTCTTCTATTGATATTTTTTTAGTAACAAGATCTCATGTGATGTCAATCATCAATACTGGGCTTGCCGAGTATTTGGCGGCAAGGTAATTCTTCAGAATCTCAACCTTGAAGTCAAAGGGTGAAGGTTTGCAATCACTATAGGGTTTTGAGTCATTGTGTAATGTTCTTTGCAATAGTTTAATGGTTATTGTTTATGATACTACTAGAGTGGAGCTAATTGTGGTCTAATTGTATGAAAACAAGATTATGCATTTGTATTTTTGGACTTGTTCCACATTACGGGGAATCTCTATTGAAATTTTCAGTAAATGTTATGTGTTCAATAACAAGTCTATGTTTTTAATTTAATTTAGTAAAGTCTTTCTTGGTCTTAAATAATATTAAGCTTTTTTCTTTTTCACCATTTCAAACTTTTATCGATCAAATAAAAATAGTTCACAAATAATTACGGTTGCCTAGTTCGAAAAAGTTAAAATAAGTATTACATTATTTATATAGGTAATGTTAAAATAAGTATTACTTATTTATATACATAATGCTAATTCAACACTTTCTATTTCAAAAAAAGTAAAAATAGTCAAGCTCAACTAGAAAGTGAGATTTCTCATTTACAAAATTATTCCATCTTTATCAAATGATAAATATATCCTTCTTATCACATTAAATAAAAATAATATAATTTTAAATAAGTAAATTTATGAAGTAATTGATTAAAATTAATGTAATAAATAAAAATAAATTAATAATGAATTCTATGTAATCTTTGTTAGAATATTAGTGAATTCTTTTCTCATCTATGGATATACGTAAGGGGCCAAACCATGTTATATCTTGTGTTGTTGATGTTTATTTCTTTTCTCTTCTACATATATTTTGTTGTTATTAACCTTTGTTTTTTTTACTATAACTCATTGAAGAGGCATTTCATATAATTTCCAACAAGTGGTATCATAGCCAAATTCAATTAGGATGTGGATGGCCGACGAGAATTTTGGTGATGGGGAAAGCTATTGTAAAATTCAAAGGCATTGCAGAAAGTAAAAAGTTAAGAAGGTTGAGATTGTGTAGATGAAAGAGAAAGAATAAAAAAAAAGACTAGGTTTTGCATTAAGATTTGTTGAGGTGGAGTTATTTGCAAAAACCTAACATAGTGATGAGACGACACATAAAGAGCTTATTAATGGTGATAGGTGAGATAGGGAAGTTGTAGTTTTTTTGCAGAAACCTAATCCAGTGTGAGGCGACGTGAAAAGGGCTCATCAATGGCTCATTAATGATGCATTGTATGGCCTGTTGAAGAAGATTGAAGATTGAAAATTGAAGATTTAAGATTATTTAGAAGGATTTCAGTCAAGGTAGAGATTGTAGAGATTTTAACATAAATCCTTATTTTGTAGTTTCCTAATTAGTTTGTTCTTGGTAGGCAAGAAATAACAAATTAGATATTAATGGAGATTTCTTAATTAACTAATTAGATATTGATGGGTATTTCTTAATTAATTTATTCTTGGTGGTCAAGAAATAATTAATTTAGATGTTGATGGAATTTTCTAATTAGATTTATATTGATAAGTAAGTAAGTCTTATTAAATGATTGTAGGGTTTTTATAAAGTGAAAGAAAAGTTTACTTGTTAGGGCAAGTCATATGTAGTATAAATATGTAGACTTGTGAAAGTTGTAGACATGAGAAAGAGAGAGATCTAATATTTATAAGAGCACCCTTTAGGGGTAGGGATGTAAGAGAGATTAGTAAAGATGTAGCTTGAGTGAGTAGAGAACACTATGTGTAGAGTGTACTATTTCTATGTAAACTTTTTTGGAATATTAGTAAATTTTTTTCTCATCCATGGATATAAGCAAGAGGCCGAACCACATTATATTTTGTATTATTGATGTTTATTTCTCTTCTCTTCTACATATATCTTGTTGTTATTAACCTTTGTTATTTTTAATATAACTCATTAGAGATTGAAGTGAAATTTGGTGTAATTCCCAACAACTTCCCCTTTCTTTTCTTTCATGTCCTCCATAATCGTCACTCACCTTCTATTTGTAGAGGAAGGGAAATCACAAAGCGGCTACAATATGTCAAATTAAACCAAAATAAAAAATCAATAGGTGAGAAAAAAATAGTATTTAGCTACCACCAAATCAGTTACTGAGTCAGTAGCAGAAAGGTTTAGCTACCAATCTTGTAATCAATTCTGTTAATGGCTACAAACAAAGTTGCTAAAGCTACCAATACATATTTCAGTCTCTATTGCTACCAAATTTTTGGTAGCAAAAGTGGTAGCTAAAATGGTATGAATTTTGTTTTTTAAGTAGCAAAATTAGTAGCTAATTTTGTATGAAATGTTATGCTAGCAAATTTAGTAGCTACAATTATAAATTTTGTATATTTTTATTTACAAATTCATATTTATTATTTTGCTCTTGCATTATATAAAATTAGACTAAAAAACAATAAAAAAATTCATATCAAATGCATAAAATCATCACATTAATTGAATTATATTAAGTAATCCATACATTCTTAATTCTTCATACACTTGACTAATTTTCGTTAAAAGTTTCAAATATAAAATCAACTATAACATTATTAATATCTAAAAATTCAACGTAATCTATCATCATTTCTATTTGGAGATTACCGTTCACCTCTTCAACTCCTGAGTGTTTATCCTACAACTAAAAAATCAAAGAAAATGAACAATTGACATACACTAATATTAAATCATTGTAATCATATTCCTTTATAAGAACTATGTACCTTTGGTCTTGATTAGGTTCAACACTCTTGTATTCAATAATGACCATGAACTCATTAAGCAGTCTCTGGACTTCTTTATTTGATGCCATTGTAGGAAGAATATCTCCCCTTATGAGTTTGTGTTTTCTCATTCCTTGCAAATATCCCAAATGAATTAATTTAACACAACCATTGAAATTATAGGATCTCCACTTAGTCGCATAAACGATATCACAGGGCACAACTTAGAAATACTGTAATCATTATTACATGTTTAATAGCACAAAGAATCTCCTACTCTGTCTATCTATCAATTATCATAAGAGCTTACTTCATTTCATATCTTCCCTAACTTTCAAATCAAACACAAACTAATCAAGTTAGTTTCTCTAATCTCTACCTTGATCTTAAGCATACATGTCCAAATGAATGACAATGTCTGCAAGACCCCGAAACAAGTATTGCATATCTATAACTATCTAAGAAAGTTCCATTTATAAGACAACTATAGTAAATTACTCAAACACAATCAAGATATTTGACAGGCAACAAAGTAGTTTGGTATCTCAATAATTTGTCGAAATGGAAAATTTTTAGTTGCCCATATTTTGAAAGGACAATATGAATCAGAAGTAAAACAATCGCCTCTAGGAATAATAATCCAGCCGATTTTGTTTGATTAGCTTCCTTAGAAGCCAACTGAAATTCAGGACGTGTACTGCTTTTCTACTCCAAACCTACAGATCGTTATTCATTAGTATAATCTACAATTTTGTAAACAAACACAATAATGCACAAACATTAAAGCCAATCATGGAATAACCAATTTATAGCAGAGTTTGCAAAATAAGCAATCAACTTTTAATCCTAGACAACCTTCATAACTTTTGGTATGTTTGGTAATGTCTCATTTTGCTATATAGTATATACACATAACACTCACCAATAATAAGCATTTTTAATTTTTTATGCAGATATCAGTTAATTGTATCAGAGTTGATTGAACATACCCATGATAACATAGAGTTGAAAATTTGTTTCCTGTTTTCATATAGCCTGATCAACACCCTGTCTTCCAAGAGAAAAGGAAAAGAAAATGCAAAATGATTATCCAGTGTATAAAATAAATGGTTCTATAAGGATAGAATTTAACAAATGGAGAGATGATAAGCAGTAGTTTTGTAGCACAACAAGAAGAAGTTTGATTTTATTAGTTTAAGAAAACAGGAAATCAAAGAGAGATTATTGTTAGATCCCATCTTTAAGATCTATAATTTTTACCTAAAACTAACTCTACACTAAGAAATTAACACTACAAAGTACTCATATTTTCATTCACCCAAACAAAGGGAATAAAAATACTCCTTTATAGCCTTCACATTTGGACCACCAAAACCGTCTCCTAAGATTCAAGACTTATGAGCTGGCAAAGCTAAACACTAGCTTATCCATTTCCATTTCACACCAAAACGCAGTCGTTCCAATTTGGGAGTGTAACAATTCACTCTCCTTGAAACCATCCATTTCTTTATTTTATTATGTTTTAGATTTTAATTAATTTACATTTTTATCCTAAAGTTTTATGTAAAGCCTATATGAAGGCTTAATATGGACTTGTATATGGATCTTTGATAAATTTAATATTGAAAGCAAGTTTGCAAGCTTTTAAATGCCTAGTTTCATCTAGTTCCCTCTCAATTTCTTGCTTCCCTACCTATTCCTCCTCCCTTCTCCCTCAATTTCCCCCTAATTCCCCATTTTATCCTATTGTCCTACATCAAATTTGATATTAGAGGCCAAACCTTGATCTTTGTGCAAAATTCTCCACAAATTTCAAACTAAATTTGCCAAAAATTTAAAAAATATACAGTTTACCTCAAAACTTATGCCCAAAAAAATTCTTCAGAATCAAAATCTGAGACCACCATTGGAATCGATTCAACAAGCCAAGTCCTAACACAAAAAGAATTGCACTATGAGGCAGCTCCACCAGCTCACATGCATAGAGCGTGTAACAGAGGGAGTTGCTTGCACCATAGCCTCTTCTGCCACTTTAGCAGCCATGCATACACAGTCATGCCAACCCTACATGCCATGTGTAGACTCTCACAAGCCAAGTGCCTCACATCAATTGTTGCACTATCTGACTAGTCACCTAACATGTCATTACCATGCAACTGCCACTTCAACATCATTAAGTCCACCAGATAACATGTCCCCGTCAGTAGTGTTTACCACACCAATTCAATAGCATTGATCTGTCTCATTTGACTTATTTTAGCCCTATTTTTAACTAAATTAGACCGGTTTATAAGGTTTTTGGGCGTCTTGAATTTGATTTTAGGGTTCAGTTTCTGAAATTCTACACCAAAATGCTGAAATTGGTACTACTCTCTTACTTTTACTATTTCTTTATGTTATTATTTTTTTTGAATTATATTAGCTTCTTAGATTACTATACAAAAAAAAAAAAAAAGGATAAAAAAGGCTTAGTTTCTAGATGAACAATGTCTTGGCATCATATGTTAAATTCATGCTTTTATTTATTGTTTTTTAGATATACCATTAGATAGCATATTGATCATTTTTTGTCTAGATTCTCGACTTTGAGACTTGAATTTCCTAGAGTCGGGAAACATAGGGATGGGGCTACGATTAGACAAATTGAGATTCATGGAGATATCCCTATTATATTTCCTGATTACACCTTTGGGATTTCTATTGTCATTGAGTTACATGAGTCTTATCCCAAGTGTCAACCTACGTCTTTGTGGATCTTAGGTATTTTTCTAGTCGAGACCCTTGCGTGTCACCTTCAAGTTTTTTGTCTATTCCTTACTTACAAAATTGGGGACATGGTTATTGTTTGGTCGAACTTGTATCTAAATTGATCCATGATCTTAGTTATGACCTGCTGAACAATACTCCTCAATATGCCCAATCTTATTAAACATCAGTGTTATCCTAATCTCCTACACTTGAATTGATAGAAACTTGTTTAGACAACACTAACAAAAAACTTGATGAGCTTAATGCTATACTAGGGTGAGGTGCTTGCAATGTTAAGTCTAGAACCAAATGAACTTGAGATAGTTACTGTTAAGATAGATAATCAAATACAGTAACTTGATGATGATAAAAGCCAGGATCATGAAGCTGATGATGTTCTTGATTCATTTGCGATGGATGATGAGATTTCAGTTGTAGATATGATTGACCACATCAACATTTAGAGCAGGATGAGCATGATTGAGCTATAACAGACATTTTTTAGCCTATTGAATAGAGATTCATAGCATGTAGATGACATTCCTAGAGCAGATTATCGAGCCTACCTATCTTTCGAAGATCAAACACATCTATTTTGTCATCCTATTAAGTTTTCAGATGATTGTGATCATTGACAAATTTTTTTTTTTTAAAGTTTATGCTGCTTGCCCCCGACCTTGTTGCAGGATTTTATTCCTGAGGTACTTATCTCCCTTCATTACAAAACTCGAGGTCATTTCTTTTTGAACAAGGAAGAGAATGATAGGGAATGAGTTTATAATTTTATAGGATCTTATTATTTGTTTAATTTTGTCAAATTAGAACTTAGGGACTTATGTTTTAGATTTTAAGTTATTTATGTTTTTATCTTAGGGTTTTATGTAAAGCCAATATAAGGGCATAGTATTGTCACACCCTTCATGGAGGCATGACTGGTCAGGAGAATTGGGGAACCAAATCTCCTTAACCTTGACTTCAAAACAAAGTAACATGCATGACTCCACACTCATTCGGCAAGTTCTAAGCTTGGCGACGCCACATACCAAACTCCTATCACTAAAAAAAATATCCACGAGGGAGGGGTGAGTCATATGAACTCTGTGAGTGGAAAATTGTACCCAAAAGGTACTAGCATCACCCCACACAAATATATAACATATATAATAATCTCATGTAACATTGTTCATACCTTAATTCACATTACCCATATACATTTTAATCATCATAAATTCACAATTCACATAAAACACAATATCACAAATTAATCAAAGTGATAATATCACGCTGAAGCAATCAAATGGCCAATGAGTGACTCAACCTCGCACAACATTATCACCTTCTATCGGGCATTTACGCGCCCACACAACAAATTGATCTCTGTACATAATCCATCTCACTGGGTCTGAGCACTCAATTTAAAAAAATATTTATCAGAATCCTAATTTCTCATGATTTTAAATCAGAACATCCTAGGTGCACCTGGATCTTAATTTCGGAGATAAAAATCATTTCTCATAAAAACTTCCATGTGTTGGCCCTTATCAACCATAGACAATTTCAAACAAGAATGATTCAACTAACTCACTAAAATAATGCAGTAGCACATTTATTTAAATATATATACAATTACACATAATAATCTAGCCCCTAAAGGCAACAATTAACCATTCACCGGCTAAGGGAGAGTAAGAAACAAAATCAAATGATTGTTTTTTACAAATCCTGTTCGTCACTCATACTTGCGTCTACGCATCTTATCAGGTCCACATTAGAATCTGGAAATGATCAAGAGGATAAGAGGGAAGATGAATTGATGCTTTGAATTCACTTAAAACAAGGATAAATCTAGAATTTTTGAAGCTAAAGAAATGGGCACACTGTGAGTTTTGTTGCTGTAATAGGGGAGTATAAAGATGAAAATGTATAAGTGGTGCTTAAGTGAAGAAAGAAGGAAATAAAAAGGTTAGCAAAGTCGGTGAGCAAGTTGAAAAGAAGAGTAGAATAAGACAAGATTAATAAATAAAATAATACATACATAATTGTCTAATTTTTTTAATAGGTGGTGTAAATTAATTCTAACTATAATTGAATATATATATATATATATATACCTAATTATTATACTTTAATATATATGATGTACATTAACAAATTTTATTTATCAATATAATTTATATAGAGTGAACTCTAAATCCAAGTCAACCTCTTATGTGGTGGAAATAAATTTTCTAATTACATGCATGTACTTATACTAGAATTTCTTCTTTTAAATTCTAATTTACATAAGTTTTTATTCACCTAGTAACACAGGTTAAGTATGAACATTCTGAAATGTATGTTAAACTATCAGGTTTAGGTTATCATACTAATAAAGTGGCAGACTTCAATCTACCAACATATATAAATACCCTCTTATTTTAAATAAATTTTCATGAAAATTTATTATTTACATATTCACAGTAATCTATGTACAACTTTCTAAATTGTATGTTAGACAATTGGGTTATAACAAGTATGGAGTTGTAAAAAGATATTTGCAAATTTACTTTTCTAGGATTGCAATAGAACTTAACATATAGTTTGATTTTATGTTATAATTTGATTTCTTGGGGTTTAGTACATGAGCTATTTATCTTAATCTATGCTCTATGCTTTATGCTTCTAATTAATTAACTACCAATTAGATTGATTTGGTAACTTAGAGGAACCTTGACGAAAGAAATGTAGGTTTAGCCTTGAATAGGGTATCACTTGTTTGAATTCATACACATGCTTGTTTGAATTTGATTTGTATGTAGGATAGAAATATACCTCCATACCTTGGGTAGCCATTGTTAGGTCTATTTTTAATGAGTCTAGCTTAATTCAATTCTCATAGAAATATAGTGAATTGATTAAGTTAGATATTATTATAAGCAATTCAAAAGATACTTATAATTGAATAATAACCATGGGTTAGTAATTCGGTATCAACTAAGCATGATAAGATAATAATAATCCAAGTGGGTGCTTAAGGGAAGTTGTAATTCTAGGTTTTCTCTATTACATTCTTATCTTTACTTACTTTAGTTAGTTATTAGTTTAGTTAGTTATGAATCTCTCAAAGTTCTTTGGTTTGGATAAAGTCAGGATTAGTCAATTTTAGTACTTAGCAATTGTTATATCTAATTCCTCGTGGGTTTAACATTCTACTTACACTTTATTACTTGTTCAAGATACGTGCACTTGCATGGTAAATCCGACAAAACTAATTAAGAACAAAGAATGAAGAATTTAAAGGCTCACACTATGGTGTGATAGACCATAGCACTATGGTGCCAAAAAGGCAAAATAGAAGTGCAAAGTTAAAGAGCATAGTGTTGCATTGTGACAACACCTGAGCCATGGCGCCATACCCCAAGAATTCTAACATCAAAGTTAGAGAGCAAAGTGCTGCAACACCATAACAAGCAGCAATGTGATGCCCAATTTAGAGAAATTCAAGTACAAGCTAGAGAAAGTCATGCCCTAGTGCCCTTGAAGAAGAGGTCCGTGATGCCCATGTTGAAGATGACTTCGTTGATAAACAGAGAAGGCAGCACAATGCATGAGGATGTTGTGGTGTGACAAGTTAGAGTCCTATAAGGACTAAGCAGAGGCTGTGAAGTCGCAACACTGAAGAAGGAAGCGCCACTGCACCATCCCATATTAACAAGGACTTCTAGTTCTGTTAAACTAGGATGTTAAGGAATATATAAAAGGTTATAAGAATGAAGTTAAGAAAAAAAACATCAGAGCAAGTAAGAGAGAAATACCATGGAGCTTGTGAAGATCCGAGGTTGTGACAACTCTAGTCATTCATCTTCTTCTTCTTTATTTCTTTGTTACTTGTAATGACTTTCATTTATGTTATTTCCCTTAGCTAGTATGAAGTAATTTTATTCTAGGGTTTCAATTGAACTTACATGTAGCCTATGTGGCATTTAGTTTGATTTAATGCATGTTTTAGTTTCAAATATTTATGTTGTCTTGTTATTGATACTTCTAATTGCTTGATCATTAGTTATATTGATTAAGAGCCCTAAACTTTACTTGGTAAAGTCAATTTTAGGTTAGCCTTAGATATCATAGCTTGTGATTGGATTGTTCATCTAATTTAGATAATCTAGTTTGTTAAAAAGATAAGAATATATTCTTTATCCATAAGTAACTGGATTATATTGGCTCTTAATGAATTTGTCTTAATATATTTCACATAAGAATATAGTGAATTAAGCTAACAAATTTGAAAATTATTACCCATTGGAATATGCTTGGAATTGCTTAAGAAATCTAGGTTAATATTTGGACTATTGCATGAATTGATTAAAAGCAAAGAAAACATAAGTGAACTGTGAGGGATAATGTGAATTTAGGTGTTAGTTCAATTAGTTTATTTAAATTGCTTGATTAATTTAGAATATCATCACTCAAATTGCATTAGCTTGATTGAAATTGAGTTACATACATATTGGTAATTGACTTTAAAAGTTGTTTAGTTCTTTGTGGGAATGATCTTGATTAAAACATTATGCTAATTGCAATGATACATGCGCTTAAAATCATGTCAAGTTTTTGGTACCGCTGTTGGGGAACTATTTCTACTTTAATCGTTGATATTGATATAAGTATTCTTAATTCTAATTGAAGCTCATATTTTTGTAATTTCAGGTAATATTTGACATTCCATGCAACAAACTTGAATCTTGGAACTAGTACCATACGATCTTGAGATTGAAAGAATCTTCTAAAGGTTAAGAGAAGCCCTAGTTTTAAGAGACTCACAAGCTATGGCTAAGCAAAATCAAGGCCAACTGTTACGGTAATAACTTAAAGATTAAGTCGGGCACAATTCAAATGATACAACAATGTGTGCAGTTTGGTGGCCTACCAAGTGATGACCGTTATGTGCATCTAGTGACTTTCTTGGAATTGTGTGATACATTCAAGTACAATGGTGTCTCCAATGATGCTGTCATCTTAAGGCTTTTTCCTTTCTCATTATGAGATAAGGCAAAAAGTTGGCTTTACTCACTACCACAAAATTCACCACATGGTTAGATATGGCACAAAAATTTTTAGCCAAATTTTTTCATCCTACCATGACTGCCAAGTGAAGGAATGAGATCACATCATTCCTTCAACATGATCAAGAGTCTTTCTATGAAGGCTTGGGAGAGATATAAAGATTTTCTATAAAAATGCCTTCATCATGTCATTCCAAAGTGTATACTTTCTACAATAGTTTGGTAAACTAAACTAAAACCACAATTGATGTTGCTTTAGAGGTGCTTTGATGGGGAAATCAATAGATGATGCTTATGACCTTTTAGAAAAAATGACCTCAAACAACTACCATTGGCCATCCGAAAGGTTAGCATCCTGAAAAGTTGTGGAGTGTATGAATTAGATGCCATCACTGCCTTAACGACACAAAGTGGCTGGATTGACAAAGACATTTGAGGTCATAAAAATAATAAAGAAACTCTAAAAATGTTCACTGACTTTGGAAAAACTGATATCTAAAACTCTCCTAAGCTAAGAGTATTTATAGGCTAATTAGAAGAGATAAGAACTATGCAATTCTAATCTAACTTGAAGTCTTTATTGGCTAGGGGTCTTGGTACTGATTCTTCCTTAGATTAGAATTCCTAAGTTGCCCTCAAAATAGAGATGTGCCTATTATCCTCATACCAAATTGATTAGAAAGTTCAAATAAGTATAGAATGGCGTTGCAGCGCATACTTCATAGGAGCTGTGGTGCCTTGCTTTCTAACATCCAACCAAGTCCACGCTACAGCTTAATGATCCACTGACTTCAAACCTTTAAAACTGGGAACAAGGGCATTGCGGCTTCAAGTTTTTCATATTGTTAATTGCCTCTTAATCTCTAAAAATTCTTAGTTAACTTCTGTGTATTGAATCCCCAAGATAATCCTTTTTAATTAGGCTTTAAAACCTTTAATTTGAGTTCAGTTTGGACTATAAATCAAGTCGGCACTGTGACTATGCTTTTCCGATGCTTGTGACATTTAAATCTATATAAAGGGCTCGTGGTGGGAGCCATGGCACTAGCTTTTTGGTGCCAAGGTGCCAACAAGCTCTATCTAGTTACTTTTTCGCATGATTTAGGTGTTACAGCACCATGTTTCCATTGCTCTGTGTCGTCCAACACATATGAAATCCTCATTTGCATCCAATTTGACTTGAAAATGTCTCCTTTAAGTTTTAAACCATCAAAACACACAAATTAAGTTAAGAACGAATGAAACTCATAATTAGAGACTAAATCCTGAACATACTCAGCTCAACATCCTAATAGGAAACAAAATTAACTAAGCAAAAACCAAACTAAAACTCAAGAAAATACCTAATAATATTAATCAAAAGGATATGTAATAAGTCTATTTCAAAGCCTTATCAACCGTTATTCTTGAAATCTGAAATAGACTTGTATTTGACTGTTTTGCCCTCTAAACCCAAAGTTAGTAAGGTTTTGTCTTGAAACTGTAACATTGGCCTAATATCCTAATCGTTGATCCAAATAGTATTTCGTTTCTTCCTACAAGTCTTATTTGTCCCCACGGTGGTGCCAGTACTAACAAAATCCAAAACATACTTTTATTTGACTATTTTGCCTACCAAACGCAAAGGTTTTGCATTTAAATTATAACTTGAGCATAAAAATACTATTTAAGAATGCCATAATGAAAATGAAATTAAAATAATCCATACTTTTAGGAATGATAGTGTTATATATACCTGAAATAAGAAATTATATGATTATGTTAATTATTTATAAAATAAATAACAAAACTAGCTAGTAAATAACATTATCTTAAGATATGAACTATATTTGAACATACTTACAAATTTTAGGTAAGAGCTAATAATTCTCATCATCTTCATCAATCAACTCTCCCTCATCATCAATAAAATTATCATTAACAATTACCTCGACATATTTCCTGCTCTTTGATTGAATAAGCTCATTTGGATTAACTTCTTCTATCACATTTTCGTTGTGAAGTGATTTAGATAGATTGTCATCATCTTCAAGGGTAACTAGAGCTGAAAATTGGATTTCTTGATCTTGAGAAAAGGTTTAAATGCATCGCTACTACATTTTCAGTGTTATCTTCAATCATTGGTAAATTCACAAAGTTTATTAGTTTAACTTTACATACTAACCACCAATCAAGTCTTTCTCTTTTCTCAGAAAGATATTTACACAAAATACTTATGTCGCTTAATAACCAAACACAAATGATTCTTCTGAGTTAAGTTTAGACTTGTGATTTATCTCAATCAAACCATATTGGAGGTCAAATTTAAGTCATTTTTTAGAAGAATCATACCATCGACACTTGAACAAGACAACTTTGTTATTGGGACCCCCATACTCCAACTCAATAACATCAGTCAACATACTATAAAAATTGTAATCACGTGCATCATAATAGCTTCCCTTCATACAAACACTACTAGTCATTGTACTTCTGTTTCTTGCATGATGTTCTATGTGAAACCTATAATCATTTATAATGTATCCACGTAAAATTAGCCACACTAACTTGGACCCATAGCTATGTTTTGTATGTGCTCATTAACACTGAGATCACTCAATAACTATGTAATTATGAAATATGTAAGCATAAAAATGTCATTAATGAAATGAAAGTTTAATTATAATCGACGATTTTCTTATTAGTTGGCATAGCCATTGCGAGAATTCCCTTTCACGGAGTCTCTTAAGTTATTCATTGGTCATATTGGGATCATTAACTCTCATTATTAAATCAAATTGACTACAAACAAATGCATGACAAGATAATTTGTGTAAAAGTTTCAAGGATAAGAAGATTTCTTGAAACTTAATCCACAAAAGGTCCAATCTCTTCACAGTTGAGAAGGACACATATCACCGCTTTATTATACTTGTCATCTTATAGCACTTTAGACTGAGCATGTTTAATAGTTTTATAAGGATAAGAAAATATAGATGCTTGACTTGTTGGATCAATATTATCATCATCATTTTAGACTATTTCTCATATCTTTGTATACATATTTCTTGCAATGTAAAGGCTACAAAAAATTAATATCTCTTCTAGTATGTAAGCCTCAACAATTAAGCCCTCATCTCGTGCTTTATCACAGACTTTTTTTTTTTTTTTTTTTTTTCAGATTATGCAACATTCTATTAAGGAATATTATATATGATTTAATATACAATTGTAATAAATATAAATAACCACTGCAAGAAATTTGAAAGTTACCTTTCAAAAGAATACATCCATCGATATTGCATTGGATCACCAACTTTTGCCTCATAAGCCTAGTGAATCAGCAAATGCTCCATAAGGTCCCAAAAATCAAGTATTAATTTAATTTCCAATTTACAAGGTGTCATAGGTGACTCAAGTTGTGTCATAAACCAATATTGTAAAGTCAAGTTTTATATATATAATGTGTAAATTTTAGTTACAAAATAATAATAAGTAAACAGTTAAATTAAATATGATATAATTTGATACATTAACTTATGTAACTTATCGCAAAATTAAAATTAAAATAGAGAAACATATGTATGAATTTATATATATATATATACACACACACACACATATAAACATAAGTGAAATACAATAGTTGTTTTCCACCACACATTCTTAATTTGACTTTGACCCTTTTTAGTATTCTTTTTTTTTCTTTTTTTTTTCATATGTCCACCATATCTTTCTGCTTATCTTTTTATCCCCTCTCAAATCTTCCAAGTTTTGCTCTGTTTTTGGCCTTCTTTGCTCTTGCCGTTAGCAATCTATATTGCAGCCAATTCATACACCAATTAGTAGCCTCCACTTTCCTCTTCCTCTCCTTCTTTCTAGTTTTGGAGTTCCTTTTCTTCTTTTTTGTCGGCACCAAGGCAACAACAGCTTTCCTTCAAACTTTCAGCCGAGCTGCCCTATTTTTGGTAACCTTTTATTCTTGCTTTGTAGCTCTTCATCTATAGCAGCAACCATAACAAAGCTGCAACCAAGAAATGGGTTTGTTATCATGTTTTGGGCAACGTTGGATCTCTTATTTTATCTATGAAAGCCTTGCCGTGTAACTTAAGTGAGAGGGCTAATTCTATGTCTCCATATAATTAATTCATTTTTTTCTTTTACTTGCTGATAAGTGAGGAGGGGTTAAGTTTAATGAGTTTAGGAGGAGTAGTTACAGTTTGATATTGATGGAAAGTGTGATAATTAATCATTTAAGGGAAAAAGAAAGCTTGAACTAGATAGAATGCCATAGTTGGAAGTATATGTAATTCAAGTTCTAATTAGTTTGACTCACTAAACCAAGTTCAAGTTTGATGTTGGAATATAAGTAACATGGGAATTAATAGAATTGTATTAACTATTTTGGGGTATGTATAGATATAATACCCATACACATGAAAAAAATGTAATTATGCCCTTAAGATGTTTGTAAAAATGCCCAAATGAGATTAGTTGTAATAGAACGAGTAAAACTTTGTATGTTCAAACTTTTTATGGTTAAGGATTATCTGAATAAGAATTGAAAGTTTATAGTGAATAGGTATTGAAAGGTTATTTACTTACTTAAATACAAGAAAGCTTGGAGTATGATAAAAGAATGAGAACATGATAAGTGGTAATAATTGAAATAAGAAATCTGGGAATTTGATTGTACTATGATGGAAAAAAAAAAATTTTGATAACTCAAGCTTTTGATGGATCTTATTAACTTAGAGTTTAGTGTTAAGAGTATTGGTAATATAGGAATTAATAAGATGGTGTTGATTTTGTTTAGGAAGTGTATATATGTATATATATATATATATATATATATATATATATACACACAAGCAATAAGATAAAGTAACTTAATGTAATGGTTGAAATGCCTAAAAGAACTAAGTGTTAATTTACCTTACTTTTCTTTAACACTTGGTTATTTCTTTGTGGCATGGTTTAAAGGTTTGGATTTGAGAATTGTTAAGCTGTAAATTACAAGTAGATAGTGATGGAAATAATTGATATATAATTGACTGGTTAATGAAAAAGGGGAAAAAAAGGCCAAATTTTGTAAGTTAGAGAAATTAGTTATTTTGGGTGCTTTATGGACTGAATTAATTTAGGAGTTCTAAAGAGAAAGTGTAGCTTTTGGTCTTAGGATAATATCTGAAAAGTTTCATAACTTGATTTGAAGTATATTTATCGTTAGAACTATTGCATTTTAGTTGTGTTCATGCAGGATTTTAGGTGAGCTCCAGTTAATCCGAAGGACATTGACAAGGGTTGTGGTTTGAATTAGCTTAGGAACTATGAATAAGAATTGTTTCTAACATATTAAGGGAAAATTTTAGAGTTTTATAGGTTTTAATTTCATGTTATGTGTATTTTGAAGGTGTTGGAAATCATGGTTGTGATTTCGTGTTCTTGAACCTATTTTGGTGTAACCGGGTTTGGAAGGTCTTAAAGGATGATTTAGGAGTTGAGTGCTGAAGATAAATTGTCCATAACATCTTGATAAACTATGCTAGAAATTTTTATAATTTAATTCCTAGGTACAAGAATTCTATAAGAATTGGAATCCAATTCTAGCAACCAAAAATTGTGTGTTCTGTTTGTATTCATGTGGGAATTTGAGTGGGTTCAAGGATGATTTTAAGAGAAGTTTTTGAATAAGAAAATTAGTTAATATCTTTGAGATAATGTTTGAACTTTGTTTTGTTAAATTTGGTTAAGTATGTAAGTTGAAATCAAATATATCTCTAGAAAATGTTGTTGAACCAATGACGAACTTGAACGCAAGATGAAGTGACGAGCAATATTGTTACACAATGAATGGATAGATACTACCTTTTGGATGCTAGATTGATATTTTTATTTGTTAAGTATATTTGAATAGATATGTTTATATAAAATCATAAGCATGTGTAATGTTTAATTGAGTTATTTGAATTATGTTTGACTTGTGACTTTGTTCATGTTTGATAAGGGCCAATAAATGTGATTTTTTTTTTTGAAATGATTTCTACTTCTAAAATAGAATCCAGGTGCACCTAGGATACATTAATTTAATATGTGATTTAAAATTTTATAAGTAATCAACCTTAGTAGTATAGATATGTACGAAGAATATATTTTGTGTGCCGGGTGCAAAAACTGTCCAGTGGGAAAATATATGTTGTGCGAGTGCTAAGTTACTTTATTGGCCCTTTATGTGTTTAAATTTTTTGATCGCTTTTTTTGAATTGTGAGTTCTGAATATTACAAGTGATTTATTCATGTTGTGTATTATGTTACTTGTGCTTAATTAATTTTACAATAATTATATGCATGTGCTTGTACTATTGAATTAAGATATAAAACATGGCTATATAAGATTATTTAATTTATACATGTTTGTTCTGTTTTGGTTAATGCTAGTACCCTTTGGGTATATTTTTCCACTCACTGAGTATGAGGCACTCACCACTCTTTTGTTGATATTTTTCTTAGTAACAAGATCTCTTTAAGCGTCAAAGACCAATACTAGGCTTACCGAGTATTTTGGGCCACAAGGTATAAACTCATGATCGCTTACTTGAAGCCAATGATAAAAGTTTGTAGTCACATTAGGACGTTGGGTTTCTAGTTTTGTGTTGTGTAATAATGTAGTTACTTCTTGTTGTGGTGAGAATTGGAGCAAAGCTCCATATGTATGTTGATATTGTGTAAACTAATTAAATGTAACCAGAGATTATATGTTTGTATTTTGGGCGTGATCCAATTTACAAGGAACCTCTACCAAGATTTTTGAAAATTATTATATATTTCAATAAATAAACATTTATAGTTAACTTATGTTTTCTAAATTATACTTTCATTCTTTGTTTAGTCAAGAGCTGTGTATGTTTCTTTGTCTCAAAGTGAGGGTTACGCTGCATATGTGGAACACTTAGCTCAGTTACATAAATATGCCTAAAAAAATAACTAAGTTCTTAATAGGATTCTAAATAGGCTCGAAATTAAGTCTCGAAATGCAATTAGTAATAACCTCTATATGAACACAAGGGTCATGGCTCTTTATACCATAAATTTTGCATTCTTTGATGTTTACATAACTAGACAAGTTAGAAACATAAACATCAAGGAACTTCACATCATTTTTGATCCATTCAGAAACCAACTTCTTATTATCTTTGCTTAGAGCATAGGTTGCTCTAGGCTTAAAAAACTTTCCATTAATGTCACAACTCCAATTGTGGTCAATGACATATCTCTTTCAAATCTTGACAAGCTCGTGAATTGTCCTTGCTTTTACCTTTAAAGTCCATGACAGTATTGAAAATATTGTTAAACAATTTCTTCTAAATATGCATTATGCTTTAGTTATGGTATAGTAGATATACCAAACTCCCATAATATACTCATCTTTACCCAATTATGATCTTTTCCATATGTTGAAACATCAAATGATCTAACCCTAGCAAAAACCTTCTCACTCTACAATCTAGAAGGCGGTGACCTGTCCTAAATGATATTCTTTCGAAAATTGTTTCTTTGCTTTCGAAATATATGATTCTCAGGAAAGAGTTAACAATGGCAATTAAATTAATATTATTTTCTACCTTGTTTTATTGTAAAGGATTTTGTACATTCCATATTTATAGGACATAACAGTCTACCATGGGTACTCCACCAAGAAGTACTTCTATAGGCAAAAAAATTATGAAGCATCCATAGAAGAGTAACTCTCATAATAAAGTTTTGTTTCAAAGACTTATCAAAAGTCAATATGCTATCTCTCTAAATTATTATCAACTTATCTACTAAAGGCTTGAGATAGACATAAAAATTATTGCCAGGATGAAGCAGATCAAGAAATAGAAAACTCAAGAAAATGTTGTGATGCTTCATGCACATGCCTAGTGGAAGGTTATAAGAAGTGATAGACACTAGCCAGTATGAATATTGAGATCCAAACTTACCAAATGAAGTGAATCCATCTGTTGAGAGCTCAAGTCTGACATATCTTATTTATTATGACTACAATGGATTTGTCAAAGTTTTTCCACGCCTTCCCATCAGACAGATGTATCATCATGTCTAGTTTTTTTCCATTTACCTTCCTTGTGTCATCTAATGTCTTTTGTAGTGACTTCAGACATATAAATCCTTTGTAACCTTATCATGATCGGCAAGTGTTGCAATACCTTATGTGATATGTTCTTTCTACCACCTTCCTTGAAACAAGGCTATTTATAAACATCAAAAGTAGTCATGCACTCGCTTTCGTCGTAATGCAATTGGCACTGATTCAGAAAAACATCTATCTTGTCATATCTAGGTCCTAACTCCTTCACCAGCTTTCTAGAATCGTAGAAAGATCCTATTAACTTTTCATATTTGAGAAGAATATCCTTAATGAATTATACGAACCTATTGTAATAGTTCTACTAGACATTGAATTACAATGTGAAGTTTCAAAACTCAAAACTAAAGTCAAGTATCTCAAAAATCAACAACAAGAAAATAATTCAACAATCCAACTTCTTCAAAAAGAAAAGAAAAATCTGTCTTTTAAAACTTCCTCATCAAAACATCCCGAGTCTTCCTCTTCAAACGAAAACTTTGATATTTTTGATGATAATTTTTTCAATTTAATTACTCGGGTTTCATATTAGAAATGGTATATCCCAATCAAAATTATAATTGGAAAAACCTTTGTCCTTGAAACAGTTACTTTGTTTAATACATGAGCAGATTCAAGCTGTATCCTGAAAGGACAAGTTCTAATAAAATTTTATGAAAAAATTTCTAAAAGATTAACTTCAGCTAATAGTTCTAAAATCATAATCAATTACAAATGTTCTAATGTAATAATTGAAAACTTCCCTTTACAAATTTCAACGACATTTCTTCTTGTCAAGAATATCACAAATCTAGCCATCCTAGGTACTAATTTCACTAGACAATTGGATCCTTTTTGCGTTAACAAAGGAATTTTTAAAGAAGTTATAGATCAAATTGTTTCTTTCTCTTTCCTTAAAAAAACCTACTTTTAAGGATCTCAATCTTATTGAAAATAAACAAAAACAAATCAATTTTCTTTCTGATGAAATTTCTTTCTAAAGAATAGAACCTCAACTTAATAATTCAATCATCAAAAACAAAATAAAAATTTGTGAAGAAAAAATTCAATTGCAAATCTGTTCTGATCTTCTAAATACTTTCAGGAAAAGAAAACAACATATGGTCAACCTCCCTTATGAAAAAAAATTTCATGAAAGACAAATTCCTACAAAGGCATGCCCAATACAAATGAATCAAGAAATGCTTGACTTCTGTCAAAAAGAAATTAATGATTTTCTTTTCAAAGGAATAATTAACAAGAGTAAGAGCCCTTAGTCCTGTTCTGCATTTTATGTTAATAAAAATGCATAAATTGAACATGGTACTCCTTGTTTAGTCATCAATTATAAACCTCTCAATCAAGCTCTTCAATGGATCAGGTATCCTATTCCTAATAAAAAAGATCTTCTCAATCATTTGTACTCTTCAAAACTATTTTCAAAATTTGATCTGAAATCAGGTTTTTAGCAAATTCAAATCAAAGAATCAAATAGATACAAAACTACATTTACGATTTCTTTTGGTCAATAAGAATGGAATGTGATGACTTTTGGATTAAAAAATGCCCCTTTTGAATTCCAAAGAATCATGAACGACAGTTTTAATCCCTATACAAAATTTATCATAGTTTATATTGATGATATTTTAATCTTTTTGCAAAAGATTGATGAACACTTCAAACATCTCAGTATTTTTTTTTTGATATTATAAAGCAAAATGGTTTGGCTGTTTCCAGAACAAAATTCAGTCTTTTTCAAATAACAATAAGGTTTTTTTATCACAATATTCACCATAGAACTATTACTCTAATTGATAGAGCTATCCAATTTACTAACAAATTTCCTAATCAAATCATTGATAAAACTCAGCTACAATGATTTCTGGGTTGCCTTAATTATGCGTCTGATTTCTTTCTAGGGGTCAGTAGTCTTATCAAACCTCTACATGACAGACTAAAGATTAATCCTCCTCCCTGGTCTGACATCCATACTAATACTGTTAAGCAAATTAAACTTTGGGTCAAGCATTTACCATGTTTGTATCTTCCTGATCCTACAGCATTCAAAATTGTTGAAACAGATGCCTCAGACATTGGTTATGGTGGCATTCTTAAGCAATCCATTAATGGCAAACTGCATATCCTTGTATATTCATCAAACAATTAGAATTCTGCATAACAAAACTATTCTTCCACCAAAAAAGATATTTTAACAATTGTTTTGAGCATTTCTAAATTTCAAAGTGATTTACTAAATCAAAAATTTTTGGTTAGAGTATATTGCAAATCTGCAAAAAAAGTTTTACAAAAAGATGTTAAAAATTTAGCATCAAAACCAATTTTTACCTGATGGCATCAATTTTATCTGCTTTTGATTTTGAGATTGACTATATGAAAGGTAGATCCAATTCTATTCCCGATTATCTTACTCGAGAATTCTTGCCAGGTAGATAATGTGCCAAAAAAAAGAAAGAAAAAGAGGTTGAACCTCCTCCAAAATCAAAAAATCCAATCCAATGAGGGACCATCCAATACCTCAACTCAATCAATTCAAAAATTATCTAAAGAGTCTTATGCCTTTCCCATTGAGACACTGTTAGCAATTCAACAATTAATCCACAAACCTCTGGTACTTTCAAAGCAATCTTGGGCAGACATTATTGATAAAGAACAATCAAAGATTGTTGCCCCTTCCAATCCAAAAGAATGTATCTAGTTCAAGCAAGATGACCTATCTCAGGCTATCAACCAGCTAGCCCAATCAATAACAACTGTACCTTCAGGTAAGGAACTTGTCTCTTAAACTTCTCCAATCTCTTCTCGAAAACCCTAATCATTGATGTTCCAATTTCTTTGGCCCAAACTATTCTCCAAATAGAACCCCAATTTTTATCAATTATCCTCAATTAGTCCATCAAATGGTTTTCCAACCAAATTGGCATTTTATGCCTATTGACATATTAAAAACCCAGAAATATTATGAATTTATTTTTGTTGATAGTGATTATGCTGCCATCAAACATAAGTCAAAATTGGATACTAATTTCATCATGCATTCCACAATCTAATCCTTAAGGTAATCAATCTTTCAGACTGGAAAATCGACCTTTTCAAAAGATGCAAATTCTCCCAACCTTTTGATCCTATAGGTTACAATTACTGGGACTATCAAACAACCTGGTACAATGTTTTCAATTTACAAAACAATTATTATAAGCATTCATGGCTAATATTTTTCAAAAACAAAATCCAATATAATTTCCCTCATTGGTTCTCCCAGTGGTGGTCACTACATGATCCTTGTACAAAAAATCTTCCAAATGAAGTAGCCAATGGCCTACTTTATTTCAAAAAATATTTTAATATACCTGATCATAATCTCATACTATTGCATTTCTTCTCAAAATTTGCATTAGCATGGATTTATGCTTGGTAATACAAATACCCTAAAAACTTCCACAGACATCAAGGTCCTCTACAAAGATACCTCCCCTTCTTAGACAAGGTTCAACAAAATGGTAGATAAGTTGTAATGCCACAAAAGCTTATACCACTTCAATCAAAAATTGTTTCCAACAAAATTCTCAGTTTCTAAAAAAGTCTCATCTAGAAGTCACTCAATTCTTGTAGCTGAAATCTCATATTTCAGCCAAGCTGGCTTCTTGTTCAAACAAACAGGAATATCTTCAGAATCTAAAAACCATGGTTCAACTATTACAAGCATAAGATCATGCAGATGATAAAGCCACCTCTGCCCCTCCAAAAGTTTATAGAAAACCAGTTTCCAATTCCTCTTCCAAAACATCAGGAAATGGTTCTGCCGATTATACCAAATCCAATGAAGACGACTGTTATGGCATCAATCTTAAAGATAACTAAAACAGTTGAAATTTTTTTGTGGTTCATTGTAGCAATCACTGTAACAATTACTGTAACAAGTTGCGGCAGGTTATAGTTACAACATGGAGCACTGTAGCATTTTTACTATAACAGTTATTGTTCAAAACACTAAATTTCAATTTTCTATTTAAATAAAGTTGCATCTCTCATTCAAGCAGGTTTTTTATTTTTTAAAAATTCAGAGAGTTAGTCTAAAAGCTTCCCAAGGTATTCCTCCGGAGCTATCCTTTCTTTATAAAATTCTAATTTGAAATACTACTGATGACATTCTCTTTCTGTCTTTAATTTCTGCATTCCTTTCCCCAGGATTACCTCCACTTCTCCTCCCTTCTTAATATTCATGCATTTCCCTTCCCTAGATTAGGGAACAGACTACCGCCATTTCTCCTTCCCTTTAAATTTATCACTTTAATTTATGCATTGCATAGCATAACTTTTTTAGCAATCTTACTACTCCCTACTTCACTAACCCCCATTATCTTCTTCCGCTCTTCAGGGTCTTCACCGGTCCTCGAATTACATATATATATATATATATACAAGTATTTATTTATTCTAATTCTACTTTGCATAAGATTTTATTCATCTAGTTTCACAAGTTACATTCAAACATTCTAACGTATGTCAACTATCAAGTTATAACAACTTTGATTAACTAAATTAAATTTAAGAGTAATGTTTGTAAAAATAAGTAATATGATGGTTAATGAAGCTGTGTTAATTTTATTTAAATCTGTATAATTACACAAATACCTATATATAAACTAGAAGGAAACGTGCCTATAAAATGTTGGATAGAATGACTAGGAGAAAGTAAATGTTAGTATATGCATAGGAACTAAATTATATAAGCTTATTAATTAAATAATTATTTGGATGATGAATTAAATTTAAATAAAAAGTTCATGAACAAAGAATAAGGAAGTGTTGGTTAAGTGGTTAAGAAACAATAAATCTTGAAAATTGATATATATAAGCTTAGTAATTTGAGGGGTATAACTATGAAGGTTGCAAACAAAATAATAGTTGAAAATATATTTTTCAACTTCAGAACCTATTGCTGACCCGACGACACAAGTGAACACAAAAGGAGGCGATGAGCAAAATCTGTAAACTTGTGAGTAAATTACATACTCTGTGGTTGCTAGATTAATATGTGTAATTTTTTATGTGTGATTTAGTAAATGTGTTTATATATAGAAGTATTTAAGGGTGTGTGGTATTTAATTCGAGTATTTGAATTTATGCTTGACATATTACTTTGTTTGTATTTGATAATGGACAATAAAAATTATTTTTGTTCCAAAATGATTTTTACTTCCAAACTAAAATCTGGGTGCAGCTAGGATACTTTGATTTGATAAGTGATTTAAAATGATTGAGTACTCAGTCTTGGTAGGATGGATATGTAAGGAGGATATTTGTTGTGCGGGTGCAAAAATTGCCCTGTAGGAGGATATTTGTTGTGCAGGGCTGAGTTACTCTAATTGGCCTTTTGTGTGCTTTAAGTGTTTTGATTGATTTAATTTCATTATATAGTGTATTACCTTAATAGTGTTTGTTTAATTTTATATTTTCCATAATTGAGTATGTGTGACTTTTAGTTGTTTTGAAATTTGTGTCAAGTTGATATTATTTGATCCATGCATTTTGTTTATGTATTATTTGATGCTAATACCATTTGGGTACATTTTTTACTGATTGAATCGTTATGACTCACACTTTGGTTGGCTTATGTTTTTATAGCATCAGGATCTCATTAGACATCCCTGCCAAACTCTTGAGTTGCTGATCATGTTGTGGCAAGGTACTCCTTCGAGATCATGTACTTGAAGCCAAGGATGAGGTCTTACATTCACCTTAGGACGTGAGTCTTAAATTTTGATTTGTGTGTAAACGTTTGAATTGTTAATTTGTTTAGTATGAAATAGAGCAGAGCTCCCTGTGGATATTATTAGTGTTGATGATTAGTTAAATATAACCAACTTATTATAAGTTTGTATTACTGGGCATGTTCAACCTCTATTAAAAATTTTAGCTAAATTCTATATATAAGTACATGATTTTAAACATGGTTTTGTTTTATAGAATTTTCATTTTTACTTTCAATTTGATCGGTGATTATATCCATTTGTTTTTATTTGAAGTAAGAGTTACAGAGATTTGGTTATCCATTTCTCCTGCCAGTCATACCTCTGAGTGGGGTATGACATGGTTTTCTACTTCTTTTTTATGGTAAAAAATCACTAGTTTAACAAAATAAGGAGTGTATCGAGTTTTTTTTTTTTTTTTTTCCACCATAATAGTGGCCATATTGGAATTTAATGCATTTTATAGCTTTCTCAATTTGATCCTCAAAATACTGATAAGAATGATATGGTCTTTAATTTATGATTGTCAAATTGAAATTGTGCATGTATCTTAATCTATTGATAGGGTGACACTGTCATAATAGGAAAATTAGAATTTTCATGCATGTATATTGATTAATAGTTAAAATTAAAAGACAATCTAGCAAATGAGGAAAAAAAATATGATTTTTCTTTTCTATGTTGCCAAATTTGGAACGTTCATACCCACTAATTTTTATTTATTTAAAATCACCAGCTAAGTAGTATTAGAGCTCAAACTTCATCTATGAAAACTTATTGGTTTGAAAATTTTGAGATGCAAAACAAGTCTTATCAATTCTAAATTCATATTTATTATTTTTCTATCACTTCCACTTTCAAAAAACACACCAAAAAAAATTAAATTGAACCATCTATTATGTCTCAATTGATAATTGAAGATGAAGATGACGAAAAGAGTGCTACTAGCTAGATAAAAAATTATTGATTCTCAACTATATCAAATCAATGATTTATTAAAAGTATTATTTTCACAAATTTACTTTATGGCATTTTTAAATTTCAATATTTTTATCTCTCTTGAAGTTGGTGGGTTTCAAAAAGGGTGGCACATCATGGTTTCAATTTCTTTAGTATTTTTCTTAGGATTTTACTAACGGGTGCCTTAAGGACAAGTGTTAATATTTTATATATAGCAAAATTTGTAACATTTATCACAGTAGTTGATTAATTGCTATTTAATATATAAATGTCTACTTTTAAAAAGTTTTTAATTTTTAAAAAGCATATTTATTGTAGTTTAACTAGTGCTTCTAGGGCACTAATTAGAAAAGCCTCTAGTTTTAATTATATTTTACTAACATAACATAAGACTTAAGAGTTATATATATATATATATGTAGCAAGGAACCATCTCGGCTGGAGTTGGAAATTTCAATCAGGTATAAGTAAAAATAGAAATTATGATACTTACCGGAAAACATACATGATCTAAATCAGGAATTCAAGATTATGATACTTACCAGTCTTGTACTGTCTCTAGCATTATTTCTATTCTCTCATTCTTATATGGTTAGGAATTTGGATCCTCTCCGTAGTAAAGTGCATCGATCTACTTTAATCATTAAAAAAAATCAATGATTAATTCAATGTCAACGCTTTATTTATAAATATTATATTTTCAAAAGTAACATTAGACAATAAACAATAATAAGGTTTTGAAATATGTCAAATCCACAATGTGTAGTTCAAGTGATAAGGCACACTTGAATTTAACAGTTGAGGGGCCTCTGCAATGTCAGGTGTTTAAGCCCGCAGAAAAAGTACTTTGTGAGAAAGGGCTACTGCGAAACCTGAATGAGTTAGACTTATACCTAAAGGATACTGAGGATACTCGTGAAAAATTGATACAATGAATTAAATAATACCTCACACACACACATATATATATATATACATATACATATATATGATATTATATGAAATTCATAAAACTAATTTTAAGATCAATTTTACTGCTAGATACATTATCTTCTTTCAAGACATGTCAATTGTATGAGCTAGGGCAAAGTTCTCTTGTAGTGCATCTTAAGGGCTAAGAGTTTCTATATGTCAACTGTACGAGCTGGGGCAAAGTTCTCTTATATTGCAGCTCTATCAGCAAAGAAGAAGAATCACAATCTTTTTTATGGCTGACTTTTATTTATCTTTTCTAGTTTTGAATTGTGCATAAAAGTCCAGCTGTCAATTCATTCCCGTGTAATTACTTTATTTAATTTTATGAAACACAAGGAAGAGAAATAATAAATAGAATAAGAATATTTATTTTTATTTTATGATTTTAAGAGATTGTAATATTGTATTTATTTATTTTATAATGTATGGTGTCTATTACAAATAAGCCATTAAGAAAATAAAGTTGTCATATATTGGTTCCTATCACAAAAATTCTTCCGAGAATTGTTAATCCAAATTTAATGTTTTCACATGTCTTTACATTAAAACATATTGAATATTGTATTGGTTCCTGTAAGAAATAAACTATTTTTTATTTTAGGCTTTGAAATTTTCTTTTTTCCTAATTACTTTCAGAATTTGATTTTTATTTTTGAATTAGATTCTCTGAGACTATTTTTTTTTCTAATTAAAAAAATTTGAATTTTACAAGACCTGATTAATTAAGAAAAAGTCATTAATTACTATAAAATGCATAATGTTGTTCTTCTCTTAAATCAAAATAGGAAATAAGCCTTATATTAAATGGCTATAATATTCTAATTCAGATAATTTCTTAGCACCACACGCTAGATGTCATCTCCCAATCCAGACTTCTTACCTTTCCTTTTCTTTTCTTTATTAAGGTTGTGTAGAGCAAAAAAAAAAAATAAAAACTCAAAATATAATTAACCAACTTGAGTATAGAATGTGACAGATGATCTCCAATAATTTGATTAATTTATTTCAAAAGAAAAAAAGAAAGAGATATACATAGCACTTTAGACAGAAAATTAATCTTTTTTGTTTGTATTATCACAAAGGCCAACATCGCAAATGCAAATGATTAGAAAGAAAGAAGATTAAATAATGAATATAAACATATCTGGTATTGACACCTAATTTGTGCAATTTTAAAATTAATCAACTATTAAATGGTGAAACTTGCATAAAATGTAGAAGTTATCAAGTAATGTTAGAGTATTAGATGAAATATTTCATTTACTGCTATAAATGAAATATTAGAGTATTTGATGATTTATCATTGTTCTTTTGCTATGAAACATTGTCAATTATATGAAACATTATCAATTGTACAAGAACAAAATGTGTATTTTTTTCGGATTTTTTAATTTTTAGTCTTCTACAAGAATGTACTGCATTTAGGTTTCATTGGTTAATCAACTAGTTATAAAATTTTTATCTTTCATCATATAATTGGGATATGATTTCGTCTCCTACAAGTAAATTTTATTCTTTTATGATTTCAATTCTTTTTTTAAGAGATTTATTTTTCTTTTTGCATATTTTTTCCATAGACATCATACCTAGTTCAGGCTATTTATGATAGAAAAGTTTAATTGAATCTATTTATTTGATGGGTTTTGGCTTAAGAATGCCAAGCTATAGAGGGTATAGAGATTGACCAACTAATGATAGCTATTTTAAAGATTTGAAAAGTAGAGCATGCAATCAAATATTCAATCAAACATTTACTTAAACAACTAAGCAAGTAAAGCAACTAACAACTAAAAAACTAAAGAGTTACAGGATTGTGAGATTTATATAGCAGATTTTATAGTGTTTCACCAAAAATCACTGGCTATATCTACTCCCCAAACACTCCTTGGAAATTTCACTATCAGCTGAATTTCAAGGATCAACAAAACTTTTACAATACTAAAATATAGGGCTCAGCAACTTTCGCTTTGATTTATATGGTTCAACAACCTAAATAGTGAATTTAGAAGCTCAGCAACCTAGATGAAGATTACAGGTTATAGTTACTAACTATTAAAATTAATGGACTCAATCACAACCACCAAGTGTTTGAGAACTTGTCATAAGTTGAACTTTACCGAGCTTATTCTTAAGCTTTGAGTTCATATTTGTAGATTTTTCTCACCAGTAAAAAGTTATGTGCTAATACAATTTTTGCTCAAACATTGAAGCACAAATATTTCTCAAGAATATGAAAGTTTAAGACTAGGTTGAGTGATCTAATGAAGCTTCTCTATTTCTAGGGATTTTGAAAATTGTTCAGAGATTTTTCACTAGAGCTTGATGTGAATGATAAACAATATAGATCCCAAATTATTCTGCTTCAACTTTCTTATTTTCACTAGATGAGATATCCTTTTTTGTAGGAATAGACTTTAATAAGACCGTTCCTTAGAAGATTTAAACTATTATCTAGTAGAGTAAAGAAGAGCAACAAGCATAAGTGTCCTTTCAATTCTTCTGACAAAAGAGTTCTTTTAGCACAAAATCAGTTCATAATTGTAGGCGTTCAAATTGTAAAGTAAGTACTCTTTTTTTAATTCAGCTGATATTTAGGTTTGACTTTATTTGAGTTTAAGTAGGAAAATGACAATTTTTTTAGATTCACTCATTGAGGAGTTTAGTGAATAGGAGATGTGTCTTCCAAATGATGTTGTACAAATATATCAATAAAGACATCAATTGATACCACAACTTCGGTTAAATTCTTCAGCTATCCGAATTAAAAATGAAAAGTTTCGATTTGATCCCGTTGCACAGTAGATCAGTGAATGACAAATCAATAGGTAGACCTCAATTGACTGACTCCAAGATGTTATCCTTTAAGATTGGATGCTTTTCTATTACTGATTTGATCTACTGACTGATAAGTAGCTAATGTATTGTCCTTACACTCCATTGCCAGTGTACATGTCATTTGAAAGGTATATTCAAGTTTGCTTTGTTTTCTAGTTAAATTAATTTCTCATCATCAAAATTACATCTGAGATAAGAATAAACCATTTGGTTCAACAATGAGATTTTCTTAACTACAGGAAAATTTATAATTTGATCCTATCATCTTCAACTTCCATATTTATATTATATGTTATTTCCAGGATAAGAGTACAAAAAAAAAAAAAAATTGTTTCTTTTAAATTTGTCTTAGTTGCATATAATGGGCTAAGTTTTCACATACTCCTACTACAAGATGTTTTTCGTCAAGATCCATTTTTGCGAACTTTTTAGGTGGTAACTTGTTCTAGATTATCTTCTAATTTAGAGTTAATGATTCTGATTTTAGTTAGATTTCATTTCTCTAGTTTAGAGTCCAAATACAACCCAAGTTTTTGTCTTGTATAAACTAGGCCTCATTCTTATCATGTTAGTTGTTTTTCTTGTTAATTTTCATTGTGTTGTTCTTTCCCTTAGTGATTTTACAATATAATTAAATAAGGTATCAACAATAGCAAAATTATTATCATTGATATGATGTTGCAGACTAAGGATTATCTAAGTTTGTAAATTATTTAACTGTGAAGCAAAAACGCTGACAATAATAAGTATTTTGAAAATTTTATAAATGTCGCATATAATATTTCTTGGACATGGATAATAGTCTAATTTTGGCGTCTTTTAGCTCAAACATATCTGCATCAACAGTTGTTATTATGTATAACAATAGTTATTATTATCTGTAATAGCATTGCGGTCGTAGATAACTTGCAATATTTTATCATTTTTAATTTGTATACCACATTTTATGTGAACATATTTGCATCTATATTTACTGTATCTGCAACATTGTTTGTTGTCACTGATAATATTTTAATTTTTGTTTTCATAAGGGTATTTGCTTTTTTCTTTTAAAGTATCAACGACAGTATATGTCATTGCTAAAAACTTTCCCCGGTTTAGGCCTTAAAGCTTGCCATTTTTCTTTCTTTCCCTCTTTCACTTTTGAAATTTCAGCAATTTTGAAGCCACTATCCCTCACTCCATTCTGCTCACTTATAATCAGTCCATGTTGCACTGGATGTCACACCCCTCACAGAGGACATGACTGGCTGGAGGTTTGGATAGCCTAAACCTCCATAATCTTGACTTCAAAACAAAGTAACAAACACGACTCTTGACCCAACTAAAGAATAAAAATAAATTTTATAAAACATAAGTTCACTGTAAAAGTTTGTTTTTTGAAACAAGTAACAATTTACTGAAAATTTCAGCAGAGGTTCCCTGTAATATGGAATATTCCTCAAAATAGAAACATATATGTTTCCTGATTTCACATAACAATAACACAAAGATAACAACGAGCTCCGCTCCATCCACATCATAAACAAGACAAATAACTAGACTATTACATCATACAAAATTAAACACCCCACAGTTCTAGTGTGACTACAAACTTTCATCCTTGACTTCAAGTCTAAGATCCTGGAAAATACATTGCCTTACTCTGTCGGCAGGTCATGAGCTTGGCAACAATTAGAACTCCTGTTACTAAAAAGAAAATCCATAAGAGGGTGAATCCTACAAACTCTGTGAGTGAAAAATCGTACCCAAAGGGATATTAACATCATTCACCACAAGTATATAACATATATAGTCAATTAACATCATGTGACAATGTCATTTAAAATATACGTACAAATTTGTAATTGTCATAAATTCACAACTTGCATAATTCATAGGATCACAAATTAATCAGAACAATCATAGTATACAAAGCAAAAAAAGGGCTAATGAGTAACCCAGCCGCGCACAACAGTATTATCCCCTACCAGGTATTTACGTGCCTGCACAATCCCATGAGGCCTGAGCACTCAAATTTTTAAAAACATTTATCAGAATCAGAATATCTCAGGATATCAAATCAAAATATCATAGGTGCACCTAGATCTCAGTTCCAGAAATAAAAATCATTTCTTAAAAAAACTTCAATTTGCTAGCCCTTATCAACCATAAACAATTTCAAACAAGCATAATTCAAATAACTGACTAAAATATTGCACTTGCACATTTATTTAAATACATATACA
Source organism: Quillaja saponaria (assembly GCA_029379385.1). Classification (NCBI taxonomy): domain Eukaryota; kingdom Viridiplantae; phylum Streptophyta; class Magnoliopsida; order Fabales; family Quillajaceae; genus Quillaja; species Quillaja saponaria. The sequence continues at coordinate 20,226,943 of CM055608.1, read as the reverse complement.
ATTACACATAATAATCGAGCCCCCAAAGGCAATAATTAACTACTCACCAAGGTCTCCAAGATTGCTACAAGAAACAAGACAAGGCAACTACTGGCTGTTCTTCAATTTCGTTGAAAAAAAGAAAGAATTGTCAATTGAAAGCAAAACAGAGAAGGACAGCAAGAGGGTTGCTGATTGCTGCTAACTGAGCTAGTTGGACCATTAAAAAATCCACCAATTCAAGCTCCCAAAGTCTACAACCCAAGAGGACAAAAGTGGTTCCCAAAATTGATAAACTCAGCCACATGGAAAATGGATTTTATAGGCTAGAAAAGAGGCAAATACTCACTACTAGGGCTATTTTTTGTTTGCTACCATCAACACCCACAACCATATTGCAAGGAAAATGTGGAAAGGAAGAAAAACAAAGCTACTATGCTTTACCTCATAGCCTGATTTTTGATCTATAACCACTCCAAGAGAACTGCCTACAAGAAGAAGGAAGCTGCCAGCCAACAAGTTCTACACTTATAGTTGAAGTTCAAGCCTATTCATTTAAACTCACACCTATACCTTTCAGCCACATAAGAGATTAGCCAGCAAAACCATACAAGGAGCACTTGATGTCATCCTACAAGCTACTACAATCCGTGTGTGAAAGAGGAAGTAAAGGGTATCACACCAAGCTTGAAAGATTTCTAAGATCTAGCCACAAATTTGCCATGCTTCAAGAGTTTCTCAAGGGGCTAGAGCTAGAAGCAGGGGAGTTAATAGCAGAAGGACAGGGAGAATAAGGAGTCAAGGTCTGTGTAAAAGTATAGAGAAAGGAGGAAAAAGACAATTATATAAACTTGGTCAAAGTTCCCTCTTAAATTTGTGGTTCAAATTTATTTCAAATTCCTATTTTTTATACATATTATTATATACTCAATCCACTTAATTCTCTTTATTTACATCATATTTTACACCTAGAAAATTTTTCACATGAAAAAAAATCTTAAAAAATAATAATAATAAAGTCAAAGTCAAACCAAATACATGGATGAATAATTATTTTTGCTTTATACATGTATATATATCTTTATACATACATATTTATTTATTTACTTATCTTATTTTACTTACTATTGATTCACCAATATACCAAATTTACACACAAAGTTGCTAAAACGAAATATTAACGTACTGGGTTATAACACAGGACATCCATCGTTGATCATCAGAATGCTTGCCATCATCGACATGTGTGGTTACTAGGTGCTTCATGTTCTTATCGTTGCCTGCAACTACCACCAACTAGGAAAGTATGATTTTGATGGTTTTAGGATGTTGGGGGGTATGATTATGTCTCTGTCTCTCTCCATAACCCCTCTCTCTTTCATTATCTTATACTATGAATCACCAGTTTTTGTGTTTCAACAATTCTGCTAACCAAAAATGTTTTCCTTTTTTTATTTTTTTATTTTTATTTTGTGTTCTTGCAAGTATTGTTTGATTCTCGAATTAGATGAACTCAAGAAATCTTAATATATAATTGATGTTAGGTTTAGAGGTGTTATAACTCTCATAACTCAATAACGTAAAATCAAATTTTAGACACAATGTGTAAATTTAAGCTAAAAAATAAACAAATTAAAGAAACAATACAATTGAATATGTCTTGATATTCTAGTGTATGTTTTAAAATTTTATGTACAACTTGTCATTGTAAAGTAAACAAATATTAAAAAATTATATATATGTGTGTGTGTGTGTATGGATTATACATGTATATAATTAAATTAAAATTTAATTTAACTTGAAGTTTGATTTAATATTGTACAACTTTATTTTTGTTTTAGAAAAAGTGAAACACATATACAAACCAAATAAATAAGATTAAGTAAACAATTATAAAGCATATATCTATATAAGCAAAGCAAGAAAAAAAACATGCACCACACAATTTTCTTTTTTTGTTTGACCTTGATCAAGGCTTTGTTCTATATTATTTTGTTTTATGTCTTTTCTTCCTTCTTGAACTAACATAGCTCTCTGTATATTTATTTTCTTTCTTGCTCTCAGTTTACTTTACTTTCCTTCTTTCCCAATTTTTCTAGAACTCCTACTGGCACAGCTTTAAAACTTTCCTTTGCAACTGGCGATCACCCTCTCTTCTTTTTACAGCCTAGTTGCTTTGCTCAAGCTCATTTTAGTCTTAATGGTAGGTTGGACTTGAGTCAGCATCTAGCCATTGTCCTTTGCACTGGCAGCCGCAAGCTTTTATTTTCTTTCCTGGGTGATGTGTAGGTGAGTGGTGTTCTTGTTTTGTTTCCTTCCAGCCAAGGCATCTTGTTTTATTTTTGGGTGGCAACCATCAAAAGACAGTTGCCCTATTTTGAATTTCTACAAACAGTGTGTGAGTTATAGGCGAAGGTTTCAACCAAGGTAGGACCTCCTTTCTTCCTCCTTCGATTTTGGCTTATGATTACGATTTCTTCAGCCATGTAAGTCTTATCTTGCCATGTCTGTCAACAATTACAGCTGCCCTGTTTTCAGCCATCTTCCATTCTTGTTATGTAGCTTTTCAACTATGGCAGTCACTTAAGGGTAGTAGTCGTGCAAGATTGTGGCACCTTATTCTTGGCTTTGCCATGAGGTAAGTATGGTGGGACAGCTTAGTGTGCTTAATTATGTCCCTATCATGTAATGAACCTTCAGTAATTGAAACTGAATTAGTTGGTATTGATGTTGGAGGCATGTATAAATAAATCTTTTAAGTTACTTTGATTAGTTAAATTAAAGTCTAAGTTAGAATTTGGAATATTAGCAATGTTAAATTGATGAAAGTGTGTTGATCAAATTGGGGTATATACATATATATGCACTTACTCATGAACTTGAATAAAGCATGCTCTTAAGATGTTTGTAAAAATGCCTGAATGAAAGCTAGATATAACTTCATGAGTAAAACTTGGTAAATTTAATTCTTGGTGAATTAGTTGTTATTGGAATTGAATAAAAAATTTCTAAACATGAACAAAGAATGGTTAATTAATGTGGTGAATTTAGGATTTGATGAAGATATGTAGTGAGTATGAACAAAGAATGTTTAGTTGTGGGTAAAGTGTTGGAAAATAAGAGTTAAGTGATTTTTGAATGGATGTAGGGCCAGATTTTGTGGGTTAGAGAAATTCAGTATTTTGAGTGTTTTCAGGACTTAATTAAATTAAGAGCTTAAAAAAGAAAATTTAGCTCAGGGCTTTGAGATAATGTCTGCAAAATTTTGTAACCAGGTTCTAAGTATATTTATTGGTAGAGTTGTAGACTGCAGCTAGGTGATGTAGGAATTTTAGTTAACCTCAGTAAATCTGAAAAACTTTGTCAGGGATTTTGGAAGGATATAGCTTAGGACCTTTGAATGAAAGTTATTCTTAACATCTTGAAACACTAGATTGGAAAGTTTTGTAATTTAATTCCTAAGTATGAGAATTCTATAAACTTCAGAATCAATGGTTGGCAACCAGGAATTTTATGAGTACTCTGTTTTTGTTTATGTGAAGAATTGAGTGAGTTCAAGGCTAATTTTAGGAAAAGTTTCTAAATAAAAAAGCTAACTTCCTAAAGTTAATGTTTCAACTTGGTTTTATTAAATTTGATTATATATGTAAGTGAAAATAAACATATATCCAAGGAGGTGGAGAAATGTCTAAAAGGAGTAAAATTAAATAATTAATTATACTAATATACACATCCAAATAATACATATGATACCTATATAGAAAAATATACTTGTCTATTAATAAATCCAATAAACAAAATTGGATTTCCTTTTTCCTAGAGAAAGTTATGTTCAAATAACTAAGGTAAGATCAGAGCTGCCAAAATCCTATGTTTTGCAGAATTTGATGCAAATTCAACGAATAAACTATATTAATATATAAATCTAAAAATTTCAAATAATATACCATTATAAAGCTACATATGTCTAGTATTTAATAAATTTTATGAAACTAGATCTAGAATTTCTTAGAGGAAGATATGACTATTAGAATGAACACTAGTCCAAACCCTAAATTTAGATAGCTTCAACATCTCTAACTCACTAGTGTTTTCTATCTTTTCTAATTGTTTCCTTCTACCTCATGCATTATTAAGACATATAAAATATCTCTTTATTATCAACCTTACCACATAAAGTACAATTCATACAACTTGACATGTAATGGCTTAATAGAAAACTAGCATAAAGAAATCTATATAAGTTGATACATAAGATTAATAATTAAAAGATTATAACAATAACGTTTATGAACTAAGTATTATTTGAAACTATGAATTTCAGTTCCGGTCCCTTCTGTAGGCCAGATGGCACACGTGAGCGCAAGAGAAAGTGATGAACAAGATTTGTAAACCGGTGAGTAGTTAATTGTTATCCCATGATTGCTAAATTAGTTTGTTAGACTATTTTATATATTTGTATGTATATGTATACATGAATATATATGTTATATAGGTGAATAAGAATTGTATTGCTATGATTGAATTATGTGGATTGTGTTTGATGTTTAGAATTGTTTGTGGTTTATAAGTGCTAACGAAATGATTTTTCTAAAATGATTTTATTTTTGAAAATGAAATCCAGGTGCACCTAAGAAGTTTTAATTTAATATTCTAATATGAGATTTTTTAATTAGTGTTTTCTTTAAAGAATTGAATGCTCAACTCTGGTGGATGAATTCGAAGAAGGGTTTCAGTGATTCTGTTTCCGATTCTATTTGATGTGTGGGCGCAAAACTGTTAGTAGTATATCATAAAGCTAATGACATGTGATATTGTGGCATATTATTTTATACACAATCTTATTCATATTATTATTAATAAATATTAATATTCATTTAATTGAATAAGTGGCAAACAATATTATGTATAAGAGTTATTAATTAACCATTATGAGCCTAAAGAATTAAAGTAATGGAAATAAGCATCATGATGAGATCATGGTAATGAGATGTATTTCCTTTAAGCTTAATTCTTAAATGTTCCTAATCATAGGATCATTAAGTAGGGCATTAGTGAATTCGGATAGATTAGTACATATCTAGTTGGCTTAAAAAGTTGAGAGTGATTGATCTCATAGTCACTTGTGTATGAGACACTAAGACAGATATGTAAGTACTCATTAAAGAAAAAGTTCACCGAACTAACTCAATTGAGAACACCTATATGGAGTTTTTCTATATGTTAATAGGTGGTTCTCATGTAACAGTTATGCAAATAGTCCTTTGACTTGAGACATCATAGTTATCTTATATGTATGCCATTATACTTTGATACTATTTCCGAGTTTATTAATAAGTCACCTAAGAAGTAGTAATTGGGTCTAACCACTTGCATATGGAAGTATGTGAATGTACAATAAAGGATCTATCACTCTTAGTATAATAGAGAGAATGTCCTATATGATCTATAAAAGATGCAACTTTAAGTGTGTGGCCATAGTACGATGAATATTAGAATATGATCATCATAAGATCTAAACACATATGATTAAACTTTGGGTTTGACATTATTTTCATACCCAAATAGATTTAATCAGGACATTGCATAATAGAAGGTTTGAATTGTATGGTAACTGTTAACAGAAAGGTTCAAAAGGTTCACAGCCATATTCATACTATTATGGATAGTCATCATGTGCTGCTAGACAACAATCTTGACTTGTAAGAAACTCTGATAATTAATTAATTATTTAGATGATTAATTAATTAATCTTAATTATAGGGAGAATTAAAAAGAGTTTTTAATTTGAATAATTACAATGAGTTCTAATTTAATTGGACAGGATCCAATAATAAATATGTAAAAGTTACATGCCTACTACCATCAATAGTTTGAACTTAAGGGGTCATACACAAAATGACGATATTCAAATAAGGAGAGTTTTAGAACAGTCACGTAATTATTATATTTTGTTAGGCATTAAATTTAATTATGATTAAATCTTAATGTTAGTAAAATCCCTAATATGTTTGGATTGTCCAATGCATAGGGAGGTGGCTAGTCTTTACAAATATAAGACTTAACAAATTAGTAAATATGTGAAAAGAAAATAATTGTACGTACTGTACAAAAAGCCTAGGATTTTAGGCTAATGAGAGTTTCTAAATTACAAGAGAGATTCAGAAATTTGTGCTAGCACACAAGGAATCTCTTGGTAACCCTCTCATCTTGAAGCATGAAGATCCTTAGTTAGATTCATTCATGTGGATACACTTAAAGATGAGACACCTATGTTATTGTGTGCTCTTGATGAATCAACAAAGGAGTAAATGCCGAATCAAGAATACGACAAAAGAATTGAAAGCCTCAGAGGTACACATTCTCTAACTTCCTTTTTAATTGTTAAACTAGAATTAGGATCTTTCATATGATCATAAGGTGATTTCAGGTTAAAGGAATCAAAATTTTAAATTCTGTTGTGCTTATGATTATCATTTTTAACACCAATTTCTTACAAAAACTACTTGTTGGGAGGTGGTGTATGGGGCTGAGTTACTCAGTTAGCCCTTTGCATTCTTTGTATGATTTGGGTGCTCTAATTTCTGTGATTGGATTATACAAAACATTACTTGAAGTATGTTTGCGATACTTTATAATTCCGTAATTGGATATGTGTAATCTTATTAGTTATTTAGAATAAATGATATGTTGATATTAGTTGATTATATATCCTATATGTGTGTTGAGTGATACTAGTACCCTTTTTGTATGCTTTTCCACTCACGTAGTCTGTAGGACTTATCCCTCTCTTTGTTTAGTTGTTTTAGTAACAAGATCTCACTGTACAACAATTATCGATACTGGACTTGCCGAGTGTTGGGTGGTAAGATAATTCTTAGGAATCTCAATCTTGAAGTCAAAGGGTGAATGTTTATAGTCTCACTAGAGCTATAAGGAGTCTAGTTTTATGTAATGTAATAGTCTAGTTATTTGTTATTGTGATGAAAATCGGAGTAGAGCTCCTTGTTGTCTTTGTAGTTGTGGTTGTCAATGTATAACAACAAGAATGTGTGTTTATATTTTATGGGCATGTTCCACTTTACAAGGAACCTCTGCCAGAATTTTTAATAAATTGTTATAAGTTTCAGTAAACAAATTTTTTTTGTTAACTCATGTTTTATAAAATTTACTTTTACTCTTTAATTTAGTCAAGAGTTGTGTTCGTTTCATGTTTTTGAAGTCAAGGTTACGGAGGTTTGATTATCCATTCCTTCAACTAGTTATACCTCCGAGAGGGGTGTGACAAGAGGATTTTGAAATTTGGGGATTTATGAAAAATGAACTAATTTCTTATATGTTGATTTTTTTAATTCCTATGTTTTGTGTTTTGTCTTTGACTGTGACTACCATGGTTAAGGGTTATGCTCTTAAGAGATAACAAATGTATGCGTTTAGGGGTTGAGGAGTCATGAGAAATTGTATTTTAGATGAATAATTGTAATTTGGCTTAAAAGGAGGATTTTGAGTAAAACTCAAATCTGTTCAGTTTGTAATTGATAGGTAATTTTTCTATTTTTTGGTGAAAATTGATAGAGTTATTCGTAAAATATTGAAGTATGAAGTATTACGCTTGATTGAATGCAAGTTTGTGGATTTTGGAGATAGGTGCTCTTGAGTTGAATCGGGGTCTAGGTGAAACAACGTAGATCCAATTAACTAGAGAACTAAATCTAATAGAATCTAATAATTTAGAAAGTAATAATAATAAATAAATAAAACAAGAACGAGTTGAGTAGATGAAACTTTTGTTTGTGAAAACAATGTTCTCGGGAATGTTGGGAAAAATTAATTAATAGTATTTAATAATTAATTTCAGATTAATTTGGAGAACATAGGGTTGATTGAAAAGTTTAAAACTTCAAGAAGTTAAGCACTTATGATTTTCTTATCTTTAATTTATAGTTTAGAACTTAAAATTTTATTTTATTGAATTATGGGTCTTGACCACCAATATATGTTAGAAATTCAATAATCATTATACAATTATGAATACCGTAATTTTTTTTTTAATGTAAAAAACTTTGTGTGGAATTAATGAACTGAAAAATGTGTTTTAATGGAGTGGAATACTAGAGTTTTTATGTTGATTGTAGGACTTGTCCATGTAAGGAATCATTAGAATCATTTGGGGAAGTAAATGAGTCTTTAGTCTATTAGTATGTTGAACTCATGATTTGTTTATAATATATATTTTAAATAATGTTTAAGTGAAATTTTATGTTGCTTGTCAAATTCTCCAAGTATTTATATAGATTATCTTAACATACATTCAAATTCCTTTAGAAACTCGTTTAAGAATCATTATAAATGAACTAATACATGTTTGTCTACTTAGTTGAACATATGTTAATTTCATTTGACATTGATTCTTGAATTGTCCAAAGTGGAAAGTTTAAAAAAGTGAACCACTATTTGTTACAGTGGCATGCTTAAGTTTTCATTCATTTGGTTGAAATTTCAATGACATTTCTCTATTATCTGAGTACATACTTAGATATGTATGGTGCCAAAATTGCATATTGTCTATGTTATGTACTTAGGAGACCATAGAAAAATGTTATTTGAATTTTGTCAAATTTGGATGAAAAGAATAATCTACTTATGGAATGCATATGTAACTTTTTTGAATTCGAGTACTAGCACATCCATGGGGACAACTAAGATTTGTAGGAAGAAGTGGATTAAAATTTGGACAAAATATTAGAAATTTATGCACAAATGTTAGTTTGTATTTGAAAATGTTAATGTCTTATATTCATTCATTATGTAACTTCAAATTTTTTTTGTTTTTTCAAACTAAGCCTTTTAACTTGCTTATGTTTTTTATTTCAAGATATCGTTCCTTCTTTAGATGCTTCACAATTACACCAAGGCTAGACGGATGATAAGCAGAGGGATGATGATGAGGATATAGGAGACTTGTAGTGTTATTTCTATGTTTTTGTGTACTTAGCAATTTAGATTTTTATATTTTGTTTCCATATTTGAATTCTATTTGTTAAATTATGTATTATTCAATGGAATGTTGTTTTTAATTGTTTGCAATATATATAATTTAACAAGCTAAGAAAATAACAATTTTAAGGGAGCAAAATGAAAATCTGTAAACTTCTATGCAACAACAATACTCTATATGTGACAGCAAAACACAAACACTGATCAATTTTTTTTTAAAAAAAATTAATAAGTTATCTGCATTCATCTATCTATGTTTACCATGTCGATCCCATGAGTTTTCCTGTAGACATCCTTTTGGATGATAGCCCATCCATGTTTTATCCAACCTTTGTTGCACTATCAACCACCAGAGACCTAAGGTAAGGGACTGTTAGTCTTTTGATTAGAGTAGGGTCCTAAGAGAGCAGAGCATACTGCCCTACTATAATCAGATCATAAATAATTAAATTATCAGTATCAATTTATCAAAGAGAGCGAGGTGGATGCATATAATTATTAGCAATAACATATCTGCATCCACATCAGTTCACACTGATAATATCCCAAAGCATTGGCAACATTTATCTTCATCCGTAGTGTTATCGCAAATAAGTTGTCACTTATAATTATTTGCATCTGGCTATCCCAAATAATGCCATCTACAAGAAATACATCTGCATCTACATATCAAGGATAAGGGTTTGTTACTTATAATCATCAACAACATCATTTTATTGTTGCTAAAGCTTCAATTTCTTGTAGTGTTACTTATATTGCCAGTATTAAAGTTATTAGGAGGAAAAGGTTAGATAAAAAGAAAAAATTGATAACCATTAAGCATTTGTAAATATAAATTATCCACTCGAAACCTTACTAGGTTCTTTTAGCATGTAAAACATAAATTCACTAGCTAGTGGTTCTAGGAATTGAATCTTCAAGTTCTAAAGCTCTATGAGGTTTCTTGTAACACCCCTCACGGAGGTATGACTGACAGGAGGAATGGGTAACCAAATCTCGTAACCCTGACTCAAATCAAAAAACCACATACGACTTTTGACTAAATTAAAGATTAAAAATAAAGTTTAGAAACACAATGTAAATAAAAATGATTATTTACTAAAATATATAACAATTTAACTAAATATTTCATCAGAGGTTCCCTGTAAAGTAGAACATGCCAAAAATACAAACATATAATTCGTGATTACATTCAACTAGTTTACACAACAACAATATACACAAGAAGCTCCACTCTATTTCTCACCATGACAACAAATGACTAAATTAATATACAATACAAATTTTGACACCAAAGCCTAAATGTGACTGCAAACTTCATCTCTTGACTTCAAGCAAGTGTTTTCAAATAAGCACCTTGCTGTAAAACAATCGACAAGTCAAATATCAGTGGTTTACGACGTCTGAGGTCTTGTAAAAAACAAAAAAAAAACAAAAAACAACAATAACAACAAGAGATAGGTGAGTCACAATAACTAAGTGAGTAGAAAAAAGTACCCAAATGGTACTAGCATCACTCAATACATGAATATAATACATAAGTCAAATAATAACAGCATAACATGAATTTCAAAACAACTAAATGTTACACATACGCAAATAAGGAAATCATAAAATTAAACCAATACCATTTATGCAATACATGAGATAAACAAATCAATCAAAATATTCAAAAAATACAAATCAAGCAATTCAACCAAAAAGGCCAATTGAAGTAACTCAACACCCGCATACCATATATCCTCCCACCAGGCAGTTCTTACACCCCCACACCAAATATATGCTTTATACATATCCATCCTCGAGGTTGAGTTACTCAAATATTTTAAATCACAGTATCAAATCAAAGTATCCTAGGTGTACCCGAATTCTAGTTTGAATGTAAAAATCATTTCAGATAAAAAAAATTCATTTTATTGGCCCTTATCAAACACAAAAAAATTGACATGTCAAGCATAATTCAAGTAATTCAAATTAAATACTACACATTCTTACATATCTCTAATATAAACACATTTACTCAAATACACATAAACAATTAAACATATTAATCTAGCAACCAAAGAATACATTATCCACTCACCAAGTTATGGATTTTGCTCGTCAGTTCTTCTTGAGTCCAAACACACCGTCGTTTTAAATGTTACGTTTCATAGCTGCAATTAAATTTTCCAAGTATTACTTAATTTGTCAATTTTATAGGTTATAATTATCTAATTACAAAAATCTATAAATACTACTGTTTCATACCTCTTAAATATTTTCACAAACACCTTGGAGACATGCTTGATTCCAACTTATATACTTAACCAAATTTAGTAAAACCAAGTCCAAACATCATCTCCACAAATGTAGCTATCTTTCTTACTCAGAAAATTCTCCTAAAATCAGCCTTGAACCCTACTCAAATCTCCACATGAACACAAATAGGGCAGACACACAATTTCTAGTTACCAAGATCGGATTCCAGTGCTTATAGAATTGTCATAATTGGGAATCAGATTATGAAACTTTCTAGTGTAGCTTAGCAAGATGTTAGAAACAATTCATCTTCAGTACCCCACTCCTGAATCATCATTTAAGACCCTCCAAAACTAGTTATACCAAAACAGGTACAATCAGGACCCTAAAATTCCAACAACACCTCCAGAATACTCATAACATAAAATAAAAACCTTCAAAGCTCTAGAATTTTCCCTTAATATGTTAAGGTCAATTCTTATTTGAAGATCTTAAGCTAATTCAAATAATAACCCTAAACAAAGTCCTCCAGACTGACTAAAGCTCACTTACAATCCCACTCGAACCTAGCTACAGTCCAATAGCTCTAACAATTAATATACCCCGAATCAGGTTATGAAACTCTCCATATATCATCCTAAGACCATAAGCTAACACTTTCTTTTTAGAACTCCTAAACTAATTCAATGCATAAAACACCCGAAATACCAGATTTCTCTAATCCCTATCATTAATCACTCAACCACCTAAATTGAAATTTACCAAATTTTATTCATTACATTACAACTAGTTTTTCTTAGACATTTTGTAAAACATCTTAAAGGCATTTTAAATTTCAACTCATATATATGTATATTTATATTTACATGTTCCAAGAAAATCAACATAAATTCCTTACTTCCACATTGCACATCCTTTGATTAATTACTATATCAATGTTAAATTCAAATTGTATAAGTTAATTAGGATCCAACAAAACATAACATCAATTAAACCAATTCCCATATTATACCTCCTACAACATCCTACACTAACTCATCAAACAACAAGAAAACCTTCATTACCACCATCATTACAAGGAAAAGTAGTCGAACTAACCCACCAAAGGAAAACGTTTAAGCTGCTGCTATTGGAAGAGGAAAAGCAGCTACCATAACCTGTTGAAGGCTACTTGAAGCAAAACTAAATAGCGGCTGGACTAAGAGAACCACAGTAAGGCTGGCTGATAGTTGGTGCCTTCTTAAACTGCTAACAGGCAAGATTGGAAGCTGATGCTGCTAAGGAGCTGGGATTTCGACCTCTTGAATGTAGTTGTTGATCGAATAAGCAAAGCATAAGGTGAAAAGGAGAAGGAACCACCTAGGTGTATCCCAAAATAGGCGATGTTGCTGTCTTGGTTGCACCTCCAACCTTGTTACCACCACATCCCATACACCTAAACCTCATGGCCAAGCAAAGAATAGCAGCACTTTAGCCTGTAAAAGGGGGTGAAATCAAAAGGAAACCAGTGGCAAGACGAACTAGAACACAACTACAAAGGAGACAAAGGTGCACGACAAAAGGGAAGGACAAGCTATTCACGGCAAGGAGGAGGAAAAGGGGAGGAAATAATCCCACAAGGTCGACTGCAACCAAAAAATCAGCAAGCATTCTAGAACTAAAGAACAAGGCAATGGAAGAACAATCAAGAAGGAGGAAAAAAAACAAAGATAGGAATCGATCAAAAGGGAAGGGAATAAAAGAGAGAGGCTGAAAAAAATAATTAATATAAAACAAAATGTAAAAAATAGAGTCAAAGTATAAAAATGAAATGTGTGGTTCATATTTATTCTTGGTTGTATTTATATATATGCTCATTGTAATTGTGCACTAGTTTATTTTGTTTATACATTAATTTTATTTATCAATGAAATTACATAAGACAAGGTCAAGATCCATATCAATCAAGTTTTAAATTACTTGTGTATATATTTTATGCTATACATATAAGTGTAATATCTATTTATTTTAAAACTAAAATTTACACATTTATATCTAAAACTTGATTTTACGATATCAGGTTATAAAGGTTATAACATTTCTTCTGGTTAATCTTACATACATATGTAGGGAGACAAATAATGATGATATCACATTCTTTAATTTATATATTTTTTAGATTTAATTTATGATATTTGAATAGAAAGAGAATGTGTTGATGAGTGCAAATGCGAGGAATATTCATTCAATTATGTACAAATAAGAATAGTTTTCGTTGAATACTAATTTCTCTTTTCACTGTAGGCAACCCTTTTCTAGTTTTATATATATATTTAGGAGGACTTATTGTTCTCCTCCATGTATTTATTTTCTTACTTAATAATGTTATCTTAAAAATTCAGAACTTAAGTGTAATTTTGTGATTTGTTAGATTTTTTAACTAAGAGAAAAACTCAAACAAGTTCTCCACTTAAATGAAATATAAGCTAGAATTAGCAGCACTAATTCTTCATTTTATTAAACTAAAATCTATGAGTTTTACTATCTTAATAGATATAAAAACATGTACAAGTTAAATGTAAAAAAATTATTATTCTTATTGTTTTATTTTATACTATTAAAAATATAATTTTCAAAAAATTGATCAGGATCTAAATAGCCAATTTTATTGATCTAGCTTCCCAACTAAACCGAAAATATAAATTATTTCTTCATTTTCTTTTCATTTTTCATGATTTAGTTTTTTTTTTTTTTTTTTTGGGTAATAACAGATAAAGAAAGTGAATAGAGGCATTTGACAATGCATGTACCTTGATAAAACATAAAATCTCAAGTGGTTTTCAGCTTTTATTTTTTATGGTAAAAAATCACAAGTAGTTTTACAAATTAGGGGAATATATCAACAAAAAATAATATATAATAGTGGCCATATTGGAATTTAATGCATTTTATAGCTTTCTCAATTTGATCCTCAAAATGCTATTAAGAATGATAAGATCTTTAATTTATGATTGTCAAATTGAAATTGTGCACGTATCTTAATCTATTGATAGGGTGATTTTATCATAATTGGAAAATTAGAATTGTCATGCATGTACCTTGATTAATAGTAAAAATTAAAAGTCAATCTTGCGAATAAGAAAACAAAATATATATGATTTTCTTTTCTATGTTGCCAATCTTGAAAATTCACACCCACTAATGCTTTATTATTTAAAATCACTAGCTAAGTAGTATTAGAGCTCAAACTTCATCTATAAAAACCTATTGGCTTGAAAATTTTGAGATGCAAACCAAGTCTCATCCATTCTAAATTCATATTTATTTATTTTTTCTGTCACTTCCACTTTCAAAAAATAATTGAACCATCTATTATGTCTCAATTGATAGTTCAAGATGAAGATGACGAAAAGAATGCGATTAGCTAAATCAGAAACTATTGGTTCTTAACTATATCAAATCAATGATTTACTAAAGGTATTATTTTCACCAATTTACTTATGACCTTTTTAAATTTAATATTTCCTCTCGCTTGGAGTTGGTGGGTTTCAAAAAGAGTGACATATCATGGTTTTTATTTCTTCCGTATTTATTTTAGCTAGGATTTTACTAACTGGTGCCCTAAAGACACATGTTAATATTTTATATATAGAAAATTTGTAACATTTATCTCTGTAGTTGATTATGATTTTATTGTTCTTTAATACATAAATTGCTAACTTTTAAAAGTTTTAACTTTTAAAAAATCATATTTGGTGTAATTTAACTAGTACTCTTGTCTCACCCACTAGAAAAGTCTTTATTTTTAATTATATTTTACTCACATAAGACTTAAGACTTATATATATCTATATATGCAGCAAGGAACCATCTCGGCTGGAGTTGGAAATCTCAATCAGGTATAATTAACTTGCCTATTAATTTTTTTATACAAGATTATTTAGGCTATAAGCCTTTGTTTTCCTCTTTGGTAGTGTAATCTTTTAATTAAAAACACATATACATAAAAGTAGTATTATAACAGGCATTTCTCTAAAATGATCATCGTTCTAGATGTATAATTTTACTGCTTCATTTTGGGAAAGAAACAACTATTATTCCTAATCTCTCATTCTTATGTTTAGGAATTAGGTAAAGTGAATTAATTTTAATCATTAAAGAAATCAATGGCTAATTCAATTTTCAACATTTTATTTATAAATATTCTATTTTCAAAAATAACATTAGACAATAAACAATAATACGGTTTTGAAATATGTCAAGATTGATGCAATGGATTAAATAATATCAAAAACATACATACATACATACATGATATGATATCAATAAAACTAATTTTAAGATCAATTTTATTGCTAGATACATTGTCTTCTTTAAAGACATGTCAGTTGTACGAGCTGGGGCAAAGTTCTCTTGTAGTGCAGCTCTACCAGCCAGGAAGAAGAATTATGATCTTTTTGATGAAACACAAGATGAGAAATAATACATAGAATAAGAACATTTATTTTTATTTTATAGTTTTAAGAGATTGTAATATTGTATTTTGGTTAATTATTTTATAGTGTACCGTGTCTATTTCAAATAAACCATTAAGAAAATGAAGTTATCATATATTGGTTCTCCTTATCACAAGAATTCTTCCCAGAATTGGTACTCCAAATTTAATGTTTTCACACATCATTACATTAATACATATTGAATATTGAATTGGTTCCTGAAAGAAATAGACTACTTTTTATTTTAGGTTTTGAAAATTTCTTTTTTCTAATTACTTTCAGAATTTGACTTTTATTTTTGAATTAGATTCTCTTAATTTTTTTCCTTCCTACTTAGAAAATTTAATTATAAAAGACCTGATTAATTAAGAAAAAAATCATTAATTACTATCTTGACCGTAATTAAATATCATGTGGAGAATATAACTTAATAACTAATACTCTATACATCGTATATGCTTTTATTATCTAATACTATATGATGCACTAAATGAGTCCTAAAAGTACTGCACTTTGCAATCATGACTCGCTTATAGAATGCAGCTTAGTAAACCAAGACAAGCAAAGATGTCTTTCATCAAAGACACACACATTAACAAAGTAACAGTTACATAATGACCACAGAAAGCAAGAGAAATTTATCAGGTATCCTTCTAATCCTGGAATGCTCGAAAGCAGAATTACCAACCACGATAATTCCTGTAGTATTATATTGTAATCTAACACTTATACATCATGGAAAAGAGAAGCACCTTCCCGAGGCTTCATTATGGAGAACCGCTACCCTGTTTCACTTTAAGCACGAGCTCCTCGGTTGTGGTGCCAATGATCTCGTTAGCTCGCTTCAGCCCAACACATTGATACCTTCCAATTGAATCCTGAACACCAAGGTGAGCAAGAAAAGCAGCAGTCATATAACCTATTCTTGTAACAAATTCTTATCATACATAAAAGGTGTACAATTCCATGGACTCATCTTCTTAGTATAATTTTTATGAAGGGTATGTACCCAACAAGAAAGAAAGAAATGTACATATTTTCTAAAAATGGGGTCATCCTAGAAGCCTTTCAATCTGTTTTTTACTCGCTAAAGATTGATGGGGGCAGTCATGTCGGTCAAGGAGAGGAGGTTGGAAGGGATAAACCCTCCCAGAAATCATTGTTCAAGCTTTGAACCTTGGACCACGCCTTGTCAAGTGTTTTTGAACCACCAGGTAACATCTGAGCCAAGGCTCATTGACCTGGAAGTCTTTAAATTACTTGCAAGTCTTACCGCAATCAAAAAATGGATAATATTTGTTGAACGAGAAACTAAGTAAAATGATACTTTCAAACCTATTCAGCAATAATAAGGTCCAAATTAAGAGTCCTGTCTTTAATCGCTTGTATTGCCAGTTGGAGAAACATCAATAAAAGTTTAAGATTCAAAAATCAAAAACATTTAACTTTTGATTTATTTGATTTATTTGATTAGATAGATATTAGATACACTTATAGAAATATAATCAAAGATTGACCAGGGAAAAAAGTTGCAGGGAATCTCACCCGAGTAACCATGCCTAACTTCTCTAATTTGTGAACTGCATCATCCACATCAAAATTACAGCTCTCACCAAACTCTTCTTTTATTAATTCCTCACACCATCGATCCAGATCCTGATTCACATTACCAGATAGTCAATAATAGTAGTGCGCAAAGAACTGAAATTTCCTAAAACAATCAGAAATCACATTAAAAAGCAGTGGGGAAAAGGTAACTGTGATGCTTAGACCTGTCTTGTAGCCTTGCCTTGTTCCATCAGAATATAGAAAGAAAGGATCACCTCTTTGACCTGGACAATTGGAAATGAGTTTCCGTCAATATTTTGTGCAATTGCAATTAACCAACATATCAAGAAGAAAACCAAGCCGTCAACTCGGGCAACAAAGTACAGAAGATACAATGCAGCAATGCAACACATACCATTAAACAATTGCATTGATTTGTCTAACAATTCGGACATTTTCCTTTATCTATTATCTTGTTGGCTGTGAAGTATATCATTTACAATAGTCCAATGTATGGAAAAAAAAAAACTCATATATCAAGTGTAAGTTCCAAGTCAGATAACAAGAAAAATATTTCACATTATTTTAACTTATTTCCTCTTTTCTTTTTCTTGGCGTTGGGGTTTAGCGAGATTTAAGGGTGGAGAGCGGGTAGAGTGGGGGTTCTCGAGCCTATACTTAAATCCATATTTGTCATATAGAACCACGCAACAAAATGAATAAGAAATGAAATCTGATATGAGACAAATTTTAATTATGTTTTTCTTTTTTATGATTTTAATAGATTCACTAGTAATTAGCTTAAAGTTGAATCTAATTTATTTAGCAGAAAAAATAAAAACCACCATCTGTTTGTCTAACATACACGGTGCACTCAACATGTGACCAAGGTGTCCAAGAAGTATAATATGGTACAACGTCTTAGAAAACTTCATCATAAGCTAATTACAAAAGGAACTACATATACCCAGCTAGCAACAACTAATAAATGAAATAAAGCACATTAAGCTTCAACTTACTTCCTGTTGAATCACATCATCACACAAGTGAAGAAGAGTACCCTTTCCACTATCCAGTTGTTTGTCATACATGGATTGCGTAATTAAGTTTTGATATGAAGCCATGTTCTGCTGAAACCTACAGACAATTATAGAACAGTACCAACATAACTAAACAAATTCAGAAGACATGTCACTGAAAGCATAAAGCCAGCTTATGGCATATGTCAGTGATGCTAAACATGGAGCCAGAGGCAACAAAGACAACCAATAAACCCAGCTACAATTCAGCATCAAATAATGCAAAATCTGACCATGCATATTCTAGGCTACCGCATAAAATAAATTGGAAGTGCGAACTATAATAGACAATAATTTGATGAGGCCAACTTGAACCTCCTCTCACCAGTCCACACTCTCACATTGACCAAATGCACAATATAAATAAACAAACACACACTACTGTGTTTGTATGTAACCATCCATGTATGTATGTAATCAAGTGTACATCCATTTAATAGAAAACATTGGTATTATACTTAACGTGAAGTATATCTTTGCACAATAACCAATCACTGTGGAAAGAACAGCAAAGATGACACGTGGATCAGCTTTAGGCATTTCAATTGAAGTAATGACGGCAACCTGTAAAAGAAAAAGTATTAACTTCATTTGAATCAGATGGTTGTAAGTAAAAGAAGAGTGCAATTAACAAACTTCATTACTATTAGAGACACAAACCAGCCCAACAACAGCAGAGACAAGAAAGTTGACCCAGTCCATTGGAGTCAATCCCGGGTTCTTCTTTTCTGGCTGCCAAGTAAAATGTTCCCAACAAGTCATCAGTTGGGGACACTGGAAAACGTATAACCCAGAGAAGCAGATAGAAAGCAGAAAAAGCAGATAAAGTAACTCACGAGAACTATTTCCATATCAGCCATTGGTATGTTTCTGAAATGCTTCACAAATATTCCCCGTTCTTTTGTTGATTTGGTACTGGCTTGCCTGAAGAGTCACTCTTGTTCTTAGATCTCTATAAATTTGTCATGGTTTTTAGAAACAGTTACATTAATCCCAGAAATTAATCAGGTGGGTGGTATCTGAAGAATTTTCATCTATGTGCTTGTCCCTCCTTGAGGTGCCCTCAACTTCCCTCATGACCTCAGGCAACGCCAATGTGCTCAACATTGCCATAGAAAATTATTAATTTTTTAAAAAGGAAAATAAATGTGTATAACTGAGTCCTAAAAAGAAATAATCACAAAACTCTAAGACATTTTTTATATACTACAATTTGAACACAGAGAGAGAGAGAGAGAGAGAGAGAGCTACCTGTAAACAACAATTATCCTATCAAAGGTAGGTTCTTGAATTGTGATCTTGCTCCGCAAGTTGCGAAAACTGGTAGACAAAATGAACATTGTCATGAATGGCACAATCACCAAATATTCAGGACAGCCAACTCAGAATGAAAAATTTTCTGTTTCTCGGACAAACCAGCAGACAGTACTATTTGAATTTTTAATAGTTGAAGCTTTTACTTTCAGTTTCTAAAACATCTGAACCAAATTAGAATGTTTTTCAACCTTAAATCATTTGACTGATGCCTATGCATTTTGACATTAGTATAACGTACACATCTTAATCTCATCTGTAATGACCAGTACTCAGGCCAAACATAGGTTTAAAACCTTCATCCAGGCAGGCTATTTGCTTGAAAACGCTCAGTCCTGTTCTTGAAGTGTGGTGAAAATGATTTTATATGGAATGATTTAATTTCAAGAGAAATTGAAATGATGTAATCAATGACCATGTACAGATGACATAAACTTAATCTTTATTTGTTGAACACTTGAATGGAAATTGCCATATCAATCAGGAGCAGATAGCACCATTCAGCTCGTTGAGGATCGCAAGAAAACCCCTAAAGATAAATAGATAAAGATGATCTATAAGTAACACTTTCTGTTAAGCAATAATGAGAAGCTGAGAAGCCATGCCACACCTCACATCCGTATTTTCAAGACGTATTCGTTCAACATAGAGGTCTGGATCTGCTTCAGAGCTAATACCACCATTCTTCATTGGATCTTTATTGTGCCGTCTTTTTGACCTTCGGGACAAAAGCTTCTCCAGCCTGCAAGCACCATTTCCTAGAAACACTAAAAAGAAGAAAAAGGAAAGCAGGCCTAGAAAACATGCAATATGTTTTTACTTTGGTATATTGGCTGTATGCGAAACACAAAAGAGAATCCAGGGCAAGATATATTTTTAAAATTGAGCTGATGATACTAGCTGTAAATCATGCAAGCAATAAATCAGTAAAGGTCATGACTTAGAAGACATTTTAAGGATTACCTGATTCGAAATTCAAATTACTTTTTAATCATGAATTCTCAAAATTATGACTAACAACCATAATATAACTTTTAAAAATATTGGCCCAAAACATTATTTACCTTGTTAGCCTTAGCAGATATGCCCAGAAATGTGCAATGATCGTGTCCACTTTCTGAATGAAAAAGTAGTCTGTTGTTCGGTCAATTCCTATGCCACGCCGGAATATGATGTACTAAAAACAGTACATATTAGCTTTCTACTGAATGAACGAGAGCATGAATGAGAGAGAGATAGAGAGACAGAGAGAGGTCAATAAATAGTACATCCAGCATCAAACAAGTCAAGTAAGACAGAACTAACAGCCAAACATTCTATGTTATGCTTACGAGGACAAATGAAGTTTCGTCAATAACTTTAGGTCCACAAATTGAGGTTTCAGGGTGCTACTTTAAAAGACATAACGTAACTCAGTTCAAAACTTGAAGACTGCACAACTACCACACTAACAACTTTACAATCATCTCTCAATCACTTATCAATATTCAAGTATTATGGATAGATTTACTATGTAACAATTAATCAACACAAAAGCCATCAAGATCAAACCTCATGAGTTTGCACCCTAAGAGCAAGTTTGGAACGTAGAAATGACCATTTTATGGGAATGACTATTCCATTCTAGGCACTGTTCCATAAAATGGTCATTCTTACATTTGGTTCATATTTTAATATCGAAATGCCAATTCCAGTCTAGGCTTCTTATGTCATTCTTACATTTGGTACATATTTTCATAACAAGAGATGATAGTACTGACATTGAGAAATTGGGCTAGATCAGCGTTAGACGGGAAGTCTTCTACTGGTTGTTGTGTCTTCTTGGGTGGACATCTTGTTTCCTGGAAAAATAAGAAATAGAGTGTGGTAGCAAGATCTAGTGCTGAGTCAGAGTATTGGGCAATGGATATTATGACTTTGGAATTAGTATGGGTGCGACAATTATTGGAAGAAATTGGCTTTAAGATGCAAACTCTCATGAGACTTATTTGTGACAATGAAGCTGCAATATCTTCGAATCTGTTTTTTCTTAAGCATACCAAGAAACTAAAATTCATTTCGTTTACACTGAAATGGGAAAATCTTTTTGTTTCCATAGTTATGCAAGCGAAATACCCCTAAAAAAAATATAGTGTAAAATTTCAATGGAAACGATGTTGTTTCCATAGGAAATGTGCAATTTTTTCATTTGAAACATATTGATTTTAATAAACTTTCATGGAAATAACATAAATTTTCTTGTTAAGTAAAATTCTTGTTTTAAGTAACTATTTTGTTATGTTTTGTCTTGTGTATTCAGTTAGGCCAAAGTTTTATGGTGCGACCCGTTAGATAATTACAACTTGAGAGTGACTCGAAAAATAAGTTTTAATTCACGAAACGAAGGAAATGGACCAATCAGTATGTTCTTGCATAATTATGACCTGATAGCAACCCGTTGTGTTGTTTTAGGATTTGTTTCTTTCTTGTAGCCTACATATAAAGGCAGTTAGTTCTAGGGTTCCAATACATTTTTTTCAAGCAAAACACTTGTATTTTCTCCAATAACATAATAGAAAATTTTCGATCTTTTTAGTAAGGACGTAGACTAGATTGAGCAAAACCTCAATACATCTTTGTGCTATTTTTTTTGCTCATTTTCATTTTTCAGTTCTAGATTTCTTCATATTCTCGCTTCTGTTTAATAGTTTTATATATATATTATAGAAGCTTCTTAGGCGCTCTTAATATTAGGGTCAAATGTGATTGCAATTTTATCTTACCTTCAATTTATATATCTATGCTAAGGTATTTACTTTGATATGTATTTATGAGCATTTTATGTACTAAATTAATCATGTTGGAAACTTATAATTACTATAATATATGTTTTATTATATGTATTCATGTGTTTTCAAATAATTTACCATTTCCATGTCATTTCATGAATCGTTTCAGTTTCCAGACTTGCCAAATAGTATCTTGAAAAGTGTTTTAGTACCTTGGAGTATACTAAGCATATTGAAGTAAATTGTCACTTTATTTGAGAGAAGCTCCAACAAAATATTATTCAAACTGTTTATGTTAGTACAAAATACCAGCATGATGATTTGTTTACTAAGTCTTTAGGAGCTACTAGAGTTATTTATATATGTAACAAGTTGGGTATGATTGATATATAAGCGCTAGCTTTAGGGGCAGTGTTAAAGTATGTGTTGAGTGTTAAGTCATTGTTTAGATGAGGTAAACTAGTGTTATTATTTTAATTATATAAATGAAGATAATGGGTGTAATCTATCATCTATGAAGCTACAACCCTTTCTCCCTCTAATTTATTCGCAAGTACTAGACTAGCCTAAGGGCATTAGTACAGGTAAAGTCGAATTAACATAAGATAAGAGATGACACAAAGTGCACCAGGATGTATAGAAACAAGGACCAGAAGGAGCCTGTGGGGAAAAGGATAATTCATCTCAGTTATATAGAATCCACAAAACCTTGCCAGCCTATGAAATCTAAAAATGAACATGTGGAATCAAACCCTTCCATGTAGATGTCCCTACAAGCCTTAAACCACACAAACAACCTATCATTCCCATACCCAACCGACCATATGAGAGAAAATGTGCAAGTTTCTAAACAGCCAGGTTTCCTGGACCAAGTCTTCAACCCCAAAATTTCATAAGTTCTTGCACAAAAACTAGAAAAACACAAAGTAAAATCATTTGTTAGTTTGCCTAATCTAATTTCAAATTACAAACCTACTCAGCCATTACCTTCTTCTCAAAAAACCAAATGAGTCAAAACCTTAAAAGTCACTGTTGTATAAGAAAGTGAAAAATCTGAATAGAAGTCTATGCATTAAAAAAATCTAGCCACAGACTAACATAGAAATCTTTGACATTGTACAACAATAGACAAAAATAGGTTAAGTTGCTCTTCGTAAAAGTGTAAAACATTTCAGCAACTACTCATTTTCTACACAAAACCCACATGCAACATTAGGCTTCGTAGGTGCACAGCTAAAACGATTTTTGACTTGGTGTTAGCCAGTTTTCTGTAGCAGCAATTGTGATTTCTACAAGGACTAAGCATGATTTTATGTTTTAGTTTGTTCCGGTACATTTTCATAAGCACAATTGTGTCTAAGGTTTTCTGTAAGTTTGTAAGAGCTTGTTTTTTTCAAAAGTTAAGATAGACTAGGAGTTGTACTTATTAGTTTCATTTTGAGTCCTAAATCTAGAAGGAAAATATATACTTCATAAATTTATCCCCAACCGCTCTCAAGAACCAGAATTTATAATGTAAATTATGAAGTGAGAGAGTGTGAGACAAATTTCCTAGTCTTCTCTCCCCATTCCATGCATGGCTAACTGCTTATCAGTACAACAGCGGACAACAGTACAGAAATTCTTATCTTCGCTCTTTACAACCAGAAATCAAATCTCTTCTGTTACTCTAAAGAGCTTAATCCCGTAGTTTTCTCAGCTTTCAACCTCAAAAAATCAACCCAGAAATCTCCTAGTCTCCTCTCCCTAACTATTCCTCTCCCCAATTCCATGCATGGCTAACTGCTTATCAGTACAACAGCTGACAACAGTAGAGAAGACCCTCAAAACTCTCATCTTCGCTCTTTATCACCATAAATCAAATCTCTTCTGTTACTCTAAAAAGCTTTTGTTCCCTGTAGTTTGCTCAGCTCTCTGTTACTCTAAAGTTCAAACACACAAATCACCAAATACGAACTGCTTAACAAAGCCTTTCCCTGTTTTGAATTTTGATCCAACGTGGTTCAGTGCAACTCTCCTAGCAGATCAGGCTAAGAGTTCACAATGAAAAGATGAGACTTTGCAACTTTGCAAGAGTAACTCGTCTAGTTCTGGTAATAGAGGGAAAGTTATCAGATGTCTGAAGCTCACAATGCCGACAACTAAATGAAATTGTTTCCACATAGTACCAAAAACCATCTATCCTTTTCTATGCATACATAAAAAACATGACACAATGTCAAATTCAGGTATTTCCTTATTGTGAAGCTCCTTTCTGACCATTCTTTGACACCTGTCTATGACACAGAATCATAGCCTGCCAGAATTACTGTCATTAGAAATGTCAAGGTGACTATTTATTGACTTGAGCAAGAGAAAAAGATGATATTGATGTTTAGTTGGACAAGAATCAGAGATGATATTGGCTTGAATTAGGTGTAAAGAGGAATGAATAGAAAGTTAATGAAGCCCATGGACAATGTTTGAGTCGAAGGGCATGAAAACCAACTTCAAAAAAAAAAGAAACTATATCACCAAAAAAAGGCTCAAAAGCGCATTAGTTTCATCTCAATCAAATGCTCTTTGAAGTTTGAACAAAAATACACAGTATCCTGGCTATCCATCAATCACAAATTTTAAAAGGACTATATTTCAGGTAGGACACTCTAACTTTGAAAACGGTATGTCAATGTGGTAATTCCCCACATTGCTAATACAGTGGAGTTTAACATTAGATTTAAGTATATGGGTCACTCCTCCTAATACCAATTGATTGGAAATTGTGGGGAATTATCACATTGACACCCCCTTCACGTAAAACATGGATCAAGTTCAAGCATGCAGGTGGGTTTGTTGTGAGGCACTTGGGCTGAAGTGTTAGAGCATTAGAGGGGCCTATGTCACACTCTACAAGGTTCCAGAGCTTTCTAGAAGGTTCTAGAAGATTCTACAAGAGCCTGGAAGACTCAAGAATATGAAGAACACTCTGGAACATTGTAAAGAGTCTAGATAATTATTGTCACATGTAAAATATCTAAGATATTTTGTAGGAGAGTTCTAGATGGCTATTATAAACAGTTGGATGTAATCAATCTCCACCGTCGGTTGAGGAGGTGGAATAGTATAAATAGGCCTAGGAACTTCATTTGGAAGGCATCCAGAAATTGTAAGCAATTCAAGCATTCAATAAAGAAGTTCCTTTCTTACGATTCTCTTGTGTGTTTTCCTTCTCATTTGTTTCGAGTTCGAGTTAGGTTGACTTAGCATTCTTGCACGGGGCTTGAGTGACTAAGTGCCGCACGGGAGCGTTGGAATTTCCAAGACCGTGACAGTTGGTATTAGAGCCTGGTTACGAAGGGGACGTAACTGTAATGGCATCCGAGATCACTAACGTGATGGAGCATGTCGAACGACAAAGGGAGAAGGATCCTAACGCTGGGAAAGGAAAGAAAGGCAAGTCTAGCTCTAGGGACATCCTGACATCCTTTGAGTCTAGGCTTGCTAAGGTGGAAATTGCTGTTGCTGACAGTAGGGACAGATTTGAGGAGATTGACCAACGTATCGATAACCTTGCTAATGCCGATGAGGAAGTGCAAGGTGAGATGCAAGGTGCTCTCAATTCTGTATCCGACTCTTGGAGAATTGCTCTTAATGCTCTTAAAGAAATGGTGCTGACTGAGGTGGCTGCCATAAAGGAAGAAATCAAGGAGGTCAAGGCAGATTGGTTTCTTTGCAAGCTAGCTGTGACTCAAGGGGTTGTCACTACACAAGCCACCCCTAAGGTTGATGTTCCAAGACCCACGAACTATAACGGGTCAAGGAATGCAAGGGAGCTAGAGAATTTTCTGTGGAGTATTGAGCAATATTTTGAAGCAAGTAGCATTAGGGAGGATGCCATGAAGATCCGAACTGCTCCCCTCTACCTTGTTGACACTGCTATGCTATGGTGGAGGAGGAGGCATGGTGACATCGAGAAGGGCACCTGTGTTATCAACACTTGGGAAGATATCAAGGCTGAGATCAAGAAGCAATTTTATCCCAAGAATGTTGAACAGGAAGCCCGTGGAAGATTACGACGTCTTACACACAAGGGGAGTGTGCGAGACTATGTTAAGGAATTCTCAGAGGTGCTATTAGAAATCCCCGATCTGCCTGATAAAGAAGCCTTGTTCTCTTTCACTGATGGCTTACAACCGTGGGCACGTTTAGAGCTACAAAGACGAGGGGTGCAAGACTTGGCTTCTGCTATAGCTGTTGCTGAATCATTGGTGGAATTTAAGAAGCCCGAGTCCGCAAAATCGAAGGATGGCAAGAAGGGATATTAGAGCAAAGGTGGGGGAGACCATCACAAGGAAGGAAGTTCCAAACCACCCATTCACTCCAAAGGTAAGCCAAACCAATGGAGCAAGAATGGGGGAGATAAGCCAAAGATAGCTTGCTTCCTTTGCGAAGGTCCCCATCGAGCCATGGAATGTCCAAAAAGATCCAAGCTTTCAGCTTTAATCAAGGATGATGAGGAGTCACTTGAACAAGAATCAAAGATGGGATCGTTGCAACTCCTGAATGCCATCAAAGCTAAAGTCGAGGTACCGAAAGCAGAAAAAGGGCGTATGTTCGTTATGACTGAGGTAAGTGGTACCAAAACTAAAGCTCTGCTAGATACTGGCGCTTCTCATAATTTTATTGAAGTTAATGAAGCAAGAAGACTTGGCCTTAAGTTCAAAGATGAAAAAGGGTGGATCAAAGCTGTCAACTCCGAGGCTCGACCCATTTATGGTACAGCTAGTGTGGAGCTGTGCCTTGGAGAATGGAAGGGAACAGTAAACATGACTGTTGTGCCTATGGACGATTTTCCAATTGTCCTTGGGATGGAATTTATCGATCATGTCCGAGCTTTCCTAATTCCTCATGCAAACACCATGTGCATCATGGATGAGGGTAATACATGCATGGTACCTTTGGCTAGGGAAACAGCTATCAAGGCGAAGACTTTGTCTGCCATGCAGCTATCAAAGGGAGTAAAAAGGAAAGAGCCCACGTATCTTGCAACTTTGAAGTTGAATGAAGGCATGACTCCTTCTCAACTTGAGGGACTCCCTCAAAAGATTCTGAACGTCCTTGAAGAGTATAAGGACGTAATGCCAGCTGAGTTACCAAAGAAATTGCCTCCTAGGAGGGAGGTCGATCACAAGATCGAATTGGAGCCAAATGCTAAACCTCCCGCCATGGCACCTTATCGAATGGCTCCACCAGAGTTGGAAGAGCTTAGAAGACAACTCAAAGAGCTCTTGGATGCAGGTTATATCCAACCATCTAAAGCTCCTTATGGTGCACCAGTATTATTTCAAAAGAAGCATGATGGGTCGCTTCGGTTATGTATTGACTACCGGGCTCTAAACAAGATTACTGTTAAGAACAAGTATCCTATTCCCTTAATCGCTGATTTGTTCGATCAACTTGGTGATGCACGGTGGTTCACTAAGTTGGATTTAAGGTCAGGATATTATCAAGTGCGGATTGCGGAAGGTGATGAACAAAAGACCGCATGTGTTACAAGGTATGGCTCTTTTGAGTTCTTGGTAATGCCCTTCGGTCTCACTAATGCTCCCGCCACATTTTGCACTCTTATGAATGAGGTGTTTCATCCTTTCTTGGATAAGTTTGTCGTGGTATGTCTGGATGATATCGTAGTATATAGCAAAACTCTGGAGGAGCATGCATATCATCTGCAACAAGTATTCCAAGCGCTAAAGCAAAATGAGCTTTACGTCAAAATGGAGAAATGTGCATTTGCAAAGGGTGAAATCACATTCCTAGGCCACAAGATTGGTGGTGGGAAGCTTCGAATGGATGAATCTAAAGTCAAAGCAATCCAAGAATGGGAGCCACCCAAGAAAGTACCTGACTACGATCATTTCTTGGCTTAGTAAACTATTATCGGCGGTTCATAAAGGGCTATTCATCAATAGCTGCCCCTTTAACGGATCTCTTGAAGAAGAATAGGACATGGGTGTGGACAACCCAATGCAATCATGCCTTTGAAGCTCTTAAGAAGGCCATAATGGAAGAACCAGTATTAGCACTCCCTGATCATACTAAGCCATATGAGGTACACACCGACGCATCCGACTTTGCTATTGGAGGTGTGCTAATGCAAGAAGGCCATCCTCTTGCTTACGAAAGCAGAAAATTGAATGATACCGAGCAGCGCTATACGGTGCAAGAAAAAGAAATGACTGCTGTTGTCCATTGTTTAAGGACATGGAGGCATTATTTGCTTGGATCGAGATTCATGGTGAAGACCGACAATGTTGCTTCTAGCTACTTCCTTACACAGAAGAAGCTTACCCCAAAGCAAGCAAGGTGGCAAGACTTTCTAGCTGAATTTGACTATGCCATGGAGTACAAGCCAGGCAAAACTAACTTAGTGGCAGATGCACTAAGTCGAAAGGCGGAACTGGCCGCATTAAGCCAACCAGAAAGTCCCTTGCTTGACCAAATAAGGGAGGGTCTTAAGCATGACCAACTTGCCAAATCTTTAATGGAATGCGTAAAGCAAGGCAAGACTAGGAGATTCTGGAGTAAAGATGGTCTACTCCTTGCAAAAGGCAATCGCCTATATATTCCAAAATGGGGGAACTTGAGGAAAGAAGTGATTAAGGAGTGCCATGATTCCAAATGGGCGGGACATCCAGGTATGCATCGTACTTTGGCACTCATTGATGATGCTTACTATTGGCCACATATGCGGGACGACATAGAGTTATATGTAAAAACTTGTCTTGTATGCCAACAAGATAAGATCGAACAGAAGCAACCTGCAGGATTGCTAGAACCTTTGCCTATTCCTGAAAGACCTTGGGAAAGCATTTCCATGGATTTCATCACTAGCCTACCCAAGTCAGAAGGATGTGGCACCATTATGGTTGTGGTAGATCGATTTTCAAAGTATGGGGTATTCATTCCAGCATCCAAAGAAGTCCCAGCTGAAGAGGCCGCCCGATTGTTCTTCAAGCATGTAGTAAAATATTGGGGAGTTCCCAAATCTATCATTAGTGATCGAGACGCTCGCTTCACAGGACGATTTTGGTCAGAACTCTTCAAGATCTTGGGGTCAGATTTGAATTTCTCGACAAGCTTTCACCCACAGACCGATGGCCAAACTGAACGAGTGAATGCCTTGCTGGAGTTATATTTGAGGCACTATGTCAGTGCTAATCAAAAAGATTGGGCAAAGTTGCTTGATGTTGCTCAGTTTTCCTATAATTTGCAACGAAGCGAGTCCACAAATCATAGCCCATTTGAGCTTGCCACAGGGCAACAACCATTCACACAGACTACTCTTGCTACTGGTTATACCGGCAAGAGTCCTGCAGCTTATAAATTTGCCAAAGGATGGCATGAACAAGCAGACATGGCAAAATCATATCTAGCCAAGGCGGCTAAGAAGATGAGGAAATGGGCTGATCAAAAGATGAGGCATTTGGAGTTTAGAGAAGGTGACCTTGTCATGGTGAAGCTTCTCCCACATCAAGTAAAATGGTTTAAGAAGCTTCACAAAGGGCTAGCACGACGATACGAGGGACCATTCCCGATTGTCAAGAGGATTGGTAAAGTATCATATCGATTGGAGTTGCCTCCAAACATTCACCTTCATCCTGTCTTCCATGTAAGTCTTTTAAAACCTTATCATCCGGACACAAAGGACCTTAGTAGGAATGAATCCAAGAGGGCTCCAACCTCTATTACTACTTCATTTGACAAAGAGGTAGATTACATTCTCGCTCATCGAGTTATTCCAAAGCGTGGTGCCATACCAAGCTATGTGGAGTATTTGGTCAAATGGAAAGGACAACCAGATAGCGAGGCGAGCTGGGAGCATGCAGATTCTTTATGGCAATTCAGGGACAAGATTGCTAAATTTCGAGGGGAGGTCACGACGAGGCCGTCGCCAGAATAGGTGGGGGAGAATGTCACACTCTACAAGGTTCCAGAGCTTTCTAGAAGGTTCTAGAAGATTCTACAAGAGCCTGGAAGACTCAAGAATATGAAGAACACTCTGGAACATTGTAAAGAGTCTAGATAATTATTGTCACATGTAAAATATCTAAGATATTTTGTAGGAGAGTTCTAGATGGCTATTATAAACAGTTGGATGTAATCAATCTCCACCGTCGGTTGAGGAGGTGGAATAGTATAAATAGGCCTAGGAACTTCATTTGGAAGGCATCCAGAAATTGTAAGCAATTCAAGCATTCAATAAAGAAGTTCCTTTCTTACGATTCTCTTGTGTGTTGTCCTTCTCATTTGTTTCGAGTTCGAGTTAGGCTGACTTAGCATTCTTGCACGGGGCTTGAGTGACTAAGTGCCGCACGGGAGCGTTGGAATTTCCAAGACCGTGACACCTAGAACCCAGCTCCCCATTTTCTTTTGGAAATTACACAAATTCATCACAAGACTGAGTTTCTGATAATACTTAAAAGCTTTTCCATTTTATCCTTGTTCTTTATTCACAATAAAGCCAATCGAAAAGAGAAACCCTTTTGAAAGCATCTATCTCCTTAATGTCGAATTTTGCCAGTCCACAAGGACCTTACAACAGAAACCTCATCCTAATTCTCAAATTTGTTCTTCACAGAAAATAAACTATATGATTTACAGATCATCTAAAAAACCTAACTACCATTCTGAAAATTAGCTGGTACCAGATGTTTGCTACAATTATATAGCTCCTTCAAAAACAAAAACAAAATTGTTATTTCTCCATATATAATTTTCATTATGTGTCTAGCCTTTGACTTCTATAAAAATGAAACAGGCAGTTTCCTCCACATATGATATAAGGATATTCATAAAACAAGTAAATTTGAATTGGCCTTTTCTCTCAAGAAGAGCACACTGTCAAGGTTGAAGTACCCAACAGCAAGTATCCAGGCGACTTTCAGCCGCCACTGTTTATTAGCAACAAAAAATCCTCCACTATCATCTTGTATTCAACTAATTCTAACATACATATATGATGATAGAATAAAAAACTGAAAAAGGGAATACTTGTTGACATTCATAAGGAACATTTGTGAGAAACAAGAACAGCTGTGAACCATAATAATTTTGCTGGTGTAACAAAAATGCTAAATTGAAATAATGAAGCTAGAAGGAAGCATTAACAATAAGCAACTCAGTAAGGCTAAAAGTATCAAATCCCCTAAAACTATGAACTGTTCTGCCATTGCAACCCCCTAAAACCTAGTAGGATGTGGTTAAGAAACAAATCATGGAAGGATGCAGTTCCAAAAGAGCTAGCAAAACATTTTAATATCTTGCGCAATAGCTAGGCAATACCTTATCAGCAAAATCTGGAAGGTTGTCATGGTGATGCTCTTCAAAATACTCCTTCAGTAGTGTCCTGTCAAGCTACATTCAGAAAAAACAGTTTTAAACCATCAAATGTGAAAAATATATCACAACATTTCAAAATTACCCAAGCAATTGAACTTATAATTATTATGCAAATGTATGAACACGAAACTCCAGGAAAGACAACAGTAAATGCATGTATAAGCACAAACCTTAGATTCATCCACTGTGATGGGAAGATTTAGAAGATACTGCCCCGAAAGTGCTACATCAATTTCATCTTCTGTTGCTATTTTGAAATTGCTCTTTTCCATCACCTGCATAAGAAACAAAAAGACCAGGATTCTGTAAATGGTACAAATTATTATTATTCAACATATAATTTGGATGTTTAAGTCGTATTGAAATTATTCATGCCTTTCATTGTTTGGTAATAAGCTTTTATAAGGGTATGTTCTCAACATTATATATTTCTTTCTGGTAAAACTATTTTAACCTTTTCTTCACCCTCAAACTCATCCTTCTAATGACCCAAAAAAATTTTGCACACTATAACTTTAAGCACTAATACCACACTGTGCAATGTACTTTTCCTTTAACAGGATCCTGAGTCATAAGTCCAATCTGATCTACTCCTCAAAAATTCCTTAGTGAAACTGAAACAGTAGCTAAACCTAGGTTGCTACTAACTTTTGAAAAATCTATCCTTGACTATAAGGATTGTGTATATCAAGTTCCCTCTCTTCCTCATCTTCTTACAAAAAAAAGTCACAATTCAAATGCTCCAAACTTGAATTAAAGGGAAAAATATTAGAACTCTTTTGGAAAAGCTAATAGTGATAGACAGGTTGAAATGAGATGGAAATTCTTACTGCAATATAATACCATCAGGTACAATTCTATTTGTCTAGCATTTATAAATGACAGACATCATGACGATTGCTGATACTGTGAGACTGAGAGCACTCATATTATTGATTTATTATTATGAAAGCTAAAGGGTATATCTTAGCCAGTGAAATGCCCAAAGGCATTTTATGAATGATAAAAAAACCAAAAAGTGGCTGTAATACCTGAAATAAGTATGACAAAAAATTCTTTTCAAGTATATCAATTTCTGTAGGAGATAAGTGCTGTTGCTCCAATTTCTGAGCCCCGTGTACAGGATCAAAAAGGGAGTATAGTTGCTGCGTGCAAAAAAATATTAGGTTGGTAAAAGTAACAATAGTTTTTTCTTCACTAGGTTCAAGGAAACGAGAATACCATCAAGTCCTCAAATTGTAGAAGGTACCAAGCTCGAATTGTGTACTCCACTCGTTTGCTGAGTTTCAAAAACTCAGCCCGGTCAGAACTATGTTCTGCATAATATTAACAAACTCAAGGTCCATCCAAGATTATACTAAATAACTGTGCCCAATAGTAGTAAGTAGTAACTGATGCGTAGTAATATATCAATGAGAATGTCCCAATTCTAATTTGAATTGAAGAAGGCCCATTTACTATTAATTGAGTAGAAGTAAGTTAAATTTGGCCAACATCTTCATTTTTATTGAATACCACCAAAGCTGAATTTAATAATTGATTCAATACGTGGCCTCTTCTTCCGGGACCATATTCCCTTATTCCAACGACTACTGGTACAAATACCAGAAAGGAACAAAATTTCAAACAAACCCACGGCAGCTTATTAAATAAGAGTGAAATAAATGCAGAAACACTAACGATTTCGTAAGAAATAATAAGTTGAGCCTGTGGGTGTGTTAGAAGAAAAATTCCACATGTACCAATAAGCTTCGCCAATTTCATGATGAGCCTGGGCTTCAGAATTGGAATGACGGATTCGCGTTCTAACCGGATGACTTCTTTTTTTTTCTGATCCATCCTCTTCCTCTTCGATGTGATACCACTAACAGAACACCAACTCTCGTACTCTTCCTCTATACCACGAAACCTGAAGGAATATTATGGAAGCTTAAAAGAATTGTTTCACACCATATACTCAAAAGTGTTGTTAAAGAAAGAATCTTTGAGATGAGATAGAGGGTTTTCTTTGGAATTAATCGTGGGATTTAATTTATGCTTTACCAAAAAAAAAAAAAGAAACAATGCCGAGGCAACAACGGTTAGTACTGTAACTGCACCGCTAAAGTAACACAAAGAATGTTTCTGTTCTGTAGTTTTTATTAATTTATTATGGATTCACCTTTAATGACGGTTTTATGTCTCACCAAAATATACTTGAGCAAACCGTGAGTTCCGGTCTCTTCGGAGGGAAAATTTCTGAGATTGCTACAAGTTCAGATTTTCTCATTTTAAAAACACTATTACACTAGTCACTGACCAGTAGGCAGTAGCAATAGGTAAAATGAAATAAATTTATATTGAATTACTAATAGGGATAATTTTGGAGAGCTAACATGATGGGGACCCACGTGTAGGACTAACAAACAAAAGAATATATTTATTTATTATCAGTTATATTATATTTAGTGATACTATTTTATATTATTATATTTTCCGAAAGCCAACATTATGGGGGATCCACGGTAGAAAAAAGAATAAATTTATTTATTACCAAGTTATATTTTATTTTTTGTTACCATTTTATAGCATTATATTTTTCGTGTTTTTGATGTAGGCTTCTGACAAAACCTTTACTTGACCTTTTGGTCTAATTGATATTTGACACTTAAAATTCCAATTTACTTTTCCCTCTCTTTACTCTTCTCCTTTTTTTTCATATTTTTCCTCAAATCACATATTATGCAATATCAAATTTTGATATCAAAGTCCAAATATCGATTCTTGTGTCATTGCTGTCACCACCAGTCTAATACCCATCTAAATAAAAATTGATTTTGGCCAAAATTTTAAAAGATCTCGTTCACTTAAAAATTTTTGTTCACAAAAAGTTTGGGAATAAAAAATCCCAGACTGATCACCAGAACAAACCAAGTCAACTGGTGCAAAGACCACCACAAAAGAAGATTGCACGCGATACTTGTATGACACATTGCGGCCTCATGCCTTCATTTTCTACATGCGTTGTCACGCACAAGAATACTTCACTTCAACGTTAGTCACGCACAAGAATACTTCACATCAATGTTAGCCATGCCTTCTCACATGTTAGAAGTCGGTTCACCCCAAATGCCATGTCAATGCCACATCATCAAATAGTCAGCAACCACGTCAACAACACCTCAATGCCACGTTGGTTGAAAGATTCTTTTCTTGCAACATCAGCAAGTTGACCTCACCAACAACATTGACCAGACTGACTTAGTAACTTTGACCTTTTCTATTCATGCTATTTTGACTTGGTTTTTCACTAATTCAAACCAATTTCTAGAAGGTTTTCGAGGTATATAATCCAATTTTGGGGTCAATTTTGCAAGGAACAGCTCAAAAGAGTTGTAATTGCTCCATCTAAGTTAAGGATCATTCCTTGAAACTCGATTTAACTTTCATTTGTATAGGTAATTAGGCCATTGCTATAGTCCAAGTTATTTCTGTCCACATTCACAAAGAAAAATAAAAATGAAATGAAATGAAATGAAAAATAGTTCTTATATCTTGCCCACCCTTGTGTTTGAATTATTGCATTGCCTACGTTCTTTCACTTTGGATCTAGTTTTGTTTTGTACCTCTTATTCGATCAAGATTACATGCACTAAACTTGCAAGTTTCACATGTTCATTGTCGTGGGTTAAATATCAAGTTCATTGCTATATTTTCCATTTTAGTTTTGTTTATTGTGCATTTGCATTATCTACTGCTATGTGTGCACCTTAATCATTTTTCTAACCTTACCATGCCACCCAAAAAGAACCAACCACTTAAACTCGATGGGAATTATGTTAACATAGTTTCCTTCAAAGAGGACACAAGACATAGATTGCGTAAGCTGAGTGGCTGGGTGCATAAAGCAATCACCTATTTAGATAAACAACCCAAAGAGGAAGAAGTTGATGAGCCCTATAAGCACCTCCAGACTTCTCGAGTCAGCTTAACTCAAGGTATTTTATTCTTATCATAGGTAGCAATTATGTTCCTATGAACATTAACAAGCCCAGTATGTTCGAGAACCAGTTCTAAAGGATGGGTTTAAGAGTGATGATAATCGTACTCAAGATCTTGAGAACATAAGTTTTCAGAAACCACATAGGACTTATATTCCTAGACAACAAACTTAGGATGCTAGAACCCTTCCTAGAGCTACCATACATGGTTGTTATAATGCCTTCCTAGGTATCACAGTCAGAATGAGTGGACTTTTATCCAGCGCGATGAACATCTAGATCCCCCACCTGCAAAGTTCCCTAGGTACAACCACTGAACCACCTACCAACTAAGGCATGCTGATAGGGGTTTCCATTATAGGAATGATCATGATGATCTAGGAAAACTATCACACCTAGTTAAGCTTGACGTGCAGTCTTAAGATGGTAGACTTGACCCTAATTGTTTTTCTAATTGGATCGATACACTCGATGACTATATTGAATTCTACCAATTCACTAAACCTGAGAAACTTTATTTCACTAAGGTCAAGTTGTCTAGTGCTACCAAAAAGTACTAGCAATAGATCCTAGAAGATAGGAAAGCTAGAGGTATGTATGAATGAAATCCTCATCCGCAAGTATCTACCTTCTTACTATATATAGGACAGACTTATCCAATCAAACCATAAGCAAACTTCTTCTATTGTTGCTTATAAAGAGAATTTGATAGCCTTCTTGTTAGAGATCATGTCAAGGAAGATAAGCTTCAAACAGTTAAAAGGTTCGCCAATGGCCTTGGGTTGGACGTTAAGAGAGAAATGTATAGAGACGCCATTTATTCTTTAGAGAAGGCCTCTTAAAAGGTTATACTGTAGAGTGCTACCTTAAGAATTATCCTCAACCATGTACTTTCTTTTCAAGGTAGCAAGTCTTGCCTAGCTCAATTGAACTCTGAATCTAAAATTGTTTTACCTCAGTTTAAGGCTGCCTTTTATTCTACTTTTAAGGAAAACACTTATAGTGCTAGAAAGTCTCCCTCAGTCAACTATCCAAGTGCTTCTGTTAGTGACTCTCGTACCAGTGGCACCCTAGTTAAATATTTCATTGTCATAAGAAGGGCTATATCACTTCTCAGTACCCTCAGCGAGCGTTAGTGCTAGAGGGAGAGTCTAGTGATCCTTCATAGGATGAGTTTCTCACCTCGATTTTCTATCCTATAGATCCTGACTCTGAAGATGATTGTGTTGATGCCTTTGATTGCCTTGAACTGAATGAACAACAATGTCAGGTAGTGAAGAGAGTCTTGTTCACGGTTGTTGAAGATGGCCAATGGAAACATACCAATCTCTTTTTGACTTACACTAAGTGTAACAATAAGAGTTGCTTCTATGGTCATAGATGATGGTAGCACCATGAATGTCATTTCTTAGGTAGCTGTAACTAGATTCAACCTTAAGGTCGAGCTTTATTCTAAACCATTTTGGGTAGCTTGGGTAGATAACCTACATTACCTATCACCCATTGTTTAGTCCCCATTCATTTTGGCAACTATAAGGATGATGTGTATTGTGATATGTTACTTATGGACGTCACACATATCTTATTAGGAAAACCTTGGATCTATGACTTAGATGTGACCATTCATGGTAGGGATCATAATTGTGAGTTCAAGTTCCAAGGCAATAAAATCAATTCCTGCTAAGCCCTTTGAATCAAAGTCACGGCCTAAGTCTAACCCTAAACCTGTACTATAATCACCATTTGTTAAGAGGATCAGTTTCCTGGAATGGTAAAAGTTTTATGAAAAAAAGTCAGGACAACCCTTTATGTTTAGTAATTGTGACTAGAGCCTACTGTTCCTCAATGAACACTTAAGATAGAAAGCTTGCTAGATTCATTCCTTAATGTCATACATGAGAAGCTTTTTGATAAACTCCCTCCCATACGAGAGAATCAACATCCCATAGATTTAGTCCTAGGGTCCCAATTTCCTAACCTTCAACATTATTGATTGAACACTAAGGAACGTGGGGAGTTGAATAGGTAAGGTTACTGAGCTCTTGGCTAAGGGTAACAGGGCATAGTCTTAGCCTATGTGCTATTCCTACTCCTTAACCCCAAAGAAATATGGAACTTACTGGATGTGCATAGATAGTAGAGTCATCAACAAGATTACTATCCTAGTTGGTACTCTAAGATCAATTTGCAGAGTTGTTACCATTAGCTTCGTATTAGACTAGGTGACAAGTGGAAAGTAACCTTTAAGACACATGATGGGTAATTTGAGTGGCTAGTCATGCCCTTGATTGTCCAATGTCCTTAATAGTTTCATATGAACTATGACCTACATTCTTAAGCCTTCCATTGGACTTTCCTTTTGGTCTATTTTTATGACATCCTAATTTATAGTAGAGCAGCGCACCTCCATAGTCTGTTTGTTTTTCTTAAGGAGAAAAACCTTTATGCTAACTTTAAAAAGTGTAGTTTGCTACAATTTAGTATGCTCTTTTAGGTTTTGTCATTTTCGCCGAAGGTATAGCAGCTAGCCCTAAAAAACTTGGAGCTATTAAGAAATGGCTTCAACTTATGACCTCGCAGCTTCCAAAGTTTAGTTTTTTTATTTATTGTTAGGCATTTCATAGGTGTTTTAGCACCATTATTTATTTATCTATAGCTGAGTAAGAATAACATGATTTTTGTAATGGAAAGAAGTAAGAATAACATGATTTTTTTTGTTCAAAAATAAAAATAAAATTTACATCTCTTTGTTTTGTTTGTGCAGTTTTGTTTTATAATTTATACTTTTTATTCTCTAAGTGTTATTTTTAAAAATAAAAAATATTTAAAAATGAGGTGTTAAAATCTAAACCATTAAAAGAGAATTAACCGATTTTACTCTCTAATGTACCAATTGCACTTTTAGAGAATCCAAATCCTTTTGAGATAGCTCCATAGATGAAATGATGAGTAGCAAAACATTATAACATAATAACATTGTAAATTGTAAATGTCCTATTTATCTTTTAGTTAATTGATAATTTCAATAAAAAAAATTAAATATATGAAAATAATTTAAACGGATGAAACAGAACTCCATAATCATATTTTTAATGCAAATAAGAAAATTCATTTCAAATAAAATCATTTGAACTGAAATAAATTTTAGATTTGGTTTGATTTCAAACAGATTGCAATTATGAAGAACACACATAAGAATGGACACTTAAAAGAGTCATCGCTGAGAAACGAAATTTTCAAATGGAGGAGAAAGTAGATAAGTAAGACAGAGCACAGAGCACAGAGCACAGAGCACATGCCTTCGGCACTTGGTGGCGTCCAAAATTATTTAAAGAATATATCTCCAAAATTAAAAAAATTAACCCAAAATATCCAATGAAACTAAATATGTAAATGTAGCTTGCCTAAAATATCTGAATTCCGGAACCTGATACCACCCCGATTCACTTTCTTTCCACCTGCCATCTAACATCTAGATATATACATGGTGTAGACTTGCCCATGGTGGTATGAGTATGTACAGAATCTATTCTCATGGTATATGTATTCTCATCTCCTGTAATTATTGCAAGTCACAAAATACTGTCACACTGTATTCCATACTAGTCACTCTGTCTTCCCAACCAAGCTCTGAAAAACTGAAAACAAACTGTGAGAAACATGTTTATTGATTCCATGACCTCAAATATGACTTCCCCATTTGATCATGTAAAGCAGAATTCTGATGCGGCAAGCCCATCCATGCCATATCATCAGGCACCGGAGAGTTAGGTGCTTCACGTCCACTCAAGTAGTCAAGTGGATGAGAAGTTTGAGGTACAACAGAACTGATCCTTGGAATACCTCCATCTACCACTCCATATGTCTCTTCTGACTGTAACGAACTGCTGAGCTGGTCTCACCGCATTGTAAGGAAGAACTGAATGTAATTGGTTACATTGAGATAGAACACTAAATAAGCTCTGATCACCTCCACTGCCAATACTCTGATTTGGTAGACCAGCAACATCTGAGCCAGTCCAGCCACTATGAACTTGCTGGTCAGTAGGAAACCAATGCTGACCTAAAAGCTCCCCACAATTTAGGGGAGAGTGGGAAGGTGCTGACATACGGACACCATTGACAGCCCAGTCCCGCATATTGATTGCGGACAAGTGATCTTGCCTGGGAATTGAGTTTGTACTTCCATCAGAATACATGGTTTGTGATACATGTTCTGTCATGTAAACCTCATTCTGTTGCCTCTGCTCTTGCTCCAGCCTCAATGACGGTTGTAATGGCTCCTTGAAGTGACCAGGAAATTGGTCATCTTGCATCAAAACATTGTTCTGTGCTTGGAAATCTAACCCCGCTCCTCTCTGTTCTTGAGGGTATGCTAACATCCCTTGGCCCTTTAAGAGAGATTGAAGTAAATAATTTCTTTCTTGATTTGGGTAAGAACTGAAGGAACCGTCATCTGATTGTCTATGCAACAGTTCTTTACTAGTCTCTTCTTCATGCAAGTCAGAATCCAGATCAATCAAGCGACTCCCCTGCTCTTCATTCATTTGTGGATTTCCAATGGACAACCCACTGACAGAGGTGTACCCGTGGCTCATGGTAGACTCATAGTAAGAATGTGGCATGTCAACTGCCTGCCAGACATCACCACCAGAGGAAAGAGGAACTCCCTGGTTAACAGTAACATCTGGAGTGTTCAAATCCCTTGAACATTCAGATTTCGTCTCAGGAGCATCATCAGATTCAGATATAACAATATTCTTTTCAGAATTCATACTCATCTTCTTTAGCTCATGACGACTACCAAGAGAAGAGCTCTCCAGTGAAGACTGATTCTGTGGGGATCCAGAAAAAGACTCTCCATAACCTCCTATGTTAGACACGTGTATCCCCCCATCATCCTTCATATCCTGAAGCTCACTTCTGAAGCTTGTAATATGCTCATCCTGAAAAACAAATTATAATGCAAAAGTTTTAACAAAACTATTTAAGGAAGGTGCTTGTGATGGCAACAGAAGACACGCAATTTAATCAAAAGATCTTCCAGATGATCAGCAAAAGGAAGAAAAGCACAAACCTCATTCAAAAACTTCACTTTATCTTTCATCTCTAGCTCCAAAGAATTTTTCATCTTTCGTCTTTGTGTCTCTCTGTCTCTCCAGTTTGCATATGCTGCAGGCAGATCTTTGCTCACCAATTGCAACCTACAAATAAGACCTTGTTCTAATGAATAACAAATGATCAACAAATTTAAGAACACATAGAATGAACAATAAGAGTTTGAGGAGAGAAAATCCTTAACAGTACACTAACCAATGCTCACACAACTTCTTTTGCTCTTCTTCCACAAATACTTCATATGGGTGCACGTGAATGCTATCAACATTACCCAAAACGCGGTTCAAGAGACCTAGACTGAATGCTTTTATCAGACTGCTTCATACTCTTAACAAGTTCATGCTGCTTCTTGCTAATCTAAAATATGTAATGGACACATTTAGCTAAGAACAATACACGTACAATGTAACAATTATATCTAAAGGAAACTTCCCTTTCTAAAATGAGAAACAATTGGACTCTTTAGACACCCCATTGTTATATTGCAAAACAGAGTCCGTATAACTTTATGTCAGTGAACAGCAAACACATAAAAACAGGGAGTAAAGTTGTCAACTGTCACGTTAAAGACACTAAACCCACGTGACCAAACTACAGGAGTCAACTACAGAAAACTGACTCTTAAAAGGCAAGTAATGGTAGTCCTAAAAAAGCAGACCCGATTCTTGGAGAAGTCATCACTTGCCCGTAACACTGTCAGTACCATAAGAGGGCAATATGGTAATTCAGTTGACTTACCTAGATGTCCCTCTATGATTATGATCCACAAAAGTTCAAGGGAAAACCTAACCTTGATATATGACATATATTTGGCACCATCACTAATATTAGGCTTGTGCAGCTTGTCTCCTTTCCTCGGTTGTCCCCCCACAATAAGCATATCATCAGACCCAATCGACAAATTTTTGCAATTAATTTTCACAAAGCCTTGCTGAAGCATCCTGCCAACAGTTATATCATTTATAACGATTAAGACTATATACTATACAGCTGACCAAGAC
Source organism: Quillaja saponaria (assembly GCA_029379385.1). NCBI lineage: Eukaryota > Viridiplantae > Streptophyta > Magnoliopsida > Fabales > Quillajaceae > Quillaja > Quillaja saponaria. The sequence continues at coordinate 20,185,065 of CM055608.1, read as the reverse complement.
AAAATACATACATCATGCAAACATGGCTAAGCATAGTAACTATAAGGAGATAACACAGACACAATCATGTCAGTATAAAGAATAAAAGAACAAGAAACTATAGGCAAGCAAACTAAAAGAAAGTTCCACACAAAGACCTAGGTTACCAAATCAGATTCCTCAGTCCCTTATGATAAATTATGGCATGCCAAAGCCACATTTTATCAAAAATAACACTGTTGAAAGCAGTAGAAAATTATTAAGTCAACAGTCAAATCCAAGCGCTCAGTAACAGAGCAAGGACATATCTACCACAACAAACAACAAATGCACCTACCAGCATTTGGTATATTGAGATGCAAAAAGAGTCGGGGACAGAAAAACAATAAAATCATGTCAATGATGTCATATGATGTCATATGATCGGTACCAGGAGATATACAAATAACACATAACTAAATTATACGTACAGATAACAATTATCTAGAATGTAAAGACAATTCAAGGATAAGAGTGCAATTAGTAGAAGAAAATTCAAGCACACAGCAAGCAGTTAGCTCTCCAAAGTAATACTTCCAAAAATAAGAAATCAAACATGCAAGGCACAAATCAAGACTAGTTTTCCACAATATAATAGGTTCATAGTGAACTGTGCATCAATAACATTTCAAACACAATAGACAATTTTATACTCTACTGAATTCAGAATCAATTGTTCAATAAGTAAGTATACCAAAAACACATGCACACACATATGCATAAAAGCACAGGGAAAGAACTACTGAATTCAGAATCTATTGTTCAATAGGAAATTATACCAAACACACAGGCACACACACATGCATAAAAGCACTGGGAAAGAAGGGTAAGAAAAGGAACAATTCACAATTTCAATTTCTAGGTCAGCTCACAAAGTTGACAACAAATAGCACTTCATTCAAAAAGGAAACAATATTCATAACAACTTCAAGAGAAGTTGATGGTAGAAGCAAAACATAACTGCTGTAATGAGAACCCCTTTCTTTTAATCAAATAAACCTTTCCAAACACCTGCATGATAACCATCGGCCAAGGATATTCAATTTGCACTAGGTACCATCAAGAAAGCAATGATATTAAAGAATAGTGAAAAAAAAAAGAAAAAAAAAAAGCACTAGCCTTTCAATGCATATAAGAACTACTAGTCGCACAAATAATGAGCCATATCTAAAACTCCACTCTCAGATCTTGCTGACATGAGAGACACTAAAAGTACAGTCTAGTATGGCTTATTAAGGTCAACTTAGTTACCTTCTCTGAAGTTTTTCACACTTTCTCACGGAGGAAATTTGGTTATCACTACTGCATGCTTTCTCATCTGCAGCCCAAGAACAAGATTCAGATGTAGCTGTAACATTCTCCTCAAGATCATGAAATCTGGAGCCATTCAAATGTGAAGGCATTCGTTTCTCATCATTCCTTAACCTGCTTAAAAGTTAATTGAATATACCAAATATGAGATTCATAGTAATGATTAGACATCCAAAGGAGGATGCAACAGAACCACTCCAAAACTTAATCAAGGTTCAATAGTTGACCCAGGCCAAGATTCATAATTTTTTTTTGCATTCGTATTAATGAAACACTAAGATTTAAAAATCAAATTAAATCATCCACTGATACTTTACATAGAAAGTGTGTCCGGTAATTTAAGATATCTAAAAGAGGAAATAATACAAGAATAATTGAAAAGAAATCACAATGTTACATAAACATAAACCATACATATATGAGACACATTCATAAGCAAAAGTTTACATATATCACCAGTTAAATCCATAGAAATTGGTCAAAATTGTATTCCACATTTCCAACAGAAAACAAACCGGGAAAGACTGACTTCATTAACAACATCATGCAAACTAAATATTAGATAAATTACCATCTTGAAATAATAAAGCTGCTATAATTTCATTTTTTTGTACTCCCAAGACTTTCAAACATAACTAAAACACAATACAAATGTTAGTGACTATTTCATTATGAAATATAGCATTCCTTCTCCTTTTCTGTTCCAAGCGGAAAAACATACTATTCTTCACTAAGAAGTAAGAACAGTATAAAAGAAGAGAACTAGAAAAAATGGTGGAAATGCATCCTTGTCATAATCATATGCCATAAGTTTATGAATGTAAGAGAGACATAAAAATTCTGGTAGCATCAACCTCTTTATCTTCTGCACAATTTCCTTTTCTGGGTCTTTGCAGCTTTCCCAACTTTCCTTCAACTTAATAAGATATCCTATCATACTGCCACAAGAACAATAGCAGTGTCATATGAAGGACCATTAACCGAACAGGGCTGAATATACAGGAAAAAGGCAATGCCTCACTTACTCATTATGATAATTATGTAAATCTGAGTAGTATGACTTCTTATCTGATTTTAAGCACTTTCCCAGACGAAGAATCACATCAGGGTGAAGATCACCCGAACAAAGTGAAGTACCCCTGCAAGTACATGGTCTTAATAGCCCTGATATGGCAATCAAATAAATAAAAGCAACCAAAGTTACTATTACCAACAATGTACAATACTAGAACTTATAAAATCTCTCGTGACCAAGCTCCTCGAAGATAAGGGAGAAATAGTAAGGAACCTTGACCAATTCATCTCCTAAAATTGGACTACTGTCTGCAGTAAAGGCTAAACAGATGAAGCAAAATACTGCAATGTACTGATCATAATCATGAAAAATTCCACAAATTTTATAGAGTAAAGTACACTTTACCCCCTATGGGTTGACTTTTTCCCAAACACATATGCGCGGTTCAATTTCCCTTGTAGTTTGGACCAACATGTCTTTGGAAAGAATCTGTCCAAACTAACGGTTTTGTAATTAAACTACCAAAAACCAAAACTAACCCTCTAATTTATGAAATCATGCCATTGGGTTCCATTATCTCTTTCCTTTGGGAAAATTTTGGATCCTCCCTCTTTTGCAGGTCAACAACAGCAGCTTATAGCTGCAGATCTTACATCAATTATTGTTTAGTTGATGTCAAATGTCAAAAATATGTTACACCCCACTGTCTGAGTTTGGGATTTTACAGAGAATTCACCAGGAAAGAGGGAAAACAGAGAGAGAGAGAGGGATAAAGAGAATGGGAGAGACAAACTAAACTATTTTGATCTGGTAATTGATCAATACTTACAAAGTGGTTAGACTTTATTAATAGGGAAACTTGGTGGGGTTAGCTTTTCTTCTGGAAGAGTCCTAAACAAGGACATTAAGATGCCAAATAAGGAAGACAAATACAAAATCCCAGCAGCACTTGCAAAACCTAATACAGAATCTAACTCGGAGTCGATGCTGATCAAGAGGTACTCCAACCCTTTTACTGGCTACAAGTGTAACGAAGAACACAAAAGCCTCGTAGGATCAACCATGTGGTGTGTATCAGAAGGAAGAAGGAGGAGAAAAAAAAGGTTGAACCATGTGGTACTTAGACCGGATTATTCGAACTCAATTCGAATGCTATTCGAATTAGAATTCGAATTCGAATCCAAAAAATGTTTATTCGATTCGATATTCGAAAAATAATTCGAAATAGTATTTGAATTTTCGAATTATTAAAAATAATATCTTTATTAAAAAAATTTAGATAAAAAACTAATTTATTAGTTATTTATTTTTACCAAATTACCCTAAAAATTTTGAATATTTTAAAATTTTATTCGAATTCAAACTTGAAATTTTATTCAAATCCGAATATTCAAAATTGCATTTGAATTTGAACTCGAATTTCAGTTTATGTTTGAATTAATATTCAAATTGGAGTACTGGAATTCAAATCAAATAGTGCACTATACAAAACTATTCAATTTGAATTTCAGCCCTCCAGTGGTACTCCAATTTAATTTTCTGTTATATTAGATGGTTTCTGTCCAGTTCCACTTAACTCCAAACTAAAAGGGGTAGTTTTGGATGAAATAAACCACATGTACTCATTTGGCAAAAAGCCAAACTGCAAGGGAGTAAAGTGTACTTTACTTCAATTTAATATAAATGCACCTTTAGCTAAAATGTATAAATAAAGCTGGTTAAGCTGGCCGACCAGTGGTTTAAAATAAAAAATTGGTGACATGTAGCATAGAAATGTATAGTGTAATCTTCTGAGCTTACAGGAAAAATATATAAACTCAGGTATAAATGTCTTCAGAGAGCAAAAATCACTTGTTTATCACAAAGATCAAAAGAACAGCAAGTACCATTTGCAAAATGAGTTTCCAAAATGAAAGTTATCCCCAGAAAGCAATTCTTGCACGACTTCATGGGGCTCTAAGAATCTAGGGAGAAACTGGATAAGAAGATTTCTCTCATTTTCTGAAAGATGAGTTTGCCAAACCTGTCACAGTTTCGCAGAAGAATGAGACATAAATCCAGCGGAAAAAAAAATATATATATTCTTCTGAAAACAACTGAAACTGACTGAGAAACTCTAGTTACCTCAAAGGAAAGAACCTCAGCTAAATTATCCAACTCAAAAATTTCCTGAGGAATAGCAAAGACATCTGCCAAGACATTGTGATCACGAGAAACAGTATTGATATATGGTTTCATATCTCTCCAACTGATCCCAATTTGGTCACTCTTGGCAACAACCCTTTTTCCATTACCATCCCACTCAACAGAGATGTGAGATTTAATATTTAAATCATTCTGTATGGCCCCCAAATTCTTCCTTTTAACCCTGTGTTGCTCTCTGGAAGTGCTACTTACATTCAATCGTTTTCTCTTTTGATCAGCAGCCATTGGCACAAGATGTTGGAAAATTTCTCAGCAAAACATTACACACTATTATGCAATAAGGCAATCGTCACTTTTAATGAACAACTTTACTCTCTTTGTAACCTGAAAACCACCAGGGAAAGCATATTGTAATTACTGAACTACATACAGTATACAAACGAATCTCCAAACAAGTAAAGATGATTTTTCTATCTATATAATTTAGAGCATAATATAGTTAATATGAACATTTTTTCATAAGTAAGATGGACTCAAAAGTCTTTCCCAACACTCCAATCTAACCACCTAGGTTGGTGCATTTTCTAACAATCACCACTCAGTCATTTCAGCTCATTACAGTTCAAAGTAACAGAAAGAACTAGTAAGACCAAGGGCCTCTGGCCTAGCAATCATATATGCATTCAATACCCGAGGTCATACTCCTAAGGATGGAGGTTTGGTGAAAACAAGTTTATGTTGTGCTCCTCCCCCATCTGAGTTCCTATTGATAGACAAGAAAAAACTATAGACCACAAATAACTTAGACGGGTGGTTAATGTGGATCTCAATTAAGCATAGTATAAGTATCATATCCATGTACAAGCAGAGAGAATTCATGTAACTTACTACAATGATTGATTACAGCTTTTTCCATATTTTAATAGGGTCAATATTCCTTAACTTGCTTGCTGATGTATGCATAGAATATAATTCAATCCAGAGACACCAACATGCATACATTTTCAGTTAGAATGTAATAGACTTTATGCATGCATCATCATCATTCATGTGCATAAAACTCCATCTAAAACGGAGTTATCGATCAGATGGTAAATTCAAAATCCAGACTTACTATATCATCTATTACAACATCCAACAGTAAAATAGACACCTTGAACTATAAAAGCATTTAGCACAACCCCATGAGAAACTCAATTAGTACAACTAAGTGGAATGTGTGTTCCAAATTGAATTGAAAATATGGCATATAAGGGATTCATGGAAGCATAAAGAAAAGTAATTATAAAGAGATAACATATCACTTGTCAAAGTTTATGAAAAGAGAATTTTTAAAGTATTACTTCCCATAATTAAGAAAGTAAAACCATGTATTCAAGAAAGTAAGTTACCAAAAGGTTGACTTCAATTAATTCACTAAATTGACATTATTCCTTAATACAAAGTTGTACTTCTTAGTTTCCCAGTAAGCCAACACAAATTAAACCCAAAAATTTTTCCTTGAAGAGAATGTTAAACGAAACAAAAGTCCTTTAGCCTAAGTGATATTCTAAGAAATTAAAAGAATTAAATAAAACGGCCTTACAGAATAACAATATGTCTCAGAAAATCGATTTCCAGATATAGACAGAAGCCGTCAAAGCTCTCCCCCCCCCCCCCCCACAACAAAAAAAAAAAAAAAAAACAAGAAAACCCAAATGAAAAACAACTAGCCGAACGTTTGACAACTCCAATTGAAACTCAATTCAAAACCTCCGGCCAAAAAGAAAAAAAAAAAAAAAAAACCAATAATAAACACCGGACACTAAATGTCTAACCATTAAAAATTATATAAACATACAAACCAAAGTTTATGCATTGATAATTTCACTCCCAATAAGAATAAGAACTGCCACACCAACTATAAAGCATAGGCCCGAGCTGAGAACATAAAGTACAGGAATAATTCGAAATATTAACCAGGAAACACATTGAAATACCATCTTCCCTATTCGCAATACGAAACCCTAAAAACTAAAACTTTGAAGAAAAACATTATTAAAATTACACAGAAAAGGCCGCCCAGAAAAATTACCAGTAATATCCTCGAAGCTAGCAAGACACCTAGGATTTTCAGAAAATTGCAGTAAAGAAAAAAACAACCTGCAAGAAAATTGGAATTTAACCCCAAGAGACTGTAAATAATCTGGAGGAAGCAAGAGAGAGAGTCATGGAAGGCTTCGTATTATCCGATTGAGATTGGGGAAGAAAGAGAGAGAGAAAGACACGCCCACAGCAATTGAGAGAAGGAGAGAGAGGATCAGACGAGTGTGGTTTCCCGGAACCGTTATTTTCCGCATTGAATCGTTCCTACGCGCGCAGGCTCGGCTTGGCTCGAGCTACGGCTCAGACCCTAAGGTAGTAGCCAAGTAGGTGAGTGAAGAGACTTCCCTCTCGCTGCAACTTTGTTTAATGTTTATGTTGTTGCGAGGAAGTTGGTACCAAAGACAACTATTTTCTGCTTTGACTTCCTTTTGTCAATTTGGTTGAAATGATTAAGGATAAGTTGTCACATTTTATATAAATTTTATAATTAATTTTTTTAAATAAATTTTAAATTTTATATTGAGATTTTTTTTTATCACTTTTATCCTTATTTTTTTTATTTAAAATAAATATTAACTAAGTAAACTAATCTTTTAAAAACATATTATTTGATTTAGAAATTAAAATTTCTATTTAATAATTAATAGAAGAATAATTTTTTTTTAAATAAATGATATTTTCATAATTCTTTTAATACAGTTCTTTTAATTTTCTTACAAAATAAATCTAAACTTATTAATTTTTAGTTCTAAGTAAATTAATTTTCAGTTCTAAGTAATAATGAAAAAAATAAAATAGTAATTCAAGTTAAAATTAAAAATAATATTTTTTTTAAAACAAAATATTTTCACAAAAAAATATGAAAGGAGATAATAAAAACTTTTAATTAATTTTTAGAATTTTTATTCTTTCATTAATGATGTTTTCTAATTTTTTATTATGTAATTTAAAAAAATTTACTTAATTAATATTTTTAAATAAAAATAAAATAAAAATAAGGATAAAAGTGGCATAAAAATTGTCTATGTAAATTTTAGAATTTATTTGAAAAGAAAAATTAAAAGTAAGAGTTTTGGGGAATATAAATATATTATAAGACTTAGTTGGAATGTGGAATGTGAAATGTGTATTTATTTGTCAAAACTATGATTGGCTGCGATTGATAAGTCTCCATTGACATTGTAATTTTTTTTCATATAAAAAAAAGAAAGAAAAAGAAAAAGAAAAGTAAAGACTAAATTATATTGTTAATCCTTATATTGTATTGATTTTCACTTTAATTATTTAAAGAAAAAAAAGTTGAAATGGAGTATCCATTGTTTTAAAATAATGTCTCTTTAATTCTTATTGTCATATTCAATTTATATAAACTTAACGAAAGATAATACATGGTAACTTAGCTTACAATTTTTGACATTGCGTTTACAAAAGCCCAGTGGTTTTTTTTTTTTTTTTTTTTTTTTTCACTCTTAATACAAAATTTCATAATTTCTTAAACAACAAAATTATTATATATATATATTTTTTTTTACCTTTTTTCTATGTTGTTGTTGTTGTTTTTTTTTTTTTTATTTATTTATTATTATTTATTTATTTATAAAAGTGGTGTGGTTTTTAGCCATTATGTCACACCTCACATAGAAGTATGACTGGCCGAAGAAATGGGTAACTAAATTTTCGTAACCCTGATTTCAAAACAAAGAAACAAATAGGACTCTTGACTAACCAAAGAATAAAAGTAAATTTTATAAAACATAAGTTAACTATAAAACTTTATTTACTGAAACATATAACAATTTACTAAAAATTTTGATAGAGGTTCCCTTTAATATACAACATGCCTAAAATACAAACATATAAATTCCTAGTTACATTTAACCAAGTAACAATAAAGACAATATAAACAAGGAGCTTTGCTCCATTAATGTCATAAATAATAATAAATTGACTTTTATACAAACAAATAATAATAACTCAACATCTTAATTGTGATTGCAAACCCATCCTTGACTTCAAGTAAGCGATCTCGAGTTATACCTTGTCGCCAAACACTCGGTGAGTCCAGTATTGGTAGTTGACATCACTTGAGATCCTGTTACTAAAACAAATATCAATTGAAGGGTAGTGAGTCTTATAGACTCAGTGAATGGAAAAATATACCCAAAGGGTACTAGCATCACCCAACACAAGTAATTAATACATAAGATAAATAATATATATATGTATCAAATAATTTCATAATACGTAAATTTCACAGTAAATTAATTTCACACATAAGTAGTTATGAAAACGTTACACTAACAAAGCATCTTTTATTAAATACATTGCACCATAAAAAAGTTAAACATTCAAATCACTCAAAGCATACAAAACACCCAAAACACATACAGCGCTAATGGAGTAACTCAACCTTGCACGCCAATCTCCCACGGGGTAGTTTGTGCTTACACACCAAACAGAATCATTGAAACTCAATACCTCCTCCAACTCCACCCACTAGAGCTAAGTTACTTGAATATTTTTAAAACACTTAATAGAATCAGAATATCTCAAAATATTCTAGGTGCACCCAGATTCTATTTCAAAAAGAAAAACATTTTCATTGGCCCTTATCAACTACAAACAATTTATCAACTACAAACAATTTTACACATCAACATAATTTACTTAAGTTAACCATAGCAATATAATTCATATTTATTACTCTAATACCTAAATATATATAAATACATTAAAATAATCAAACACACTAATCTAGTAACCCAAAGGGTAGCAGTTAACCACTCACCGTTAAACAATCTCATTCGTCACTTACTTTAGGCGTACATTCGCATTGTTGCTTCAACAGTACTTTCCTAAGCTGCACTTACATTTTTCAAGTATTATTTAGTTTATCAATTTTATAAATTATAACATTTTAATTATGAAAATCTAGAGTTACTAAGTTTCAAGTATTTATTTAAAGTTTATTCCTTTTAAGCATTTTCATACTATCTTGGAGATATATTTGATTTTAACTTACATACTTAACCTAAATTCAACAAAAACAAGTTTAAACATTATCTTTAGGAAGTTAGTTATCTTTCTTATTTAGGAACTTCTCTTAAAATTAGCCTTGAACTCACTTAATTCTTCACATGAACACAAACAGAGTATTCACACTATTCATGGTTGTCAACATCGGATTTCAAAGCTTATAGAATTCTCATACTTGGGTATTAAATTACGAAACTTTCCAGTCTAGTTTATCAAGATGTTATAAACAATTCATCTTTATCACTTTACTCCTAATTCATCCTTTAACACCCCTAACATCAATTACTTCAAAATAAGTTCAGTTAAAACTCGAAAATCACAACCATGACTTCTAACACCTCCAAAATACACATAATATGGAATTAAAACTTACATTACTCCAGAATTGTCTTATAATATGTTAGGAACAATTCTTATTTAGAGGTCCTAGGCTAATTCAAACTACAACCCACAACAAAGTCTCTTAGACTGACTAAAGCTTACTAAAAATCCTGCACGAACTTAGCTGTAGTCAACAGCTCTAATGATAAATATACTTAGAACCAGGTTATGCAAATTTTCAGATATCATCTTAAGACCCTAAGCTATATTTTCTCTTTAGAACTTGTAATTTAATTCAGTCCATAATATACTTGAAATACAAGATTTCTCTAACCTACAAAATCTGACTCTACACCCCTTCAAAACCACCTAACTCCCATTTATAACACTTTACCCCACAACTAAACATCCTTTGCTCATACTCACTACACACTTTCATCAAATTCTCCACTCACCATAGTAACCAATCATTCTTTACTCTTGTTTAATAAATTTTTGTTCTATTTCAATTAATCCCTAACCTCAAAGATTTAAACATACCAAATTTTACTCATCCTATTACAATTAGTTTCATTTAGGCATTTTTACAAGCATTGAGGGCATACTACTTTTTATCTCATGTGTATGTGTATTATATTTATACATACCCCAAAATAGTTAACACAATTGCATTAATTATTTAAGTTATACTTTTACTCTTAATTCCCAATTCATAATATTCAAACTTTCCTTACTCACTAATCCTAAATCATCAATTACTAAAGATATCAAAAACTAAGCCTATTAACTCAAGAACTATTAACTAGATTGAAAGGCGACCACACATAGTTATGGCTGCCAAGGGAAACATTTTCATTGTCGACCATGGCAGCTTGTATCACTCTTATCCATCTCTAAATTTCATGAATTAAACTTACCAAAACAATCAAAAGGACTGAAATAGGGGTACATGGTGGCTAATGCTTGACATTGTGGCTACCATGGTTTAGGAAGACTTTGATGACAACAGCTTCAAGTGTTGGGAAGGTTACAAGATATCATGCCCTCAATTGCAAGTGAGGAAGTACATGGCTAGCTCAAGGATAGCTGCAAGGTTATGCCAAACCATTAAACTGTGGTTGTATCCTGTGGTACAAGTTGCTGATGAAGGTGCTACAAGTAACAAGAAGTGAAAATGACGCTAGAGGCTTATCCTACTCAGACAGTACTGGTAAACAGTGGTCATATTGTTCCTCTAACACTGACTATGTTATAGCTTGAGACATCTCCTCGTTAACAAAGGCAACAGCCTCCACCTTCACCCAATTTGCCACCCCTACCGCCCTTGCCTAACCTTCTAACTCTTCCTTTGTTAGAAGAAGAAGTTGCTGCTAAACTTTCAACAAAGGGTAGAACATCGACTTCTTCTCTCAAAGATATTATACTCGGCTACTACATCCTCATGCCAAATCAGGGATCAACGGCCAACAATATTTGGGGAAAAGAAAAGGAAAGGGCTACAACTTAAAAGGAGGTAGAAGAAGCATCCAAGAAATCAACCCCCCACACACAAAAGTTAGAAAGAAGACTCAGCTGCTCTCTCCCATAATTTGAAACCGAAACAAAGGAAAATAGGGGATGAAGAAGCAAAGTCGGTGGAGATATTTTTAGAAGGGTCTCGGTCCAAGAAAAGATAAGACCAGAAGGAAAAGAAAAATAATAAAAATAAGTCAAAGTTAACTTCTTAAACTTATGAAGTATATTTTTCTTACTTTGTTTATATATATTGATACATGTCTAATTGTATTGTTCATTTATTTAATTTGCTTGTGGTGGAGACTAAATCTTAATACATGTACCTATACATTAATTATTCACTCATTTGAATTTACTTGGTCATAATTTTATTTACTTTGCAACAACAAATAGACAACTTTTTTAAAATGTATACGAATGTTACACTAAGATATCGAATTATAACATATTTAACTATATTGTTATTTATTAATTTGTTTATTTTAGAACATAAAACTCATTGTGTCTAAAACTTGATTTTACATTATCGAGTTATGAAGGTTATAACACATTATGCCACTTGGGTTGTCAAAGTTAAAAGCGGTTAGATATCGTCTAATAAATTAATTTTGCGAAAGGTAATGATGAGACTAAAATAATATGATTTTAAAATTATAGATATTTGATTGTAACTTTTTAAATTATAAAGATAAATAAAACTTCGATGTAAATTATAAAAAAAAAAAAATGTAATTATCTTTAAAATATAGGTTACATCAATGTCTTATAAATTTAATTGATATTACACATGTTTAGAATTTAAAGTTTTAAAATAAATTAAGTGTTTCTGTAATATCAAGTCATATTTAAGTGTCACTGTACATTTACCTCTTCACCAATCAATTTTACTATATATGTTAATACAAATATTTTCAAAGTCTACTGCATAGTTATACTTTAGAATCCTAAATTCGCTAGTACTTAGCAAGTGAAATAACAAACATGGAACATAAGATTTTTGTAATTAGAGAATTATAACCTATGAATTAATAAACTAAGTAATAAGGAAAATTTAATTGCAGCTTTGAAACATGTTGTGGAGCTAATGACACACGTGAATTCAAGAAAGAACGACGAGTGGGATTTGTATAACAGTGAGTGGAAAACACTACTTTGTGGTTGCTAGATTAATGTGTTTATTTGTTTCGATGAATTTGTATGAATATATTCATATAGTGATAAATAGGAATTTGTACTGTTATAACTGAGCTATTTGAATTAAATGCTTTATAGTTAATCTTTGCATATTAATTGAATTATGATTGATGTTTGATTTTTGTTTATGTTGGATAAGGGCCAATAAAACTAATTTTTATCTGAAATGATTTTTACATACGAAATAGAATATAGGTGCATATAGGACACTCTAATTTGACTATTTGATATGTGATTATAAATACTTGAGTAACTTAGCCCCGGGTGATAGATATGTAAGGAGTATATATTTGTTGTGCGGGTGCAAAAATTGCCCATAGAGGATATGTATTTGGTGTGGGGGTGCTGAGTTACTCTAATTGGCCCTTTGTGTGCTTTGATTAAGTTTTTTGTATAGTGTATTGCGTGACTTGCATTTGTTTAATTTTATGTTTTCTATTTTTATGTATGTGTGAAATTTAATTCTTTTAGAGTTTATGTTATTCTAAAATCACTTGATCTATATATTTTATTTATGTATTAAGTGATGCTAGTATACTTTAGCTACGTTTTTCACTCACTAAGTCATTGTGATTTACCTCACGCTTTAGCACACCCCCAAACGTCCTTGTGACTTATTCCTCGCTTTGTCACACCCCTAAACGAAGGCATGATTAGCCGAAGGAATAGGATAAGCAAACCTCTGTAACCCTGACTTTATCACAACTGAACATATATGACTTTGGAACACTTATAGTTAAAACAAAGAAAACTTTATTGAATTAAATTAAAAATATAGATTTGTTATTGAACACATAACATTTAACTGAAAATTTTAACAGAGGCTCCCTGTAAAGTGAAACATGCCTGATAATACATATACGTATAAGCTAGTTACAAACAATTAGTAACGAATAGTGCCAATATACACAAAGGAGCTTAGCTCTAAACATCATATTAACATCCACAGCTAAACCACTATACACAACAAAATACAACAAACTTAAAGTCTAATGTGACTGCAATTTCATCCCTTGGTTTCAAGTGTGTGATTCCAAAGTATACCACAAGTCACGAATCCCTACACGACGAGCACTGATCTCTTGATGCCAAAAAAAAAAAACAACATAGGAGAGTGTGAGTCACAAGAACTTGGTGAGGAAAAACGTACCCTAATGATACTAGCATCAATCAAAGCATAAGCAAAATACATAGATCAATTAATTATTGCATAACCTGAATTCAAAGATAATTACATTTCACAAGTATGTGAGGGTAAAAACATAACATTAATCAAGCACTTTCATGTAATATAACAAAGAAATCAAACATGTAAATAGCTCAAAGAATACAGAGGGCCAATTAGAGTAACTCAGCACCCGCACACCAAATATCCTCCCACCAAGCAGTTATTGTGCCTGCACACCAAATTTATGCTCCGTATATATCCATCCTACTAGGGCTAAGTACTTGACTATTTCAAAATATCTCAGAATGTCCTAAGTACACCTAGATTCTATTTCAGAAGTAAAAACCATTTCGGAGAAAAAAAATTCATTTGGGAAACAAAATCATTTTATTGGCCCTTATCAATCACAAGCAATTTCTCATATCAAACATAATTCAAATAACTCAAATTAAGCACCACATATTCCAATATATATTACTAAATAAAAACAACATTACTCAATTACACAAACAATATCATATATTAATCTAGCAACCAAAGAGCACGTAATCCACTCACAAAGTTCAAAGATGTGGTTCGTCATTCCATCTAGTCTGTGAGAGTGTCAGAATATCCTCGACATGATCCAAAACTGAAAATAATAAATATATATATATATTATTTAAAGTAATCATATTATAGTTAATTTCATGATTCTTAATTCACCATATAACTAACTGATATTTATGTAAATCAACTTCTATAAATATAATAACATTTAAGTTTTCTTAAGCATTTTGTCCAACACATAGAATGCACATTTCTTCCTAATTCACATGTAGGACTTCATATACATATATACCTCCCAATACAATCAATATAATCTCATAACTCCTTATATTACTCATATTCGAATTCTTGAATTAAACTTAAATTAGTTACTTAAAGTTAGTCAAGAGTTTATACTATATATCTAATTCTAAGTATAATTAAGATTTAAACTACTCTTTTCTATTTCATATAATTATCATTCCTATTTTTTATTTTTTCTTAACTTTTAGTCACACCTCTAATTTAAATCTATCTAATCCTTAACTTAACTCACCAATTCTCAAAATCTAATACATATATAACAATTAAACTAATGGAATATCCAAATATTATACTTGGCAACCTTAGCTAAGTAAATAATCAAATTACTTGTTACAATTCTTTACCCTTACTATCTCACCAATAGCTAACCAAGAAACAAAAAATCAGAGCAAGGAAATCAAGCTCAACATAGGGTTATTATCACCCTTATAAGCTCCCACAGCTATCCTTTAAGCAAGACATAATCCAAGTTCTCTAAACATGACAAAATTAAGCTTTTAGCAGCTGCCTACTTGAAAAGCCGTCATGGTTTGGTGTTGGTGACTACCTCAGCCATCTTGTTATTCCTCCAAAGGTAGTGCATGGTGGAGCAAGGTGCAAGACAACTAGTTACTCCCCTGCACGTTCAACCCCCTTACTCCAACTACCCTTACGACTAAGATGATGTATTAGATAGAGGAGAAAAAAACAAGAACAAGGGATATACAAAACTGTTGATTTGCACCAAGTGAGCTGATTTCCAACTCCTAAAAGCTTCCAAAAAGAAGCTCCCACAACTAAAAGACAAAGAGGATGAAGGAAGCTCACCCACAAGGTGAATCTTGATGGCAAGAAAAGGAAGTAAGCATAGCTGCCATAAAAAGCAAAACAGGGTGGTAAAGAGAACAAAGCTCTGTTGCAGAAATGAGGGAAAAGAAAAATGAGGCAATGGTGTCCAAAATCGAAGGGAAAAGAAAGAAAAAAAAAATACTCTATGGTCAAAGTCAAGATTCAATTGTGTGGTTTAAATTTAATCTTGTCACAAATATATATATATATATATATATATATATATTTATATGTTTTCTAGCTTATTCTTTTATTTACACGTGTTACACACATCAATTTACCCAAGTTAATTTCAATTTTTTAAAATTAACCAATAAAACATGTTGAAAATTAATTTCCTAATTACATGCATAAATATATAAGTGTTTGTTTATTTTAATTTTACATCGTGTAAACTTTTATCCACCTAATTACAATAAGTTACGTACGAATAATTCTAAAACATATGTAAAAAATTATTGGGTTATGACACCCTTGTTGATGTTTTTCTTAGTAACACAATTCTAGTTTACATCATCGATGAGTACGTGATTTTCCAATAGCGTTGGCAAGGTATTTATTTAGGATCACATACTTAAAGTCAAATGATGGAATTTTGCAGTCATAATAGGGCTTTGGGTGTTAGATTTTTGTATTGTGTAATAGTTCAGTTTTTTTGTTGTTGTATAAAATGAAGCGGCACTCCTTGTGTATATTGTTGTTATTATTAACTGGTTCAATATAACCAAGTATTATATATTTGTATTTTGGGCATGTTCTACTTTACAAAGAACCTCTGCCGAAATTTTTAGTTAAATTATTATATGTTTTTGTAAATAAGCATTTTTATGTAAAATGTGTTTTCTAAACTTTATTTTAATCTTTAATTTGGTCGAGGGTCATATGTACCTCTTTGATTTGAAGTCAGGGTCACAGAAGTTTAGTTATCCATTTCTCTTGCCAGTCATGCCTCCGTGCGAGGTGTGACAGGAACTTGATACTTTGTTATTCTGTTAGTGTTGCTCCACAGTCACATTAGATTTTGGGAATGTTGTTATCTATTTTGTTTATCAATTATTGCATTGTCTATTTCTTGTACTTTGATATTAATTTGAGGCTACCTTGAGCTAAGGTGAGCCTTGTCTTACCCTAGTTCTCACGCCAATCATGACTCTAGATTTGGTCGTGATACATTAAATCATTAGGGATGGTGTTAATTTGTCAACAAATTTCCTTTTTGAAAACATTCTTAATTCTTCAAAACAAATAGTTCATTAGCAATAATTATCGGTGACAATCAAACCAAGAACACTTATCATAATTCTTGAGCTAAAATGATATATTTATTTTCATGCAAATTGGACAAGCAAGTCTTCCACTGCAACTCCACCTGAATATCATCTCATATATATGAAAATCACTAATTGATAAAAAGGAAGTCCTCATTAGGAAAATTCTGTTTTTAATGAGCATTAGAAGTGAAGACACCTTCATCCCATAGAATTTTCAACTCATGCATCAAAGGTTTTAAGTAAACACACCTAAATGCTTTTTTGGTGAGGTAGTAATAGTAATAACCAATGTCAAGAATATTGATATTCTTTTCATGCACATGCCCTGCGGTAAATTGTGTGAGGTAACAAAAATAGGCCAACAGGTAAGGAAAGCACTTGAATTACCAACAGATTAAATCCATCGATAGAAATCCCAAGACAAACATTTCAAATCTCACTTGCAAACTCATGGTGAGTAACATCAAATTTCTTTCTGGCTAGAGCATTCAGCAGGCGAGTGATTAAAATTGGTTCCCGACAAACACCTTCCTTATGCCATCTCATATGTTTTACAGTTTTATTTGACATATACAATCTTTGAAGTTTTGGAATAATTGGAAAGTACAGTAATACCTTGTTATAAATAATTTTTTTGTTTTGATTTACGAGCTTTCTTAGGCTTGTATCGTTAATGATTGCAAACAAGGCACATTGTCTTATCTTCATCTTTGTCATAATATAAAGTACAATTATTTGGGTATGCATGTATTTGCTTCTATTCCAACTCCAGTTCATGAACTAACTCCTTTGATTGGTAAAAATTATCGAATAACTTCTCTATTTTTGGCATCATATTATTGATAATCGCAATCATTCGATCATACTGCTTTTCACTCATACTAAATTTAGATTTTAAACTTAATAGTTGTGAAGTTGCAAACAAGATAATGTGTTCATCATAATCTTCTCATAAAGGCTCATTAGCATACTTTAATAAGTCATAAAATTTGGATTCATATAGATTTACCTCTTCCTTATATGCGTCAAAGAACACCATCCATGACCATATCAATATAAGGGTTCAGATTACCTAGTAGGGGATTGTTCGGGTTTTCAGAAGATCCACTATCTCCCAACCATGCAATATCAAATTCAAATATCCATCTTTAAAATCCTTATTACACAAATGTTTTGAAATTCAAACAAGTCCCCCCACTTCTTGTTCTTACATACCACACAAGGACATCAGAGAAATTTTATCATTCACAATTCTTCTTTCATTTTCAATTACAAATTTTGTGAACTTTCAATCCTATCTTTAAATTCATTTTTATCTTATTGGAATTCCTCCAATTAGACATTCAACTATGATCCTGCAACTTTTTTGAACTAAAACAAAGAAGAAAATTTTTACATAACTTGAACTTTATATTTTAGGTAAATAATTGATATGTGAATGATTTTTAATAGCTTTAACTCATTCTTAAAGGTAATATAATCACATCCCATTCAGGAAAACAACACAATCATTCTAGTGATAGTTCTACTGTTCATTCTATTTTGGTAAAATTTCGGCAATTTTTTTTTTTATTATCTCCTAAGCACACGACATATACATAATAATGACACCGTTCTATATATTCAGCCAGAGAAATGAAACTACAATTTAAACTAAAAGAATGTCGAATTAAGCTATTGTTGTAGTGAATGATATGTATCGCTTCTTAAATTGTCCAATTGTCCACTTTGGAATATTCAAGAATCGTTAACTAATGGTAATTCAATGTTGTTAAACTTATTTAGAAAGAACAACATAATTGAATTGTGCTTAGTAACGATTCTTGAACTGGAATCTAAATTTTGAATATTTGTACAATGTTAATAAATACCAAGTAAATCACTAATTCTTCTAAGAAAATAATTTAACATCTATATCAATAAATCTCAACTTTTACATGCTAGTAAATTCATCAAAAAGATTTAATAATTTAACAAACACTTGAGTTCCTGTAATAATCTAAAAAACAACACATATAACATGTAACAATCAATCACATATACACTAGTTCATTACAAGTAAAATTATCAATCCATAAGTTCACAACTTCACTATAGCCAACTAATTTAACAATTATAACTAGAATAAACTAAAAGTATCTTACATTTAACAAATCTAAAAAAGCGAAAACCCAAAAATGACCTAATTGTTACTCATATACACAAAAACTCTATTTTTCTATCAAAACTCTAAACTAATTTAACAACTATAACTAGAATAAGCTAAAAGTATCTTATATTTAAATTTCCAAAAAAAAAAAAAAAAAAACCCGAAAACAAATCTAATTGTTACTCATATTCACTAAAACCCTATTTTTTCTATTAAAACTTTAGACTAATTTAACAACTATAACTAGAATAAAATAAAACTACATTACATTTCACAAATTTCAAAAAAAAAATCCCAAAAAATTTCCAATTGTTGAATACACCAAAATCTAGTTTTTCTATTAAAACTCTAAACTAATTTAAGGATTATAACTAGAATAAGCTAAAACTATATACATTTAACAAATTACAAAACAAAAGAAAATCCTCAAAAATTTTATGTTAACCAATATATATGAACTATAATTTAAAATATTCAAAACAAATAAAATTATTTATTACAAACTAAAACAATCTAATAAAAACAACACAAAGCACAAATAAATCAATGAAAATAATATATTATAATAAAATTAAAAAAATATATAAATAAGAACATACCTTAGCTATGAAAGAAGATGAGAGATGGGGGGAGGGTTGTTGATATAACTGGCCAAAGCAGACAATTTGCTAGTTGGAGCAGATTAGTGGCATGCATTATAAGAAGGGGAAGGGTGGGAAGGGGAATGAAGAAAAAGAGAGAACAGAAAGGTGGAGGAAGTGGGAAGGAGTGAGTGAGGGAGGGGTAGTTGGTCGAACCATCAAAAATATTTTCAGTGATGGTCTGGCTAGATTTGGGTTCAAAATTGTGAATGGTGGCTGGTAGGGAAGAGAGATGTGGTTGAGTTCACAAAAAATAAGGGAAGAAATAGGGTATGGGATACATTTTCAAGGGATTGCGACAAACTCAATTTTGTTGTTTTTCTTTTCAAAAAAAAACATTGTTTTTGGTTTAAAGATGGACTCGTCCATCCCTAAGTGCACAGTAAATGGGGAATTTAGCAACGAAATTTTGTCTGTCACTAATTCTGACACTATAATTAAAAAAAATTCTAAATAATGTATATTTGTTCATAAATGTTAGAAAATAAAAAACTTTTATTAGCAATGAAATATTCTGTTACTAATCTATCACAAAATTTACCCGCAATTTAGCGTCAAATATTTTCTTTACAATTCCGTTGCTATTTGTTCTTGTCTTTAACTTTCACACATTTTTTTTTTTTTGCATCATCTTAAAAATGAACATTATGTTGGTCGAAAATTAGCAATGGATTTGCAACAAACATTGTCTATTGGAAAACATAATTTTTCTAGTAGTGAGCGTTACTTTCTGTTATTTTAAATTTTTTGTGTTAGTTTAAATTTGGGGATTTTCAAAATTTGGGAGTTTTAAAAATTTGAGGTTTTAGTTTTTGAGTTTTAATTTTTAGGTCAGTATTGTACTCATGTTAGTTGTAGTTTTTTTTTTTTTTTTTTTTCCTAACATTCTCTCACTTTAAAAATTGGTTGATGATATACTTTCTTTGAATCATAATTGATCTTTTACTTTAGAATTTTTGGAGATAATTTAAGAATAAGTAAGTATAAGTGTGTATGAATCTAAGTACTTAATTAGGAATGAAATGGAATATTGGTTTATTTTTCTATTTTCCATTTTGATTTTGTTTTTATTTTTATTGAGTATGATACAAAGATTCTAAATAAAGAATGAAATAGGAAATGTTTGGAATTTTTTGTTCGACTTGAGCTCATATTTAATGCCATTGATTGTAATTATTACAAACTATTTTTTGTGCTTTATTACAAAAATTTCTTTGCTTTGATGTTACTAGTTGGCAATCATCATCTCCTACTCCTCATCAATTGGAGTCGAATGATGACCCAATAACAATTAAAAAGATGATGTTGAAGCTCAATCAATGGAGTTTCAAAAGAAAGCTACCAATAAAAGGATATCAACGGTGTGGATTGATTTCAGGACCATCACACTTCTAGAAAAAGATATTAATATATCCATTTTGAAAATCATCTTATTCAACATGGTATTGCTTCTACAAGCTATCTAAGGAACCATTTGAGGATATGAATGTTTAAAAAATCTTATGATAGGAAGCAAAAACAACTTAACCTTCAACTAGAAGACAACTCTTTTGATGTTGCTTTTATGTCTCATTGTGTAGAACCTAAGGTGTATCAACCAATGAATATTAGAGAAAAACTAACACATCTAATAATGTGCATAAGCTTCCATTCAACTTGGTGAAGTATTCATTATTTATCTTATACAGTAAAGTCTTGAATGCTCAATTTGAGTAGATATCCTGCAATACTGGGAAGAAAAACTATATGAAGGTGTACAAAATTGAAAGAGAAAAGTTTATGAAGAAGCTTATGGCTATCAATTGTCTCTCTTTGACAATTGACAATTGAAAGTCTCAAAGTCAGATGATTGAATATATGACAATCATAACCATTTTATTGACAATTGGAAATTATAGAAGCAGGTTTTAAGCTTTGTCCATGTTCCTTTTCCTTATCATGGAGTAAACCTAGCAAGATATATAAAAAAAATTATCTTGTGCATTGGGAAATTAAAAAAAAAAAAATCATTAAAATCTATGTGGACAATGCTTGCATACAATGGTGTATATTTAAGGACATTGAAATAGGATATGAAAATCAACAACATAATGATATATGGAGGAAAGTTGTTCAATGTTCTACGTTATGTGCATGTTTTCAACATTATGGTTCAACATTGTATGAAGGATAATTGAGGGTATCGTTGAGAATGTAAGAGATAATGTGAAGTTCTTTAATTTTTCCAAAGTCAGGCTTCAATCATGTCTAATATGTGCATATGTAAAATCACTACCTTCCAAGAAACTCATTCTTGATGTTTCCACCCATTGGAACTCTACTTATAAGATATTGCTTAGTGCACTAGAGTTTTAGAGTGCATTTCCTAGTTTTAAACATCAAGAACCTACGTTTGATGCATTGCCAAATTTAGAGATTAGGAAAATGCAAGGAAGATGTTTGGATTTTAAGAAGTGTTTAATGAAGTCACGAAGGTGATCTTTAGCAGTTTATTCCCCACATCTAACTAGTATCCTGCTAAGGTCTATATGGTTAACCAAGTTTTGAATAAAGGGCTTCGAATGAAGACGAAAAGTTCATTTCAAGTTCTAATAAATGAAATGAAAATAATTTTGGACAAATACAGGGGTGAATCAAACTTGATGATAAGTGTGGTTTTAGTCTTGGATCTGAAGTTAAAGATGTTAGCTATTGATACATGCCTTTTTAATTTATAATCAGTTTAAGAGTGAGTATAAGATTGAAGAAATTAAGGAGGCTCCTTTTCATATTTACAATGAATTGCATCCAATGAAGCAAATCTTAGATCAACAGCTGTATCTTTTTCCATTTCACAACCATATGCAAATCATAATACTGCTAAAAGATTAAAATGAAATAGTATACTTACACAAAAAGCAAGGGAACAAGAAGATGTCCATCCTTTTATATCTAAATTGTAACTATACCTTTAGGAGCCTAACTTTAGGTACAATGAGGCTAATGAAAAATATTTTGAAGTGTTGGAATGGTGGAAGCTATAACCAAACAAAATTTAAAATTCTATCCAAGATAGCATGTGACATTTGTTATAACCTGATATTTTAACGTACGCTTTAGAATGTTTGTACGTAACTTGTCGTGACTAGGTAAATAAAATTTTACACAAAGTAAAGTTTAAGTAAATGAACACTAGTATATATATATATATATATACATGTAAGGCAATAATTAATTTTCATCACATTAATGGTTGACTTGGAAGTTAAACTTGACTTGTATAATTTTACTGATAGGTAAGACAAGTATATACATACATACATATATATATATAGAATGATGAATTTCCACCACAAATTGCAAAGTAAATTTGACCTTAAATTTTATATTTTATTATTATTATTTTGTCTTTATTTCCTTCATTTCTTGCACTAACCTTGCTCTTCATTTATTTCCCCTGTTTGCTTCTAGGTCATTCTATGTTTTTCTCCCCTGTTCTTGGCCTTGTAGCCCCTTTCGTACAGCTGTGAGTTTTATCCCATCCTTGATTGTGTTGAAGTGGTGAGTTTGCTTTGTTTCCCTTCCAGCCATGATAGTTTGGTGCTCTATCTTTCAAGCCATGTAAGAATGTTATTTTTGGTAAGTGATTTTGGTTTATCTTCCAACGTGCTTTACTCTTTTTCTTTGTTCATTCAACCTGCTCTCTCTTATGTATAGCTCTCTTAGTGTGTGTGTGTGAATTGAAAACTAGTCAACAAGGGTGACATAGTAGGTTTATAAACATGAAGTGCAACACCTTTGTTTTTTTAAGTTTTCCTTCCCATCCTTCCCTTGACGTGGGTGTGGTTGTCTATGGCAGCAAATAAGAATAGCCTAGTAATGAGTGTTTGCTCTTTTTTCTAGCTGTAAAATCCATATTCTTTGCAGCAAAGCTTATCAACTTTGTGATCTACCTTTGTCTTCTTGGTTTGTAGACTTTAGAAGCTTAAATTTGGTGTATATTGGAGTTGCCAAACTGCTTGGGTAGCAGCATATAGCAGCCATTTTGCTGTCTTTCCCTATTTTGCCTTCACCTTGCAGTTTCTTCCTTTTTCCAACCAAGCTGAGGTGCAGCCAGCAGCTGCCTTATTTCGTTCCTTATAGTGGCCTTCTCCACTCTTAAGTGTAACTCTTTGTAGGCTAAAACAGTTAGAGGGCTACATGGTCAGTAATGGCAAAAGCAGTACCCTTGCCTTGTATCCCTGCCATCACAATGGGAGGGGCAACCTCTAACTTTAAGTATTTAAATTGTTCCCATGAAATGTATTCTTATTGTTTAAGTATGAATAAGAGTGAAAAACTACGAATTGGAAAGTAAATGGCATGAAGATTTAGGGTGAATTAGTATTGAACTTTGTAATTTAAGCTCTTGGTTATGAAGCTCTTTATGATTTAAGCTCTTAGTTCTACACGGAACGACAAACCGAATCCGTACACTTTGTGAGTGAATAATATATACTTTGACTGCTAGATTAATATGTGTAATTGTTTATGTGTGTATTGGAATGAATATGTTTATATTGAGGTAAATAATTATGTGTAGTGTTATAATTGAGTTATTTGAATTATGCTTAACATATGACTTTGTTTGTGTTTGATCAGGGTCATTAAAATGAATTTTATCCAAAATAATTTTTACATTCGAAATAGAATCCGGGTGCACCTAAGATACTTTGATTTGATTATTTGATATGTGATTTAAAATATTTGAGTAACTTATGTCACACCCCAAATGAAGGTATGACTAGATAGGGAAATGGGTGACCATATACCCCTATAACCCTGAATACTCAAGTAATATGTCCCACCGACTTATAAATACATTATAGTTAAGACTACTACAACATTACCGAAAATACTAGCAGGGGTTCCCCGTATGGTGTAACATACCGATGATATATATATATATATACCCTGTTTGCAATAACTACAATACATGATAATATCAAAATATACAGAGGAGCTCTGCTCCTAACAAAACAGGATAATACCATTATAAATACAATATATCAGACGATAATGCATGACACCCTAGGCGACGGCAAGTACTATCCTTTACGCTCCAAGTGTGTGATTTTCAAGATATACCTTGCCGCAGTAGAATCAGCAGGTAACAATTCCATTTACAACCAGCAGTGGAATTCCTGAAAACTAAAGAAAACAACCACAAAGGAAATAGTGAGTCGCGATGACTCAGTGAGCAAATCATGTGCCCTAAGGGTACCAGCATCACACAACACATATATCATAGTCTTAAATGTATGTTAGAATTACTCAGGTACGTACATAATTACATTTCTCATATGACCACAAATCACTTAAAGCATGAATTACAATGTATCAATTCAAACCATTCAGAAAACCAAGCAAATAACAAATAATTTAACAAGCAAAGAGCCAACGAGTAACTTGTCCCCGCACAATATTATCTCTCTCTGCCAGGCATTTACGCACCCGCACAACAATTTAATTCTCTGTAACAATTCGTCCCAACTAGACTGAGCACTCCATTTGTTTTTAAAATAATTATCAGTACTAGAATAATTCATGTCAAATATCAAATTCAAATATCCTAGGTGCACCTGGATTTTAAATTAGAAAATAAAAATCATTTCTCATAAAATTTCACGTTGTTGGCTCTTATCAATCATAATCAATATCAAACGCATATCACTCAATTAAATCAATGAAATACTTATTTATTTATTTTACTTTATAGCACAACAATTCAAACATACTTATAGTCTCACAAAAAAAAAATATAATAATAAAAAAATCTGATAACCATAAAACACATAATCCACTCACAAGCTTATGGATGTGATTCGTCCATCCATCTAGTCTATGACAATGTCAGAATATCCTCGACACGCTCTGGAACTGAAAATCATAAATTCATAGGTTACTAATAATCACTTCAAAATTAATTCGATGTCTAATATGTTTCTTAAAGCAAGGTTAATTAATTCGATATATTCATTAATTTAATTTTCATACTTAACATTACCCTGTAGATGTTAAAATTAATCTTCATGTATATATTAAAATTTAACTTTAACTAACTATTTTGTCAAATACCTAAAAATAAGTTATTTGTGTGTATACATACATACATACATATATATATATATATTACTTGTTAATTGTCATAGGGACATAGTGGTGGAATGAAGAAGTTCAACAAACTATTAAACTTAAAAAATAGTGTTATAAAAGATTACGCAAGTATAGAAATGAAGATAATTATAAATATTTTAGACAAGCTAGAAAAGATGCTAAAAAAGTGGTTAGGGAAGCCAGAGGCAAGGCTTGCAAAGGACTTTACCAAAAGTTAGAGACAAAGGATGGAGAAAAGGATATTTAAAGGATTGCCAAGCAAAGGGAAAGATGAACTAAAGACTTAATTCGTATTAAGTGCATTAAGGATGAGGCTGATAGGGTTTTAGTTAAGGAAGACAAAATTAATGACAGATGGCGAACTTATTTCCATACTTTATTTAATGGAGAGTCAAGGGGTGATTTTGGAGACCTTGATGACACCTTTGATGATACGAACTGCCAATTTGTTAGTCGGATTAGAGCACATGAGGTTAAAGAAACTATGCATAAGATGAAGAATGGTAAGGCATTGAGCCCATATGATATTCCAAAAGAAGTTTGGAGATGCCTAGGAGATATTGGAGTAACTTGGCTTATAAATCTGTTTAACAAGATTTTAGTAACCAAGAAAATGTCAGATGAGTGGAGGAAGAGTACGTTGATCCCTATTTATAAGAATAAAGGAGATATTCAAAATTGTTCGAATTATCGAGGAATAAAACTTATTAGCCATACAATAAAACTGTGGGAGAGAGTGATTGAGCGTAGGCTTATGAATGAGACTTTAGTTTCTGAGAATCAATTTGGCTTTATGCCAAGAAAATCTACAATGGAGGCTATTTTTTTACTTAAGAGATTAATAGAGAAAAATAGAGAAAAGAAAAAGGATCTTGACATGGTCTTTATTGATTTAAAAAAACGTATGATAAAGTGTCAAAACAAGTCTTGTGGTGGGTACTCGAGAAGAAGAAGGTCCTAACTGAATATGTAGAAGTTATTAAAGATATGTTTGAGGGAGTAATGACTAGGATGCGGACCGTAGATGGTATGACTGGAGAGTTCCCGATCACGATAGGTGTTTACCAAGGTTCATCCTTAAGTCCTTACCTATTTGCTTTAGTCATGGATGAACTTACCTATGATATTCAAGATAGGGCTCCATGGTGCATGTTGTTTGCCGATGATATCGTGTTAGTAGACAAAACTAGGGAAGGTTTAAATTTTAAACTAAAAATATGGAGGAATGTGTTAGAATCTAAAGGCCTTAGATTAAGTCGGACAAAAACTAAATATATAGAGTGCAATTTAGTGAAACTAGAGGAGGCCCGAATGATATAATTTTAGACGATCAGACAATCCTTACAAATGATGTGTTTAAGTATTTAGGATCATTATACAAAAAGATGGTGCAATTGAGCATGATATAAACCATAAGATCAAGGCAGGATGGGTAAAGTGGTGGAGTGCTTCGGAAGTTTTATGTGATCTTAAAATCCTGAATAGATTGAAAAGAAAATTTTATAAGTCGGCAGTGAGACTAGTTATGTTGTATGGTACCTAATGTTGGGCAGTTAAAAAGCAACATTCCCATAAGATGGGAGTAGCCGAAATGAGAATGTTGAGATGGATGACAGGACATACAAGAAAGGATAGAATAAGGAATGAGGAGATTCGTAAGAAAGTGAAAGTAGCACCTATTGAGGAGAAAATGAGAGAGAATTGTCTATGTTGGTTTGGACACATCCAACATCGACCAATAGACGCGGTAGTTAAGCAAAGTGACTTGGTTCAGGTGCTAGTTGTTAGAGGGGGAAAGGGGAAACCGAAACTTACATGTGGGCAGTCATCGAGAAAGATATGAATGTATTAGAAATTAATAAAAATGTTATCCTAGATCGATGTGGATGGAGGAAAATGATTCATATAGCCGACCCAACTAGTTTAGAATTTTAAGACTTAGTTGAGTTGAGATATATTACTTGTTCAACATTAATTTCTATTTTACTACTTACATGTTAGTAGTACACATATATATTTAGGCTAATTATCAAAATTTCTTGATTCCTAATTTCAATTCCTTGCACAATTCACTTTAACTAGTCTAACACCCATAATCTTAGTCTAATTGAATTTCTTAATGCACCTAGAAATTTTATTTTTCTTCTAAACCAAGCTCACGGCTTAGCCTCTCCCTTTACTGCCGTGACCTTTTTCTAACAAAATTCCATCACTAATCAAGCCAACCAATTACATCTCGTAGCCACTCAAAGGTACCAACAACAGAAGCAACCTGAAATAGATTTGCTGTCCTCTTCAATATTTCATCCACAAATGAATGAAACAGGGCACTACTTAGAGTGTAATTCTTGCTCCAATTTAATCCTCCTCCCTGCTTCCTTTCTCACGGCAATCACATACAAAAAAAGAAAACATGAACAAGCTGCTAGAACTAAGAAGATCAACTAAGCCACGAAGATGATAACTCACGGCAGATCAAGGCGAATTTCCAACCAACTAAATCTGGGTTTTTTTTTTCGCAGCTCGTTGCTGAAATTTCCAACAACAATCATCTCCCTCAAACCACACACACCCGCAGCAACAAGAGAAGGAAAAATAAGTGTACCACATACCCAATAAGAGAGCCAAAAACCCTTCCCCCTTCTAGCTGGTTTTGCCTTGGCTGAGATGAATTTCAGCTTTCAAACTTCCTCCTACTTCAAGTTCCACAGACTATCAAGAGAAAAGAGCAATGAAATTCACCAAAAAAGGAACATGGTGCCAACAAGAACCTTCTCAACTAGCCACACCTATTCACTCACTAACAGAATGAAAAGAAAGCACGGCAAAAAAAATTGGAGTAACACTTGAGTCGTCACCAAGAAGGAAAACCAACAAAGAAGATTAAAGAAAGAAAAAAAAACGTGTACTCATCAAGACAAAAAGTCAAATTAAGTAAAATAAAATAAGAAATTTTGAATGGCTTATACTAAGTCTAGTAAGATATTTATATATAATATATGTATTCTACATTCTCCTTTACATAATATATATATATATATTTATAAATATATAGTATACATTAATAAAGTTGTACCTAAGTCAAATTCATATACTTGACTTTTCTATTTTGTGCAAATAAATCAACCACTTGATAATATATATATATATATATATATATATATATACAATTACATATGAAAATTCTAACGCATACACCAAATTACCGGGTTATAATAACTGAGATCCGAGGACGGATATATGAGGAGCATATATTAGGTGTATGGGCACAAAATTGCCCGGGGAGGATATATGATTAGTGTGTGTGCTTACTCCAATTGGCCCGTTTGATTGTTTTGTTTGATTTGTGTGCTCAGAATACCCTGATTGATTTATTAATCTCGTATATTACATAAATTGTATTTATTTAATTTTACATTATTTATACGTATGTACTTGTAACATTGAATTGTGATATGAAACATGGCTACATGAAATTATTTTATTTATATGTGCTCTTTATATGTTGGTTGATGCTAGTATTTTTAGGGTACATTTTTTGCTCATTGAGTCTTAATGACTCACCTCATTTTTTATTTTTTTAAGTACTAAGAGACCACATTAGTCGCCTAAAGATATGTGACTTGCCGACTATATTACGACAAGGTATACATTCGAGATGGCACACTTGAAGCCAATGGACGAAGTTTGCAGTCACATTAGGCTTTGGGTTATCATGTTTTGTTTTGTATGATATTCTAATTATTATTATTTATGATATAACTGGAGTGGAGCTCTTCTATGTATACTATTGTTGTTGTTGACTGATTGCGTGTAACCAGATTATATATATTTATTGTCTCGAATATGTTCCACTTTATGAGAAACCACTGCCACAATTTTTAGTTAAAGTATTATGTGTTTTGATAAAAAAGTCTTTGTCATGAATTTAGTTTGACAAAGCTTTCTTTTGAATCATAATTGGTCAAATGTCATTGTTGTTTCTTTGAGTTAAAGTCAAGGTTATGAGCCATTCCTCCAGCCAGTCATGCATTCGTATGAGGGTTTGACAACATTCTTATAATTCTCATTTTCATAGTTGCCTCGAAGTCCACGTTTAGTGCTAGTGGTAGGATCATTGATTTGTACATATCTTCTTTAGCTAAGAAAAATATGGAAGCTATGATTTGTGGTGGGGAGATTGGCTACACACAAATTATGGAATTCATAAAAGTTTAAGTGTATGTTAATTTTGTTAAAACATATTAATTGCACTAGCTCATTTCTTATTTTGACATGATTATTATTATTATTATTTTGTGTGTATGCATAATTTTCCTTGAACAATGAAGATTGAAGAGTGAAGATTTGGATTTTCATTGCACTTGTTTAGTCGTTGTTGCTTTATCGTGTATTGTATCATGCTACTAATTTTGAAATGCACTTAATTATTGTTAATTATATGTTTGGTTTGGTAATGTAAAACTTAATTATATCATATTGTAGGCTTAATGTTCTAAACTTGATTTTGGGTGAATTCTTTCTTCCCAAGCTCATTTTTCTTCTGCCTTTAGAATGTAGAATAAAATGTGGAAACCTCTTATAACTTCTAGTGGATTTCTTTTCTATATTTTGTAATATATTAGTAGATCTGAAAAGTTTTTCAACTTAGTAAAAATAAGGGTTAACGAATTCCCATTTTTTTAATACTAATATGAATATTAGAGTTTTGAATCAAATTCGAATTTCTATTTATATTTGGATATATATTATAATTCGAATAGAATGCTATTCAAAAATATTTTATTCAAATTTCAACCTTGACTGGAGAAAGAAGATGCATGTAAAGAGTGGGGGCCAAGGGTATGGCGAAATCCATAAAACTTGAAAAGGATAAAATACATTTTTGTTTGGGAGATAAGAGGATTATGTTAAAACATACTTTTATAATTTTTCTCTTAAAATATATTATTTAAGTATTAGTAAAAATGATAGTGGTAGATTTGTCATCACAAACTATCATAACATGATATTCTTTTATGTACATTTTAAAATTTTTTGTACGTAACTTACTGTAATTATGTGTATAAAAGTTTACACGAAATAAAATTAAAATAAACAAATATTTATATATTTATTCAAGTAATTAGAAAATTAAATTTCACCGTGTCATTGGATTGATTTTAAAAAAAAAAAAAAGTAAATATAATAAATGTATATATGTATACGCATATAACTTTAGAATTAATTTATAACCACAAATTCTAAATTTAAATGTTGACCATAAACTTATATTATAATATTTTATTTTGCTTTTGTTTTTCCCATTACCTTAAACAGACTTGTTCATTTTCTTCTTCCATCTTATGAACTCGTGCCCTGTTCTTGCCTTCCCTTTGTTTTCTTTCTCGGCTGTCCGTGAATATCCTTCATCTTGGCTGCAAACTTCCACTTCTTGGCAGTAGGTCTCTTCCTTTCCTCCTTGTTTCATGTTGTGGTAGTGAATGGTCTCAGTTTTTTTGGTTGGCTATGGCAACTAGGAGAGGGACTGTAATTTACTTTCTAGTCCAATCGTGTATAGGGGCTATCTATATAAAAAAAATTCCATCCTTTGTGTGAGCTACTGTAGGAGTTGGGTGTGAGAATTCAAGAGCAACTTTGCGAGCAACACTTTGTGTGAGCTACTGTAGGAGTTGGATGTGAGAATTCAAGAGCAACTTTGCGAGCAACAAATTCTTGGTTAATTGTTGGATTTCCAACCATGCTCTGCTTTACTTAGCAGAGTTTTTCTTTTAGGTTTTAGTTCTCTTACTTGATCGTATAGTTGTTGCCTCTTGTGGTTGGTTAGTTTGAGGTGAGAGGGTGTTAGTAGCTTATGGTAAATGTTTGCCAAATGCTTTGTTTTGATTTTCTTTTGGTGCTGCCGTGAGCTTCACCTTAGCAACCAACCTATTTCCTATCTTTGTTATATATTTCAAATTCAGCCATGGTTTTGTCCTTGTAATTGAGGAATTAACCTCATTCTTTTTGGCCATATAATATGTATGGTATAACTCCTTGGTGTGCTTTTAAGTTCAGCCTTGTCAACACTTTAAAATGGTGATATATTTTCTTGTTTTTGGGCTTAGCCATGGTTAAGTGTGGATAGCAACCAAGTGCTATTTTGTTCAATTTATTTCTTAGTATATATATTAAACTTGTATAGTTTTTGTTTTCCACGGAATCATAGATATTAATTTGTGGTACAATTTGGATAATTAAAATTAAAAATATTAGAATATAAGATGCCTAATTAAGAAAGTTGTAAATTGTAAATGAAAGGTTAAAAACTTGAATATAGGGAAGTTAGGAGAATTGATACTTGTGAATTAAATGCTATTAAAAATAAATATATAAGATAGCTTATATATATATATATATATATATATATATATATATATAAGTATTGGAATTGGAGTTTTAAAAAATTTAAATATGTTAAATTAGAATTTGTATGCCTTAAATTTAAGGTATCTAAATAATTAGTTTCATTGAAATTCGATATTCAAAATATGTGTAATATGAAATTGAAGGATTATGTTGAGTTTTAGTGAATGTATATACATTAATACATATACGCAAATGAAAACTAAATATGTCTTCAAAGTAGTTGACAACATGTTTAAGAGAAATTAAATATTAATACATGCATAGAAGTTGAATTAAGTAGAATTCATTAATTAAATCGTTAAGCTAGAAATTGTATAGAATAAATAAATTGAGCAATATTTGAAATTATGATTTCAATTCTGAATCAGGTCGAGGATATTCTGACACCTTCACAGTCCAGATGGGAAGACGAACGAAATCCTTAAACGTTGTGAGTGGATTATGTGTTCTTTGGTTTCTAGATTAATATGTAAAATTCTTTATGTATAATCGAGTAATGTTTTTTATTTAGCAATATATATTGGAATAAGTGGTGCTTAATTTGAGTTACTTAAGTTATATTTGATATGTGAAATTGCTTGTGGTTGATAAGGGCCTGATTTTGTTTCCAAAATGAATTTTTCTACCAAATGTTTTTTACTTCCGAAATAAAATTTGGGTGCATCTAAGATATTCTGATATGATAAATGTTATGAAATGATCGAGTACTCAGCCCCAGCGGGATGGATATGGATGGAGAATATATTTGGTGTGTGGGAGCAAAAATTGCCTGGTATGAGGGTATTTGGTGTGTAGGTGTTGAGTTACTCTAATTGGCCATTTGTATGCTTTGAGTGATTTACATATTTGATTTCTTTATTATATTACATGGAAGTATTTGATTAATGCTATGTTCTTAAAATCGCGTACTTGTGAAATGTAATTATCTTTGCATTCAAGTTATGCTATAATTAATTGATCTATGTATTTTGATTATGCTTTGATTAATACTAGTACCCTTAGCGTACAGTGTTTTGCTTATTGAGTCATTGTGACTCACACTCTCCTCTGTTTAAAAAAGAAAGATTTTTAAGCTTTTTATTTTAATTATTGTTAAAAATCAATAAAGCTAATAAGTGTTGTTTGTTTTCCAAATCTTGATGAGAATATATATTCTTTGAAATTTGAATAGTAATTTACAAATGAAAAGAAATTCAATTACACTTTTTCTAAATAAAGCTCATAAGACATATAGTTCATTTCCCACCAAAATCTTAGCAAAACATAGTATTTATAAATAAAGCATTTTTCTTCAATCATTATGTATCTTCCAAATTAGCTTATTAAGTTTTTCCATTGTATCATGGTTCTATAAAATATAAATGATAGAAACGCTAACTAAAAAATTGTGCTTTTATAACAATGTTGGAGCCTATAAAACTCAGAGAATGCCTTGTGATTTAAAGGCGTATACATCTCATCAAGGTATGAAATCACCGAACTCATGTCTCTCGTTTTTCTTCGAGAAAATATCTATTTTTGAGAGGCAAAATATAATTAAAGTTGCCACCTATAATTAATAATACAAATTAAAGAGGTCCTGGAAGAATGGACCTATACATAGGGAAAAAAAAAAAAAAAAGATACAAAATGTTAATTTGAAGTCTATTTCTGCTCATCGAAGGGTTTGGAGATTTCATGTAACTCATTTATAATGGTAATAATATGAGTTATTCATATAAACATGGACTCAAATCTCATGCCTCACTACCTATCCATCCAATTAGAAATCAACACATGGCATATCAATAATTTTCTCATTAACCATCAAGTTTTCTTTAGAAAAAACATTTTAAAAAATCAACCTACACTATCCTCATCGTTCTATCTTCTTCTTCGTATGCTATCTTCTTATTTTTTTATTTGGTGAACATTTTTAATTCTTAAATCCATCAAAACCATTTCTAGAGTTTTAGTTTTTTTTTTTGGTTATAGATTCATCTACTTTCTGTTATTTTAATTGATTCCCATTACCAGTCGATCCCTATTACGCTGTAATGGACTCTAACTTCAGCTCCCAATCCATTTTTATATTTTTTTGTCACCGCCTCATTCTCCATGTAAGTTCAATATGATACATCTCTATCTTAGATGGTTTTTTTTGTCTAGAAAATTAATTAAAAACTCACAGTTGTAAACGAAAATTCCGCAGTTGACCTTAATTATTATTTTTCTACAAAATGAATTTCAGTCCTAAGTTTGAGAGTTAAATTATAAATTTCATCTAAATGTGCATGTTGTATATGGTAATTTCTATTTGATAACCACAGACACACCACTAAAATTTTCTTCTATACCATTAAAATAGTGATAAAGAATAAAGAAACACTAGCAAATAGAGTTTAAAATCTATGTGAAGCAAGTCCCAAATTATGAGAAATTCTTCAATCCATATTGATGAAAATGTGTGTGTGTGTATGTGTGTGTGTGTGTTTTTTTTTTTTTTTTTGTGACAATAAATTGTATCTCTGTGTTGATACCGAACAAATTGAAGTGAATAAGTGAATAATCCCTTAGGGTACGTGTTTCAGCTCATTGAGTCATTGTGACTCACACTCTCCTTTGTTGTTGTTTTTTTTTAGAATCAGGAGATCAGTGCTCATTGCGTAGGGATTCATGACTTGCCTGCCAATATTGCCACAAGGTATACTCCTAAATCATACACTCAAAGCCAAGGGATGAAGTTGCAGTCACATTAAGATTTAAGTTTGTTGTATTTTGTTGTGTATAGTGGTTTAGCTGGGAATGCTAATATGATGTTTGGAGCTGAGCTCCTTTGTGTATGTTAGTATTGTTGGTTACTAGTTGTTTGTAACTAGCTTATACATGTATGTATTATCAACCATGTTCCACTTTACTAGAAACCTTCGTCCGAAATTTTTAGTTAAATGTTATGTGTTCAATAACAAATCTATGTTTTTAATTTAATTTAATAAAACTTTCTTTGTTTTAAGTATAAGTGCTCAAGAGTCATATGTGTTTAATTGTGGTAAAGTCAGGGTTACGGAGATTTGATTATCCATTCCTCTGGCCAGCCATGCCTTCGTTTAGGGAGTGACACAAACAAAAATTATAATGTATCTTATCATTTCTCTCCAAATCCTCCCAATTTGAAGGAATTACAAAAAAAAAAAAAATTGTAATTGAGAGGAATTTAAAAGGGTATATGCACCAATAAAAAGGTATACTCATATCTCTTTGTCATCTCCCTTTATTTTCTCTTACTTATTTAAAAAAAAAAAAAAAAAAAAACTCATAAACCAAGAAAAATGTACACACTCATATATTATGTTCAGATATATTATGTTCAGATAAGACCTTAGTGGCACAAAAACTAGTTTAATCAACTATAAAGAATAAACTACATTCACATTCCTTGAAACTTATTAAAACAACACTAGGATTCAAATTTTAGATAATTCTATACTCACCTCAATTGGTTGGATGACAAATTAATGGTATTAAAAATAATTTTAAAAAATATATTTAAAAATCTTTCTTTTTTTAAACTAAAAAGTCATATTTTTAATTTTTTACTCTTTATGTTTAGCTCTTTTTTCTTCTTCATAAGAGCAATACATTATGCTAAATTTGATTTTTTTAATAATGCTTATAGATCATAAACTTTCCATTGAAATTGTTTTTACCACTGTCATCCTTATATTTAAATTTTTATTAGGTGTCAAATATTAATTAAGTAGATTTAAAAATAAAAAAACATAAATTTATGAAATAATTATTAATGAAAGAATTAAACATTTTAAAATTAATAAGATTTTCTCATTCTATCTTTTTAATTTTCCTCTAAAAAAAATGTTATTTAGATGAGTATAGATTTATGTAGACCAGTTCTCAGTTCTCAAAATGTGGACCGTCGAATATAATTACTCGTTATAGTGAACCATAAGTCCTATATTTTGCACCCAAAAAAAAAAGAACCATAAGTCCTATATTCAGCACCTAGAAGGCTAGAACCACTATAATTCCCTTTCTCTGATATCTGGAAGACCAATGGCAGCCAAGCTATTATCTCCACATCCAAAACCTCTCTGTTCTCTCTCACTTTCAGGAATCAAATTCGAAAACAGAGGTTTCATACACCCTCAAGTCCAACCATGGTTTGCCAACACCAGGCCCAAGAAGCTGCTTCTTCGTGTGTCCCTCCACGACCCCATGTCATCAGCAGCTTCAGCTCTCGTGGATTACGTTGGCCAGCAACACCCACAAAACCCATCTTCTCTAGTATTACTTGCAGACACCGTGGGTTACTCTTTGGCCAGTTACTATACTTCTCTGGGTCTCTTTGTAATCTCTGTGCCTGGCCTTTGGTCCCTTATCAAACGCTCTGTCAAATCCAAGGCAATTCCAGTTACTATTATCTGCTTGTTCTTTTTTTTAGTTCTCTGATTTTTTTTATTTTTTTTATTTTTACTAAGAAGAGTTCTATGATTTGATACTGAGTGGTGCCGAATTTCAGATTGTGAAGAAGACGTTTATAGGTGAAGGTGAAGGGAAGAAGGTACCAAATCAGATTGCAGGGGAGATTTTATCGTTCTTCTCTCGCAATAACTTTGTGGTGACTGATAGAGGAGAAGCAATTACGTAATTCATTACCTCCTTTTCTTTCTTATTATCCATTAAATATGTGCTTTGTATAAAATAATACACAAGCTCTTTCTTTTATTACAGATTTGAAGGAATGATGGTTCCAAGCAGGGGCCAAGCTGCACTGCTGACATTCTGCACTTGCATTAGCCTGGCAAGCGTGGCCCTTGTCCTTACCATAACTTTTCCGGATGTCGGCAATAGTTGGTTTTGGATAACCATAGTCAGTCCATTGGCGTAAGTTTATTTATAAAGATTTTAGTCACACTTAATTATATGGATATCTATAAATAGTCGACGGTATTATTGTGAAAGCCTAAAGTTTTTATTTATTAATTTTTTTTTTTTTGTGGGGGGGTGGTTTACCTCAGAGGTGCTTACTACTGGAAACGAGCATCAAGAAAGGAGCAGATTAAGGTCAAAATGATAGTTGCGGAAGATGGCATTCTGTCAGAGATAGTTGTTCAAGGGGATGATCAGCAAGTTGAGCAACTGAGAAAGGAACTTCAGCTTAGTGAAAAAGGCATGGTATACGTGAAAGGCATCTTTGAGAAGTGACAAAGTAAAAGAAGGGATGCATTACATAGTAGGAGGGGTATGTTCAAGTCATACACTACTAGTGTAACCTGATATGTGGATCATGTAGGTTCAGTGCATGGACAAGCAGGAATTTTGGTGTGTCTGTGGTGGGTGCGCAACTTGTACTATACTTGGTCGACTCACAAATTTAAATATTTCTTGTAACATCTAGATCAAGTAGTCTACTTGTTTGAAGCTAAAGCATACTGCAGAACTAAACGCGGAAAATATTATGACAAATGCAACCAAACGAATCTTATTACAAAACTAAGTGCCATATTCCTGAAGTCATTGAATTCAAACATATATATGTTCAGCAAAAGCCAGGCAATTATTTGGCATGAGTCTCGCCAAGCAGCTGAAGTTACAATTCCCGAGTTTCATAGAACACTTCTAATGTATCAGGCAGGGCTCAAAATTAAAGCTGTCCTTGACAAATCTTCGAAATTATCTAATTAAATTAAAGAAAATTTGCATCCCCAAATAACCACATTTCAGTAGCAAAATCTTCAACCAACCATCAACTTGTTCTCATCCAAGAAGGTGTACGTTGGAACCTCCAGATTGTATGGTGCTGGTCCCTTCCTGATCCTGCCGGAGATATCATAATGGGAACCATGACATGGACAAAACCATCCACCAAAATCACCAGCATTTGGCAAGGGAATGCAACCCAGATGTGTGCAAACCCCAACAACAATAAGCCACTCAGGGTTTTTAACTCTCTCAGCATCCTGCTGGGGATCACGAAGAGAACCAATATCAACACTGTTTGCCAGCTTAATTTCATCTTCTGTTCGGCGCCGGATGAAGACTGGCTTCCCACGCCACTTAACAGTTACAGTACTACCAGGCTCAATGCTTGACAGATCAACCTCAAGTGAAGCTAGAGCGAGAACATCCTTGCTGGCAGACATACTCAGCACAAACTTGAGGACAAGGAGACGAATCAGAGAGGCATAGACAAACCTACCACCTGTCAGGACAAAGTATGCAAAGGCCCTCTTGCTAGGGTCACCTGGAGGAAAACGTTCATGGTTGTGCTCATCATAAACAATCTTTGAAGTAGGGTTCTTAACAGCTGCGACAGTTGCAGGAATATCTGGAATTAAGCTATTGTCCTTTGTTTGGATCAGTGACTCAGATGCAAAACCTGAAACAACCAATCAGTTGACAACAATAGTAGGAGAGAACAAAGGTCAAATTCACAATCATGAAATCAGTCAACAAATTATAAATCTAGCATGTTCTTAAGAAAAAGTTGTCCACTCTAAAAAAGTGATAACGGGTCTTCATATAGCTGCCAAATATTCAATCAGATGTAATACAAACAAATGGACTTATAACGATTAGAGGAAAACAAACACCAATCAATTCTTTAGTTCTTGTACAAATAAAATGGTAATTTAAAGATGTCCAGTGTCCTACAAGCTTTATTTGGATGCCTTTAGTTACATATTAATTTTTCCCAATGCCTACTAGTACAGATTGAAATTGTCATGGAATTATGATCAGGTAATATTATATAGTGCTTTGAGGCAAATTGGCACACAGTAATACACAAGCCTTAATTGACACCTCACATGAAAAGAAGGCCCAAATAATGCTGTGTACCATTATCTATCAATCCATTATACTGAGAGGAAAAAGCATGCACCAAACACTGATGGAAACCACAGTATACAGCAAGGCTCATTTACTTCAAACATGATCTACAGATGCATAGTTACTTTGTACTAGTCCAAATTATCAAACGGTTTGCACTTAAATAGAAAATGTTAAACAGATATTACTCATTATGTAAAATACTTTTCCCTATTCAAATCAAGAAGCCATTTATGATAGAATCCGACTATCTGAATCTTCAGTAAGTTGAATAGAGTCAATAATGGCCAGGTGTCTATTTAATGAAGCTATTCAAAATGTAAAAATGCAACCAAGATGTATGCATTTTGCAATATTTGTACAAACTTGAGGTCAGAGTTATGACCACTAATTGCTAGTGGAGTATCACTGAACCACTATGAAACATATAGATAAAAAGAGAAACTTAGGCTATTGAACTGTAACCAACATCAAAAATGACAACAATTCAACCCTAGTGAATTGCATTGAATGAAATTTTACAGTGAATACGAAACTGTTTGTGACAGTATACGCAGTTAACAGGTAACAACTACTGATAATCAAAAGATGCATAATTGTATGTTTCATATTATTAGTTCGTTACCAGTAGCAGGGAGCAGTCAAAAGAAGTTCCAGCCACTAAACCACATGATAACATATTGGCACCTAACAGAGTATCTTATACTTCAAAAGAATAGCGTCAATATATAAAAAAGAATTATGAAAATAGAAGGACCGTGAAAATTCTCCAAACTGATTTATATTAAATTCTTCAGACATGTAAGATTGATTACACCTCCACAAGTTTCAAAAAATAGAACTTTCCCATCATCAGGCAACTGAAGTATGTGATGCTTCAAATTCATATATTTCAAACAACAATTGATACCTAAATATAAGACCATTAGCATCTTATAAAACACATAATGTGGGAAACTACTAAACATAAGAAGATTTCAGATTGAACGTGTAGCCAAGGTTATACACAAAACCTTAATATAAACCTGATCTCTGGACTCAATTCTCCAGCATCCCAATTTTAACCATCATCATGAATTTATAAATAGCTCTGCTGAAAGCTTTAAATCCATTAACATCATTTATAATCAATTTTGATTCGAAATATAAATTCCAAATAATAGTTGCACGGGTGTGCCCGTATGAATAAAGAGGATAACAATCATTATTAAAGCAAGCCATAGAATCTGATAGATAGCAAAGCATATTTACAAGAGCAAACAATTAAAAAAAAATAATAATTAAAATAAAAGGAGGAAACCCTAACCTCTGTATGACAGAAGGAACTCCGATCTGAGAGGAAAGGAATTAGAACAGCCGCCAGATCTGTGATCGTCAAACGACGAAACAGAGCCACCGACGTTGATAGGGTTTCCAGAGACGAACGCCGATGCGGCCTGGTTGGCCCTCCATGGCGACGAAGAGAGAGAAGAGAGTTTCCTAGCTGCAACCCTCAACATCTTCTTCTTCTGGGCCCTTGTTGATGGATTGGTCTGATATTGGATTGTTATATGAAAAAGTCTAACGACTGTTGCTTCAAGAAATACTGAGGATTCGGATGACAGATTGGAAAGGAGGGACAAGGTCTCTCCAATTAACAGGAGAAAAGGGCAAAAGGGAAAATGGCCACGATCGGCTACAAATTCTAGTGCCTGTGATTTTAACACGTATTATCCTCCTTAGGTTCATAAGGCCCAGTGGGCGATTATCTAGTTGGGCTGCTAAGGTTTCCTTTTTTTTTTTTTTTTTCTTTTAGGTTACAAAGGCCCAATAAGTTTTAGTTAATGGTATTTTTACCATTCCGAGGCCCGAAACTTGTGCAACAACTTAAAGGAAAATATGTTGTCCGTTGGTTTGGTTAAAATATACACAAAAAAGAAAAAAAAAAAAAAAATGCAAACTCACCTAATCCTAGATCTACCGTAATTCATCCTCACTCAACCATAACCAAACCTAATTTGTTGCTTCTTCTACACCTAAAACTATTCTTTCCTCTTAGTGAATCGAATTGAACACTATTGTTTCCAATCCTCGTTCCTTGATTTTCTTGTAATTTTTGCTAATTTTTGCTGATAAAAATCCAAACTCATCTCTTGTTTTCCTC
This sequence comes from Quillaja saponaria, assembly GCA_029379385.1. Classification (NCBI taxonomy): domain Eukaryota; kingdom Viridiplantae; phylum Streptophyta; class Magnoliopsida; order Fabales; family Quillajaceae; genus Quillaja; species Quillaja saponaria. The sequence continues at coordinate 20,144,002 of CM055608.1, read as the reverse complement.
TCTTTTTTCATCATCCTGTTGTCTCTGTTTCTCGCACGTGATTTTCCGCCAATTCTAACGCCTAACTCTGGTGATGGCAACAGATCAAAATCAATGGCACCAGATTTAGCTGACGGCGTGAAGTTTTTTTTTTATTTTTTTTATTTTTTTTATTTCTCTCTGCCATTAACGGTTCCAACAAAGTTTGACCCTGGAAGACACCCTTATCGAACTCAAGCAATCTTGATTTGGGAAAGAAAGGTTCAGTCATGGATGTGGTACATCCCACAAACCCTTTGATTAGAGATTTAACTCACCCTTATGAACTCAGTCCAGGAAATTCACATAAGCTAAGTCAATTGTGAACGCTAATGCTGGTATCAAGTCTAACCTTTCCAGTCAAGACTCTATTTCCTGCGACTAAAGACCCAAAACTCAGTTTTATGAGGATCTTTTATGTTAAAATTTACAAGGAATGTCTATTGGGGAGGATAATGATACTAAAAACAAAGAGATATGTGGTGGTGAGGCAGTTGAGACAAGATTAATAGTGGGAGTGGGATGGGATAAGCGTGGATCTAGGACTCTTGGCTGGAGTTGTTTATAATTGTGTTAGCTTTTGTTCTTTCTATCCTAATTCTTTTTGTTTTATAGTTTTATTGTTTTTTATTTTTTTTGACTATTTTAATTCTTTTTAAATAATAATAATTTTTATTTATTTAATTGATGCCATAAGACACATGACAATCTTTTATTTATTCATTATAACACATGGTAAGCATGTAAGTGACTGTTAGTGACATCTGTTTCTATTAAGTTAAATTTGATGAGAATGACTACATTGCATGATTTTATAAATTACGAGTATGACATTTCACGGTTTTAAAATGTAGAAACTAAACTGATCACTTCATTTAACTATAGAGACTAAAAATATAATTAAATAGATTTCTACTCAGTTTTGATTTTTAATTGTAATTAAACTATTTTTTATTTAGTTTTGATTTTAATTGAAATTAGATTATTTTTTAAATTGTTTTAATTCTAATAGATAATATACTTAAATAATTTAGCAAAACAAATAAATTCAATTATAAACTAAAAGACATATATAAAAACAAGGGAATAATTGAAACAGTGCTATTTATAAGGTTAGAAATGAGGAAGAAAAAAAAAAGGGAGAGTAATAGTCACATAGTGATCATTGGAGGAGTTAGAAGGATAAGGCTATAATTGTTTAAATTGTTTAAGGGGCAAAAAGTAAAAGAAAAAAAGAAAAGGTAGTTGTCACATTTTATGAGTGCGGGTAAATCTTTTTAAAAGGTGAAGGACAAAAAAAATAAAAACTTTCAAGGGTAATAAATTGGAGGGGTAAGTTTGAAAAGTAAAAAGCTTAACTGCAAATTCTTAATGAATAAACAATAAATTTACAAAAGGTTACTCTTTTGACCAGATTTGGAGAGAGCCACTCAACAATGAAGTCAATTGCAAAAAAGTAAGCAATTTGATCTTAAATCTTCTGAGTTTCCAACTAAAAAAGAACAAGAAAAAAAAAAAAACCCTAAGGGTAACAAATTAAGGACATGGTAGTAATTCTTTGGGAAGGGCAAAATTGGAAAAAAAAAGGGGCTATTGCAGCGTGTACCGTAGCGGCTAAGAAGCTTTATTAGGTTGGCTTCATGGAAGCGACCGCAGCCTAGCAAGTCGAGTAAAACAATTTGATGAAGAAATGATTTGCCTATTAATTAATTGAAGAGGTTGGACAGACAGATATATATATATATATATATATATAGATAAGTTTGTTAGCCTAAAACTAAATGATATAATGATTTAAAATACCAAAAAATTATCCTAAATTATAAGAGATAAATATAAGTTAATCTAAATAATTATCTTAACAATTATAAGAGATTAATATAAAATAATCTAACAAAAAACTAATCAGCAAGCTTCCCTCCAATATCCCTCTCAAGATAAGTGAGCTATCAGAGACACTTATTTTGGATCACAAAGATAAAAATTTATGTTTTGCTAATAGTTTAATGTCAGCAAGTTGATCATTAGATGAAACATAAGCTACTCGAAGCAGTTCTTTGGATACTCTGTCATGCACAAAATGATAAGCTATAGCAATATGCTTCATTTTCAAGTGAAATATAGGGTTGGAACAGCCATAGGTTGCTCTAATATTATCACACATGATAATAAGAGAATGAGGAAGAGAAACTCCTAACTCACAAAGGAGAGATTGAACCCAGTCCTAGCTTACAGAAGGTAGCAGCAACAACCTTATATTCAACCTTAGTAGAAAAGTAAGCTACACAGTCAATCAAAGTAAGTAATGAGGGCAAAAGACTATGCTTGATATTAATACTAAGTGTAAGAGTGCCTTTAAGATACCGAAGAACCCTTTTAAGTGTAGCCATATGAACTTCAGATGAAGCATGCAGAAACTTAGAAAGTTTATTAAAAGCAAAGGCAATTTTAGGTCTGGTTAATAAAAGGTACTATAAATCACCAATAATTTGACAATATTCTATAGCATAAACTGATGGAGAACCATCGTAAAGAGATAAGGAGCATGTGCATGAGAAAAGTGTTGTTACTTCTTTGGCCCCAGCCATATTCATTCATTCAAGATTATCATGAACTAATTTATGTTGAGCGAGAAAAAGCCCAGTTAGTATGGGAACCAATTCAATACTAAGAAAATAATTCAAATTACCAAGATCTTTAAGAGAAAACTTTTAAGATAAGGCATGAACAAACTCAGTAAGAAAAGCCAAAGAGTATCATTGAATGGATGACCAAGGAAGAGAATGACTCCAAAGCAAATGCAGAAGAGTGTCATAGGATGGATGACTAAGATGGCAATGCCACTTATTGAAAGTTATTTTGATACTAACAAGGGCAGAAAGACCTGAGGGGGATGTAGACATTGAGTTTGGTATCTCATAAACATTATCTTATTTAGGCCTTGTGTGATTATTGCCTCCTTTTGCCAGTTCTTGATCAAAAAATTCAACTGAAACATTATTAGATTTACATAATATAGCAATAGAAATAAGATTTTTGCTTATGGAAGGAACATAAAGCACATTAGTGAAAGATTTTTTTTTTAAATGTGATGGAAAAGTAGTGATGCCAATATGTGTTATTTGCAAACCTGACCAATCGCCAATTAAGATCTCATAAGGGCCTTCATAGTCAATGCTGAGAGACAAATTCTTGAAATTAGAGGTCATGTGATGAGAGATACCTGAATCAACAATCCAGTTTTGATTACAAGTGACAGAAGCATAATTAGCTTATGGTTGAGATAAAAATATTTGTAAGCACGATAACACTATTTAGTAGAATGTCCAAATTTATCACAGAACTGATAGTGAATTTATTGGTGAGAAAACTTATTAGAGCATTTAACTCCAGAAGCATTAGACAGGTGACGAGATTGATAATGATGACTGAAGCAATTGCCATAAGTTTGATTGGTAGAAGACTTCTGTTGTCCCCTTTTGGAGGAATGATTATTGTTGATTTTTTACTAAAATTAGCAGTTTTCATAGAGAGATCATTGAAGCCATTGTCTGAATTGTGTTTAAGGTATTGTTCGTGCTAAATTAATTTATCATGTAATTCTTCAAAAATAATAGGAAAGTCACGTGCAAGAATGACAGTGGAAAAACATTAAATTCATTACCCAAACCGTTTAAAATGTGAATGATGAGATCATCCTCATCAACAGATGTTCTAATTAAAGGTAATTTATTAATAATACTTTTCATGAACTACAAAAATTTTGAAACTAATTCTGTACTTTCTTAGTAAGTAAGGTGCTTTTTAAGAACCATGGTCCGAGATCTTAAACAATTGGCAAAGAGATGAGAAAGCTTAGGCTAAGCTTTATCAAATGCCTTGGCTGATGTAACTAAAGGCATTACACTCTTGGGGGTGGAAGCAATAATGGCATGGAGTAGTAATTGATCATGCCTAATCCATTGAGTGTGAGTTGGCTTGGAAGAAATGAAGCCACTAGATTGTATTGTAGGTGTAGGATAAGGATTTTTTACATCAAAAAATCCCATAAGGTCATATCTTATTAACAGAGCATTGAATTGAGCTCTCCAGGAAGGGTAGCTTGTATTAGTGAATTTCATAGACAATTGAGCCACTGCATTAATAGAGATAAGATTGTTGGAGTTTAGAAGTTGACAGGAGGAAAAAAAATAATGGTGCGTGGTGATTGAAGTTTCAATTTGATCACCAGACATGATGAAAGTATGATCTAAAACTCATGAGAGCAAAAAGCTCTGATACTACAAAACAATTTCATGAAGAGATGATTTGTCTATTAATTAACTAATTGCAGAGGTTGTATAGGTATATATAGGTACATAGAGATAAGTTTGTTAGCCTAAAACTAATTTTTATACATGATTTAAAATATAAACAATTATCCCAAATTATAAGAGATAAATATAGGATAATTTAAATAATTATCTTAACAATTATAAAAAATAAATATAGAATAATCTAATAGAAAACTAATTAACAGGCTTCCCTCCAATACCGAGGACGCGCATCTTGGTTGTTGCCAAACGGCCTCGAAGTATTCTAGCAGTCTCCCAAGAATCTGAAATTCAGCCGAAACAGTTATTTAATTTTGATTGTTAGTATTACCAAGGGTTATGCATCTACCTTTACACTAAATCTTCCGTTGGTTGTAGAAATACATCTATGAAGTTGAAATCTCAAAATCATCAAATTTTAAAAGAGAAAATTGTGCTCTAGAGAGAGCTCTATTACCTCCAAGAATCTTAAACTATTAGATGAGGCCCAATAAGTGAGTTATATTCTCTTACACGCCTCCCACATGCTCAAGTCTATAGTACTGAGGGAGGTTATTAAAAAAATTTATATTCAATCTCTTACTCATAGAGACTCTGATATTATAATAAATTACCAGCTCCTCAAAAATGTTACACGTGTAGTGGAAGAGACTTTTTTTAATCATTTACATATTCTAACAATATCAAACTTTTCCAATAACAATATTGAAATTTTTTTTTTTTTAATTATTGTCAAAAATGAATAAAACTGATAAGTGTTATTTATTTTCAAATCTTGATGAGAACGTATATTTGAATAGTAATTGACAAATGAAAAGAAATTAAATTACACTTTTTCTAAATAAAGCTCGTAAGATATATAGTTGCATTTCCCACCAAAAACTTAGGACAACATAGTATTTATAAATAAAGCATTTTTCTTTAATCATTATGTATCCTCCAAATTAGTTGATTAAGTTTTTCCAATGTATCATGGTTCTTTAAATATAAATGACATAAACGCTAACTAAAAAATTTTGTGCTTTTATAACAATGTTGGAGCCTATAAAACTCAGAGAATGCCTTGTGATTTGAAAGTGTCTACATCTCATCAAGGTATGAAATCGCCGAATTCATGTTTCTCGTTTTTTTTATAAGGAAAATACCTATTTTTGAGAGGCAAAATATAATTAAAGTTGCCACCTATAATTAATAATACAAATTAAAGAGGTCCTGGAAGAATGGACCTATAGGTAAAGAAAAAAAAAGATACAACAAAATTTTAATTTGAAGTCTATTTCTGCTCATCGAATAGATTAGAGATTTCATATAACTCATTTATAATGGTAATAATATGAGTTATTCATATAAACATGGACTCAAATCTCATGCCTCGCTATCTTTCCATCCAATTAGAAATCAATACATGGCATCTCAATAATTTTCTTATTAACTATCAAGTTTTCTTTAAAAAAAACATTTTAAAAAATCAACCTACGCTATACACATTGTTCTATCTTCTTCTTCGTGTGCTATCTTCTTATTTTCTATTTGGTGAACATTTTTAATTCTTAAATCCTTCAAAACCATTTCTAGAGTCTCTTAGTTTTTTTTTGGGTTATAGATTCATCTACTTTATGTTATTTTAATTGATTCCCATTACTAATTGATCCCTATTATGCTGTAATGGACTCTAACTTTAGCTCCCGATCCATTATTTTTTTTGTTACCGCCTCATTCTTCATGTAAGTTCAATATGATAATTTCTATCTTAGATGATTTTTTGGTCTACAAAATTAATTAAAAACTCAGTTGTAAAAAAAAATTCCATAGTTGACCTTAATTATTTTTTTTCTACAAAATGAATTTCAGTCCTACGTTTGAGAGTTAAATTATATATTTCATCAAATTGTGTTTGTTGAATATGATAATTTCTATTTGATAACCACAAAAACACCATTAAATTTTTGTTCTATAACATGAAAATAGTGATAAAGAATAAAGAAACACTACCAAATCGAGTTTAAAATCTGTATGAAACAAGTCCCAAAAAATTTATGAAAAATTCTTCAATCCACATTGATGAAAATATGTAATTTTTATGACAATAAATTGTATCTATGGGTTGATACCAAACAAATTGAAGTGAATAATTGAAAATTAATTTTTTTTGTTCTTAAATTTTATTAATGTTAGAAAGGGTACAAAAGTATAAGGGACGAGGCCAAAGGAAAACATGATCTCTTAAACAAAGACATATAAAACAATAAATAGGAAAGACTCTCACTTTACAAAAAAGAATTACTTATGTCCAAGACTAGCAAGACCAAGTTTATCTTTTATATAAGCATAAAAGCATGATCTAGGCAGAGAGGAAGCAATATAAAGATGTAACCTAGTATGACAATGACCAAAAGTTGCCAAACTATCTACCAACATATTTCCTTCTTTAAAAATATGTTGAGCTGAAGTGAGAATATAAGACCATTGGCAAATGTTCTGAACATGATGAGTAAGATACAAAATCATTTGAGCTGCATGTTAGATTATATGAAATAAGACCAGCAAATCACCTTTAACATGCAAAGCCGAGAATCCTAAAATATTGACCAAAGATAAATCATCTAATAGAGCCTTCATTTTAGCAACCTTATTTGAACATTATTCATAATATTTAAGTAGGCCACGAGGATTTCACCCCTTGTATTTCTAATCACACCTCCCAAAGTCGTGATGCCATGCAAACAATATCCATTCATATTCAATTTGAATTCATCATTAGGAGGATGCCATTTCACTTAAATACTTTTTGGAGGCTTCAAATGGAAAACTGGAATATGGAGAGCTAGAATCATCAATCTTTCATGAAAGGAATGCCAAGATTTAGAAATGAAAGAAGGAATATGATTGAATAAACCAGGATCTCCTTAAGAATAGAAATGGAATCCTAAACAATGCCTTCATGTCTACTCTTAGTATGATATTTCAAAATTCTCACCAAGCACATAACCGAGCTAAAACCTTTACCATTCCTATTCGTGAACATAATGAGTATTAGATTTAGAATATAAAATTAAACATAGAAAGATGACACAAACATGGTTCAACCATAAGGCCTAGTTTATAGGAGGAGAGATAATATTATTCCATAGATTACAAACATTCAGCTCACACACTTTACTCGACTTAACCCAATTAATATAGTAGTGGATTCTTTTATATATAGACTCCATACGATAATCTGAATTACATAATAAATATAATTATTAAATATTTATAATAATCAAGTACTTATAGGGGATATGTTTAGGATTATCATATTATTCCAAACTCAAACTCTTCTCGTTATATACATCCCTTAACACGTGTCCAAATGATGAAGATTCTGGTAAGAACATTCATCATGAACCATAAGATGATGAGTGTTTCATTTCAAAATTATTGTGTCTTCTCTTAAATTAAAATAAAAAATTGCAATGTCTCCAATAAAAAGCATCTTTTGACGCAAACTATAAAATTGAACATCTTATTGCACAACTTTTGGTGTTTTATTGCAATGCAATAATACTTGAAATACTTGAACTATTCATCACACGATTCTTGCTACATATCAAGGCCCCTTAAGAATGTCGAGATAAGAATAAGAAGCCTCCAAAGGTAGTCACACGTGATTCTTATTGCACAACAAGGCATCATGAGAGGGTTATTTGTGGTAAAGTATCTAAAAGAAAATAAAAACATCATTTTGCTTTTATATGTGACAAAAGTAACTGTAACTTGACCTGGATCACTATGATCGATTACTCACTTCAACACTCTGATACCATAATAGATTTTAGATTATAAAATTATATATACAGAGATGACATAGACGTGGTTTAGCCATAATACTTTGTTCATGGTAGGAGAGATAATATTATTCTAAGAATTACAAACACTTAACTCGACTCAACTTAATTGATACTGGAATCTCTTATTTATAGGCTATTTACAATTATTAAATATTCATAATAGTCAATTAGTTAGATAGAATATGATTAGGATTAGGATAATCATATATTTCAAATTCAAACACTTCTCTTTATTCACATCCTTTAACAATGAGAAACATCTAAATCAGTTACTAAACAATCCTATAATAATAGAAGTAGTACCAACATTGAGTAATGAACTGAGAGTTTGAAAAAAATCCTAGAAGCCACCTCATTCTCAAAAAATAGATGTTCCACCTATTCGATGTAAGGGAGAGTGCAACATCTATATTTTTGTTTTACTTTTTTAACTTGAATGCTTATTTGATATCAACTTGCATGCATTACCCATTTTCTTAATAAAATGTTCCTCGATGGATTCAATAATACAAGATGCAACTCATTGAACTGAATAATTAAAAGTACAATTTTTTTCCTTTTATTTTAAATGTATTTGAAATCAACTCTAGTGCATTGCCCATTTTCAAATGTCAATTCCTCTAATTTATCCTTTTTTGGATATGATTTCTATAGGTTTTATAATGTGCATTTAGATCATTTCTACTATGAAACTTGATGGTTAATTTGCAAGCTCTCTTGACATATGCTTTTTGAATTTATGAAAATAATAGGGTGTATACAGTAGGCAATTGAAAATTATAAGGTAGAAAGTTAATCCAGAATTTACATCTCATGTTTAGCTTATTAGTAATTGAAAATTATATGAGGATTGTACACGCTCTTATGTGTAATATGGAATTTAGGGAAGTTTGAATTAACTAGCACATTGATTGATAAATTTTTAAGTGTATTATTGTAAATCTTAGCACTGTAACACATATTTTTTTTAGTTTTCAATATTGTAATTCACACCAATGTAGTCAAGACATTGCACTAAGGAAAATACTTTTTTTTATTTAAAAAAGCCACCTTGGAGTTGCAGGGGATTTAACAGACCCCTATATGTTTAGTAATCATAATAAAAAACGAGCATAGATATAAACCTAACCCATTGAGTAAGATCAAGTAATACTAAGCTGTAAATTAGGAAAATTCTTCCTTTTACAATGCGATATAAAATAAATTGGGAAGATTCATTCCTTATAGAAACAAAAATAGATAAAAATAAACACCAACTCATAAATGATTAATAATAAATATCTCCATTTGTATCTCAAATTTTAGTCTTCTTGCAACAAGTTGGAAGCTAATTTAAATTATCAAAAATATCATCAATATAATACACCTGAGCGTAGTTAGTAAGAGCATCAACCACTGTACTACATTAATAATAAACATGACTTACTTTTACTACATGATGCTAAAGAGTTATGATCCTTAAGATAGTATAAACAAGAATCCAAGAAATATCAACCTCACTTATAATCACCTGGAGAAGCACCTAGGAGCACATGATGCCAAAGAGTTATGATCCTTAAGATAGTATAAACAAGAATCCAAGAAATATCAACCTCACTTATAATCACCTGGAGAAGCACCTAGGAGTACATTCTACCTCCAAAGGGACTAAATTAATATTTATCCTAAAAGATAACCCTTCTAATAGTGCTTGTGCTTCTGTAAACATGTTTGAGCCCGCACCAAAAGCCATGCAACAGATAGCATAAATCCACCGTGATCATAGATGAATGGCTCCTCATGCACCATGACCAATCCTAGATGAGCCATCTATATTGATTTTATGTAGACTAGATGGAGGAGGATGCCACCCAATCCAAGCTCCATGTCTAAGAGAGGGTATGAGAATAACATAATTAATAGACTGAATACAAATAGTAGCATGGAAGGTTGAAGCCACTTTCGGGCTAAACGTTTGACTTAAAGTAGCACTCCATCCATTGACCTAGCACAATAATACGATCAGATTTCATAGCATCCTATTCATACAAGCTTCGATTTATGAATTCCATATTTAACATAGAGAATAAAACAAAGATACCACTACAAGAAAAATGACATTTTCCCACAAACTAAGTTTATGGGAAAAAGCTATCCACAAACAATCTGTGTGTAATTACTCATGGGTTACTCCTACAAACTTTTTCTATTTATGGCTATTTCTAACAAATTTTTATGATTGAGTTGTGTGAGAAATGGTTGATGAGGGATTTTTCGGTGACATTGGATTTCACCTATAAACATCTTGATTTGTGGGTAATACCCACAGGCAATACTCACATAATTATCCTACATTAAGTGTTTATAGAATTTACCACAAACTCGATTTGTGGGTAAAACATTCACAATTTTATTTTTTATTTTTTTATAAATGAATCAAACCTGTTATTAAGCATCCATCCATATTATCTATAAAACAAATTCATCATAAATTTAAAATTTTGTCAACATTTAATTAAAAGCATCATAGAAACACACAAATGCCAACATATGCAATTAAACAAATAAACAAATAAACATAACCTAATAGAACTATAAGCTAACTACAGGTCATTATTAAGATCATCATCATTGTTGTTATCCTTATGAAGATCCTCCTCGCCATCTTCATGACCACCTTCATTATCATCTAAATTGCTAAAAGAGGCACCCATATATCCCTCTTAAAAAAAAAAAGTGAATAATAAACAAAAATTTGTAAGTATAAAAGAAATGATTTAGATAAATATATGAACTTAGGTATGTAAATCTAAAATAATTTATGTTTTATGTCACAAACTTAAACATTTTGCATAAAATCATAACCTTGCCATTTGTCCTTACATGTCTTATTTAATGATTTCTAATTATCTTGCTATCTAAAAGTTTTAGACTGTATATTTTTATGGAGATAGTTACTTATATTAAATCGTCCAAGGATGGTAGTGCTTAAACCTAATTTATCCATCATAAATTTTATTATGTTACTCATTTCATCAGTTTTTCTTTTTTGGTACCCTAATTGTTGCTTTAGGGTATAAATTCACTCAGCTGATGCAACATTCTATTTTGATGTTTCAGTAGATCATAATGAGGAATGAACTGAATTGATCTTATCTCCAAATAATGCTTTCACAGCACCAGGTGTCCCACATCCATAAAATTCTCCTACTTTTCCTGTCACCTTTAACCAAATGTCTGGATCAAAGGTGGGATGAGCATCAAAATCTTATTTGTATTTCTCAATAACTCCACATGTATATTTTTCCTACAATCCCAATTAATATTAGTTACGAGTTTACTTTCATAGATGTGTGTGTGTGTGTATTATATATATATATATATATATATATATATATCATATTAGTGATATATATATATATATATATATATCATATTAGTGAATATTTGTAAAACTAACAGAAATCATCTATGACTTTTGGTTGTTAAATTGTCCAGTTTTTTTCTCAAATTGATGCTGTAGAAAACTTCTAGGAGAAACGAATCATTGCATATTTCCTTTTTCTACAAAATCATTTGGAAGTTATAAAAGAATAAAATTTGATATTTCCTTTTTCTACTTCATATTAAATTACAACTTACCATTTTCTCCTTATGTTGCAGCAGCAAGATTGATTCTCTGGCATGTCTAACGAGTCCTCTCCTAATTCCTAATTTTGTGTTCCTGTTTGTGAACATTTCTTCCATTGTTCACTACTCTAAATATGAAGTAGCTTTCGCCAATTTTCTGCCGTCATCCAACATTCACACTTGTTAATGTCCTCTATTTTATATATTATCTTTGCCCATGCATCTTTTAACACGTCCTTATGTCATCGACCTGCAATCTTCTCAAACACAATTTTACAATCTTTCTCTTCTTGCTCAATCTCAAACTTATAATGAGCCTGAGATATCACAAGAAATTAGTGTATTAACTTTTCCGTTCAAAATAAAAAAGATACACTTATCACTAAATTTTTAAAATTATCATAAATTGTCAATAACATAAATTTTTACTATTTAAGGATACTAAGACCACATTGAAATTAGTCCTTACATATGAGCTTCAATGAATGATATAATAGCCTTCACAGTGTCAAGATTGCCCAATTCACTTTACATAAATAATAATAATAAAAGTTAGCGTACATTGGTATATATAAATAAGTAATATCTCTTTGTAAGAATTTTAATCAAAGGTATATTAGCAAGGTTTGTGAGTGGGGGATCAAGGCGTGCATACCTCTTCTGAAACTTTATCATGTACATATATGTGTTCAATAATAACACCAAGAAAGTCTTTTTTTAATTTCTTGAACTTAGCTCTAAACATTCGCACTATAACAATAATACTCCCAACAAGACATTGCTGATTTTTTTTTCCCCTCATAATTGAAGACTAAAAATAAAGACAGTCCATGCAAAAAAAAGAAGCAACACATTAACATATGATGGATGACTAAAAAAAGAGGAATAATGGACATAATGAGGTGAAAAGAAAAAGGGAAAAAAATAGCTACCTTCATTTTCCTTACGAAGCAATTCTTCGGGAATGGAAAATTGTAAAGCATCTACTAATAATTGTCCATAAGAATTAAGAATATATGTTTATCTTTTCACCTTTTCAATGCCTTGATGTCATCCAAGCTCTACATAAGGAAACAATAATGGGTATTGAAGAGGATCATAACAGCCATAAAAATATTGAAGAGGAAGACTCCATTCTGCATGATTGTAAACTCTGATATCTCTATCATGACGATCTGCATGATCATCATTCTCAACCCATAGGACAACAACTTGAGAGGCAATAGATAAATTGAAAACTTTTTGATGCATACTAGCAGTGCTCCTAAGGATAATTTCATAACTGTTAAGATTTTCAATATTTTGAAGATTTCTAAAGAACATGGCATAGGGATTAATGGACAGAAATTTCATAATCTTGCATAAAATTGGTTGCCTTATTTTTGAATATCCAAACAACCAATTCTGAATTTCATGTTTTGTGTTATAAAAATATAATTACAAGTTTGATGGCATGCTCTCTGTGGGTATTAATTAATTGATGAAATGATGAACTTGACCCAAAATCTAACAAGTATAAATCACATTGTTTGTATACAAAGATTTTTATCATATTTGATACTAATCAATAGCTTCCTTTAACTTGGACAAATAAAGTTTTCACAGAATAGGCAACACAAGATTACGATCATTAGCATAACAAAAGAAAAGTTGTTTACTTTCAAGACGCTTTGCATGACAAAAAGAACATGTAAGCACATCCAACAGCTTCATTGGATGTAATGGAACATCTGCCATGGTGACCTTTAATCACATTTTAAGATGTTCCCTATTTTTACGTAAAGTGAAAGCGTTGGAAGAGACATGAACTTTAGGATCATTCGATGGCTGATTAAGGTTAGAAGTTGATCTTGTGACAGAAAATAGAGATTAGTAATTTCAGAAGTAATCCAAATGAATTCATGAAAACTGTAAAGAATAAAAATTAGCATCCATAATTTACAAGAGGGCTATATAAATAAATTACGAACCAAAATCATATATGTTGGTGATTTTTTTTACTTTTTGAATATGCTTGTCAATATTTTTTTATAAAGGTAAATTTAGTTTCTAAATAATTATGACCAGAATTATTATTACTTGCATTCATAACAATATGACCACCAGCAGATAAGATGTTTTGTTTGTTTTGAAGTTGCTTGGACAACTTGCATTTTTCTTTAGAGAATCATTTTCCCAAACTTCTTCTAATATGAGACCTATCAAAGTGAACCCTTTTATGTTCCTCCTTATCTTGTGTGAAGCTTATATAATTACCATAACATAATCTTTAAGATATAGGGAGACAACTCTCTTGAGTCTTCCTTTTCTTTTAGAGCCTAGCTGAACATGCAAAAATTGTTCACTTTTAAAAATATCAAAAGTATCACCATCTTTTATCCCTTCACGGAAGCTAACATCTCTATCATGCAAGATCATTAATAGCGTTATTAGGTAGAATATATGCAAGATCACTAATTTCGACTCCTTCACATGTTAGATTAGGAGTTAATTCTTCTAATATACAAACAATATAGCTGCTTTTAAAACGGCGTCACCTCATCAAGTCCAAATATACTAAGATTTTTTTTTATAGGAATATGTAACCATAACCTTTAAATGAAAAAATCAGTTTGCTTGGCACATTGATAATAAATTATAGTAGAAACAAAAAGGTAGGAAAGCATTTCAAGGAAAAAAAGATGCATAGGTAGGTAAGTAACTTGATAAACTAACCATTTATGAAATCTATTTTTTTTTTAATCACAATTTATAAATACTTGACAACTAACAAAGTGATGGAAAACTCAATCTAGTCTATTTGTCTATGAAATCATTTGTATAACTACGTGACTTTTTCCTTTTACCAAACAGCAAGATGATAAAGACAAATAATATATAATTGTTTATCTCTCAGATGTCTCATTATTAGTTCTATTGAATTCTAAATAAAATGGTAAACTCACACATTCCTTTACACTTATAGTATCACTGTTAATTTAAATTTCTTAATGTGCCCTTTTAGTTCACTAACTTTTCTTAAGGTAGAGCACATCATCAACTTACATTATGTGGCAGTGCTCTCGTTATATAACATTGTACACATATAATAAACTAACTGGAGTAAAACAAATGAGGACAATGATTTACGTTGTATCAACCATATACATGACTTTTACTTAATTGTATGAGCTATCAAAGAGGACCAATTTTTGATTACCCAAAAAAATATTAAGTTAAAAAAAAATTATACTTACTTAGAACATGTCTTTCATTGTCACCGATTAAGGTGCTAAATCTTTGTTCACTTAAGAATAACCAGAAGATTAGATCAATAAGTTATAATAATATGAAAAAAGAAAAACTAAGAAAAAATAGCATTTGAAGGCTTCACTTAAAATGATGATCGACCTTCAGTTTTAAGAAGAGAACATAAAAAGTAATAAGTCAATGAAGGGAACTAACTCCAGAGACAGAAAACAATTTAAGGGCAAAGAAATTTGATGGTTAAATGATTGAATATCCAATAGATTGAAATTATAGCAATTGATAATGAATAAACAATGAGAAGAAATGGAAGAGTAAATACATACATACCATAAAGAAAAAAGAAATAGTGAGAAAATAGAAAAATCATCAATGAGGTGAAAGTTAAACTACTTGGCAGCTTAGTTTTTTTTTTTTTTTTAAATATTTATACAGAGAATAAAATTGGAATGGGTAACATTTTAAGACTTAAAAGGACAAATAAGCAACATAAAATTTTCCTAAGATAGCAGACATTGAAAATATCTATCTGGTTAGGTGTTAGGCTCATCAAGAGATAAACAAAATGTTCTTACCAAGAGCAAATGTCTTTTATTGTCATTGATTAATGGGCTAAATCTTTTTCTCACTTACGAAGAAGTAAAATATCATATTAAAAAGTGATAAAATAAACTACGAAAGAAAAAAGTAAGAAAGAATAGCATTTGATGGCTCCATTTGAAAAATAAGAAGACAAAAAACAAAAAAGAACTCTAGAAGTAGAAAATGGCGGGCCATATGAAGATAAGGAAGGGCAAACTGAAATATACAATTCATTAAACAGATATAATCCATTATGCAAATGGCATATTCACAATTTTTTCTTACTTGGTGAAGTAATCAAACAGGGCAAATTTTTACTATTAAAAAAGTTGAAATTAAAAAAAAAATGTTGTTACCCAGGATAAATGTCTTTCATTATTATTGATTAATGTAGTGAATCTCTTTCTCACCTATGAAGAAGTAAAATATTATATTACAAAGTTATAACACTAACTGCAAAGACAAAAATAAGAAATAATAACATTTGATGGTAAAAGAATTTAAATTATAACCTAACAAATATAAGAGTAATATTGTGTATATGGAAAAGACAAATTGGAGCAAAAAAAATGAGGACAATGATGTAGGTTGTATCAACCATATTCATAACTTCTTCTTAATTGCTTGAGCTATCAAAATAGACTAGTTTTTGACAACCCAAAACAACTTTAATAGATAAAAAAAAAAAAATTTACATAAAACAAATGTCTTTCATTGTCATTTATTAAGGTGTTAAATCTTTGCTCACTTATGAACAATCAGAAAAGCCGATCATAAAATTATAATAATTTGAAAAAAGAAAAAACTAAGAAAAAATAGCATTTGAAGACTTCACTTGAAATGATGATTGATTTTCAATTATAAGTAGAAAAGATGAAAAGTAACATGCCAATGAGGGGAGCAAATAACTCCAAGGTGGAAAACAATTTGAGGAAAAAGAAAATTTGATTGTTAAAAGATTGAAAATCAAATAGATTGAAATTGTAACCATTGATAATGAATGTATAATAGAAGAAAATGGAAGAGTAAATACATACAATAGCATAAAGAAAAAAGAAACAATGAGAAAACAGAAAGAATATCAATGAGAGTGAAAGTTAAACTACTTGGCAGCTTAGTTTTTTTTAATGTTTATGCAAAGAATAAAATTGAACTGTGTAACATCTTAAGACTTAAAAAGAAAATATAAGTAACATAAAATTTTTCTAAGACAGCAACATTGAAAATATTGTTGGGCTTATCAAGAGATAAAGAAAAAAAAATTATTCGTACCTAGAGCAACTCATTACCATTGATTAATGCGCTGAACTTTTTTCTCACCTACTAAGAAGCAAAATATCGCATTAAAAGTACTAAAATAAATTACAAAAGGCAAAAGTAAGAAATAATAGCATTTGATGGCTCTATTTGGAAAATAAAGAAAAAAAAAAACTCTAGAAGTAGAAATTGGCTAGCTATGTGAAGATAAGGAAGGTAAAACTGAAAAAGATAATTCATTAAATAGTATGCATTGTGCAGATGGCATATTCATAACTATTGCTCACTTGGTAATCAAAAAAGCTAAAATTAAAATAAAATAAAAAAATTGTTATTGCCTATAACAAATATCTTTCAATATCAATGTTAATGTAGTGAACCTTAACATTAACTGCAAAGGAAAAAAGTAAGAAGTAATAGCATATGATGATAAAAGAATTGAAAACAAATAAAACAAATTGAAATTATAACCTAATTGTAATAATTATACAGGATCTCATACATAAATTTAGAACACATTAATAATAAAGTTAGCATACTTGATTGAGCCATAGCGGCAGATATGTGAAACCTCAAATAAGCACGTTCCAGTAGAATGCTTATACAACTAGGTCTTCTTCTATGTACTCTCTGTATTTAATGGCAGCTCTTAATTAGACAAGATACCCATATTAAGAGATGAGAGGTGACCTAGCTTATTATTGTTAGATAAACCCTAAGAGTATTTTCATTAAAAACTCCTAAAATCATTTAGCCTACACTTATTGTCAATTCACATCTAATTGGATAAACTATATGGGCTTTTACCAACATGTCTCAAATGGACTAAACCTTAAGTCTGTTTTATTATTAAAACAAAACCATATAATTAATGATAGCCCACATATGAAATTTCTAACATTCTCCCACTTGGACACATTAATTGTAGTTTGGAAATTTTGAAAACATATTTTAGAAAATAACTCCCGAGCAAGGTACAACTTTCCGTGACCACAATTTTAAAAATTTTGGTCATAAGACGCACTTCAAACAATCTAGGCCAATTAAGTTATTAACATCGAATCATGACAATTATTGTGCCACTTAAATAACACAAGACCAATCTATGGTTATAAATACCAATAACCTAATCTACAATGGATCTAGATATGGTAGTTTAGCAAGAAAATAGCATCCAAATGTGATTAACATATGCTATTTTCATTGTCAGTCCTCCAGATGATTTCATTAAAGCTAGATGCTTTCAAAAGCACTAGAAATCACTTAAGCTTAATTTTAAGCTTGTATGTCTCATTAACCATCTGGAGATATCCAATTAGTGTCATTTTGAGACATATCTTCAAATTGACAAAATTGTCATACTTAAGACAAACACCAAGTCTTAAGATTTTAATGCAATGATATGCTATATAACCATATGTGCACATATAATATTAATCATATCACAATAAAAATAATTTTTATTTTCAACAATATAACACACCATCCAACAAGGATGTAAGTAAAACTTGGATCACAAAATAGCATACATAATATGTTAACTTTGAACAAAACAAAGAAAACTCTTATTAACCAAAAACATCAAAGGACTCCATAATACTCATGCAACATGACTTTTTGACTTTTGAAAGTCCCAATCTTAAGTTTATTGGTTAAAGGATTTGTCAACAGTTTACTGTATCAGTATTTTTAAACATAATATCTTATTATTTTTGTTTTTTGTTTACAAAATTCTTAGCTATCGCCTCTCGATGCATTAAAAGTCTTATTGCTCTTCAAGAAGAACATAGTAGAACTATTATTACAATAGATCTTAAGCATTTAAAAATCGAGACAACCATACAAAGATAAATTATCATGTTTTTTAATCACATATCATGCTTGTATACTGAAAGAAGCTTTTTCTTTAATCAATTCCAAGATATAACTCCCAAAATTAACATGAAAATATATTCTAAAATAGATTTAAGATAATTTTTGAAACTAGTAAAGTCAGAATCAAAATAACCAATTAATTTAAGGTGATTAATCATTCTATGCATTAGTATAAAAAATTTTAGTTCTCTGTAATATTTCATAACTTATGTTATGATCCTGGGTTTGACTGTGCCAAAAACTCCTACTGGAAAAGTAATGTCAAAGCTAGTACAAACCAAAGCATACAAGTTTCCAACTGCACTGACATAAAATACATTTCTCATGGACTTTCTCTGAAACTTATTAACGAGATATTAATTTAAATTGAACTTGTCACTTTTGCCAACAGATAAATTCTAAGTCTTGCATTTTTACACATTGAGCCTATAAAACAATATAGGTTTACTATAGAAAACCTAACAAGGGTGAGACATATCTAAGTGTATCTCAACACTAAGAACAAAAGATGTTTCTCCAATATCCTTCATGCCAAAGGTATTAGACAACATCAACTTTGTCTCACAAAATAAGTCAATGTCACTATTAATAACAAGCAATATATCATCAACTATTACTAGGATATGATAAACTTGCTCCCACTTATTTTAAGGCATATTCATTAAATCAGTGCCACTAAATTAATATGATAAACTAGCTGCCACTGACATTAAGGTATATTCATTTATCAACCTTGTTCTTAACATAACTAAAAGAGATAACTACCTCATCAAAATTTCAATAACCATTATCTATATGCTAGTAGGATATCATTTGATTGATTTATTAAACATACAAATAATATTATTACCTCCATTATATTTGAAACTTTCACCATGTAAGCATGTTTTATAAGGTTTTCATTCAAAAAAGATGTTTTCACATTCATCTGAAACAATTCAAGGTTGTTAAATGAGTCAATAAGGCCACGATTACCTAAAAGAAATTTATTTATTTATTATATTATTATTTTACTTGAGACATGAGAGAAAGTCTCACTAAAGATACACATTCTCTTTGAGTGAAAACTCTCAGATTACTTTGAAACACTCAATCTTCTCTATTTGAATTATTCTTAATCTTATAAATCCACTTGCACCCAATGAGTATAGAAAATCATGGAAGTTCAACCAACTTCTATACACCATTATTTATTATGGACTATATTACATCTCACAGGGCATTAATCCACATTCTCTACAGTAGGCTAGAGACAAGTACTTATGCAACTATATTCTAGTGTTAAGGAACTATATCAGAAGCAAGTGCAACAATTTTAACGAGAATAAGGGATGCAATTTCAATTATTCTTAACTTCCCCCCATTACCTATTCTCATTACATGTGCAGGTGATGTGGTTAGTGATAAGATATATAATTAAAGTGTGAAAAATTTATTTTTCTTTCTTTACTAGTAGTTGAAAACCTTTCCAACTCAACAAATCAAATTCTAATAATTTAGCAATATGAGATACTTCTATCTTGGTTACATATGTAAATAGAACCTGTATCGCTTATAGTGATATGGATAACTAGTAAAGTAATGGTAAGTAAAAATAAGGTCAATTTTCTTCTCATTTTGGGTTATATAAACTTATTTCAGTTTAACAACCTTAAACATGAAAAAGGTTCACACTGGATTTTTTTTCTTAGTCCATAACTCAAAAAGGTGTTTTAAACCCTGATTTACTGGTAACCCAATTAAGGATGTAGAAGCCAATTTAGAAACTTCACCTTAAAAATATTCTGGGAAGTTTAACAAGTTTATCATATTTCTAATCATGTCCTTAAAGGTACGAGTATGCCTTTCGGCAACAATACTTTGTTTTGGGCTACCAGGTATGGTATAATGGATTACAAACCCACACTCTAATAAGTACCTAGCAAATAATCACATGTCTATTAACATCATGTTTGCTATAATACTATCACCATAGTCATATCTTAAAATTTTAATAACTTTCTCTAATTGTATTTCAACTTAAATCTTGAAAATTTTAAAATTTTCAAGACAATCAGAATTTTACTTAATCAAGTTTAGAAATCAAAATGGAAAAAGTCATCAATGAAAGTGATAAAACGATTTTTTAAAATTTTTTTATGCCAATTGGTGAAATAAAATTCACTGAAATTAGTGTGAAAAATCTCTTAAAGGCTTGAACAATTAGTTTCCTCATTTTTCATTATTTTGGTCAATTCACTCCTAAAGCAATTAACCCAAAACCTTAAGTTTTCAAAAACAAATAAGAGAATAACATTCTTTATGAGATTTTCAATTTTTTCCCTTAAATTTGACCTAGATGTTTATATAAAAACATTTAGGATTTTTCTTTAATTAGAAATACTTTCGAAAAAAAATTTCTTAATAAGAAATGAGGAGTATTACATTTGAAGGAGTTAAACACAACAACCAAAATTTTTAGAATTTAAAGCAATTGAACTTTAAAATTACCCAACTCAAAAAAATAAAATGACAATTTTGTCTAACGAGGAAATTAAAATCAAATTCCATCTATATGTTTAATATTACTTTCGAGTCATGAAAAGACGACTCCAATGAATTCAATTTGACGTCATTCCAGACTCAAGGTTTAACCTCTAATTTACTTGAGTTCCTTTCAAATACATTTCTTGGTTTTATAACCAAGACATGAATTTAAGACAATATGCCTTCACATGACCTCTTGTACTTCACTAAAAGCACATTAGGTTCATTTTCATGACAAACTTAAAACCACCCACATTAGATTTTTGACTGCTACCATGCCTTTTAGCATCCTGAGATTTCTTATAATAAGTATGTTTTAACTTACCTAAAAATACTTACTAAAACTACATAAACTTAAAAGTCACCCTCAGTTTCGGATAAATTACTCGTGAAGTATTAAGAAATAGACATTTTGAGGTAGATAAGTTTTAACCTATTAGATTTATCCCATTTTCCAAAAAAATGTGTCTAAGTATCAATGCTAACAATATGAAGAGCAACAAGATTATACTTACATGGCTAAATCATGTTCATAATTTCTAGGACAAACTCAATGTCTTGTTTCCATTAATTAAAATATGATCCGTTTAATAATCTAATGCAAGCAGTATAGTTGCTAACAATAAATATGATGATTCAAAATAAAAGAATGCAACATGTCTAAGAATAAGGGTAATTAATAACAAAAATAAAAATTTATTCTTTATGATTCCAAGGAGCATCATTGCTATTCATTAGGATCTCACTTCAACCCATGAAACCGAAACATGAGAGCATCTTAAGTTTCGAAAAGTACATCTATTTTGGGCAAATAAACCTTCTAAGCTAAGAATGCAATATGTCAATTAAAATTGGTACTAAATAATCAAGAATAAGAATTTATTTTACATGAATGTAAAGTACATCATTATAAACTCCTCTTTGGGCAGAGAATGAAACATGCTATTAGGATCTCATAATCAACCCATGGAACCAAAATTAGAGCATCCTGGCTTTCGAAAAGTCTATCCCCTCTGGGCAGATAAACCTTCTAGGCTAGTGTACCATAAACCATATGTTTCATGTATTTTCCAAAATTAAAGTATATAATAACCCTCTTTGGGTAAGAAATTATATATAATAATTTAAGAAACATCTCGTACTATAACTTTTAAAAATCTTACAAATCTATACTGATTTACCATTTTGGTAGCAACCACCTATATAAACCTATAAGATTTCTAAAGCCGGGAAAATTTAATTACTCCAATTTATCATTCTTAACTGAAATATTATTTAAAAGTATCTTAAATGATCACTTAATGCATATTACAAACTTTAAACAAAATTGAATCAAAACAAAAATTTCAACTAACACATGTTTTAAAAACATGAGAGCATGATAATATTTATCTCTAATTAGGGAGATTACCTATTATTTTTAGTTTCAAAATATATAAACATGAAAATCCAATAAACCTCAACAATTACATATGTGTAATTATATTAGTTTTAAGCATATACTAATACTGTAATTTATGCACTTAAATTTTCAAATCTAACTATACCATAAAATTGGAAAATTCAAATAAAAAATACCATAAAAAATTTGGTTAGAGAAGACCACTGGAGGGCCGAGGGTGAACCTCAATCTCCCTTGGCGCAAGTGGGCTTTGTTAATGACTAGTTGACAGCTTCTTCAACCTCCAGCCGGGTCATAAGTGGGCTTCATTCATGACAGGTTGACAACTTCTTCAACCTTCAGCCATGTCAACTTGACACAGTCTAGAGCATATATAGGTCAAACTGTTAGTAGTATGCCCAAAAGCCAATGACATGTGATGTTGTGGCATATTATTTTATGTACAATCATATTCATATTATTAATAAATATAAGTGGCAAACATTATCATGTATAAGAGTTATTAATTAACCATCATGAGCTCAAAGAATTAAAGTAATGGAAATAAGCATCATGATGAGATCATGCTAATGAGATGTATTTTCTTTAAGCTTAATTCTTAAATGTTCCTAATCATAGGATCACTAAGTAGGGCATTAGTGAATCCGGATAGATTAATATATATCTAGTTGGCTCAAAGAGTTGAGGGTGGCTGATCTCATAGTCACTTGTGTATGAGACACTGAGACAGATATGTAGGTGCTCATTAGAGAATGAGTTCATTGAACTGACTCAACTGAGAACACCTATATGGAGTTTCTCTACATGTCAATAGGTGGTTCTTATGTTACAGTTGTGCAAATAGCCATTTGACTTGAGACATCATAGTTATCTTGTATGTACGTCATTATACTTTGGTATTATTTCTGATTCTATTAATAAGTCACCTAAGAAGTAGTAATTGAATATAATCACTTGCATATGGAGGTATGTGAATGTGCAATAAAGAATATATCACTCTTAGTAGAAAAGAGAGAATGTCCTATGTGGTATGTAAAAGATTTAACTTAAAGTCTATGGCCATAGCAAGGTGGATATTAAAATATGAGTTTCTAATTTTTCAATGAAGTTATAATCTTAAGATTAGACAGATATGATTAAATTTAGGGTTTGACATTATTTCCATACTCAAATAAATTTAATTGGGACATTGTATGATTGAATTGCATGATAACTGTTAACAGAAAGGTTCAAAAGGGTCACAGCCATATTCATACTATTATGGGTAGTCATCATGTGCTGCTAGGTACCAATCTTGACTTGTAGGAAACCCTGATAATTAATTAATTATCTATAGATGATTAATTAATTAATCTTAATTAAAGGGTGAATTAAAAAGAGTTTTAATTTAATTGGACATGGTCCAGTAATAAATATGTAAAAGTTACATGTCTACTGCCATCAATAGTTTGAACCTAAGGGGTCACACACAAAATAACGATATTCAACTAAGGAGAGTTTTGGGGCAATCATGTAATTATTATAGTTTGTTAGACATTAGATTTAATTATGATTAAATCCTAATATTAGCATAATCTCTAA
Source organism: Quillaja saponaria (assembly GCA_029379385.1). NCBI lineage: Eukaryota > Viridiplantae > Streptophyta > Magnoliopsida > Fabales > Quillajaceae > Quillaja > Quillaja saponaria. Next base: position 20,119,763 of record CM055608.1, on the reverse strand, counting down.
TGTATTAGTATTGTCCAATACATAAGGAGGTTACTAGTTTTTATAAAATATAAGACTTAACAAACTAAATAGAAATAGAAGAGAAAAATAATTATACGTACTGTACAGAGAGCCAAAAAAATCCATCAGATGGATTTTAGGCTCGTGAGAGTTTCTAAATTACAAGAGAAATTTGGTAACTTGTGCTAGCACACAAGGAATCCCTTGATAACCCCTTTCATCTTCAAGCATGAAGATCCTTAGTTGGATTCGTTCGTGTGAATACACTTAGAGACGAAACACCTGTGTTGTTGTTGTGCTCTTGATGAATCAATGAAGGAGTGAACGCCAATCAAGAATACGATGAAAGAATTAAAAGCCTCGGAGGTACACAGTTCTCTACTTGTTTAATTGTTAAACTATAATTAGGATCTTTCATATAATCATAAGGTGATTACGGGTTAAAGGAATCAAAATTTTAAATTCCGCTACATATATGATTGCCAAATTTTACACTGATTCCTAACATAAATTGACCCATTTTTAAAAATTTGTATTTTCATCCCTATTTTATGTCATTTATCAAATGTTTTGCTTGGGTTTTGTTTTAAATTAGTATTCTAACAATAAACCTCTAATAATTTCATGTTTTATTAAGATAATATGTCAATTAATTGAAATTATTTTGCTATGAACCCTAACTATGTTTCAAAAGGGTTTTAATTTAAACTTTCCAAAATTATGTGATTTCACAAATTCAATTAGTTTCTAATGAGTATAGAAACATGCTAGAGACAAAACCCATTATTATAATAGATCAAAATAACATGAAATCATAACTTTTCTAATTCAAAAATTAAAATTTTATTTTATGTAAAACTGAATCTTAAAATCTAAATTTCTCAACTTATAGTTGAAAAATCATACAAATAATATATCAAATTAAAGATATTTTGAAGAGGAACAAAACCCTTAATATTAGGAATTCAATTTCATACATTTAAGGTTTTGATTTTTTAGTTTAAAAATCTAACTTAAATGAACTCTATTGTTTTATGTCAATTAAATAAATTTCAAGGTTCTAAATCCATGTAAATTAGGTTATGATATGACATGTAATAATAATACAGGATCTCATACATAAATTTAGAACACAGTAATAATAAAGTTTGCGTACTTGATTGAGCCATAGCAGCAGATATGTGAAACCTCAAACAAGCACGTCTCAATAGAATGCTTATACAACTAGGTCTTCATCTCCGTACTCTCTATATTTAATGACAACTCTTAATGGGGCAAGATACACATATTAAGAGAAGATGGGGACCTAGCTTATTATTGTTAGATAAACCCTAAGAGTCTTTACACTCCTAATGTTATTTAGCTTACATTTACTTTGAATCTACATCTAATCAGATAAAAAATATGTTTAAACCCTATCCTAAATAATCACATAAACTATATAGACTTTTATCAGTATGTCTCAAATGGACTAAACCTTAAGACTATTTTATTGTTAAAACAAAACCATATAATTAATAGCAGCCAACATATAAAATTTCTCACACTAATAACTATTAGAGTATTCTTCTATTAATCCACCGTTGCTTGTTAAAAGCCACTGCATGATCAAAGGAAGCAAGAATGGGCACGTTCTTTCTTCTATTAATCTATCGTTGCTTATTAAAGGCCACCACATGAATGGGCATGTTTAGAGAATATTGAAGCAGAAAAAGTAGAAGATGAGCAAGAAAATATCCTTGAAGGCCCAAGCCAATTAAGTAGAGAAGGATGAATGCAGCCTTATGTTCCTGAATTGCAAGAGAATGAATGTGTTTGTGAGATATTTGGGAGAATATAAAATTAAAGAAAATCTTAGATGGAAGAGCTCAACAACCTCATCAAGATTGGAAAAGAAGAGGCTTAATGCTATTGAGTGGAGGAGATACAGCCGTATGTTCCTGAATTGCAAGACAATGAATTAGCCCGTCTGATAATTGGGAGGATATAAAATTTAAATTAGTCTAACCAATTATAGATACTTCATAGCCTCATTAAGATGAGAGAAGAAGAAAAAGAAAAAGAAAAAGAAAAAGTTAACTATTTAAACTACAAAATCAAAGTAGAAAGCATAACGATGAAGAAAAGAGATCGATGAGCTAGTGTAAAATTGCATTTGAATATAGTGAACAGTGAGAGAAAGGGGGGGGGTGTAGATCTACAGAAAAGCTCATTTGCATTTAGAATATCTTGTATAGAAATATTAGATAGTATAGCTCAACAACCTCATCAAGATAAGAGAAGAAGAGGCCTAAGATAATTTAGTAGAGGAGATACAATTGTATGTTCTTGAATTGCAGGAAAAGGAATTAGCTTGTCTGATAATTGAGAGGATATAAAATTAAAAAAAATCTCACCAACTACAGATACTTTATAGCCCTATCAAGATGAGAGAAGAAGAAGAAAAAGAAAAGGTTAAATATTTAACTACAAAACCAAAGTAGAAAGCATAACGGTGAAAAAGAGAGATCGATGAGTCAATATAAAATTGCATTTGAATAGTGTGAACAATGAGGGAAAAGGGAGTGTAAATTTACAGGGAAGCTCACTTGCACTTAGTATATCTTGTATTGAAATCTTAGATGGCAGAGCTCAACAACCTTATCAAGATGAGAGAAAAAAGGCCTAAGGCAATTAAGTGGAGGAGATACAGTCATATATTCCTAAATTACAGGATAATGAATTAGCCTGTTTGATACTTGGGAGGATATAAAATTTAAAAAATATCACGAACTATAGATAGTTTAAAGCCTTCTCAAGATGAGAGAAAAAGAAGAAAAAGAAAAAGTTAATTATTTAACCAACAAAACTAAAGCAGAAAGCATAACGATTAAGAAGAGAGATTGATAAGCTAGTGTAAAACTGTATTTGAATAGTGTAAACAACTAGGGAAAAAAGGGGTGCAAATCTACCAGGAAGCTCGCTTGCACTTAATATATCTTGTATAAAAATCTTAAATGGTAGAGCTCAACAACCTCATCAAGATGAGAGAAAAAGAGGTCCAAGACAATTGAGTGGAGGAGATGCATATGTTCCTGAATTGCAGGAAAATGAAATAGACTGATAATTGAGAGGATATAAAATTAAAAAAAATCTCACCAATTATAAACACTCTATAGTCCCATCGAAATGAAAGGAGAAAAGAAGAAAAAGAAAAAATTAACTATTTAAACTACAAAATCAAAGCAGAAAGCATAACAAATATGAAGGAGTAGCTTAGCTTTATTTATTGCATGCAAATAAAGAATAAGATTGGGCAATATATAATGAACATAAAAGGGAGTTTTAATCACTTTGTTGAACTTGGTTTTGGGGCATTGGATGGGATCGCAGATGTGGCAGAGAATGAAATTGCCAAGGGAAAGATCTTGTTTGGCTTCCAAGAAAGTGAAAGAAAAGGGAAATTTTTTTTTTGGTTTTTCATTTTTTAATTGTTTCTTATATAACTTTTCTAAGTATTAAAAATTAATATATTTTCTTCCAAGTTTTATATCAAATTTCATTTTTCTAAAAAAGATAATTAAATTTTTAACATTTCACAATACAGTTTTTTACTTGACGTGACAATATTTTATTTGTCAATTAATAATAATATCTATACTATTATTTTTCATCATCTTTTTTCTATTTATTTATTTATTTCACTTTTATAAAAATTAATAAATTTGGATGAAGAAGGACAATAAGATCGAAATTGAAGAAATTTTATAATCAATAATACTCATCCAGAATAAATTGAAAGATAAGAACTAAAATAAATTTAGAATCAAATTTATATAGATAAAAAAATATAAATTTGAAAATAAAATTGGCACGAGACAAATTTAGCGTATTATGTGAGTGTCATCCAGAGACAATAAATATTGCACGATCAACAAAGATCCCTTACTCTCTCAGGCCTCTCTGTCCTTTGTACAGGGATAGGGACATCAAAATGCGAAGCGGGAATCCAAATTCCGACAAGCGAAAAAGAAAAAAGAAATGAAAATCTGAAAGTTTCGCTGATCCCATCCGTACCGATCCCCGAGGCTGAATGAAGCTAGTCCACCATCCATTTTGCTTGATTTCTTTACTGGTTCACTGCCTCTTGCAATTGCTTGTTCCTTAGGCTTTGACTCAAAACCCTAAAACTCCTCCCATTTTTCATCATCATCGACCGTCCTCCTTAATATTCATCGCAAATCTCAGACAAATAGGTGAGTAATTTTTTTTCTGCTCAGTAAATTTTCAATTTATGTATCAACTCTTTGATCTTTCTCTCTGTTTCCCATAGCGGAAAGCATGGTTGTGCAGTCGCTGGAATGTGGGGGTCCGATTCAGAGTTCTATAGCTAGTGATGAAATCGGTGCTCAAGTGGGTGTTGATTCTGGACATTTAATTGTTTGTAGCGATTCTCCGGCAAAGAAGGGTCCCAAATGCAATCTTGTCACATATGGCAGAAGGGGTGACAAAAGTGAAGTAAAGGACTCGAAGGAGTTGTTTGTGTCAACAGACTTGAAGGAGTCAACTGAACCAAAAGACCCAAAGGAATCGGCTGTGGAGAGGAGAGTTAGTGCTCGGATCCATACCAAGCAAAGAGCAGAGAAGGAACTTCTAGTGCGTCGTAGAGTGGAGTTGTTAGATGACCCAGAAGAGGGAGGAAGTAAAAACAGAACAAGCATGCGCTACAAAAGGAGGCGGAAAGACGCAAATGTGGGTGACAAGGAGGTGGTGGTGGAAGAGAAACAGAAAGATAAAGGGGATTGGGGAACAGATGAATCGACCAAGTCTAGTGGTGTTGAAGGAGGAAATGCTGTGAAAATGGATATAGAAAAAAGGGTAGATTCTGAGTGTGGTACAGCAAATTTGGTGGAGAAAAGTGACTCTGCTAAGGTTAAAGATACGCTACGGTTGTTTAACAAGCATTATCTTCATTTTGTGCAGGTTAGTACCTCTTGCACGGCCAATATGCTACTGTGTGTAATAATTGTAATTGGAAATGTGACTTCTTTTTTCTCATGTGGTGCTGAAGTGGAAATTTGGGTTTGTTATTTCGAAAACTTCTGTATCCATCTAATATGCAACATGAGCTGAACCAGTAGGCTCAGGTTTTCTGACATCCCTTTCTCTCTTAAAATTATGAGATATTTAGAGGGCTTTTTTGTTTTCATATTTTTACCTGGATTAGATATCAAATACCATATAATCCTCCTTTCCACATTTTTTTTTGCACTGGTAGGAGGAGGAGAAGAGGTGTGCAAAAGTGGAAGCTGACAGAAAATCCTCTAAAAAAGGTTCAAAATCTAAGGTGAGTCTCAAAAATCAGCCTCTTGTTGTTAGTGCTTCGCATGTTTATATCTATCCCTGCCCTTTTCCTTTCCACTGCCCAAAAAGGGAAGAATTCCATTTATCAAGTAATATATACGTTGGTTAGTACTTCCATTATAATTACTGTTTTCTTTTATGTTACTTGGTGCTGGACATTACATATTGCTCTCTTTTTTTGGCTTAGTTGCACATTATTGTAAACTGGAGTTTGTTGTTCCCATCATTGTTGCTCTTCTCATGTTTATATGTTTTATGGTCAGTTTGCATAGTTTTTCATATATTCTCTAACGCACAAGTTTTGTAGAAAGGGAAACCACCAGTAGAGACAAAGAGCACTGCTAAACGCCCTGATTTGAAGGCAATATCCAAGGTAAGTCAAGATCTTATAGGCTTATGATTACTGGATTCTCGTGAATAATACCCTAGTACTCTTCTACTATGTGAGGATTTAGCAGACTTTTCACTGTACTGATTTTGATTATTAGTTTTGCGATATATTGACTTGGTACATTTTTTTTTTGTACGTAAGTTACTGCCCCTTTTTATTAGTTGATGACTTACATAAGTCTGTAACATAAACTATTTATCTTATTGGTGTAATTTGCATTATGCACTTTTTATGCGTAAGCTATTTTACGTACATAGAATATAACATTATTAGTTAAAATTTTACAAAGTTAAGATGATGATTGTATAGTAATAAAGATGATAAGATACTTGGTTTAGCAGTGTATTATTTTGTTGATATATCCATGTTTAAATTAAATATGTTAATTGTGCATAGTATGAAGGTGCAGTTTTTGCAGTTACAATATAATAGAAAATTATCTCTAAAATTGGAAAAATATGGCAGATGATGGGAAATAAAGAGATATTGCATCCTGAGAAAAGAATTGGTAGCATTCCAGGTGGGTAGCTTCCTTGTGCTTTCTTTTGGGAATTATATTCCGTATTCTATTTTGGCTCTTATCTGTGTTTTGGACAATTTACATCAGTGAGGGTGAAAGTTGCTCTTCATGGTAGGTATAAAAGTGGGGCATCAATTTTATTCACGTGCTGAAATGGTTGCTGTTGGTTTCCATAGCCATTGGTTATGTGGCATTGATTACATGGGGCAGTCTTACAGCAAAGGGGTAATACATTCACTTCTTCTGAATAGGGTTGTCTAACAATTGAATTTTATAGCACTGAATAAATTTTGTTTTTGCATTGAATTTTAGTCTTGACAACGATAACAATAACAATGAACACTTTTCCTCTATTCATTGATGTCCATGATTAGCTTTTCTTCTAAGTCTTTGATACTCTCGTCTTTCCTCATCACTTCTATCCACATAGTTTTTGGTCTCCCTTTAGTCTATTTTGGTCTGTCAACCTGACTTTTTTCTCACTTTTTCATATTGGAGCATTTACATCTCTACAATACATGTCAAACCATCTAAAGCGATTCTGCATTGTCTTCTCTCTGGTTGGAGCTACCTCTACCTTTGACTCAATATCTTCATTTCTTGTTCTCTCTTTCTATTATCACACAACCACCTTAACATGCTCACTGTTGTTGTGCTCATGTTCTCAATATGTTGCTTCTTGACAACCCAACACTCATCCTATAAAGCATATCAGGAGGTATGACATTTCCATAAAACTTACCTTTTATCTGTAAATGTATCCTACAATTACGCAAAGCTCCCAAATAATTCTCAGACAACCTTCTTCGCTTCCTTCTTAACAATTTTGTACTTTTCATAACTGCCATTGTTTCTATCTTTTTTCGACTTCTTATTTTGCCTTAATAGATGTTTGCCTGTATGGGCATCCTCATTTCACCTAATTCAATCTCTATGGGCCTGCCTCACCTAGATTCTCCAAGAACTTCCTTGGCCACTTTTATAATAGATGCTGTCATATCAAACCATATTGAGTTAGCATCCTCTTCTAAGTCCCACACAACCTCCTTGAACTAATCATTCCTTAAATACTAATTGGTTCTCTGCTTTCAATTTTCACCACCTAATCATAGAGTCCCTAGTCTCTTTACCTTTCCTTTTCCATTTCTTAAGGTGAACATCTAGAACCAACATCCTATGTTGGGTGGCTAGACTCTACTCATGAATCACCTTGCAATTCTTACAATAACTTCTATCCACCCATCTTGTAATGATGAAATCTATTTGGCGAGTAGTGAACCCACTTCTATTACCAAGTCGACTCCCTCTTCTTAAACCAAGTGATAACTAGAGTCATATCAAAGGTTGTTGCAAAGTTAAGATAGCTTCTCCTCTTTCATTCCTATCACCAAAGTTGTAACCACCATGCACATCTCTGAAATCTCCCTTATCCTTTTCTACATGTCCATTTAGACCACCTTCAATAAAGATCTTTTTGCCACTAGGAATCCCTTGTATCACCTCGTCCAACTCGTCCCAAAATCTTCTCTTGTTAGAGTCATCTAGTCCTACCTGTGGTGCTTAAGCACTAATAACATTAATAGCCTCCCCTCTAAAACTAGTTTAACAAGAAGAATACCATCTCCTTTCCTTATAGCATCTACTTATCTCAAATGTTTGCCTATGACAATACCTAACAATTCCTATTTCTGTCACAACATGTATACCAAAGCTTAAAATATGTACTTTCTTCCTAGCCTTTTATCCCACCCGCTTAGTCTCGGGTTGAGCTGAAAATATTAATAGTACGTCTAATCATTGGATCCATTAGCTTCATCAGTCACTCGTAAGTGATCCTATGGTCCTAGTTGCTATTCGAATCTTATGGCTATGGACTAGCTTCTTTATTCACTCCAATCCCTCCAGATGCAACAACTCTTGCCTATTTTTTTGCACCCAGTTGCCAATGCGATGTGTTGCTTTAAGGGAACGCCCTGGTTATGCCTTGCCCACTTATTACTGAACCTGGGGGCAGATGTGACGTGGCTAAGTAGGGGACACCTCAAAGCTTTGCTTTAAATCCATGTTCATGAGTTTTGACAAAGTTTTACATTGGCTGTCTGTCAACCTATCACAACTCTTCTCTTGTATTTGGGCTTGGGACAAACTGTGTTAAAAGAATTCAACACACGGAGTTGCTATTGTTCAATCCTATTTATCATAAACTTCTAGATCTATTGTTCAATATTATCAACGTGGTGATGTTAATTGTTATTTGTGAAGAGAGTCTTACCTGGTGTAGTTGAGTTGTAGTTAAAACATTTGATAGTTTGTGGAGGTTCAATATTAAGGTAGAAAATTTTTCTCTCTTCCTTTTTTTTTTTTTTTTTTTTTTTGCTGAAATGTGCAGTATAGTAACTATACATTCCCACTTGCGGTAGCCATTGTCTTGTCGGGCATGTATGAGGATGATCTTGATAATGCTGAGGATGTTGTTTACACTGGTCAAGGTGGGCATAATTTGACTGGTAACAAGCGTCAAAATAGGGATCAGGTGATGGAGCGTGGTAATCTGGCGCTGAAGGTGTGTATTAAAGTTATCTTCCTAATCTTCCCAGTATATCTTCTCAATTTGACATGGTCATTGCTGATGTATTTGATTTCTCTAAGATTCAAACTTGTACTATTGATTGACCATAGAGGTCTTCTGCCATTGCATTTTGGTCAGAAGTGATATAACTGATGGTGATAACGCTGAAATGGTAATAGTGATTAAGTCGAACTCTTATCACATGCTTTGTATTGCAGTAGAATTTTTAGGTTTCACAAGGACATTGTTAGCAAGCCCTGGATCTTATTTGCTTGGTTATATGAAGTGCTACACACATATACCTCTGAGATTATAGAAATGTGGGGTCATGCTTTTGTTTGTGAGGGGACAGGGAAAGTTTCGTGGGGGTGCAACCTGTGTACACTTGATATTTAGAGGTGTCTCCATATAGTGCCAAAGAAGTTTGAACAAGGGTACAAAGGAAGACGAAATCAGGACCCAAAGTTCTACGGTGTTTAGCAATAGTCTTGTGTGATTCCCTTTCTTTTTGTGTTTTAATAATTTTTGTAGTGAGAGTACAGCTTCACACTGGAGAGTGTTATAACATGCATTTTTGGCTTGAGAGAAACAATCTCATCTTCAATATTGAGGAGGCATCACTAGAGAAGCTGAAGAGAATATTTTTACTTATGTGGTTCTAATGAATATCTTTCCACTCTATTAGGTCTTTTGTAGATTTCTTAGATGGTGTGAACTGTAATTTGTAGTTTTACTTTTCTTATCCTTGGCGGGTTGTGTCTTTACTCGCCTTGTGTAAAAAATGTGACTTTTTTCTTTGATAGAATCATTATATATATAAAAAAGAACCTTGCATCTGGATTTGAAGTATTCAAGAATCACAAGTCAAATCTGACCTGCTATGCACTCAATTCTAGAACTGTGTGGAACAATCTGTGCCTGTAAGAGTGGTTCGTGGTCATGAATCTTCCAGCAGTTACTGTGGCAAAGTTTACACATACGATGGCTTATACAAGGTAATTCTCTTAGAAATATTTCTGGAGTCTTCTATTCTTGAGCCAACGGACTTCGATCTTCTGTTCTGAATTCCATAGGGAAGTTTTAGGATATGCAATTATTGGTTGTATAGGATATAATTCGCTGTCCCAAATTTCTACTATAAATCTATGCTGCATATGCTATTACATTTCTCATCACATTTGTTCACCTGTCTGTTTCCATCCTCTTGTCATCGGAAATCCAGCTTATTATATTTGAAGTTCTTGGCCATCCTAACATTTGAAGAGGGTTTACTGGTTGATTTAGCTTAGCAACTATGTATTTAAATACTATTGTTTTTCCATTATTTTATATATGTTTTTTGCGTTAAATTTAATTCATTCACTATTATGTTAAAAGCTTTAGAAATAGAAGACATTGATTTTCAGATGTTGCTTTCACTAATGTTATCTCTAATAACGCGAATTAAATCCTCTAGGTTTGGATTTATTACTCTGGCGTGATATATTATGACATTTTAATTTCTTTCAAAACAAGAAAACAATTAAATTGGTGCTTTCTACGATTAAAATGTTGCAGGAATAAGTTTAAGTATAGTAATCAAAATTATTTTTGTCTGCTTTTTGTTTACAGGTTGTTACTTATTGGGCTGAAAAGGGAATTTCTGGATTTACAGTCTTTAAGTATCGCTTGAGGAGGGTTGACGGGCAACCATTATTGACCACTAACCAGGTTAATGCATTATGAGTTTCCTTAATTAAAACTTTTCCTATTTATGAAATATCTACTTCCTGTTATTTTGGGACAGTGGCTATAAAGTTGAAGGGTTGGCTGCAAGCTTTACTGTGTTAAACTGATAGTAATGGTTCCTAATTTTAAAAACTATTTCCTGGCTCCCAATTTTTTTATATTCTTGTTTAGGTGGTTGGAAATTGAAAAACAAATGAGTTATAATTCATATCTCTTTGAAAATGAAACTTTATTAGCGTGGGGAAAATAACAACAGTCAACAAGAAGAAACGTGAATATCTTCATGAGTGATAGGCCCTATAAGTCAAGACTCTATAGCCCTTTTTATTTTAAAAAATAAAAAATAAAAATTTCCATGTTCTATCTTCAAATGATGAGGTTGAAGATAACTAACTTGTATCTTAGTATGGATAAGGCTATAGTGTTTATTCCAACTTTGCTTTTCAAATGGGAATCACTCGAAAGCATCTTTGAGGTGTTTTCAAGATTTAGTTTGCAATTTTAACTAGAATATTTGGCATTTATTATAAAACTACGTGGAGAAATAGGACCAGTTTTGCACAACTAAAGAGCACATGTTCTTTCTATGTGTGTGGATATCTTTTGTTGGTTCGTACTGTTTTTTTTCAATAAATAGATAAGTTATTGAGATCTCGAACTGAATATATGGTGGATACTGGATAAAGCTATGAGGTGATTGTAATGTAAAATGAAAAGAATTGCCTAATTTTGAGATCAAAATTTAAGTTGATCGAGCATGAAGTCATGAAAAACTTGACATGTATGGAAAACTATAAGTTAGAACACTTATTCTCATCTTACGTGCATGTACATACATTTTAGTGTGAATGCATTATAAAATTTTAATTGGATACTATTACGTATTATCGTAATGGAGTTGTGTTGATGTAGTGTTTGAAATTTCTTTTAGTTGCGTCTAGTAGTTTTGTAGATGGGTGTAAAAATAATTAGAAATAACTAGTTTAGTTGTGCTTATATTTGCCTATGTCTTATGGTAATATTATTGTATTGTTATTTTCTTGTTTCTAGTGTCCTAACTTGTTCACAGTAGATACTTGACTTTTTGACTAGTTTTTCTCTCTTGTGACAGGTTCATTTCACCTATGGACGTGTTCCTCAGTCTGTGTCAGAGATACGTGGGTAATTTAAGATCAAAGTTCTTTGAAAAATATATTACCATGTACAATATCATAAACTTTGGAATGTTTACTCCTCGCTATTTTCTTCTCAAGATTGGTATGCAAGGACATCACTGTAGGTCAAGAGAATATACCCATTCCTGCTACGAATTTGGTAGATGAGCCTCCTGTTGCACCCACAGGCAAGTTGAATTGGGCGTTTGGCATTTTTTCTATGCTTACTTTTCCTCTTGAATAGTGTACTTAGGTTTTAGCCTTATAATATTTTGTTGTTGCTCGCTTTTATACATATTGGCTGTTAGTCCTTGAGAAATCCAACTAGTATGGTATTTTGTAAAGTTGTAATATATTTTATGGATAGTGATAGATACATGAAGCAATTTTGCTCCGTTTACTCATTCACCTTAATAACAGTGGGTTCTACAACATCTTTTTTGTGTCTACTTTCATGTGTACATATGACACAGTGGAATTGAGAAAGAACCTAAGCTAGCATAAAATTAAGTTTAGAAAAGATTAGCACAAGACTAAATCTTTAAGGAATAAGCTGGAATCCACCAGCAGAATATGAAAACATCCTTAGGTATAAACTTTTATGATAAAAACTATCTTTTACAAACTAGCAAAGCCTATCTTTTATAAAAGGCTACGAGAAATCCTAATAGACTAAGGATACTTGTTCAGCAAGTAAAGATTTCTAATAAAAGACTAACTCCTAATCAATAGGAAATATTGAAAAAAAGGTAACTTCTAATAAAATACGAACTTCTAATAAAATACTAAAGTGATAACTCTTATTAAATAGAAGATACTAAAGCCTAAGCCTACGACTTGCTCTTTTTCTTCTTGCTTCTGTTTTGATGCTCTAGGAAGTCCTCTGCCTTAAGTTTTGCATCAGTCTCTTCCACTTGGAAGGAATTCGTCCTCGAGTTAATGTCAGGATAAAGAGGTTCCTCTTTAACATTAAACTCGTATAAATCAGCCACATTGAATGTCCTTGAAATTCCCATTTCTTTAGGCAAATCAACAACATAAACGTTGTCATTAATCTTCCTCAAAACTTGATAAGGACCATACTTCTTAGGCTTTAGTTTATTATAAGTTCCAATAGGAAATCTTTCTTTCTTCAAGAAAACCATCACCATATCACCTTCTTCAAACGATTGTGTTCTCCTATGCTTATTAGCAAGCTTTTTATATTTGGTATTTGTCTTCTCAAGCTGTTGTTTTACTTCTTCTTGGACAGATTTGAACTGCATAGCTATATCTTTCTGCTGCCATACTTGCTTTGTTTAGTGTAGGTAATTTTATCAGATCCAAAGCATGGTTAGGTGGCTTTAAATACACCAAAGAAAATGGTGCCTTCCCAGTTGCACTGTGTATAGAATTGTTATATGCAAATTCAGCTTGAGCCAAAGCCAAATCTCACTGTTTAGGCTTGTCACCACATATACTCCTTATCAAATTCCCAAGAGTCCTATTAAGTAACTCTGTTTGACCATCTATCCGAGGATGAGCAGTGCTACTAAAATTCAAAGTGGTATCAAACATCTTTCATAAGGTCCTCCAAAAGTGATTAGGAATTTAGAGTCACTTTCAGATGTAATGCTCTTAGGAACACCGTGTAACTGAACCACTTCTCTAAAGAAAAGTTTAGCAACATGTGAAGTATTGGCTGTTTTCTTGCATGGAATGAATGGGCCATTTTTGAAAACCTATCTACCACTACAAACACAGAATCAACCCCTCTTTGAGTCCATGGAAGGCCTAGGACAAAGTCCATGGACAGATCCTCCTAAATGTCATTAGGCACAGGCAAAGGCATGTATAATCCAGTGTTTTGAGAATGTCCTTTGGCTGTTTGACATATATAGCATCTTTTATCAGCATTTTTTCTCAATTTAGGCTAGTAGAATCTCATAAGTCTAGCCACTGTTTTATCTCTTCCCGAGTGTCCACTCAACCCACTAGAATGTTGGTCTCGGATTAACTTATCCCTCAAAGAAATTCATGGAATACATAACAAGTTTTCACTAAACAAATACCCATCATTAATGTGAAAATCACCTGCTGGCTGTTTGTTTAAGCAGTTCTGCCAAATGTTCTGAAGTCTTCATCATCTGCATAGAGCTCTTTCAAGTGTTCAAACCCCACAACCTCATTAGTCATGGTAACAAGCAATGCTTCCCTTCTACTCAAAGCATCAGCCACCTTGTTAAGCTCACCAGACTTGAGCTTAATCATAAAAGGAAACTTTTGCCAATAAGCTGACCACTTAGCATGCATATTGCTCAAGTGTTTTTGACTATTGATAAATTTCAAAGCTTGATGGTCAGTGTAAAGGATGAATTCCCTTTGTACTAAATAGTGTTTCCAATGCCTCAATGGCCTCACAACAACATAAAATTTCTTATCGTAAGTACTTCACTTTCGTCTAGATTCACTCAATTTTTCATTGAAGAGAGCCACTAGTTTGTTATTCAGAAATAAAACAGCTCCAATTCCAACACCACTAGCATCACATTCAACCTCAAACAAGGCTTTAAAATCAAATAATGCTAACATAGGAGCTGTAGCTTTTCTTTAATTAAAACAAAACTTCCTTCAGCCTCTTTATTCCAATCAAACTTCCTTTTTTTTTTTAAACAATTAGTTATTGGGGCCATGATAAAGTTGAAATTTTTAGTAAATCTTCTATAAAATGTAGCTAAACCATGAAAAGACCGTACCTCACTCATTGTTTTTGGAGTTGGCCATTCCCGGGTAGAGTTAATCTTGTCCTCATCAACATGTTCGCCTTCAGAATTCACTATATACTCCAGGAACAGTAGCTTATCAGTCAAAAAATGCACTTATTCAAATTTATGTAGAGCTTATTTCATTGTAAAATTTTCAGCACTTCTCTAAGATGCTTTAGATGCTCCTCTTTTGATTTACTATATATCAAAATGTCGTCAAAATAAACCATAACAAATCTGTCAACGATGGGCTTCAACACTTGATTCATTATCCTCATGAAAGTATTAGGAGCATTGGATAAGCCAAATGGCATAACTACCACTCATACAAGCCTTCTTTGGTTTTAAATGTAGTTTTCCATTCATCACCAGGTCTAATCCTTATTTGATGATAACCATTTTGCAAATCAATCTTTGAAAAAACCTTGGAGCCATGCAATTGATCAAGTATATCATCAGGGTGTGGAATAGAAAATCTATACCTCACTGTGATCTTGTTTATAGCTCGGCTATCAACACACATCCTTTAATTGCCATCTTTCTTTGGTGTGAGCAATGAAGGGACTACACAAGGACTCATACTCTCACAGATCAAGCCTTTTGCAATTCTTCAACCTTCTCCCTAATACCTTGCTTTCTCTAGGATTCATGCGATAATGAGATAAATTAGGAAGCCTAGCACCTGGAACAAGATCTATATGGTTTTGGATCTCTCATTGGAGGTAACTTATCAGGTAAATTAGATTGTATTAGGTTTGAAAAGTCCTCCAACAATGTTTGCATCTCCTTAGGCGCTTCAATGTCATCTTCTTCTTTGCCCAACAGCACTTCCTTAACTACAACAACAAGGACTTCCTTTGCTTCTTTTGTTGTCCTTTCAAATTCTCCCTTAGTTTTGGCAATAGATACCAAAGTTTTACTCTCTACTTTAACAGTTTTAAGTAGCTCTTGAGTCTCTATTGGAGGCCTCATTGCAATCTTGTGACCATTCTATGTGAATAGGTAGACATTATCTATCCCTTTATGCATAGCATCCACATCATATTGCCAAGGTTTACCTAATAATACATTGCTAGCATCCATGTCAATAACATCACAGAAAACTTGGTCTTTATAGTACCTCCTAATGGAAATTGGTACCAAACAAGTTATGGTTACCCTTACAGAGGGTCCTTTTTTGATCCAGCCAATGGAATATGATTGCGAATGAGCTTTTGTAGGTAGCTTCATATGGTCCACCAACTGTTTGGCAACTATATTCTCTCAACTACCATTATCTACTATTACTTTGCACACTTTTCCTAGAAAGATTTAAAGATGTTCCTCCTTTGGGGTGGTTCTTCTTGGAGTATACAATAATCTCCTAACAACATACACATACTCCTCTCCTGTTTTAGCAGCAACTTCAGCCCTATCATATTCTTTAATTTCATCAATATCCTCCTTTAAATTCCCTTCATTCTCTACTAGATTTACCCTCCTTCTCTCAGGATAGTTATTGGACATATGTCCAGGTTGTCTACACTTAAAATAAACCCCCATATTTGGTGGAGCATAGGGATTAAAATTTTTAGGAGCTTCTTTTCCACTAGTAGTTGCTGCTGCCCTTTTTTCCCCTATATTAGGAGCTTCTCGGACTTTCCTTGGTTGATCTAATTGCATATTTCTTCCATTATTAGCTTCTGGTTGTACATGTTCTTGGTAAGTTCTAGCTCTCAGCTTTTTTTGAAGAACACTTTTGATTCAGCCTTCAAAGCAATGTTAGAAGCTTCATCAACTCTCCAATAAGCTTGCAGGCTTATCTTCTCCTTGATTGAGGGCTTCAGTCCACCGATAAACCTTGCTACCTTCTGATTTTCAGGTTCCCGGTAGTTTGTTCTAGCTAACAACCTATTAAATTCACTCATATAATCTATCATTGTTTTGCTGCCTTGGGTACAGTTTTGATACATTTGGAAGAGGTGCTGCTCATAATTTGGTAGCAGAAACCTCTCCATTAAAAGTTGCTTCATCTTCCTCTATTGTCTCATCAGACTCTTCTCACTTCTCTGTCTATCCCTTTACAAATTGTCCCACCATACAGCTGCCCCACTTTTAAACTTGAAGGCTACTGTTTTGACTAGTTTCTCTTCTGATACCCCCATCATCTCACCAAATCTCTCAACCTTGCACAGTCAATCAAGAAAGCCTTAAATATTTAAATTTTCAATAAAGCTTGGAATCTCAGCTTTCACTCTATAGTCTTAAACTCTATATTTCTTCTTCCTTGTTGCTGCCCATAATATCCATACCCTCAAACCTCTTCATCTAAATCTCCTCCTTGGAAATCTCGTTGGGCAAGTGCTAGAATTTGTTGGACAGGTGCTTGGTTTTGCCTATTTTGCATAGGTCTTTGAGGCACACGCCTATTAATAGGTTGCTCTATTGGCGGGGCCACTCTGCTTCCTTGCTCCCTATTAATTGCTGCTACTCCTCCATTAAAATCAACCCTCAACTATTCTAGAGTCCCCAAAATCTGGTTTATTTGCCCTTGAATAGTCTCAGTTGCTTCTTTTTGTACATCTCGGGTTTTAGTGATTGCTTGCCAAATATCCTTCAACCCACGGTCCCTATTTTCGTTGGCCATTCAGTCAAGAAAGCTCCTCTAATACCAACTGACACAGCGGAATTATGAAAGAACCCAAGCTAGCATAAAACTAAGTTTAGAAAAGATTAGCACTAGACTAAAACTTTAAGGAATAAACTGGAATCCACTAGCAGAATATCAAAACACCCTTAGGTATAAACTTTTATGATAAAAACTGCCTTTCACAAATTAGCAAAGCTCGTCTTTTATAAAAGGTTAGGGGAAATCCTAAGAGACTAAGGATACTTGCTCAGCAAGCAAAGATTCCTAATAAAAGACTAACTCTTAATTAATAGGAAATATTAAAAAAAAAGGTAACTTCTAATAAAATACTAACTCCAAATAAAATATTAAAGTGATAACTCCTATTAAATAGAAAATACTAAAGCCTAAGCCTACGGCTTGTTCTTTTCTTCTTCTTGCTTTTGTTTTGATGCTCTAGGAATTCCTTTGCCTTAAGTTCTGCATCAACATGTCACATGCTTATTATCTTGTCATTTTGTTTCGTCAACCCCATTAAAATTCTTTGCCCAATAATATTCTTCACTACAAGTATACCATACTTTTATATTGTTAGGTTTAAACTAAGCATATCCACCATGCGATTATTAGCTTATTGTGTTGGAACTTATAGGTTTCACGTATTGCAAGTCAATTCAAATTTCAAAAAATGTTAAGCTTCCCACAAATGCCACTGGATGCAATTGCAAAGAAAATTGCATAGACCCGAAGACTTGCACATGTGCAATGCGTAATGGCGCTGACTTTCCATATGTATCTCGTGATGGTGGCAGGTTAGAGACACATTTTCTTGTAGACTTTAATAGTCTGAGTTCTATTAGCTAGAAACTTGGATATAATTCTTCTTTACGGCATTTTTCATCTGCTTCATCTTATAGATTAATTGAAGCCAAAGATGTTGTCTTTGAATGTGGCCCAACATGTGGCTGTGGACCTGGCTGTGTGAATCGTACATCCCAGAGAGGGTTGAAATATCGTCTTGAGGTTGCATGATTGTATTATTTTCCTCATTCTTTTTATACATTTCATATATAACTACTTGATTTCTGGGTTACCAAAAACATGTATTAACAGGTTTTTCGTACTCCAAAGAAAGGGTGGGCTGTTAGGTCTTGGGATTTTATACCATCTGGGGCTCCAGTTTGTGAGTACACAGGAATACTCACGAGGACAGAAGATTTGGATCATGTCTCCGAAAACAGTTATATTTTTGACATAGATTGCTTGCAAACAATGAGGGGCCTTGGTGGAAGAGAGGTATTGGTACTGTTCCTGAAATTTGTAATATAATTGCATTCATTATATGCTGGTCTATTATGTGATGTACAAAATTACATTAGTGCTTTTCTTGTGTTGCTTCCACTTAGGTTTCATTCTATATAAAATGCACTCCAACATGAAATCACATAGTTGAAGAAATAATGGCTATTTAATATGCTGCTTTGACTATTGATTCTTGCAACTTATTGTGAAGATATATTTTCTTAGGCCTTGTACTTTTATAACTTTACGACTGATTTTGGCACTAAAAAGATTTTGTAATGTTTTTTCTTGTTATGGCTAAGGCAACCCTATTCTAGGAAGGCCCCAAGGAGGTAGAATACAATCTTGGCTTACTTCATCTTGTTGTATGTTTATCTATTGACAATTTCTGGGTGTTTATATGAAGTGAAACCATTTGAAACAAAGTATCATGATGTTTATCTGTACCTTTATTGTCTTTCTAGTTGTCATATGCTCCCATGTCTTGCTTTTATGAGTTTGATGGTGTATGATTTTCTTGGATTCTCCATTTCTTTAGGAATCTGAATGATAGAGGCCTTTGATTGTACCATTTTGCTTGAGTGTTGTTCCATTCTTAAGAGTGCCCGATGGAAGGGTATGGACTTTGGATAGCTCGGGTTATTTTTCCTGCAAATATTTTCCTGCTTCCCTTGTTCCTGTTCCTAATTCCAATTCTTTCCCTCTTGCTGATCTCATTTGAAAAGCTAAGATTCTGTCTAAAGTCAAGGCATTTGCTTGGCCTGCAAATTTTTATTGGACCAATATCAATAACTTGTTAAAAATGCAGAGCCTAAATCAGGCAGGTCTCCTGGTATTTCCATCATGTGATTTTTGGAGTACTAAAACTAATGAGCAACCCTTTCTGGCCTGCTCAGTTGTTGGGTGTATTTGCATAAAAGCTTTTTGGGGTTTTTGGTGAACAGGTTTTCCTTCATACTTTGAGAGACTTCTTGTTCCAATATTTGGGCTAAGGGAAATAGAGAGAAATAAGTCTACATGGAGGTGTTTGTGTTCAAACTGATTTTGTTTATTTGGATCAAGTGTATAGTTAGAACTCCCAGGGATGTCTTGTTTGCCAAAAGATGCAGAAAGCAAGAATAAATAGGCTTAAAGACAAAAGGAGTCATTGTTCTGATCTGATTTTGATATGGGATCCTCTTGCAATTCTTCTATCCCTTGTTTGCTCCAAATCGACCCTAACCTAATATAACCTAAATAGACCTCATGTCTCCAATACTTCCATCCTCTTTACTGATGCTGATCAAATTAAGGATAAGGGTGGATTAGATTTGATTAGCTGGCAATAGGGTTAGTTTAGAGATTCATGTAAATTCTATCAGCTATATAAGGCTTAGACCTACCTGATCAAATCATCCTAGGGTTGGATCTTGATGAAATTCCTCTGTTGCAGAGCTATGGGCTAGCACCTGATGCAGGGCTAGATTTTCTTTCTTTCCCTTCTTTGCTTTCTTTGCAGTCATTTAAAATTAAGCTCTATCATTTACACTTCCTAAACCCTTACCCTAGTCTTCCAAAAACCGTAATCTTCCTTGCTACTTTCAAATTCTTTTCTGCCAAATAGCCAGAAAGTTAAGGCTAATTCCCAGACACTACCCTGTAATGGGGATTTCACTGGGAGGGAGTAAGAGAAACTGAAAAAGGTAAACACTAAAACCCAAAGCTAGAGCCACTAGATAAGTCAAACCCCTCAATCAGAGGTGGGTTCTTGGATTCGGAGAATTTCAGAGAGAAAAAGATGAAAAAATTTGTGAGACAAAGTCTGCCTCTCATTACAAGCTACTTCAGTTTATATAGGCTAACCATTGCTAACAATACCTAAACTACCCTCATCCCCAAAATCGCACATAACAATCTCTCCTTCTTCCGACAATCCTTGTCCTCAAGGATTAGTATAGAACAATTACGGAGACTCAGCTGCTAACATTTTGCAGTTTGGAGGAACTCTGTAAGTTCTGTGATTTTATGGACTTCTAATGCTTCTAAAAAGTCCATTGAAATGTGCTGAAACCTCCTTCCTTCAAGATAGCAAAAACTTTAGCCATGATTGCCTTGAACCCAACGTGTTATGACTTGTCAAAATAGAAGCTTGCCAAACCAGGGCTCTACCCATATATCACACAATGTGAATCCCATTCTTGAAGATTGTAAATTCCAGCACAAAGATCCTGGAGCTAGCATTGTATTCCCAACTTATCATCATATTCCAATGTCATGTCAGTGAATTAGCTTGAGCTCTAAAAATTAGTTGTTGCAGTCCTTGCCAAGAGATAGATGACTCATAATCATTCATTCTAATCAACCATTCCTCATGTACCTCTAAGCAATCACAAATTACAGTTTCATCAGCCTTATTTGATTCAGGACTTCTCACCACCTTGAATAATTGGAATTAAACCCATTCTTAAAAGAACGATTCTTGATACGTTGGCTGGACAATTCACCCTCAATCTTGGAAGATCTATTAACAAAATTGGGTTGAGATCGTTGACACTTGAATTCAAAGAATGGTTAGGAATGTCACTTGTGGCAGTTGTGGGTAAAGCATATTGAAATTTGGACACTTAATCATCATCTAATACAACTTGATCTTTCTTTGGGAAGCCATAGTATTAACCTCTGCAATTTTCATACATGATGAGAGCTTCATGTTCACTGTTAAAGCTGGTTTTTCTGACACTGGAAATTCCAAGAATGTTGGATTGTTCAATTCTTGAAAGCCATTAACTTGCCATTTGATTGTATCTTGCTCCCTTTGTCTTGGTTCTTGCAAGACTAGCCCTGGAATCCCCACCAACTCAATCACTTACAGCCTTGGAGGTCGATGATGCTTCTCAGCCATGGAAGCTTGAAATGAAGCCACTGCTTCCATCAAAGCGTGAAAGTTGGAGTCTGAGCTAGTCTGCTAATGATACTTAGAATCAAAGCTAATCTTGGGCTTGTCCAGAGAAGAATTGATTTCAGAGAATCTTGATTCGAATGTTTCCATTCTTGATTCTATGGCAGAGAACTGTTGATCAATGTTGGCTGCATTAACTTTCACCATTTTCACTCAACAGTGCCAGGGATTTCCTTTGATACCACTGTTAAGGCCAATTCCCATGTAAAGGGGATTTCACAGAGATAGGGAGGGAGTAAGAGAAACTGATAAAGGTAAACACTTAAACCCAAAGCTAAAGCCGCTAGCTATGGAGAACCCCTCAATCAAAGGTGGGTTCTTGGATTCATAGAATTCCATAGAGAAAAAGAAGAAGAAATTTGAGAGAGACAAAGGCTTTCAGCCAATTTTGTTACAAATTCAATGTCTGCATCCCATTACAAGCTAATTCAGTTTACATCGGTCAACAATTGCTAACAAAATACCTAAACTACCCTCATCCCCAAATTTACCCGTAACACAGAAAGATCCAAACGTTGATTCTCCTAAGCTGTCCTATGTCACAGAATCTCCTTCAGAAAATAATACTTTTTGGCTTCTCTTTGGCATACTTGCTGTTTGTTTTCAAAGAATATTTGTGTCTCACAAGCAACAAGATTGATGAGATCTTTTATAATAGAATTTTGAAATGCCTTGGATAAGAATCCAAGGTTGTTTGTTTGTGAGAAAATTTCACATATTATTCACAGTCTATTTAATATTGTTATTGCCACTTTGTAATTTTTTTCTTTTCCATACATTGCTGATTAATTGCCTTATTTTCTGTCAGAGGCGGTTACTAGATGTAACAGTTGCAGACAATCTTTTGGACAGACTTGATGATCGGAGGTCTGAAAGTGTGCCAGAGTTTTGTATTGATGCAGGATCTACTGGAAATATTGCAAGGTTTATAAACCACAGCTGTGAGCCTAATCTCTTCGTTCAATGTGTGTTGAGCTCACACCATGACATTAAACTTGCTCGAGTAGTGCTGTTTGCAGCAGACAACATACCTCCTTTGCAGGTTATATACTTGTCATCTCTCTCTATTTGTTTATCTGTGTCAGTGTGTGGTTGAGTTGGTGCACTGGGAAGCTACTTAAAAATTATGACCAATATTAAGGAAATTGTTGATTTGGCCTAACCTTTCTGACCAAAGTTATCAAAATCATGTGTTTATAAATAAGAAAGTTGATTTTAGGGTCTAGGTAGTTTATACTTAGGAAAATGTAAAGCAAGGGTTTGAAATGGGTCCTAACCAACTAAGAGATAGGGAGTGGAACTAAAACCACTTTTTGAGTGGAATTAGCCCCTCCCTTTTGAAATTAGGCCCATTTAATGCCTGTATGTTGAAGGAATCTGATCTGGGTTGAGTTTAGGGTTGTAAATATCATAATAGAATTTGGGAGAAGATAAAGGAGAAAAAGGGAATCACAAATACTGCCACTCCATATAAGATAAGCAGGCTCTTTTGTGCAGGTATAAGATGTAAGCTCCCCATTGGCATCTGATTCTGGATGTAGATCTCTGTTTCCAACCTCTATGCCCTAAACCATAGAACAAAATGCTGTCATTAATCAATAGTATCCTAGATCCCTTGGTATCTCAGATACCTGCCTTACATGATAGTGTACCAAGTGAATGCTCGGGTATGGTTACATCAGATGACCAAGAGGGAGTTTATATTCTGGAAAACATAACTAACTATTGAACAAACAAAAATCATTACAGCCACTATGGATAGAGATTTTAATACTCAAACTACTGAAGCCCATAACTAGGAGAATAACGTAATAATCTATACTACTATACATAAGCAAGAAGAGCTCTTTGGTGTCAAAATATCAAATTTGCTCCTAAATGAACAACTATATAGTTATTTTTTAACAGGATTATTTTAATCAATAATAACTTTTGTTCATATTTTACAGAATGGGTCACCACCAGAAACCACCCATTACTCAATTTAGTATTTTCATTCACTTTGTGGGTGACATCATTTTTCTCTTTTATTTTAGTTCCTTTTTATATATTTAGAAATAGTTCAGGGGAAGAGAGATGGGAGAAAGTAGGATTTTTGCATACTTGCCTGTAAGACACTAAAATGTGGATCAATGTGAGCGATTGAGTGACCAAATATTTTTGATAAGTAGGTAAAGAGTGTTGAAAAATATATCAGGTCGTCAAATTAATAAATATAAGTAGTTTCATGTAGATAAAGTATTTTTTTTTCTTTTTCCCTAGCCCCAACACTTCACCCCTGGAATTAGGGTTCAACTTGTTTTTTGTGTGAGAATCTTTCCCGAGCCGGTTTCCTATTTGTTCTACCATTGTGGATCTTTTGGGTTTATTTGGATTCCTGACAAACCCTATCTCTTTCTTGTAGGAACTGACATATGACTATGGCTATGCCCTCGATAGTGTGTTTGGTCCAGACGGAAAGGTAAAGCAAATGCCTTGTTTCTGTGGTGCAGGAGACTGTAAGAAGAGATTATTCTAGGTGCTGAATTCTTTGCTTACCTCATTCTGATGATGGGCTTGTCCGTAGCAAGGCTTGTTGTGGTGATCCTGATTTGCCTATTTCTAGGGTATCAGCACTTACTGAAATGACTTGCATTGAATTGCAAGTTATGTAAATATATTTACGCAAATGGAAAAGAAAAAAGGATACAGCATTTTTTTGTTATCAATGAATGAACAATTTAAATAAATTAACCTTCTGTCAGAAATGTTAGTTTATGTTAAATTGGATAGTGACATTTTCATCTGTATTTAAAATATTTTAGGTTCACCCTTTCTAGTTTTCTTCTAGAACTACTTGTCAGAGTTTCATGAGCTTTTCGACCCATATTATTATTGTGCAATTTACTTATTGCCCCCTGATGACAACAGTACCGGCCATTGATGCAGTTTGAAGAAGGTTCAACACTCCTGCCTTTCTAACCTCTTTTATTTTCTTCACTGTACATACTTGCAAGGAATCTGATGCGAGACAAAAGAGGGTGAGGGTATTTTCACATCTAGAGTTGGGATGTTAAATCTGTACAGCTGCCATCTCCTAATTTTATTATGTATTTTGTGAACTTGGTGTACGTTTGTTAATGAAAAGCTGGCGTATATGTTGGTAAGAACAGTCATAGTTCTATCTCAGCTCAAATCCAAACTCAGAATAGTAAACCAATGAAGTAATAGAATTCTTTGATAAATTGCATTAAAATCCAGTCAATACAACTTTCGTCTGATTGCTACAGAGAAGAAGAGTTAAAAGAGATCAAATCCAAACTCAGAACAGTAAACCAATGAAATAATGGAACTCATAAATTGCAATAATATTTAGACAATACAACTTTGGTCTAAGCAAAACAGAGAAGAAGAGTTAAGAGAGGAAGTAGAGAGAAACCTAGAAGGGAATTGAAGGAAGGAATAAATTGCTAGCATAATAAATGATCATCATAGAATAATTACATTAGAGCTAGAGACAGATTGACGAAGAAGAGAAAGGAGTAAAGAGAAACTATTACAGTCATTTGCTTAAAGAACAGTTTTGGTGTAGAACAGTGGGGATTTGAGAGACATTGGCAAGAAAAGGGGGAGAAAGGAGGAATAGGTGGAAGAGTAAGAATTTGTGGAAGATGTAGATGAAAAGAAAGACAATTGCAAATCCAGCAATGTCTTTTCAGTTTGTCAAAACTTCCTGTTTAAACTACATAATGTACCTTTATGTAGGTCACACCCTAAAATCTAGGACTCAAACGTAAATAATATAAAGTATACTATCATATTTATTAACTACTACTAATTAAGTTCCTAAATTTTAATATTACATAATAAAATATAAAATCAAATACAAATATCCATCTCAAAATTAACTTTATAAATGATTTCTATCTCATTCTCCATCCTTCTCTTTCTTGTTGAAAAAAACTCCACCTCGAGATTTTGTAAAGCTAAGACATGAAAACCTTAGGAATAGAATCTTGCAGCAAGGTCGTGGCATTGGTGACAAGAAGGAAGCAATGAAAACTCTGTCAGGGATCACAAACTATAAGAACCATGCTATGATGCCGAAATAAAAATACTCGACATCTAATAGAGGGTAGTCTCAATAACCTTCTCAGAAACAACATCTACATGCTCTGGAATGTCAACAAGTGTAATCATATTTGCAATTGGAACCTAATCATCAGTCCCAAGTGACTCATAAACATTTTTAATTTCATGGTCATAAACTCTGAACGTCTAGTGGTGGAGCAATGGGTTTAAATGGTAGCTCCTACATATCATCAACTTCATGAATTTGACAGTTATTCTTTATTGCAAGAGGTTCAGGAGCATCTTCGATATCATAGTCATGATTGTTACTGTGATGGTGAAGTAGGAAAAACTTGGGCCTCTTGCATGTTTTGGCACTCTTTTATTAATATTTTGCCCTACCATAATTGACCAAGGCTCTGGTGTTTGGGTGTGGAGGTTTGGTACAAACCCAACATCGCAAGCACTTTACTCAGTTTTGCACTAACTCATCAAATTTTCAGTTAATGGTTTTTCTATAAGTCTTTATAGATTCAGGTATATGAGGTTAGGCTAACAATTTGATTTGACGAGATTGGGTGTATTAGAGTATATAGCTCGGCTAATCATAACTAAGGTAATGGTTCAATTGTAGTGGTGGAAATGCTTTGTTTGCAGCATTTGGGTGGTTTCTGGTGAAATCTTGTGGTAGTTTTAAGGTCGAAAGGACTAGAAGAACATTGTGGTGGTCTCAGGTGACAAAAATGGTGAAGTAATATGGAGGAGTCCGATGGTTCACGACGGATCTGTTGAAAATAATAAACTTTATATTCCTATGATAAATTGTTTGTGGAAGTTAAAAAGGTGTGAGTTATTTTGATGTAATGGGTTTTAAGAGATAGTTAATTTCTTATAATGGGTGGCTATAAATTATTGTGTGCTAGTGGAAGTTTTTGTTTTTGGTTGTTAATGTGTAATAAAATTGTAGTAATGGGTTGGAGTCCTTAATGTCTGGGGTAATAGGTGTTAAAGTCATATTAGTGCACATTTAGTTGTGTAACTTTAGAGTTACTATTATGAGTTTTATAAATACCTATTGTATGTTTTCAATTTGAAATCAAGAAAAATTGAAGTAGTCTTTTGAGTATTCCAAATTGTTCATCCTCTTCAATTTATGTGTTGTGCTCACCACATTTCTATCAAAGTGGTATCAGATCCTAGTTCTCTAATTTAGTGAGTTTGAGAGATGTCTACTGGATCAGGAATGTTCTTATTTAAATTTCCTCGTCTTACTAAAGACAACCATGACAATTGGTGTATTCGTATGAAAGTTTTGCTTGGTAGACAAGATGCATGGGAGATCGTAGAGAAAGGATATGACCAACCACAAGATGAAGCTGCTTTGTCCACGGCTCAAAAAGATGCCTTACAAAAGGCTAGGAAGAAGGATCAACAAGTTCTCACCCTCATCTACTAAGGGTTGGATGAGTCCATGTTTGAGAAAGTAGCACTAGTAACTACTGCCAAGGAAGCTTGAGAGATTTTGCAAAGCTCTCTCCAAGGAGTTGAAAAAGTGAAGAAGATTCAACTCCAAACATTGAGAGGAGATTTTGAAGCTTTGCATATGAAGGAAACCGAGTCAATTTTGGATTATTTTTCAAGAATGCTAGCCACTGTCAACCAATTGAAAAGATATGAAGAAAAAGTAGAAGATGTTAGAGTGGTGGAGAAAATCTTTTGCTCTTTGCAACCAAAATTTGATTACATTGTTGTTGCAATTGAAGAATCGAAAGACTTGGAGGCCATGTCTATTGAGCAACTCATGGGATCATTACAAGCCCATGAAGAAAGATTTAAGAAGAAGGAAGAGAAGCCGCTTGAACAAGCTCTCCAAGCCAAAGTTTCTTTCAAAGAAAAAGATGATGTACAAGAAAGAAACCAAAGAGGTCGTGGTCGTGGTCGTGGTCGTGAACAAGGAAGAGGAAGAAGAGGATATCATTTTAAGAATAATAATGAAGGAAGAGGCCAACAATCATCAAGAGGCCGTGGAAGAGGAAATTACGCAAGACCAAATGAGAAAAGATATGACAAAAATAATGTTGAATGCTATAATTGTCATAAATTTAGTCATTTTGCTTTGGAATGTCGCAATAATAATATTGTTGAAGAGAATGCTAATCCATTTGAAAACAAAGAAGAAGTGGAAGAGCCAACTTTGTTACTAGCATTCAAAAGAGATGAAAAGGAGGTGATCAAGATTTCATGGTACCTTGACAATGGTGCAAGCAATCATATGTGTGGGGACAAAAGCAAATTTTTGGAGATTGATGAAAAAGTGAGTGGATTTGTGATCTTTGGAGACTCTTCCAAAATTCCAATCAAAGGAAAATGTACTATTTTAATTTCTTTGAAAGATGGTGGTCATAAGCTCATTTATGATGTTTATTATGTTCCAAAATTAAAAAGTAACATTTTAAGTTCGGGACAACTTTTGGAGAAGAGTTATGAAATCCATATGAAAGATAAAAACATTTGGCTTAGAGACCAAGATGCTAATCTTATTGCTAAGGTATCCATGACAAGAAATAGGATGTTCATTTTAAATCTCCAAACTAATGGTGCCAAATGTTTGAAGATGTGTGCAAAAGATTCAACATGGCGTTGGCATATGCGGTTGGGTCATTTGAATTTTAGAGGACTCAAGAATTTAGGAGAGAAAAAGATGGTGTCTGGGTTGCCATTCATTGACAACCTAAATCAATTGTGTGAAGCATGCCTCCTTGGAAAACATACAAGGAAGAGTTTTTCTAAAGAAGCCACAAGAGCAACCAAGCCACTTTAGTTTATTCATACCGATGTGTGTGGACCAATCAAGTCATGTTTATTTGGTAAAAATCATTATTTTTTACTTTTTATTGATGATTATACTCGTAAAACATGGGTTTATTTTTTGAAGAAAAAATCAGAGGTTTTTGAGGTGTTCAAAAAGTTTAAAGCTCTTAATGAAAAAGAGAGTGGTCATGTAATTAAATCTTTAAGGTCCGATAGAGGAGGCGAATTCACTTCAAATGAATTTAATATCTTTTGTGAAACACAAGGAATTCGTCGTCCTTTAATGGTCCCTAGGACACCACAACAAAATGGTGTAGCGGAAAGGAAGAATAGAACAATTCTTAATATGGCTCGATGTTTGTTGAAATCTAAGAATATGCCTAAAGAATTTTGGGTAGAAGTTGTTTCTTGTGCAGTTTATTTTTCTAACAGATGTCCAACCAAAGGTGTGGATAATCAAACACCTCAAAAAGCTTGGAGCGGAAAAAAGCCAAATGTTTCTCACTAGCGAATTTTTGAAAGCATTGCCTATGCCCATGTACCGGATCAAGAGAGATCTAAACTTGATGATCGAAGTGTGAAGTATGTATTTATTGGCTATGATTCAAATTTCAAAGGGTAACAAGCTTTATAAACCAAGGAATGGAAAAATCATAGTTAGTAAAGATGCTGAGTTCAATGAAGATGAAACATGGGTTAGGGTGTTTAAGAAGAAGAAAGTTACAATTTTTTTCCTTACTTTGAAGAAGAACAAGATATAGAAGCACCATTGGAAGCCATTACTCCACCTCTACCTCCATCACCAACTCCTTCATCAGAAAAAAAATTCAAGTGAAGGGTCACCAAAAACAAGAAGTCTTCTTGATCTTTATGAAAATACAGAAGTTATAGAAGATGTTAATTTATTTTGTCTTGTTGTAGATAGTGAACCATTGTTTTTTGAAGAAGCTGAAAATGAAAAGAAGTGGAGACAAGCAATGGATGAGGAGATAAAAGCTATTGAAAAAAATGATACTTGGGAGTTGAAAAATCATCCAAAAGATCATAAAGTTATTGGTGTGAAATGGGTGTACAAGGCAAAAAAAAATGCAGAAGGAGAAGTTGAGAAGTACAAAGTGAGGCTTGTTGCGAAAGGCTACCCACAAAAGCAAGGGATAGATTATGAAGAGGTATTTTCTCTTGTTGCTCGCTTAAAAATAATCCGATTGTTAATCTCTTTTGCAGCCCATAAGCATTGGAAGATTTATCAATTGGATGTAAAATCTGCTTTCCTCCATGATTTTCTTGAAGAAGAGGTTTATGTTGAGCAACCTGAGGGTTATGTAATTGAAGGGCAAGAAGACAAAGTTTTGAAGCTAAAAAAGGTTTTATCTGGCCTAAAACAAACACCAAGGGCGTGAAATAATCGAATTGACAAGTATTTTCAAGAAAATGGGTTTGTTAGATGTCCACATGAATATGCACTTTATGTGAAGGCACATGAAAATGGTAATGTTTTATTTGTTTGCCTTTATGTGGATGATCTAATTTTTACAGGAAATATTCCAATGATGTTTGAAGATTTCAAGAAGGCAATGACTTGTGAATTTGAGATAACTAACATGGGGCTAATGTCTTACTACTTGGGTTTTGAAGTGAAGCAAATGATGGTGGAATTTTTATTTCACAAGAAGGCTATGCAAAAGAAGTTCTTAAGAAATTCCAAATGCTTGATTGCAACTCTGTTAATACACCCATGGAATATGGAGTGAAGTTGTCGAAGCATGATGTTGGAGAAAAGGTAGATCCCACATTATTTAGAAGTCTTGTTGGAAGTTTAAGATACTTGACTTGCACAAGGCCAGACATTCTTTATGATGTTGGAGCAGTGAGTTGTTACATGGAATCTCCTACTTCTACTCACCTGAAAACGACTAAAAGAATTCTTCGTTACCTAAGAGGTACACTTGACTATGGCCTATTTTATTCTTCTTCACATATTATTGATCTTGTGGGATACTGTTATAGTGATTTTGCCGGAGATTTAGATGATAGAAAAAGCACTACAGGTTTTGTATTTTTCATGGGAAATAATGCAATTTCTTGGGTTTCAAAGAAGCAGCCAATTGTTACTCTTTCAACTTGTGAGGCTGAATATGTTGTTGCTACCTCTTGTACTTGTCATGCCATTTGGTTAAGAAGATTGTTGAAGGAGCTACAAGAGCCAAAAAAAAAACCAACCCAAATTTTTGTTGACAACAAGTCTGCACTAGCATTGGCAAAGAACCCTGTCTTCCATGATAGAAGCAAGCATATAGACACAAGGTATCATTTCATCCGTGAGTGTATTGCCAAGAAAGAAGTGGAAGTCAAATTTGTGAAGTCTCTTGATCAAGTTGCTGATATTTTCACAAAACTACTTAAATTTGAAGTCTTTCAAGGATTGAGAGAATTGCTTGGAGTTAGAAAGGAAAATTAAGTTTAAGGGGAAGTGTTGAAAATAATAAACTTTATTTTCCTATGATAAATTGTTTGTGGGAGTTAAAAAGGTGTGAGTTATTTTGATGTAATGGGTTTTAAGAGGTAGTTAATTTCTTATAATGGATGGCTATAAATTATTGTGTGCCAGTGGAAGTTTTTTTTGGTTGTTAATGTGTAATAAAATTGTAGTAATGGATTAGAGTCCTTAATGTCTAGGGTAATGGGTGTTAAAGTCATATTAGTGCATATTTAGTTGTGTGACTTTAGAGTTACTATTATGAGTCTTATAAATACCAATTGTATGTTTTCAATTTGAAATCAAGACAAGTTGAAGTAGTCTTTTGAGTATTCCAATTTGTTCATCCTTTTCAATTTACGTGTTGTGCTTACCACATTTGTATCAAATCTCAGTGGTCAGAGTTGTTGGTAGTGACTTGATTTGGTTTTTAGGCGTTTTGTGATATTTTTGGTTTGGATAGTCATGAATTTTTAATTTGGTGTAGGACAGTGAAGATTTGAAGGAAATTGGGAAGAAAATAAGAGAAATTGGGAGAATTAGGTAGAAGAATAAGAATTTGTAGGAGATGTAGTTGAAAATGGGAAGACAATTGCAAATCCAGCAATATTCAATTTTCAATGATACCAAAAAGTTGATGTAGGATAGCGTATGAGAATTGAGAATTAGAGAAAGAAAGGAGGCGTAGATAAAAGAGCAAGAAAATTAAGGATATATAGATAAAAATAGAAGGAAAGCTTGCAATCCAGCAATACTAAGTTTTTAATTTGTACAAAAAATTCCCAAACATTACATAGTATAAGTTAAGGCACAAATGTAAATAACAAAGTCTAATAAAATATTACTTAACTAAGTTTCTAGATTGTATTATTACATAATAAAATTTAAAATCAAATGCAAATATCAACCTCAAATTAACTTCTCAAATGATTCATCCCATTCACCATGACTTTGCCAAATCTCTATTGGCTCCTCCTCCTAACCATGTGCAAGCTAATCCTTTCTTGCTAGCGTGGCATGCCACAGCACACTTTCAGTGTTGAGTCCTAGTCGCAGCCTTTGTAGGCTGCTTCCCTGTTAATAGGAGGTTGCGGCTATGTAAGCCATGTCTATCCTTACCACATGTACTCAAGCATAT
Organism: Quillaja saponaria; assembly: GCA_029379385.1. Classification (NCBI taxonomy): domain Eukaryota; kingdom Viridiplantae; phylum Streptophyta; class Magnoliopsida; order Fabales; family Quillajaceae; genus Quillaja; species Quillaja saponaria. Next base: position 20,087,991 of record CM055608.1, on the reverse strand, counting down.
GACATGCCCAAGTATTTTAGAGATGTTTAGAAAGGATCAAGAACACGAGCAAGAAAATCTTTATTGCTTTGTTCCTCATCAGAACAAGTACATATTCGAAGTTGGAAATCTAAGTTCTTAAAAGAATCATTCGTATTTTATAATTAGTTGTCTTACCAAACATGAAACTCTTAAAAGACCTCTGAATACCCTAAACATTTATGCCCATGCATTCTATAACTCTAACTACCATGCCTCCTAGATTTTTTTCTATAGAAATGTCTGCATAGCCATTGTTCCATCTAATCAGCCAAATTTGTAGCATTCGCATGGCTTGCCCCTTCTCTCATCCGGAGTTAATTTTTGTCCAAGCAAGGTGCATAGCCAAATTCAGCCTGTAAAGACGTGTAGCCCTTTAAGCCTCAACCGTACACATGAAACTACGGAAGATTGCTCCAACACAATAAACCTAAAAAGGTAAAAATCTATTATTCTCATTAGCGACAGATTGCAAAGACAACTTGGAAAAAGATTTGATGTGCTCCTGCATGCATATCTGGTTACGTATACATACATAACATCAATAAAGTTGGCATTCTCTGTCAAAAAAGTGAAGAACATTGAAGTACTCAAAGAAATACACAGGTAAGTAGTTCAATACAAGGTACTAAATAGATCTCTCTGGTGAAAATGCAGATCCATGCAGACAAACTGAGGTTCGTTGCAGAAAAGTGGTGGCTGGCACATCCCTCACCAGTCACTATAAAGTATGGAAGCCATTAAGCAGTCAAACAATAGGCTCCTCCAACTCCTCCCCGGTTTTTCTCCGGTACTGACGACCTACACCCTGTGAGGTGTTTCTTTTATCATATACAGGTTCTGGTTCATCCTCCTCCATTTCACAAATGTCATTATCTTCAGCAACTATGCCGGCAGGCAATCCTCTTTTGTGCGTAAACCCTTTGCTAATATTATCATGGTTTTGCTTTGACATTGCAGCATCACTGGATTTCTTCTTTGATATAAAAATGACTGATGGAAGATCATCGGTCTGTGATTCATCTGTTGTATTAGACCTATGCAGCAGCTTCAGAAAGTCCATATAAGCTTGCTTATTGGACTCTTCATCCATGTCAGTTTCAGAATCAAATGTATAATGTGTATATCTCGAAGGATTGCGGAGGTAATCAGGAACAGCTGAAGCCAATGCATGGGATTGAGATGATGCTTCGTTTGAAGCTGCAACCACCTCCATCGAAGAAGAGCTTTTTGCACGGACATGTTTGGCTCCTTCAGACTCTTCATATTCAGAATCAAAACGAACACGTTTTTTAGACTTCAAATCAGACTGATCATCCTTCTTCTTCAGAATCGATTTGGGCTTAACGTCATCACCAGGTGCATTCACTTCAGCACCATCACTGTGTGTTACTGCTTTCTCGGAGACATACAAAGCATCAATTTTTTTAGCCGCTTCAGCATCTTCCTTGAGCCTAACTTTTGCAGCTAAGTGATTTGCACGTGGGTCTCTCACAACATCTCTAAATGAAGTTGGAAGAACATTGCAGGTTATCTCTACCCCATCGTCCTTTATATCCTTCATATACAAACGGTCCCCTGATTTTTCTTTCCCAACAGCCTGTTTGTCAAATACATCTTCCTCTTCCTGCATAACATTATGATGGGGTAACAATCAAATCTCAACTTTCAGAATGAAAGATTCTTAATTTTAAGAAATTATGCAAAACCCATCAAATTGTAACATTTCTATATGCTCACACACAAGTTGTTAAATGTCATAAGCTGTTATTAGGTTCCTATCAGAGTCGGTGCCCATTTTGATGAACCTCCCTACTAGCTGAAATAGATAATTTCAAAACGACAAACAGAGAATGAGAGAAAGCACAGAATAATACCTCGAAATCCAGAGTACAGTCGCGGCCAATAGAAGATTTAATTTCCCACGCTTCATCGTCATAGTCGTCAGGCTTCGACAACATACGCGACCCTTCTGCGTCGTCTACATCATCTTCAAGATCTTCAAGGTCCTCCTCCACCTCATCCTGTAAACTCGAAGAACACTCTTCGAATCCTTTTGCTTCAAATAATGGGTGCGAATTGGATTCGGACTCGGGGGTGTCCATGCTCCGGTTCCATTTTCTCTTCTCGATCTCTTCGTCCGTTAGAGACCATAAGGAGCTGACGGACGAAGATGGAGTCGATGAAGAAGCTAAGGAGCCGAAGATTTTGTCCACTCGGACGCTGAAACTATCTTCCATGATTCAGAGTATTTGAGAAATTAGGGCTTTCGAAGATTGATTGATGAAAAATTGAAAATTTTGGGAGGTTCTAGAAATTGAGGGATTATGTCTGTTACTGATTTAAATATGTAATGTACTGTAGCTCAAAATTGTATTTTTGGACACCGACTATGTTGTTGGCCCATAAGAAAGCCCACCTTTTTATAGAAACGTTGGGCTAGTGAACGTGTAGAATGGTTTGGTTTTTGAAATTCGCCTATATTTGAAGGCATGGATTTAGAATTGGAATTGAAAATGGAAAGTTAATTTTAATTCCATTTGAATTAGACTTATTACGTAAAGAATTATAATTGGATTGTGATTCAAGCGCTTAATCGTCATCGTTTATGATCTTGATGGTGATTATTATTGTCTTTGATGGGTTTTGATAGTGATTTCATCATTGCTGGTGAGTTCAATGATTCCACGGTTGTCTCCTGCAAGTAAGCGATGGTGGTGAGGGTTACTGATGGCTGGTGGAGAAGATTGTTGGTTGGTGGTTGGAAATGGCAGGGGTTACCGATGGCGATGGATGGAGGAGATTGTTAATGAGCGGTGGTTGCAGTATAAGCATGATATGTGGTCAAAAGTCGGTGACTGTCAATGTTGATATATACACAAATGACTTTAAATGAAAAGTATTTAAAATCGTAATTTTTATAGTCATGAGAATTGAAAATGAAATTTATAGTTGAGTTGGGAATTATTATGTCAATTATAAAATATACATTAAACTAGAAAAAAAAATTGAAATTGAACAATACAATTCTCAATTTTAATTCTACTTATGTGCATCCAAATCCAAGTTTTGTTTGTTTGACGTTTCAATTCCAAAATTTGTAAATTGTATGGCGTTTTGTTTGTTTGTTTAGATTTAATTGTAGTTTTACTGTTTTTTTGAAGTAGATCAATATGTTTTTAATTTTCTCAATTTGTTCAGTATACTTTTATTTTAATTTCAATTGAAGCTCATGCATGCATTTTTGTCAAAATTTTTTGTACTTGTGTAGGAATGTTTGTTCCTAAATGTTAAATCCATCATTCTCTTTTGTTGTGTTGGTTGTCTTGCTCTTATTTTTTAAATTATTTTTATTTGTAAACTGATGAAGATACATATAAGTACAATGACCAAATTAGAAAATTTATAATATAGTGACCCAGATGAAAAATAATGAAATCAAATGGATCAAAAGTGTAATTTGAACTTGATTATAAACGAATATTAAATTTCAATGAAATTAGTACAAAAGGGGATAATTTCACTTATTACAGTATGATCTTAAATTAATTTGCTAACTGCTTTATTTCCAATTTTGTTTTTTAGCACCCACCAGTTCTGTCCATTTGATTTTTTTCTCCTTTTCTTTTCTTTTTATTTATAAAATTTCATGCTTTTTCTTTATGCTTAGCTTCTTTAAAACAAGTTAGCTAAACATTTAGGAACTAACTTAACCTCATTGCATACAAAGCATGAGCTAAACATGTAATTTCTTTTTAAGTCAAATGAATAAAAGTCGGTATGACAATTTTAAAGTAATACAAGATTTTAGTTGTTTTTGGTAATTTATAGTTTTACAATGCCGTGTTAGGAAACTATTTCAAGAGAAAAAAAAATTAAATAATTGTAAATAACTCAGTACAAGCTCTAATGGAAAACGCTAACAGGTAAGTGTCTTTTATGTCAACTATTCATACGAAGTACAGTAAATCTAAAACAAGAAAGATAAATCTACCTATTGAAACGAAAATGCAGTAAAGCTTATAAAAGAAAGTTAAAATAACAACAACCATAAAAGGAATTTCAGGCAAATTAGTATTTCATGTGAAAATATTTGTGTGTTTGAATACAAAGCCTTAATTGGATTTTATAGGACTTTTTGATCTAGGCAGTTAGCATTTGGGAACCACAACTTTAGACCACTAAACACATACCAACCGGCTTAAGCTACCCTATTAGCCTAATTTCCCGTAATGTGTCCATCATGCCTAGTGCACGTGACCATGATCTTTGAAGAGCTTCGATGAACTCATTTAGTCTATTGATCGAATTCTGATGGCATGCCGCCTCCACGTGTTTTCCTTTTTACTGTGCCACTTGGATCAATGCATTCTGCCTGAACACTTTACTTATGCTGGTTATTTTATGGTGTCAATAATGCCCCTATATTGCTTTAAGCTGAGAAAGGCATGAGGCGATATGTGTTATCCTAAAATTATGGTTCTTTAGAAACCGAATGTGATTTTAGAACGAGAAGGCATATTGTAAGCTTCGGAAGGCTGATAGTGCTCGTACCATTGTCCAATAGGTATGCTTGGAGCCTTGAAAGTCTTAGGCTTCTGCATGCGTTCCTGCAGGGTCCATGGCATGGGAGGTGAGCCAGAGTCATTCCTTTATCAGTCAACTGATCATGAGCTAGAAGCTTGATGATGACATGACTTGTCTCTTGTTACATTATGATACCATTGTTCTGGCCTGGAATATGGAATGAAAGGAGTAGATGCCTTAGGAAAGGCAAGCTGTTGTTTCCATTAGGCTGCTCTGCCTTATGTTCATGATATCCCTACGATATTGCCAGTAGGGGTACCTCCTTTCATTTTCAGCGTACCAAGCATCTAGTGGTTCTTGTGTTACAGGTCTTGATGCCAAATAGCTATCCTCGGGGCTGGGAAATAGCGTTGCCGACTAACATGGCTTGGGACTATTTGTGCCTGATGTTGGTTCCTCAAGCACAAATTTGAAGCCGAGATGCGAGGCCACCAGCTTAATGGTTTGCCCTTCAAACTTCAAAAGGGCAGCTCCCACTGTATTCACACTGGCGATTTAATCCTTCCCTTGTTGATAGCCTCATGTAAGGCATTCCAAAAAGCAACATAGTTGTTAGTATCGTGAGACCAGGAATCAGGCCACTCACTTATAACACTGTTTCCTAGCATATTCATTAGGCTCTGGTAATTTATGCCTTTCGACCCACTTGATCTATATGTCTTTAAGCAGTTGATCAAATATCTGATCAGTTTTGAAAATATCGAATTAGTATTTATAGTTTAAGCTGTTATTTGTACTCTTTCGACCTAGTCGTGCCGTTGTCATCTTTAATGAGAAATTTGCACACATAAGATTTCCCTATAGGACTTGCTCCAGTAGGCTGATTTCTGCTTAAAATGTAATTCTATTTATGATGAATTTGATTCATAGAATGAGTTTGATTTATTAAGATGATTATGTTTATGATTTTATTGAAATGAGATTTCATAAAAATATATTCGCTTAATTATGGGTTTTCATAAATCATGGCCATATTAATAGTTTGCTTCAAAACTGTTTGAATTATCTGACAAATAATTAAAAATAAAAATAAAAATTATTATGTGCCTTCATAATTGCCATATTCGATGGCAACTTGGTAAATATTTAAAGATCAAAGGCATTTTATTACAGCATGTTGGACATGGCTATTTTACACTAGCCAAAATCCACGTGATCACTTCATTTTGTTTTCTTTCTTTCCAGTTTTCTTCTTTAATTATTTAAGAAATAATACAAAAATAGCTTTCATAAAAAAAAAAATTTGATTTTTTACTTATATAAGATTAGTAGTATTTTATTTAATTAAAATAAAATAAAAAGTTGTTTATTTTAATAATATCAAGATTAGTTGAATTCTAAATAAAATAAGTGTTGTTTTACTGTAGCACAGCATGGCAGTGCGTTTGTTTTTGCTACAAAATGTCACTGGTTCAAATCCTGTCATTCCTATCCCTAACTATCACGTATATTCTAAGAAGTAACAGGGTATCAATTGAGATAGATTAAAATTGGACATACATATTCAATGTATATATAAATTATATTTGATAGTATATATATATATGTATTGGAGTCATATAATTTTATTTATGAAAATAAAGCGCTCTTAGTTCAGTTCGGTAGAATGCAAGTCTCCAAAACTCGATGTCAGGTTCAAACCTTATAGAGCGTGATTCCATTCTTGCTATTGAAATAATTGAACAACAGTCTGAATTTGTCCTCATGTGGTTTAAAACAAGTAGGAACTCAATAAACAAAAGAGAGGTTAATTAATCAAAGGTCCAATTGATCATCCCATCTGTATTGTAAATATGCAGTTTCGAATAATCCAGCCAAAATAATAGTAATCAGACCTAAGATGATTCCAAATAGAAAAACTTCAATCATTTCGATTTGTTTGAAAAAGGAAAAGGGGAGGTAATATCCATCCTTAAATAGGAATCTTTATTGGCCCATGAATCTCAATGACCACGAATTGGAAATTGATACGGTAAGGAACTATAGAATATATGGAATACCACAAAAATATTTCTTTTTATGAATTTTTCATTCAATTAATTTTATAATTTCAAATCAAATAAGTCGTATCTCAGATTGATAAATAAAGATGAGGATATAGTTAAAGCAGCTAGTAGAAAACCGAAATAACTAGTTATAGTAGGCATGAAGGGCTAAATGAAATATATTATTATTATTATTTTATACATATGTTTATAAAACGCTTCCCTAAGTTTCCATTTTTGAAAAAAAGAAAAAAGATAAAAAGATAAGCAAAAATACTAATAAAAAAGATTCAATTGAAAGTTTTTGATTCATCAATCAATCATTATAGACGAACAAAAATATAGTGGTATAGGTAAGAAATGAATTTATCATTTGTGATATCTACCCATGTTGTGATTCCGAACCAATTGACTCATTGAGCAATTCTTGAGTTGAGTAAACTAATATAATGAAACTCTTTTTTATTAAAATATTTTATATAAAAATAAGAATTAAAATTAATAAAAACTGTGTAACTTCATTGAATTCAGAAAATGAAACTTTCTTTGAACTAATATGGAATAAAATTGGAAATATCTATTTTGATCCTTTTTTATTTTATTTTATTGTATAGAATCCATTTTTCTACTTAGAATGAATGAAGATTGGCCTTATACTTATATATCCCTTACCTTTTTTTTATTTGAATTTGATCTCATTAGATTTAGTAGTAGATTTCATTCACATAATATCTCGAATGAGAAAAAAAGATATCGCACGATCAGATTACTTGAAAGTAGGTTCCACATTTTATTTTCATAGAAAGAATAGAAAGCCTTATCCTTGTAATTAGGCCAAGAAAGCACATTTGGGTCTAATACAAGAACAACATTATGCCCATTGTGAATAGGGATTCTAATTTTATTATTATTAGTTGTTCTCTTTCTTTCGTTGAATAGTATCTAATACTGCTATTATTATTACTTTAGTAGATGGCTACCCAATTCTTTAGAATGAAAAGAAAAAAGAAATAATTGAGCACTTCATCTTGATACTGATTGTGAAATTGCGTTGTTGTGTCAAAAGAAGGATAGCTATACTGATTTGGTATACTCTAAAGACACCCTTGGTACAATTTTGATGATCTCACAAGGATTGAATTTCAGTGAATTTCCACTTACTGATCTCATCTTTTATAGAATTGATCCCCCTTTGACTGTTCAAGAATATGTGGAGTTAGTCTTTAATGGGAGGACTGTTAAGGTTTTTCTAATTATAAATAAGCTAGGTCCCTATTGAGAGTTGCCAGTAAGCAGAGAGTACAAAAAGGAAGACCTAGTTATATAAGCATTCAATATGAGGCGTGCTTATTTGAGGTTTCATATATTCCGTTGCTATGACTCAATCAGGTATGCAAGTATTATTATTATTATTATGTTCTAAATTCATGTATGTGATCCTGTAATTATATTACAAATATCAGCAATGTAGTTCATCCAACAATAAACCTAATTCAAATTATAGAGCTACGACACAATGAAATCCAAACGAACAAAGCGTTAAATTGAACTGTACTAGTCTATACTAGGGTTTATTACTCATCTTTGTACTTACTGTTTTAATTTCTAGTTATTTCTTCAATTAAGAGAATACTAAATATACAGTTGAAGTTCTATTCGGAAGGATATCATTTCATAATTATCTATGACTATTTATGTCTCTAGCATGACTACTTAATGAAATGTGAAGGGAAGTGCGATAGATGGCCTCAACGATGTAAGAACTCAACGATGCCCTCGAATTCGATGAAGTGGGGGTGGGTCCTGTTGAGTTCTTAAGAATCATATTCTTTTTTATTTGTATAAATGAAAAAATGGATAACTTTTTCTGATGTTTCAAAAAACTCCATTTCATTTTTTTTTATGATGTTTTTTGAAAAATGAAACTTCCGTTCGTTAATAATATATGTTAATACTTTCTTTAAAATAAAATGTAAAAGAAAGAAGGAATCACTTGATTTTCTTTTTATCGATGGCACAATTTATTAATTAGATTGTATTATATTAATTGTCTTGTATAGTTTTTGATAATCAGATATCATAAGAACGCTTTCTATACTAATAGAATCTTATCCTAACTCTATATATTTGTCATAACCTTTATAACTCGATATCGTAAATTCGAGTTTTAGATATCAAGTGTAAGTTTTAGTCATAAAGTAGCAAACACATAAACAAAATAAATTAAATAATAGTATAGTTAAACATGTTATAATTCGATATCTTAGTGTAACCATAGTATACATTTTTTTTAAAAAAAATTATGTATTTGTTGTCGTATAGTAAATAATATTGTGACCAAGTAAACTTAAGTGAATGAATAATTAATGTATATTATATATATTAAGACTTAATTTACATCACAAGTAAATTAAATAAGTAAACAATACAATTTCACAGGTGCATATATATATATATATATATAACTAAGAATCAATTTGAGCCACAAATTGAATCAACTTTGTTAACCATTGACTTTAGTACTTTATTTTCTTTTTATTGTCCTTATTTCCTTATCCTTTTAATTCTCTCACTTGTTTTCTTTCCTCTTGGCCAATTCTTGGAAGTTTCCTCCACTGCATTGCCTCTTGCTCTAAATTTTTTTTGTTTTCCTTGTGTCAGCCGAGAGTGAGAGATTATTTTCCTCCTTTGTTTTTCTCTTTGTTTGGCCATGTACCATTTCTATTGTAGCCATAAGCCTTCCATTTTCTCTTGGGTGCTGAGTTTGTGAGTGAACTTTGATATTTTTCCTTCTAGCTATGATAGTTTCCTTTCCCTTCTTTTAGTCTGCCTTGATACCCTCCCTTAAGAACCATTCTTGCTAATTTTCTTGACTGCTCTTCCACCTCTTGTTGGCCGTGAAAATAATCTTGGCCAAGAACTCCATGGTTGCTATTAGTGCTTGGATGGCAGGGGTAGGCCGGCAACCAACCTTCTTCCCCCTTCGTTGGGCACTTCCAGCTGATGTAGCAGTTGCCTTTCACCCTTATGTTGGCAATAACAACTCCCTTCCATGGCAGCACTACCAAGGATAGCCACCCCTTTGTCTTGAGTTGTAAATTGTAGCATGGTAATCTAAGAGGTACAACTACCACCCTCTTGTATTGATGTTTTTATCTTTCATTCAATTAAGGTAGTGGTTTTTCTTAAGTTAGGGGAAAAAAAAATATAGGAGTTTAGTTGATAATTGAAAAAAAAAAGATAAATTGTGTAGTTGAACTGCGTTGATATGAGTATAGTTTAATTCAAGTTTGATGAATATAGTTTAATTTTTATGCAAATTGGAATGTGAATATGGTTGAGAATTTGTGTTAAATTATTGGGATATATATATATATATATATATATATATATATATATATACACATACATACACAAATCAATGAAAGTAATTTATGCACTCAAGATGTTTGTAAAAATGCCTAAATGAAACTAGTTGTAATAGGAAGAGTAAAATTTGGTAAAGGATGGGCTGATTCTTAGTTTTGAAGATTTTATTAGTTTAATTACTTCAAATTGATGGTATTCTTGTGGTTAATGTTATGAGTTAAGGAATTAATGAAAGTGAGTGAGTAGTGAGTATAATCAAATGATGATTAATGTAGGTAGAATGAAGGAAATATGGGTTCAGTGGTAAGTAAAGGGGATGTAGAGGTAGACTTTATGGGTTAGAAAAATCTTGTATTTCAATTGCTTTTTAGATTGTATTAAATTAAGATTTCTAAAAATAAAATGTAGTTTAGGGTCTTCAGATGATATATGAAAAATTATGTAATCTAGTTCTAAGTATATTTATCGTTAAAGCTATTGGACGACAGCTAGGTTTGTGCAGGATTTTTGGCAAGCTTCAATCAGTTCAGAGGGCTTTGTCGGGGGTTATAGTTTGAATTAACATAGAACCTCTAAATAATAATTGTTCCTAACATATTAAAGGGCAATGATGGAGTGGTGCAGATTTTAATTCCATGTTATATGTATTTTGGAGGTGTTGGAAATAATAGTTGTGATTTTTTGGTTCTGACAGTACTTGTTTTGAAGGAATTGATGTTAGGGGGTCTTAAAAGATGAATTAGGAGTAAAGTGCTAATGATGAATTGTTCTTAATATCTTGATAAACTATAATGGAAAATTTCATAATTTAATTCCCAAGTATGAAAATTCTATAAGCCTTGGAATCCAATGTTGACAATCAGGAATTGTACAAATACTTTGTTTGTGTTCATGTGAAAAATAAAGTGAGTTCAAGGCTGATTTTAGGAGAAGCTCCTAAATTAGAAAGATAGTTAACTTCCTAAAGATAATATTTAAACTTGATTTTGTTAAATTTGATTAAGTATATAAGTAGAAATCAAACATATCTCTAAGATAATGTGAAAATACCTAAAAGGGATAAACTTTAAATAAATACTTGAAACTTAGTATCTATAAATTTTTGTAATTAAAAGGTTACAATTTATAAAATGGACAAACTAAGTAACACTTGAAAAATTTAATTGCAGCTCCGGAAAAATGTTGTTAAGTTAATGACGCACATGAATGCAAGATGAGGTGATGAGCAATGTCGATATACAGTAAGTAGATTACGTGCTCTTTAGTTGCTAGATTATTATGTATATTTGAATAGATATTATATGGAAAAATAAGCATGTGTAGTGTTTTACTGAGTTATTTGAATTATGTATGATTTTTGAAATTATTTGCAATTGATAAAGGCCAACGAAGTAAAATTTTCTCCTAGATGATTTTTATTTATGGAATTGAAATCCAGTTGCACAGAGAATATTATGAGATATTCTAATTTTGATAAGTGATTTAAAAAGAATTGAGTATTCAGCCCCGGTGGGATAGATTATGTACGAAGAATAACTTGATGAGGGGGCGCGTAAGTGCTCAATGGAAGAGATATTCGTTGTTCGGGACTGAGTTACTTGGTTGACCCTTTGAATGCTTAGAGTGTTCTACTTACTTTGTTTGAAGCATGAATTCCGTATATTTCAATTGATTTGTTTATTTTATGAATTATGTGAATTGTGATTCTATGATAAGTACATGTATGTATGTATACCGTTGAATCAAGATATCATGAGATTAATTAATTGATATGTGGTCTTTATGTTGTGATTGATGCTAGTACCCTTTGGGTATGATTTTTCACTCACTGAGTCCATGGGACTCGTCACTCTTTTGTTGATATTTTTTTTAGTAACAGGATCTCTGTAAACGTCAGCGACCAATAATGGACTTGCCGAGAGATTAGATGTAAGTTATTCTTTCTGAATCATGTACTTGAAGCCATGGGATGAAGAGTTTGCAGTAAGTTTAGGGCTTGGTTTATGAAGTTTGAGTTATGGGACTTGGTATTTAATTGAATTTTCTTTTATGTGGACGGAGCGAAGCTCCCTTGTTGTCTTTATTGTTGTTGTTGTTGTATAAAAACATAAGTATATGTTATCTGTATTATATGGGCATGTTCTACTTTACAGGGAACTTTTGCCAAAAAATTTTAGTAAATGTTATGTGTTAAATAACAAATCTATGTTTTCAATTTAATTCAATAAAGTTTTTATTGGTTATAAATAAAATTATTGAAGAGTCATATGTGTTCATTTGTAGTAAAATCAAGGTTACAGATGTTTGGTTATCCATTCCTTCGACTAGTCATATCCCCGTATAGGATGCGTCATTATTTGAGTATCTAAATTTGAATATCTAATCAAAGTTGAATTTTTAATAAATAAGTTCATTGAAGAAGTTCTATTTGCTCAATAGAATTTCCTCTCTTTTTTGTTTGTCTACTACTTCTTATATTTTATATGTAATAAAAAAAAGTGTTATAAAAAACCCAATTTTTTTTTTTAAGAATAAGATAGTATGACGAATGGGGTCAAGAAGCAAATTATTCTATTATTTCAGCACAAACAAGAAAAGGCTCTAGGAAGACAAATAATCCTTTCTAGAACCCTTTTCTCCATCATTTCTATTTATATAGATTATGTATTGTGCTTTATATTTTCTACTTACTTGACTTATGTTTAGTATCTAGTCACATTTTATTATGTTAGAATAGAAAACAATTAATAAATTCTATGACATTTAAATCTGATAACATTGACATAATCATGCCACTCCCATATTGGGGGTTAAAAAAAAAAAAAAAAACAAAGCAACAAAAAAAAAGAAAAGTGAAGTCAAATAGTATTTTTCAAAATACTCACACTATGAATGACTTATACAAGTCATTCTAGAAATATGGTGGAAAAAGAATATAAACAAGTAAAGGACTTTTCATAACTTTTTTGGTCATACAAAATTACATAATTACCAACAAGAATTTAGTTCTTTTTTTGAACTTAGTATGTTGATAAATCCGTAGAACTAGAAATTCATTTTGAATAATTGAATCTTCTGAAACTGTTTCTTTTTAAAAACAAAAGATTTGTACTAAAATAACAGATGCCAAGAAGAACAAGAGGCTTTGGACACGTAATGGATCTTGAAGTACTATTTTAGCATCCCCTGACCAAATCCACCCATATTAGGATTACTTGTTAATGGTTGATCAAATTATAGATTCGCCCTTTGAAATAAGAAGTTCTGGTCCTGGAGGTATAATATCAATTACTTCACGTCTATCCGATGCAATCCACTATGGTTATTTTGTATCCCTTTTTTTTCCTTTCAAATTATTTTCCTTACTATACCTACTGCTGTAGCATTATAAACATTTCATCAAGATAAATTTGACTCATTCCCTTGTTCCCGCCTACATATATAGGATATTTTAAGAAATGAACATCTCTCTTAGTAGCAAGATCCGAAGAAAGAATAGGAAATATGATTTCACTATATTTTTAACTAGGAATCGGGCCTATTGCAAGAATATTTTTTTTTAGCGGGGAGATAGTTCTAAAGATAGATTGCATACCTTGTCTTTAATCTCAAGCAAAATACGATCTAGGAGGGGCCAATCCAAACCCCTGCAGTAAAATAAGAACAACACCCACATTCAAAGCCCCTTTTTACCATTAGAAAGAACTTGTTTCAGTTACATATCATAAGGTATTCAAACAATTGCTTCAAATACAATATCAAGAAGTATCACCTGTGGAACCTCGATATCCACGGGCTTATTAGATAAATGACAATTGGCACATACAATATGGCCAAGTGCTTCTTATGAATTTTCATAACCTTGTTGCGCAAAAATGAGATATGCTTTTGAAATGGTGCTCAAGTTATTACATATATCATGAGCAATACAGAAAAAGATTGAGTAATCTCTTCCTTTATCCAAGAAAAGGCATTTCTAGTTTGAATAGTCCAATAAAATTAGAGGGGTCCAATAAAATTAGATAGGTCACTAGCATAGTTACCTATCTATGATTCTGCTATTTACTAAAATCCGGGAAGAATCCCCTGAATAGGGGGAAAGATTTAAGTAAAATTTTAAATGTTTAGCTTATGCACAAAGTAACAAACATCATAATTGGATCACTGGATCATTTTTTCAGTTATTCATAGAATGATAAATCACTACAAGTGATGGAGATAGAAGATTTAAATAACAGAAGATCCAATATTTTAAAATTATATCTAGAATGATTGGAATAGTAGAAACAAGACTGGATATAATTTGATCATTATGAACAAATCCAAAGTCTTTATATATGAAGCCAATCATTAGTTCCCAACCATAAGGTGAATGGAATCTCATACATAAATCCATTAATAAAAGAATAGAAAAAGCTTTTATTGTATCACTTAAATTATATAGGAATTCTTGAACCCAAGAGTTAAGAATAATAAGTTATTTATTACCTAGAATAGAATAACCACTTAGAATAAGGAAAAAAATTATTTTTGTTGAGAAGTGCAAAATCGTATGGATACGATCCTCATTGTGCATCTTGATCAATTGGATTGTTTGTTTGTAGATTCCGATACAAAGTTTTTGTAGATGTGTTTTTGGGAATTCCTATACCATTTCATCCAAGAGGAAGAATTCCTCTAATTCTATGAATTTTTAAAAAATACTCTTTTCTTGAATCTCATTTAAGAAAATTTCAGATTGCCTAGTATTCCACTAATTAGTAAGATTCCAGGCTTTTATTAAATGCAACAGAGATAAATTAGGGCAAAAAGAGAAATAATTCAAAAATAGAATAAGAAAGAGAAAGAGTTCACTTCAAATTTGAATGAGTAATTTTTTTTTTCTGTTGTTTCCAAAATCCAAATATATCAATTATTAAATTTCGAAGCAATTGCTTCCTTACACTGAATGCATGAAATAGCCATTTCAAGTAATGAATATTATTATTCATATTTTGTAATAAAAAAAAAATACATTTTTTCTCTCAAAATATCAAATATTTCAAAAAAATTATTAGCTACTCTGAGTCCAGGAATAACTGAGAGAAATTTATGAAAAATATTGTGATGATAAAAAAAATGAGTGAAAAAACAAGATAGAAAATTTTTCATTATAGGTGGTCCAATCATTTGGTAATTAAGGAGCACAAAAGGGATAAAAGAAACATCAATTGACAAAATAAAAAAGGAGAGATAATTTAAAAAATAGAATCTATGTGTATCTAACGTATTAATTCTATGTACATCTGTTTTGGCTCAAATGCGCATTCTGAAAAAACTTTAGTTATGTTATACTATAAAAAAGAGGAAAAAAAATGATTTCACTTTTTTTTTGTTTTTAAAGAAAGCATTAATTCTTTAGTTCATTTTTTTCATGCAAGAAATAGGCCAATTTGGCAGCTTTTTGATTAATTTATCTTGGAGTCAAATTATCATCTCTATGAGTAAAGGGAATGGCACCCTATCCTCTGATTTCCATATAAAGGTCACGGCAAATATAAAACTTCTATTCTGATAGATTGAATATTTTTTATCAGGAATCAGAGGAAAATGTGAGAATTTTTTCCATAAATCCCCAATGAAAAATACACATTATTCCCTCTATTCTATTGAATCAATCATAACCACTACCTACATTCCATGGAATTGTGCACCACAGATTGGAGCAAATAAAGAGACTACAATCCCATAGAAATACATCTTGATCCCTTGGAAAAAAAAAAAGATTTGCTGAGACAGAAATAAAGATATCAAATTCTTTCCAAGATAACTGGAAGTTCCCACCAATAAAAGTCCTATTAAGACTAAAAAAAGAATAAGGGCATAGCAAATATTACATTTTTTTCGAGACCTAACTATAAGTTCTATCCATATATGGTCTGGTCGCAACTCATACTAGATTCAGTTGCATTTTATTGGAATTGAGAAAATAAGCCAAATGAATTTGACTTTACTTTTTTTTTTTATTTCCGATGTAACTCTCATCAACTAGCACTATTCTAAAATGAACCTTTAGTAGTAATTCAAAGAATTGCTTATAGATCTTAAAAAAAAAAAAAAAAAAAAAATAGTTGAAATTTATTCCTACCATATCTAAAAAATCTTTTTTTTTTTTAACATAAAAAAATAAAATAGTCATTGCAAGTGCCGGAAATTCTAGGCCCACTAAAGGCATAAAAATAGAAGGTAAGTTCTAAGCGTTGTCATAGAATAAGTACACCGATTTAATATTTATACGCTTTTTTTATTTATCGTAATATTTTTACCTTTTATTGTTATTTTGTTATAAGGATATTTTATAATTAGTAAAATTTGTATATAGCTATACTGAGACTTCATTTAGTAATGCAATGACTTTTATGCTGTGAAAAAATAATTGTCAAAAAGTTACAGCAACCATATTTGGTAAATTTTTTATAAAAGTTGTTGTAGGTAGTAAAAGCAATGAATAAATTGTTTAGTAAAACAAATCATAAGCTACTATGAAGGTATAAATGACAAAATAGACATCATTAATAAAAAAAATATTTAGGGAGAGAAATTTAATTGGTTTATAAATTAATTGAAAATATATTTGGTAATTTTTAAAAATTAATAAGGTGATTTTTTTACTTTTACTTTTGAAAAGTCACAACAAGCTTTTAGGCATGGTTTGGTAATGTTATGGTTTTTTGAGAGGTGTTGTGCTCTTTTAACTCTTTTAAAGCCGTTTTTAAAAAGTTACAGCAGTAGTGTTTTATAAAATAATATAAAAAATGCTCTCAATAAGTAGAAGTCACAAAATTAGGATTGGTTTGGTAATGTTGTAGTTTTTTTATTAAAAGATAAGATTATATTAATTTTTAAAATTTTTTATAGAAAAAGTCAGCTTTTAAAAACACCACTTGAAGTGATTTTAAAAGCATCCCTGGCTTTTAAAAACCCAAAGCAGAAGTATTCCAACTTTTTTTTTTTTTTTTTGCCAAACATAAAAAAATTGACTTATACTTTTCATAAGCATAAGCATCATCTCAAAGATCATTACCAAACCAAGCTTTAAAAATAGTAGAAGAAACACCTTAAAAAAAAAAATTTATCAAACAATATTTAAGTGCTATAGCTTTTTAAAAACCAAAGCACATTCTTGAAAAGCATTACGAAACTCAGCCTAAGAGCTCGTCTGGTGTAGAGTTTAAGATTAACTTATGGCATTTAGAAGCCTAATCGGTAGATTGAGGGTGTCTGGCAACCTAAAAGCTCCAATTGGATCAAAACGGAATTAGAAGAAATAGGTGAAAAGTGCCTTATCGGCAAAAGTAGATATTGGGTGACTTTTGGATTTGTCAATTGTATAAAAATATGAAATGTCTCACTTGCCCTTAATTTTTTCACACAATTACAATTTTTATATCCTTATCTCTTAAATCAGAGTCTTTAACTCTTCATAACTCCATCTCTGATCAGGTAGGTGTCTTCATAACTCTCTAGTGTTAGAAGAAGTCGTGTCCGTCCAGGACATCTGCAATGTCCTTCCAGGCTTTTTTGATCTCCTCTGCCTTTTCTTAGCCTTTGCTCTTCCTTATGCTCCCATTTTTCTTGATGGGTTTGGTTTGTGACTGTTAGCTTTTGAAAAACGAGTGGGTGGGTGAAGTAAGAACAAAAAAGTATCATATCAACCATAGTAGCCAGGATTTATATTTGAAAGAACACAGCAACCTAATCACATTTTACTTCCTTCAGGTGTGAATCTTTTTCTATTTTCTTCTTAATAAACTGCTGCTTTATTCAAGTTCTTAATCTCTTACAAATGGGTCTTTGTATTTGTTTACTAATTTGATATGTTTGGTTTTTTTTTTTAATTCCTGTAAATCTTGATCTTTGCTTCATAAGTTTTTTTTTTTTTTAGTAAAGTTAGTGTTTTTTTTAGTTGATTCAGTAATGAGAATAATTTCAGAATTACCTTTAGGAAATATATGCTGCTTCCTTCTTTTTCTCAAGTAAAATTTTTATGTTGCACAGCCTTTTGAATAAAATTTTCCATGTTTCACTTAAGAAGGCTATATATATTATAGTCTACTAATTGGGTTTGGAAAGAATAGTTAGTATTGCAAATCCTTTGTGTCTGTGTGTGCTTTTTCCATATTGAGATTGATATTTTTCATTTCTTCCTAAGACTTCAGACTTTTGTTGAAGCATCAGATAATTAAAGGTTGGAGTTCTTCTTAACAAATAAGAAAGTGCATGAGTGTAGTAGAGAAAAAAAAAAGTACATATTTTATTAAAAAACTATTTTCTTTACACAAAGAAGAAAAATGATAAACCTTGTGAAAGAACATATGAAGCTTCTATGTCTTAAGGAAAATATGCATTAGTATTTTCTGACTATCGTGTTCTATTTGAATCATTTAGTGCTGAAGTTCATGAACTTATCAACTTAAATATACTATGAACTCATCAAATCTTGTTTTAAAGCCTTTTATTTTTTCTGTCTTGATTATGAGATTATAGATGCTGTAAAATTATTCCAGCAATGACTATACACATAGTAATGGTTATGGCAATTGTTCTACTATTGTGGGTTTGTAAGACATTGAAGCCCACTCCTTCTAGGATATGTGGATCACCAGGTGGTTCTCCAATCACTTCACTTGGAAGAGAATTGCCAAATTTTTTACATGATTTTGTTTTTTGTCTAGATTAGAATATGTGTGCAACTTGTAAATGATTTTATTTGTTTTTATTTTTAAGCATTCAGTTGAGAATTTTTTCCCCTCTAATCTACAATAGACAGTATTTGAAATCCTTCTTAAAAATCAAATGTAGGAGGACAAAACAATTATGAATTTAGTTTGGTGCTAGTGTTAAATGACAAACATATGTTCAATAGTAGCTGGACCAAATCCACATAAGTGTTTTAAATGTCAGCGTGACTAAATTTTCATGTTCATTCCTTCAAGAAAA
Organism: Quillaja saponaria; assembly: GCA_029379385.1. Lineage (NCBI taxonomy): Eukaryota > Viridiplantae > Streptophyta > Magnoliopsida > Fabales > Quillajaceae > Quillaja > Quillaja saponaria. Next base: position 20,069,053 of record CM055608.1, on the reverse strand, counting down.
AGGAACTACAAAATAGCATATGATGAATAAAATTATTAGGGTTGTCTTTGCTTCATATCAGTACTATTTCATCCTTTTATTTGTTAAGAATTTTAGAAGGCATGTATTACCTTTTCCTTTTCTTTTACTTGAAAACACTAAAATTTGATATCATTCTGCATCATGTTCTTCTTCTCTAACCATTGCATGTTATTTTTTCTGTGTATTACTTTAAGGAATAGGGTGCCTCTCTTCCTTGGTTTTAGCCTTTTCACGTGTCAAGATAATTTATCTATTACGGGCTTTTGTTTATATATTTTTTGTCTTATGTTTTTTATTTCCCATATCTCCTGTCTTTTTTTATAGATTTTCTTTAATTAATTTTAATATATTGTTTTGATTTATGTTTTGAGATTATGACGTCCGGATCAAAAGCTTAATAGTTTGCTGAACATACTAAGGTTTTTCTTGACGTATGTATTGTTGAGACAAAATAAGGAGAAAAAGATGGTGCTTCTTTTAAGGGGAAAGGATGGGAAAAAACTTAAGGAGTCTTTAACCTCAAAATTGGAAATAACTATACGGTGAAACAAATTAAGAATAGATGGGATGTTTTGAAGAAAGATTGGCAACCATGGTTTAAGATTTTAGTCAAAGAGACATGTGTGGGGTGGAGTGAGAAGAAAGGAACTTTTATTGCTAGTGAAGAACGGTGGGAGAAGAAAATAGCGGTATGATTCTTATTTTCTATTTTAAGGTAATCTTGTTTTCTATGGTTATAATTAATTGATTGGTCACATTGTTAATAATTTTAAATGTTGAAGAATCCTAAAATTGCTAAGTTTAAGGGAAAGACATTACTATATCGAAAGGAGATGGAGTTTTTATTTGCTGGTCGCACTGCCACTGGTCAGTTTCATTAGGGCCCTTCAAACGATCATTTACCAGATGGCACAATCCAGACATCAGAGAGTTCAGGAGATAATTTGGATTGTGATGATGGAGTAAATGATATAATTTGGATTGTGATGATGGAGTAAATGATATTAATACCGACACTCCATTATCCTGTCCACATAGTACCTAACCTAGTAACACTGAGAGCTCTACAACACATGCACCTGCTTCTACAAGCAAAGGAAAAATAAAAAAATGATTAAAGAGAACAACTGCATCTAAGATAAATGACACCCTTGATAGAATGGTAGATATATTGTTATCTGAGTTATCTTCACCTGTCCCTCTTCCATCTCCTTTGATGCCTCTAAATATAAAGACAATTACTTTCCAACAATGTATGGATGTCATGAACACTCTACCTAATATTAATTTAGGTGACGAGTTTTGGTTCAAGTGTGTTGATTTGTTTAGAAAATCAGTAAATCGTGAGGTGTTCATGGCAATGCCAACAGATGACTTAAAACTACAGTGGTTGAAATGGAGGTCTATAAATTAAAGGTGGTCGATTTAGGGCAATAGGAAATCTTAGATCTGTTTTTGATATTTAATGTTTTAAGAAAAAATTAGGTATTTTAGTTGAACAATTTACTAGTTATGTTTGGTACAATTAAAAATTACTTGATATCTTGGTATGAGAATTACAACATTATATTATGATACTCATAATTTGATTAGTTTACTGTTATTAATTTTGGTTATGTTACAATATGTAGTTGTATGCTTGATAATTAATTTGTCTAATGACATTTGATTCTATACTTGTTAGGAATGGTTTCATCTAGTGAACATACTAATCATTCTGAAGATGAAGAAAAAAGTGGCATTGATGAACAAACCATACAAACTCAATATGATACATAAATGCAAACATATTTACAACGACGACGATATCGTAATTTAGTTATGGGGGCTGTTGCTATTCAATGTGGGATATATGCACAAAATCACCTTTACAAAGTTTCATGCAGGACATCATAATTCACTGGTTAGATGTGGGTTAAAGAATTGATGGAAGGTAATAACACAAGAACTACATGAAAATTTTAGGATGACTAAACCATGTTTTTCATGGTTTCTATAATTTATTAGGATAATATTATGAATTAAAACCAACCTAAAACACCAATATTTATGAGATGGTAGGTATGTTTTTGACACATATAGGTCAAAATTGGTCTAATAGAACTATTTAGGAGAGATTTCAACATTCAGGGGAAACTATCGGGAGGTTATTATCTAAAGTAAGATTAAGTGTGTTAAGATTATCTATGGATATAATCAAACCATTAGACAACACATTTGAAAATAAAAATGAACAAATTAGTCAGGATGAAAGATATTTTCCTTACTTTAAGGATTGTATAAGTGCTATTGATGGAACATATGTTACATGTCATCCAGATCCTGAATCTTATATAGCATTTATTGGAAGGAAGGGTTATCCAACCCAAAATGTTCTTGTTGTTTGTGATTTCAACTTGACATTCACGTTTGCATGTACTAGTTGGGAAGGTAGTGGTCATGATAGCAAAATTTTGAATGAAACTCTAAATGATCAATGCCTTAAATTCCCACATCCTCCTTCGGGTAATAAATATTTTTATGTTATATTTTTCATTTGCATTGATTACTTATTGCTTCATAATTCTCATACATAATTTTTATTTTGAATGAAGGAAAATATTATGTTGTTGATGTTAGATATTCAATGTCCCATGGGTACCTAGGACCCTATAAACAAGAGCGTTATCACATTCCTCACTTTAAAAATACCTGTGATGTGCTTAAATCAAACAATAAAATATTCAACTATTATCATTCAAGCCTTAGGGGTGCCATAGAGAGAACTTTTGGGATATGGAAAGCTAGGTTCACAATTTTGAACATCATGCCGACTTATGAGTTTCAAATTCAAAGGAAAATTGTTATTGCAACTATGGTTTTGCATAATTATATTAAAAGGTTTTCAACTGGCGATCCGACATTTACTGAATATGATTCTGACGTTAATCTTTTACCACCCCATGTGGATGAAGAATATCCAGAGGAACAAAATTTTGGTGTTACAGAGATACCTGAAGACTTGAAAGCTCCACCAAATTCTAACATGAAACTAGTGCATGATAATATTAGAGATTTTCTTATTACTAACGGTTGTGGTTAAAAATTAAACTATTATACTTTATGTATTTGATTAAATTATGCAATGCTATGTAATATATAACAAGTTTATTATTGTACTGATATTATTGAACATTATAGTATTTTAAAATTATTTAATGATTAAATAAAGTAATTTTTTTTTTATGAAACTGACTTATGCAATCTGTAAACCAAACATATTATTATGCATGTCCTCGATAGTAATTACATATCCAAACTAACTTATGCAATCTGTGTATCACATACAAAATTAACTTATTTATAATTTTTATACCTAACACATATATGACTTATAGCAATCTGACTTATGTAATCTGACTTATGATCAATCTAACTTTTACAATTTGTATACCAAACAAGATCTAAGTATATTTAAGTCAGAATATATATATATATATATTTGCATTAAGTACAAGGAATGAAGAATTAAATAATGGATTTATTTATCTTTCTATTTCTACATGAAATATATATGATAATCCATTTTTTTTTTATTACCTTATTCGTTCTTATAATTTTCATTTTTGAATTTCAAAAAATTGAATAAAAAGAAAGAAAGACTTTCTCACAAATTCTTGCAAAATTAGTTAAAATCTAAGCCAATAACAAGGAGTTTTAGTAAAAATAGGGATTCTCCTCTTTATTCCTCTTGCCCAATTTCGCAAAAGAAGGAATTTGCTCTTCTTTTTTTTTCTTTTTCTTTTTTATGGTATTAGAGAAAAATGCATTCTTTGGCTTTTATTTTGAATCCTATAAACTTAATAACTACTTGTTCGTCACAACAACAAAAAATTAAATTAAATAATTGAATAAATTAAGACTCTACTTGATTTAATTTTGAATCAAGGGAAAGCAAGCATGGAGCTGAAATAACTCACACAGAATGCCTTTTAAAGGATTACATAGTATGATTGGACACAAAATGCCTTTTAAAGGATTACACAATACGATTGGGTCGAATAAGTCCTTATGGAATGATTATTCAATTGCTTGTGAACCTTCAGGCATTGTCGTATTCAATGTTTGTTCAATTACTCTTTTACCTGCAAATGCAATGTACGCATTGGGTTCAACAATAATGATATCCTTAACATACCAAAACTAGTTATTACCCAACCAATAGTAGGAAATTTAAGGATTTAATACATATAATAACTTTTTATTTGATTGATAATCATATAAAGTAGAAGATATTTTAGCTGTTTGCATCAAGCTCAAACTTCCTTCTTGCATACGTGCTCCTCTAGAAGCACACACTAACATGAGAGGTAAAAATTAATTGGTAGCATATTCGATCAAACGGGTAATTTTCTCATCTACTATGAACCCCATACTACCTCCCATAAATTGAAAAATCCATAGCTCCAATTGTTATAGGAATACCATTTAGTTAACTTGTGCCTGTTTGAACAGCGTCAATTAATCCTGTCTTTCTTTGATATGAAGCAGTTGATCTTTAAATCCATTAAAAAATCAAAAACGTATGCCAAATGAAATGGTTGTTGTTATCTGCTCCAATAACCAATCATTAGTTTAAGCCAGCCGTCTATTTAGGCCGTTCCGATCTCGTTCTCCTATATACATTCCCAAACGGATAGGTGCAAAGATCTAACTAAGATTGTACCATGTCAAAGTAAGGAACCATAGTATATATGTTTGGTTGAAAAAACACTATCTCGTTGAAATGTTCAATACTTTTGCCCTTTCTTAATTTTTTGATAAAGACTTCGTTTTTTCCTCTTTTTGAATGGTAAATATTTCTCATAACATGGAATGTGAATCAGTGTTTGAATTGAAATTGAGATACTGATGCAAGTTCTTCCCTTTTGAATAAGATAGATTCATATTTAAAAGAGGTTGACAATAAGTTCTTTCGTCTATAGGGTGAGGAAAAAGAATTACACCAAAACTAAACAAAAAAAAAAGTTTTGGATTTTTATATGAATCATAAAAAACAGACTGTATAACCTAATAGAATAAGAGTTTTTTTTTATTGTTATCTTAGGCTATGTTTGTGTTATAATCTGACGCCTTAATGATCCTCTTCAGAGTGGTGCAGGTAGCTTGTGGTTAAAAGTGGAAGAGAATTATAAGTAAAGTAATTAAAAAGCGAAGAATTTTTAACATATACATATATATACAACAAAATTAAATTTCTATTACACATTTTTTTTTTTTTTTTTTAAATTGACTTTTGACTTAAACATTTTGTATTATTTTATTCTTTTTTTTGTTTTAGTTTTATTTTTTCTCTTTCCTTCCTACTTAACCAACTTAGGCCTTTCTTCTTTCTTCTATTTTTCTCTCGATTCTTATAAAGCTCTCATCCCCTTTTTCTAGCCGTGTAGTATCTCCTTACAGCCAACTGAACTCCTGGAGTTTAGCCTCTTGTTTTCCTCCTTCTTCCCTTACCTTTAAGCTAACTTTGTTGGGTTTTGGGTTTAGTTGATTAAGGAAGGAGGGAATGGGAATATTGTTCTTGTCGCTTGCACTTTCTGGTTTAAGTGGACATAACCATTTGCAGAAGGTCTAAGTTATGGTTCTTCCAGTTAGAGTATATTAAGGCCCATGCTAGATCAACTTGTACAACTTATATATATAGGCTTTTTCTATATACTCAAATCATCTCATTCTTATATAATACAAAATCTTCATTATATTCAAGTTGGTTAACTCTTATACCAACTTGAATATAATAACGATTTTATATTATATGAGAATGAGATAATTTGAGTACATACAGAAAACCTGTATATATAAGTTATACAAGTTAACCTAGCATGGGCCATTAATCATTGACCGTAATATACTCTAACTCTTCCATTTTTTATGAACTCTGTGAAGACTTGATTTCCTGGTTGACCATCATATGAGGCTTTGAGGCTGGGACTACCTATAGCAGTTGCATTTATGTATGATGCTTTCATTATTTAATTTCTTCCCCTGATTACTTAGGAGTCCTTTTCCCTACTTTAAGCTCTTTGTTGTAGTATATATATTCAGATTTGATGGTAAGATAGTTTGCAATCTATAAAGGAATTCAATGTCATCATAAAGTTCATACTCTTGTTGAGGCTGTAAATATTAAGTACCAAAGTCGAATTAAACCTTATTCAAGATGATTAAATTTATAGCATCACATAGATTTGTTATTTTGGGTAATGTTAATATTTCATGTGAGAGGTTGACTGGACTAGATAGATTAAAAGTTTAGGCACAGACAATGATACACTCATATTATTCTATCTTTTAGTACCCAACTCTTAGTCTTTTTATGCATATTTTATGTTTTATTTTAGTTTAATTATCTTGTTTTGTAAAACTGTGCTTTGTAGACATAAAGAGTAAAATGGAACTAAATAGAACATGTAATGGAGCTGAGTACTAAAATGAGCACATTGAGACAAATCTATGAGTTAATGAAGTACAAACCTGATCTAATAAGGAATTAACGATTAAGTAGAAAAAGACTCATTCTTATTTAGGAATCCTTGCTACTCCTTTACTCTATAAATAAGAGAGTTATAGGTCTAATTGAGAAGTACCTTTATATACACTTTTCTTCTTCTTCTCTCTCAAAATTTCAACAATGAACATAATATTTACTTTTCAATTACTGATGATGCTAGCTTAAATTTTTGTTCAATTGCAAGAGGTAAGTAACCTTGACTTATGAAGCTACTATGAGAAACTATTTTTAAGAGGAAATATGATGTTATACACAAATGCAAGTATTCATGTTTTTCTTGGTTAATTTCTTAATGATTATGTGTTTTAGTTTGTTATGATGTACACATGATAGTTTGATTCATTTAATATAATGCTAGTTAATTGATTAATGTTTTTGCATGGTTAATTAACATAAGTAGTAAAAGTAGTACTTGAATTAAATTTGAGTTTATTTGAGTGTTATCTGGAAAATCTAATCTAGATTAAGTTAATGACGCTTGTGCGATAATTATTTATAATCAATTGCACTTTTCAAGTTCATAATGCTTTCACGTAATTAAATCCATAATGCTTGATAAGGGTTATTATGTGATTAATGTTAGTTATTTCGTTTGACCTAATTAACAAAGAGATAAGGATAGGTAGGAAAGACTTGTTTCTATGGTTAATTTGCATGCATATGTGTATATTCAGATTGGTATTTGTTTTGTTTTCAATGATTAATAGCTCATGAATCTTGGTGAAAACTTCTTTATAGTTGAGTCTTACAAATCTTTGGTTGTTTGTTTAGTTTAATAAGTTTCTACCGAAAATTATTTTTATATTTAGAATTTAAATCTCTAGTTTTCCTTGATTGCTTGGCTATTTTAATTTAGTTTAGATCAAAAATCAACATTCCATTTATTTACTTTACTGTTTTGAGTGCATATTAGTTAGTTTGCATATTTATAGCATATTATAATCACAGCCTATTTTAGAACTCCATTTATTTTCATACATCTGTTTTGTTTTATATTTTCTTGCATTAATTTGATTTACTTTTATTGCTCATTATAGTATTCGGCTTAGGATTTATACTTGAACTTGTTGTGCTTTTTTGCTTTGGTTCAATTTCATTAAAAAAGAACTACTTACTTGAGTTGAATTTGATTAACTTAATTATTTCTCAATAGGATTGATACCGTATTTACTATACTACAAATATAGTTAGTTAGGTTTTAATTTGGTGAACATCAACTACTCATCAGACAGCTGAGAAATTTATCAAACTATATAATAGAAGTACCAAAATATACAACGTTAAAACTTAAAAAAAAAAAATTAACTTGTTTTAATCCTTTAGGATTCCTTCATGTTTATTAAAAAACTAAGTAATATGAAAATTCATGGTAGTATGTTGACTCTTTTAGTGTATATATACACACACACACCAATGAAAGGAAATTGCGCACTCAAGATGTTTGATATAATGCATACAAGAAAGTAGTTATAACTTTTAAGTAAAACTTGATAAACTTAATTCTTGGTAGTTAGTTGTTATTTAAATTTGAATAAAAGCTCATGAATAAAGAGTAAAAAATTATTAGTTAATGTTGTGATTTAAGGAGTTAATGAAAGTTAGTAGTGAGTATGAACAAAGGGTGATTAGTGTAGGTTGAGTGGTAATTGAAGGGGATGCAAGGGCAAACTTTATGGGTTTGAGAAATTTTGTATTTTGAGTGTTCAAGACTGAATTAATGTAGGAGTTATAAGGAGAAAGTGTAGCTTATTGTCTTGAGATGATATCTGAAAATTTTGTAACCTGGTTCCAAGTATATTTATTGTTAGAGCTATTGGACTATAGCTAGGTTCGTGCAGGATTTTAGGTGAGCTTTAGTCAGTCCGAAAGACTTTGTCGGAGGTTGTAATTTGAATTAGCCTAGAACCTCTAAATAATAATTGTTCATAACATATTAAGGGATAATTCTGGAGTGGTTTAGGTCTTAATTCCACTTTAGGTGTATTTTGGAGGTGTTGGAAGTCATGATTGTAATTTACGGGTCCTGACTGAACCTGTTTTGGTGTAACTGAGTTTGGAGGGTTTTAATGATGAATTAGAAGTAGTGTAATGAAGATTAATTGTTCATAACATCTTGATAAACTAGATTGAAAAGTTTCATAATAATTCCCAAGTATGAGAATTTTATAAGCATTAGAATCTGATTCTAACAACCATGAATTTGTATGTGCCCTGTTTGTGTACGTGTGAGAATTTAAGTGAGTTCAAGACTAATTTTAGGAGAAGTGCCTAAATAAGAAAGATCGCTAACTTCCTAAAGATAATGTTTAAACTTTGTTTTGCTAAATTTGGTTAAATATATAATTGAAAATTAGATATATCTCCAAGATAGTAAGAAAATGCCTAAAAGGTGTAAACTTTAAATAAATATTTGAAACTTAGTATTTAAAAGTTATAACCTATAAAATAGGCAAACTAAGTAACACTTGAAAAATTTAATTGCAGCTCTAGAAAAAAGTTATTAAGTTAACATCGCATATGAACACGGGATGAGATTATGAGCAATGTCGGTATATGGTGAGTGAATTACGTGCACTTTAGTTGTCATATAATTATGTGAAATTGTTTATGAAAATTTGAGTATTCAAGTTATGTTTGCTATTTGAAATTGTTTATGTTTGATAAGTGCCAACAAAATGAATTTTTCTCCAAAATGATTTTTACTTCCGAAATTGAAATCCAGATGCACCTAGGATAATCTGATTTGATATTCTGATCTGATATATTATGTTCTGATAAGTGTTTTAAAATGATTGAGCATTCATCCCCAGTAGGATAGATTGGGTACAAGGAATATATTTGGCGTGTAGGCAAAAAAAAAGCCTAGTGGGAGGATATATTATATGCGAGACTGGTTTATTCGGTTGGCCCTTTGTATGCTTTGAGTGTTTACATTATTTGGTTCAAATCATGAATTTCTAGTATTTCAATTACTTTGTCTATCTTGTGAATCATGTGAATTGTGATTTTATGATGATTACAAGTACATACATGTTCTGTGGAATTAAGTCATCAATATGGTTAAATGAGATTAACTAATAATATGTGTTTTTATGCTTTGATTGATGTTGATACCCTTAAGGCATGTTGTTTGCTCATTGAGTCTGTATGACTCACCACTTTTCTATTGTTATTTGTTTTAGTAACAGGATTTTGGTACATACATCACCGCCGAACTCATGACTTGCTAATGGTGTGCGGCAAGATAATTCTTCGGAATCTTATATTTGAAGTTAAGGATGAAAGTTTGTAGTTATACTAGAACGATGAGGTATCTGATTTTATATTATGTAACAATCTAGTTATTTTTTATTGTGATGAGAATTGGAGCGGAGCTCCATGTGTATGTTAATGTTGTATAAAAGTTAATTTACTATTTATGGAGCGGAGCTCCTTGGTTATATTGTCTTTGTTGTTACCTCATTGAATGTAATCGAGAATTTACATGTATTTTGGGAATGTTCCGTATTATAGGAAATCTCTGCCAAAATTTTTAGTAAATTGTAAAATGTTTTAGTAAACAAATTTTTACAATTAATTTCTGTTTTATAAAATTTACTTTTATGCATTGGTTTAGTCAAGAGTCGTATTTATTTCTTTGTTTTGGAGTTAGGGCTACGAAGGATTAATTACCAAATCCTTCGGCCAGTTGTGCCTCTGTGTTGGGTATAATAATTTGTTTATTGAACATCTCATTTTGGAAGTAATTAATTAGTTTTGATTAAAATAAAAATCAAAACATCCATGTTTGTAAAAAAAGATATGATATACAACAATTTACCTTACAAAGAATAAAAAAGAGAATTATTAAAATGGCTATTCAAAAATCATTTATCTTTTTTTTTTTTTTTTTAACAAAATGGATTCAAAATTCTCCTAGAATAGTTTCCAGTGTGAAATGAAATTCATAAGATATAGATGAATAATTCAAAAAAGAAAAATAACATTTTTTTTTTTTTTTAGAAATCTTGGCTTTATCTAAGTAGTTTTTTCAATATAGCCAGTGTGCCATGCATGTGTATCAGCCATAGAAGAGACTTCCGAATAGCTCTTATTTATGGTGCACAATTTTGTGAAATGTAGGCAGAGGTTATGAGTGATTCGATAGAAAAGAAGGAATAATGTGAATTTTTTGTTAGGGATTTCCTGGAACATCTGCATTTGTTGTTACTCTTGAGATTGTTCCCCAAAAGCCTACTATAGTAGATTTGACCAAATAGAATCATCCAGTTCCTATAGAACCTATTTTTAAAATACCTTGGAAGATAGGGCGAAGCATAGCGAAAAGGGTTTTCCATGAGATGGAAAATGAAAACTATTAGCCCCACGTATAACAAGAATTCTTGGAATTCCTTAGGGATTCTTGATTGGTGTTGAGCTAACTATAGTGCAAAGTTATGTCTTTTTGGTTAATAAAATCCAAAAGATTTATCAATCCCACAGAGGCAAATCCATAGTAGACATATATCAATTATTATACGTCAAATAACATTAAAAGTGTTGGTTTCAGAAAATGGAATGTCTAATATTTTTTGACCCTGAGTATTAATTGTTTTGTTACGAGGAATTTTTACTAGAATCAAGGGAGCTCTAGAGTTTACGAATCAAATAAATGAGCCAAACCAAATTCTCTTTCATATGCAAAATAAGAAAAAAGAATCTTTTGGATCGGATGCCACTAAAGCCTATATAAGTACAAGAAATGTAGAATTAAATAATGGATTTATTTATCTTTCTATTTCTACATGAAATATATATGATAATCTATATTTTTTTATTATCTTATTGCCTTTTTCTTGTCTTATAATTTCTATTTTTGAATTTTTAAAACAATAAAAAGAAGGAAAGAGTTTCTTACAAGTTCTCACAAAATTAGTTATAATCCTAGCCAATAACAAGGATTTTTAGTAAAGTAGGGATTCTCAGGAGATATTTTGCAACTAACTATTAAAGGAAGGAAGCTTCTCCAATTGTCTTTCTAGCTAGGCCCTACTTGACTGGTGTTGCTCCAGTCCTCGAGGCCAACAACTAATAACTAATTTGGTTAACCACATGTAGAAGAGTCTTGTAGTCAAGTAAACTATAGAATATGTCCTTCCTGCATGTAAGTACATTTTAATTCACATGCTTCCCAAACCAAGACTCGGAGGAAACAACACGACTGCTAAATTGACTAGATCTAGATCATCTGGAACTACATCTAAATCTCTGACTATGGCAACTAGGACTCTCTTTCGATCATAATTTCAAAAAGCTTGGATCGCTCTTTTGGGCCTAATCGAGCCTTTTAAGTGACAATGAGGGTGAAGGTACTCAATTTTACTTGGACCGACTTAATAATAAAAGTGACTTTCTCTTATGAAATTACGTAGCTCCATGTATATGTTCTTTGGAACTAGAACACATAAAGAAATAGAATGAAATTAAATAATGGTGAGCCTATGACAATGAGCATGTCTCAATGGTGTCTATACAAAGCCCTTCTCTTCTTCACTCAAAGAGGCAACGCTTCAGTTGGTCTTATACATGTGACCCCCTATCAGGAAAAGAATTGCAATAGCTAAATGATGGTGTGCAATCCCCCTTTTGTCGGCTTATTGCCAATGTAATCATAAAAGGCTAACTTTTTTGGAATTTTAGACAAAGCTTTTGATAAACTTTGATTTTCAGGTAGCCCAACACCTACTATACTAAATATTTCTAGCTGAAAGAATCCCTGATCTTATTGATAACGAGTGGGACCAAATAATTCAATCAGGGTAGTTATTGAACCATACCACATAGTTCTAACAATGACAAAATCTGCAAAAAAGACATAGTGATACTACTAGAAAGGATAGTTTCAATATTTTCCATACGTAATCCTTTGTACAGACATTAGGGCAAACAAACGTTAAGATTTTTACCCGCTAATATGTCTAATGTCCCAGCTAACATTCACGTTTTCTCTTTTTCTTATCAAGGAATAGATCGTTTTACTTGTATGACTTAGATGTCTTGTATTTCTCAAAGGATTTATGATTATTCAAGACTTAATCAAATCCTATATAGGGGTCTGCCATTGAATAAGATTACTAATTTCATATGCCCAAATGGTTACCATGAGTGTTTATTAATTCTTTCCCAATTGAAATAAATACAGTTGTTTTAATTCACTACCATTAGAACTCGTGGCATTCTAATTCCAATAAAATAAAAGTTATTTTATTTTAACTATTATAACTCGATATTTCTAATGTACACTTTGGAATGTCCGTGTATATTTTAAAACGCTTATACGTAACTCGTGTGACACTTCATTGCTTGATATGAAACTTAAAATCCAATTGTGTAAATTTTATTGGTAAAAAAAAGAAAAAAAAAAGTTATATATATATATATAAAGTTATATATATCTATGATTAAACCATAATCATAAATTTATATAGTTGACTTGGACCTATTTTTTCAATATTTTCATTTGTAAATTTTATTAAGTGGAAGACATGGTGTAATTAAGGAATTTAAAAATTGAATAAGTAGATATATATTATAAAATTTAAAAATTTTGTACACCACAAAGTAAAACTTGGACTTTGACTTATGTTACTTTACCTTTACTTCTTCTAGTTTCTTATAAATCAACTTACTTTTTTTTTCATGTCTTCACTCTTCCATTTGTTTACTTTTTTTGGTCTTTCCTCTGATTCCCGAAAATGGATTAGGAGAATTTCTATTTCTCTTCTCTTGGTCATACCGTGGAGCTTTCCTGGTAGCTGCTTCTTTGTTCCTTCGTCGGCCACGTTGCTTTACCCCTCCTATCCGTGAACAGTCCAGGCCCAGCTACTATGGTCAGATCTTTAGGACAATTCGCTAGGATTCATTACTAATCAGCAAAACTGAATGCCCTGCTTCATAATTTTTTGTTGGTTTGATATTCTCATTGGTTTTCTCTGTATCTTTGTCTTTCTTCAATAAGATTTTCAGTAGGCTTCAATAGATTTTCTACCTGATTTCTTTGAGTAGGTTTGGCTATGAATTACACTTTTTGATGGTCGAAGGTAGAGATTGAACTCGTATTATCTTATTATATTGAAATGATTGACAACCAATTATGACTCCTTCATGATACGGATGAATAAGCTAACAAAACCTGAAATTTGGATGTCACTAAAATGTGTTCTACCCACAAGGATGTTTGTTAATAAAATTGAGGAATAACAACTTTCATTGTTATAAACATTTATCTAGGAGAAGCTTTTTATAAGCCTAGTATATATATATATATTCTCAAGTGTTTAAAGTATTTTCATGGGATTATTATGGTTAATTGATATTGATTAGTTATAGAATTATTTCAAAAATAGGAGAGTGAGTAATATAAAGTTTATGTTTAGAATTGGATGATATAGGATTTCTTAGTAAGTATATTAACGTGTATGTGTATGTTTAGGTTTATATTAAAGAAAATAGTGATTATATATATGATGGTTTTATGCAATTATGGAAATACGAAAGTCAAGATTCAAGTATGTCATCCGACGATTTCAATAAAGGAGAACCTTAACCACACTGCCTAGCTTGTTAATTGGTTTGTGGGAGCCTAAAATAATTCCTAATTTAAGTATTAAAAAGATTGTAATGGGAACTAATTTTGATTTTAAAGTGTGGTTGTTACAAATAAATATCTGTAGAAATTTTAGCCTCTTGGAACCTTAGCTAAGTTAGTCTTGCTAGGTTAAGGATGTGAAATTAGTGATTATATATTGGAAATTATGGATTGAAGATGGGGTAGCTTATGAATTAGAGGAAGTATTAGAAGTGGAATATGAATAAAGTGTAAATTGATGGACTTATGTAAGTTTCTTGGTAAGTGTATATATAGGTATACATGCATATGAGTTAAAATAAAATATACCTACAAGATGTTTGTGAAAATGATAAGAAGAAAAGAAGGGTCAGATTTCGTAAGTCTGAGAAATCAAGTATTTCGGGAGCTTTCAGGACTAGATTAAATTAAGTGTTCAAAAGATAAAATGTAGCTTATGGTCTTGAAATGTTGTCTGCAAAATTTCATAGTTTGGTTCCAAGTATGTTGTGAGTTAGAGCTATTAGACTCTGGCTAGTTCACGTAGGATTTTTAGTGCCCTGTTTTCGGTTCATGTAAGGAATTAAGTGGGTTCAAGACTAATTTTAGAAAAAGTTTCTAAATAAAAAAGATATATATACTTGTCTATTAATAAAAATAATAAATAGAATAGAATTTCGTTTTTCCAAGATAAAGTTATGTTCAATTAACTAAGGTAAGGTTAGAGTTGTCAAAATTCAGCGTTTTTCAAAATTTGATGCAACTTCAAAGAATAAACTGTATTTTTATAAAAATTTAAAAATTACAAATAATATACCATTATAAAGCTACGTGTGTCTAGTATTTTATATATTTTACGAATTTGGATTTGGAATTTTCTAGAGAAAGATATGACCGTTAAATTGGACACTGGTCCAAACCCCAAGTTTGAACAGTTTCAACATCTCTAACTCACTAAGTGCTTTCTATCTTTTCTAATGGTTTCATCTACCCTATGCATTGTCAAGACATTTAAAATGTCTCTTCATTATTAACTCTATCACATAAAGTCCAATTCATATTAATTGAAATGTAATTACTTAATGGGAAACTTTCATAAATAAACCTATATAAGTTGATAAATAAGTTTAATAATTAAAAGATTATAACAATAACATTTATGAACTAAATATTATTTGGAAATAGGAATTTCAGATCCGGACCTAAAGTGGACTTGATAAGATGCGTGAATGCAAGTGTAAGTGATGCACGAAATCGAGTAAAGGAGTTCAGTATATGGCGGACCTGCTACTTGTCGACACTGTTAGGGCAAGGTATATCTCGGAGTCACATACTTGAAACCGATAAGGCGACATTTGCAGTCATTTTAGGTGTTATGCAGTGTTGAGTATATTGAGTTAACTGTGCTAACTTAATGTCTTGTTAGGAGCAGAGCTACTCTCAATACTTTATATTTTGGTTTACCAGTGAATTGTACCAGGTTATTTGGTTTACATATTGTTGCGCATGTTCTACTTTACGGGGAAAATTTGCCAAATTTTTCGTAAATATTTATGTTTCATAAGCAGTTCATGTTTTCTTCATCTTAAATATAATTTGTTTAAGAGTCATTCGTGTTCAGTCATTGTGAATTCAAGGTTACGGAGGTTTGGTTATTCATTCCTCCGGCCAGTCATACCTTTATTTGAGAGTATGATATTAACATTTAAATAAATTTTAATTAAAATAAATCAAGGGTTATTATATTTTAATGTTACTCGTACAAGTAGAATTCTACTTGAAATAGAATTAAAGTTATTTTATTTTTATTAGAATAAGTGAAATCCTTATTAGTTGGTTTATACTAAAGTTATTAGAATTTTTAAAATTTATATAGTATTAAAGTTATGGGGTATTTCATATTATAAAACTTCATACATGATGACAATTAGAATTGAGTCAAGTTAATGTTTCTATTTAATGCAATGTGATTGTACGGATGATAGTGGATGATTATGGACCTTAATAGGTTTTATTTTTTAAAAGGTTGTATAATTGTTTGAGTGTAATTTTTAAAAAAGTTTTGCATGCCTCCCATTTCTATTTGTCTCATGTAGCTTCTATCTTCCTCTTATGTAACCCCTTGAATTTGATTCAAGGTTTCTTAATAAATATGATGCATAAGTTATTAGGATATGATAAAATTTCATTAGAGAAAGACAGTGGACCGTTTAAACATTGAATACCCATGATGGGATAAATTTATGTAATAAAATTACCTAATAATATCGTAGTGATTTATTTATTAATGGCTCAATGAATTCACGTTTAGAAAAAGTCCATAGTCATCCACCATGTTAAGATAAAATGTATGTTGATGCATGCTTAGCATGATATATGTGATATATACATGACGAGACCTAAAATAAATAAATTTGACCAAGAATCCCTTTTAATCAAATATAGAAATATTAATTTGTAACGAAATTCATTATAAAAATAGAATTTGTGGATTATATATAATATTTGAAATTATTCTGTGATTGTAAATTTGTTGTGTAGCATATGATTTACAATTCTAGGGTAATTTGTATTTTCTATGCATAGAAGATAATTTTGAGATATCTTGGTTATGTGATTTTGTTGTATCATACACGAGTTATATACATTGAGATATACTTGTTATGAATAATGGGAGTAACTTAACTAAAAGTTGTGTAATTTGTTGTTTTACACATGTTTTCCATAATTCTAAAAGGTTAAATATAATTAAGAATTTTATATGATGAAATTAATAATAATTATCTACTTATCAAATACTTTTGGTTAGTTGTGTCACATGGCTTTTTTGTACATATGATAGGATCTTAATCCTCGCTAAGTAACTTTCCAACGAAATTACTCACTTTCCATTATTACGGGGTAATGAAAACCAAAGAGAATAATAGGAGATATAATTTAAATTAAAAGATCAAATTTGTTTGGTAGTTATTAATATGAATAGATGATAATTTAGTTTGTTGATTATTTGTAGATCATCATGGCAAACCCGCTTACTCATATTCTAGAAACAAATCGCTTAATTGAATTAATTATATGGATTGGATTAAGAATTTAAGAATTGTTCTTGACTTTGAAATAATAGGTTATGTCTTTAAGGCTCATGTTCCTAAAATTCCTGATGAGAATTCATTTGTAGATTATGAAAATGCTTATTTTAGATGAGGATGAGCATAATATGAAATCTGTATGCTACATATGGGTATCTATGCCTACATTTACTCTTAGTTGTTATGAAATATCACATGAACAAGTTGGAGACTTTGCTTCCTGAACTTGTTAACATGTTGAAGATTGTTGAGCCATTTATCAAGAAGGACAAAGACCACTGATGTATATAGGTAGCTCTTCAAAGTTCAAAAATGGCAGGGGTTCTTCTAAAAAGCAAAATCCAAGAAAGAAGAAGCTACACAAACCAGTTAGTGGTATTAAGAAAACTACCAAGGCAAATGACAAGGACAATGTTTCCATTGTAGCAAGGATGGACATTAGAAGAGAAATTGCTTGGAGCATATTATAAGTTTGAATAACAAATATTCTAAAGGTATGTCTTATATGTTTGTTATTAAAGTTAATGTAACTATTAACAATTCTATTTCATGGGTATTAAATACTGGTAATAGTTCTTACATCTGTAATTCTATAGAGGGATTGAGAAGAAGTGGAAACGCTAAGTAAAGATAAGGTGGACTTGCGACTAAGGAATGGATCATAAGTTGCTGTGCTAGCTATTGGAAAATATTGCTTAGCTTTACCAAAAACATTATAGCTTAATGATTATTTCTACATACTAATTTTAATTAGGAACATTATTTCCTTTCTAAACTTGGTAGAAAAGGGTATAAATTTTCTCTTAAAAAAAATCGTTGTTTGATTTAGATGATAGTCTTTATTTTCATAATTTACATGTTAACATACTTAATATCGAACATTCAAAATAAATGAAAGATCAAGTAGATTACTCATATATGTGACACTAAAGACTAAGTCATATTAATGAAGACAAAGTTCACAAGTTGGTGAAAAAATATCATTTATACTTCTATCAAACAAGTACAACTTGTCTCGTAAGAAAAATAACTAGATCTCCATTAGTGAATTTGGAGAAATAGCTGCAAATGTATTAAGGCTATTGTATATTGATGTGTGTGGACCCTTATTAGTCATTGCTAGATAAGATTATTCTTATTTCATTACTTTTACCAATGATTTTTTTATGAATAGGTATATATACTTAATGAAGTATAAATTTGAATTATAAAAAGTTCAAAGAATTCAGAAGTGAAGTTGAGAAGTAAGCTGAGAAGAGTATTAAAACTATCTAATCAAATCAATGAGGTAAATACTTATATAATGAAATCAGTTAAAGGAGAATGTAATTCTCTTTTAGTGGACTCCTCCTACAACACCACAAATGAATGGTGTGTTAGAAAGAAAAAACAAACATTATTCGACATGGTTCTATCTATGATGTGTTACACTAGCATTCTTACCTCTTTCTGGGGTTATGCCTTACTATTTGCTTCCTATATATTCAATAAGGTATCATCAAAAGTTGATCACCAACACTATGTGAGGTATAGAAAAGGGAGAAACCAATCTTAATTACATTAAGAGTTGAGATTTTCCTGTATATGTAAAG
The DNA here is from genome assembly GCA_029379385.1 of Quillaja saponaria. Classification (NCBI taxonomy): domain Eukaryota; kingdom Viridiplantae; phylum Streptophyta; class Magnoliopsida; order Fabales; family Quillajaceae; genus Quillaja; species Quillaja saponaria. The sequence goes on along the minus strand of CM055608.1, from coordinate 20,050,195 downwards.
AATATACAATCAGAGAACTTAGGAACAAAATCTGATAAATGCAGATTTGTGGGATATCCTAAAGAAATCGCTAGATATTATTTTTATCACCCATTGAAATAAAAAGTATTTTTTTTCCAAACATGCTATCTTTCTAGAAAAAAGAGTTTATTCTATAAGGAAGCAGTGGAAACGAGGTAGATTTTGATAAGATATCAAAAGAACCATAAGTGAATAATATACCGACACCTCAGGTGCTTATTGAAGTTGAACCTCAAAGTACACAACTTTTACATAGGTCTAGAAGGATACCCAAACCACCTAAGAGATATTATGGATTTTTTATTAAGGGTGATGAGGGTAATCTCATTACTAATGAGGATCCTGCTATCTATGAAGAGACAATGTGGGACATTGACTATAAAAAGTGGCAAGAAGTCATGTAATCTGAAATGGATTTCATGTACTCTAATAAATTATGAAATTTGGTTAATGATGGGTCTTCAAAAGGAAGATTATAGTATATGGAAAGGTTGAAACCTATAAAGCAAAAATAGTGGCAAAAAAATATAGTCATAAGTAAAGACTTGATTTTGATAAAACATTGTCTCCTATAGTCATGCTTAAATCCATTAGGATTGTACTTGCTATACATGCATAGTAAGGTTATGAAATATGACAAATGGATATAAAAACTGCATTTCTCAATAGAAATATTGAAAAGGATGTGTACATGACATAACCTAAGGATTTTATATTTAGTGGTGAAAAACATAAAGTATGTAAGCTGCAGAGATCCATTTATGGACTAAGAAAGTTTCAAGAAGTTGGAACATCTGTTTTGATGAAACATTCAAAAAGTTTGATTTTATTAAGAATCTGGATAAGCCTTGTGTATACGAAAATGTTAGTGGGAGTGCAATCACTTTCTTAATCATATATGTGGATGACATACTATGATGTAACTAAGTTACAATCATTCATGGTTTAACTATCAAAGAACTTCTCTATGAAAAATTTGGATGAAGCTACTTACATCATAAATTCCTAGGGATTAAGGTCTCTAGAGATGGATTTAAAAGGTTGCTTGGCTTGTCAAAATCTACTTTTATAAATAAAATACTGATGAGGTTTAGTATTAATGTTTCCAAGAAAGGCTATTTGCATATGAGTTATGGAATCACTCTTTCTAGGAGAATGTAATCTTAGACACCTCAAGAAAGAGAATTCATGAGTAGAATACTTATCGGTAATATGATCTATCATGTTTTCTATGATATATACTAGGCCTGATGTTGTTTATGCATTTAGTGTAACAAGAAGATATTAGTTGAATCCCGGTGAATGTCACTAGAAAGCAATGAATAATATTTTTAAATAGTTAAGAATTACTAAAGATTTGTTTCTCATCTATAAAGGATAAGATTTGAAAATTGACTCCTTTACAGGCTCAAGTTTTCAATATGGTAAGAATGATAGTACATTTATATCTGGGTATGTATTCAACTTGAATGGTAGAGCGATGCATTGGAAAAGTTTCAAACAAGACACCACTACAGACTCAACCACCGAGGCTAAGTATATTGTTGCTAACAAAGTTGCCAAAGAAGTTGTTTGGATGAAAAAGATCATAAATGAGCTAGGTTTCATTCCTAATTTTTTCAATCTGGTATCCTTATATTGTGATAGCAACAGAGCTATTGCACAGGTTAAGAAACCAAGATCTCACCAAAAGACCAAACATATTGTGAGACATTTTCATGTGATAGAGAAATAATTTATAAGATTAATGTGAATATACAAATGTAACAACAAATGATAATATAGTAGATCCATTCACTAAACCATTGTCTCAACAAAATTTTGATTGTCATTTTGAGAAGTTAGGTATGAGATACAAGAGCAATTAACTTTATTGCAACTAGGAGATTGTTAATAGTCTACCCTACAAGCCAATGAAATTAGTTGTCTATAGTATATTAATTGTAATAGCAGTCTTATTTCGCTATTAATAAAGTGAATGTGTTTCATCATTATATGGCATTATTATTTATCATGTACTTTAATTGCTAGTTAATTCTTTAGTATTAATAAGATAAATCCCATATAATATAAGCAATGAAAATAAGAATCATGATGTAATCATGTTTATAAGATATATTTTCTTAAACTTTATTCATAAACATTCCTAATCAAAGGATCATTAATAACGAGAATTAATGATGTATATAGATTAGTACATGTTATGTTAGCTCAAATGTTGAGGGTGATTGATCTCATGATCACTTATGTAGTTGACACTATAATAAACATGCAGATACTTTTTAGAGAACAAGTTCACTAAATTGACTCAATCATAGAATATTCTATAAACTTTTACTTAGTTGTCAATAAAAGTTTTTCATTGTGGTATTGCAAGTGATCTTTAAACTTAAGTCATCATAGATACCTTGTACGTAGTTCATAATAATTTGATATTATCTAATTATAATTCACTATGAGTTATACACGAGTAGATATCGGTATTGATGTATGGAAGTATATAAATACACAATAAGGGATCTGACACTATCTGTAAAGAAAGAGAATGTTCTATGTTATCTAGTTAAGACATAGCTCAAAAAGTCTTATACTAGGGCGATGTAATACTAGATTAGAGAATTTAGCTTTCACTAAACAATTTATGACTTATATAAAAATACATCAGATTAAACAATTTAGGTTTTGACATTAATCCATACTATAAGTTTAATAAGAAATATTAAATGATGGAAAGATTAAATTGAACAATAACTAATAATGGAAATGTTCACATATATATTTATATTATCTAGGTGGTTCTCATATACTGCTAGGCATTAATCTTAAGTTAGGTAACCAAAAAATTAATATACTAATTAATTCTCATTGATGGCTAAATCAAATTGTTGTTTTGATTTAAATTAATTAGATAAGAATCTCATCAAAAAATACGCAAGTTAATATGACCAACTGCCAGTTTATGAACCTAAGGTCATACATAAAATAATGTGGATTGATTAAGAGAAGTTTGGAGTTCCATGTGACTACAATTAAATTTAAATAGGATTGAATCAGGATTGTCCTACTTTGACTAAAATCTAAAAGTTAGAATTTGATCCACTACCAAAAAAAAAAAAAACAAAAATACTGTTGACAACGACTTACTGTCGGCAATGAGCAGTTTATTGTTAGTCTTGATCACTATTGACAATACCTTATCGACCAAAGGCTCTCGAAGATGTTGTTATAGGTGGAGCACAATACTGCCAATAGGCCGTCAACAGTAATAACTACCAACCGACAACTTGATACAATTTATCCCATTTAAGAAAGTTTCAGATAATTTCTAATAGTATGTTGTTGGTGGTACATAGATATACCAAAACTCACAATAATTATTATTCAACAATCAAAAATACAATCAAAATACATAAAATCTCTAACTAATCCTCTAATTAGACATTGCAGCATCATCAACCTCTGGCATTACGTTAGCATTGACATTTGAGACAGCTGGGGGATACAATGCATGTTATCATTAGCAAAAAAGTAGTTTTAATAACATAATCAATTGAAATTATAATAAATAACAGGGAAATATGTGTGTGTATATATATATAAATGGCTATTTTGCCTACCACAACTCGAATACACCCAACACATTAACATACGTAGTTCTTTCATTGGATGTCTAAATGACATTTCGTTTCTTTTTACAAGACTTATTTGACATCATGGATGCTGTAATATGGTTGGCTTGTCCTAAAAATGTGTAAATGATTCTTTTTCTATCCACGACCCAAAAAAGACTAAGTTAATCTTTTATTGATTTTTTTATTTGTTTTCTTAAAGTTCTTTAAATATCTTTGTATTTTAGCAAAACAAGACTGAGTCACACATCCACATATCATAAAACGAGTCCCAATACTCTTATCGTATCCAGTCTGGAAGTCTTGTTTGTTTCCATACAACAACATTGGATGAATTGACCTTCAAGTTAGCTCGAACATCAAATAAAGCATCAAAGAGACGTTTCGCAACTACCTATCAAATACTTGACTTCCTCTCTCTGCATCTCTAGCCTCAATCTACTTGTAACACGTCTGTGTAGAACAAACACAAGCATGAACAAAATTTAAGAAGCATAATATAAAATGAATAGATTACAAATATTGTTATAGTGTTAGAAAAGCTTTATCATACATACCATGAAGTCGTCATCATAACAAATCTGTTTGGCATGTTCCAGATAGGATGAGCAGAGGCTATGCACACCTAGTAGGTGTGCTTAACCGCCCAGTAATAAGAAAAAAATCAATATCAATAACAAAACAAAATATATGAAACATATTGAGTTATAATGGAAAATCTTACACATCCTCAGTAATCGAGATATTTGGTATGTTCTCCATAATATCAGTTGATTCTTGTGGTCGATTAATCCCCTTGAGCGCTTCCTCACAGATGAGGAAACAGGTGTACTCATGTCATATACAAAAATATATATTAATCATTTATAATAATATATTAGACCATATGTAAAAATGATGAATATTAACATGAATATAATGAAATATAATTATTTACCATCGTAGAAGAAGAAGAGAAAGCATCATCCCTAAAAGGTAATGTCGCAAGAATAGACGAGATTTGATTATGAGTGGCTTAAATAGACAATGCATGAGCAACAATATTTGATAGAAGAGTGGGTGAAAGAGTACCTAAATAATAAAATATTCAATCATTATTATATTATTTCTTAATTCAATATAACAAATAACAAATAATTAAACACATATATGAACTTGATGAAATCTGTGAACATCTCACATCATATAAGTTTCAAACCTGTTCTGAAGGAAGAGCAAATATTAGAACTGTGGTACTCTTACCTTCTCTTTTGGAGATCCCTCTATTGACTGAGCTAGCATAACGTCCTGTAGGCATACTATCAAGCATGAATTGTAATTTGACAACCAGAATGTGTAGATTAACATGGAATTAAGAAAGAAAAATAAGGAGAAAAAAATTTGCATCTTACAAGTTGTCATTTTTTTTGTTTTTCCCAGAAGATTTGTATGTAAAGTGTGTGGATGGTGATCCTAGCTGCCCTTAACAAATTTTAAACACATGGGTATGTTAAAACAATTAAACAACATTAACAAGCACAATAAGGTCTCATTTATTTAAGGAAAAACTATTTTCCTCATTTCTACTTTTTCCCATACATTACGTGAACTTTCAATTTACAACAAGACTATCATTAGGATTTCAAATAAACATATCCTAAATCTCTCAAGTTTTTAGGTAGTATCCTTATATTTGGCAGAACTTTCATGGTTAGGACATTAGAGAAATGGCACAAACAAAGCTAATGAATCTAAAAAGAGTGGGAGAATGGAATAAACATGCCAACTAAGGCCAGGCTACACTTTGTTAATAGATATATGAAGTTACTAATTAGGTGTTCAACTATACATAAATTACAAAATCTCATAACTTTTGTGAAGTATTCAAAGAACTTAATTACTCAATGGTGAAAAAGTAGTATGAAAACAAAATTCAAAGTAAAGTCTATTCAAATGAAGAAATTGAGTGAAAAGAAACAAAAACTGTGTTATAATGATTTAGTAGTTGTATTTAAGTGTTATGTCATGAAGCATAAATATTGAAAAGTTAAAAGTAAAATAAAAATTTTGATGTTATCTAGCATGTATAAGGGAAAAAAAGCAAATACGTTTGGTGTTGTATAGTATCAAAATAGTAACCGGTGAGTATTGCATCAAACTATGAGCAACAGATATATTGTTTGTTGATAAGGAAAAGAAAATGGTCATAATGGCTCAGATCAATATTGAAAGTTTGTAAGCAGATCAAAATCATTTAAGACAAGACAGAAAACAAACATAAAAAGCCGACAAATGCTGTCTCTCTTTCACTAATCACTACCATATAAACCAACTTTCTAAATTTCATTCATTTTCCCTATTTCTTCTTCTATCATTTTCTACTTGGTCCTATTGAAGCCCAACTGTGCAATTAAAGCCTTCTCTTTATTTCTCTTTTATTTCTCTTCCTCTTTTTTTCTTTCACTATTCCTAACTCTGTGTCTTTACAAACATTTGTATGCTACTAAAGGAGGACGAGACATATATATATATATATATATATATATACCAGGCTAGCTAGGAATTTGTCTGTAATCTATATAGGAGAAAGACAAAGAAAGAAAGAGATGTCATTTCAATTTTAATTGGTACTATTAGAGCTAGTAAGCAATGTATATCTTGGTATGGAGTTGGAGCATGCAGTTGTGGGTGTGTGATAAGTTTACATCCTTTAGATCATTTAAATTGATTATGTTCTTGAGTTTTACTTTATAATTGTCTAGTTTTTAGTTTATTTCTTAACTTAGTCTTTATCATATTAGGATGTTGATTTTGGGTAATATTGATAGGATTAAAAAATTTGAATAAGAGTTATACTCATTATTAACTTTGTTTGTGTGTTTTGAAGAAATAGTGCAACAAGGAGCCCTATTTGAAATCAAATTTCAAGAGAATTAGGATTCCAGGTTGTCAGAGGTCGCGGACCTCCAAAAGCATGGCTGCAACACTAAAAATTGCATTGAAAATTATTAAAGAGAGAATCTGGCACCATGTCTTCAGAAATCGGTGGCCGTGAAGCTGCAATGCCCAAGCCATCATGAAGTGTAGAGTTTTTAAGGTCACAACACTAGAAAGTTGAGGCTGCAGCGCTAGCATGAGAAACCTATTCCAAGTGAAACTTTAACTTAGTTTTTGAAGCCTATAAAAAAGAAAAGGCATAGGGATTTAAAGCACACAATTAAACTAAGTAATTCTAAAAATTGAGAAGTCATCAAGGGTGCTAGAATGCAAGAAGAGTTTGGATAATTGAAGATTGAAAACCGACATCAAGTTTTCTATTTCCTTTTGCAAGCTCATCCTGATGCTAGTCATTACAGAGGCAAGGTAATTGCAAACTTGGAAGATTTAGCTACTATATGGGGGCAAGATCATGCTATGGGTGATGGTGCAGAAATAGGTTTTGAAGCACTTAGTGAAAATTGGAACCATGTTGAACAAATTAATGATGGTTATCCATTACCTACACCAAATGCAAAAAGATTTACATTATTGTTTGCACAAGGTAACCAACCTTAAAGGAAAAAAAAATAGTTCTAGTGATTTGCTTGTTGCAGTTGTATCTCACATGGCAAATAGTATTAGCACTCTTATATATTTGAAAATAGTCAAAATAATTAAGGTAATGTCGAAAAAATATATGTTGAACTTTCGAAGATTGCTGATCTATTAGAATCGGATTTGCTTCAAACATATCATGTGCTCACAAGTGATGGAAGAAAGTTTAAGTTGTTTATGACACTTTCTAATCTTTTTAGGAAGTCTTAGATCTTGATGCAAATTAAGAAGTGAATTGTTGAACTTTTCGATACACTGAACTAACTTTTGTTGAATTGTGTTTTTTGTATTAATTTATTATGGTCCTGTTGGTTTATATTTTGTACTGAATGTAACAACTATTTTGTATTAAAAGGGACAACTTATGTAACTTCTCTTCACTAAAGCTAGCGCCTTTTGGGAAGTTTCCTACTCCCTAAAGTTGGTATCTTTTGAGAGTTTCCTGTTGGATGAAAAATATATTTTGTTAACTGTTAGGAGTTGTTGCATCTATGCACTTTTTTCCTTTTATTATTATTATTATTGAAATGGTTTATGTTTAGAGGTATACTAATTGCTTAATTTTGGTGTTGAGATTTTCTAGTCTAGTTTGTCTTAAAGTGCTACCTAAAAAGTTCATATTCAAAACGTTAAAAAAGAATTAAATTATTTATCTACATTTGATATACGTTTTTAATAAAGTTTTGATATAAATAATTGTAGTATTGTTTCTTCAAAATAAATAAACATATATATTTAGATTAATTATTTTTTAAGTCAAATTATCGATATAACCTTTATTATTAATTTTTAATTAGAATGATAATGGATTTTTTTTTTGTCCAAAGTAGATATTGATAATATTTATCAACAGTGGTATATGTTAGAATTTTCTATATATATATATATATATATATATATTAGATTTATAATTCTAGAGCCTACAACCAAACAAGAGAATTAGAATTATGTAATTCTATATAATATTTTATTGTATAATCCAAATTATAAAATTATAATTCTAACTCAATTTTAATTTTATTGAAATTATAAATTTAAAAAGTAATTTCAATTTTAGGATCAAACTAACCCTAAACAAATATGTACTCAAGATAATATTTTCTTTTGGTACAAATTGAACAAAGATTTTGATTTGAACAAGGTGTATTTGGAAATCATTAAAATATATATATATATCCTTAATCTAGATAACATTGTGTCATCCAAACTATAAAATTATAATTCTGACTCAATTTTAATTTTAATAAAATTAAAATTAAACTTATAATTCTAAACAGTAATTTTAATTGTAGGATCCCTAAACAAACTGAAGATAATTTTATTTTATTTTGGTACAAATTGAACAAGGTGTATTTGAAAATTATTAAAAAAAAAAACTTAATTTGGATAAGATTGTCTGGATCTATCATTGTTAAGAAAAAGATGTCCCGGAAGAAATGAAAATGAGATATATTACTTATCAAAATCAATTATACAGACCCGTAGTTTGCCTTAAACTTGAGGGGTTGACTTAGACTTTTTTTTTTTGGACTCTTAGGGTTGGTGTAGACTTAATTAAAAATATTGGCAAAGAAAAATATTTTGAAATTATTTTTGGGCAATAAATAAATGAAAACAGTGTTTAAACTTTTGGAAATAGATTTTGAAGACTAATTTCACAGTGACAAATATTTTTTGAATTTAAATTTTAGATAATAAATTGATGAAGTGTTTTCTAATAAAACTTGCTATTTATAATTTTATTTATGGATAATAATATATACAAAAGCAAAGTGAATCAAATAATATTAGTCTGAACAAGAGTGTGAGACTGTGAGAAGAAGACGGAAGGGGCAGTCGAATTCCCTGTGTCAGTAGTCAGACAAACGCTTCTTTTCATTTCAGTGTAGAATAGAGACAAGGTCATTTTCTCGTGTTTCTTTCCTTCCACTCCACTGTTTTGACAGAAAGAAGGATCACTAAAGCTTACATTAGCAAATAGACCCAGAAATTAGTTTCACCCAAATAAATAATTATATACCCAGTTGGTGATTTTCCGAGTTTCTGAGCTTCCCAACTGTCAGCCATGGCAATTGTTGGGTTGCTATTTGCAGGTTTCCTTGCGGGACTCTTGGTTAAATCAGAGTATATAGAATACAACACTACGCTGAGGATCGTCCCTGATAAAATTAACGTCCATTTGGTACCTCACTCTCACGACGATGTTGGCTGGCTCAAGACAGTTGACCAGTATTATGTTGGAGCAAACAATTCAATTCGGGTCAGTGTTCTTTGTGAAAAAGAAGCTGCTAATCGAGGAAAATATATTACCCTTTTACTTGATTTTTTTTTTTTGTTTTGTTTTGTTTTGTGGTCAGGGTGCTTGTGTACAGAATGTGTTGGACTCTGTGATTTCTGCTCTCTTGGATGATAACAACCGAAAGTTCATCTATGTTGAGATGGTACAAATTTAGTAAAGTTCATACCTTTTTTGAAATTTGAAAATGCTAGGCATTTTAAACTGCATGGATTTATAGAAGCGATTGGTGGGTTTGACTGATACATTGAATTGTTTCAGGCTTTTTTCCAGAGATGGTGGAGACAGCAAAGCAAGGCTATGAAGATTAAAGTTAAGGAACTTGTCAACTCGGGTCAACTAGAATTCATGTAATTATTTTTTCAAAATTATTTTCTTTTACATCTATATATTTCTGTTTGTGTTTAAAAAAAAAAAAATGTACTAGTAGTTATATGAAAGGACGAGGATGGTTGACAAGTTTTTGATTCCTCAAAAAATGATGGCTTTGCAAGCTTCTTCTATATCTCATCTTCCCTCTCTTATTATGAAGAAATGGAGGTATGTGTATGCACGATGAGGCCACTCCACACTATATTGACCTGATTGATCAGACCACTCTTGGACATCAGTTTATTAAAGATGAATTTGGCAAGATTCCGAGAGTTGGTTGGCAGATCGATCCGTTCGGCCATTCTGCTGTTCAGGCTTACTTGCTTGGGGCAGAGGTATTTTGTTGTAAACCTTGTAGAATAATATATCTACTAATATCATTTTATTTATCAAATGACTTGGCATTAATTACTTTCCTTTAGTGTATAGAGAAGCAATGACACCATCTAAGCTGTGGCGTGTATTATAAGTTTTGTTTGCACAATTTCCCTATTGCTGTTGCTGAATTGCATGCAACCTCTGAATCCTATTTTTCTTTGTCTTTGTTTAGATAGGATTCGATTCACTCTTTTTTGCCCGAATTGATTACCAAGATAGAGCTAAGCGGCTAAATGAGAAAACTCTTGAGGTTATTTGGCAGGGTTCCAAGTCCCTGGGTTCATCCTCCCAGGTTAGTGGCCCACTTAGCCTAGTTTGACCTGAAAAAGTATTTCATTTCAGTTCAGGATTCATGGTTTTTTTCTGTGCATTTCATATTCAAGTATTCAACATAGATTTGTGCAGTGTATTATCTATATAAAGGTTCATTGACTCCTATAGCTAACTTAAATTGCAGATTTTCACTGGGATATTTCCCAGGCATTATGACCCCCCTGATGGATTCACATTTGAGATAAACGATGTGTCTCCTCCTATTCAGGTAATTTTTCATAGAGGGTAGATTTGATAATATTCCTCCTCCTCCTCATCCTCTTCCTCTCCCTCTCCCTCTCTCCCTCTCTCTAATTGAGACTTTTTTCTCTTATAATAATTCAATTGAAGGATGACATCCTCCTGTTCGACTATAATGTTCAAGAAAGAGTCAATGACTTTGTAGCTGCCGCTTTAGCTCAGGTAAGAACCTGAATCTCTTGTAATTTTTATGTTGCTGTACTGTCGTGCCTACTTATCAATATTATCCATTTTCCCTGTTTATCATCACATTAAGTGTTTCAGTATGACCTTTAGTAATGGTTTTGAGAATAATTTGGGCAATTGCAATTAAACTGTCTTCCTATCTTTAGGCTAATGTAACCAGAACCAATCACATAATGTGGACAATGGGGACAGATTTTCGCTATCAATATGCAAACTCATGGTTCAGGCAGATGGACAAGTTCATTCACTATGTCAATCAGGTATTCAGGATTTATCCAGTCTTTATAATCTTTGTCTAACATAACTTTTCCATGGCCACCGGGTTCCATCTTTGATATTTCTTGGGTTCACATATTCTTTTGTTCACTGCTTTACATTCATTTAATTTTCTGATGTTTATACATACTTATGTGGCACATTCTCAGGATGGCAGAGTTAATGCATTATATTCAACCCCTTCCATCTACACGGATGCAAAATATGCAGCGAATGAGCAGTGGCCTCTCAAAACTGATGATTTCTTCCCGTGAGTTTCAAACGGAGATTCTGTTATCCAAAATAGATTCTGAATCTTGATTTTAACAAATAACAAATTTTCAGGTATGCAGATCACCCAAATGCATACTGGACTGGTTACTTCACAAGTAGGCCTGGCTTTAAGGGTTATGTCAGAGCGATGAGTGGTTACTATCTGGTAAAGTCTCATGCCTCTTTTACTTAATAAAACAATTCTGCTATATTGTGCTGGACGAGCATGGCATTTTCGTGGAATATTTACTTTTTATGTTTATTCGACATATAGGCAGCAAGGCAATTGGAATTCCTTAAAGGCAGGAGTAAATCGGGGCCAAACACTGATGCATTAGCCGATGCTTTGGCAATTGCTCAGCATCATGATGCAGTTAGCGGCACACAAAGGCAGCATGTTGCTGCTGATTATGCAAAGCGACTGTCGATGGGATATGTTGAGGTCATATTCAATCATTCTTTTTAAGAATTGTTGACTCAATGAACTTATGTGTTTCTTAATAATTTAATCTGCAGGCTGAGAAGGTGGTTGCCTCTTCACTTGCTTTTTTGGTAGAGCAAAGATTAAATTCTTCCAACAGAAACCAAGTGACAGATTTTCAGCAGGTAATACTCTATAGTCATTGACTGTTTTCAGACCCAATTTTTGACAGCAAGAAATGATCATAATTCACAAGTTAGTATTACCTCTTGGCTTGACATTCATTATAATTTTGAACTCGGGAAAATTGTACTGAAGCTTGAATGACTTTGTGCTTATTCTTCCATTCCCTAAAAACTTATTCATGAAGGAAGAGTTAAAAAAGGCATCTCAGAATTTTTTTATCATATCTTTCTGAGAAATCTTGTTCTAGGCTATTAAAATCTTTAGCTCTCCCACTCCTTATATCTTGAAGGCTATCATAAGTATAACATGTCAGAGTCTTACTGATTTCTGCACTTCAGTTTAAGCACCTTCACCTTACTCATTTGTTAAAGTAATTGTGTAATATTCTTCTAAACCCTGTTTCATGGATCCTTTATTATTGGCAGTGTCCTCTTCTTAATATAAGCTACTGTCCTCCATCAGAAGTTAGCTTGTCTGATGGGAAAAGCTTGGTGAGAATATTGTTTTTGCATGATATAGTTACTTTTCTCTATGTTAAAATTACATTTGGCTCGTTCTTATAAAATATTTGATCTCTTTCATAGGTTGTTCTCATCTATAATCCTCTTGGTTGGAAGCGAGAGGAAGTGATACGAATTCCTGTAGGTACTTTTATGCTTATTTTCTTTAGTTTGGAAAGTAAATATTGTACGAAACATGTTTTTCGTTATCACTTCAAAACAGCACCGACTACCACATTCTGCAATATTCCATTATGTATATTGCTCATTTACTTTTTCATCTGTTTACATTTACATTAGAAATTTTTATGGTCATGGATATTTTGTTAATTCAATAATAATTGCAGTTCGGAGATATTCCATCATGCATATTGTTCATTTCTTTTTTCATCTGTTTGTATGGACATAGAAGCTTTACAGCTCATGTATTAAGTTGTTGATTTAGTAATAATTGCAGTCAGAAATCCTTTGAAAATTTGTGTCTTCCGACTTGAGGAGACCTAATTGACAATGCTATTGGACCTTTTGTATGCAGTTAGCAATGGTAAAAGGTTTTGTCAAAGACATTTCAGATTTCATAGATGATGTCTGTTGTGTGTGTATCCTCCTTCCCCCATGTACGTCTCCTCCCTCCCTCTCCTCCCCTCTCCCTTTCTTGTCTCTCTCTCAAACACTCAGAGAGGTGCACATAGATGTAGATTAGAAATGCTATTTTATCTTTAGCTCTTTTTCCTTGATCATCAAAGCTAAACCTTTTATTCTACTTATTTACTATCACTCAAAACTTAAAACTGCATTACAAAGAGGCACCGTATCCATGCAATTAGAGATACTATATGATCTTAAGTTATGTATTTAATTATAACATATAAAACTTATTGTATAATTTTTTATAGTTACTAAAACCTTGTTAGTTTGATTGTACTTGTTTGTAATTGGTTGAAAATCAAAATTATCACAGGTCTCCAGTGAAAAGGTTTTTGTGCAAGATTCTGGTGGGAAAGAAGTTGAATCTCAGCTTCTACCTCTATCAAATGCCACTACAAGCTTAAGAAAATATTATGCCGAAGCATATATGGGTGAAGCACCTAGTGAAAAAGTAAAATATTGGCTTGCATTTTTGGCGTCTGCACCTCCTCTTGGTTTCAGTACTTACATAGTCTCAAGATCAAACGAGACAGGTAATAATGCTTCCACGTCACTCGTTCTTCCTGTAAAATTGCACTGGAAAGTGAAGTAGTGGCCCAGTTATTGACTCATTGACTCTCTCTCTTTTGAAGGTGCTAGTTCAACAATCTCAAAAGTATACACATCAGAAGAAAGTACAAACAATAGCATAGAAGTTGGGCAAGGAAGTTTGAAGCTACTCTTTTCTGCAGATGAAGGAAAATTGACTAATTACATTAACAGCAAAAGTCTGGTACTTTGTTCAACCTTCAATTTAATGGTTTACTTTTTCTTCATTGTTTTTTCCTCAGTTCTTTCGTTTGGGTGAGGGGTTGTCTCAGTGTGCTATTTCTTGTTACTCGACAGTCTAACTTGTTTGTCACTGAAGGTTACAGCATTAGCTGAACAATCATACAGTTTTTACTCTGGGAATGATGGGACAGATAAGGATCCTCAGGTAGTGATGTATACACAGAAATCATATATGCATGTCTGTATTATTTTTTGTATGCGCAGACCAACACACAAACACACACATATATATACTGTACTAAAAGTCTTAAAGTGCCATAGTTCCAGAACAAGCGTTCCTTTTCTGTTTAATGCGTTCCTTTTCTGTTTAATTTGTCTGAATTCATTTTATCTCAAAAGAGTTTGATATGTTATTAGTTTTATTTGTCTATTAGCTCTTAAGATAGCTAATACTTATCTTTTTCTTATATCATATTATAAACTCAATGTATTTCTTATCTTTTGATAATTAAAATGTTATCTTTTCAGGATATGAAATACTTATTAAACTTTGTATGCTATTTTTTTAATGAAAATATCCCATCCATTGCATGGGCTACTCGCTAATTACAATGCACCTTAAAATATTGTTTGCAGTGAATCTTTGGTTATCTCATCATGTTGCTATTTATATGAAATATTATTTCTGAATACATTTAGGTTATAATGATTGCAATTGCTACAGTATTTCAAAGTTTTCCAATGTCTATTAGGTTTTCTCTTGTTGTACCACCTTCTTTTTAATATCTTTTTTTACATATAATATTATATATGAGCATTTTTTTTAATTTCTACAAGGATAGAATCTTTACTACTTTGAATTGTGTGTTTTCCTTTTCTCTTGAAGGCATCCGGGGCATATGTCTTCCGTCCCAATGGTTCATTTCCCATAAAATTTCACCGTCAGGTTACAACTTTTTCACTTAAGTCATAAATAAAAAAGTCCAATGCAACTAAAACGTGTATGCTTATGTATGCATGTGTATACTTTTCAGGTTCCCTTAACTGTCATTCGGGGTCCTGTATTGGACGAAGTACACCAACAGCTCAACCCATGGATATCGCAGGTATCCTTCTTTGAAATATATAAATATATATTACATTTTTCATGGAGCCATGAAAGCTTTTTCTGCAAAAGTATTCATACACTTTTGATATTTTTCTTTCAAAGTAAAGGTCAATGTAATCATCTTCTCTATGTGGTCTTATATTGTTTTTCACATGCCCAGATCACAAGGGTATTCGAGGGCAAGGAGCATGCTGAAGTTGAATTCACTGTAAGATACCTTCTATTGTTATTTTTTACGGAGTAGCTGTAGTTTCATTTTTGTCTTGTGTTGCTGATAATATTCTAAGGGATGATATCTTGAACTATTTACGTACTTTTAGATTGGTCCCATACCTGTTGATGATGGGATTGGGAAAGAAATCACCACTCAGATTACAACCACTATGAAGACCAACAAAACATTCTACACAGATTCCAATGGACGTGACTTCATCAAACGAGTATTTATCTTTACTGTCTTTCTATTATGGATTATATTCAATTAGAATGTCTGTTATTTCTATAGCCTTTATTTATTTAGAAACTATTATGACTGGGTTATAAATAATGGTAGAAACTTCAGTACATATATTTAGAAGACAAAGATATAAGGGGAAGAGTTAACTTGAAAGAGCCTGGAGGGATATATTGATAATAAATGATTAAAGAACCTCCCTCACTTCAAACTTGAACTTTTAGATGAGGTGGTAATTTATTGTGGTATCAGAACAGGAGGTCCTGAGTTCGAACTAAACTAATAAAATTCATGTGAGGGGAAGTATTAGAATATACAATGATTACAGAGCCTCCCTCACTACAAGCTTGAGCTTTTACATGAAGTGGTAATTTATCATTAACTAATAAATTTTGTTTTGAAGAAGTTAATCTGATAATGCCTTCCAGATTCGAGATTACAGGTCAGACTGGGATCTACAAGTGAACCAACCAGTTGCTGGAAATTATTATCCGGTATGTCTCCTTCATGTGCAAGATTTGAGATTTCTCCATTAATTTGCTATTTTCTGTCTGAGTTACGCGCTTCCACGGTCTGCCTCATAATCCAGTACTCAACATGAATTCATTCTGGTTAAACAAATGAATTCTTTTATGATTATACTTTACGGCTTTTAGTTTTAACATAGTGAAATCTTTTTCTTTTTTTTTTTGTTCGGGGGAGTCGTGGGAGGCACCTTCTACCTGGTTTGCCTCCTCGGTGTTTCTTATGTTCTAGTTCATTCACCTGTATTATATATTTAAAATATCTGTTGGTTAACATCTTTCCTGCCTTATCTCCATTATTTCAGGTTAATTTGGGAATATATGTGCAAGACAACAGTATGGAACTCTCAGTGTTGGTTGACCGCTCAGTGGGGGGAGCCAGTTTGGTGGATGGGCAAATAGAACTGATGCTCCATAGGTTGGCTCTACCTTCCATTCTTTTCTATGGACGTAATTGTTTAGATACCTTTATTAAATTTAATGCATTTTACATATTGAGAAGAGTCTCACCTTGTCGTGAACTTCAATATGTTTCTTTCTTTTCTAGGAGGCTGATTCATGATGATTCAAGAGGTGTTGGCGAAGTGCTAAATGAAACAGTTTGTGTAATTGATAAATGTGAAGGCTTAACTGTAAGCATACATTACCAGCTCATTTACCACCACTTGCATAATGTTGTACCATCAATTATCCCAACTCTATAAAGGACAAGGTCCTAATGCTCAACAAGGATCTCATTTGATTTGGACTGTTTTCTAAGAGAACTGCAGTTCTGGATGCTACCTTCTCAAAACTATTATACACAATCTCTCATGATCCATCACCAAAACAGATTTTATGATTTGTGATCCTCGGTCATATTCTTGATGTCAGGTTCTGGCTCTGTGCAACTTGCATGGTAATACAATGTTATATTTTGAAAAATATGTTCTTGTCTCTCTCAAACTCCCACCTCTGTTGACTTCTCTTAGCAGAACTGGTCCCAAGCTCAGATGAAGGAGGAGCAGCATGGTAGGTTGACAGCTAGCTTAAAACTTCATCAAAACTCATGAATATGGATCCTAAAGCAAAACTCTTTCGTGTGTCCCCTACTTAACAATGCGTTGCATTGGACCTCTGGTACAGTGATAAATGGGCAAGGGTTAACTAGAGCATTCCCTTGAAGCGATGCATCTCATTGACACCACTGGGAGCAATGAAGAATAAACAATGGTTCTAGCATCTAGATAGACAAGTGCGGGTAAAGAAACTAGTCCATGACCAATAGGATTTGAGTAGCAACTTGGAACTTAGGATCACTTACGTGTAGATTAATGGAGCACTAAATGCTGTGACTAGCTGTGCCTAGACATAGTATTAATATTTCTATTATTGCAGGAGACTTAGTGGATGGGAGAAAAGGCTAGGGAGATTGAAAGTACATTTTTAAGTTTTTGTATACAAGTTGTGATAGAAATAGGAATAGGGTTAGTATTACTCTAGACAAGCATTTGAAAGAAGAGAAGAAAACTGCCAGGGAAGCAAAATTTAGGGTGTACAATGTTTGTATAACAAGCTGGACATAAAGCATGGAGATAGTGATATTTATAGGCTTGCAAAATTGAGAAAAAGAAGCGACTAAAGATATTAACTTTGTCAAATGTATCAAAGATGTGGTATAAAAAATTTGGTTAAAGAAGAGGAGTTAAGGATAGATGAAAGATTTGTTTTGACAAGTTGTTCAGTGGAAGTCATCAACGTAACTTCGAGATCTTAACACTTCTATTGAAGACAGGGAACATTGGTTTGTTAGACGTATTAGGACTACCAAAGTAATGGAAGCTATAAAGAAAATAATGATTCCTATTGAAATTTAGAATTGTTTTGAGGTGAGTTTGGTATAAACTGGCTAGTCAAGCTCTTCAACCAAATTATTAAGACTAATAAGATACCAAAGGAGTGGAGGAGACAATACTGTAGTGCCAATTTACAAATACAAAGGTGACATTCAGAGCTGTAATATCGTGGATTGAAACTTGTGAGTCATACTATCAAACTTTGGGAAAGAGTAATTGTAACTTAGACAAGGGCTTGAAGTAGCAGTTTCAGAGAATCAATTTGGTTTCATGCATGAGAGGTCTATGACTGAAGCTATTCTTCTATTAAGAGATCATTGAAAGAACAGAGAAAAAAGGAAAAGATCTTTAGATGGTTTTCATTGACTTGGAAAAATCGTATTATAGGGTGCATAGAGAAGTTACGTGGTAGGCTTTGGAAAAGAAAGGAGCACCTATTAAGTATATCAATCTTATTAAGATATGTATGAAAGAGTAGTGACTAATGTGAGAGATCTAAAGGAGGAGTGAAGAGAGATTGTCCTATTACTTTCACAGTAATGATAGATGAAATTACTTGACATATACAGGATGAGGTCTCTTGGTGCATGCTTTTCATGGATGATATAGTTTTAGTTGGTGAAACTAGGACAGATGTCAATACTCAATAATTAGTATATGTGGGTTTTGCAATGGCAAAGGAGGAATGATTGCTTAATTAGCATCTAACATCAAGAGATTCCTATTAGTGAGCACTTTAGGTATCGTGAATCAATAATTCAACATGATGGAGAAACAAAAGAGGATGTTTCACATAGAATTAGAACAATTTGGCTGAAATGGAGAAACGTTTTGAGAGTTTATGACTGTAGGATACTTTAAAAGCAAAAGGGTAAATTTTATGAAACTATCATACTCCTTGGCCACTGCTATAATTTTTTGGCATGCAGTGTTGGCCAACATATTGAGAAAATGAGCTGAGCATAGATGAGAACGTTGTGGTTGTGTGATAATATAAGGATAGATAGGTTATGAAATGAAGATATTCGATCTAAGGTAGGGGTAGCTCTAGAGAGAAGATGAAGGAGAACCACAGAAGATGGTTTGACCATATTCGTCGTAGAGATGTAAATGCTCTTGTAAGAAAATGTGAGAAGATTCAGGTTAAAAGAGAACTTAGTAATGGGCATGAATGAATGGAGGAAAAAAATTCAGGTAGCCCATATCAGCTAGTTTTGTGAGGATCCATGTAGCCGACCCCAATGATTTGGGATTTGTTGTTGTTTTTGTATGCTGTTATATCTCTCACCAACTCACATCTTACAAATTCATTACCATGTTGCAGATCCAGGGGAAATTTTACCTTAGAATTGACCATGTAGGAGAAGGTGCCAGGTGGCGTCGTGCAGTTGGCCAGGAGATATATTCTCCACTTCTCTTGGCCTTCACAGAACAGGTAAAGGAGTAAAGCATAAGAATTCACCTACTATGGCCTCAATGCTTTGGTGATAAGTGTTTCTCCTGCAGGATGGAAATAATTGGTTGCATTCCCAAGTATCAACATTTACTGGCATAGATGCTTCCTACACTTTGGCAGACAACATTGCTCTTATAACCCTCCAGGTATGTGCTGCAGTGCCTCTTGTGCATTTTCCGAACAGTGGCTCCCCGTGACACTTCAAAGGAAAACAAGCTGGAGCTTTATGATACTTTGTAGCTTTTGCTTCAGGTTTTCTAGTCTTATTGTAATTTCATTCCTTTCCTTAACATTTTGCAGGAAGTTGAAATTGGAAAAGTACTCCTTCGTTTGGCTCACCTTTATGAGGTCTTGATTTGTCCTTTGCCTGTTTAGATTTGTGGGTCTCTTGAATGACCCAAATGAATTGACCCTGTAATACATAGAGATAAATACGAAAACAGTTTGGCATTAGAATTGCATATTCAGAGCTCTTGGTCGGGTCTTTTGTTTTTCATTCATAACCATGATTGAAAGTGATATTTGGGGTCACCTTTGTGCTTTTACTTGAATTTCAGATATGCTATTTGAATATATGCATGCATTTAATCATTACGTATATATCAATATGTGACTTTGTATAGCTAGCTTAATAAATAGATTTTGATATTTGTTCTGAATGAGTGGTGTGCATTATTATTTTATCCTCTCAAAATATGTCTTTCCCAGTTAGAAGTATCTGCTGCACAGTTAGACATTAAATGCTCTTTAAAATCTGAATACATATCTCTTAATATTTCATGCATATTCAAGATTGGTGAGGACAAAGATTATTCAGTAATGGCAAGTGTGGAATTGAAAAAGCTATTTCCTAACAAGAAGGTGAGATCAGTAAATACGAGTGAGTCTAAACTACCAGTTTAGGTGATGGGTGTGTTACCTTTTTTCTCTGTAATATTATTTTCAGATAATTAAAGTGACGGAGATGGGTTTGTCTGCCAATCAAGAAAGAGCTGAAATGGAGAAGAAGAAGTTAGCTTGGAAGGTAGAAGGTTCTGCTGAAGAACTTAAGGTGGTAAGGGGAGGACCTGTTGATCCATCGAAGCTGGTGGTGGAACTTGCTCCAATGGAAATCAGAACATTCTTTATTGACTTATTCAATTCCCTCCAAATGGTATCTGAAACAGACTTTAGTAGGCCGCTGTAACAATGCGCACCACACAAAGTTGCAGTTATCTATGCTCTTAGCTGATTGTCAAATTTTCACCTTTTGTGTTCTTGTAACAGTGCCCTTGAAAATTTCTGTGTATACTATCCTTAAACTAAACTTTTGGGTAATTATCAATCCTTTGTTTTGTCAATCATCAAGGGCTGAAGTAAGAGTATTAATTTGATACTCTTTTGAAGATGAATAGTTGGCTTTTTTCAGATAGTTCAGAGGATTAGGGGTTGTCTAAAAACAATTTCAATTTGCCATTTGAAAGAAGCACTGGTCTTGTCATCTTGGGATATGGTGTTGTTCTAGTTGTTGTCCGTTCTCCATTTACGATATTCCATTTCCTGGTTGGGAGGGTGGACTACTCTCCTACTTGGAAATATAACTTGGATGTTACTGGCAGATATTTTTGTGTTGCAGAAAAGAGTTCAAGTATGAGTCATGCATTGTCGCCACCTTCTCAGGTATGCCTGTTAAAGATATAAAAATTTGGCCAGTTGGCCTTTTAACATGAAGAAGTCTAACTGTTTGGATACTCATTCATTTACACCAGTCGCACATTTTCTAAATCCTTTGTTTTTTCCCAAAGGATCTATTTGGGAGTTCCAAGAAAACAAGAATAGATGAAAAGTAACTCTTGATATTTTTCTTATTTGGAAGTTTAAAAATACGAAAGGAAATAAAATGAGAGACCATGGAGCATTTCTTTGTTTACAATATGAGAGCAAATGATTTATTTTTTTTTAATAGAAGAAGTATGCCTTTCAAGTATTTTATTTGTGTTAGTAAGTATTTAATATAAAGAATAAAGATAAACTTTTCATTACTGTTAAAAATTATGTTGAATCTTATCATTTCTCTTATAATTTTATCCTATTTCATCTCACTTCTTTCAAAAAAAAGAACTTTTACATAAGGGGAACATTACATATCTTATTCTCTCACTCCATTCCCTCCATCTAAATCATCATATTCTTTAAATTTTGAATTTTAATCTCAATATTTATTGAGTATTATTAAACTTAAGAGAAAATTACATCTACTTATCCTGAGATTTGAGCTAATGACAACTAACTCCATCAATTGGGAAAATTAATTGACCGCCCCAAATTCTCCTCCCTCACTAACAGACTATTTTTCCTCTGTTAGTCTAAACTCTTTCTTCATTTTTTTTTTTTTATTTCACTAACTCCACCACTTTTATTCCCAATCAAAAGCACACTAGTTTGTTTCTTTTACAAGGGAAATATAAATGCTTAGCATTTTCCATTCCTTCTCTTCTTTTCATGAAACCCTAGAATTGCATATACCCATTGCCTTGAAATCCATGTGCTTTGAAGTTTTCATTCCTTCTTTTCTCCTCTGCTTCAATACTTCTCGCTTTCTTTAACTTCATTTTCAGTTTTGATCAATGGAGGACTTTTTGCTTGAAACTCATCCCCTGTTTTTCTAGCTTTTGTTCAAAACATTGTAACAATTTACTTCATTTGTTCTTTTGTTCATCCATCAGCACATTATATCACAATAGTTCATGAAGATTCCTAATGATTGAGGTAAAAAGTTAGTAAACCTAGAACTCATTTACTGTCTTAACTTTGAAATTTGAAAATTTTCCTAAAGTTGCCACTTTTTTGCACTTGATGGTTATTTTACCTTCATCACAAACTTTCAATATATTTTGTAGACAATGACTTACCTTAATAAGCACTGGATCATTGTTCATTACGCTAACAAGGAAGATTTGTTAAGGATATTAATCCTAATTGTCACTATTTCATGGATTTAGCCCATGATGTACATAATATTGTGAATGTTCATTGTGATAGTCCTAAGTGTTTTCATGGTGGATTACTAGACACTGGGGTTGACCCTGATACAACTATAAAGATTCACTCATATGAGACTTTACTACAATGGTTTGATCTTCATATAGGTAAAGAGGAAATGCTTATTTTTGTTTCTAAGACTCCTTCTATGCAATTGCATATTGATAACGCTGTTTTATTGCCACAAAACCATGACTCCGAGCATGATAGTGAAGAAAATGATGAATTGAGCATGAAAATGAAGTTGTTGTGTATGATGATGAAACTTTTAATTTTAGTGATCTGGAAGCAGGGGAATTTAGTGAGGGGTTTGGACTCAATATAAATTTTGAGATTTCAATAGAAAATGACATAGTAGATAACTTTGAACCTGACCTATTTGACAGTGACTTAGATGATTCAAGTAGTGATGAGGAAAAACCATACCAAAACAGGTTTTACCATGGAAGGAAGTATAACAATGTGAACAATGAGATAATTATACTGAGACAAGGTGATCTGTTTGGTAATGCTGATGAGCTTAGGAAAGTGTTTAGGGATTATGTGATTCATGAGGGATTTGAAATGGTTAGAATGAAGAATGACAAGTCAAGAGTGACTATCATATGTGTATGCAAAGGGTGTAACTGGTATCTACATGCCTCTCCTACACCTAACAAATTGACATTTAGGATCAAGGTTTATATGCCTGAACATACATGCATGAAAAGTTTAGTGAACTCCAATGCAACTTCTCATTGGATTGCTGAGAAATTAGATAGTTAGTTTAAGGCAGAACCTAACTTGAAGTACAACACCATAAAGGCAATCATGTTGGACAAATATGGAGTAGAGGTTGGTAAAAGTAAGATGTATTGGGCTAAGAATAAAGCCAAACTATTAAATGAAGGCACTTATGCAGAATCATACAGCAAGCTGAGAAAGTTTGCTCATGTGTTAAGACAGTTTAATCCTGGTATAATGGCAAAAATGCAAGTTGATAGGCTGCATATCAATACCAATCCAACCTTCAAGAGATTTTTCCTTTCTTTTAATGCAATTGTAAATGGGTTTAAAAAAGATTGTAGGCCATTCTTAGGACTTGATGGATGTCATTTAAAGGGTCCATTTGGAGTGGTTCTGCTTGCAGCTGTGTCATTGGATGCAGACAATAGCCTATATCCAATTGCTGTATGTGTGGTTGAGATTGAAAATAAAATACTGGACATACTTTCTTCATCACTTAGAGCTTATTCTATGGAGGAGTGATAGCTCCCTTGTGATTACCTCATATAGTATGATTTTTTTATTACATAATAGTAATATACATATCTCATGTTTTCTAATATCTCACAAGGTTTGCCTGAGGCTGTTAGTGAAACCATTCCATATGCCTAACAAAGACATTGTTGCCGACATCTTTTTAACAATTTCAAGGCAAAGTATCTAGAAGAGCTTCTAAAATTTGATTTTTGGAAAGCTACAAAGGCATATTTAGAGTTTGAATTTATAAAGGCAATGCAATCAATGAGGGTACATAGCCAACATGCTCATGATTACCTTATGGGTATCCCCAGGCAAGCTTGGGCAAGGCATGCATTTGATAGTAGGGCCAAATCGGACCACATCACTAACAATATGATAGAGTCATTCAACATTTGGATAGCAGATTTAAGGATAAAAACAATTTTATCAATGTTTGATGGCTTGAGAATCAAACTAATGAGTAAGCTGCATGAAAGGTTTGAGAAAGGTTGCACATGGGAGAATCAGATTTGTCCAAATATTACAAAAAATGTTGGATAAAATCAAACAAACAAGAAGATTTTGTAGTCTTATTCCTGCTGGACATCAAGAGTTTCATGTAACGGATGGTGCAGGGACATTTGCTGTGGACTTGAAAAATGAAAATTACTTTTATGGTATGTGGGTGCAAAGTGGATTACCATGTAAGCATGCTATGGCATGCATTGTCTATTATAGAGGCAATATGCTTGATCATTGTGATAAATACTTCAAGAAGAATGCATATAATGCTACGTATGATAATATTATTCATCCTATCCTTAATCTTGACATTATTCCTTTCAATGAGCCCCTTGCTGATGTTGTGAAACCACCTGCATTGAAGAGACTACCAGGAAGGCCAAGAAGAAATAGAAGAAGAGATATGGATGAAGGACCAGTAGGTGATGGTTTAGCAAGGAGGTCTTCAACAATTACAGGCACAAATTGTATGTAATTTGGTCATAATAAAAGAAATTGTCAAGGAGCACATGTTGCCGCAAAGAAGGTAACTTAATCAACTAAAAACATGCATAAACTTTCTTAATCTATTGTTTTATATTTAATTATTCTTTTGTTGTAGACAAAGAAGGCTGCAGTGCCATCAACATGTAATGCTTATGAGGTAATATCAACATTGGGACATAAAACTCTATTAATAATCAAGACAAAGGAAAGAAGAAGCTGAAACCTAATGAAGCAACCGGTGCTAAAAAGAAACACACAAAGAAAACTAAAATAACTGAGGCTTCAACAAGTGCAGCAATATCTTAGTATTCTAATTTGTTTGGTCTTCATGAAGTCCATGTTAATCAAATGTCATTTGCTGCGGCAGAAGGAACAACAAGGCATGAGACTCAAGATGTAGCAGATACCAATGGTAATTGTGGTTTAGGTGTCAGTGACTGGGCTGCTTTTTGAACTAATATATGTATGGTTATGTATGTATGTCTTTTAGGTAGTTCAAGTCATAGTTTTGTGTACTTGGTTGATGCTTAGATATTTTAGGTGAAGTAATTTTCAACTATTTGACAGGTTTAGATCTTCCATTTTTTGACAGTTTTTTTTTTGTTGAACTGGTTATGAAACCAATTATGTAACTTTCAATCCTATTAATGAAATGACCGTTTTAACTGATATAGCATTTGTTTTTAATACATAATACATTGATAATGGTTGAAAATAATATCATTACCAAAATGAGTGGGATAGTGGAAAAAGGGTCAAGCACTACAAAAACCCCTGTTGATGCATGTAGAAGAACAACTCAAAATTCTTCTTTCTGACTGGAGGAAGGGATGTCACCCACATGAACAAACCAGCTAAAAGGCTGATAACTCCAGCAAGATTGGCAACACCGGAATATTTCCACCCTAATGTCTGCAAGGACAAAACTAAATGTATAAACCAATAAATCTTTAGGCTGGGTTAAGTATCTATAAACATTACTTATGATCAGTTTGTTTTCACTGTCTTCCTCACACTCAAAAATCTCCCCTAAGTTTTTAGTGAAACTGACTTTTACTCCTTATAATTGCAATTTAGCATTGCCCTCTTAAATGTTCAAGTAAGCCATTCAGGCAAGTGGAGCTTTGAAAATTTTTAGTTTACATATACATGATTCTACTAACAAATCAAAGAACCTAGAATTGAATAAATACAAGAAAAGGGTGGAAGGGGTGTTCAAGTGTAAGAATGTCTTTGTTCAAGAATAAATGTCAATACATGCAAGCAAACAAGAGGACTTACTTCTATAGGAGGCGGCCACCCATTGCCCATCCAATGACATAAAATAGTCCATGGAGGGTAAAGAGCAGCATAATCAGGTGTCCCAGCCATACATGATATCTTGTAGCATACTCAAAATCTATTAGACGAAAAAGAACAGATCCCCTTGCAACTGGGAGAAACAGAAATGCCATGCAATATAATCCAATCGAACCAAAGCGAAGTCCCAGAAATTCCAACATTAATATGCTGAAAAGTTGAAAAAATAAATTATTCTCAGCTAATGATCAATATCAGCACTAAATGAAAGCATCTTAGAATTGCAGTATTATAAAAGCTTTACATATGACTACAAGTCCCTGAACTAACTGTTTCTATGATAACATTTCAATATGCACTCTTTTTTGGCAGTGAAAATTGAGTAAAAGAGAAATCAAGTAAAAGGGGAGATATATATTACACAAAATGAAATATAGTATTACATTAGGCTCCACTCAAATGATTAGTCAAGCATTTATGTCAACTTACGTCTTTATTAGTTTAGTGAGTCTATACATGACTTTCAATTCTAAAATGCCTAATGTCGGTTTAATGGTTAAAATGCAATTAACAAAAGAAGAGTCTTCAATGAAGCAATGAAGATTGAAGACCCTTCTGGGGAAAGTAATAGAACACTATAAATTTTAAAAATGAATGCATAATGGGTATATAATGTACAATAAAAGGATGAAACTTTACTCAACCAAAGACATGGAAATGGTAATAGAAAAAAGGAAAAGATATACTCTAATGTTGTACCTTTTGTATTTGAAAGAAAACTGGTCAGACATAAAACTGAGGATGCGCATGGCATAAGCATAGACAGCCCGGATAACATACGCCAAAAAGAGGACAATTCCAATCAACTCAGTAGCAGAAACAACCCCAAATGGCCCGTCAACAAGAACAGTGAAAGTCCACAGGCGAAAACTTGGATATATGGACGTCATCTTTTTGTGAGACTAAAAGTCAGAACTGATTGTCAGTGTTTTTTGTTAAAAATTTCAGTTTCTCTCTGGCTGTTATTGTGGATTATTTATTAATGTGTCTAACGTTGGTTTGAAGATACTTTATTGCAAGCTCTGTTGGTTGCGACTTGCCAGCTCTAAGAAAGAAAAAAAAAAAAAAAAAAAAAACTGTTAACCATGGTTTAACGGACGGAGAGGGAGAAGTATTTGGGACAGTCTGTTGATTTTTCCAAATGATGGAGTTAGTTGTCATTAGTTCAAATCTCATGATAGAAAGATATAATTTGCTCTAAACTTAATCATTCATGCATAGAGGTGTGCTGTGTGCGTGCAACTATCATTTTTGGTATAAAATGCAAGACTCAAACTTCATGAAATAAAGTAGAACGGTACCAATTCTTTTTTTGAATCTACCCAACATTATCAATATCAAATATTTGTGCCAGTTGCTATAATAATATATATTTTTCATATTATAATTGATCAGCCTACAAATGTTGTGTATCTTCACTTAAAAATGTTTCAAGACATAGTTTATTAAATATTCTTTTTGTGATTATGATTATGTGCATGCTTTTATGATTTATACCTATTCATCATAAAAGAGAAATTTGGGTTCCAACCTTGTCTTGATTAACAAGGATACTGGACCCCAACATAGTAGCGCTTTTTTTTTTTTTTTTAATTCATTTCAAAATGGAAATCAATCTATAACACTTCAGCTTGATTAGTAAGAAAGACCAAATAAAAATTAGGAATTACTTGATTAAAATGAAATAATAATTTAATTTATTTATACATTAATTTGATTTTTGTTCATTAGGACGCTTTAAGATTTTTAAGAAGAATAATTTATTAGTTTTAACATATAAATATATGTATTATAAATAATAAAATTTATTAAAAATATATTAAACAAACAGTTCAAACTCTACTAATTGAATTTTAAAATATTTTAAAAAATTAAACTCTAATTATTTTACTTAAAAAAAAGTTAAAAATACGTCTTGATTTTTCTCGGCCTTAGCTGGACTAGTTGTTGCCGTTGTGACACCTAACTGTATTTTTTTCTTTTTTTTTCACTTCATTTAATAAGTGCATCTCCACTTGAAAATGAAATCTGAGGAACATTAATTTTCCATAGTTGACAAAACCCTTATGTGGCATTTCAGGTTTTCAGAACACCTGTAAAGCCTCGGTACTCTGCATATTTGATTCCTTAAGCTGCTAACTTGGGTGCCCAAGTCATTCTTCAATCTTAGCTTCTAATGGCGTTTCGGTTACTCTTCTGGGTGGTCTTTATGGGAGTAGTATTTAGTGGGGAATCAAAATTTATGGTCTATAATACTTCGACAAGCATAGTTCCAGGAAAGATCAATGTTCATCTTGTTCCTCACACCCACGACGATGTTGGCTGGTTGAAGACTGTTGATCAGTACTATGTTGGCTCTAACAATTCGATTCAGGTTTCTTTTTGTCATTCTTTTAGTACTATTTATGGATTTTTTTGATTGCAGGACTCATGTAACTATTATTACAATGTGTAGGGTGCTTGTGTGCAAAATGTGTTGGATTCCATAGTTCCTGCACTGTTGGCTGATAAGAATAGAAAATTTATCTACGTTGAGCAGGCAAGTCTACTTGTTAGTTATGCCTAAGAAATCGGAGGAAATGGGTAAAAAAAAAAAAAAAAAAAACTTTTTTTCCCTCTCTTCTCTAAAGAAATAGAAGAGATGTCTTTGTTTTGTTTCATCGATGCAGGCCTTTTTTCAGCGATGGTGGTGGGATCAGAGTGAAGCTGTCCAGAATGTGGTCAAGCGTCTAGTTAGTTCAGGCCAACTAGAGTTCATGTAATGTACATTGTTAATTAGATAATCAATCACTCTATTGAAAAAAAAAATTAGGTTTCTACGAGGATAAGAGTAATTCTTCATGCAGGGTACGACTCTCTAGATAATACATTTCAACTTTCAAGCTTCTTATTCAACAACAACGACCCGCACCACCACCCCCACCCCTCCTCCTATTTCTTATCTCTGATTTTCCCCTTGTTTCAGAAACGGGGGCATGTGCATGCATGATGAAGCATCACCACATTACATAGACATGATTGATCAGACGACTCTTGGACATCTGTTTTTAAAGAAGGAGTTCGGTGTGACACCAAGAATTGGTTGGCAAATTGACCCCTTTGGACATTCTGCCGTGCAGGCTTACTTATTAGGAGCTGAAGTATGCTTTCAATCTCTGATTACATCAGTACATAGTATCATGAATATATTAGGATGAAAAAAATATAACTTACACATATGAAGTATATATTGCTTAGTGTGCTACTGACAAGTTCTACTTTGGGATTAGGTTGGCTTTGATTCACTCTTCTTTGGTCGGATAGATTACCAAGACAGGGCTAAGCGCAAAAGGGAGAAGAGTCTTGAGGTTGTCTGGCGGGGTAGTAAGAGCCTTGGTTCATCTGCTCAGGTGAACATCAAGGGTTTGTTTTTGTTTTATCAATAATTTGGATTTACTTTTGTGTTTTGGGTGGGTGTGATTCGTTTTCTGAATTGAGTTCCTGTACTCATTACAGCTTTTGTGTTGCAGATTTTTGCTGGTTCATTCCCTAAGAATTATGAGCCTCCCTCAGGATTTTATTTTGAAGTTAATGATGATTCCCCAATAGTTCAAGTATGCTAACAAGAAACTTGTTAATTTGATATCTTCAACAGATTTTTGTTTTCATTTTAATTTTTAATTCTTCCACAATTGAAGGATAATATCAATTTGTTTGACTACAATGTTCAAGACCGAGTAAATGACTTTGTTGCTGCTGCAGTATCACAGGTAAATGCATTATATGAGCTTGAGTCGGGTATTTAATTATATCGTCCAAGTAGTATTACAGATGTTCTATTCTTAGGCTGGCAGGAACTTTGACATCATTACTTTGTCCACCCTGATTACCCATTTACATCGTGCTCAATTACTGACAGTCATCATTTAATTCTCAGGCGAACATAACTCGAACTAATCATGTCATGTGGACTATGGGAACAGATTTTAAGTATCAGTATGCACATACATGGTTTAGGCAGATGGACAAACTCATTCATTATGTCAACAAGGTAACTGCTCCCAACTTAAGAAGAATAAGAGCTACATCCTCTTTGAAATTCTTAATACTTCAGTTCTGTATACTATTACCTCTGCCAGTCCAAGGGGAATTTGTTATACACAGTAGTAGTTTAGTATTCACATTGGAAGATATAGTTGCACAGTATGTGTGCCTGATAATGATCAGCTTGCAATTATTATGAGGTACACATACACATTCAATATAACAAATTTATATGGTTTCATGATCAATAGTTATTATATATGGTAAGACCCCTTACTTTTCAGTCCTTAGGTTATTAGTTTATTCACTTAACTATGCTTCTTCTCACAATTGCACTTGCTGTGCTGTGACTACTGTCATTGTGAACTTTAGTGTTAATAAATGGTTGGATGCGGAAATTTAGGATGGACGTGTCAATGCTCTGTACTCAACTCCATCCATATACACGGATGCAAAATATGCCTCAAGCGAATCCTGGCCGATCAAGAATGATGATTTTTTCCCGTGAGTTCAATATTTGATTTTTACTTGTGACATATGTTGTTTGCTTGATGTTTCACCTTTTCTTATATTTTTAATGTGGGCATGGGAATAAAACAGTTATGCAGATCGTGCAAATGCATACTGGACAGGGTACTTTTCAAGTAGACCAGCCTTCAAACACTATGTCAGGATCATGAGCGGCTATTATTTGGTATATTCATGTAACTACTTTAGTTTATTTCAGTATAATAAAGGGATCAGGATACTTACATCAATATTAATGATTTTTAGGCTGCAAGACAATTAGAATTTTTTACTGGGAGGAATAATTTGGGGCCAAATACAGACTCATTGGCAGATGCTTTAGCAATTGCTCAACACCATGATGCAGTCTCTGGTACAGAAAAGCAGCATGTGGCCAATGATTATGCTAAACGATTGTCAATAGGCTACGTGGAGGTGCATTTTAGTTTCTCCAATTTTCAGCAACCTTTCTTGTCTCTACTTTTGACATTATTTGATCCACTGGCATTTTACCTATATGCAGGCAGAGGCATTGGTTGCATCTTCACTTGCTTGCTTGGTTGAATCCACGCCACATGCTGGATGTCAGAACCCAATTTCAAAGTTTCAACAGGCATAAGTTCATGAACCTTAGATTTCTGAGCTGTATCTTTTAGTTGCATCTTCAACTGTTTCCCATCACTTTCAGTTCTTAACTTAGCAATACTCTATGGTTCAACACCATTCCTTTCTTCTTTTCTTTTCTACTTTCTGGTGCTATCATGCTGTTATGAGGTTTTCATGTGTTATGAACTTATGATACTTGGATTTTATTTGGCTTTATCTTTATCATCATGTTTAGAACATGGTAATTCTTTTATGGAGATTCTGAATAATAACAACTTAGTTTCGGTCTTTTAACTCAGGCAGTCTTCTTATCATTTTGTATTTGATTTGTCTTTAGTAGAACAGAAGCTGTCTTTATTTGGAATTCTTGACAATGGGGATTTAACAACTGAACCACCTCACTTCTATTTTATCATATATTTGTTATCTCATATCTACTTAATATTTACTTCCTTCATTACTTATGGTGCTGAGTATGTGGCCATCATTTTTCTGCTATTGCATATTCTATGGATGTATAGTAAATCTGTTTCATTTTCAAATTTTATCATGCTTACAAAGCTTTTGCATCTCATTTTTCTTTCTTCTTATTTCCTTTCCAGTGCCCACTTGTGAATATAAGTTACTGTCCTGTATCAGAATCAGATCTGGGTCAAGGAAAAAGTTTGGTAAGAAATTATTTATGTCATCCTATGTTATGTTCATACACTATTTTAAATGCCAAAAAATTTCTTAATCTAATTTTAAGTTTACCATCGCGTCGCCTCTTCTGGTAACATAGGTTATTGTGGTCTACAATTCTCTTGGTTGGAAGAGGAATGACGTGGTTCGAATTCCGGTGAGTAGTTCTGTCCTAGTACTTATACTTAAAATTTAAGATCGTGTTCCAGTGATTGAAACCATTAATCCTATGATAAAACATGAATATGATCCTACTAGAGAATGAAGGCTACTTTGGTTATATGTCTAATGTCTTAAACAGGTTTCTAGCATGTATACTTACCTTCTGCTTTACATTATCATGTTCAATGTGGTGGAATGGCCTGTAAACTTGTGAAATTAATATCTGTAATATTTTATACCTTTTGAGATTTAAGTTTGATTGTTATCGAGAGTAAAAAGAAATATATTGAAGGGGACTTGGTTTGTGATGTAAAGCTCAAAAAGATGATAGAAAATACATCTAAGACTATGATAGGGCCCCTCTTAGAGACAAACTAATAGTGTATTACTTATTCAAATTGTTATAGAGGTTTTTCTTTCTCTTCTTTTATACTTTTCGTCCCCAGGTTATGAATGAAGATGTTGCAGTTCATGATTCTAAGGGCAACGAAATAGAGTCGCAGATTCTTCCTCAGGCTGAGATCTATGTGGGCCTTAGAAATTACTATGTTAAGGCATATCTGGGTCGAACTCCAACTGAGACACCAAAATTTTGGCTTGCATTTACAGTATCTGTACCACCTCTTGGTTTTAGCACTTACACTGTATCAACTGCCAAGAGGCCAGGTTCATTCTTGAATTGCTATTTAATTTAGATTAGTTTGTTAAGACCTAAGTAGACCAAACATTGCATCTGTTTCCCATGCTAGCTCTGTAATTGTGAAATGCTTAATTTGGGTTGCAGGTTCAACCAGGTCATCTGTACATACATACCATGGAAGTGAAAAGCCTACCATTGAAGTTGGTCAGGGAAACTTGAAGCTTGCTTTTTCAACAAATCAAGGAAAACTCACTAATTACGTCAATAGCAGAAGCTCGGTGCGTAATATACCGCATATTTGCATAACCATGATTTATCTGATTTTTGCATTTTCTTCTCCATGTAATACTTTCAATTCTGTGCTTTCTTATCCGTGAATTTAATATACTGTGTCAAAAGTATGAAAGGGGAAACAAAGTAAAACTTCACTAATGCTCTTATCTGTGGTAATGAAGGTTGAGAAACTCATTGAACAAAGGTACATATACTACTCAGGATATAATGGAACTGATAAAGAAGATCCTCAGGTAGATATGTTTAGTAGTAATTTCTCTTTATTGGTAATTTTAGCTTCTCCCTTTGTGATTTGAATATACACAGGTCAAATATCTGAACTGCATCAAGTCATAAATTTCAATGTTTCTTTATTAGTAACTTTGCTTCTTTTCTTTTTTATTTTTAATTGTTGCTACTAGAATTCTGGTGCTTATATCTTCCGTCCAAATGGAACATTTCTCATAGAGCATGAAGAACAGGTTTGAAATGCATTCTCAAATACAACTTCCATACAAACAAATGGTGATAGCAACTTCCAGTTAAAAAGTGTGTTGAACTTATAGGTTGCTCTGACGGTTGTGCAAGGAACAATAATAAATGAAGTACATAAACGAATCAATCCATGGATATATCAGGTGCCTCTCTTGTTACTTGGTTGGTGTCTATGATCCTGTCATATGTTTCTCATAGATTACTGTTTCAGGACCAGCATTAGAAACATAGGGATTGCGTGAGTAATGAAATTGAAGTATGTAATGATTTTGCAATGTGAATTACTAAACTTAAACTCAAGTTAACTGCTTCAAGGAATCAAGATAAAATTGGGGGATAACTTTTTAATGCACGTGACCTCAGAGAATTGGAAATTACATTTACTAGTTTTTTGATACAATACACAAATTTTGTTGTGACTATGTTTGATATTTCAAGGAGCCATACTGCATTGTATATAGTGGGCAGAAAGACTAAGATCATGGGACCAGATATGAGTGACTGATATAAGGAATCCTTTTGGGAATCCTATTGTCAGTGCTTCAATGCTGATGTGAACTTTATGGTGACATAAAGTAACTCTAAATCTAGGGAAAATTTAAATTAGAACTTCCCCAAGCGTATGTTTCTGTTCCTGCCACTGTCTTAAAGACAAATAATTTGTCATAACACAAGAACTTTAACCTGTGGATTATACTTGCATAACTGATGAAAGATGCTAGCTGTTTATCTTAAGGTATACGCTGTTTCTTAAAAGACTAACAATAAGACAGATTTTTCTTTACATCTATTCGTTATTAGAGGTTCATTCTTCTTTCCAGTAATATATTTTATATGTATGCAGATCACCCGGCTTCTCAAGGGAAAAGAGCATGTTGAAGTAGAGTTTATTGTAAGCTTATTAAATATTGACTTTTATCCTTATGTGTATCTCTTCATCAATGTTCTAAGACTACTGGCGTCTTTCATTTTTTTCAGTTTTACTTTCTTGTGATGCTGGTTGTGGTGGTCATTGATTTGGAAATGTAATTCCCACAAATATATGCATGCACAATATTAGCTGATGCACTGACAAAATTTGAAATATCAGGTTGGCTCTATACCTGTGGAGGACGGAATTGGCAAAGAAGTTGCTACACAGATTTCAACTACCATAGCGTCCAACAAAACATTTTACACAGATTCTAGTGGTCGTGATTTTATTAAAAGGGTATGCTGCTGACGTTCGGTTCTGTATGTCAGATTAGATTGATTTTGGGGCCTTGCTTAGTAGCTTTAGCGTTTAGGTTGAGTAGCTCTTTCAAATGGTAGTAAAGGATCTTTAGCCAAGTGATATAGAATGCACCTGTTGGCTGAGTCCATTTCTATAATATAATTCCAGCAATTGTTAGTGGTGGCCTGATAGGCCTGTCCTTTTTCTATGCTCTCAAGCTCATTGCGTTGCATCTGAGGAGCATGGTAGAGATGATTAGAGAAACTTCATTCCTGAATCATGTGGCCCCATATAGTAGCATAAACTTTTACGTTGACTGGTTCTTTCTTTTTTTACAACAGTGGATGTAGTTAGTTGTGAGTTTTGACATCTCAAGGCTTAGAATGGTTGGTGGTAAGCCTACATTCCAAGTCATTGGCACTAATTGCTTCATATTATCATATAGAAGGTGTTATTGGTCAAGAAGTGGGGTGTTGTATAAACAAATATTAAGTAATGGTGAAAGATGTATCTTTGTACAAGTGGTTTGTAATATTAAGCACTATTTCCTTCTTCTAAGTTGTTCATAGAGAATATTTTGGCCCTAAATTGATCTATAGAATGTATCTTCTCTGCAGATTCGTGATTTCAGGACAGATTGGAACCTGGAAGTGAACCAACCTGTTGCTGGAAATTATTATCCTGTAGGTCCCTCCAAAAGAAAATTGTATGATCTATTTAGAAAATTGTATGATCTACTTATCTCTTTATTTGAAGATCATTGATCTCTTTTTTGGAATTGTTTCTAAATCTCGTTTCCCTATAAATGTACGTTCTTGGAGGATCACTATTGGAACATAACTGAGTTTTGCTTGCTAAGTATTGGTTTGTTGGAAAGACATCCATTTTGTTTTTCTTATAGGTGATGGTGGCAGGAGTTCTTTCCCTTTCATGAGCTAAACAAATGAGAGTGCATGGGGAGAAATTATTTCCTTTTCTTTTCTGTTTGGGGAATAAAAAGGAGGGGACAGCCACTTCGTGCAAGACCCCTACTTGGACATTATTATAATAGACCCTGCCAAACTGAGAGCTGCACAGGAGGGTTAGTTAACAGGAGCAGGGGACTTGCTGGTGCTCCCCCATGTCTAGCTTGAGCCATAGCTTGACCCCAGTCAACTAGTAAATACATATAGGTCTGAAACCAGTAGTCACAGGATTAGTGGTTAGAGTTTTGAACTTTTAGCAGTTATTAGTGTCACTTGAATTCATGTACTGCTTCCCACCAAACCTGATGAAAGTAAGCCACTACCATTTGGGCTTCACCCTCAGATAATAATAGAATTCTTTTTTTTTTTTTTTTTTTTTTAATCTAATCTTATGCCATGATTAGGGTAGAAATCAAATTCTAAACTTTTATCTATCATGTAATATAATTTATGGTCTTCTTTCTTGTTGTTTATAACTCTATATCCAAATTCTTAAATGGAACTGTGACTGCTTGCAATATGGTTTCATCTGAAATTTCCACAGGTAATCATATTCCAGCCTTTAGTTTCTCATGTCCTTTTGTATCGCCTTTCAGATTAACCTTGGAATTTACATACAAGATAATAAGTCAGAGTTTTCAGTTTTGGTGGATCGATCTCTAGGGGGATCCAGCTTAGTGGATGGACAAATAGAGCTGATGCTCCATAGGTATCCTTTTATCTTCAAAATAATTTTTACAAGATTGCTCTTATAAAGCTCTCTTCTGCACTGCTGCTTTCTTTCTTTTAGTTGGGTATAAATATGATTTTATACAATTAGCAAGATTGTCTTTAGTGGGATGATGGGAGTTACAGGGTATGTAATAGTAGTGGTGGCACTACTTACTGGTAGTGAGTAAAATTCATACTGTTACTGATCTCTCATTCCTAAACCCTCATGAAAAACATACTTATTCTTCAAGCTGTTACTGAGCGAACAATTCTAAACCCTCGTGAAAAATATAATGTTTCTTTTTTTGGAGGAAACATTGGTCAGGATCATAATTTTCTTTTTGTCTTCTTACCTGATAGGAGGCTGCTACTTGATGATTCAAGAGGTGTTGCAGAGGCTCTAAATGAAACAGTCTGCGTTCTTGATGAATGCACGGGGTTAACAGTAAGTATTTGTTGCATACTTTTGAAGTCAAATGGCACAAAGGAATTCCTTTCTGTAAATATAAACTGTGTTTTGGTTTGAGATTTTCACCTCATGTCATCAAAGTGGTTTTCATCTTCCTCAAGAAATGCACTTTTAGTAACCAGTCTTAACGCTGTAGGAACAAAAGATTTTAGCTTATGTGTAGTTGATGTCATTCCATTTCTTGAAATAGAAGGCAATTAAACCATCGGATCATAGGTTTTGTTGAATGCAGTTAGATTTTTCATGATACTGTTTCAAGTCTTGACCAAAAAAATAAAGCACAGTAAATTATCTGTTAGTATACCTGGAGTAGTTGCTTTTAGAGATTTAATGTTGCTTTTTTTAAAAATCTACATTTTCCATAAACATGCATTGTAAAATCCCTAAATTTAAATTACTTTCCATCACTTCAGAATTAAATTGTTACCTAATATTTCAGATCCAAGGAAAGCTTTACTTCAGAATAGACCCCTTGGGAGAAGGTTCAAAATGGCGTCGTACTTTTGGCCAGGAGATTTATTCTCCGCTTCTGTTAGCGTTCTCTGAACAGGTGAAATTAAAAGGAAAAGAAAAAGTTGGTGTAGGACATTCATTTTAGCTTCATGTATTGGTCATTGGAGTGTAATTTACTTTTGGCAGGATGGAGATGACTGGAGAAACTCTCATGTGCTCACGTTTTCAGGGATTGATTCCTCTTACAGTTTACCTGATAATATTGCTGTTATAACTTTTCAGGTACTTGGGCATTTGTCCTTCATTAAGTTTCTGTCTTCTAGTTCATTGTTGTATTGTTTTATTTGAACAAGAATAGACAAAAAGTTTGCTGTATGGAGTCTCTGGGCCTGAAAGGCCAACAAGATAATGATGCCACTAATGTGTCACTTTCCAGCACATTAGAGTTTTTAATCTTTCATTTTGTTTGTTGACTCTTACTTTTAGTTTATCTTATATTCTAAATTGTGCAGGAGCTTGACAGTGGGAAAGTGCTTCTTCGATTAGCACATTTATATGAGGTTTTAATTCTCTTCTTTTATATATCACATATGTGCTTTGACCTAAGATTTGAAATATGCATTTTTTCTGTTGAGTTTTCTATTACATGTTTTGTATTCAATTGTTTCCAAATGTTCTCTCCCACTTGGGAAGTTTATTTGAAAGTAAAGGAAAAGAAAAAAAAAAGGGAAGGAAAGAAAGAAAGAACAGTGTCTTGTTGCTCAAGTTTCTAAGGCTATCTTTCTGTCCTGTTTCTTCACATTGGTTTCCTGTCATTGTCCTTTTCTTGTTATTTGATTTGTCAGATTTCTCCTATACAGGGGTTTAGGGTAATACAAAGCTGAAAAGCAATATAGCAATTATACCAAAAAAAAAAAATCATGTTGATAATTGTTCTTCCCCCAAATAACTTGTCTCAGAAAATCTTCTTGGAGTGATCATTTACAAACTCTTCAAACAGCACTGGTAGGAGTAGTAGTTTTATCATTTCCAGACTAAAAAGATATACTTAGATGAGAAACAGCAGAACGTTGCACAAAATATTAATGCTTCATTTGGGGGAGAAAAGTTATTTCCTTGTATTTGTTAACCAAGAGGATAACGGAAGGAATGATTTTGGATAGGAAGTTTTGATGTTAAAACCACAAAAAAGAATCTCTATTTGTCTCCACTTGCATTACTTTTTACCTTAATTGTTCCCAAACAAAAGACTGAAGCTTAAACAGGACATTGACAGTGATTACTGATGACAAATTATAGATTTTTGCATGGAAAGAGTCTCTGCCATTCTCCATCCTATTCTTTTTTCTGCTTATATATGTATATGCATTTATATATATATTTGAATACTGCTAGCTATATTAGTTTGTAATTCTTAATGTAATTGATCTGTATCATGTCCATTTGAATTAATAATTTCTTTATTTCTTTTTTTGACACCATGAAACCATGCAAAGATTGAAGAAGACAAGGATCTTTCTGAATTGACAATTGTGGAGCTGAAAAAACTGTTTCCGGGGAAGGAGGTAGAAGTGCTGGTTTAATTGAGTATATTTTCATCGAGCCCTGTTTAGTTCGCTTTTATGACGTTCTATCTTACGATTGTTTCAGATCATCAAAGTGACAGAGATGAGCTTATCTGCCAACCAGGAAAGGTCAGAGATGGAGAAGAAAAGACTTCGCTGGAAAGTAGAAGGCTCTTTAGGAGAACATAGTGGTTTGAGAGGAGGGCCAGTTGATCCTAGAGAGCTATCTGTGGAACTTACTCCAATGGAAATACGTACCTTTATTATTGACTTTGATTACACGTCTGGCCACAAAGTTTTTGCTGCCTAATAGTAAGCTAAAGAAGCCATGTCTTGGTTTTTGTCTAACATTTGTGGAGGGATATCTTCTGTTTCTGAAGACAGCATGTATTATATGTCAAGTAAATACAGGAACTTCTTAATTGGAGTAGTTTTTTCACATTCATACGCTCTTTAATGTCATGCAATCCTTTCTGATCAGAGTTTATATAGGTTTAGTAACAGCCAGTTGGTGTTTTGACAGATATACAGCAATATTTTCACGGCCGGTTTGGTACACAGGAATTGTCATTTTATTTCATGCATGATTTTATGGAATAAATATTTTTTTATTTGGTACGTGTTTATTGTTCGAATATTCATTTCATTCTGGTTTTTTTCTTTCATAGAAATAAGAATTCTCAAATCCACTTAAGGCTACTTGGATACGTATAAATGATTTTTGCAGAATTAGAATAGAAAAAAGAATGTAAATAGAATGCAGACGTAATGGAATGATTATTCTATCTTAGTGTTTGGTAGTGTCAGTGAGGAATAATTATTTTATTTTATTTATTAATTTTCTATATAAATTTTAGACATGAAATAATATCAAAATTATATTAAAATGACAAAAATATTCTTCTATATATAAAGTAATAAAAAATTAGACATAATTTATGAAATATATTTTTAAATTTTTTTTAATTATATTATTTATTTATTTATTATTAATTAATTAATTAATTGTTATTACTTATATTTATTTTATTATTTTTTATTTCTTACTTTTATTATTTACTAATATTAATATTTTAGTTTAAAATTACTTATCTAATTTATTTATTTAACATTAACTATTTATATATAATTATATTATTTACAATGATATGGAGGGTATTTTTGTCATTTGACTAAAATAATAAT
The DNA here is from genome assembly GCA_029379385.1 of Quillaja saponaria. Taxonomy (NCBI): domain Eukaryota; kingdom Viridiplantae; phylum Streptophyta; class Magnoliopsida; order Fabales; family Quillajaceae; genus Quillaja; species Quillaja saponaria. Next base: position 20,010,176 of record CM055608.1, on the reverse strand, counting down.
AATATTATTATATACAAATTTTTATTTTATTTTATATAATTTTATATTTTGGGTATTGTTATGTAAATTATAAACATTGTTAAGTGCACTACAAATACACTAGAAAATAAAAATAAAATCACTACATCTTTTTATTTTGTAATACACTTAACAACAGTAGGTAGTGCACATAGCACCACCCTATATTTTTTAATATGATATGAAAGGTATTTTTGTCATTGACTAAATTAAATAATAAATATATTTTTTTTTATTTATGAATAATAATATTATTTTATTAATATTCAACTTTTTTATTTTACGTGATAGAATGATTTTTTTGTCATTTAACTAGATTAAACCAATTCTATAAAAGTAGTAATGAGCAATCCCACTCCCTTGGGGCTAGTTTGGTACGCGTGAATTGTCATTCTATTCCATGTATGATTCCATGGAATGAACATTATTTCGTTTGATACATTTTTAGTCTCAGAATACTCATTTCATTCCAGCCAGTTTATTTCATAGAAGTATGAATCCTCAAACCTACCTAGGGGGTGAGATTGCTTATTCTTACTTATATGGAATTGGTTTAGTTCACTTAAATGACAATAAAAACCACTTTATCATAAAAATAAAAAGTTGAATATTAATAAAATAATATTATTATTCATAAATTAAAAAAAAAATTATTATTTAATTTAATCAAATGACTAAAATACCATTCATATCACATTAAAAAAATATAAAATTATATATATAAAAAAAAATTGTAAATAAAAATAATAATAAATCAATTAATTTTAGTCAAATGATAAAAATATCCTTCATACATTGTAAATAATATAATTATAAATAAATAATTAATGTTAAATAAATAAATTAGTTAAGTAATTTCAAACTAAAATATTAATATTAATAAATAATAAAAATAAGAAATAATAAAAAATATATATAATAATAATAATTAATTAATAATAAATAATATAATTTTTTTAAAAATTAAGAAATTTATATTTTTCATAAATTATGTTTAATTTTTATTACTTTATCTATAGAGGGATATTTTTGTTATTTTGAAATAATATAAATTTATTACTTTATCTATAAAGGGATATCTTTGTCATTGTAATATAACTTTGATATTATTTCATGTCTAAAAACTACATAGAAAATTATTAAATAAAATGAAATAATTATTCTTAACTGCCCTACCAAATAATAGAATGGAATGACCATTCCATTTCATATGCATTTCATTCCCATTCCAATTTCGCAAAAATTATGCCTGCATACCAAACTAACCCTACGTGTGTTTGAGGATTTCTACTTCTGTGGAATAAAATGGCTGGAATAGAATGGGTATTTTGAGGCTAAAAACGTACCAAAAGAAAGAATGTTCATTTCATGTAATCATACATATACTATTCCCACGTACCAGACTTGCCTTTAGGGGTGAGATTGCTCATTCATATTTCTATGAAATCGGTTTAGTTTAGTTAAATGACATAAAAACCATTCTATCACATAAAATAAAAAATTAGATATCAATAAAATAATAATATTATAATTAAATAAATTTATTATTTAATTTAGTCAAATGACAAAAATACCCTTCATATTATGGTAAATAATATAATTATAAATAATTAATTAAAGTTAAATAAATAAATTAGTGAAGTAATTTTAAACCAAAATATTAATATTAATAAATAAATAAAATAAAAATAAAAATAATAAAATAAAAATAAGTAATCATGATAATTAATTAATTAATAATAAATATATAAATAATATAATTTTTATAAAAAAAGTTAATTAAAAAGTTAAGAAATATATATATCTTAAATTATGTTACATTTTTATTATTTTATCTATTGAGAGATATTTTTGTCATTTTAGCATAATGTTTATGTTATTTCATGTCTAAAAATTACATAAAAAATAAATAAATGAAATGAAATGATTATTTCTCACTGACTCTACCAAACTAAAAAAATGAAATGATCATTCCATTTCATTTGCATTGCATTCCACTCCCATTCAAATTTTGCGAAAATCATTTCTTTGTACCAACTAGCCCTCAACATTTTACCTTTTTGAAAAGATAGTATACCACTCTAGGTGTAGGTGAATGCTATCAATGTCCATTTTATTAATTGACAAAAAAATTAATGAAAAAAGTTATATCGTAAGGTTATGAACTCGGCAAGTTGGTGAATTATATATATTGCATGTGCATATGCATGCTCATATTTTTTTTCTATTTTTTAAGAATGATATACAAATTTTTTAAGGACACATATAAATTTTGAAGTGGATTTTACATATTGGTATAAGATCAGAATTCAAGCACATCGATTAATTGATATTTCCATACACATATAATTTGTTATATTTAGATGTAGGTAGAGTTTACTAATTAACAATCATTTTAAATTTCTAATAAATGTGGATTTATTATTTTCCTTTTGGTCAGTGAAAAATATTATTAACAATATTTAAAATCTTTAAATATTGAAAATAAGACTAATCTTTTAAATATTGAAAATAAGACTATCTTTACCGATTTGTAATAGGAAAAATGATTATTTGTTTTATTAATATATATAATTAAATGTTTTTGTTCACATAAAGAAGTAAAATAGAGAGGTGAATAGTTTGATCGTAAAGGATAAAGAGATTGCTTATAATGGTTTACTAGTCTCTCTGACTATATCCACTCCTCATGCTTCTCTTGAGAGTTCAATTAACTATCAGTTAAAACCTTTTATAACAGCTGAATTGGAGGGATCAATAAAACCTTTACAATTAAATTTCAAGGCTAAGTAATCTCCTTGAGTTTTACAGAACTTCTTCCAGCAAAAGTTTACCAAGTTCTAGTTTCTCTCGAAATTCTCACACAAATGAGCAGTTATTTCATAAAATCACAAAAGTACTCAAAATATAAAGGTAATCAACATAATAAAAGTTTAGAAGAATTGGTTTGAATTTACAGAGAAAATGGAGTGTGAAAGTTAAGGTTTTTGTCTGTTTTCAAACGAGTTTAAAAATTGATGCTTGATTGTTTTGAGTTGATAAAAATCAATCATTAACTTGAGCTCCTTCTGTTAATTTATAGCAGAGCTGCAATTCTAGCAATTCTCGGATGTAGAGTAGACCGCTACTCCTTTAGAACCAGATGAGGAAAGCCGAAAATGATACTTACTATCATTTCTTCTGATTGCATTGGTCAATTAAAGTAAAACTAAAAATGTAATTCCAGAAGTGCTTTTTGCGTTCTGGATATAGTACTTCATATTCCTATGACCTTAATTGTTCAGTTTTGTCTTTTTTTGATTTCTGACACGAAAAATATTTTGAACAAGCTCAACTAAGAAGATGAATGATTGATTTTTTTTTTTTTTTTTTTCCAGAATGATGCCGTAAGGATAAGTCAAGAGATTTTAGTTGATGTCATTCAGTTGATGACTTCAACTGACAGGATTATAAATGAAATGCTTAATTTTGATTCAGTTGCATAGTAACTCAGTAGATGGACATTCAGCGGGTGAAATTCGGTTATAGTAGATTTCACTTGCTTGACTCTAAGATGCATTTCTTTGATTGTGAGTTAATCTTCTTCGATTGATTTTTTAGTCGATCTTGAAAACAGTTAGCTTTGATTTGACTTCACCTGACTATATTGAAAGTCTTCAGTTGATCTTTTTAACTGGCTTCTTCAATACTTTTTCTTCAGCTGACTTCTTCAAATGCTTTTCTTAAACTAATCTCTTTCAGCTGATGAAGGTTTAACAAAAAGTGCTTTTTTTTCTTGGCTGATATCCACTTACCTGCAGAGATCTATAGTTGATTTTTTTAGTTGACTAGCAAAGGATAAAACATTGTTGTATTGATTGCAGTCCACTCAGTTGGTTGATTAGTAGTACAAGAAATAAAATAACAATTTCAAATTAGTTGATTATTGCAATTTCACTTTAATTATTTGTTATCATCAAAATTGAACAACGTATCTTTGAACTAATTTGCAATTGATTCAATAGTTTTAATAATAGAATTAGGCTTACATTTGTCTCAAAATATATATATTTTTAAATAAAATAAACATGATTTATGTAAGTTAGAGAGAAAGTATTATTGTACTAACTTTTTTTTTCATTTTGTATAAAATTTAAGTGTAATTAATAATGAATTCTATATATTATTATTGAAACTAAATATCATTATTAATTACACTTATATTTTAATTATTAGTTTAATAGACAAATAGTAAAAGTATAAGGCAAAAGAGTCAAACTCCTCAACCGCTTAGGCATCCTCACTTTTTATTTACATGGTTGAATGTTTTATATAGTTGACTACAAATACCTATAATTAGGGTGAATTTTGTTTTATAACACATGGATACTTCTTGTATTCTATATATTGAAAAATAACAATTAAAAAAAGAGGTACCATAAAGGATATCGGGCATTTGTAAATTTTTTTTACCCAAAATACATAGACTAATTTGTATATTTAATTGTTTTTAGATCCTAATGTAGGGGCTTAAGAGTCATTTAACATATTTTAACAACAACAAAATGCACACTCATGTAGTTTTATAATTAAACATCTTTGATGTCCCTAATGGAGACCGAGGGAAACAAAGGTGATCGAGGGGACCGTGGGAGAACGACGAAGGAGGAGGACATCCTCCAACGTAGTAATAAGAAAGTCAAGATTGCAGGGGGTGGCAGTGGAGATGCCAATGTTTTGCCGTTAGAAGAGGAGACTGAAAAGCGTAAACTCTCCTATAAGGAGTCTGTTTTAGGCAGAGAAGAGGGATAGGATGGCATGGAGATGGAAGGTGATTCTGAATCGATGGAAGGAAGTGAATCAGAGAGTGACGGTGACACTGAGACTGGAGAGGATGCTGACTGTGAGGAATGCCTGATTGTAAGGTTGATAAAGGAGGAAAAAAGGAGGCTTAAACTACCTTGGAGGGATTCTCTCATCGTTAAGCTGTTGGGGAAATGTATCAGGTACAATTTCCTTTGCAAGAAATTGTATCAACTCTGGAAACCTTACGGAGTTTTGAAGGTGATCGATATAGGTAATGATTTCTTCTTAGTTCGCTTTTCTCAAAAGAATGACATGGAGGAGGTTATCAAAGGAGTCCTATGACTTAGAGATCATTCCTTAACACTGCGGTGCTGGGAACCCAATTTCGATCCTTTAACAATGAAGAATAAAAAGGTTGCAGTGTGGATTCGCTTTCCAGAGCTACTAATCGAATACCACGACAGTCAATTCTTATCACGACTTGCAGATATAATAGGCTTTCCGATTAAATATGATGAAACCACTAGTAGAGCAAATAGGGGGAGCTTTTCTCGTATGTGCATTGAAGTGGATCTCTCCAAGCCATTAGTTCCCAAGTATCAAATCTGGAAACAAGTGAGATACATCGAGTTTAAAGGACTTCATCTTGTGTGTTTCCAATGTGGGAGGTATGGTTACTCTAAGGAATTATGTCCTCACTCTAAGAGAGATCGATCATGAAAAAACCATGCTAGTTACAGAAGCAGAAATCCTTGTGGAAGATGTTGATCCACACTGGACGAGGAGTAGGGCTCCAGAACAGGGGAAGAATAGCATGTTTGGTGATTGGATGCTTGTTTGGAAGGGACGAAGATCTGGTAAGGTAGAGGGTAGTAAGGTAAATCTCAAAGATAGGGAGGGTAATAAAGGAATCATAATTAGGCGGGATCCTAGGGAGAATGGCCATTGGATAGTTACAAAAGAGAAAGTTCAACGAGAGAATAGGGGCTTGAATTTAGGAGGATCTCGATTTGCTTTATTGAAGGAGCAAGTCAAAGCAGGTGGCATGAAAGTTACTGAAAATGAGGAGCATCAATTAGGGTCTCACATAGCTGCAATGTCTAAAGTCAAACATAGGAGCATAAATAAAGGTGCCCAGTGCCCACCATCAGCTGATAGACAAGGAAACTCATTTTGAATTAACAGGAGACACGGACACTAACCGAGTTTTTCATTGTGGGCCAAGCCCATACCACAAGGAGCTGATAAGAGGAAAGGAAACTGCTGTTAATCCCTTTATCTAGAATGGGCAGCCAAGACCATTCTGTTACTGCGGACATAACTTAAACCTAAGGAAGTATTACAACCCACGTCAGTTCCACATATCCGGAACTTGGATGCTCTAACCATGTTAACATCATCCAGAGTAATGTTCTTGGATAGCAAGCTAGTGAGCACCAAGACCCAAAGCCTCCAGACCCATATGACAGGGCTATGGTCACTAAATAAACCCACGTATAAGGAGGTAACACTACCAAAAGCGCTGAATTCAATAATCGTATCATGGAACCAGTTAAGAAGAGTGCAATATTGGCAGAGGGAGCGTCCTAGTAATGGGACAAGCTTTAACCAATTTCTTCCTAATTTTATGCTGATCTTAACTTGGAATTGGACAGGAGCTGCTAGTGCAAGCTTCTTAAGAGTTATAAGAACAATTCTGAAGCGTCACAAGCTTGATATTACAGCAATCATGGAGCCTAGAATTAGTGGCACAAAAGCCAGTAGTGTCATTAAGAAATGGGTTTTGACAATTCTCACATAGTGGATACGAATGGTTTTTCAGGGGATATTTGGTTACTTTGGAATGAAGGAAACACCAAGCTGACAATTAAGACTTTCTAGTCACAATTTATTCATTGTAAAGTTCAGGAAAGTAGGGACCAGTGGCACTTTACAACAATCTATGCAAGCCCAAGAGACGATATAAGGAGGACTTGCTGGGTGGAGCTTCTCAAAATTGCCCAAGGAATATTGGGGCGTTGGTGTGTAGCGGGGGATTTCAATGAGATAGCTTTTAGCTATGAGAAACTAGGAGGCTCCCAAGCTAATATCACTAAATACAACCAGTTTAACAACTAGATCCAAGATTGTTTTCTAATGGACCTTGGAGCGAAAGGTCCCAAGTTTACTTAGAAAGGAGTAAAATGGAGGGGTTATAATAGAGTGTTCAAACGTTTGGATAGAGCCTTGGCTAACACGAATTGGTTGCACCATTTTCCTCAATCGGTTGTTAAAGTTCTACCTCGACTGAATTCTGATCATAATCCTCTCTTGATTTATACTGAGGGTACGGGTAATTCTCGTAATAATAAGCTCTTTCGGTTTAAGGCTATGTGGATCATGCATTAAGGTTTTTGTAGCTTAATGGATGAACATTGGGATACCTCTTTACATGCTTCTGAAATGTTGGGAAAGATAGTTGAGCCGTTGAGACAATGGAATAAAGAAGTTTTTGGGAACCTGTATAATAAGAAGAGACATGCCATGGCCAGATTAAAGGGTATTCAAGCGACTCTAGAGGGTTGTACATTCATTGACTTAACTGGAACAAGAAATGCATAAAGAAGTCCTTGAAATTTTGAAACAAAAAAAAAATTGTTTTGGTTCCAAAAATCACGAAGCAAATGGATTTTGGATGGGGATCGTAATACCAAATTCTTCCATACAACCACAGTTAATAGAAGGCGAAGAAATTAAATAATCATGTTACAAAACAATGAGGGAAATTGGAATGAGGAGGAGGAAGAGTTGAAAAAGCATGCAGTGGACTTTTATGAGGAGTTGTTTACGGATGACACTATAATAAGAAATGCCCTCGCGACAGATGTGGTATTTCTTGCTTTAGAGGATGATGACTCTAATTTCTATAGCAAGCCAGCTACAATGGAAGAAGTAAAACATTCAAATTTTTCTGATGATGACTCTAATTTATAATCATTTTTCCTATTACAAATCGGTAAAGATAGTCTTATTTTCAATATTTAAAAGATTAGTCTTATTTTCAATATTTAAAAGATTAGTCTTATTTTCAATATTTAAAGATTTTAAATATTGTTAATAATATTTTTCACTAACCAAAAGGAAAAGAATAAATCCACATTTATTAGAAATTTAAAATGATTGTTAATTGGTAAACTCTACCTACATCTAAATATAACAAATTATATGTGTATGGAAATATCAATTAATCGATGTGCTTGAATTCTGATCTTATACCAATATGTAAAATCCACTTCAAAATTTATATGTATCCTTAAAAAATTTGTATATCATTCTTAAAAAATAGAAAAAAAAATATGAGCATGCATATGCACGTGCAATATATATAATTCACGAACTTGCCGAGTTCATAACCTTACGATATAACTTTTTTCATTAATTTTTTTTGTCAATTAATAAAATGGACATTGATAGACATTCCTCTCCAATTCCAAGTTAAGATCAGCATAAAATTAGGAAGTGTATGATAATTTTTAAAATAGTATGATAAATTTTAAATTTAAAGTGTATGATAATTTTAAATTTTTAAATGTATGATAATTTTAAAAATACGATATTTTTAAATTAAAAATTTCTGAAATTTTTTTAAATTTATATGTATGATCTATTTTTAAAATTTAAATTTCTATGTATGATTTTCTTCTAGGTTGTATCTATACTCATTTTTTTGAATATATATTTAATCCTTTCAATTTTAATAATTTTTAAATTTCTAATGTGTCTGTTTTTATTTTCTAGTGTATGATTCTATCTATTTTTTAAATGTCTGAACCGTTTTAAATTTTCGATTTCCTCTTTTTTCCTTTCTGGTCTGTATTTTTTTTATATTCTTTTTCCCTTTCTATGTTGCTTTTCTTCTCGTGATCCTTTTTTTATTGTCTTTTAAAAACGTGTTTCCTTTTTAAATTTCTCCTATGTCTTTTCCTTTTGATGGTTGCTCTTTTTATTTTCGAGTTTCCGTGTTTTTCCCTTTCTCGATATCTTTTTTGTTAAATGTTTTCCTTTTCCCTTTCTCCTGATATTTTTTCTTATTATCGTGTCTGTATGTAATTTTATTTGTCTTTTCCGTGTATTTTTAAATTTTCTGCTCTTTTTTAATTTATGTCTGAAACTAGATTTTAAAAATTTGGTTTCAGTGTCCCTTTCAGTTTTTACAGGGTGGACCTGTGGGGGGTGTGGTGATTGCCAGTGGGTTGGTAATGTGAAGGCAAAAGCTGGATTTTCAAAATCTAGTTTCTAAAATTACCCTATTTTAGCTATTTAAGTACAAAGCCTACCATATTGTCCAAAAAAAATTAGGAAATTAGACCCTTGTGTCCAAAAGTTCGCCTCTGTTCGGTCTATATTGTCTCCGAATATGAAATGCATGTTTTTTGCTATGGTACCCTTGAAGTTTCTTATAATTTCAGAATATCCATTTTTCTCTTTAGCGATGACAAAACTAATTTGTCAAAGTTGAATTTCTGTTGCACAAAATCTTTCTCTTCATTTCTACCAAAAAAAAATAAATTCTTTCTCTCACATTTTGATAGGGAACCAGATGTGATCTTAAGCATAAGACTAAGAAGTCATCCCCAACTTTTATTTATTATTAGTTTTTTTTTATTTTTTTATTTCTCTATTTTATTATGTTACAATTTATTTATATTTAACTACTTCTGTTTGGGTTTGATGTTGACTATATATAGGTCTTTTTCATATGTTTTGAACCATCTTTTGATGAATGAATATTGAGACTTTTAGTATATCTTTAGGAGTAGTTTTGGAATATTATCCTAAAACTCCATTTGATCTTTTAAATTATACACGTCTTACATCAAGTGATATCAGAGTGCAAATCAATCCAATTTATAAGTGCCGTACAATATTCACCACCTTCCATAGTCCAAATCACTAAAATAACACCATAAATGGAACCAATCAAGCCCAACCGGTCAAAGAACACATTGGAAAAAGCCTTCGCATGCCCGCGAAAAGCGACTACGTGTTTGTGCATCGCAGCGCCATTGCCACATGCACCCAATTGCTTCCCAAACGTCCACGTTAGTCGTTAATCACATAAGTAGAGAATTGCCATGTCATCACAACATAAGCAGGTTACCACTGTAAGCAAAGAAGTACCCACATCAACATATCAACAAATCGCCACTTCCGTGGCCACATCAGGAAGCCATCCATTCTCGCCACATGTCTAGTTTGTCTCAGAGTTAACCAAATTTGTCCCAGAGTTGATTGATCTGATTCACCCTTAGTCAAACCAATTCTTTAACTATTTTGATTGGTTCCTTACGTTTTTCGATGTCTTGAAGCTGATTTTGGGGTTTGTTTGGTCATAATCTTCTTGGGTTTTATGATTTATATATGATTCTTCTCTTTGAATAATTGATTAATATTTATTTGGTTAGGTAATCAGTTTTTTTTTACCATTTCCAGGACCTTTAAACAAATTTTTTTTTTTATTGTACTGCATTTCACTCTATTACAAGCCAATTATCCCCTTTTATTATATAGGCTACACATCATTTCAATTTTAAATTTTAGGCCTGATAATTGCTCATTGTAGTAAGTTTGTTGGCCACTTATTATACAACTTGTCAACTTCCTCACTTGAATTCTATTTGCATTCTTTGTGGCCAAAGAAAAAAAAAAAAAAAAAAACCTTTACACCAATTGAATCTAATGACCCTGAAACTACAGACATGAGCCCTTATAAGGAGTATCACGATATAAAAATAGTGAGTTACTAGCTAACATTGATCAACTTAGGAAAATGATGGGTCAACACCTCATAGGGGAAGACACACGTATGTCTATTGGCCACCAAAATGGTTCTCCCTGGCCAACCCAATTTCGTCATCTCCATACCCTTGTGTAGGAAGCAATGCCCCAATAGTCACTAAGCCACCACATCACCCTGATGATTATGCACATGTGAGACTATAACTCCAAATATTGTTGACCCTTGACCTCACATAGACTATAACTCCAAATATTGCAAACTTCTAAGAGGATCAACCTTATTTTGGACCTTATTAACCCTATAAGGTAGTCCACAGCAAGTATCATGATTACACTGCTGTGTATGATGATAGGGACCTTGCCTTACACATGAGAAATGGCTATGAGGCCAAGGAAATCTACCTCAATTAGTGAATTGGATATAGGCACTTTTGATTGTAAACTAGACCCCACTGCCTTTATTGATTGGTTAGATGATCTTGATGATTATTTTGACTTTTATCAATTTACAGATCATGAAAAAGTGAGTTTTACTAAGGTTAAGTTGTCTGGCTTAGCCAAAAAGTATTGGCAAAGAATCCAACATAGTAAGCTTGTAAGAGTGAAATGCCTATATAAACTTCGAAAGCTATGAAAGGACAACTAAGTAGTAAATATCTCTCGCAACATTATATATAAAATCTTTATGACTAGCTCATATCCCTTAACAAAACCTCTTCTATTGCTGACTACATGCAAGTATTTGATGACTTATTGGTTAGGAGTTAGTATGTTGAAGGTGAAATATATATAAAGTTAGGGGGTTCATTAATGGATTTTCATGGACATTAGGAGAGAAGTTAACCATGGTTCACCTAATTCCTTAATGGAGGCTTACCATTCCTTAACATTGAGAGTTATCTCAAGATTCCTTTCAGTTAAGTGGGTCATGATAATCTAAATTTGTCAACCCATCCAGGGCTAATCCCCCACCATCATCTAGGTCATTTTCTTAGTCCACCTCTCCCAATAACACTAGGTAGAGAAGAGAATCACACTCTGATAACCATTCTAATATCCCATCCAGTATTTTAGTTATCAGCAATGAGGTCACACAATTGCCCAGTATCCTCGGAGAGCTATATTCTTGGAAGAAACCCCTAGTGATCCACCTTTAGAAGCATTACCACCATTAGTGTTATTGTACTTGGAGCCTACTTTTGAGGATGAGTGTGAGAATGTTGTGATACCTGACCTTAAGATGGCTTAGCAGCGCTATAGTGTAGTTTAGTGAGTCTTGTCTGCAGCCATAATGTAACCAATGGAAGTGTACGAGTTTTTTCCAATCCTACACCAAATGCAATAATCAATCTTGTTATGTGGTTATCGATAATGGTAGCACTATGAATGTCGTGTCTAAACTTTTTATCACTCGGTTTAACCTTAAGGTAGAGAAACATCGTATACCTTTTAAGGTAGCTTGGGTAGATAAGACTAGCAGTGTCTAGTGCCCATTCCTCCCTATGGATGTTGCTCTTGTATTGTTAGGGAGACCATGGCTTTATGATCTAAATATGACTATCTATGGAAAAGGACTATACTTATGAGTTTAAGTTTAAAGGTAAGCGGGTTGTCTATTACTTGCTAACAGACCAGAAACCTCATCTAAAGCTTAAACTAACTCTTTAACATATAATTCAAAATAAAATTAGCATATTGAGTGGTAGGGCTTTTGAGAAACAAAGTTGTAAAAACCCATTATGTCTGTAGCGACTCTTACCCACCATAATTAACTAATTGTAGCTGAGTTTCCTGATGTTTTGCCAGAGGAGCTTTCTGAAGAGTTCCCATCCTTACAAGATATCCAGCATGCCATAAACTTAGTTTTAGAGTCATAGTTACCTAACTTAACTCATTATAGGTTAAATCTTAGGAAGCAAGATGAGTTGAATCTGCAAGCGAGTGAACTTTTAAAGAAGGGTAAGATTAAACATAGTCTTAGTTCGTATGTTGTCTCTGTCCTTGTTGACTCCTAAGAAGGATGGATCATATAGGATGTGCATAGACAGTATATCCATTAATATAATTACCATCAAGTATAGGCTTCCCTTACCTAAGCTTGAAGGATATGCTAAACATGTTAGCTGGCTCATAATTGGTACTCTAAGTAAACTTGAATAGTGGTTACCATCAATTTCAAATTAGACTTGGAAGATGAATGGAAAACCACTTTTAAGACTTCATCATGGACAGTTTGAATGGTTAGTCATGCCTTTTGCTTTATCTGATGCCCCTAGCACTTTCATTAGGGCTATGACACAAATCCTGAAACTTTTTATGGGTAAATTTCTCATCCTTTACTTTGATGATATCTTAATTTATAGTAAGTCTAAGGAGGAGCACATGGGTCATTTACATGGTATTTCTTGTTCTTAGGATGGAGAAATTTTATGCTAATCTCAAGAAATGTAATTTCCTCTAGCTTGGTGTCTTTTCCTTAGGCTACATAATGTCTTCTCAAGGTATATTTATTGATATTGATAAGATTAGATCTACTAAGGAATGGCATGAACTAAAATTTGTCTCTGATGTTTGAAGCTTCCATAGGTTAGCCACCTTCTATAGGCACTTTTCAGGAATTTTATTATGGCCCTTGATCACTGAGTTCTTTAGAAAGGTGAGTTTTATATAAGTCATGCCGCTACTAGAGCTTTTATTATCATCAAGCAAAAATTAGCCGAGGCATATGTACTTAGGAACCATGACTTTAGTAAAAAGTTTGAGGTTGCATATGATGCATTGGAACTAGATATAGGTGGAGTTTTAAGTCAAGTGGGCCACCCTATTACATTCTTTAGTAAGAAGCTTTCTGATGCTAAACAAAGGTACTCTGCTTATGATAGGAAGTTGTATGTTGTGGTTCAGTCACTTTACCATTGGCGATACTAGCATTGCCGAAAGAGTTTATACTCTACTTTGACCTCCAAGCTTTAAGAACCTACATTCACAAAAAGCATATAAAGTCTAAACATGCTAGGTGGGTAGAATTTTTAGTTGAATACACATTTGTCCTTAAGTATACATTTAAGGCTGAGAATAAGTTAGTTGACAGCTTAAGTCATGCAGTTGCTATCTTCCATACTTTGATTGTTAGAGTTTGTGGCTTTGAGCATTTGAAGGACAACTATAGCAGTTGCCTTGACTTTAGTGAGATCTTTTATGATGGTAACTGTAGGGATCGTGTTGATTTCTATCTTTTTGACGGTTATTTATTTTGAGCCACTAGGTTATGTATTCCGCTTACTTCGTTATGAGATTTCTTAATTTAGGAGATGCATGCTCGTAGACTACTTAGTCACTTAGGTCAAGATAAAACCATAGCCTTACTTGAGGATAGATTTTATTGGCATTTATTAAATAGGGATGCTGATCAAATTATTTCCCGATGTTGAACCTATCAGCTAAGAGACAAAAATTGGTTTATATACCTCACTTCCTCTACCACACATGCCTTGGCTTCACCTGAGCATAGACTTTCTTAGGATTAGTTAGAAATACCAAAGCATATGATAGTATTTTTGTTGTAATTGATAAGTTTTCTAAGATGGCTCACTTCATACCCTGTAATAAGACTGCTAATGCTTCCCATATTGCTAAATTACTTTTAGAGAGGTTGTCAAGTTGCATGGGTTGTCTTCCTCTATAGTGGCTGCTAGGATGTTAAATATGTGAGTTATTTTTAAAAGAGACTTTAGAAAATGTGTGGTACTCGTTTGAAATTCTTGACCACTTTTCACCCTTAGACTAATGGAAAAACTAAGGTTGTTAATAACAGCTTGGGTAATATGCTTAGATGTATTGCTAGAGAAAAGTAAGGTAGGATTTGGTGTTGCCTATAGTTGAATTTGCTTGAAATAATTTTGTCAATAGATTTACGGGCGAGAGACCCGTTGGTGTGTCCATGGCTACAAATCTCATACCTTTATTGATATTGTTCCTTAGCCATTTGATACCTATATTTCTGAGCCTATTGAATCTTTTGCATCTCATATCAATACCTTGTTTGTTGAAATTAGGCAAAACCTTGCAATGAGTAATGTTGATTATAAACTTTTTGTTGATGTCCATCATAACGCTAAAGAGTTTAATATTAGTGATAATGTCTTGGCTCGCCTATGTTCTGAATATATGCCTTCCACTTTATCTAAGCAACTGCAAAATAAATCCATTGGCCCTTATTCCATCATTGATAAAGTAGGACCAAGTGCATATAGATTTGATTTTTCAGATCATTTGAATATTAGTTCTATTTTCAATGTGGAGGATCTAACCTTTTATCCAGGCAATTTGTACCCCTTATGTTGTCTTCTACTACTATTGTAGGTAATTATGTTGTCAAAGTTCCTCAGTTTCAGTAACAAGTCAAGGAAGTTAACATAGTTTTGCAGAATGAGTTCGTGTGTTCTTCGCATGGTGGTTACCATCGCTGCTTAGTTCAGTGGAAGAATCATCCTCCTTTGGATGCTACATGGATTTCAGATGATGAGCTCATAGGATTCCTACTTGTGAGAGTTGTGTTTGCAGACTAACTCTACGGAATCGTTCTTCCTTTCTACCATAGGAGAATGATGGGGAACCACCATCTAGTGATCTTAGTTCTTAGTCGTCCCTTGACTTTATTTATTATTAATTTTTTTTATCATTATTATTATTTAGGAGAATCGTAACATATACTTATATGAGTGTATATTATCAATGTCCACTCTTTCAATTGGACAAAAAACCCAGCTCTACTATTTTATTTGAAATTATAAAAGAAGGACATTATATTAATTTAATTTAAAATTTTACAAATTTCAAATATTAGATTCCCATTACAATTTTCTCTCTCCTCATATCTTTTTTCTCCAATTTTCTCTTTGGTCCTTCCCGTATTTTCTCTCCCCTCCCTTCCTTTTCATACGCCTAATCAATGAATACTCAAGCTTTTCAAAGGATTCTGTTACAACCCTCATAACACGATACCGAAAAATCAAATTTTAGACACAATATGTAAATTTTCGTTATAAAATAATAAATACGTAAATAAATTAAATAAGTAACAGTGTAATTGATATATTATAGCCCAATATTAAAATATGAATTAGAACAAATTGAAATAACTTTTGATCGTAAATAAATTATATAAGTGTTTACCATTAATTAAAATTCGATTAACTTGGAACTTGATTTTAGTTGCTTTAAATTTTCTTAATAAGTGAAATAAATCTATACATAAAATAAACTAGTAAACATTTACAATGAGTAAGTGAATATATAGATTGTTATAACCTGATAGTTTAATAGACACTTTAAAATGTTTGTACAAAACTTGTGTAACTAAATGAATAAAATTTTCTCAAATTAGAATTAATATACATTTATATATATGGAATTATGAAATTAATTTTTTTTCACTATACCATTGGTTATGTGTAATTTTTTTTATGTGTATAACAAATATATAAGTAAAGAAAAATTAGAAAATATCTAAATATACATATATATACGTTATAACATTCATATCCACCACATGCTTTTATTTTTGACTCTTTTGACTTGAATATTTTATTGCTATACCATTTCTTTGTTTATTTATTTTCCTTAGCCAGATTTTACACTTCCACCACCTTGCTCTTCCTTTTCTTGCTCTGTTTTCACCGAGCTTCCTTGTTCTTGCTTTCCCTTGTTGTGGCCATATACCCCTTCATGACAGTCACCTCCATAACAACTAACTTGCCTCTACTTCTTGCCATGTTCATTGCCTATGCAAGCTCCAAAAATCTCTAGCTGTTGTCAGCCCTTGCCACCAAGTAGGATACCTTCTGGTTTTGGCCGTGTGGAAGGATGAAGCTGTCTGGTTTTATGGCAGCAACTACATTCACGTTTCCAAACAATTCATGGGTGTGGGTATTAAAGGCGTGGTTTTAACAGCTCCAACTTAGGATGTTTAATAGCCAAAGTAACTATAAATTTCTGTTTAAGGTTGTTGTCCCTGTTTTGGGGCAAGCAACTCTATTGTGTTTTCCTTATTCCTACTTGGTTAATAAGAAATGGAATGGTGGGACTTTTGGTTAAGCTAGTCATGGCAAATAATAAGAGTATACATAAAACTCTTCAATCCGTGAGTCTTGAATAAATAAGCTAAGTTAAGAATCCTTTTAATTAAACATATACTTAGAGTGTTGGTAAGAATTGGTAATGTAAACAAAGGTTAGAATAAGAAATACATACAATAGTTGTAATTAATTATTGGAAATCAAAAGCTTGAATTAATTAGGAGCCTTGCTAATCTTTCCTCTGTTTTTATCAACCTGACCGTGGGTTTCCAATTAGTGGGCATTTAAATTGAAGCTTTTGGTGAGTAATGGTATGAACAAAGGAGAGTTAAGTGGTTTTGAAGGGTGCAGGGGGTAGATTTCGTAGGGTAAAAGAAATTCGGTATTTCGAGTGTCTCAGGGGCAGAATTAAATTAAGCGTTCAAAAGATAAAATGTAGCTTATAGTCGTTGTCTGCAAAATTTTGTAGCTCGGTTCCAAGTATGTTGTGAGTTATAGTTGTTAGACTCCGGCTAGGTCAGGCAAGATTCGGAGTGCCCTGTTTTTGGTTCATGTAAGAAATTGAGTGAGTTCATGACAGATTTTAGAAAAAGTTTCTAAATAATAAAGATAGATATACGTGTCTACTAATAAACTCAATAAACAGAATCAGATTACGTTTTCCTAGAGAAAATTATGTTCAATTAACTAAGGTAAGGCTCAAAGTTGTCAAAAATCTTGCGTGTTGTAGAATTTGATGCAACTTCAAACAATAAACTGTATTGATATACAAATCTAAAAATTACAAATGATATACCATTATAAATCTATATGTGTCTAGTATTTAATAAATTTTACGAAACTGGATTTGGAGTTTCCTAGGAAAAGATATGACCGTTAAAGTGGACACTGGTTCAAACCCCAAGTTTGAACAGTTTCAATATTTCTAACTCACTAAGTACTTTCTATCTTTTCTAAAAGTTTCTCCTACCCTATGCTTTGTCAAGACATTTAAAATGTCTTTTTATTATTAACCCTACACATAAAGTCCAATTCATATAATTAGCATGTAATAGCTTAATGGAAAACTTACATAAATAAACCTATATAAGTTGAGATATAAGTTTAGTAAGTAAAAGAGTATAACAATAACGTTTATGAACTAAGTAGTATTTGGAATTATGAATTTTAGTTCCGTATTCTAATGTGAACATGATGAGACGCGTGAACGTAAGTGTGAGTGACGAATGGAATTAGTAACAGGTGAGTGGTTAATTGTTGCCTTTAGGGGCTAGATTAATATGTGTAATTATATGTTTATTGAATATGCATGATATATGAAAAATAAGCAAGTAGAGTACTTTAGTAATATATTTAAATTATGTTGTTTGATATTGATTGTTGTGTTTGATATTGGTTGTGATTGATAAGGGCCAACAAAGTGAGATTTTTATGAAAAGTGATTTTTATCTTCGAAATTAAAAATCCAGGTGCACCTAGGATACCCTAATTTAAAATCATGAGAAATCCTGATTCTGATAAATATTTTTCCAAAAAATTGAGTGCTCAGCCCCAGTGGGATGGATTGTGTACGGAGATTAATTTGGTGTGCGGGCGCATAAATGTCCGGCAAGAGGTGATAATGCTATGCGGGGCTAGGTCACTCGTTGGCCCTTTGGTTGCTTTGTTTGATATTATTACTCTGGTTAATTTGTGATTCAGTGTTTTATATAAATTGTGAATTTATAACGGTTATGATATATACTTGTAATGTAAATTAAGGTATGAACAATGTTATATGGGGTTATGATATATGTATACATTTGTGTTGGGTGATGCTAGTACCTTTTGGGTAAGATTTACCACTTACGGAGTCCGTAAGACTCATCCCTCTCGTGGATAATATTTTTTTCAGGAATCCAATAGATGGCTTCACCAAGTTTCTTGACCTGCTGATAGAGTACGACAAAGTATTATCCAGGATCTCAGACTTGAAGTTAAGGATGAAAGTTGCAGTCACACTAGAATGGAGGGATGTTTAATTTTGTATGATGTAATAGTTTAGAGAATTGTCCTCGTGTTCGTCGTGTGGGATTAGGAACACGTATACATTGTATTAGAAGGCATGTTATATAAATTTTCAGGTAAGTTGGTATTTTTTTCAGAAAAGCAAAACTTTTACAGTGGACTTTTATTTTTATTTTTTCATTGAGTCAAGAGTCATGGTAATTACTTAGTGTTGAATTCAGGGTTACGGAGGTTTGGTTACCCAACCCTCCAGACAGTCATGTCTCCATGAGGGGCGTGACATATCCGCTCTTTAACTAATCTAAGTTTTCTCTATCAAGGATGTTGATGCTATAGTGTTACCTTAATCACACTAGATCATAATTATTAAAATCCGTTTCATTAATGAATACATGCACAAAATCAATCTGTCATTTATTTTTGTTGTATAGTAGATTGATACGTTTCGTGTTGTTTCTATTCATTTGGATGCAGAAACTCAGTGAAAGGGAATGACATTTTCGTCCCATTGAAATAAAATGGACGTAAGGAGAAAAAAGGAGAAATGAATGTTTGATTTGGGAAGGGGCTGAGAGATTAAGGATATGAGGAGAGAGAAAATTGCATTGGAATCTAATATCTGCAATTTTAAAATTTTAAATTAAAGTACTATAATGTCATTCTTTTGTCATTTTAAATAAAATGATAGAGATGGGCTTTTTGTCCAATTGAAATAGTGGACATTGAAAACATACACTCACATGGGTGTATGCTAGGATTCCCTCCCCCTCCACCCCCCCCCCCCCCCCCCCCCCCCCCTTTTTTTTTTAAATTCTCTATTTTATTATGTTACACTTAATTTATATTTAACTACTTCTATTAGGGTTTGATGTTGCCTATACATAAGCCTCTTTCATATGTTTTGAACCACCTTTTGATGAATGAATATTGAGACTTTTATTATTTTTCTAGGAGTAGTTTTAGAATAGTGTTCCCGCTTTACTCCCCTAAATCATCAATCTTTGTAACCACCTTTTGATGAATGAATATTGTGGCTTTTATTATTTTTCTAGGAGTAGTTTTAGAATAGCATTCCAAAACCCCCCTTTACTCCCCTAAATCAACAATCTTTCATACACATCCTACATCACATCTCTTACACAACTTTCTCACACTAGTTTCACATCACATTCTTATCTTTGTAACCAAATACTTAATTAATTATACAGTACACTTAATTATAACAAAAGATTGAGAAATTTTTCTTTTTCAAAATTACCTTTATTTTGTCTTTATTTTTTGCTTTTAAAATTTTGTCTACCACAAGAACTATTTCTCATCATATTCCTTTCCACTCTTACATATTTCTAATGGTTTCTAATACAAATAAATTCATAAAAATACCATTAAAATAAAAATAAAAACAATAAGAACAAATTAATCTTTTGAAAAAAAATAAAAAAATAGGACCATAGGATCAAAATAACTTACTCTCTCTCTCTCTTATAATTGAAGAAATATATTGTCAATGAAATGAAGGTAGGAAAAAAACACAAGAAATAACAAAATGTTTCTTTTCCCATTCCTTCAATATTTTTCTTCAACCAAATAAACAATACAAAAATTAGAGAAAAAAATAGGAAGCAAATTGTCAAAATTTTAATCTTTTTATTATTTTCCATTTATTTGAAAATAAAATAAAATAATAGATCACAAGAAGGAATATAAGAGAAATAAGTCAATAATAGAAGATGTAAATGAATAAGAGGAAAAAAATTATAAACAGAAGAAAATCTTTATATTACATTAGTATCTAAGTAGGTATACTTCTTATAGACAGAAGAAAAACTAATACCACTACCAATAAATGACTTTTCCTTCTTAGTGGTAGTTGGATTTTTGAGTAATCAAATTTTAATTCTTTTACTAATTCAATAAAAAATATTAATATAGGATGATTAGTAAAATAAATGCAGCGGTTTATGACCTGCGTGTTAAAGGTGTCTATTTCTTTTCATAAATTTCTTGTTTATTATAAAAACATGACTTGATCCATTGAAAATCACAACAGTTTTAATAATTAGATCTAAATGCACACAACTTTTTGACACAATAACATAATTATGTAAACTAAATAATTAATAAATGTGATACTTTGATATAAATATGGGGAATCCTAACATACACTCATATGAGCGGAAGCTATTGTGTTCTCGCTTTTAGTTGGACAAAAACTCTAGTTACTTGAATTAAAAATTATCAATTACAAGAGCATTGCAGTTAAGTTTCAAAGGAAATTATAATCCTCAATTCCTAATGATTTTCATCTTTTTTGAAAACCCAACTCTTTTCACTTTTTCACTTCTTTTATTTCCCTTTCCATTTCCCTATAAGAGTGATAATACCGAATTATATCAATCCAATAGTATTATTACACGCGGTATGGTTACGGTATACCGGACTAATCTGAACTATAACTGTCATCATTAATACCATATTTAATATTATAATGGACATTATAATGTCCCATTATAACTGTAACAGACTTCATAATTGCCTCCTACATACAGTAACACATGGCACAATTTGATTGACCATTATATTCTATATAAAAGGGGATCAAATCCCAAAGGTAAAGCAGGTTGTTCTTTCACACCTTAACTCTTTCATAACTTTTTCAGCTTATTACTTTGATTATATTGACTTGATCTTCAGAATTTTCCCAGGAGCCATGTGAAAGACACCTTAGTTGGTAAAATCCATTTTTAACATTGGCTTTGTCTGTGAGAAAGCTATTTGATTTAAATTTCTGATCCTTATACAAACATATTTCAAAAATATGAGCACACAACAACACCGATGAAATTTTCTTGATCAACATACCTGAAAAACAGTACTGTTGGACGTCAGGATGCTCCACCACCAGTGAAAAAAGGCCAAAAAGGCCACTGGTTTTGGCCCTGTGTTTTGTGAAACTTGTCGAAGCTAGTCTTTGGCAATCTAAAGCTGTCGATAAACCTCTCACAGTATCCATCATCTCCTTCTGCTCATTTCGCCATCCAAGAACAACTCCATAAGAGGTCACATGTGCCTCCACACGCCACTGCAACAAGCTGCCTGAAATTTAACGCAACAATCTAGATGTGGCTCAACCTAGATCCAAATCTAACCCAATTAGACTTGGATCCAAATCTATTCCGACCTATCTGCCATATTCATATCCAACCTAGCCCAAGTTTGCAAAATTGCTATTCAGTCTCTGTATTTTCATATTTTTTACGTGAATGGTCCAAATTTCTTACATATTTACATAACTGACTCGAAACTTATAAATTTACAAATTCAACCCAAGTTGTTATATATTTTAATATTTTAATATTCTACCCATATCTTTTTATAATTATATAAGTAGCCCAAACTTTAATAATTTATAAAGTTACCACAAACTTTTTTGTGTTTTACAAATATACCCATGAATTCATATTAATCGGCTAAATACTTCTAGATAATTGCATATAGATTCCAAGCTTTTATATTCTCATATAAAATATCTAAATAATTCTAGAAAATTGCAAATAAGCCCCTAGATTCTATATTTTCATATAGATGACCTATATAATTTTAGAACTTTACGAATATATTCTTATATTTTTTTAACAATTAAACAAAATAGAAATGAAATTATGTACATTCGAGGCTTTCAATTCTTTTGTTGTATTCTTGATTCAGCTTTCCCTCCTTGTTGATTGATCAAGAGCACAACAACAACACAAGTGTCCAATTTCTAAGTGTATTCACACGAACGAATCTAACTAAGAATCTTCATGCTTGAAGGTGAGAGGGGTTACCAAGAGATTCCTTGTGTCTTATACAAGTTACTGAATCTCTCTTGTAATTTAGGAATTGTACTTGACCTAAAATCCTTCTAAAGGTTTTAGGCTCTATGTGCCATTCGTACAATTATTTTCTCATTTTGTTACCTAGCTTGTTAAGTTTTATATTTGTAAAAACTTATCACCTCCCTATGTATAGAACAATCCTAACACATTAGGTATTCTGCTAACATTCGAATTTAATTATAATTAAACTTAATGTCTAACAAACTATAATAAGTACATAACTGCAAACTCCTATTAATTGAATATCATTCTATTCTGTGTGACCCCCTTACGTTCAGATTATCAATGATGGTAGGTATGTAACTCTTACATATTTATTATTAGACCCCATCTAATTAAATTAGAACTCATTCTAATTATTTGAATTAAAAATATTGTTTAATTCATCATTTAATTAAGATTAATTAATTATCTATAAATGATTAATTAATTATCAGATTTCTTACAAGTCAAGATTGGTGACTAACAGCACAAGTTAAGATTGGCTGTGAACCTTTTGAACATTTATGTTAACAATTACCATGCAATTTAATCCTTCTATTATGCAATGTTCCTATTAAATCTATTTGGGTATGGAAATAATGTCAAGCCCTAAATTTAATCATATGCGTCTAGATCTTAAGATTATAAGTTCACTGGAAAAATTAGAAACTCATTTTCTAATATCCATTATACTATAGTCATAGACTTTAAGTTAAATCCTTTATAGACTACATAAGACATTATCTCTTTTCTAATATTTGCACAATTGTAACATGAGAACCTCCTATTGACATGTCAAGAAACTTCATATAGGTGTTCTCAGTTAAGTCAGTTCAATGAACTCATTCCCTAATGAGCACCTATATATTTATCCTAGTGTCTCATACACAAGTGACTATGAGATCAGTCACTCTCAACTCTTTGACCTAAATAGATATATACTAATCTATTTAGATTCACTAATGCTCTACTTAGTAGTCCCATGATTAGGAACATTTAAGAATTAAATTTAAAGGAAACACATCTCATTAACATGATCTCATCATGATATTTATTTTCATTACTTTAATTTTTTTAGGCTCATGATGGTTAATTAATAACTCTTATATATAGAGTTAGAAATGGCTCAGGTCGGATTCAATGCTAGTGGATTGGATAATATCCAAGTTGTTAGATCAGTTTCTCAACTTGGATCATATTATGATCCACGAATTGTTGCATCACGATTCATCCATGATTCATCTTTTGTTTTTTTACTCACAAATAATTAAGATTATCTACATTTGTTTACTTGATATATTTTTATAAATTGTATAACGCTAAAAAATAATTTATAATTTTAGAATTGACAAAATAAATTATTTACTTAAATAGTTATCTAAACTTTGTTATTGATTATTTACTTAAATAGTTGTTACAGGCCTATATAAGGAAATTTGCTAAAATATAGAACATTAATATCCATATTACCTATTAACCTTTAGATAGTTTATTAAAATAAAATTTTGAAAATAAATTGATTAGTTTATTTTGATTTATGATTAGCTTCCATTTTCACTAATGTAAAAAAATTTAAATGTGAACAATATATATATATATATATTTAAAAAAAAAAAAAAAAAACAGAAATAAAGTCAAGATGGATCGAATCTATCCATCAGATCCATGGATCAGAGTATGTTATCTTATGCTTGTATTTTCTAGTTGTAATATTATTATTTTTAGTTAGCAATTACTTTTCCTGATTATTAAAAAAGAAAAGAAATAAATTTTTTTATTTTTTTTTAAAGGATTGGGTTGAGTCAAGTTGGGTCGTATACTTGATCCATGGGTCAATTTATCTTGGATTGGATCTAATCCATACGCCATTGGATTAAACGTTGGATCGGGTCCCATCCGATCCATTGTCAACTATACTTATACATGATATTGCTTGCCACTTATTTAATTAAATGAATATTAATATTTATTAATAATAACATAAATAAAATTTTACACAAAGTAGTATGACACGACATCACATGTCACTGGATTTAGGGCATGCTACCAACAAACTGATCATCTTATATCTAAGTTGAGCAAATTTCAAATGAGCTCCTTTCACACTCAACTACGATAAAAGTCAAATCATGTTAGTTCAGGCTAAAGGTTGTGAGAATTTGTGTCAAACTATCTTGAAACACTACATTCCTGGTTTCACACTAAATGGACGACTCTGTTAAAAGAAATGGCATATTTGCCTGTTGCTCCTATGCTCTATTAGACAGCGATCATAATCTTCTAAGGAAAAAATATTGATCACAAGTTATTTAAAGAGATCGACTGGTTCAGAAGAAGAGAGCGGGTGAGTAGCCAAGTATTATTAAAAATCATATACGGCCAGTATTCTGTTTAATGATTAAAAGAAACCAGATGTGGACATAAATCTCATAATCTTTATCACACCATTAGATCAATTAACAAAACCTTAAACTTTTAAACTCGTAATTATTTTTTATGTTAAGCACACCCATATTTAGATCTTTGCATAATTATGCTAAAATTGTACTCACTCTCATTTTTGTATTTGTAAGGAAATAAAAAATAATAACATAGAGTTTAGAGTTAAACTTGGTAAATTATGTTTAGTGTCAAGTTTCAAGAAACTTGTTGGTTGTGGCTGAGTCTATTAATTAATTTGGTTACTGAGCCCTAAAATCAATTGTGAATGATTGATCCTTGGAAATTAAGTTGAGAACGTTGCTAAGGCTTATGAATTCAGCTAGGTTACTAATTCTTGAAATTCAGTGAAGCTTCTCAAGTGAAACTTGAGCAATGGATGTAGTCAATGATTTTGGTGAAACATTATAAAAGTTTTCGTGCAATCTTTCTCTATCCCTAAAGTCTTTATTTTCAGAATTCATTTCTCTACTTACTCATGTTGAGTCACTTGGTCTTATACTTGACCAAGTCTTTATTATGGTTTGCAGGTCTAGTTTATAGGAGTAATGGTGGGAATCTGTTATTTAGTGGAACAATGTTGAACTATTTTTTAGCAAGTAGTTGAATAGGTAGAGTTTATCCAGTTTTTATAGGTCTTGCACGTTGGATTATGGTTCCTAATTTTATATTTTATCTGTTGGTTTTTGCTCTATATAAAGAGCATTGATTGTAAGTTCTAAACAGAGTATGAGAAAAAGTCTATCTATATTTTCTCCATCAACCTTTTCTGTTTTCTTCCACTTTTCTGAACAGTAGTATCAGAGCCTGGTAGAGTGTAAAAGAAGGAAAGGGTGAGACACATGAGGTGAGAAAGAAAAGCTAAAAGTGAGAGTCCCCAAATAAGTCCAAAAGTAAACAGCAGCTTTTATTTCTTTCATTTATCTGTCTTTCTATGGCTGCAGATGCAAATTTTGTGCAGGCACCAATTCCACATTTTGATGGTCATTATGATCATTGGAGCATGCTAATGGAGAATTTTTTGCGGTCTAAAGAGTATTGGCAGGTTGTAGACTCTGAAATTGGAGAGCCTGCAAAAGATGTAGTTTTGACAGATACTCAAAACACAGAGCTAGAAGGGAGGAAGTTAAAAGATTTTAAAGCAAAAGATTATATTTTTCAAGCAATTGATCCTCCCATCTTGGAAACAATTCTTAGCAAAGAAACTTCCAAGGATATTTGGGATTCCATGAAGAAAAAATATAAAGGCTCTTATAGAGTGAAGCGTGCACAGTTTTAAGCCTTGAGAAAGGATTTTGAGACTCTACAAATGAAGGATGGTGAATCTGTCACTAACTACTGTGCCAGAACTATGGAGATAAGCAATAAAATGTGTTTTCATGGTGAGAAGATGAGAGATGTCACCATTGTGGAGAAGATATTACGTTCATTAACAGCAAAATATGATTATGTTGTCTGCTCAATTGAAGAATCTAAAAACATAGATGCACTCTCTCTTGATGAACTGCAAAGCTCTTTGCTGGTCCACGAACAAAAGATGAACCGAAGTTCAACTACAGAAGAGCAAGCTTTAAAGGCTTCTACCTCTATTCATTTCTCAAATTCTAGAGGAAGGGGTAAAGGCAGAGACAGAGGTAGAGGAAGGGGAGATCAAGGCAATAGAGATGGTAGCAAGCACTTCAAAGCCGATAATGATCAATTTCAAGGCAAAGGCAGAGGACATGATCAATATTTTGACAAATCAAAAGTAGAGTGTTTTAGATGTCATAAATTAGGTCATTATTGTTTTGAATGTTATACTAAGCTGCCTAATGATAAAGAAAAAGGAGAGAAATCAAATTTTGCAGAGAAGAAGGAAGTAGAAACCTTGTTGATGGCAGCCCAAGTTGATAAAGAACCTGAGACAGATGTTTGGTATGTGGATACGGGTTGTAGCAACCACATGTGTGGAAGTAAGTCTTATTTCTCTTATTTAAATGAAGATTTTCATTCTACAGTAAGTTTTGGTGATTGTTCTACTGTTAATGTGATGGGAAATGGTGATATTAAGATAAGAACCAAGAATGGTTTTGCAGAAACAATTTCCAATATCCTCTATGTTCCAAACTTGAAAAGTAATTTGTTAAGTGCTGGTCAATTGCAAGAAAAAGGGTTATGTAATCACTATTCAGCAGGGTGCTTGTGAGATATATGATCCTACTAAAGGAGCTATAGCTGTTGTGCAAATGGGTTCAAACAGGCTGTTTCCATTGAAGATTGATAGTGTCCGATCTTGTTTGATGGCTAAAGTGAAAGATCCTTCATGGCTGTGGCATTTTCGCTATGGTCACTTAAGTTTTGGTGGATTAAAAACCCTCCAGCAGAAAAATATGGTGACAGGGCTTTCTCAAATTACTATTCCTTCCCAAGTTTATGAAGAATGTGTTGTTGTTCCTTCAAGGAAAGTCATGGAAAGCAAAAATTATCTTAGAGCTTGTTCATTCTGACATTTGTGGACCAATAAATCCATCTTCTAATGGGGGTAAAAGATATTTAATTACTTTCATTGATGATTATACTCGAAAAACTTGGATTTATTTTTTACAGGAAGAAATCACAAGCTTTTAGTACATTTAGAAGCTTCAAGGCACGTGTTGAAAATGAAACAGGAATGACCATTAAAACCCTCCGTACTGATCGTGGTGGAGAGTATTGCTTAAAGGAATTTGAAAATTTTTGTGAAGCTCATGGCATTCGAAGAGAACTCACAACTGCCTATACACTACAACAAAATGGTATATCAGGAGAGGAAAAATAGAACTATTCTCAATATGGTGAGAAGTTTGCTGACTAGAAGGAGAATTCCAAAGACTTTCTCGGCCAAAAGCAGTAAATTAGGAGCATTCATATCTTGAATAGAAATCCTACTTTTGCTGTTCAAAATATGACACCAAAAGAGGCTTGGAGCAGGAGAAAACCAGCAGTAGATCACTTCAAAATTTTCGGCTGCATCGCATATGCACATGTTCCAAATGAGAAAAGGAAGAAACTTGATGATAAAGGTGAAAAGTGTATCTTTTTCGGTGTCAGTGAAGTATCCAAAGCATATAAATTGTTAAATCCACTGACAAAGAAAATTGTGACCAGTAGAGATGTTGTTTTTGATGAAGAAAGCTCTTGGGATTGGAATAGGCAGCAGCCTACTCCAGTCATTTTTGATAGTGATGCTGAAGAAAAAAGCTAGCCAAATACAACAACCTCTATGCCCGAAACTTCATCAAATACAATTCCAACAGTTGCTGAAATTTTACCAACAACAGTAGAAGCTACTGATGCAGCAGCTCAATCTCTTCAACGTGTTCGAAAAAGACCTGCATGGATGAAAGACTATGAGGTAACTGGAATTGATCAAACTGAAGATCCAATTACCCATTTTGCTTTATTTTCAGATTGTGACCCTACAACTTTTGAAAGTGCTGTCAAAGAATCAAAATGGCAGAAGGCGATGAATGATGAAATTGAAGCCATTGAAAAAAATGATACTTGGGAGCTTATCTGAACTTCCAAAAGGGCACAAAACTATTGGTGTAAAGTGGGTTTTCAAAACAAAACTAAGGGAAAATGGTGAGGTTGATAAGTATAAGGCGCGATTGGTGGCTAAGGGATACAAGCAAGAATACGGGGTTGACTATACAGAAGTCTTTGCTCCAGTTGCAAGACATGATACAATCAGATTGGTAATCGCATTGGCAGCTCAGAATTCTTAGCCTATTTTCCAGTTGGATGTCAAATCTGCATTCTTGCATGGAAACTTGGAGGAACAGGTATTTGTAGAACAACCTCCTGGCTATATTAAGATTGGAAATGAGCATAAAGTGTATAAATTAAAGAAAGCTCTTTATGGATTAAAACAAGCTCCACGTGCTTGGTATAGTCGCATTGAGGCTTATTTTTTGAAAGAAGGTTTTCAAAAATGTCCATATGAACACACACTTTTTGTTAAAATTGGAGATGATGGGAAAATGCTTATTGTCTGCTTATATGTAGATGATATGATATTTACTGGAAATGATAATGTCATGTTTGAAGAGTTCAAGAAGTCTATGATGGTTGAATTTGAAATGTCTGATCTTGGTATGATGCATTACTTCCTTGGAATAGAAGTAGTGCAGTCTGCTAATAGGAATTTTTATTTCTCAAAAGAAGTATGTACGAGAAGTTTTGGACAGGTTTCAGATGAAGGATTGCAATCCTATAAGCACTCCAACTGAATTTGGCTTGAAGCTAAACAAATACCATGAATGAGAGAAGGTGGACAACACAATTTACAAGCAAATTGTGGGTAGTTTGATGTATTTAACTGCAACAAGACCAGACATAATGTATTCAGTGAGTCTAATAAGTAGATATATGAAGAATCCAACACAAATGCATCTACTAGCTGCCAAGAAAATCTTTCGTTACTTGCAAGGAACTAGAAATTTTGGGTTGTTCTATAAGAAAGGTAAATTGTCAGAGCTGTTCGGGTTTACTGACAGTGATTATGCAGGAGATCAAGATGATAGAAGGAGCACTTCGGGTTATGTTTTTATGTTGGGCACAGGGGCTGTTTCATGGTCTTCCAAGAAGCAACCAATTGTCACCTTGTCAACTACAGAAGCTGAATTTGTTGCTGCAACAGCTTGTGGCTGTCAAGCTATTTGGCTGAGAAGAATTCTTGAAGATCAACACTTCAAGCAAGAGGAAGCTACTACAATTTATTGTGACAACAGTTCAGCAATAAAGCTTTCCAAAAATCCTGTTTTACATGGCCAAAGCAAGCACATAGATGTAAAGTTTCATTTTTTAAGGGATCTCACGAAAGAAAGAGTCATTGATCTCATCTATTGCAGAAGTGAAGATCAAGTTGCTGACATTTTTACCAAACCCCTCAAGGTGGCTGCATTTCAGAAGCTAAGGAAGTTGCTTGGTGTTGGCATGCTGGAATTAAACTAAATATTTGCAAACTTTCAGTTTAAGGGAGGGACTGTTGAGTCACTTGGTCTAGTTTATAGGAGTAATGGTGGGAATCTGTTATTTAGTGGAACAATGTTGAACTATTTTTTAGCAAGTAGTTGAACAGGTAGAGTTTATCCAGTTTTTATAGGTCTTGCACGTTGGATTATGGTTTCTAATTTTATGTTTTATCTGTTGGTTTTTGCTCTATATAAAGAGCATTGATTGTAAGTTCTAAACAGAGTATGAGAAAAAGTCTATCTATATTTTCTCCATCAACCTTTTCTGTTTTCTTCCACTTTTCTGAACAACTCATGTGTTTTATGTGCCTTTTGATAAAATTTTTAATCAATCAAACCATTCAGCCACTTCTAATTTATCATTCCTGTGTTAACATATTTAAATTTAAATTCGAAGTCTAAAAATTATTTGTATTTGATTTGAATATGAATTTAAAATCAAAGTTATTTGGTTTGAATTCCAAATATTAGATGTTGTGATGAATTATAAGCTTTGATATTGTAAAAAATATACAAATTATAACCTTTATTAATAATATAATATTAAGGTTCCGTGCAATCGGGTAATATGTTGCGAAAGATACAATGAAAAACAGCGGCTAGTAGTGAGAAGGTGTGCTCTAGTGATTGTCATAAAACACGGCCGTTTGATAATAATAACGTAGAAGTAGATACTCCTCTGGTTTTTCATGGCCTGTTAGTGTTTCCTCCGCCTTCTTCGTCTGTCTCTCGCAGTTGCAGGATGAGGCAGCACAAGTTATCATCTTCTAACAGTAAGAGGCGACCGACGCTTCTGCAATTACTGTGCGCTGCTGCATTCTTTTCGATTCTAGTTTTCGCTATTCAGTCCTCTTTCTTCACAGGTAATTAGAAAATCAATCTTCAATTTAATCTTTTTAATGTTATTTAGTTACGTTTTCTTGTTCCTTCAGGAACTCGGAAAGTAGATCTTAACAGAGAAACAGTTGCTAATTTATACGATTTTCAGACAAGTGTTCAGCAATGCGTGGTTAGCAATATTTCCCTTCACTTACATTAGTTGCTCACACTGATTGTCTTCTGGGTTACTTTGTTCCGGTCTTTCTGTACTGTATTTGTATTTGATTAGCATTAATGCAGGAAACTAGTTGCAGGACCTGATTTGCTATTGTAATCTTACTTAGACTAAATAGGTTCGTTTTGCGACCACTATTCCTGACTTAATAAGATACTTTATGATACCCCTTATGGTGGTTTCAGAAAAGGGGTACCAACTTGATTTATGGAACTTGGAACTTAATTGACTTGCACAATAATTTGTGTTCATCTATGAAGTGCACTAATTAACTGTAATTTATTCAAAAATTTTCCCTAGTCTTTTGAATCTGTACCAAGCTTTGAATTGAATGCAGGCAAACAGGGGTCTTGGACTCACTGCAGATATTATTGACCATTGTAAACTGGTTCTTAAATTCCCTGAAGGCACTAACAGCACCTGGGTCTGTCTTTCCTCTCACTCTTGCTATGGATGCATTATTAAATAAGCTGCCGAATGCTGATTGTTTTGGTTATAATAATTGCAGTACAATGAGCAGTTTAAAGTCTATGAACCTTTGGAGTACAAGTATGATGTTTGTGAGACAATTCTATTGTGGGAACAGGTTGGTTGTCATCCTTTCTCTGTAATTAATTGTCTTTACAGGAATATATCTGTACTGATGTAATCTGAAAATGCAGTACCGTAACATGACTACAGTTTTGACTAGAGAATATTTAGATGCACGTCCTGATGGGTGGTTAGATTATGCAGCAAAAAGGATAGCACAATTGTATGGCTCTAAAAATATGAATAGCTTTTGTACTTGCTTTTGTTATTTCTTGTCTGTTTATATATAGATTAGATGACGTGAGCCTGTTAACTCATTACAGGGGAGCAGATAAATGCTACAATAGGACTCTTTGTGAAGAACATCTCAATCTGATCTTACCAGCAAAACCCCCCTTTCATCCTCGGCAGTTCCGCAAGTGTGCTGTTGTTGGAAATTCAGGAGATCTTCTAAAGACAGAGTTTGGGGAAGAAATTGATAGTCATGATGCTGTTATACGAGAAAATGAGGCTCCCGTTAACGATGTAAAAACTTGCAACTGTTAAGAAATTATTTTTTTTCAATCATTAATAAAATGCAGTTTCATTCTTTCTAGGCATTCTGTACGATAGGTAACAGGATTTGGTGGGTCAACGTTTCCTCTTTGTGATTTATTGTCGATTAATTATTTTTATAATTTTTCTTGTCTTGCTTTTGGCTTTAATTGCTGACTACTTAGTCTGGAAAGTTGTGAAAATACTAATCTTTCTTTTTTGTGTCTCATGTAGAAATATGCCAAGTATGTTGGTCTTAAGAGGGATTTTCGTCTTGTGGTAAGGGGTGCTGCTCGTAATATGGTTACTAATTCTAAATGGATCTGGTAAGTTATTGTAAATTAATTCCATTTTAATCAAAAGTTAAGAACTTTCATGTACTGCATTTTTTTTTTTCCTCCATCCTTTTTCATTCTTATTTTAACATGTCATGTTTAAAAAACATGCAGTACTTCTACTTTTTAATCCTTTTATTGGAGTTTACCATCATCTTCTTACCCTTTAGTTGTTTTGTAGCGTGTCCTTGTTTTAGATGCACTAGGGTATGTATGTTGACATAGGATTTTGACTAATTGCTACAATGCATCTAGTTCTCATATACAAGCCATCAGGTTTCCCATATTTTTTAAATTAATTAAGTGTTTTACTAACGGGTGCCCTTAGGACACTTGTAAAAATTCTATAAATGGAGAGTTTGCAGTATTAATTATGGTAGTTGACCATGATTTCATTGATATTTAATGCATAAGTTGCTACTTTTGAAAAGTTTCAGTTTCCAAAGATTGTATTTATTGCACTTTAACAAGTGCCCTTAGCTCACCTGTTAAAAAAACCCATTAATTAAATCAAGAATCTAATGAAACCATTTTCTTATTATGAAGTACTGAAATCTTGTCTTCATTTGAACCTTGTTAGGATCCATGACATTATTTGCTTATATATTAGACCTAACACAACTACATGCTCCATACTTTCTCTTGCAATCTTCTGTTTTATGGCTATAGCCACTGTTCTAAAGCCCAGACAAGTGAGGGACAGGAGAAGGGAGCAGGTCCTAGGTCCCCAGTCCATCTGCGGTCTGACCTTTGATGTCAGCATTCTCTGCTACTCCATTCCAGTCCTCTTCCTAATCCTCACATTAGATGACCAGTTTCATCACAAAATATTTTAATCATGGTTCTTTTATGAGAAGGTATGATAGTGTTTTAGGATTTGCATGTGAAATTAGGAGGAAATTAGAGAGAGAGAGAGGGAGAGAGGAAGGAGGGAAGGCCCATGGCTGCTCCTCAGTTGCAGAAGAATATGGTATGGTGGGGGTCCTTGAAATGAGAAGACACCCAGGTGTGCACTAATGAGTAATGAAAAGGAAAATGTAAAATGAAAAGGAAGGGAAGCCCATGGCTGCTCCTCAATTGCTGAAGAATATGGGATGGTGGGGGTTCTTGAAATGAGAAGACACCCATGTGTGTTCTTGAAATGAGAAGACACCCACGTGTGTTCCTAATGAGTAATGAAAAGAAAAAAATAGATAAAGAGACCTGTCAAATGTGTTTGACTCATCTGCAGTCATTGGTGGCCTCGTAATCATGGATACTAATATGTAATGAAAAGAAAAAATAAATAAAAAGAGACATGTCGAATATGTTTGACTCATCTGCGGTATTGGTGGCCTGACTGGCCGCTTAATCATGGAGATTTGTGCTTGACCTATACAGATCCAACTAAGATAACGATGAAACAGTTGCTATAGTGATCAAGGCATGCTGTTTGAAACTAGATAATTTGGGGCAGACTGTTTGCTGTTTTTAAGTCCCTTGGATATATCCAAACTCCAAACAAGTTTGATTAATTGATGACTCGCTTAAGGGGTTTTGGAGGAATAAGGATGCTAAGTGTTTGTGGATTTGTGCCTTTTTTGCAATTTGGGGTTGGGGGTTTGGCTGGATTGTTGGATCGGAATGTGAGATTTTTCAAGAAGCTTATCTCTCAGTTCCTCTTATTTGGATAAGATTGTTCTTTTAGCTTCTCTTTGGTGTAATGCGCGATTGGTGCAATCTTATATTGTAACCTGGTTTTCCTTTTTTGTTCAGTCAGGACCTCTGGTTCTCTTTGTCTTTTCTATCCAAAAAAAATCTAGAAAAAATCTATTTAAGGAGATATTAGATTTGTGTATTTAGTTAAGGTTCAATGAACGCAATTTATTAATAGAATCAACTCCATACCTAGAGTCATATTGTACCCCACATCCTAAGATCAACAATAGATTCAAGACTAGGGTTTCCGTGATGAGTCCCCGAAGAAGCTATTATCTCCTTTAGGAGCTTTGTATGGCTTGTGCCATACATCTCTAAGAACACATCCTTCCAACCAGACACTCAATCATTAGCATAGACAGGTTTATCAATATTTACTTCCGCTATGCTAATTTCAGCAGTTGTGGGCGTGAAAAGTTTAACTTTCACATTTTCCGACTTTGAAGCAGTAAACTCTAATCCAGTCGGTTTTATAAACTTGATCCTGTGGTTGCAGCAATTGAAGCAGTTTTGGATGGTATGGCTGGTTCAAATCGGTTAGACAGTATAGCAGTCTCATCGATTAACTCAGACCACAAGCATGTTCTGCTGACTGTTGATCCGATTTGACTGACTGATGCATTCCGTGACTAAAACGATGAAATTTCTTTTGGTCCTTAACCATTTTTATTCTGTCCAACTTGAGTCGTCTTATTTTTTTTCATTAAACTGCATTTTCAACAACGTGATCTGGCTATCCTAGTTGGCTGTCACATGGTCTCTAGTCACATTTCTCCACTACAATAATTCTACCTTGATTCTATGTATAAAGCGTACTAAATTACACGCACTTCAATATTTGAAAACAACAACTTTTTTGTACTGTTATTAATTGGCAATAACAATCACTCACTGATGTTCAGTGATTATTAGCATTGATTAAACTCTTTTCTTAATTCCGGGCCTACAGATTGTGCACCCACCTATACGTATTCCTTTTCCTACTGAATCAAAGGCCTTGAATTTCTAATGCATTAGCCCGTATCTCTGACTTGGAGTTAATTCCTGATCTGCGTACATTATCAGCAAATAAAATGCACTCGGATTCATTTGTGTCTCACATTGACATACTGCTCCTTGGAACTTGAAGCAGATCTTCAATAATATAAATATTGCTAAGAGGAACTCATTTTCTTTTCATAAATTGGTGACATTAGATTTGCGGGAACCTGGTATGCTTTTTCCATATATCGCTCTAGATTGCTGAGTAAAAGTTTCCCTCCCATTGTAATGCATAATAGAAATAGACTCTGGATTGTTCAATGGAGAAGCTAGAGGTCTAAAGCAAGTATCAGATTGCTCTATTTATGAAAGGGCAACTTGTGATATGATTTTTCATCCATTCATTTTGTGTGCTACGTCAAATGCTTATCCTGAAGTTTTGGTGCATGACATAGATCTGAAGGGACAGGACTAATTACGTAGCTTTCTCCTGCAGCCGACGAGATACTTATAATAAAAAGTGTGACTCATAGGGACGTTAATGCAATGATTAAGGTGAAGATCTATCCCTAGAAACCTGTTATCTTTTTTTTTATTTTTTTAAATTACCATAGATTTAGGTCATTCTTGCACGGAATACCTGCAGTAGTATTAGTTACTATGGTACTTACTTGATTCACTATAATGTTGTGGTAGACTCTTCTTACTCAAGTGTAATTGGAAGCTTACTAGACTAAACAGAGAAACATTTTTCTGGAATGTTGTGGTAGACTCTTCTTACTCAAGTGTAATGTTGTGCAGACTATTCCAAATCCCGTTTATCTCTTCCAAGGAATTGTGCTTCGTCGAGGAGCCAAAGGAACTGGAATGAAATCTATTGAACTAGCTCTCTCAATGTGTGACATTGTTGACATATATGGTTTCACTGTTGATCCAGGATATACGGAATGGTTGGTTTTTTCCCTGGCATAGTTATTACATTGATGCTCACTGCTATGTTCTTGGTACATTTATCTGAATGTCAAGTTTCTATTATTTTCTATTCTCTTGAACTCTGGCTGAATAAATCCTCGCACATACATATAATCTTCTTCATCATGAACTTCAGGTTTTCTTCTTAGTTACATGTATTACTGTTATTTTCACTGAAGTTTCCCCGTTGTTCTTGCTTGTCAATCTTTCTCATAGGACACAATACTTCTCCACTCCTAGAAAAGGACACAATCCGCTTCAAGGAAGGGCATATTATCAGCTTCTAGAATGTCTTGGGGTAACAGTTTTATTTATCAACATCTAAGTTTTCTAGAGAATTTACTCACTTTCCCTTTTCTAATATTGGGATTCATCTTGTCAGGTAGTCAGGATACATTCTCCCATGAGATCCAAGAGGAAGCAAGACTGGTCAGATGTGCCAAGTCGAGAAATGATAGGCCGAGCTCATGCAGCAGCTTTAAGCTTAAAGAGGTCCCAAACTGATCAAGCCGCCAATTTGGTACAGTTTGGCAGTTGTAAGGTTTGGGGCAATGTGGACAAGGACAAAACTGGACCTGTCTCAGGATCTTCACACATGAGTACTATCAGGAAGTATTCAAATTACAGCAAATGGGAAGTTATGCCTTTTCAAAGTCTGAGAAAGGAAGCACAGGATCACTTTATCCAGATGGAAGGGGTCTCTCTGTATAAAATGGATGGAAACAAGTTGGATGATCTAGTGTGTGTGAGACATTCCTTCAAATCCAAGGTGTAAACTGTGTCTTCTGTTCATCTGTTGTATTGTTATGCATGATTGAGAGCATACTGCATTGCCGTTGTGGAATTCTGGATGATATGGGTTTCGCCTCAGACGGTTAACTTAAACTTGTGGATAGCTCCTGAACCCTAATTCATTGCAAACACAACCATTCTGCTGTTTCAACAATGTTCTCAGCTACAGTGCATTGCATTGCAGGAATCTCAACTTTTTCATGTGCAAGGAAGGCATGCCACTGTATGTAATTTTATGGAATAGTGCTTCTTGCTTCAAGGAGATATCTAGCGGGGATTGGCAAACTGTAGCCATTTACTTATACATAAAGTGATTATAGAAAATTGTCCCATTTTTTTCTGTGTCTGGTTTAACATACACATCGGTTCTTTTGCCTTTTACTAAAGATGTTGCAGATGCTCCTTGTTACAATGTATACCTTGTTCTCAGAAAGATGTTGGGTAATTTGAATTAATTCCTATGGCATGGGCTCTGAAACATTAATAATTTCACACTTTCTTTTTCATTTTTTTTTTTCTTTTCTTTAAACATGATGCTACTATGATAGATAATTCGGTTATGCCATTGCAAACTTAGAGCAGTGGTTGTTGACTGGACCCCACAAGGGACAGCAAGGCAAGACAAGCAGGATATTTCCAGGGATGATTGAAAAACTCCAAAAGAGCTCTACAAATATCTTCACACAGTTGAATGTTGATGGGTGCCTTATAATGCTTGGACAAGTACCAAAAGATACAGTAAACCTTATCCAGATACACAAATATCTTGGTGGAGGCAACCTATTCTATAAATTGGAACCTCCTTGCTGTACAATTGATTCAAACCCAGATTACAAAATAACAGCAAAAATGCAGTCAGCATTAAGCTTTGCACCAAAGCCTTGTTCCTGTGACACCCACAAAAAACTTGTCTCTACCAGCCAGGTTTGTTTCCAAGGCAACTATAACTAGCTCTGTTACTCTCCGTTATTCTCCAATCAAAGCATCTTCCGTCGCCAATGACACATCTACAGTTGATTACACCTCTGTGATATCGTAAGTTATCTTAAAACCTTTGAATCTGACTTCTTGTTCTTAGGACTTGATTTGTGATAGATAGAAATAGACAGATTCTGATCCCTGTAACTAAATATTTGTATATTTTAAGAAATACAGAATAATAATAACTGATTTTGTATGAACATGTTATTCAGTGTGTTTCCTGCAGAAGCCTGTGAAACAATTGGTGGAGATGCATGTTTGGCAGACATATACCCAGAAGTAAAGCTCGAGCCAGAGCCTAGAAATGACACAGCAAGGATTGCTGCTACAGAGGATGTTGACAGACAGTATCTTGAGTACAATGATTCAAAAACGTAAGATCTCATAATTCACAAACAATATATAAATTAATCTTTCTAGTACTTAAATTAGTATAATATAGGTTTCACAGAATCAATTTTTTTATTTTTTTATAAGCATAAGCATATTAATAATGGATTTAATGTGCTTCACAGGGTTTTCCAAAGCGAGGCTTGTGATGATCTTGGAGGACATTTCTGTGAGGCCGAGTATCAGAGGGGGGTCTACTAGAAAGTAGAAACTTTGGATGTACATTTTTACTTGTTGACAAGAAACCTAAATTAGTAATTTCACTAAATAAGGCTTCTTCACGTTATCCATCTCAATTCATTTCTCAACATACCATTACGTACAATCATTCTCGATATTCAATAATAATCAATATAATCAGAATTCTGGATTCAAGGAGAAAATATTTCGTAACTAGTCAAATACGGATAATGATATATTAAGTTATCTCCCAAGAATGAATAAATATTTTGTTAGGTTTGTGGATCAATTTGTATCATAATTTAATATTTTGAATGAAAATTTTTGGTATGTGGAATCACACAGAAATTTAATCAAAATTTTATATTTATATTTATCTTTTATAAAAATTTAATTCATGTTTATATAATAATTTTTTTATTTTGAATTCTCATCATATTAATTTTGATTTGTTGAGAATTTAATTTAATTAAATTAAAAATAAATATATATTTTTATTTTTACTCATATCTTAAAATCATAATTCCTATCTTCTTTTTTTTCCTATCTCATTTCTCTTCTCTTCTTTCTTTTATTTTCTCTTATACTCTACTATATTAAATATGTATCAATGATTTAAATTATTTTTGTAAGAATTTTTTTTATTAATACAAGGATAATTTGTAAAAATATTAAAATAAAATAAATTTTATTAGTTATAATAATATTTTAAATATTATAATTTAATTTAATTTATTTAAATTTTATCTTCTAAACATTATAAAATAATATAAATTAAACTGAATTAAAATAAATTATTGCTTTCAAACTCACCCTTAGTATATTTCTCAAATCCACCACTCTCTCTCCTTTTAGTTTTTATGTTTATCATCTCTCTCAAAATTAGAAAATTAAAATTTGTGATAAT
Source organism: Quillaja saponaria (assembly GCA_029379385.1). Classification (NCBI taxonomy): domain Eukaryota; kingdom Viridiplantae; phylum Streptophyta; class Magnoliopsida; order Fabales; family Quillajaceae; genus Quillaja; species Quillaja saponaria. The sequence goes on along the minus strand of CM055608.1, from coordinate 19,970,863 downwards.
TTAAATATTTTAAATAATTGAGACTATAATTATTTGATGTTTATTTTTCTAATAATTTAAGGGTGAGGAAGAAATTTGACCAGATTGTTCTTCAATACTTTTAGATTTTTTTGGAGAGATGAGTAAGACAGAAATTTGAGAGAGGGGGAGTGCAAAAGATCTTTAGAACAAAATTGAGAAAATTAAATGATATTTTTGGGATGAAATTTGTTAAAAATTGTACTTTAAAGAATGAAATTAACAAATAATAAATATTTTATTGTTTTACAAGAATACCATAACGTAGATGAAACAAATAATCAATATAAAATTGGCATTACATATTAGTTTTTGCATAATTTTTTTTATCAAGTACTAAAAGGAAAATTATATTTTGAATATTGTCCTCCATGACATCAACTTTTTTTTTCAATGAAAACCGATGGTAATCTTATCCTCTTTTTGGTGCATTGTTGGATTAAATGAAGAATATGACTGGTCTAAAGATATATAGAGATTAGGGTAAGAACTGATGTGCTGTAATCTTATCCTCTTTTGGTGCATTGTTGGATCAAATGAAGGATGTGATTGGGCATCCATTTCAATTGTTTAGTACAGTATGAGATATTATTGGACCAGGCCTAAAAAAACAAAAGTTTAGACAGACAGAATTACCTCTGTTGCAGGAAAAAAAGAACATTAGTATTTTTTTTTTCCTGATAATTAGGTTGTACTTAAATTTGTAATATTTTGTTTTGATAAAATAGATATTTAGGGAACATGAAATTAAGAATTAAAACCAAACATAAAAAGAAACTGCAACCAGCAATTTCTAGCAGTATTGATGAAAAGAAGTAAACAGCTTTTTATTCCAATGAGCAACTTAAGATAACATTAAGATTGTCCTTAAAGAGCATGATAGAGAACTTCTCAGAAATCATCTTTCAACCTAGAATTAAAAATATTAGTGACTGTCTTACCTTAATAAAAACAAAACATACACCTTTACTGATTTGAGGTACAGAACTATGGTTAGTGCCCTTCACTTGAAACGGTTTTAGTCATTGTGTCACATCATTCCATGGAATCCAGCTGACTCCAGTAGTCCTGCTTTAATTTGCTCAGGAAGGACATCCTGGCCTTCCCAGCATTGCTGAAAAATATTAAAAGGTAAAGAAGTCCTTAGATGTTAAAATATGTGAAATAATCAAGAAGCTCAAGATCCAATCGAAACATTAATAAGAATTAGCAACAGTCTGAGAGTGTTTTAAACTTTCATTTTATGGTCTATAAGGTCCTTCTCTGTACTTCTTAGGTGCTAAACTTGTACCTTTTCTCCATTAATTGAAGTCCTCTAACTTCCTAGGTAAGCAGTAAGAAGCATACAGCAAATAGTTCAGCAAGACAGAAGAGGGAAGTGAGGAGACACTGGAAAAAGAAAGGGCAAGGTTTTTAAGTCATTAGTCGGAAATTATCATCTACCTAGGGTGCCACACAGTTCTTTGAAATTCCAGTTGTCCACCATCACTAAGAGTTGTAACGATAGTATTGATATATGTCCAATGAGAGTAGTACACTTGAACTCCCACTATAATTATTTATTCAATGTCTTAACAAATCTATGCGGTTTATGTCACTATAAGTCATTTGAGAAAGAAAAAACATGAAAAATAATTCCAGGTATCCAAGAAGAGAATTACTCAATCCCTGTCACAGAACTAGCACTGTCAACAAAAATAACACAGTAAATGAAATGTCAATGTTCTTTTTTTTTGCATTAGATCAACTCCCTGATGGAAGATTTTGCCATAACTTAGGAAGCTACCGCATTCACTATTACATTTGTAACGTGAAAAGATATAGGTACTAATTATCATAGTGAAACATGATCATATGTTCTATATAATACACAAAAATTGATACATCAGAATCAGAAAGTATGTTTGTTAGGAGAAAATACATCAGAAGCTTTGCATAGGAAAAGGAATCATACCTCAGCTCGGAACACATCCAAAGCAAATCCATTGAAACAGCTAATAACAGCTTGCTGAATGTCCAATCCAAGGTTGTCCAATGCCCTCATAGTGGAAAGCAAGAGACCAGGTCTGCGGGCACAAAACATGTGGATGTTGACTGCTCTCCCTTCCCTGATCCTAACCTCCACCTACAGATTTCAGAATCACATAAATATAAAATCAAAACAAATTCCTCAGTTTCCATACAGATGACTTCAGGAAACATAAAAGACAAAACAAAACAAAAAATTGAATATAAAAGATGATCTTCAGGTGCACTATATATTGGCTCCAAACCATCGCATCCAATGTCAGTACAGCAAGCCTTCAATACTTCCTAAACACATACATACAACTTGAAGAAAAAATTTGAAATTTTCGAATGTTAGATTGTCAGTTTTTTTAATAAAAATGGGGGTTATTATGTAATTACTTGCGTATGAGAAGGTCTATTTACTATTTAATAAACTCTTTATTTTTCTGTTCTTTTTCTTTTCCTAAATCCTTAATAGATTAGACATTGTGGAGGTGCAACACAAATGTTGACATGCTTATATGAGTTGGATCAAAAATCTTCAAAAGGATTGAAACAGAGAACAACTGTACACATCCATTTACGTGGCAGAGTTATTCTGGGTCTCCACATCCTATAGTGTGCTAGTGACATTCATGTGTTACAGACATCCACAACCATACTTCATAGGATTATCTGTCTATCTAAAAATTAGTATTGTCATGTTTCAAACTTCACAAGTTGAAGCATGTATGCTACATGGTCCAAGTAAAGCACCATATTCGAACTAGATGTTAAAGTACCAAAAAAAGAAGCACTACTGGCTTCACAATGGATCAATATGTAAATGACAATGATACAACCATGGAAAAAAGAGAAGTTACCATGAGATCCATTACTTGCTCAAATAAGCATCAAAAGAGAAGTTACCATGAGATCTACTTAATCATATAATTAAGTGAACTAGACCATCCTTTTACCAGGTGAAGGGACTTTAACATAGGACCATGCAGTATGTGTATCTAGTTAACAAGCATGAGTCCTGTGTATAAAACAGATGAAACACTGGGAGCCCATTGCTTCTGGCATGACAATGTCAACAACCCACTGCTCAAATTTGTTGTGTTTCCAAAAATTAATGTAAGAACATAACAGCAGAAAATAATAAGAGGGACATCTATTGCTGGTTCTATGAGAAGTTTTCTGAAAGGCCCAAATTCATGATTCATGCAGACTGCTGACTTCAAAGTTTTTGTCGCTGGACAATGCACTTGCAATTCATGGCAGACACCAAACTGAACACCAACACATATGCTCAGTTCACTCAGGTCCGGTTTACAGATCAAGACCAAATTTAGACTTATCTACTTGTTACGCATATGGTACATCCAAACTCCAAACATAAGGAATATCATTTACAAAGAATCACTTACAAGCATCAAGCAAAGAGACTGAAATCACCAATTGGCTCTGCAGTGAAAATTACCTTTGCAGGTTGATTTTTTGGGCTTGGCACAGAGCTAGGGCAGAGTTCTTCCTTGACCCTGTAGGGAAAGGTTGGTGGAGTGGGTGTCAAAGGGTGGAAGCTTGTAGAAGGTGGCAACAGAGCACCATGTGGGGTTGACTCCAGTTCATTATGCAGATCATTAATTCGTTGCAGAAGCTCCTTCAAGTAGTCAATAGCATCACCCAGTATTGAAGCCCTATCCATCTGAGTATATGAAGATAATTAGCATGTATCATTACTGAGATATCAAGGAACTCACGCAATCACTCTCAGTTGGCCAAGGCAGTTTAGAGACCTACAGATCTATGAATTGCAAATCTTATCATTTATATTTTAACATCTGAGATTCCGCAAACATAATTAGATGATATGCCATTTCTGAGTAAGTGGAGATTAACTAACGTGCTCAAAACCTTTCTCAGTTTACTCAGAAAGAAGAATGTGGAAACATAGTTCATAATTGATAAGACTTATAAAACAAAATTCCCGGCAAAATCCTCATTTAATATTAAATTATTCATAGAAACTCTTAACTGAACATGAATGGTATCAACTGATGCCAGTTAAAATACTTGGATAAGGAACAACATAAAGCAAACATCATATTTGTTGACCATGGGAATATAAAAAGATAGAAAATAGATAGCGGAAAATTAACACCACATTTAAAAGTCCCCAAAATACTCGAAAGTACAAGCAAAATAGAAATTCATACCTTGCTAATCTTTGGGACCACAGACCGCAGCATGTACAACCTATCATTCAGCTTCTTTCTCCGGCGCCTCTCAGCCATCAGATTTTTTGCTGGTAGTCCCTTCTTCTTACCCTTCTGGTCTCCACCAGTAACAGTACTATTTGCATTGGAATTGCTTCCCCCGTTGTTCACATTCTCCTCCACCTTATCGTTCTCATTGAACTCATCAGAATCATAATTCAACCCAGAAGCGTCGATGCTGGCTTCCTCCACTTCACCCCCATCATTCTTCCTTCTCTTCCTCTCGAAATTCTCCAACCTCGTTGAAACTTCACTGAATCTCGACCCAGAAATCTCCAAATTGCCCAATTTATCACTTTCACCGGAGCTTTGCCGAAGAGCAGCTCGTTTCTGAAAGAGAGTGGGTTGCGCACCCACTGCAGGAAAGACTTCAAGGGGTCTCAAAACCTTAGTTCCAGAACCATCAAAACCATCGAAAGCCGTCGAACTGAATCCCCTACCTAGGTGGACGGCATTGTCGGCTACATGAAGCAGCTGAGATTCCGGGAACTCGGTGCTTGAACTCAATTCGAGGTTGCCCATATGAGAATGAGAATTTAAGCCTGCGAAACCCATCAAAACAGAGGAACTGGAAGATTGATTCCCCTGAAAAGGACCAAGAAACCCACTTTCACATGCCGAATCGAAGCCATTGTCAAAAGGGTTGTTAGAAACAACATTGAAGAGCGAAGAAAAGCAGGGTTTGTTGGGTAATAAAGACTGAGACGGGTCGAGAGTAAATGAAGGAGAACAAGACGCTGATGAATCCATTTGATGTAACAGAAAATTATCATTCGGGTTCATAGAGAAGCCAATTTCTCTGGTTTCTTGTTGATTTAAGAGGCTAGGCAGGTTTTGTTGAGTGGGGTTCACATACCAGTCACCTTCGAGCATGGATTTGAAGGAAGATAGAGGACCAGCCATGGCCATGTCCTCCTCTCTGGGGTCTCCATCGTTGTTAGTCCTGGTCCAAGATGCTGCATCTTCAACTTCTCCTTCCATCCAAGCAACACCATGAGCTCTGGGTAACATCGCCCTCTCCTTTGGGTTACTACAAGGGAGAGGGAGTAGGGAGGAAGGAGAGAAATAAAGCAGCGGTTACCGAGGTATATGGGAAAAGGGCAAGTAGCTTAGCTTTTTCGAAGTAAAAGAATAGCTTCCAAAAGTTTGAACGTTATGCAGTGAAATGAAATAAAATTTGTACTGATTTGATTATACTGAAAATGAATGGAGAGCGGACCTCAGACCTCTCTGGTTCAGCTTTCTTGTGTCAGCGACTACTATTTCCTGCCATTGGGGGTTTTAATATTACAAGTTTTGCCCTAATTGACAGAATGCCCCTTCATAAGTTGTTATAATTACTCTTTAATCCTCTAAACGGACCAAACCATTTTTATTTTTTTCTACTTTTCCAATTTTATGATTAAAAGACGGCAAGCAAGCCGACTTTTTCTCAGGTCCTAGTTAGGAGCGTACAAAATCTTCAGTCTTTCGAATGACTCTAACTCACCCCAACTAAATCGAAATTAAATTACTCATCAAAAATTAGTTTTATGATTAGATAAGTTTTATTTTTTATTTTAGGTTAGGTCTGATAATTAGATTGATATTTTTTGAATTCAAATCTATCCCTTCCACTTGAGATTAACTCAACTCAACTAGGTATCAAAATTTCAAACTAGTTGGAGTCGGTTATATGAATTTTTTTACTCTATTCACATCGATCCAAGACAACATTTTCATTAATTCCTACCACAACCATATTTTTCTCGATGACTACGTCCTATGTAAGTTTTGATCTCCACTTACCCCGTCTAATACCTGGCACCTGAACCAAGTCACCTTACCTAACTATTGTATTCATTGATCGACGTTAGATATGTTCAAACCAACATAGGCGATTCTCCCTCATTTTCTCCTCAATAGATGCTACTTCCACCTTCTTATGAATCTCCTCATTCCTTATTCTATCATTTCTTGTATATACTGTCATCCATCTCAACATTTTTATTTCGACTACTCCCATCTTATGCGAATGTTGCTTCTTAACTACCCAATATTCGGTATCATACAATATAGTTGGTCTCACTGCAAACTTATAAAATTTTTCTTTCAATCTATTCTGGATTTTAGGATCACATAAAACTTCCGAAACACTCCACCACTTTACCGACCCTGCATTGATCCTATGGTTTACATCATGCTCAATTGCATCATATTTTTGTATAAATGACCCTAAATACTTAAACACATCCTTTATAGGGATTGTCTGATCATATAAAATTATTTCATTCGGGCCTCCTCTAGTTTTCACTGAAATCGTATTCCATATATTCAGTTTTTGTCCAACTCAATCTAAGGCATTTAGATTCTAACGCGTTCTTCCATATTTCTAATTTAGAATTTAAACTTTCTCTAGTTTCAGTCTACCAACACGATATCATCGGCAAACAGCATGTACCATGGAGCCTTATCTTGAATATTATAGGTAAGTTCATCCATAACTAAAGCAAATAGGTAAGGACTTAATGATGAACCTTGGTGAACACCTATCGTGATCAGGAATTCTCTAGTCATATCATCTACGGTCTGCACCATAGTCATTACTCTCCTCATACATATCTTTAATAACTTTTACATATTTAGTTGGGATCTTCTTCTTCTCGAGTACCTACTACAAGACTTATCTTGGCACTTATCATACACTTTTTCTAAATCAATAAAGGCCATGTGAATATTCTTTTTTTTTTCTCTATATTTCTCCATTAATCTCCTAAGTAAAAAATTAGCCTCTATTGTAAATCCATTCTGGCTATAAAGCCAAATTGATTCTCAGAAACTAGAGTCTCATTCTTAAGCCTAGCTCAATCACTTCTCTCCCACAGTTTCATTGTATGGCTAATTAGTTTTATTCCTCGATAATTTCGAACAACTTTGAATATCTCCTATTATTTTTATAAATAGGGATCAAAGTACTCTTACTCCGCTCATCAGGCATTTTCTTGGTTACTTAAAATCTTGTTAAAAAGATTTGTAAGCCAAGTTACTCCAATATCTCCTAGGCATCTCTAAACTTCTATTGGAATATCATCTGGGCCTATTGCCTTACCATTCTGTCATCTTATGCATAGCTTCTTTAACCTCCTATACTCTAATCCGACGAACAAATCGGTGGTTCGTATCATCAAAGGTCTCATCAAGGTCTCCAAAATTCGCCCCTTGACTCTCCTATTAAATAAGTGTCCGAAATAGTTCGTATCTCTCATTAATCTCGTCTTCCTTAACTAAACCCTATCAGCCTCATTCTTAATGCACTTAATGTACGATTTAAGTCTTTAGTTCGTCTTCCCTTTAATTAGACAACTCTATAAATATCCTTCTCTCCATATTGGTTTAACTTTTGGTAAAGTCCTTCGCAAGCCTGCCTCCCCGCATGGCTCCCCTAAACCGCTTTCTTACCGTCTTTTCTAGATTGTCTAAAAACATTTATAATTTCTTCATTTATACACTTGTGTAATTTCTAACACTCTTTTTTAACTTTTATAGCTTTGTTGAACTCGTCATTCCACCACCATGTCTCCTTAGTCAAAGGTCCCGTCCTTTACTTTTCATAAACCCTCTAGCCATATGTCTGATACAACTTTGTCATCTCAATCCCAACTCATATTTAGGCCCACCCTCCACCATTCAAGGATCACCTAACGGGACTCCTTGGACTATCTCCTCTAAATCATCCCAAAAAGCCTTCTTAGTAGATTCTTCCAATCCTATTTGTGGAGTATAGGCTGCTAAGGATATTAAAGGCCTCCTCGTCTATCATCAATTTCACTAAAATTATTCTATCACTTTTCCTCTTGATTTTAACAACCTCGTTCTTTAAATTTCCATCTATAATAATCGCCACTCCATTCCTATTTCTAGTCTTACCAGTATACCACATCTTGAATCATGTTCTCTCTATCTCTCTAGCCTTTTCTCCTACTCACTTAGTTTCTTGCAAACAATAAATATTAATCTTACTTCTACTCATAGTATCTACAAGCTCTCTTAATTTACTAGTAAGAGTCCTCTATGTTCCAAGTAGCTATGCGAAATCTTCTCCTGGACTAGCTTCTTTACCCGCACCCGCCCTCGATGCAAGAACCTTTGCTCATTTTGCACCACACTTGGGCAGCCAGATGTAATGCGCTACTAAGGATGTAATGACCCTAACCTTTGCTCATTTCTCACTACACCCAGGATCCGAAGCAGTGCGTCGCTAAGAGGGTTACGCCGCAACGAATATTCGGTAGGATTCATCATCATAGAGTTTGACTAGATTTACGCTGGCCGTCAACCTATTGCAACCCTCCTCCTTTATCTGGATTTGGGACCAGCAGAGTAACCTCTGGCAGAGTTATCCCTTCCACTTGAGATTATGTTTCAATATTTATTAAATTATTATTTTTATGTAAATATTAAGTCTAAATATAAAATATTACTATGTAAATTTTAGATTTTATATTATTGTTAAATAAAAATTATTATTTAATCTTTAATTGTAATATTAAACATCTTTAATTTATAGTAATTTAGTTTAAAAGTTATAACTTAATATTTTTTATTTTATTTTTTTAATTTTCAACTTACCTAATCCACCCGACTTTTGAACTGGGTGAAATTTTTTATCACCTGACTTTTAAAGTAAGATAAATTTTTTTAGTTACCCTGATTGGCCAAATTGAGTAGCATTTTATCCTCCACTTGGCTCGACCCTCCCAGTTGCGCACCCCTAGTCCTACTTTTTGCTAAAGATTGGTTTGTCGTTGGGCCCTCTCTCTAGGTTAGATTAAAACTCAGGGCTAAAGAATCCGAGGAAGCTCCTTTTGAAAAGATGGGTGAGCTGAAGAGTTCCTTATGCTAAGTCTCGGGGTCAGATTATTAGACTTTTAGAGTCACGTGAGTGAGGCATACGAGATGCCAGGGTTCCTAAGGATTGTGAGCTGTTTTTTAGCTTGTGGAGCTATTTTTTAGCTTGTGGAGCTATTTGTGGGTATTATGGTGGAGATTGGATACCCTTTTCGTGACAAGATATATATATATGTTGGAAAAGATTATTCTGGATCATTTAGAATAACCGATCTCACTCGTTTAAGTCTGCATGTGTGTAAATATATAATATCATAAAATCATGTAATAAGCCTACAATGTTAAACTCATTATTTTCTTGGGTAGTCCATAATTATTCAAATAGTAAATCAAATTCACTAAGTTATTTCACTTAGGATACCAGTGTGATTGTCTTCTAAATAATATGATCAGGGTTAATTTTGCTAACATGTCTAAACTATTTATACTTTAAATTTAATTTCATGCCAAGATGCTTCTTTTTGACAATCATGCAAACATGTAGATAATACCATAAGAAATACAATTCTAAATTAAAGGAGATTAGGCATTCTACTTTTTATTTCTTCCTCAGCCGAGCCAGACAAGCCGATTATTTAATTCAAGTTGAGTTTGATTAAAGCTAAGTCGAAATTAAGAAAGTAGTCGAGCCATTGCCTGAACCTTGAAGATTTTGTTGGCTTAGCTGGCTGCTTGAGTTGGCAGCAAGCTTGAGCCATTGGTCGCTGTATGAAGTTGTTTAGGGGAAAAGGGAGGCTAGACCATCTAGAGCTGAGTGGAGGTGCATCCCACATTCAGTCGCAGATTAGTTTGATCAGATTGCTAGAAGAATGAGTTAGATGTCTTAGGTGGTTTGGAATGGTTGTATTTCGTTGGGGAGGACGAGAAGCTTGAGTGGAAAATTTGGTTGTTTGGAATTTACAACTGTCTGTTTAGTTTGAGAGCTCTATGTAGTGGTCAGAAATCCAAATACAAGTTCTCAGATACGTTGTTAATGTTAAAATCATATTTTACTCTATATGAGATATTTAGAACATCCTCTACGTGGCTATGAGATATAACTTGCAAGACAAGGAGAGGGGCATCTTGAAAACCTAAAAAAACTCTTATGCCAAATTTAGTACTGAATATAAAATGGAACAAACCGTATAAAAGAAAGAGTCATGAGAAAACATGTGTAACCTTGTCTGGAGTATGGACCTGATATATATAAAATAGAATGCCCAATGAACACGTGTCACTTGTCAAAGTTATAAAATAGAACCATTAGGCTATAACTAAATCACGTTTCATGTTGTGATTAGCTAATACCAATATGATATTATCATTTATAAATACAATAAAACTTTTATATTGCCAATATTCAAATGCTTGTCTTTGTATGCATAATGTTGTTTTAGGAACCAATTTTCGTTCCTAACATATTGTCTTATTTGGGTTCCCTTTATTATAATTATTAGCTAGGAATAACGATTAAGATGATCTCTACTACAGCTAGCTAGAGATGAAAAATATGGAAATGAATCAATTTAATTAAGTGTAAAGATGACTTTCTATCAGATTAAGTAAAAGAACCCCTCTATGTTTTTAGACAGAATTAGCCTTTTAGATCTTCTAGGAAATCACAATTGGATTGAAATAATTGATTATAGAACAAAATTAAATATAGCTAGGCCAACTTGTTATAAAGCAAAGGAACTCATGGATTTAACTAGCAGGCAGCCAACATCTTTTATTGATATCACAAACTAGGTTGCATATCTATATATATTAATTTCATAGAAATAATTGTACTATTTATGATCTCGAAGGTTATTTTTATCACATTCAATTATTTATGTGTGAGAAGGAAAGAGGCAGCAGAAGATTGAGCCATTAATTCCATAAGGGGACCATAGGTGTGAAACAAAATTAAGATATATATAAGATATTTCTATCTATCTATCTAGTTTCTAATTAAAAATATATATCTACCACATATTGATGCAAACAACAATTTAATATCAACTCAATTTTATAACGGATTGGTTTAGTGGTCAAGACAATACTCAAGAAATGATTCCTTAATGAGATCGAGAGTTCGAGTACTCTTACAACCTTTGTTGGGGTAAATCTATATTTTCATGCTTATCGTGACCACTATTGGGAAATTGAGAGTTTGGGTTCTCCTACAACCCTTATCTACGTTCCCACACTTACTGTAACCACTTTTGAAGAAATCTTCCAGATATAAGGTGCGTATTGTGACCACTGTCGAAGCAATCTTTTGGATATATGGTGGTAATGACATGAGAGCAATATTTCCTGCCAAAATGTGTAGGGTACCCTGCTTACCTTTTTATTTTATCACTAAAATATAAATGCAATTAATATAATTTGGTGTACATGATGTGCTTAGAGATTTTTTTTTAAATTAAAGATGAGAATTTTTTAAAATAAAAAACTCATCTTACAAAAAATTAATAACAGTACTATAAATTGAATTAATTTTATAGGTTTTTCTAACAAGTATCCTAAGGATACTTGATAAGGTGCAATAATATAATTTTTGAAATTTGAAACTCCAAAGTAAATTATTTATTACAAAACACTGAAATCATGATAACTACTGTAATAAATATAACAAAATTTTTATATTTATCATCTTAACAAGTGACCTAAGATATCCATTAAAAAAATCCAATTTTATAATGGTACAATGAATCCCTCACTTAAAATTGAAGTCTTCATCAAAATTTGGAATAAAATTGGGAGAAGAGAAGCCAAGTTTCTCGTGAATTGCTTAGCTTTCACCGCACCTACTCCATCTCCCAATCAAACTGGAAACTAGTTGTATCTCTTTCTTTCTTTCTGAAACTTTTCAATTCCCTCTTGTTCAATTCAACATACGTACATACGTACCCTTACAGCTAACTCTGCTTCCCATCCACTTGTCCATCTCTGCTAAATTACCCATCATCAAACTTACTGAAAACATTTAAAAGACCAAACCCTCCTCCAGTTAGTTTTTTTTTTTAATTATAATTTGTTGGGCTATATTCCTTTCTGAATATTTTACACAAATACAAACACTTTGAGCCCTAATTTGATCCCAATTATATAACTTTAAAAAATCAAAAGAACTTACATAAACAATTTTTTTTTCCATGTACGATAAATTTCTAATGAGAATTAAATTTCATATAAGGCTTTATTTTTATTTTTTAGGTGATGTCATCATATTTGTTACAGTTTTTTATTTTTATTTTGACAACTGTATATTATGTTCTATTAATATATTTTTTTTTTGTTATTTTCACTTTTAGTCCTTGTTGTTTGATTGAGAATTTAATTTTGTTTTTATATTTCAAAAAATTAAAATATTATTCTTATAATTTTGAAAATTACACAATATGGCCCTTGTTATCATATCTAACTTAACGGCAGGTGATAGCAAACAGTGTTTGACATGGCTTATTCATGTGTCATGATACCGGTTTCATATATCACTTCCTGTTAAATTAAATCGGACAAAAAGTTAACAGTAGAAATCATATTGCATGGTTTTTGAAATTTTAAAGATTACATCTAAATTTATTTTAATATAGGATGAAACTGAATTTCTAATTATTCTAAGAATTAAAATATAAATTAGTTTTTTTCTTTTTTTGTTTGTGCAACTGTGATGTACTCTCCCCTTAACAAATTAATTTAGGGAAATGTATGTTGTACCAATGTTGATGACACTTGCATGGTTTTTGAAATTTTAAGAATGATATTTAATTTTTTATTATTTTTTTAATATAGGATGAAACTGAATTTCTAATTATTATAAGAATTAAAATATAAATTAGTTTTTTTCTTTTTTCCTTTTTTTTTTTCTTTTTTTGTTTGTGCAACTGTGATGGACTCTCCCCTCAACAAATTAATTTAGGGAAATGTATGTTGTACCAATGTTGATGATACTTGCATGGTTTTTGAAATTTTAAGAATGATATTTAATTTATTATTATTTTTTTAATATAAGAGGAAACTGAATTTCTAATCATATTATAAGAATTAAAATGTAATTTAGTTTTTTCTTTTTTTTGTTTGTTTGTGCAACTATGATGGACTCTCCCAATGTATGTTGTAACAATGTTGAGTCTCTTAGGTAATGAATATTCAATTGGCACACATATACATGATGAAGTCACACGTGGCACCCTCATGCAACTAATAGATTAATGTGATTTCTGGGAGTGAGTACTACTGACTAACCGAATGTGGTTAAATTAGTCTTTGAAAAAACTTGGCCGTTTGCCCGACATGTAAGAAGATGACCATGTGGAGTGGCGTATGCTGGTCCCTGGCTAATTGGTTCTCATATGTCTGCTATTGAGTTCTCAAAAGTACCCCAGCTGCTTACTGGCCGTTTACTCAAAAGGATGAAATAGAAATTATGTGGTATATTATCTTTCAGTTTTTTCAAGTAGTATATGGCTAGAGAAGGGATTGTTTTCTAAAATATGTGATTTTATCATTTTAGTTGGAAGAAATTGTTTTTATAATACCGAGATTATATTGATTCCTAAACATAGAATGTGAAAAATTGATGAGAGAAGGTTGAAGCATGAAACCAAGAACTACAGAAATTATTATTAGTAGAGTAAAAGTTAGCTGATTGTTAAACAATGTGATTAATCAGAACCATAAGAATTAGTTTAGTAAAATCAGAATTATAAGAATTAGTTTAGTAAAGAAGCAAGATTTTATTTGAATAAGTATCTATATCATTATTGAATTTTTTCTTTAACTCTTTTCTTTTAAATTGTATCTTTTCAACTAATTTTTTTTTTTTTTTTTTTGGTTGATTAGGAGACACAACAAATATGTTGAGGTACTCCATATAGCTTAACTTCCTTCACAGAAAAGTTTATAACCAAATTTCCTTAGCTTTCGTTGTCTTTGTTTTATGCTTCAAACATAGAACGACATTGGCAATATATGAAAACTTAACAGTTAATAAATAAATTTTTCTGGAGAATCTGGTTTTTTTTAAACTTGAATTTATTAATACATAATCCAAACTCTTTTTTCTTTTCTAATATGTACTACAATTAGTCAATGATTATAGTTCATTTTTATTTAAAAGAAAATAAAAAGATGGCTTAATATATATAACATTGTATAATCGTACGTATGATATGATTCATATGTATGACTAAATTCTATTTTGAATTTGTACTATCAAATTTTGATGTATGGCCTAAGGGGAGAATAGTGATGAAATTCTAATTTTATGATATATCAAGTGCTTAATTTTTAATGGAAGAATTCTAAAAGGTATAAAGAGAAATAGTTATTTCTCGGTTATTTTACCTTAAAAAGTGACAAGTGGTAATACTAGTTTAGAGAATATTTATTGGTTGAAATTATGTGGGTATTTGTTAAATTCAAGATTGTAGATTTATTGGATTGATACTTGGTATATTAGAGTATGGATATGAATTTCATATATTCCATAGATTTTTGAAATAGTTCAAAAGGTGGGGTTGAAAAGAATGTTACTAGAAAATGGTACAATTGAAATATTGTTTTTGAATCAATTTTATTGTGCAAGTTTGTATACATAATATACATAATATCAATGTGATGGGATGATTTAAAAATCAAGTTTAAGGATCTTGATATTGATATTAGAAAATATCATTGGCAATGTTTCAAAACTAAAGTAAATTAAAAAATTCACCAAGTTATTGGTTTTATTAAAGGTGAATTGATATTGATGTTAGAAACATCAATAGGGACAATATGATCCCAAAAAATAAATTAAAGGAAGTTTTGTCACAAAGTCAAGGAAAAATAATTGATAGATCCCTTTGCGAATTGCCTAGGCAAGGATGTAATATAAAAGAGTTTCGGGAGATGGGTTTTGTGAAGCTTATTAAATTGGGAGGTAACTTACATGAGATATCAATTAGAAAGTTAAATAAAGATTTAATTTTTTGGTTCAAAAGGAAAACGAACATGTAATTATAACCGATCTATGCACTTTAAAAGATGAAGTTTTATCTTAAATTTTATATAATTTCACAATAAGTACATGCTAGTATGAAGAACAATAAGAGGGTATGATTTATATTTTTTAATGAATTTATGTTCTAGGAAAACCATGCAATTCATATCAAATTATTTCTTCTGATTTTGTGTGTGCATATAAATATATTTATTATAAAACTATTAGATATTATTAAATGAGTTAGGCTCACAAGTTTAAGAGTTAAACTTTGCAAAAATTGAACGTGACTATTTTACTGAATGAGTACAAAAATAAAATCAAGTTGAGCTCAAGATTAAACCCTTAACAACTAACTCACAAGTTATTTATGAAATAACTGAAAATTAAATAGAGTATTTCATATGCATTAGCGTATCATATGTGGAAATAGACATTTTTCATGTCACCTCATTAGTGTGCTAATATGTAATGATCATACCTTCATGAATAAAGGCAAAGCAATGGAATAACCTATATATTCCTAAATTGTTTTCTAAAAATAGGCAATATCTCTACCAACCTCAAAAGTTGTGAAGTAGGAAATCAAGAAACTTCAAATTATCTTATTTAAGTAATATCGTATGAATATTAGATATTAAATTAATAGGAATAAATTTTAGAAAAAGGTGTGTTGTATCAATGTTGATATACTTTGCTTACTCAATCGACACATATATACATGATGAATGTCACACGTGGCACTCTCATGCAGCCAACAGAAGTGATTTCTGGGGGTGAGTAGTGACTAATCGAAAGTGGGTCCTACTAATGCTGGTATGCATGGTAATGAACAAGCACCATGGTTGTGCCCGCGGTTAAATTAGTCTTTCAAAAAACTTGGCCGTTTGCCCGACATGTAAGAAGATGACCATGTGGAGTGGTGTATGTCTGGTCCCTGGCTAATTGGTTCTCAAAAGTATTCCAGCTGTTTACTGGCCATTTACTCAGTGACATCTACTAAGTACTAGGGAGTAGATGAAATAGAAATTATGTGGTATTATCTTTCAGTTTTTTTCTGATATTATATTGGCTAGAGAAGAGATTTAAAAAAAAAAAAAAAAAAAAATGTGATTTATCATTTTAGTTGAAAGAAATTGTTTGTATAATACCGAGATTATATTGATTTTTTAAACAAAGAATGTGAAAAATTGATGAGAGAAGGCTGAAGCATGAAACCAAGAACTACAGAAATTATTGTTAGTAGAGTAAAAGCTAGCTGATTGTTAAACGATGTGATTAATGGGAACCATAAGAATTAGTTTAGTAAATCAGAACTATAAGAATTAGTTTAGTAAAGAAGCAAGATTTTATTTGAATAAGTATCTATATCTTTATTGAATTTTGTTTAACTCTTTTCTCTAAAATTTTATCTTTTCAACTAATCTATTTTTTGTTTTTTAGTTGATTAGGGGACACAACAAATATGTTGGGGTCATCCGCACTGCTTATAGCTGAACTTCCTTCAAAGAAAAGTTTACAATCAAATTTTCTTAGCTTTCGTTGTGTTTGTTTTACGCTTCAAACATAGAGCGACGACATTGTCAATATGAGAACACTTAATCGTTAATAAACAAACTTTTTCTGGAGAATCAGGTTTTTTAAAACTTGAATTTGTTAATCCTCAGACATAATCCAACATTTTTTTTTTTTTTTTTGTTTTCCAATATGTACTACAATTTGTCAATGATTATAGTTCATTTTTATATGACATTGTATAGGTGTATGATATGATTCATATGTATGAAATTCTATTTGAATTTGTACTATTAAAATTTGATGTACGGACTAATGGGAGAATAGTGATGAAATTCTAATTTTATGATACATAAAGAGCCTGCTTTTTAATAGAAGAATTCTAGAATATATAAAGAGAAATAGTTATTTCTTAGGTTATTTTATCTGAAGATGTGACTAGTGCTAATACTAGTTTGGAAAATATTTATAAGCTGAAAATTATGTGGGTCTTTGTTAAATTCAAGATTATAGATTTATTGGATTGATGCTTGGTATATTAGAATATAAATATGAATTTATTCACATACTCCATGGATTTTCAAAATAGTTCAAAAGGTGGGGTTGAAAGAATGTTAGTAGAAAATGGTACAATGACAATATTGTTTTCGAATCAATATTATTGTGCAATTTTGTATACAAAATATACATAATATCAATGTGATAAGATGGTTTAAAAATTAAGTTTAAGGATCTTGATATTTATATTAGAAATCATCATTGGCAATTTTTTAAAACCAAAATAAATTAAGAAAATTTGCCAAAGTTGTTGGTTTGATTAAGGGTGAATTGATATTGATGTTAGAAATATCAATAACGATGTATGATCCCTAAGTAAATTAGAGAAAATTCTATCACAATGTCAAAGAAAAATATTTGATAGATTCCTTTGTAAATTGTCTAGGTAGGGATGTGATATGAAAGATTTTCGGGAGATGAGTTTTGTGAAACTTTTTAAATGGGAGGTAACTAACATGGGATATCAACTAGAATGTTAAATAAAGATTTATTCTTTTAGTTCAAAGGAAAACGAACATGTAATTATGATCGATTTATGCACTTTAACAAATAAAATTTTATTTTGGAATTTCATATAATCTCATAGTAAGTGCATGATAGTATAGAGAATAGTTAGAGGATAGAATTTATATCTTTATGAATTTTATATCTCTTAATGAATTTATGCTCTAAGGCAAAAAATGCCGTTCATATCAAATTATTTATTTTGAATTTGTTTATGCATAAAATATTAAGTATTATTAAATGAATTAAATTCACAAGTTGAAGAATCAAATTTTGTAATAATTAAACTCGACTATTTTACTAACGAGTTAACAAAATTAAGTCAAGCTCGAGCTATCAACCTATTTACAAAGTAACATAAAAATAATATATTTCATATGCATTAGAGCATCATACGTGGAAATAGACATTTTCCATGACACCTCATTAGTGTGCTAGTATGTAATGATTATACCTTTATGAATGCAATGGAATAACCTATCTATTCCTAAATTATTTTATCTTTAAAAAAAATGCAATATCTCTGCCAACCTCAAAAGTTGTGAAGTAGGAAATCAAGAAACCTCAAATTATTTTATTTAGTAATATAAAACGAAGACAACATTAATTCACAAGTCAATCAAAACATGGAAATTAAGCAGGTACATAATATTATGTTAGGCAGTTTGATCTAGGGAGGGGAAAGCAAGGTTCTTAAAGCTGGTGAGCCCTCCATCAACAATCAAGTTATGGCCCGTAATATATTTTGCCTCATCCGAAGCCAAATACAAAGCTGCCTGGGCCACATCTATTTCCTCACACTTAGCACCCGCAAGCTCACTAAACCCATTCACAATGGCAACCATTTGTTCTTGGTTTAGATCTGGGAAGAAGGGCCTAACTCCTGCCAGTGACATGGGCGTAGCAATTGGTCCTGGTGATATGCAATTGATTCTCACCCCGGCTCGGCATAGTTCACTAGCCATTGACTTTACTATACCAGGTATTGTAAATTTTGATATGGTGTATTGATGGGGACCAAACCCACCCATGAGCCCACATATGCTAGACGTGCATAAAATTGATCCTGAGCCCAACGGAATCATGACTCGGGCTGCATGCTTTATACCCGCTACCATTCCCCGGACATTGATTCGCATAACCCGGTCAAACTCATTTAGGTCAAGGTCGGTGATGCTCGGTGACCCTACCGGTCCTATAATTCCAGCATTGTTATACATTATGTCAAGTTTTCCATGATGGTTAATGGCAAAATTTACAGCTTCTTCTATTTGGGATTCATCTGCCACATCACACTGGACGAAGTGGGCTGCAGGGCCCAACTCAATGGCTACTTGTGAGCCACCATTTGCATCAATGTCGGCAATTATAACTTGGGCCCCCTGTTCGACAAATTGGTGGGCCGTGGCCTTTCCTAATCCACTTGCGGAGCCAGTTATTAAAGCTACTTTTCCTTCTAGCCTGTTGTGTGATTGAAACCAACATCATCATAATTATTTTGATACATCATGTGCTTCACAAATTCCAATTGATTTAACAACCTAAGTTGACCTTCTCATTATGCAATATATATACATATATCTACATTGAAGATGACATAGCATGGCTTTGTGCATATACATTACGATTAATTAGGGACACATTATATATTTAATCAGTTTCTCGACTAATTAATTTTTCTATTCAATTAAAGTGGACTAATAAATTTTTAAATATTTTACTTGCAAAAAAAATTTAAACTCAAAATCAATGAAAATAACACATAAGCCAACCCCTTAGAGTAAGAAACACCAATTTTGATTCAACATATAAATACCCTACTAAATATAATTAAATCAAAAAAGGGTGGGTGAGGAAACATAATTTATATCTACAATAAAAAGTTTTAAAAGAAATATGTACGAATTTTTCTTGTTTGATTAATTTTATTTAATCGGTTAAATATATTTGTACATATCTACAAGAATCGTCTTTTTTAATTTGAGTAAAGACAGCTCCTATGACAAGACTAACAGAATTATGAAAATTATTCTAGTATTATTATATATTTATTTTAATAATTATTTTATTAAATAGTATACTAATAGACACTATATTTGATAATAAAACTATAGTACTTTATCCACCACCCTTACTGTTAGTGGACATAAGGATAAGGATTTAAAAAGTTGTCTGTATTTGCGTGAAAAGATGGACATATTACGAATGTAGCCAAATTGGGCCTCCTACGTCATCTCTAAAATAAACACAAGAAGACAAACAGAAAAGGAATAATCTAGTTTTAGATTACGATGTTTGGAACACTGTTGAGTAGACAGCTAATGCATTATTGAAACTTAATTGCTTACCTACGAGCACCACCACCACCACCACCACCAATCACATTTGTCGAATAAAATCGCGAATAATTGGTTCCGAGAAACTTGAACTCTCTGAAAAAATCAAATCATAGTAAATGAATAATTAGAAGCAATTAATTAATTAAAAAGAGTCTGATTAAGAAATAAAAAAAACTGAAAGTGATCCAACGCACTGACCTGCCTAATGATCTGAGCATATTGACGGTGAAGATGAAGCTTAGCAACACCACAAGAGTTAAGAGTTGTATTCTAATCTTATGGATCTATTGGTCAAAGGCTGGTTTTAAAGACAAAGAAGAATGGACACCCAATGAGGAAGATTGGGGGAAGGAGAGGGAGAGAGGAAAGAGAGAGAAGGAAAGGGACGAGTTCAGAACTCAGAACATGGTTTCTGCCTCCTAAGATCTGTCCTATTTAATGTTGAAGTATACCATCAACATTTGACTTTTTTAATATCCTTTCAATTTAATTCATTTCTTTCTTTTTTTTATTCTTTTGCCTGAGATAGACAGGTATGTCGGTTAGAAAAATAGTATATGACACTCTTTAAAGATATATTACATACTCTAATTTTGTTGTTGAAAGTTGCAGGCAATTGCTTTTAATGATACAAAAAAATCTCATAATATTTAATAACAACTATTTATGAAAATCATTTAGATATAAAGAATAAATAATCATGTTTCTAAAATATATAACTATTGAAACATTATAAATAGTCATTCAATCAATACTGTATCTCTCGGCTCAAATAAATTATCATTTTGAATTCAATACGTGGCATCTCTTCACATTTATTACTATTCATGACAAAGATATTTCAATTTGAAAATTTATATTACAATCTATATAACAAGTCCCTTCACAAAATTATAATATTAAATACAATCCTAATATCTACATAGTAGAAAATATCCAATGAACTCGACCTTTTCTATTAATACAAATATTGTAAGTTCTAATGAAAGTAGTTGGTGTCTGTGCAATGAACCTACACTCTTTGTATTGGAACCCAAAATATTTATAGATATGAAATTTGTTAGAAATTCTATATGTGGGCAGTCATTAGTTGTATGATTTTGGTTTTGATCAAAATGGGTTTAAGATTTGTTCCTAATTGAAACAGGCTGGTCAAAGCCCATTTGATTTATGTGATCATTTGAATAGGGCTCAAGCACACCTTTTTTATTAGATATGGATTGGTCAGTAAGTAGTAGGCTGAGTGCTTTAAGAAGTATTTAATGGGATAACTCTTAAGATTTGATCATAAATAGGCTAGGTCCCTCTCCTGTCTTAGTCAGTGTATCTTGCCCATTGAGAGCTTGCTATAAACCAGAGAGTATTGAGAGGAAGACCTAGCTGTCTCATGCTTCAATCGTGGCGTGCTTAATTGAGGATTCATCTATTCCTGCTACTATGACTCAATCAGGTACGCGATTATTTATAATTATTGTGGTCTAATTCATGTATATGATCCATTAAGAATAGGCCAAATTACATTTTGGATCCCTGTGGTTTTAATGTTTTTTCAACTGAGTCATTTTGTTTTAAAATGTTTCAATTGGGTCACCACACTATTGGTTTAATTTCAATTGGGTTTTCCCGTTCCTCTCCGTTAAATTATTGATTAAGCCTTCTTGCTTGCTTTGACTTATTCCTCTAACACGTGGCATATAAACCACGTGATTTCTCAAAACTCCAAGATGGCAGTGTTTTTAATCGACTTAATTTAAACTCAGTTTTTCAAATCATCTTCGATTTGTTCTTAAGTTTTCTAAACTATTTTCTATTTATGTAAAAAAAAAAAAAAAAAAAAAAAAAATATTTCACATACCTTGAATATGTTTTCCATGTAACTAAAAGATCATTTATAGCAACGTTTGTATGCTTATAGGATAACTCCCAACCTCTATGCCCATTTACACACATAAGATAAAAAAAAAGTGTTCATTTTGGGATAATTTCCCGAGTAGAGTCCTTATATCTCTATGCATCAGTGCTAAAAGATTTTGATTTAAGAGTTCTACCATCCCTATCACAGCTTAGAAACAAGCTGCATCATTCATATGTACTAACATTTTTTTATTTTTCATGGGAGGAGATTGATCTAGAGCTTTGTAATAGAATTGAATTCCATAATGTTATTGACAGTCTTATGTTTCAAGTTAGTCTTCTTTTTTCTTAACATCTTGTTTTTTTCATTTTATCTTCTTCATCTAATATTTGTTTTTACTTGAAAAAAATTTCCTTCCATGTAAGGCATACTTGTTCTTTTCTTTGTAATTTGATCAAAGAATCACATACAACAGTACATTTCCTGATTCTGTTTGACTTTCATCTTGGTATTATTATGATGTTATAGACCCTTCTGTTTTATGTCTGTCATACAATCATATATCACAAGTAAGTTTCCTAATTCCGCTTGACTATAAATCTTGGTGTGGTTATGATATTACAAACCTTTCTCTCTCCTATGTCTAGTTGTATTGATACTTAATCCTTTATTTTATAGCCAGAAATGAAAATCCCAACATATGATTAGTTTACTACTTAGGCCCATTTTAACAAATAATATTTTATTAATCTCTTAATTCCATTCACGTGCTATTACTTTGCTATTCTAAAATGTGGATTGAATTGATATAGTATGTGGGTTGATGAAGCCAATAACCTGTGTAACACAAATTACATTTTTTAGTCTAACTTACAATTGCAATACTTGATTTCTATGCATATTAGCATATGAAATGTTCAAAAAGTGTAGATTTTAGTTATCAATGATGTTCTTTGAAAATTTTGAATCATGTTGTATGAAGATTCTGATAAAAGTAGCCTGTAGAAATGTCTTTTGATTATTACCTTTCAATTTCACTTAAAAACATAAGCAATTGCAATTCTATATTTTATTTCAAAAATTAAACTTGGTATGCAAATTTCTTACTTGATATAACTTTGAACTATCATAAAGATATGAAATCTGATATGAAAATTCACCATCTATATGATATCTATTTTTCTCCATAAAGGATAAGCTAAAAAAAGTACACTATATCATTGGCCATGAAGAAGTAAAAATCTTGATTCTTTAATCTAGTTCACTCTTGTCATTTATGTCATTTTTGAGAACTGGTAGAAGGTCCTGTTACTGACTCTTGGCTCTTAATATGCATTGTTGATGTTTTGTATCTTGTTATTTGAATAGCAGCTTGTAGTGTCTCTTTGGTAACACATGGTGATCCCTTCCAAGAGAAAGGAGCTTTTTCTACTTCTATCCTACTTCTCTTATCACCAATTTTAACAGTTCCCTTGCAAAACAAACTATTAATTAATAATAAAAAAATATATTTTGAGTACTAAACTTTGAACATCTGAGCAATTAAATATATAATATTACCACAACATTTAAGTCACTTTGTTTTGACATTTCGATATTAGTTGCAATTGTTGAGGTACTTTGTTCTTATATTACCATGCAAACTCTCACTAACAACACTTTGACATGTACTTGTTTCTTTACCAGTGTAAACACCTAACCCTTCACTATTCACACTTGTTTGCTTGGCACATCTCCCTCTACCTATGTCCACACCTTTACCTTTACCTATGCCACTGTCTCTTTTAAAATTGATATTTCTTCTCCTCTTCCTGTCTTCTACCATTACTTCACCACCACTAATATTTGCTACATTCCTTAGTCTGAATTCTTCTCTTATGATACCAACATTTATACCCTTGTTGTTTTTAGGTAAAATGCTTTTGCAACTTCTCTTATTATGCCCTAAATCATTTGCAAGTGGTGCATTGCACAATATTTCCTTTTTTGCTTAACTTGTGACTAGTTTTAGGTTCTTTTAGGCCTTTGTTCCTAGCTTTTTTTGGTCTTCCTATTACTCTTCTTAATAATGGTAGTTCTATATCTGCATAGTCAGTCTTATGCCACATGTTAGCTCCATTAGTTGGTTGGACCATTGGTTCATAACAAGTCATGTAAGCTTCTTTGTAAAAATAAGGACTAACATAATCTTCTACTGCATCTTTCTTAAAAACACACAACTTATTGCATGCTCACAAGGGATTCCTGTCAGTTCCCATTTCCTGCATGTGCATGTTCTTTGATTTAAGTAAACAACAAACTTCTCAAGCATGTATGTAACCTCAAATTTCAAAGCTCCAGCCTAAAGGTAACCACTTCCCACTATTAGCTTTTAATTTCTCAACTTTGATTCTAATTTTAGGACATAGGTTGCCATCATATTTCTTAACTTGTTCTTACACTTCGTAAAAGTTTTCAGGAGATGTACTTTGATCCACTCGACCATTGTAATAATTGCTTTATCTCTACAAGGTAATATTGTTGAATTGAATGTCTCAACCATATTATTTTGCAATATATCACTCTTTGCATGTCTGCACCACAACGATGGTTGTAACCCCATTAAATGCTCATATGCTTTATCATTAACTTTCCTTATTTCTTCCATACACCTTTTCCATTCTTGAAAATATGTTACAGATGCTGCAGCCCACACCATATCCTTCAACTGACCAGCTGGAATTGTTTTTTCTAAAGTTTGCATATAAATGCCTCACACAAAATCTATATTCCACACCAGGAAGCAACTCATTAAACATTAGCACCAAACCCTGTAAGTATAATGCAATTTATATAAATTAAATAGTATAAAGTATACCATGTGAAAGAAGTAAAGAATATGTATAAATTACTTACTTTTTATTGATCTGAGATGAAAGTCCACATTTTTTCATCTGGCTAACCAAGATCATCAAATAATCTATTAAAAACCAAGTCCAAGGGTCTTTGGTTTCTACCTCCACAACAAGCAAAGGCAATAGGGAAGATTTGCTCATTAAGGTCTCATCCAATAGCTAATAGAAGCTGTCCCTTATAAGGTCCTTTTAAGAAACACCTATCCACACCTACAATGGGGCTACATACAGATAGAAAGCTAGTCATGCAAGCATTAAGACATATGTATAGCCTTTTAAAGATAGGTTGTAGAGAACGAATGCACCCTTCACAAGTTTGGAATAGAAGCAACTTTCCTAACACTTAGAGTTACAGTTGAACCAGGATTTAACCTTCTTATTTCTTCACAGAAGTCATATAATCTTTTGAATTGTTCTCTGTGACTACCTCCAATCCTTTTAATAGCTATTTTTTTTTTCTTTGAAAGCCTTTGCTATTAGTATGTCAACTGAATATTTTTCCCTTAAATCCTCCACAATTTTACCTAATTTTTTTGATAGGGTTACCTCTAATCTCATTTGCAATCTTGTCACAAAGCTTCTTAACTGTTAGTAACTTATTCTCAAAAGATCTGTCACATGTATGTTTATCAACCACTGTCTCAAGTTAGAGGTTTTTATCTCCTTGCATAGCTGAACACCACAAATAAAAAGGCATCCTGAAAGTACACACAACACTAACCCTGATTTTATCATTTTTTGAAAATTTAAGTTTATGCCCATTTTGCAGACCATATTCTATCACAGCATCCTTAAACAACTTAAAGGATGTGAATTCCATCCATATCTTCCATTTATATCCCTTCATGTCATCATTCCACTTAAAAAAAAATATATATTTTTTTTACTGATTTCCAACACCACTTTCTTCGTCAGTCTCACTAACATTGTGTAAAGACTCAGTTTCATAATCAGGCTCTATCAGTCCCTCAATTTGAACTTCATCTTTAGTGAGCTCTTGTCTTTTCTCCACCCCTTTTAAGGTTTCAATTTATTTTCTCGACCATTTAGAACCTCCACCCTTTTCTTTGCATGCTTTTCTAGAAGCACATTTCCTTTTGTTTACTGTAGCCTTATTTTGTCCATCATTTCTGTCATTATCATTATTTTTATCTTCAACCAAATTTACAGATTCTTTTTGCATGTCTTCTACAACAATATTTTCTAGTTGTCTTACATTTTCATTTTCTACTGGTATGAGATATACATCAAACATGTCTCCATCCTCATCTTGACTATCAATAAATTTGATACCTGTAGTCTTATCCTCAATTTGATGTTCTTCAACACCTTCATACAGCATTTCCACTTCATTTTGAACTTGATCAATTTCTAACTATTTCAACTATATCAGCAAACTCTTCCATGTCACCAACACCCATCCTTTCTTCTTTATCACCACCTTTTGTTTCTGCATTATATCCCTCATAACCCCCTATATCCACTTCATCATCACCAATCGTCACACTCTCATATGTATGCTCTGCCACATTATCACAAATCACTATAGGATTATCTGTTGATTTATGATTAATTGGCTTTATGCTCAACATACACATCAACCTAACCATCTTTTAACCTAATGTGTGCCATATTTAATGCAACATCATCATTATCCAAAAGCCTAAGACCGTCCTCAAAACCAAAGTGTGGATCATAATACCATATTTTTTCCACATTCTCATACTTTAGTTCCTTACCTTGCAAAACCTTCTTAATGCCTATATAAGAACATTCATCAGGATGACATTCATGTAGCTCCCAAACATCCCCACCAATATAGTACAACTTGGTAGTTTTAACCAAACTACCCCCATGGTGTATTCTGGTGATAAAATACATTATCCTAGACATTCCTGAAATAAAATAAATGGCCAAAAAATCACAAACTAACTTGACATTCTTTATCTCCTAAGAAAATTACAAAGTCCAAAGTTTTTTAAGAATCATAACCAAATAATAAAGAATAAACTAAGTCTTAATCAAGAAATTATTATGTGTTATTACTTTTTCATCAAACAACTATCATATTATTTTTATAAGAACATGCACTAAGAATTACAAAAGAGAAAACAAAGTATTACATGAGCCAATGACCACCCAACCACCACTTATGACTTACATTTGTTAATTAAACATAAAAGATAACACATGTCGAGAGTTTAAATTTATGAACATAATACAAGCTCCTATATATGATTTAAAACATTAATAGAAAGTTACCTCTTGATAGCTTCACGATTTTGTATTAGATAAAGAGTAATTTTCACAAAACTGTAGCTAAAAGAAAATTAAAGCCTTGAAGGTGGGACATTAAGATTTTTGGGTTAAGATTTTTGGGTAGTCGACTGTTAGTAATTCTTGTCACAGGTCCTGGAGACTTGGAAGTTTAGAGATTCACATTTATTGTAATCTCACGTGAGATTCATGTGCTTTTATTTGAAATGAAATTAAAGACAACATGACAATATAAGCCACACAAGCAAACTCCCAAATGATTTTTGTCAAGAATTTGACGGAGGAGAAAAGAGAAGGTCAATTGAAACTAAAATGATATTACAATGATCCAATTGAATTTTTTTAAAGCACAGTGATCCAGTTGAAACAACATTAAAACTACAAGGACCTAAAGTGTAATTTGGCCTTCAGAATATTACATGTGGTATTAGAGTAGGATATATGTGAATTTATAACCCTAAACTTTATTTAATTAACATAAAATAATAGGGCTCATTTAAGTCAGATTTTTGAACTCAAAAATTGAAATCTTAAATGTTTGAGATTGAATTCCTAATGTTGGAGGTTTTGTTCCTCTTCGAAATACTTTAATTTGATATATTGTTTATATGATTTCATCAACTATAAGTTGAGAAATTTGAATTTTAAGATTCAATTTAACATAAAATCGAATTTTAAGTTTTGGATTAGAAAAACTATGATTTCATGTTATTTTGGTCCATAAGTTGTAGTATATGTAATTAAATTTGGAAAATTATGAGCATAAGTTGTAGTATTTGTACATTCTATTTGTTATGTTCGTAATTGATATTTTTGACAGGTATAATTATTAGGGCCTTTTGAAATTCTATGTTTTTCATGTTATGAAACTGAAAACAGTATGTACTCTCCCTAGTTAGAGTTAAATATTTTTGTACTCTCCCTAGTTAGAGTTAAATATTTTTGTACTCTCATGTTTTCAAAACATGTGTTGGTAGAAAATATTTACTTTAATTCAATTTTTGTTTAAAGTTTGCAACATGCATTAAGTGATATCCTTTGAGATAATTTTGGATAGTATTTTAATTGAGAAGGATAAATTAGAGTAATTAAATTTTCCCTGCATGAGAAAACCTTATAGGTTTATATGGATAGTTGCTACCAAAGTGGTTTATCCATTTAAGATTTGTGGAATTTTTGAAAGCTACAATATGAGATGTTTTTTAAATTATCGTATATAATTTCCTTCCCAAAGGGGGTTATTATATATTTTAATTTAAAAAATACATGAAAACATGTGGTTTGGAGTATACTTGTAACACCCCTAGAAATTTAATCTAATTTAATTAGACTAAGCATGTATGTTAGGAATTTAATTTAATTAATGAAGTTAGTGGAATTTTTCATGCATTTATTTTATGCATTTAATTTAAGGAATTTTAAGGGGTATTTTTAAATATGGATAATATGACATCATGCTATGACATTATCATATAACTTGATGACATCACCATGACATTTCTGATGACATCATTATGTTACTTGATGACATCATCATTTAGTTAGTTTAGTTAGGATTGAAGGATGTAATCATTATTGGATGACATCATCATTGCTAATTATGTAAACATGTAAATATAGAAGTAACTAGTTAGGGAAGTGTTAAGGTAGAACTGTAAAGAAACTAAACTAGGAAGGTAAAGTGAGCTGCAGGACAAGGAAGGGTGTGAATGCAATAAATGAAGTGATATAGATGGAAAGTTAACATTATAATGAAAAGAGTGAGGTGTAAAACACATGTGAGAAATGAGTTGTATAGGTGGCCAACTAAGTGTAAGGAAACTAGGAGATAACTAGGAGA
The DNA here is from genome assembly GCA_029379385.1 of Quillaja saponaria. Classification (NCBI taxonomy): domain Eukaryota; kingdom Viridiplantae; phylum Streptophyta; class Magnoliopsida; order Fabales; family Quillajaceae; genus Quillaja; species Quillaja saponaria. The sequence continues at coordinate 19,941,949 of CM055608.1, read as the reverse complement.
AGGTTGCCATGTGTAAAGGAAGAGGCACACTTGAATAGAATTAGTGAATAATGTAAAGTATAAATGATTAGGAGAATTAATGAAGAAGAAGCCAAAGGATAATTTGCCTTAATGAAACCGACCATGCAACACACACACACATTCCACTCTTTTGCAAATCATAAGCAAGATCCACCGAAAGACAAAACACATACCTAAACTCTAAAGATCAAACTATAAACTAAAAGAAAAAGGAAACCATGAGCAAGAAAGGAAAGGCAAAACCGAAAGACTAGGAGAAAAAGGGAAAACCATAGACTAGTAAAAGGAAACTAAGGGCAAGAAGGAGGAGGAAAACTGAGAGGAAAAAGGGAAAAGGGAAGAGGAGGCATAAAGGTGAAATAAGAAAGAAAACCAAAACTAAAGCTAGTAGGCAAGTATTCATGCATTCCTTTATTTTATTATACCTTTGCTTTGAAAAGTTACCTCTTTTATATTCTTATACTCTTCCTATATGTGAAAGCATGCATGAATCCCTTTTGGAAAATTTAAAGGAAATGAGGAAAGGATAAATTGTTATAGTAACTTGTCTTGAATTCATGTTGGCCGAAATTCTCCAAGTGTCCTAAAAAGAAGAAGTTCAAACCATAGTATGGATCCTATTATCGAGAGACCGTACCATGGATATGAGAGGTTAGTACCATGAGTACATCAAAGTCCTTGTAAGGCATGTCTTGTGTTTGCATGAATCGGTCAAGAGGGTTACTAAGGAGTGGAAATGAGGAAAAAAGATAAATTTTACATTGCATATTCCTATATTTTAAAACTGCCATCAAGAACCCTTTGTTGTTAATGTATGAATGCTTGTTGAGGTTCGACTCACCTTTTCTAAATCTTGATGTGCAGATTGATTAAGAATTCATGGAGGTTTATATTATACAAAGTACTTTTGTATTTTTTTTATCTTTGGAAGAATGAGTCGTGTACGTGACCGAACATTGGCAAATTATAGATTATTGGTATGAGGAGGGTGATGAAGACAGCTCTTTAACGGCTGTGTATGTCATTCCACCCTACTAAGTGGAAACAACCTAGGAGTTTTTGATGTGGTGGCCGTTGGACTTTAGGAGAGCAAAGGAAAAATTTTGTGATGGCCATAATGTATAATTATGTAATTAGTTGGACTTAGGCTTAATGTCTGAAAGGAGTCTTGTAAATATATGTAAAAGCTCATTTTTGTTCAAAATCTAGTGTGTAACCTATGTAAAATATGTAAATAAGTAGAATGAAAAAACTATAAGTCCAAGCCTTTTTGTAAATCCATTGTATTAAATTTGGCTAAGAAGAAATTTCCTAAGGAGAAGAGGTGTCAAATTTGGCCAAGCCATACCTTTAGGAAAGAAGGGTGTTAAATTTGGCTAAGACAAATTGCAAGGATGACAATTAACTAAGGACAAATGAAACAAATGGTAAAATGCATAATAGGATGAATTAGGTATGGATTCTAGTACCAAATGGCCAAGGGATAAATTGAGCAAGAAAAAACAATAGTAAATCAAATAGGTCACTTGACATGAAATTTTAATGAGAATGTGTTAAAAGAATTAAGTAAATTAAGAATATGAGGTTGTTAATCAATCCTAGCTTAATAAGTTATTAACCGATTCTAGTATAAGGAATCAATAAAGAATTTAAGATAATTCAAGATATAGGTTATGAATATATTAGACTTAACAAATTAATGAAGAATTAATTAAGAGTACAAGTTTATGATGTTAAGTCCATAGTAATAAATTAGCTAGGTAACATTTAAGGTAATCATTTAAGAAATGTTAAGCAAAATTGATTAGAATGTTTCTTTGTAATAATCAAAGTAAAAATTAAAATAAATGGAATCTAGGCAATTCAGTTTTAAGAGAATAAAAGGAAAAGAAATAAAAGTGAAAGTAATTTTGGTGTCTTAGTAATTAATACGTAATTACTCTTTAATTAAGGTACTAATTAAATTAAGAATAGGTTTAAGGAAGTAAGGTGTTACAATGTCCCAAAGGGGATAGATTTTTCAAAAGCTAGGATGCTCTAATTTTGGTTTCATGGGTTGATTATGAGACCTTAATAGCATGTTACATTCTCTGCGTAAAGGGGAGTTTGTAATGATACAACATAGATTAATGTAAAATAAATTCTTATTCTTGGTAACCTATTTTGTTTGACATATTGCATTCTTGGCCTAGAAGGTTTATCTACCCAAAGGGGATGAACTTTTTGAAGCCTGGGATGCTCTTATGTTTTGGTTTCATGGGTTGTACGTGAGATCCTAATGGCATGTTACATTCTTTGCCTAAATAGGAGTTTGTGATGTTGGAGCTTGGAATCATGTACGTGAGATCCTAATGGCATGTTACATTCTCTGCCAAAAGGGAAGTTAGCAATGATGGGCCTTGGAATCATGTGGAATAAGTTTTATTTTTTATTATTAATTACCCTGATTGTTTAGCATGTTGTTTTCTACTATTTTGAATCATCTCATTTGTTGTTAACAACAATCTTGCTTCCATTGAATTGTTAAATGGGTCGTATTTTAAGCAATGGAAGTAAGACATTGAGTTTGTACTGAAAAATTTGGACATAATTTAACCATATATGGTGACAATTTTGTTGCTCTTCATGCTGTTATAGTTAATAATTAGAAATAAGTTTTTGGAAAAAGGGAGAGATCTAATAGGTTAAGCCTAATTTGCCTCAAAATGTTGTTATCTTAACACTTCACGTGTGGTTTGTTCAAAACTAAGTGGTGACTTTTAAGTTTCTTAGTTCAAATGTAGTTTTAACAATTGCAAGATAATTTGAAACATACATATCATAAGAAATCTCAAGATACTAAAGGGCATGGTAACAGTCAAAAGCATAATGTGGGTGGTTCTAAGACTATCATTAAAATAGATCTGATGTGCTTCTAGCACAGTACGAGAGGTCATGCGAATGTATATTGCCTTAAATTCAAGTCTTGGTTAAATAACCAATAAATGTGTTAAAAAAGAATCCAATTGAATTAGAGGTAAAATTTTGAGTTGGGAATTACGTCAAAGTGGAATTAAAATTCACTGGAGTCATCTTTTTATGGCTTGAGAGTGACTTTGAACATGTAGATGGAATTTGATATCAATTTTCTTGTTGGACAAAATGGTCATTTATTTTTAATTTTGGTATTTTAAAGTGAAAATGCTTTAAATTCTAAAATTATTGAAGGATGTATTTAACTCCTCCAAATATAATACTCTTCTTTTCATACTAAGACAATTTGTTTCAAAAATATCTCTAATTAAAGAAAAATTCTAAATGTTTTGGCATAAACATCTAGACCAAATATATCATGAGAAAGAGTTGAATGACTCATAAAGGATGTTATCCCCCTTATGTGTTTTTGCAGACTTGGGAATTTGGGTTAATTATATCAGGATTAAATTGATCAAAATAGTGAAGAATGGGAAACCAATAGTCCAAGTCTCTTACAGTGAGTTTGGAACCAAAAAAAAGAAGTGGAATTAAGTTGATTTCAAATAAATTCTATGTTTTTTATGTTTGGAACAAATAAATTTGTGTAGATTTTAAATGAAGTTAATTTGAAATCTACAAAATACCCCCCATTTTGAATTCTAAGCAAAATAGGTTGTATTTAATTTGTATATTTCATTTGAAATTAATAATAAGTGGTTTCTAACTAAAATGACTATTTTATCCTTATTAATTCTAACTTTTTAAACTTTAAACTAAAGAGTCTTTTACTTCTCTCCTTTGGCTCCTCATTCCACTGGAAAATAATAGACTAACAATTCTCTATCAATCATCATCATCATTCCATGTAAAGATGATTTTCTACTTTTTCTTTATTATTCACTTTCTTGATTATTGTAAAAAACAATAAACGAATAAAAAAAAAATATATTTTTTAAAGAAAAAAATCATATATAAAGTAAAGTGTTTCTTGATGTCATGCCTAGTGTGTGTCTGTATGTGTACATTTTTTATATCATTTGTTTGTTTTATTCTTAGTCAATTATATTATGTTTAAATTAAATTAAAATTATGTATTTTATGTTTATTGGGTTATAATGTTAGAATCATTGTTAAAATTGAATTAAAATTGAATTGAATTATTAGTGAAGAGTTTTTGTTGAATTATATGAACAATCTCTTAATAAGCAAAATAAGGGTATAATTGGAAGAATTTATAAATTAAAATGCATTCTTTTATGTTCCAAACAAGAGAATTCAGTTTAAATGAACTGAATTCTATAATTATAATTTCTATTCCAAATGAGAGAATTCATTTGAAATGAATTCTATTTTTTAAGTAGTTTCAAACACACAGTTAGAGATTTTTTACACTGATTTCAATGGATCTTATTCCACTGTTTTGTATTTAAAGAAAAAAAATTTATTTTATCACTTTTATTAATGACTTTTCCATTTTGGTTTTCTATACTTTATTAAGAAATAATCAGATTATGTTGAAAATTTTAAAATTTCAAGACTGAAGTTGAAATACAATTAGGAAAAGTTATTAAAACTTTAAGGTTTAACTGTGGTGATAGTATTATGACAAACATGATGTTGATAGACAATATATGAGATTGTTTGCCAGGTATTTATTAGAGTGTTGGTTTGTAACTCAATATACCATGCTTGGTAGTCCTGAACAAAGTGTCATGGCTAAAAGGCATAATTGTACCGTTAAGGACATGATGAGAAATATGATGAATATGTTAAACTTCCTTGAATACTTTTGGGGAGAAGTCCCTAAAATGGCTTGTACATCCTTAATAAGGTTTCTAGTAAATCAGGGTTTAAAACATCTTCTGAGTTGTGGACTGGGAGAAAATCTAGCATGAACCGTTTTCGTGTCTAAGGGTGTCAAACTGAAATAAATATATATAATCCAAAATGAGAAGAAAATTGACTCTATTTCTACTCACTATTACTTTACTAGTTATCCAGATCACTTTAAGGAATACATGTTATGTTCACTGCTTGAAACCAATATAGTAGTATCTCACGCTACTAAATTCTTAGAGTTTGATTTGTTGAGTTGAAAAGTGCTCAACTACTAGCAAAGAATAGAAAGATAAATTTGTCACCCATCATTTACATATCTTGTCAGGAACCACATCACTTGCACATGTGATGAGAATAGGTGATGGGGGAAGTTAAGAATAATTGAAATTGCATTACTTATTCTTGTTAAAACTATTGCACTTATCCTTGATGTAATTCCTCACTATTAGAATATAGTTGCATAAGTACCTGTCTCTAGCCCACTATCAGGCATATGGATTGATACCATGTGAGATGTGATGCAGCCCATAGCACATAATGGTGTATGGGAGTTGGTTGAACTTCCTTAGTGTTAGGTGCAAGTGGATTTATAAGACTAAGAATAATACAAAAGGGAGATTGAGTGTTTCAAAGTAAAACCTGTAACTGAGAGTTTTCACTCAAAGAGAATGTGTGCTTTCAATGAGATTTTGTCTCACGTCTTAACTAAAATAATAATATAATAAATAAATAAAATTCTTTTGGGTGATCATGGCTTTAATGACTCATTTATCAACTTTGAGTTGCTTTCATATGGATGTGAAAATATCTTTTGTGAATCGAAACCTTATAAAGCATGTTTACATGGTGAAGGTTTCAAAGAGAATAAAGATAATAATCTTATTTTTAGGTCTAACAAATCTATCAAATGGTCTTATACAAGCATCTTGAAATTTTGATAAGGTAGTCACCTCTCTTAGTTATGTTGAGAATAAGATTGATAAGTGAATATGCCTTATAGTCAGTAAGAGCAAGCTTATCATATTGATTTAGTGACATTGATTTAATGAATAATACCTAAAAGTTAGTTGGAGCAAGTTTATCATATCCTGATAATGGTTGATGATATTGTCACACCCCTCATGGAGGCCTGACTGGCTAGAAGAATGGTAACCAAACCTCCGTAACCTTAACTAAAATCAAGGATCGATTATGACGCTTGACCAACCAATGAAAAAAAATCAAGAATCTATAAGTACAAAAGTTAACATTCAAAGGTTATTGGTTGAAACAAATCGGCAGAGGTTTCTTGCACTAGGGAACATGCCTTGAAATACAATCCTATATACTCTTTTGTTTTTACGCAACTCAACACAAATACAATAAGGAGCTCAACTCTGTTCATCTCTTCAACAAGACAAATACTAGAATACTACATTATACCAAATTTGACACCCACAGTTCTAATGTGACTACAAACTTCAATCCTTAACTGCAAGTCTGAGATCCTGAAATTAGCGTGCCACACTCATTCGGCAAATCCTAAGCTTAGCGATGTCATACACCGAACTCCTGTCACTAAAAAAAATATCCACGAGAGAAGGATGAGTTCTATGGACTTCGTGAGTAAAAATCATACCTAAATAGTACTAGCATCACATAGTACAAGTGTGTAACACATAGATAATAACATCATGTAATATTGTTCATATAATATTTCACATGACACGTATACGTGGTAAATTGTACAAATTCACAATTTATATGATACACAGAATCATAATTCATATCAGAGTAACAATATCATGCAAAGCAATCAAAGGGCCAACGAGTGACCTAGCCCCACACAGTATTATCACCCCTCTACCGGACATTTATGCGCCTGTACAATAAATTGATCTCCGTACACAATCCATCCCATAGGGACTGAGCACTCAATAAAAAAAAAATATATATATTTATCAGAATCAAAATTTTCTTATGATTTTTAAATTAGAACATCCTAGGTGCACCTGGATTTTAAATTTAGGAGATAAAAATCTCACTTTGTTGGGCCTTTATCAACTACAACCAATGTCAAACACAGCAGTCAATATCAAACAAACGGAATTTAAATAAATTACCGAAGTACTCTACTTGCTTATTTTCCATATATCACGCATATTCAAATAACATATAATTACATATCTTAATCTAGTCCCTAAAGGTAGCGGTTAACCACTCACCCGTAACTGGTTTCACTTGTCACTCACACTTGCATCCATGTGTCTCATTAGGTCCACATTAGAATCCGGAATTGAAATTCATAATTTCAAATAATACTTAGTTTATGAACGTTATTGTTATAATCTTTTAATTACTAAGCTTATGTCTCAACTTGTATAAGTTTATTTATGAAAGTTTTCCATTAAGCTATTATATGTCAATTAATATGAATTATACTTTATGTGATAAAGTTAATGATGAAAAGACATTTTAAATGTCTCGACAATGCATAGGGTAGAAGAAGCCATTAGAAAATATAGAAAGCACTTAGTGAGTAAGAGATGTTGAAACTATCCAAACTTGGGGTTTGGATCCATTCCACTTTAACGATCATATCTTTCTCTAGGAATTTCTAAATCTAGTTTCATAAAATTTATAAAATACTAGACACATGTAGCTTTTTAATGGTATATCATTTGTAATTTTTAGAGTTGTATATTAATACAGTTTATTCTTTAAAGTTGTATCAAATTCTGCAAAACGTAGGATTTTAACAACTCTGATCTTACCTCAGTTAATTGAACATAAATTTCTCTAGGAAAAACAAAATCCAATTCCGTTTGTTGGATTTATTAATAGACAAGTATATATATCTTTATTATTTAGAAACTTTTCTTATAATTAGTCTTGAACCCACTCAATTCCTTACATGAACCGAAAACAGGGCACTAAAAATCTTGAGTGCACTAGCTGGAGTCTAACAGCTCTAACTCACAACATACTTAGAACCAGGCTACAAAATTTGTAGACATCATCTCAAGATCCTAAGCTACACTTTCTCTTTTGAATCCTTAATTTAATTCAGCCACGGAAGCACCTGAAACACAAGATTTTTCTAACCCACGAAATCTGACCTTGCAACCCTTCTCAAGCCACTTAACTCTTGTTTTCCAATAATTTACCCACAACTAAAACTCCCTTGATCATACCCATTACTCCTCTTCATTGACTCCTTAACCCACAACATCAACTTACCTCCAATTAAGTGTTTACCAAAAACTTGAAATCTACAACTCTAACACTCGTACTCTTGGATTTCAAAGAATCCTAATTCAAGTTCATTTAACTCTTTTTAACTACAACACCAATATATTGAATTCCAATTTTATAGTTAACGTCAACCTAATTAAATTCCATTTTTCTTAATTAACCATATAACTAATGAAACTTATGTAAGCCTACTTTTATGCATATATTAACATTTAGTTTCTGCTAAGCATTTTGTCAAATACCTAGTATACATATATTATATTAATCCATGTATGTGTTTATATACCAAAAAACTAATATTATTCTATTAATTTTCATATTACTTGTTTTCCCAATATTACCTTTAAGTTAAACCCAATTTTAGGCTAAGCTTAAAATTAAATATCTTGCTTCCAAGGAAATGTCATAGATTAGAGAATAATAGTTCCTGATGCAAACTTTATTTCAGTCTCTACGCCACCCCTAAGGTTGGCTGTGAACATATGAAAATGATCTGACAAAGGTTGTAAAACTGCCTTGCAATGAACAGTCAACTTCATAGAAATTTTTTGTTGAGGTGGCATAACAACCAGCTATGCATATTGGACAACCTACAAATTCAAACTTTTGAGATTGTGACAAACTCTCTTTTGTAAGCTATAATCTAAGGCCTACGTGGCCACTTTTTAAAAGTTACAACCACAAACACATCCAAGTTTGACATCTATTATTAAATTGCATAACCTTTTTAACACTCACCTGACATATCCAAAATAACATATATTCCCTAGTTCTAAAAATGATGAGGCGTTATCTTTGCGAAGAAAATTGCCTAGCTGACTCACTCAGGTAAATCAATAGAAACTATCAAAGCAACCTCATCAAGAAAACCATGTATGAAGCAGTAACTGACAAAAATTATTTGCACGTTTACATGAAACTCTGTTAGAACAACAGTAATATATTGACTCCTACAAGTCATGTAAAGGAAAATAAGAGTTAAACAAGAAAAGAAAACAATAGAATATAAAATAGTTAATGTTTTTCAATGGTTATTGAATCATCTCCATATCTCTGTATTTTCGAATACCAACCGATACAGATTACCATTTTCATTATCTAGTTATCAAATATGGTCAACAGGAAACTTTAGGCCCCTAAATACCGTAGCCAAAAAAAAGAAAAACCAATGGTAAAGAAGCAATTGTCTAATGAGTGTAACCAGATTCAAATGAATGAAAGCGGAACATGGTAATCAATTTGATATCATTGGCTCTACTTACTGATGCTAACTTGACTGGACGAGGAAAAAAAGAAACAGATTTGGCCGCGAAGAAGACTGAGCAGCGAACAAGAAGAGGGAGACCAAGTAGGCGAAGAGGAAAGGGAAGTTTCACTCGGTTGGAATCGGAAGCTACGCAGAATTTTCTAGAGTCAAACGAAATTGGGGAGAGAAAGGCAGGAATTCAGGTAAAAATAGGAAGACAAGAGGACAAAGGCGGTGAGGAAGGAAAAACAAAGAAAAAGAAAAAGAAAAAAAATGTCAAAAGTGGTCAAATTATAAGTAGTATGCGGTGTAAATTAAATCTTAACATATACATGTATAATTTATTCTATCAATTAAATTTTTTTTTTGGGTCATAATTTTCTATACTATAAAATATTAAATTATACACATAATTTTAAAACATATACTAAGTCATCGGATTATAACAAATTCCCTTACATTATTATTTAATTAATTTGTTTACGTATTTATTATTTTATAACTAGAATTTACACCTTATATCTAATGCTTGATTTTTATATGCCCAGTTTTGAGGGTCATAACAGATATATTGCTTAGTGATACTGATTTATTTTGTGAGACAAAGTTGTGTTGTCTAAGACCTTTGACATAAAGAATCTTGGAGAGACATCCTTTGTTCTTGCTTATATTGATTGAATGTTGAATAGCTTTAATATGCATCAATGAAATACTAAGGATATACCTATTGTCAAAATTGACAAGTTTAGTTTAGATCAGTGTCTTGTTAAAAAGTCACAGAGAAAGTCCACAAGAAATGTGCCTTATGCTAGTGTAGATAGAAGCTTGTATGCTTAGATTTGCACTAGGCCTGACATCGCTTTTGCAATGGGAGTTCTTGGCACAATTAAACCTAGGATCATATCACTAAGTTATGAAATAATTACAGAGAACCAAAGTTTTTATACTATTGCATAGCATGATTGATCACCATAAACTAATTAGTTATTATGATTTTGACTTTGCTAGTTGCAAAGATGATCTTAAATCTATTTCTGGATATATTTTCATGCTAACTTGGGGAACTGTATCTTGGAAATATTCCAAGCAAAAGCTTCTTTCACTATACAAGCTAAGTTTATTGCTTGTTATAGAGCATCCAAGCATGGTATGCGGTTGAAGAACATGATAATTTATTTTTGTGTGGTGGTCTCAATTTTTAAACTACTTAAAATCTATTATAACAATAGTTCTACTGTGTTCTTCTTAAAGAACAATAAGATTCTAGAACATTGAGAGGCAATGATTAGGGATTTTGTGAAAAAAATGAGATATTGTATTTGAACATATTGATACAGTAAACTGTTGGTAGATGTTTTATAACCAAGGAACTTATGACTGGGGTTTTCAAAAGTCATGTTGATAAAATAAGTATTGTGAAGTCTTTTGATATTTTTGTCTAGTGGGAGTTTGCTTTGTTTTGTTCAAACTAGGTAGCATATTATGCATGCTATTTTGTGGCCCAATACATCCTTTAGATGGTGTGCTACGGTGATAATCATAATAATTATTTTCACTATGATATGATTAATATTATATATGCACATATGGTTATATGACATATCATTGCATTAAAATCTTAAGACTTGGTGTTTATCTTAAGTATGATGGTTTTGTCAGTTTGGAGGTATGTCTCAAATGGGACTAGTTGAATATTTCAAGATGATGGTTGAGACATACAAGCTTAAATTAAGCTTATGTGATTTTTAGTGCTTTTTGGAAGCATCTAGTTTATAATGAAATCACCTAGAGGACCGACCATGAAAATGGCATATATTGATCACGTTTGGATGTTATTTTCTTGCTACACTACCATATCTAGATCCCTTGGAGATTAGGTTGTTGGTATTTGTAACCATGGATTGGTCTTGTGTCGTTTAATGGGCACTATGATTGCCATGATTCGATGTTGATAGCTTAGTTAGGTTGGATTGTTTAAGGTTCATTTTCGGGACCAAAGTTTTTCAAAATTGTGGCCACATAAAAGTTATTCCTTACCCGAGAGTCATTTTCTAAAATATGTCTTCAAAATTTTAAAACTACAATTAATGTTACCCAAGTGGGTGAATGTTATAAATTCTATATGTGGATTGTCATTAATTGTATGATTTTAGGTTTTGATAAAAATGGGTTTAAGGTTTGGTCTAATTGAAACAGGCTGGTAAGAGCCTACTTAGGTTTATGTGATTAATTAGGATATGACTTAAGCACACCTCTTTGTGTTAGTTGTGGATTGACAATAAGTGTAGGCTGAGTGCCTTAAGAATTATTTAATGGAGGACTCTTAGGGTTTGATTCTTGTCCTATTCAGAGCTGCCATAAGTCAAAGAGTACGGAGAGGAAGACCTAACTGTCTCATAATTCAATCATGGCGTGCTTAATTGAGGATTCATCTATTCTGCTGCTATGGCTCAATCATGTATGCGAGTATTTATAATTATTGTAGTCTAAATTCATGTATATGATCCATTAAGAATATTACAAAATTATCCTGTTGTCATGTGATTCTGTATCCTAGTTTTTAGCACAATTATGACATGTGCTATTCTTGAATTCATGAACATTTATAAAAATAACCTTTTAATCTTTGTTAGAAGTGGCACCAAATAGGTAGATTTACTATTTAATTCTCCATTAAGAGTGTTTCACTCATCCTCCCTACACATGTTCTTTTAGCAATGACATCCTAGCATAGGGTCATTGATAATAAAATCAATATTCACTGCTTTTCAAGAACACCAATAATAACTTGTTATCACGCATTGAACTTTGAAAATAGGCTTTACTAAATCAAAGTTAGGTTTCCATAACTGGTTATTTATTTATTTATGAAAGAGGTTTCAGCTTCAGTTCAACTATATGTTAATCAACTGCTTCTTCCAGTAGTTTTGGTCATCCTAGACAATAATAATAAATATTCTATTCCTTAATTATCTCACAAAATTAGAATTTAATCTAATATAGGATTGAGCAGTCATTCGATTCGGGTCAATTTTGGGCCTTTTCTTAATTGACCTGATAAGTTGATGCCATTCGACTTGAGGAATTGATATTTTTAATTTACAGAACTTTCAACTGCCTGTAATACGATGGGCTGTAGTCAATTTTTGCTCAACAAATTTCTCCAAAATCCAATGTAAAGAGTGATAAGAAAGTGTTCTTCAAAGCAAGTTGCTTTTCAGAAGAAAAAAAAAAAAAAAAAACAGTAGAACATAGATAACTACTAGAAGATGCAAAACTAGATGAATCAATTAATGTATATTCGAAATTACATATTGAATTTCTAAAAAATAACACACATAAATTGAACAAAAAGAGAAAAAGTAACAGATCAACTACAACTACACTGATCTAAAAAAATAACTTTATATCTAAAGAAAAAGATGGTGTAGGTGGGTTTAGGGAGGAACCATCAATAGTATTTACCAATCACAAATCTAAAAACCAAATAAATTGCTCTCAAATTAGTAAATTGAGAATCTTTACCACAAATCGTGATTGTACACAAGCTAGAAATCTTGATTCAGTTCAAGGAACTCTAAGTCTTCCATGAATGTACTAGAAAATTAAAAAAATTGAAAGAGCAAGATACAAAAAAGGAGGAAGATCTAGAAATTTAAAGAGAGATGTTAGAAAGAATAGATAAAAACGATTAGAGAAGTATAGGTGCAGTAGTGGAGAGGTGGAGAGGTGGAGAGTGGAGAGATGGAGAGATGGAAAGGACTGAGAAGAGAGGTAGGTAGACATGGGTTAAGGGTCATACTGGTTAAGGTTTCAAATGGAATAAGGTTGGGTTTGTGAGTTTTTTGCCTTTTTGGAGATTAAAAGTGATTAGGTGTGGTAATACCATAGACTACACTTATGCATAACAAATAAAAATGTGATGTTTGTCTAATAATAATAATAATAACAACTAATTATAAGAATGTTTCGGTCAGATCTATTTAGTTGCAGGTGAAAAAAATTCATCACCAAATAAACTGAATTGACCTGAAACATTTGCATAATTTTCACCACAAACATCTCTAATTATCATTGTGGATGCCTGAAGTTTGACGCTTGATGCTTGATGCTTGATGCTTGGTGCCTGATAGCATAACCATGATATTCTAAAAGCCATAGTATCATAGGTATAATAAGATTAAAGTCTTTAAATAAAGTATTGTGGGCAAATATACTTGGTTCATTTGCTTTTGTCTAGGTATCATTTATGTTTCTATTTTTTAATTATGTAATCTAGAATCTATGTATTTTGATTAATTTATTTTGTTAATATATTTGGGAGTTCTAAGAGTCACCTATTCTGAGAAGGTTGTTCGAAGACTACTATATATGTGTTAGTCTTGAATGAAAATAAAGATTATTAAGTTGTAGCTATATTTAGTAAGTGTGTTCTTGCTCATGTTGCTAGATTAGAAACCATCAGTCTTTTACATGTTTAAAATTTTCATTTTATATCAAATGGATGTCAAAAATGCTTCCTAAATGGCATCATACATGAAGAGGATTATGTTGTACAATCTCCTGGTTTTGAATCTTCAAACAAGTCTGATCATATATTTAATCTGAAAAAGGCTCTTTGTGGTATGAAACAAGCTCCCAGAGCTTGGTGTGAAACATTGAGAAATTTTTTTTTAAACAAGAGTTTTGAATGAGATAAAATTGATTACAACTCATTTCATCTAAAACAAAGGCTATAACACGCTACTTGTTCATATTTATGTTGGCAATATCATTTTTGGTGCTACTAATGAATATATCTTCAAGGATTTTACTAAGTCTATGTATAATGAATTTGAAATGAGTATGATGGGGGAACTCAATTGTTTCTGTAGACTTAAAGTAAAACAATTAAAAAAAAATGAATTTTCATCAATCAATCCAAGTATACTAAAAAAACTACTTAAAAGATTTGGATTGGACTTAACTGAGTCAATTAGAACTCCCATTAAAATATCAACAAGACTTTATAAGAATGAGTCTAGTAAGACAATAGATGAGAAACATGTCGAGGTATGATTAGGCTCACTTATCAATTGGGAGTTGTTGTGCTTAGTTGTCATAGATGAAACAACAGCTAGTTTGAATACAACCTTTCTTTCAAAAAGATTTTAATTTTTTGTGATGATACAAGTGTTATTATTAAACCATAAATCATGTTCAACACTCACATTTTAAACATATCTACGTGAGGCATCATTTTCTTCACGATCATGATAAAAAAAAAGTTATAGCATTGCATTTTGTTAGATATGATGATTCAACTTGTAGAAATCTTCACAAAGTCTCTCAAAGACTTTTTGTAAATCAGAAGGGAACTTGGAATGTCTAAATTTTGATTTGCATGTTATATTCTTATCTTGCTTTGATTAATTTACTCTACAATAATTGTTTATTACTTGATTAATTATTTTTGAGATAACAAAAATAGAGAGAAAACCTCTCAAAAATATTGAATAGAATATATTAAGGGGTAACTAGTCCCTTTATACATTTCAAAGATATTTTTTATAATCATCAATATTTTATTATTTTGTAATCATTAAAAATGAAGAGATTGTTGAGTCAATTACTAATGTGACTTTACCCAATTTATAAATTTCAATTATTACAAAAATAATTGTTGAATTCATATTGTTACAAAATAACTATTGAATCCTAATTCTATTTAATTTCATATTTTACATGCACTAAACTAAACTAGATGAGAGCGAGATATCTAACTCAGCTAGAATAATGGATTTCATCTAAATGTTGAAAGCAAATAATCAATTGAACCAGTATTAGACATTCTACAAATGACAATTGTCTAAACGTTGAAAAGAAAATTAATTGATCCTCTAGTGTTGAAGGACAGTTAAGCTCAAAGAAACTGAAATGACTATCTGTTGAAGAATGGTCTAACTACTAAAATCAAGTCAGATGCATCAACTGTAAAAGTATCTAATGCTTAACTTATTACAAAAGTGATGCGCAATATTTCATTAAAACACACAATTGCTTAAAATAAAAAGTTAGTAGCTGAAGCTTCGTACATCAAAACTCTTTTTATCTCTTAATTGAAGTAGATGATCATCTTCTTCACACTGGTACAAGCTTTACTCAAGGTAAATTTCAGGGAATAATACAAATGCATAATCAGGTTCTATCAAAACTCAACGTTTGTACTTGCACAACGTTATCTCAGTGTCTACTTATTTGAACAAATTTCATTTGACATAAAAGTTATGAGAAAAAGCAAGCAAGCAAGCTAAGCGTTCACTGCAATCCATGTTTATACCAAACTAGAAATCTGCCTGCAGCTATTAAATAGACAAAGATTGAGGTGCCTACTTTCAACAAAAGCTTTCTAACAGGTCTTTTCGTCTGAAAAAACCATTACTAAAACATTATGACCTATAAAGCTTGAAGAGTTCAAGAGAAAAAAAAGAGATGAGTTAAGAAATTCACATTGCTTTGATTTGAAATTGAAAGAGCTTAAGCTTTTCATATACCACCAGTCTTAGCCAAAAACATTGTGTTAGGAAAGAGCTTAAACTTTCATATCATAATACTCTTTCGTAAACTCATCGAAAGTTGTTTGACTTTGTGACTGAGTATCTTCATAGACTTTGTATTATGATCTTCCTTGTAAGGAAAAGACAAGTTAGATAACTTGTGTATTATGTAGAACAAAGTAGAATGATTGAAACCTAGAAGTTCATTTGTTTGTAAAGAGTAGCTAACTCTCTAAGGTTAGAAAGACCAGTGGTAGTGAGATACTTAAGCTTCAACTTAAGGAGTGGGCTAGCCAGAGGTTTCTGATGAACCACTACAAAAATCCCTTGTCTCAGTTTTACTTTGTTTTCTGATTTCCAGTTGCACTCTTTTTTAATTAAATTACAAAACAAAAATTTTTTGAAACAGAGTTTTTTAAAAGAACAAACTATTCACCCCTTGGTTCACCTACCTAGGCCAACACATCTAAATTCTTTTTTAGGGACTAGTTTGGTATGCAGGAATGGTCATTCCATTCCATACATGATTCTATGAAATGAGCATTATTTTATTTGGTACGTATTTAGCCTTGGAATGCTTATTTTATTCTGGATATTTTATTCATAAAAGTAAGAATCCTTAAACCCACCTAAGAAGGTAGAATTTCTAATTCCTACTTCTATGTAATCAATTTAGTTTAGTTAAATGACAAAAAATACTCTTCTATCACATAAAATAAGTAATTAAATAAAAATTTGTAGATTAATCAAATAATAATATTATAAATAAATAAATAAGATAGATAATAAATATATTTTAGTTAAATGACAAAAATACCCTTCATATCACATTAACAATATAAAAAAAAATATGTATATAAAAATAATAATAAATCAATTCATTGTCGTCAAATGACAAAAATACCCTCATATAATGGTAAATAATATAATTATAAGTAATTAATTAATTAATGTAAAAGTAAATAAATGAGTTAAGTAATTTTAAATTAAAACATTATTACTAATAAATAATAAAATAAATATAAGTAACAATAATATTAATTAATTGAAATTAAATAATCAAAAATTTAAAAATTAAAATAAATTAATTAAAAAAATTAAGAAATTAATAAATCTCATAAATTATGTTACATTTTTATTACTTCACCTATTTAAGGATATATAATTATTTTTTATTTTTTATCATTTAAGCATAATTTTAATATTATTTCATATATGAAAACTACATAACAAATAAATAAATAGAATGGAATGACTCTTCCTCACTGACTCTACCAAACAATAGAATAGAATGATCATTCCATTCCATAGTATTCCACTTCCATTCCAATTCTGCAAAAATCATTCATATGTAACCAAACTAGCCCTTAGTGAATTAGGAACAGGAATAACCAAGGTCAAGCAAATGAAAGTTCACTTAAGGACACATACTGAGTGGAAACTTGTATAGAGTAACAAAAATAGGCAAATAGGTAGTTAGTGTACTTGACTTACCAAAAGGTCGATTAAATCCATAAAGAGAAAACCCTAGCCGGATATATCGAGCCTCACTTGTAAACTCAGGGTATGTAAAATCAAATTGCTTCCATGCTTTTATATCTGCCTGGTGAGTGATGACGTTGAGTTCCTGGCAAACATCTTCCTTATGCTATGTCATGTGTTTAATAAGCGTAAATAACATGTACAATCTATGAAACATTAGGATAATCGAAAAATACCACAAAAATTTGTATGCCATATCTTTATGTTTAGAATTACGTGGTTTAGCTTGAACTGAGGGTGTTGGCAAACATGATGTCTTCTCATTTTCTTCGGCCTCATCATAGTAAAAATGACAATCATTAGGACACATATGTGTTTGCTTCTAGTCCAACCCTATTTCATTAGCAATTTTTTATTTTTAGTAAAAATTGTCAAGTAAATTCTCTGATTTTGGTAACATGCTCTTAGTGATAGATATCATTTCGATCACATCTTATCATATTGAACATTGATTTTAAGTTAAGTAGTTGAGAAACTGCAAATAACGTATGTAGTTCACAACCTTTTCATTAAAGACTCATTAGCATAATTGAGTAAATCATAAAACTTGGCAACTGATTCATTTGGTTCTTCATCATAGACATCATCATCATCTAGCTGACATTCACATGGAACCCTATCCATCACCATGCCTACGTATGGATTCACATTATCAAGGTTGGATCATCTTTGTTTGTACTTGATCCTCCTATTTTCCCAAAATTCCTTACCATGCAAGATCCAGTTCAAATAACCTTCCACAAACCTTTTACTGTTCAAATGACTTGAAATGTCAAATGTATTGAATCATTTTCTATTCTTGTAAACTGCATATAGATAATACCATCTTCACCAACGGTACTTTTTGAAATATTTTGAGAATTATTCAAGCTCATTCTTAAAATTCTCCATTACATGGCCATAAGAATCCCTCAAATTAAACATCCATTTATGACCCAATAACATTTTCCTTTTAACTAAACAAATAAAGGTAAATATCTAACTCCTTCCAAAGGAATTCATATCTTATATGACTGATTTGTAAATGATATCTTTAACACTTTCAACACCTTTTCAATATAAGATCTTATCACATTCAATCCAGTGAGACGCTAAATTTTTGGATTCCATTTTGTTAAAATCTTGACCCTATTTCTGTATGGTCGCCTAAGAACAAGGCATAAACAGATCACCACTGTGTAATACGGATTTTACAACTCAAGCGCACATATTTTCCTCAAGTAATGAAGTGATGAGTATAAATTGTTCTTACTGAGGAGTTAATGCAAATATTATGTTAAGTACTAAAATTAGCAATTCTAATTTATTCAAATAGATAAAACTTGTGACTGGTTATAAACTAATTAAAAGCAAATTAACTGAAGAATTTACTAGAGATAAACTTAAAATTATAACTCCCCTAACACTTCTACTTGAATTAATAGTATCTTGTCTTGCTTAGGCATGACAAAGAATTATTAACCTAGGGTTCTAAATTAATTACAAGCATATTCCTATTCTTATAATCATATCTTACATAACCAATTCATTATATTCATATGTGAACTGAGTTAAGCAAGAATCATTAAGATTAGACCTAAATTAGCTAACGCAAGGCATATAGGTATATTCATATCCTATACATATATCAAACTCAGCAAGCTTGTGTATGAATTATCATGTGCTATTTCATTCAATGCTAAACCTAAATTACTTTTCCAAGTTCTTTTAGGTTTCCTAATTCAATCCAAAAGATGGCCAGTTAATTAGAAGCATTAAGTATTGAATGAAATAAATAATCTATACTAAACCTTAAACAATCCATAAATAAATTAATAATAAGTTACATGTTGAGCTATAGTTGCAATTCTAGAAAGGAAACTACTCTATGCTGCTTAGTGTAAACATTGATTCAACAAAGGTAAACATAAAGGAATATAATAAAAGTAAAGAAGGAGTAGAAATAGAAAAGCTATGAAGGTTGGCAGTCTTCAAGCTTCAAAGATCCTTGCTCCTCTTGCTTCCTTTACACCCTTGACAAGCTCTAATACTCTAGAAAAATTTAGCTAACTTGTGTGTTTTAAGTTCCCAAGTCATTCCCCTTTAAATAGACTTCAAAACCCTTAATTTAAGTTCAATTTGGATTGTTTATTAGGCTAGCACCGCAGCCTTGAAGTCCTGGCGCTGTGGCACTAAAATCGATGTGAGAATTGGACGAAACAGGAACCTTAAGGGTTGTGGCTCTGCAATGCCTAAGTCCTAGGCACCGTGGCACTAGCTCTGCTGTGTGGTCTTCTTGTCTCACTGTGCTTTTAGTGATTTTGGGCTCCAATTTGAATTCTAATGGGACTCCTTCTTGCATTAAACATTCAAAATACACAAAATAATTTAATATAAGTTAGAATTCATATTAAACACCTAAATCCTACCCAAAATGAACTAAGATTCAATGTTTTAATACACTAAGAACTCAAATGAGAGTCAAACGAAACTAAGCAAATTAAACTAAAACTTAAAAACATAGTTAAAATATATGGTGAAAAGGATTTGTAATAAGTCTATCTCAAAGACTTATCACTTGTGTCAATGTATGCACCCAAAAAACATAGAGAAATGACAAATGTAGAAACTTCAATCAAAAGAAATGAAAAGTTTAACAAATCACTATATAAAATGAATTTTAGCTTTCCTAAAATGTTTAATTTGAATAATTCAAGGATCAATAATAAATGAATTCAATGTTTTTTCAAAATTACATGTACATGAACATATGAATACATTTCTTGTTACCTAATTCTTGAACAAGATTTTAAGCTTTAATGATTATGCATTCATGATTTAATAAGCATAGATAATGAAAAGACATACAAATGTAGACAAATGAATGATAAACTAACACAAAAAATTTAAATTAAATCTTGAAGTCTTGTTTACTAACATACAATTATTAACACTTTGTTTGTATCTAATTATACAAACTATATATTATCAATTATGATAAATATCCATTCTTTAATTGTCTCACAAAATGAAAATTTCATCTAATGTAGGGTTGAGCAGTCAGTTAGTTCGGATTAGTTTTGGGCCTTTTCTCAACTGATCCGAATAAGTTAGGTGTTTCAAAATGTCAACCGATAGAGTAACCTATATTTTCGATTTTATAGAAATTTCAACTTCCTTTAATACGGTGGGTTGTAGTCATTTTTTGCCCTCAACAAATTTCTCCAAATCTAGTTTAAAGGAGTGATAAGAAAGAGATCTTCAAAGTAAATTGCTTTCAGGAAAAAAAAAGAAGAAGTTAGAACATAGATAACTACTAGAAGATACAAAATTAAACAAAATCAATCATTAACTAGTTTAAATTATGTATTGAAATTCTAAAAAATAACACACATAAATTGAACCAAAAAAAAAAAAAAAAAGATCAACTCCAACTACACTGATCTAAAGAAAAAGACTATGTAGGTGAGCTCAAGGAGGAACCACCAATACTATTTACCCACAACAAATTTGAAAATGCAATAAATTGGTCTCAAATTAGTAGAACAAGCACATTTACCACAAATCTTGGTTGTATAGAAGTAGATAGAGTAGAGTAGAAATCTTGATTCAGTTCGAGGAGCAAAATTGACTCCAACTCTTCCATGAATATATTAGAAAATTAAAAATTGAAGGAGTGGGATACAAAAGAGGAGGAAGATTTAGAGATTTAAAGAGAAATTGTTGGAGAGAATAGATGTAAATGTGTAGAGAAATAGAGAGGTGAAAAGATGGAAAGGTGTAGAAGATAGGTTGATAGGCATGGGTTAAGAGTCATACAGTTAAGGTTTCAAATGGAATGAGAGTGAGTTTGTGAGTTTTTTGTCTTTTTGGAGATTATAAGTGATTGGGTGTGGTAATACTGTATACTACACTTATGCACAACAATAAAAGCGTTGCGTTTTTCTAAAAATAATAATAAGAATATTTCAGTCAATTAGTTTATCGTGGGTGAAAAGAATTCACCACCTAATAAACCGAACTATCTTGAAACATATGCGTAATTTTTACCAAAAACATCTCCAAGTATCATTATGAATGCTTGATGAATGGGCATAACCATGATATTTTAAAAGTTGTAGTAGCATAGGTATAATAAGAGTAAAGTCTATATAAATTATCGTAGTCAAATATATTTGGTTCATTTGCTTTTGTTTAGGTGGCATTTATATTTCTCTTTAATTGTGTAGTCCAAAGTCTATGTATTTTTATAAGATATTTGGGAATTCTAAATGTCACCTATTCTTGGAAGCTTGTTCAAAGACTACTATATATGTGTTATCTAGTCTTGAATTAAAATAAAGATTACTAAGTTGAAGTTTAAGTACATGTGTTCTTGCTCATGTTGCTAGATTAGAAGCTATCAAAATTTTCACTTCATATCAAATGAATGTCAAAATTATTTCCTAAATAATGTCATACATGAAGAGGTTTACATTGAACAATCTCCTAATTTCTAATCTTCCAAAAAACCTGATCCTGTTTTTAAACTAAAAAGGGACTCTTTATGGTTTGAAACAAGCTTCCAAAACTTGGTATGAAATATTATGCAAATTTTTACTAAACAAAGGTTTTAAACAAGGTGAAAACTGGTTCAACTGTTTTCATCTAGCACCAAAGCTATATAACATGCTACTTGTTTAGGCTTATGTTGATGATATCATTTTCGTTGTTACTAATGAATCTTCTATGCAAGGATTTTGCTAAGTATATGCAAGATGAATTTGAAATGAACATGATGAGGGAACTAAATTATTTCCTTGGCTTTAAAGTAAAACAATAATAAATAAATAAAATACAATTTTCATCAATCATTCCAAGTATACGAAAGATCTACTTAAAAAATTTGGATTGGACTTACTAAGTCAATTGGAACTCCCATTGGAACATCAACAAGACTTGATAAGGATCACGAATCAAGTATGGTTATAAATGAGAAAAAATGTTGAGGTATGATTGGCCCACTACTTCACCTTATCATAAGTAGGCAAGATATCACGTTCAATGTTTGTTTATGTGCTCGTTATCAGAAGTTGTCCAAAAGAATCTCATCTAAAAATTGTTAAAAGAATTTTCAAATATTTAAATGGTACTCAATCTCTGGGTATTTTTTCCCAAATGCAAATTTTTTGATATAGTTGGCTATACTGATGCCGATTTTGCTAATTGTAAGTTAGATAGAAAGAGTACCAGTTGCACTTGTCAATTTATGATTCACTCTCATGTTTTTTGGTTAGCAAGAAACAAAATTATGTATCTCTCTCGACTACTGAAACTAAATATGTAGCAAATGGGAGTTGTTATGCTTAGTTGTTGTGAACGAAGCAACAGCTGGTTGATTACAACCTTTATTTCAAAAAGCTTCTTATTTTTTGTGATAATACAAGTGCTATTAATTTAACAAAAAATCATGTTCAACACTCACGTTCTGAACATATCTAAGAGAAGCATCATTTTATTCATGATCATGTTCAAAAAGAAGTTATAGCATTTCACTTTGTTAGACCTGAAGATTATCTTACATAAATCTTCACAAAGACGCTCAATGAAGAATTTATTATAAAATCAGAAGGGAACTTGGAAGTTGGAATGTCTACACCTATGTGTTAATCTACATGTTATGTTCTTATCTTGCTCTGTTTAATTTCCTTTGCAATAATTTTTTCTTACGTGCTTAATCCTTTTTAAGGTAACAAAAATAGGGAGAAAACCTCTTAAAAATATTGAATAGCAAAAATTAAGGGATAACTAACCTCTCTATACATTTCTAAGGTATTTTTCCTAATCATCAATAATTTCATTATTTTGTAATCATAAAAAAAGTGCAAAAATTGTTGAGTCAATTACTTATATCACTTTTATCCCTATTTGTAGATTTCGATCATTACAAAATAATTGTTGAATTCAGATTGTTACAAAATAACTATCCTAATTCTATCCACTTTCATATTTTACATTTACTAAACTAAACCGAATGAGAATGAGAAATCTAACTCAACAAAATAATGGATGTTGTCTAAATGTTGAAAGCAGATAATCAACTGAACCAGTATTCGACATTCTATAAATAAAATTGTCTAAGTGTTGAAAAGAAAATCAATTGATCCTTTAGTGCTAAAGAACAGTTAATGGCGAGTGGACTTGCCAGGAATTTCTAGTGAACAGCTTTAAAATTCTTGTCTCTCTGTTATTGTTTGTTTTCTGCTTTCTAATTTTCATTGCACTCTTTTTAACTAAATTATTTACAACAAAAGGGTTTTTAAATCGAGTTCCTTAAAAGATCAAACTATTTACCCTTAGTTTGCTTGCCTGGGCCTATAGTAACAGTCTGAATTCTCTTTTTAGTGAATTAGGACCATATATAACCAAGGTTAAGAACAAGAAAGTTCATTTTAGGCATATGATTAGTGAAAGTTTGTATTAAGTAATAAAAACATGCCAATAAATAGTAGATTCACTTGACTTATTGAAATGATTAAATCCATCAGTAGAAAACCCTAATTGGATATTTTAAGTCTCATTTGCAAACTCAGGGTGTGCTAAAATCAAATTACTTCCATGCTTCTGCATCCGCCTAGGTGGGTGATGACGTTGGGTTCTCAGAAAATGCCTTCCTTACGTCATGTCATGTGTTTAACAGTCTTAGATGACATGTACAATCTCTGAAGCATTGGGATAATTGGAAAATACCGCAACAACTTGTATGCCATAACTTTATGTTTAGAATTACATGGTTTGGCTTGTATTGTGGGTGTTAGCAAACATGATACTTTGTCTTTTTATCCTCCTCATTGTAGTAAAAGTGACAATAATTAGGACACACACATATTTGTTTTAGTCCAACCTCAATTCATTAGCCTTTTTATTTTATTTTATTTTTTATCGATAAAAATTGCTTGGTAAATTCTCTAATTCTGGAAACATGCTCTTAATAATAGATATCATTTGATCGCAATTCGTCTCCATCATATTGAACTTTGATTTTAAGTTAAGTAGTTGAGATACTAAAATTGCAAATAAGTCATATGTAATTCGCAACCTTCCCATAAAGGCTCGTCAATATACTTGAGTAAATCATAAAACTTGGTTGATAATTTATTTGGTTATTCATCATAGAATCATCATCAAGCTGATATCCACTTAAAACCCTATCCTTCACCATGTCTATGTATAGGTTCACATTATCAAAGGGGGATTGTTCGCACTTGATTCCCCCATTTTCCCAAAATTCCTCACCTTGCAAAATCTAGCTCAAATAACCTTCCACAAATCGCTTACTGTACAAATGACTTGAAATGTTAAATGGATTAAACCATTTTCTGCTCTTGTAAATTGCAGATGGAAAATACATTCCGACCATCTTCACAAATGGAACTTTTTTTATTACCTATGACGTGTTTAATGAATTCTTCATCCCCATTCTTAAAATTTTATGTTTCATGACCGTAAGAGTCCCTCCAATTAAACATTCAACTATTGCCTGATAACATTGTAAACATGGATTTCGTGCTTGTAAAATAAATTACAAGAAATGTGTACAAAATAATATTTTATATTTATATTAGTGAATAGGGTACAATCTCTGTATCGATATCGTTTATAATAGATAGAACAATCCTTCTGATTCGATCTCCTTGAAAGTTTATTTGATTCGAGCTGCTTGAAAACTTGATCCTGAATTAAATGAATGTTGATTCTTCAAAATGACTAATTGAATTGTCGTTTAGGATGTAGTTGATAGATTCGTACGGCATGTGTCTTAATCATGAGGGTCAAATGCTTGAGGCTGAATTCGATTGTACAAAAAATGGTTTTGGACTTGTTCTTGTGAAATCACCAGTTGATTTGGGATGGATTGTTGGGGCTTTGTGGGCTTTAGGGCTTGATCACTAAGTTGATTTCTTATATGAGGGCTCGTGGAGCTTAGTCTCAAACATGTTGATTTTGATCATGAACTAGATTTAAATCTAAGCTTTGTGCTTATTTAGAGATGATCCTTTATCGAATAGTTGAATCCTAGGATTTTCAATGATTGGGGAAAACTCTTGTTGTTGAAGGCTAGAGGTTCCGCAAGGTCCTAGGACTTGAGTTCTACAAAGCTATATACTTCTCTCCTTTTTCCTCTTGTTCTCCCTTCCCCAAATGGTGAATAAGCCCTTTATTTATAGAGTTTTGAGGAGAGCTTAATGCCACATGGAAAAATCTTATTAGAATGACATATGTCATGCCTTTATTTGAGAATATTTATTTTCTCTTTGTCATTATTAATACGTCGGGAGATATTTTTGACCAAGAGTTGTCTACATGTAATTGACATATAAATTATTTTAAACATGTGACATTTTGTGATTTGCGGGGATGGACATGCTAGTAGCCTTTGCCCACATAATATTGAAGCAACAAACTTTGCAACTATAATAGGCTGCAAGGTAACCTTTACTCTAACAACTATAATTCGAGGTGAAGAAACTCCTCAAATTTTTCTTGGAGCAATCAAGGGCAATCCTATGATGTAAAACCCACTTATCCACTTGATTTTTAATCACAACAAAGAATGCCAGCACCCGAAAAGAAGTCAACCATTGAAGACATATTCATGCAATTCATGTCTAAAATAGACTCCATTATTCAAAGGCAAGCAGCATCACTTAGGACTCTTGAGACTTAAATAGGCCAGCTGGCTAATGCTTTTACAAATTATCCTCAATGTGCTCTTCCTAGTGACATCGAATCGAATCCAAGAAGGGGGGAAGCCAAATATTAAGCATTGCAAGGCTATCATGTTAAGAAGTGGCAAAAAGGTTAAAGAATCTTCCAAGCAAGCAGAAATTTTCAGTAAGCCTAATGAAAAGGTTAATTGTAGGAAGACCAAGCTCACAATGGAAAGACTCACAAATCCACCTCTACCTTTTCCTCAACGCTTCCAAAAGCCAAAACTTGTTGTTCAATTCAAGAAATTTCTGAAAGTATTTAAGAAGCTTCACATTAATATTCCTTTTGCCGAAACTTTATAACAATGTCTAGTTACATCAAGTTCATGAAGAACATCTTGTCCAAGAAGAAGAAAATAAAGGATTATGAAACAGTTGCATTAACCGAAGAATGTAGTGTCATCCTCTAAAAGAAACTCCTACCAAAACTTAAAGATCCGAGTAGTTTCGAATATTGCAATCTCAATTGGCACTATATATAATGGAAAAGCTTTATATGATTTGGGGGTAAGCATCAACTTGATGTTGTATTCAATATTCGAGAGCTTGACCTTAAAAATGGAAAAATCAAGCTAACCAAGGTAACCTTGCAACTTGCAGTCTTAAACTTATCCAATGGGGAGTCATTGAAGATGTCCTAGTAAAGGTAGATAAGTTAATATTCTCATCTGATTTTCTCATATTTAACATGGAGGTGGATAAGGAAATTAATAAGTCTTTAACATAGACTTATTACATTTCCTTTTTATTAATATTATAGTTATGTTCTTGAGTTTTAGTTGAGTTTTACTTAGTTAAGTTTGTATCATGTTAGGATGTTGAGTAAACTTAGAATTTAGCCTTAACTAAGAGTTTCAGTCATTCTTAATTTAGTTAGTTTGTTTTGAAGGTTTAATGATTAAAGGAGACTTTTTGAAGTTGAATTGGATATGAATAAGAATTTTCTATGCGTTGGGAGCTATAACCATAGAAAAAAAGTGTCAGTAGTGCCCAAAATCATACAACAAAAGCATAAAGTCAGAGGCAACTGGCGCTGAACGGCCATAAAGCTTGCACCTTGGTGCCTAACGGGTTCCCCATCTCTGAATTGAGGGTTTTAAAGCCTAACCATAGTGCCAGCTTGTGACCCTAACCAGTGGCCAGAATGACACAAAGCCTAAAAGGCAGTGGCACGATGCCCACAACACCCTTATTAACATTATTTACCTTTTTGACCCCGATCAACCCATTATCAAGCTCGAGCATTTCTAATACAAATTTGATAAGGAATTTTGTTCTTTACACCTTGCTTTCATACCAAAGTGTCTTTGTATCCTTCTTTTTAAAATTTTTAACATTGAGGACAATGTTTGTCTTAAGTTTGGAGGTGGTTTTGAATTGTTTTTTTTTCTTTTAGTGTTTGATGCTTATATTTTCTTTAGGTTGTTTAGTTAGCCAATATATGATTATGCTTTTAAGATGAAAACCCTCATACTATGATAATATTTTAGTTTTCATGTGATCTTGACATTCATATTAAATTTTGAGTTAGTAGTATTGTAGAATGTGATTTACAACACTTTTATGCACTTAATCTTTTTCTTGGGATTGTGTTTCTTATTAGAAACCATTATGTTTACAAAGTTCAGTATTTAGCGAGGAACCTTATAATTTGTTTGATTATTTTTAAAGACGAAATCTAAGACAAAGCTAAGTTAAGGATATAATTTAGGCTATCTTTGAATCCTTACTCCCTTTGAACCGTTTGAGCATTTGAAGCTAACCTTTAGTTATTGTATATCCTTAGTTATCCTTTTTTTTTTAACACCCACAAAATTTTTTGCATAACCATTTTTGTTTAAATTCTAGTTTTGAACCCTTACTCTTAAGTATGTTGAACATTTTAGGAATATATGAGTTATGCTATAAGAAAAGAAGGAAAGGATGGAGTTATATCTAAAAAAGAAAAAAGAAGTATAAGTTTATGCCTCTTGATTACCAATATATTCATAATAAAAAGAAATAAGTTTGGGGGTGTAACAAAGAGTTGGGTTAAAAGAAAAAAGAAAAGAGATAAAATATATGAAAGTAGTGAACGGAAAAAGCCAAATATAAGGAGTTGTGAGCTGTGGAAGGAAAAAAAAACTCTTCAAGGGTCTAGAGTGATCTATATGTTTAAGGTAACTTGAGCTTCATAAAAATTCTTTATCATACCATTACCCTAGCCTACATTACAAAAGACTTGTTGATCCTTGGCTTAATAGGAGTCTACATTAGTGGAGAGAGAGTTAAAAAGCAAATTAATGGGGTTTGAGTGTTAAATTAGATTTTACTTAGACATAAACGTATCCGGATTGCATGCACTCTTTAGTTAAAATATCATTACACACACTGAAAATCTATTTGAATTTGTTACTTGCTCTTGAATTGAAGCATGAATTTGAGTGATACCTATGATTGACATTCAGTTAATTAGTTCATGTGAAACATTTGAGGGCATGTTGGGATGTCATTATGTTAGTATAATTTATCTTTTGGCTATCAGTGTTTGTTTATAGTTTTGTTTTATTTTTTCTTGAACGACTAGCAAAACTTTAAGTTTGAGGGTGTGATAAGTCTTTGGATTATACTTATTACATAGCTTTTTGATTAATATTATTATCTATGTTATCGAGTTTTAGTTGGATTTTGCTTAGTTTTTAGTTTAATTCCTAGTTGAGTCTTTATTGTATTAGAATGTTGAATCCTAGTTCATTTTGACTAGGATTTATGTATTTTATATAATTTGTAACTTATATTAACTTAGTTTGTGTGTTTTGAAGGTTTAATGTAAGAAAGAGTACTATTGGAAGTCAAATTGGAGGTGAACTCGAGCTTAAAATCATAAAACACGCAAAACATTATGTTGTTACCAGAAGCGCTAGCGTTGAGGTGCCAGAAAGTTATTATTAAGGCACCAAGGGAAACAAGGTCAGCGTCTACGCGCCCTAAAAGTGAGCACTGAGGTGCTATTGCTTCTAACTTTTGCCTAGTAAATCTCCAGAAAAACTTAGCTTGTGTGTTTTGAGTCCCTAAGTCATTCCCCTTTAAATCAGTTTCAAAATCCTTAATTTAAGTGTAATTTGGACTGTTTATCAGGCCAGCACTACTGGCCCTTGACTCTTGACACTGCGGCGCTGAAGTTGGCTGAAAAATCGACGAGCTTGTCAAGGGTACAAGGAGGCAAAAGGAGCAAGGATCATTAAAGCTTGAAGACCGACAACCTTTATAACTTTTCTCTTTCCTACTCCTTCTCTACTTTTCTTGTATTTTTTTTTTTGATGTTTTTATTTATTTCATTCATGTTTACACTAAGTAGCATAAAGTAGTTTTCTTTTTAGAATTACAACTAGAACTCAACATGTAGCTTGAATTATATTATTAATTGATTATTTAGGGTTTGATACATGATTTATTTATTTCATTCTATACTTAATGCTTCTAATTGATTGATCATCTTTTAGATTGAATTAGAAATCCTAAAGGAACTTGGAAAAGGAAATTTAGGGTTTAGTCCTTGAATGAAATAACACTTGTTTGAATTCATTCACATAATTTTTTGAATTTGATTCGTATATAGGATAGGAATATACCTATAGGCTTTGTGTAGCCAATTTTAGGTCTAATCTTAATGAATTTTGCTTAACTAAGTTCTCGTAGAAATATAGTGAATTGGTTAAGTGAGATTTTATTATAAGTTCTTGGAAAATACTTATAATCGAATTAGAACCATCGGTTAATAATTCATTACCATAACTAAGCATGACAAGATAATATTAATTCAAGTGAAGTGTTAAGGGAAGTTATAATTCTACATTTTTCTTCCATTACATTCTTAAGTTAATTTTCTTTTAGTTTAATGAACTTGAATTCATTCATTTGAATAGAATTAGGATTGATGACTTTATTATTTAACATATTATTATTTATAATTCATCGTGAGATTGATACTCAACTTAATTACTATATTACTTGTCATGATACGTGCACTTAGCGTGAGTATATCAACAATAAACTATTTGGGTCAGAAGTTACAACTCAACTTACTTCTACAATTAATATCATTGCTGATGCTAAAGCTTGCAAACTAGCCATCTCCCATCGTAGAAGTTCTCAAAGATCAGTTCTCTTTTATATTGGAAAGTGATAGTTCCACTATTATTAATGCTTTGAACTTTCCAAGTAGCTGCCCTGATTGGCGAATCAAGCACATCATTCAAGACTCTCTCCATCTTCTCTCAAACCTTGCTTGGGTAGGCGAGGAAAACTAATTATGCTTCTAATGCAGGTGCTAATAGCCTTGCACGTTGGGCTTCTTGTAATATTCTTTCTAGGTGATGTAATGAATGTTATGTCGAATATCACATCCCTTGAGGATGATACTTTTGTACCAAGTCTTTCTAATTAATGATTACTTTTTAGCCAAAAAAAATAAAAATCTATGTCTGTGGCATGCATCCCTGAGTGTTTTCAACAGGAAGAATTAAAATGTTTCTCTTTCTTCGCCTAATTGCTGGTACAGTGCACTTACCATCTAATCTTTAGATCCATATTGGAATTCTCAAAGAGAGGTGTAAAAGTCAACAAATTGAAAAGCAGAAAAAAGATAAGTTTATATTACTATCACAAATAGCTTAAATAAAACAGAGGACTAAACTTTAATAAAGAAGAGCCAAAAGTTAAAAATAAAAAGGAATTATTCATGGCTTATTCTAACTACTGCTACTTCATACCTATATTCATTTTAATAGTCACAAATCACTATCTATAGCACTACAAATTTCAAAAGCTTCATTAAATGGAAAGTATTTGGGGATTAAAAAAAAATGGCTTAATTTCTAAATATTAGTATTAATATGAGTACATGCATACTGCCTTTCATTGGAAAGAAAATAATGAAAAAAGATGAAAAGGAAAACAATCAAATGTTTCTAGTAAGAACAGTACAGTCATTCTCGTGATAACTGAAAAATTTCATCAAAGCAGTATTTCCTGCAATTATAATTCAACATCAAAGAGAACAAAGTAAATGCTAAGTTTCTATTCTCTAGGTTCAGTGATGTCTTGTTGTAATCTTTACATTTTTCATGTTTTTCTTCAAGGCATGCTTCTGTGCATACACAGAAAAAACATACACGTAGACTATCAGTACTTACGTAACAACAAATAGCAGAAATTTATTGAATTATTATATAAGCCAATTCAAATACCAAGATGATTATGCAATAGGAGTCATTTATTTTGTTAGCACCAACTTACATTAGGTACAGCAGAGACATAATTGTTAAACTCAATATTAAATGCCCTGACAAAAGGAAGATAGAGATCAATGGGATCCAAAATCCCAGCTCTCAAGTCTTAACCTTTGCATTCTTCTCAAATCTATATAAAGCAATTGTAAAGCCTTTGCAATTTGCACAACTAAGCCACCTTATGTGCATCAAATCCATACACTTACCCTGTCACTAACTTTCTTTCTTTCCAATCAAAAAGGAATTCTGCAGAAACAAAAATAACACATTTGTTTCATTTTCCAACTTCTCCCTTAATTCTATTATGTCTATATTAAGAAGTAAAGTGGGGTTAAAAAAAAGAAAAGAAAAAAAGCCAATTCCTTTAAGAAACAGAGAAAAACTATGGGTTACTTGAAAGGCAATGCTTTTATGTTGTTGCTAATATTTTCATGAGTTTCATCTACTACAGCTTCTGCTTCTGTGACTTGTGACCACAAAGCTATTGTTATTAATGGGAAGAGAAAGGATTTTAATGGTGGATCCCACCTACTCAACAAGATAACAACTGAGAGCTAAGTAAGAAAACTTAGTGCCAGTTAATGTATGTTTTTAAGGGAGTGTTGTTCTCGTGTGTATATATGTATAATGCAGCTGCTTAAATTCAATTAGATCATCCAAAGAATATTCCCCTTGTTTCCACTAAGATTCCAAGAAGATGGTGAAGAATATGCCACTAGAGAAAGTACACATCTTGAGTTGAAATATTCCCCTCCAGACAATCATATCACCATATAACACCCTCTTCTTTTGTATCCTAGAATTCAAAAAATAGGGGAGCTAAAAAACCATCCTTCTCTGCTGTCTCACTCAAAGAACTCTAAGTTTTTTGGGTGGTAGAAAAGAAGTATCATTTGTCTTTCTACTAAACATTATTTCTAATTGATCGATTTCATGGCACCCTGTAACATCACTTGAAATCATTGGAGGATACATGATAATTGGTCAATTTCTATATAGTGACAATCAAACTCATAGTACACCTTCATTGAGAGCAATTCAGAAATAATGCTTTGCAATGAAAGATACATACTGTTGACTATAGATATTAATTAGTAACTGATGTGCATGATCTATTCTAAATTTCTAAATTGCTAATCCTTAATCTTTATTGCACATGCTCATAATTACATGAATCTAACACCGATATCATTTACTAATTAAAGAACTAAAAACATTTAGAAAACGTAGGATGTTAAAGCAATTATGTCAAAAATCAGAACGGCTTCAAGTGATTTTTACCCTTTTTTATTTATTTTAATTTATTTCCAAAATTCTTACTTGGCACATAAAGCCAGATGATATACACACTCTTAAACCTCTTAAGAATGAATCAAACATGACCAAACTTATGAGTTTCATACAAACCCAAAAAGGGTAAGGAATTCTAGTAGTGAAGACCCTTTTAACAATTATACTATAACAACAACTTATTTGAAAATTAGTGAAAACCTTTTAACAATTATAATATAACATAGGCCTAATCAAGCTTATTCTTTTGGTTTTTGTCTCATTGAAAATATAAAAACATGGTTATAGAAGATTTACTCATCATTCTAGAAGAATATAAAGAACCCAAAAAAAAAAAACCTCATAACCAAATATCTGAATCTACAATCAAAATCTAAGTCTTACCTCAAAAAGTCGAGAAGAGAATATG
Source organism: Quillaja saponaria (assembly GCA_029379385.1). Classification (NCBI taxonomy): domain Eukaryota; kingdom Viridiplantae; phylum Streptophyta; class Magnoliopsida; order Fabales; family Quillajaceae; genus Quillaja; species Quillaja saponaria. The sequence goes on along the minus strand of CM055608.1, from coordinate 19,908,878 downwards.
ATAGAGGGTATAGTAGAGCAAGAGAGGATGGGAGAACATACAATTGTGGAGCATACAGTAGTGGACACAAAGAATGCAGAGAAATGTGTTATTTTCTAATAAAGAAGGATTATACAAAAAAAATTATTAAAACTTAAAGGTGTATTGATCAAATTAAGTTTTTAATGAGATAATGATCAATTGAATTTTATCAAATTAGATCAATTTTGGCAAGAATTCAAAATGAAAACTTTTTAATGAAATGTGATTTAAAATGAATAGAATTTGTTAGATATGGAGATGTCGGAATCTATTAGTGATGATTGTGGAGGAGTTCACACCTGGTTGAGTTGGAGAAAATATGGACGAGCTAAAGGTGGCCTGAGGTTGAGCTAGTGAATAACTGTGGGTGAGCCTACTGAGTTGAGGTCCTTGAAAAATAAACAGAAATTAGAGTTTGGGGTTGTCCCTGAAAATCCTCCTAAGCTTAAGCCAGAGCTCACTCAGTAATATATGAAATAAGTAGAAAATGGTTGTTGTGTCTACCTGGTCATCTTGAATATCTATATATAGCTGTAGAACAGGGCAGTTATATTTTTCTAATTATTATGATCTAAATGGTCATAATGGTCACCATATTATTTAGTATCATTATTTTAATCCGAACGGTCACAATGGACACCGTATAATTTAAATCATATTTAAGTTAAACAATTTATATTATTGGTCTATTATATATGTGTGACATAACATGCCACATAGCCCTTTGTTATTGGAAGTATTCTCTCCTATGTTCAAACTTGATCCTCAAAAAACCAGTGCGTATTAACGGACTTAAATGAGTCTGAAATGTAAACAAATATATATTGTTTCATTATTATTTTAATTAGTTGTTATTATATATATTTTTATTTGTATTTTTTAATTAGTGGGCCTGCCTTTGGGTGAAATCCTATCACTTATTTTTCAATTGTCAAATTTTTGTTTTTTTGGTGGAGACCACCATAGGCATCTCACCCGGCTAGATGACACCATGTGGTGTGTCCCCCACTTTTGTACTTCTATTCCTTTTTTTTTTTTTTTTTTTTGTTAGGGGCATCTTGCCCTTGGGCGAGATGACCCTTTTTCATCGTACTCCCCTCCCTTCACTTTTCTTTTCTTTAATTTATGTTTCTTTTGGTGGAACCCACCCTTGCATCTCACCCTTAGGAAGTTTGCCCTTGGGCAAGATGGCCCTCTTTGGTCGTACTCCCCCTCCACCTTTCTTTTTCTTTTTTTTGGGTGGAGTCCATCATGGGCATCTCACCCTTGGACAGTGGACGAGATAAGCTCTTGGTTTGGTGTCTGCCACGTCCTTTTCTCTATTTATTTTTTTAATTTTTTCGAGATCATAAAATAGATGTAAAATCATGTCCGAGCTCAAGGCGTGCACGTGGCCAAAGTATACTAAGCTCGTGTTAGACCGGAGGCCACAACACGCCTAAGCTCATAATGGGCTAAAGTCACTGCATGTTTGAGCTCCATATGCCCGAGCTCATAGTGGGCTCGAGGCCACAGCATGCCAAGCTCATAGTGGCCTTAAGACCACGGAGTGCTGAGCTCACAATGCTCGAGCTTGTAGTGGCCCCGAGCTCAGGGTGCTGGCCCAATGTGGCAGAGTTAGTCATCCTCGATGCGTTTTTAAATTCCTTAATTGCACCAAGATGAGCTCTTGGCTCAAGGATGAACTCTTAGCTCATTGTTTGGGTTAAGCTCTTGGCTCCATGCTCTTAGCTCATTTCTTCAATTTGAGCTCTTGGCTCCGAACTCTTAGCTCATTCTTATTTTGAGCTCTTAGCTCATTTTTATTCAATTTGACCTCTTGGCTCTGAGCTTTTAGCTTATTTTTATTTTGAGCTCTTAGCTCATTGTTGAGGTTGAGCTCTTGGCTCTTGGCTCTTGGCTCTTGGTTCTTGGCTCTGTGCTCTGTGAGCTCTTAGCTCAAATTTTGGGAGCTCTTGGCGTCGGGATGAGCTATTTGCTCGTGATTGAGCTCTTGGCTTTATAATGAGGTATTAGCTCCGGGATGAGCTCTTGGCTCTTGGCTCTTGGCTCTTGGCTCTTGGATCTTGGCTCTCTGCTTTTGGCTTTGTGCTCTGTGAGCTCTTAGCTCAACTTTTGGGAGCTCTTGGCTTCGGGATGAGCTCTTTGCTCGTGATTGAGCTCTTGGCTTTATAATGAGGTCTTAGCTCCGGGATGAGCACTTGGCTTTTTACTGAGCTCTTAGCTCATTTGAAGAGTAGCTCTTAGCACGTCCGCTATTGATGTTGAGCACTTAGCTCATTTAGAGGGTAGCTCTTTGCTCACTTTCTTTTCCTGATGAGCACTTAGCTCATTTGGAGGGTAGCTCTTAGCTCACCTTATTTTTTCCTTTGTTTAAGGAATAATGTGGGCCAAAGTGGAATTATTTATTATGGAATTTCAAAGTTTACACAAAGATGCTCTATTGGTAATACTTTCTTAGATGTTATGCATTCTAATTGTTGGGTAATGTTTTTCTTTTCTTATTCATCAACTTGTACGTTTAAGGACAACCTTGGATAGTCATTTTTCCCTTTATGTCGACAGGTAAAGTCAAGTAAAAGAGCCTTCATTTATTCAAGTTATGTGTTGTCATTAGTGCTCATTCTACTTCCTCTATGTTAATGAATTCTTCAGAATGCTTTATGAGTTCTTCTAGGTGTGTACACTGGTGTGTGTTTATTCAGGTCATAATTGAATTGGAATTTTCTCAAATTTGCTTTTAGTATAGTAATAATAACCTATGGGTTTGGGTCCCCAACCTCAAGGACTCCATTATTAAAGCGAGCAATGAATTCTTTCAATGATTTATTATCTCCTTGTTTGATGCCCAGCAAGTTCATTGCATTTTTTTTTCTGCTTGCTGTTTGTCATGAAGTGCCGTTGAAAAGCCAGAATGAGTTCGTCAAAATTTTTATAGAATTATGGGGGAGGTGAGAGAACTATAATCTAGCTTTTTCCCTAAGTGTTGTTGCAAATGCTCTGCACATCACTTATTCTGGAACGCCATGGAGCAACATTAATGACTTAAAACCAGTGACGAAATCATCAGGGTCAAACGACCCATTAAATTGCTCTGATGTGGGGATTTTCAAGCCTTTTGGTACCCAGAAGGAGATTATGTCTTTGTGAAGGAGTGGCGAGCTGGTCCTCCTGTATTGGTCTGGAAATGTTCTTTAACCAGGTTTGAATTTGATTCTCCTTGTCTAGCTCTTCACGTGAATGGATAATTGGAAAAGTTTCTCTAGCCTGAGCTTCATTCTCATCATTGTCTCTTGAACTTCTCCGATTCTGGGTAGTTTTGGATTATTTGGGGGAGCTGCATTTATTTTGTCAGATAAAGCTTGGATTGTTGTCATTAGTGTTTGGATTTGTTGTTGGGTGATGGGTGTATCATTGGTGATGGGCATATGTGGGATTTGTGTTGGTTCTACGATTTTGGGCTTAGTTGGTGTATTATCCTCAGGTTGATATTTTGCCATAACGTATTTGAATTTAAGAGGAGGAATGAAATGGTGCTACGTTCTCACAGACAACAGCCAATGTTAAATTTGAAGATGTCTGGATCTTTTAGTGAGGATTGTGGAGGATTTCACACGTGATTGAGCTGGAGAAAATATGGACAAGCTAAAGGTGGCCTGACGTTGAGTTGTGAATAATTGTGGGTGAGCTGTGAGTTGAGGTCCCTGAAAAACAAACAAAAATCAGAGGTCAAGGTTATCCTTGAAAATCCTTCGAAGCTTAAGTCAAAGCTCACTCAGTAATATATGAAATAAGTAGAAAATGGTTTTTGTGTTTACTTGCTCATCTTGGATCTCTATATATAGCTGAAGAACAAACAATTATGTTTTTTTTATTATTATGATCTGAACGACCATAACGGTCACCATATTATTTATTATCATTATTATAATTCGAACTGTCACATTGGTCATCGTATTATTTAAATCATATTTAAGTCAGACTATTTATATCATTGGTATGTTATATATGTGTGACATAACAGGCCACGTCATTCGAGGAATTCTCTCCTACGTTAACAGAATTCTAAATTAATATGAATTCCAAACACAAAAATTTAATAGAATTCATTTAATTTTTTAAATATTTTAGTAGCAAACACACTTATGTTAAAAAAAAAATGAATACTTAAAGAATGAAAATAGAAATGATTAAATCTTCAATAACTAAAATAATAATTAAATTAGTTCAATTGACACGGCACCAAGAGAGTGAGGGTAAATTATTTTGACACAGGAATTAGAATAAAAAGTGGACAAAAAAAAAAAAAAAATTGTATCTTAAAAAAAAAAAAATTGTCTTTTTCTCACTATTGAGAAATATCTCAGAGCTCCATCAATGTATAGCTGTATGCACAGTTTGATCAATATGATCATTATATCAGATTGTAATTAATAAACAGACTCATTTTATTCATCCCCATTATTATCAGAAATGCATTACAACACCAAAATTATTTTGAAAATCACTAGTTTATTATAACCCCGTTATTATCAACCCCAAAAGTTACTGTATCTCCCTCTTTGATTGTTCCATTCAGAAGCCTCTCAGCCATATTGTTCTTCAATAGCCTCACAATAGCCCTCCTCAAAGGCCTAGCTCCATAACTTGTATTATATTATCCTTCTTCGACTATTTTGTTCTTGAATCCCTTAGTTACTTTGAGCTGTATCTTTTTTTTCTTCAAGTCTTTTGGATACTTCTTCTAGCATTATATCCACAATCTTTTCAATTGAGAATCAGTCAGATTCCTGAACACAATCACTACATCAATTCTATTCAAGAACTCATGCCTAAAACACTTCTTCAATTCTTCTGCTACTTGAAGCCTGATTTGATCAAATCCATGCTTATGATAATCACCTTTGACAATCAAACTGTCACCAATGTTTGAAGTCAATATAATCAGTATTATTGAAATCTGCTGTCTGTCCTTTGTTGTCTGTCAGCCTTCCATCATCTAAAATTTGTAATTATGTCTCGATGAGCCTTCTCAATCTCATCAAATAGAATCAAAGAATGTGGCCTTCCTCAAATTACTTCAGTTAGCTGACCACCATTTTCATACCCAATATAGCCAGGAGGAGACCTAATAAGCTTTGAGACAGTATGCTTTTCCATGAATTCACTCATGTCAAGCCTAATCATTGCTTCTTTATTACCAAAATACTCAATAGCCAATGCATTGGCCAGTTCTGTTTTCCCAACCCCTGTTGGGTCAGTGAATAAGAAACTTGCAACAGGATGCTTTGGATCCCTTACTGCTTCAACTGTTTCATGTCGTCCTATAATTCGCTTATGCAGTGTCTTCTCCAGATTCAAGAGCTTGTCCGATTCTTCAAGTGAAACTTTCTCAACTGGATCTCCTGTCCACATTGAAACAGTATATTGAATGTCCTTTTCTGTTACAAACACATTACTATCAATTGTTGACCCTTTCATTTTGTGAAGATGAACTCTGGCTCCAGCTTCGTCTATTAAATCAATCGCCTTATCAGGTAGAAAGCGATCACTAAATTAAACAAAAACATAGTACTTTACATTTGCAGCCTCTAGAACATGATTACAGTAACTATAGAGTTATAGAATTAGAATGAACAAATTAGGGAAAAAGTAACCTTATGTATTGCTTTGACAAACGAGCTGCAGCAACTATGGCATCATTTTCAAAACAAACGCTATGGTGCTGTTCATATTATCTGCGTAATCCTCTTAGTATCTCTATTGTCTCTTCAATTGATGGCTCGGGGACATCCACGAGTTGAAAACGCCTTTTCAATGCTGAATCCTTCTCTATGTACTTCCTGTATTCATCCATTGTTGTTACACCAATACACTGCAAGAAAGTAATTGCAAATAAGCACCAAAAAAGCAAATGAAAAAGAAAAAGAAGAAACTATACATATATATGACATTCATAATTTTGAGATATGTGCTACACCTTCAATTCCCATCTAGCAAGAGCTGGTTTCAAAATGTTAGTTGCATCAAGTGCTTGACCACCAGCTCCAATTAGTGTATGCACCTCATCAATAAAAAGTATTACTGTTCCATCACTTTGTTTGACTTTGTCTACAACCTTCAACAGCCTTTCTTCAAATTCCCCTCGCTTCGAAGCACGGGCAATAAGGTGTCTCATGTCAATAGCAAACACCTGGAACAGAAAACACAACATTCATTTTACTAATAGAGAAACTTTGAATCTACAATATCTAGTGTATTAACATTCATTTTACAATGATAATTAATTAACCTTCTTCCCTCGCAATTTCAATGGAACAGTAGAATTAATGATGCCCTGTGCAAGCCCTTCTGCTATTACAGTTTTTCCCACACCAGGATCACCTACAAGACATGAGTTATTTTTCCTTCTTTTGCACAGTATCTGTTGCACCCTCCCTATTTATTTCTGCCTCCCTATAACTGGATCCAACTTGTCCTGCATAAAACCAATAAAAAACAAAAAAATCATCTATGATTAGGTACCAAAACTAAACAGCATGCTCTTTGCACAGCAAACGCTCGGTAAGTTGACTTCAAAATTCAACTGCTCTATAAGTAGCATATTAAAAAGTAACATATTCCTTTGCCTTTTTGTTAAATCAGTCCCATGCTTGAGTAGCATTTCTTAGTTAAATGACTCCTTCTTGTCAAGCTTTTCCTTGGATAAATTCGAGTAAGTTTTGACCTTTCTAGTGGAGTAACTTACACTATTAGTGTTGTGGAAAACCCAACATGTACTCTTTTATAACATAATTGGCATCCAAATAGTTATGAAAAGATTTACATATACAATGCATCACATGCATGTATTCATGTGTATAAACTATTCCACCATTTTCCAAGTCTAATGGTTGGACTTCTCCTTAATTAGACTAATATTAATGAAGGTTGTGACATGTGACAGACTGATCAGGGTACTGCAGCTTCCAAAGAGTTTAGTTTTAGGACTATGCAGAATAAGAGTTTTGTTTAGACCAATACATTTTATGTATATATTCATAAAATGGCACATGTATCTTGGTCCTTTAAAGTGCCGTACATCTCCTAGGCTTTCGTATAATGACTAGGGAATATGAGATGTCCGTTTGTGTTTTTTGTGAATATGAAACTCCCCTATTCTTGGGAGTTGTTGGTTCCCTCACTTAACACCATAATATAAACTATAAGTTCATAAATTTAAAAACAAATTCTAATTTCCATCCTTAATTAAAAATATTTTTCTAAAATGAAAGTTAACATCTCTTATTCTTTTTTCATAATTTAAAAATCATATAAATATAACTTTCATACAAGCACGTGACATAGAAAATAATTATACAAAAATTATATTAATTGATTATCTTAATCCAATTTCTTTTTTACAGCTAAGAAGTTCCAAACTTTTCTATTTTAATCGAACCCGAAATTGCCTCGAATTCAAATCTGCAGGAAAGGCCATTCAGGATTGTGGCGCAAAACAAATTCAATGTGCCCATCTCAAAATTTGAGGATATTAATTTTATTTTATTTTTACATTATTTAGATTTTTCCGTTTAATTAAAAACTAAAATAGTTTGGGGCAATTAATTGAACCCAAAATGAAGGGTAATTTATATTTTTTCTCCAATCAAATTATCATTCAATTTGTATAATATTCACCGTATTTTACTAAAGTAAGCTACATTCCATTTTATACCTCAACTCAATTTACAAATAGTCCAAATAAAATAAAATAAAATTATATAGTTAACTTTTAACATTTCTTCATCAAAATAACCAAATTCCATGGTCAACTTTAACATACCATATTGAGATGCACCATGAAGCTCCTCTGCACAGGCCCTACCTGTTAATCCCATGTCAATAGTTATATGATTGTCTCAAAGTTATAGTTTGCTTGATGATATATATATATATATATATTATTTTTTTATTTTTTCAGATTGAATACTTATTATTTTTTATTATTAAGCTATAGTTTGTTTGATCATTTTTTTTATTTTCCAAAGGGGATAATTATTTTTTGTGAAGCGGACCATTATATCAGGATATTTGTGGCTGTAAATGTGAATATAATTAATGCAATTAAATTAGCAATACATATTACACATAAAATGTTTTAAGAGAGAAATTTTAATTTCTGCAACTTGTTTTTATACCAGATCAAAAATTACAAATACAACAATTACAAAATTACAATTAACTTAACAATATCAAACTAGGCACACAAGGGGAAGAACAAACCTCATACATAAAAAGAGAAGAAAATATTCACAGATTAATAGATGAGGATGAAAATATTAGATTTCATGGTCTCAACTCTCCAATGTTTAGGATTTGTATTATGTAATTTTATATTGTTATGTAATACGTGAAAGTGGGTATTATTACATCAAAGACTAAACTGGAGGGAGTATGTATGGGTGCATTCTTCAAAAGCTCGATGACTCCCACTGAGGTCAAGCTCCTCCTCTTGAGAAAATTTGAGTACCAATAAGTAGGAAACTTAGGTTTTCTCTTCAAATCAGGATCTTCCAAACCTATATAAATAGGCCATAGTTTGATTCCTAGCCATCTAGTAACTCAAATGCATCCAAGAAAGACCGTACAAAGTAACCTTTTACATTGGATCCATTCCTTTCAAAACAATAAAGTAAACGGAATTACTAAATTAGAGGGAAATACTCAAAATTATTATTAGAGAGGCAACAAAAAACGAACAATTATAAACTAAGATCTTTTCTTTTGGAAGTTGGTACTAATATTGAATGTATTAGTTATAGATGTTAATTCGTTAGGGCAATCAATTCCATGAACTGAAATTAAGATTTTTTAAAGTTGTACTGAAATCCTATGCCAATCAACCTATGTCTTCATTTTGTCTTGAGCTCTGCTTAAGTGATATTTCAAGAGTTTGAAAGTAGACTTCCCAGCAGTAAGAGACCTATCTACAGTCTCATTGTTGGAGTCACTAGGGATATAGAGTAGATGCACAGGGGGAGGTTGTCCATACAAAACTTCATAAGGAGTGATATTTATAGTTGAATGTAAATTAGTGCTATATCAATACTCAGCTAGTGGTAACTAGTTGGCCCACTCTCTTGGCCTGTCAGCAAACATATATTTGAGGTAGTTTCAAGACACCTGTTCAAAATCTCAGACTGCCAATCTATTTGAGAGTGGTATGAGGTGGATATTTTTAGTCTGACTCCTAGTTTTGCCATTATCTCACCCCTAAAACTTGCTCACAAACACTTCATCTATGTCAAAAACTATAGAATCAGGAGTGCCATGTAGTTTGAAAATGTTGCTTAGGAATGACGGAGCTATAGAAACTGCTATGAATGGATCACTATAAGAAATGACATTAATTGCTTATGCCAATTGCAGACACAGAAAGTACCAATGCAGATGCAGTTAATCATCTGCGTTTGCTTTTAAAAGTAGAAAAATAGATGCAGTAATCCTAGAATTAAATATTATTTTATGCTTCTGTGTAGGTACAAATGATTACTTGCTGGTATTCGCATTTGGCTTCTAGACGCTGAAACGCATATGCCAATATAACTGTGTCTGTGATATAAACACAGAAAAGAGACTTAATTTTTTATATATAATTTTATCTGCATCTGCATCAGGCAGACGCAAACAATCAAATTGGAAGAGCAAAAGAAAGAAAACAAACATAATAGAGCCATAGTTAAACATATCAATGTTGAACTAATTAAAAGTTTAATTCAATGACTTGACTCAAGATATCATGTTCAGACAGATTTCATGTGCATATGTGTAAGTTTTCTTTACCAAGTTCTAATAAATCTAGATAAATGTATGCCAGAATGAACTATAGACTAAAATTAAACTCCTAGAAATTCATTTTTCCTTCCTCTCTCCACTAATGTAGGTTTTCACTTAGTCAAAAATTAATAGGGCTTAATTTAGCTTGTAATGTAAGGCTAGAGTAAAGGTTAGATGAAAGGAAATTTTAAGCTTACTTATCCTAAGCACATTAACTCCTCATAGACTGTAGCTTCCCTTTCACCAACTTTTTGTGTCATTTTCACTTAACTTAGACTCTAAGTTTACAGTCCGTATTTTACATGTGCATAGCTATTAATGCATCCCACTTTTTCTTCCTTTATCTTTCTCTCTTTCTCTTTTCTCATTATCAAACCTTTTGTTGCAATTTACAAGGAAGATGTCAAAAATACCCTCAAACTTATTTTCTACTTTGATTCATAGGTGAAGAAAAATAACATCTTTCTTGGCTGACTTATTCCCAAATTTGCTTCTGTTTTATCTTTGACAAAACTCAAAAGTCTAGTTGTAAACTAAAAACTCATACTACAATGCCTAGCATGATCAATGTGCTTAAAGTGCAAATGGGTATAAAAGTAAAAGGATTAGGCTAACAATGCAAGGTTACAAGAAACAAAAAGCTTTAAGCTCAAAGCAGGGTGTCTAAGGATTAAATAAAACAAGGTGGGTAAGAAAGACCTCAACTGTTCCAAAAATGACCTAAATCATGTTTTCAACTAAGTCTCGCATAGAATTCTGCCTCAAGAGGTATTTAAACTAATTCTAGAGTTTAAGGATAGCCTAAAGTTCATTCCAATATAAATACTCTCTAGATTATATTAAACCTAAGTAAATAAAACCTTGTGCATGAGTGTATGAAATCCATCCTAATTAGAATAAAAAGAGAAAAGAATTTGTACTTCATCAAAAATCAATATCATGGCATAAAAAGGATATATCATGGGAATATAGGAACATCAATATCAAAATCGACAGTTGATTGAAAGCAACACTTAACAAGTAAACACTTGAACAAATAAACACTGGAACTAAAATACTTGACCAATAACATCCACAATACAACTAACAACCAACAATCTAAACAAAATAAAAATTACAACTGACTAAAAAAAAAACAAAATTAGAGGTTACAATTGAACAATTACTCCCCCCTCCAAACCTAACCTAAGTAGTGTTAGCAGTGCTTATCAAAAAAAAAAAGAGAAAATAAATAGAAAAAGGAAAAAAAAGAAAAAAAGAGAAGACTCCTTCATTCATTTAAGTTTGCATTCTCCTCAAACTGTTGTGGTTGGAATGGGGCAGGTAGTACTAGGTATAATGGAAAGGTGCGCGGACCCATTTTACAACTAATTTATATTAACTAATGGCAATTATAGATCGAAAGAAAACAAATGTATACCCACTTCAACCAAATATCAAAGTCAAAAGCACCCCTTCCCCCCAAACCTATCCCGTGTAATCAAATTGTCTATTTGAATTCATGCTTAGTCCTTTCTATGAGCAATGTAAATCAAGAATAGGGTAGAGGAAGAAGATAATTCAAAATATATCAATAGAAAACGAGATTGAGAGAAAACAAGGTTGGTTTTGTGTTTTGGTGCCTTTGGGGTTTTGAAAACCTATTTTAAAAATTGAAATCCCGATGAGACACCATAGCGCCTGTCTCTTGGACTTTAATTGCATTTTTAACAGGGAGTCCTAGGTGACACGACGGTGGTGTAGGTGAGGCAATGGCCCCAACTTCTCTGAGTTACATACTTGGGCACCTGGGGCTTAGGTGCTACAGGCACTGGGTTGCTCTGCACTGTAGTGCCCTACTTTTGACAACTTTTTTTTTTTCTTAGTTTAATCCAATGCAAAAATTTGGTAATTTATGGGTGAGAATTCATCATTAAAAAGTAAGAATTAAAAACTAAAAACAAGGAGAAATGTTTTGGAAACTTGGGTTGCCTCCCAAGAAGGCGCTTGGTTTAAAGTTCTTGGTTTGACTTAGTCATGCTTAAGTTGTCTCGGCTAAGTAGATGGAGATCTTGTATTGCTGGCCTTTCATAGAGCTTATAATAATTTGTTTATTACTCTTGTATCTTCACTGAATGCTTGCATTGGTTATGGCATAACCCATAGTAGAAGTTTCAACAGTTGGGGCTTTCTAAGCTTGAGTCTTTTAGATAACTGCTCCCACCACTTGACAACCTTCTTTTTGATTGATTTTAGGCTTTAAGGTTGGTGGTTTTACAAGTAAGGATGAATCAAGAGGACTACTTGGCTCTTGAACTCCCTTATTAGTAGCTTCTTGTACCACCTCAATTGCATAACACTCCTTGAATTAAGAAAGAAATTATATATCCTTGAAAACGTTAAACTTCACTTCCCTAGTCTTGAACTCTTATAGTCCAGTTCTCCTTTTTACACATCTATGAAAGTTCTACCAGTAGCTGGGAATGGTCTTTCAAATATTATGGGAATTTCCTTGTCTTCCTCGAAAGCCTAGAATTACAATTTCCCTTATTATCTTTTACTTAGTTATAGTACCAAGTTGTTAACCTAGGGTTCTAATTAACTATAAATATCTTCCAAATTTCTTATATAATGTATCACTTAATCAATTCATTATATTCCTATAATAATTAAATTAAGCAAGATTCATTAAAATTAGACCTAATTTGGCTACATAAGGTACGCAGGTATATTCATATCCTACAGTACAATTCAACTTTCATTCAATTTAGATAAATGAATTCAAACAAGTGCTATTTCAATCAAGGCTAACACTAAACTCCATTTTCCAAACTTGTTTAGGTTACCACATCAATATAATTGGTAGCAAATCAACTAAAATAATACGCATATAATAAAATAAATAACTCAAATTCCAAAACCTAAGTAATTAACAGTAAAATTAATTCAAGCTACATGTTGATTTCCATTGCAATCCTAGAAACTAAATTAGTTTATGCTACCTAGTGTAAACATAAACCTAAAGAGTTCAACCATCAAGGATATCACAAGAAAACTAAAAAGAGTTGAAGGGGAAAGAGAACTAAAGATGATCGGTCTTCAAACTTCAATTATCCAAGCTCCTCTTGCCTTCTTGCACTTCTTGATAGCTTCTTTTGCTCTAGAAAAAATTACTTCACTTATGTGTTGTGAATCCTCAAGCCTTTCCTTTTATTAAGGCTTCAAAACCCTAAGTTTAAGTTCAATTCAAAGTAGGTTTCTCGGGTCAACGCCATGGCCTTCCTTTTTTAGCACCATGGCCTCTAATTCACCTGAACTTCATGACAGTGTTGGGTGCCATGGCGTTGCTTTTTGGTTTCCATTGTGCTACCTCCTAGGCCATCGACACCATGGCACTGCTTTTTAGGCATATGGCCCCGAAAACAAAAGCCATGGCCTCAACTTTCTAGGGTCATGGCCTCCGACGAGCTAGACTATTAATCCTTTTGAAATTTGACTTCAAATAGGACTCATTGTTATATTATACTTTCAAAACACACAAACTATGTTAATAATGAGTAAAATTCTTATTCAAATCCTAAATCCTAACAATATTAACCTAACATCAACATCCTAATATGATAATGACTAAACTAGAAAATAAACTAAAAACTAGACAATTGTAAAGTAAAACTCAAAAAATAGCCAATTAAATAATCAAAGTGATGTAAAATAAGTCTATTTCATAGACTTATCACACCCCTGAAATTAAGACTTTGCTAGTTCTTGAGCAAAAGAGTAAAATCAAAAAGAAAACAAAAAGCTAGAGATGAATCGTACTTGTGAAATGATTTCCAAAGTATCCTCAACGATTTTTATTCTTATTTAAAAAATAAATAAATAAATAAAACTTGACTTAGGGTCAACCATAGGTAGCATCCTAGTTTATGATACAACTCAAGCACAAGTTTCATTCTTGAATGGATTTTCAACATGTGTATGTGATATTTTTACAAAGAAATTTAATGCAATACCGATAAGTTTATGTATATGAAAAGTAGAGCTTAGCACTCAAACCCCATAGGTTTACTTTTCATCCATATTTCCACTAATATAGACTAACACTCGGTCAAGAATCATTAAGGCTTTATAAGCTTGTAATGTAAGGCTAGGGTAACAGTGAGGTTAAGGATGTTCATGAAACTTAAAATCACTCTAAGCACATTATTCATTCTAGGACCTTTTGTGGAACTCCCTTCACATTCTAAGTAATGCACTCATACTTGTCTTTCTCTTTTCTCTTATCCACCACATATTCACTTTTTTTTTTCTTTTTTTTTTTTCGAATAAAAATGAAAGAACTTTGATCATAATTCAAAAGAAATCTTATATCCCTGAATATTAACATTGTCTTAAATGTTACGGGGAAAGAACATAAGGTACATAACTTCCCATACCCTTTTTAAAACTCAATTCTCTCCCCAAACTTATTTCTTTTTAGTATGAAGAATAGGTTAGACATGGGCACAAATAAATAAATAAATATATATATATATATATCATAACTCTACCTTTCCTTCTTCTATTTAGCGTAACTAAATACACTACCTAAAATGATCATAATGCTTAAGAGTAACGAATACATAACTAGAATTATAATATATAAATAAAAAAATTTAGGAAAAAATTATAGGTGACCAAGAAAAGGCAAAATTAGGCTCAACGGGGTATACTAGGGATACAATATAAAATAATGTTAACTTGAAAGGCTCAAACGTTCTAAAGATGGCCTAAATCATGTCCTTAACTGAATATTGTCTAGGATTTTGCTACAAGAGAGAATTAAACAAATTCTAAGATTTATAACATAACTCGAACTTCCTATACATAAACCATCTCTAAATAAGTATGTCAAGTCTAAGCAAAAGATCAAGTGCATTTATTTTAGAAATCACATCCTAACAATGTTACTAGCACAAGTATGTAAAATAAACTCAAATCATGTCTATGTTTCCTAAAAACTAAAATCACAATTAACCACAATAATTAACCACAATATTATCATTGGATAGAGGAAATCATTGAAAAAGTATAAAGCATCTCAAGCAAGACAAGAAAAAAAAATAAAATAAATAAAAATACAAAGAAAAACATATTTACCTACTAAAACCCTCTCCTAAACTTAAGACGAACTTTAAACTTAATGTAAAAAAATATAAAAGGAACAAAGATAAGAGAAACTAAACAATTGACTTATTATTCATTGACAAATAAACCACATATTCAAAAATTTGACTAATTCACTTTCTTTTCTTTTTCTTTTTTTTAAATTCTTTTTCTCCATTCCTTGCCTTATTATTACTTAGACCAATTTTTTTCTCCTTATTTCTCCATTGACTCTACATCCTTACCCTTGTTTTTCCCTTGTTTCTGGTTCTATTTTGTGTGTGAAGTTGCTACCATTTCCTTTCTCTTGGTTGGCATAAGAATGGTTCACTTGTAGCCTTTCTTTGCTCTTGCTTATGTACATGCCTTTGCAACCTTCATTCAAATTGTGCAGCTTGTGTATGTATGGTGCTGGCTACTTATTAAGATAAGGCAGCAAGGGTGTGGTAGCTTAACAAAAAGCTTGGTTATGGTTTTAGTTAGGGTAGCCAAGTCTTGTTTTTAGGAATTTTTGTTAGTTTACTTGTTGTATATACATGGAATTCTAGATGACTAGTGAGTTAGTTAGGAATTGGATGTAGGATATTAGTTGGTTATGAATAAAAGTTAAGAAAAACAAGAAACATAGAAGAGGATCATGTGAATTGGAAAAAATGATAGGCTGGAATTTTATTATATTCATGGTAGAAAGATATAATTCAAGTTCTTGATTAACTTTATGTAATTAGTTTAGGTTTTGTTGATTTCTTAGTTAGGTAAGTTATTTGGAAATCCTTTAAGATAAATCTTAGGCTTGTTGTGTTAGTAAAAGCTTGAACAAGGGGATTAAGAGAGTTGTAAATTGTGAACCAAAGTTTAGTAACAATGAATATATAAGGTAGTTGTATATAATTATTGAAATAGTAAGTTTAGGATTCAAATATATTAATATAGGAATTGTATACTTTAAGTTTTGATGAATTCTAAATATGTAGTTTAATTGGAATTCAATGTTTAGAATATGTGTAATATGGAATTGAGGAGTTGTGTTGAATTTCTTAGTGGATGTATATACATAAATATACACACACCAATAGAAACTAGATATGCTTTCAAAGTATTCGACAAAATGCCTACGAAAAATTAATTGTTAATATGTACATAAAAGTTGAATTACATAGGATTCATTAGTTAAATAGTTAAGTAGGAAATGATAATCATAGAATTTATAAACTAAGCAATGCTTGAATTTATGATCAGCTCTAGAACCCGTGGTGGGTCAATCACCACCTTTAAATTCGAGGCGGAACGATACGTAAAATCCCTAAAACTTTGTGAGTGGAGAACATTGCTCTTTAGCTGCTAGATTATCTTGGTTATTTGTTTCATTATATTTTATGAATATGTTTATATAGTTGCAAATATGAATGTGTAATTATATGAATTGAGTTAATTGAATTATATTTTATTTGTGATTTTGTTTGTGTTTGATAAGGGCCAATAAAATAAATTTTTATTCGACATGATTTTTATATAAGAAATAGAATTCGGGTGCATCTAAGATACTTTGATTTGATTATTTGATATGTGATTTAAAGTATTCAAGTAACTCAGCCCTGAGGATGGATATGTAAGGAGTATACTTTTGGTGTGAGGGAGCAAAAATGCCCTGGAGAGGATATGTGATTGGTGTGCAAGTGCTGAGTAACTCCAATTGGCCTTTTTGGTTGACTTGTTTGATTTGTGTGCTCTGAATATTTTGATTGATTTGTTTATCTCATGTATTGCATGAATTGTCATTGTTTAACTTTAAGGTGTTCATATGTACGTACATATAATATTGGATTGTGATATGCGAAATGTTTACATGAAGTTACTTAACATATGTGTGCTATTCATGCATTGGTTGATATTAGTACCCTTCAGGTTTTATTTTTCGCTCAATGAGTTTTTATTACTCACTCCTCATTTGTTGTTTTTTTTTTTAGTATAACGACAGCATTCGTCACCTACAGATATGTGACTTACTAACAGTATTGCCGCAAGATATACATTCGAAGATTGCACACTTGAAGCCAAAGAATGAAGTTTATAGTCATATTAGGCTTTGTGTTGTCATGTTTTGTTTTGTATGATATTCTAATTATTATTGTTTATGATATAACTAGAGCAGAGCTCTTCTGTGTATACTATTTTTATTATTGACTGGTTGTGTGTAACTAAGTTTTATATGTTTGTAGGCTCGAGCATGTTCCACTTTATGGGGAACCACTGCCAAAATTTTTAGTTTATGTGTTTTGATAAGTAAGTTTTTACCTTGAATTTAGGTTTGACAAAGCTTTCTTTTGCATCATAATTGGTCAAATGTCATTGGTGTTTCTTTGATTTGAAGTCAAGGTTAAGAAGGTTTGATTATCTATTCCTCCACAAGCCTTTGTATGAAGGTGTAATCTTCATAGATGTACTATTCAGTGGCTAATTTAGATTCAAGTTGTGATTTTTCTTCTATGATCAAGTCTTGAGTTGCTTCCTCACATTGGGAGTCTTCTTCTCTAAATAATTGAGGCTCAATAAATTGATCATTATGGATTTCATTATATGATTTTTCTTCTATGACCAAATTTGGCTCAATAGGTTGGGCACCATGGATTCTGTTATTTGGTTCTTCTTCTATGGAATGAATACATGGTAGACAAAAATTTTGTGAGACACCTCTAAAGTCTTATGACTTGGTGTAGGTTTATTCTCACTTGGTGTAGGCTCACCTATGGGTATGAAAGGATAAGCCAAGGTCACCATAAACTCATAGGCTTTGTCCTCAATTAAATGTGTGAATGTTTCATTAGCTAGCTTATCAATCACTTTCCTTGCCCTTTCATGCAAGCCCATTATCAAATATTGAATTTGAAGACATTTTGGTAAGTCATGAGTTAGGACACATGCTAAGGATGTATTTGTACCTCTCACAAGCCTCTTGGAATGAATCCAAGTCAAATTGAGTGAAACTTGTTAAACAACGCAAACTTCGTAAAACCAAAGCAATTGAGAATAAAAAGTAATCCAGCTACATATGTTGAGTCCCATTGCAATCCTACCTAGAAACTAATACGTTCACAGCTACCTAGTGAAAACAAAAACCAAAAGAGTTTAACCATCAAAGATGTTACAAGAAAACTAAAGAGACGTTGTGAAGGGGAAAGAGAAAACAAAGTTAGCCAGTCTTCAATATTCAATTACCCCTCGGTGCAAGCTCCTCTTGCCTTCTTGCATTCTTGATTAGCTTTTTTGTGCACCAGAAAAACTTATTTTAATTGTCTGTTTTGAATCCCTAGCTTTTCTTTTTTTATAGGCTTTAAAACCCTAAGTTTGAGTTCAATTAGGAGTAGGTTTCTCGAGCCAACACTATGGCCCTCCTTTTATGGCCCAACGACATCTAATTCACTGAACTTCAAGACACATTAAGCACAGTGACGCTACTTTTTTGGTGCCATGGCGCTACCTCCTCAGCCATCAGAACTATTTTGGGTGCCCAAAACTAGAGCCATGGCCCGGTTTTCTAGCTGGACTACTAATTCTCTTGAAATTTGACTTCAAATATGGCTCCTTGATGCATTATACCTTCAAAACACAAAAGAAGTTAATAATGAGTAGAACTCTTACTGAAATCTTAAATCCTAACAATATTAACCTAATATCAACATCCTAATAAGATAAGAACTAAACTAGGAAATACACCTAAAACTAGACAATTGTAAAGCAAAACTTAAGAATATAGATAATAAAATAATTAAAATAATGTAAAATAAGTCTATGTCACACCCCGCATAGAGGCATGACTGGCCAAAGGAATGGGAAACCAAACCTCTGTAACCCTGAATTTAAATCAAAGAAACACATATGACCCCTGTCCAAACTAAAGATTAACAATAAAGTTTAGAAAACACAATTTAAATAAAAATGCTTATATGTATAAACATATAACAATTTAACTAAAAATTTTGGTCAGGAATTCCCTGCAAGATTGAACATGCCCTAAAATACAAGTGTACAATACCTGGTTACATCCAACCAGTTAACAATAGCAAAATAAAAAAAGAGCTCTGCTCCGCTTTATACCATAACAACAAATGAATTGAACTTTCACACAATACGAAATCAAACACCCAAAGTCCTAACATGACTGCAAACTTCCACCTTTTGACTTCAAGTAAGTGATCTTGAATATATATATCTTACCACCAATTACTCGACAAGCCTAGTATTTGTAGTTGATGCTCATAAAGATCTTATTACTAAAAAAAATCAACAAGAGAGTGGTGAGTCTCATGGACTCAGTGAATGGAAAAAAATGTACCCAAAGGGTACTAGCATATCTACACATGGATATAATATATGGCCAAATAAAATTAAATAAACACAATTCAAGTAATATATTATACAATCAAATCAAATCAATTAAAACACTCAAAGCACATAAAGAGCCAATTAGAGTAACTCAGCACTAGCACAACATATATCCTCCTACCAGGCAGTTTTTGCAGCCTGCACACCAAATATATTCTCCATACATATATATCCCCTGGGGCTAAGTTACTTGAATATTTTAAATCACATATCAAATCAAAATATCCTGGATGCACCTAGAGTCTATTTCGAATACAAAAATCAGTTTGAATAAAAATTCATTTTATTGGCCCTTATTAAACACAAACAATTTTACATGTCAAACATAATTCAAATAAATCAAGTTAAATATTACATATTCTTTTATACCTTTAGCATATAAACACATTTACTCAGATACACATAAAAAATTACACATATTAACCTAGCTACCCAAGAATAAGTTATCTACTCACAGTTTACCAATCTTGCTCGTCACTTCTCCTTGCGTTCATGCATCGTCGTTGGCTCAACAACACATTCCAAGAGTTGCAATTAAAATTTTTCAAGTATTACTTAGCTTTTCAATTTTATAAATTATAACCTTTTAATTACGAAAATCTATACATGCTAAGTTTCGTGCATTTATTTAAAGTTAACCCCTTTTAGACATTTTCACAACCAACTTGGAGATATGTTTGATTTCAACTTATATACTTAACCAAATTCAATAAAACCAAGTTTAAACATTATCTCTTGGATGTTAACTACCTTTCTTATTAAGAAACTTGTTCTAAAATTAGCCTTGAACCCACACAAATTCCCATATGAACATAAACATGGCACAAGCACAATTTTGGGTTGCCATAATTGGATGAGTTCTTATAGAATTCTCATAGCTGGGAATTAAATTATAAAACTTTCTATTATAGTTTATCAAGATATTAGAAACAATTCATCTTCAGCACTCCACTCCTAATTCATTCCCTTAAGACCCTCCAAAACTATTTACACCAAAATAGGTACAATCAAAACCTAAAAATTCCAATAATGACTTCCAACACTTCCAAAAACACATAGCATGAAATTAAACCTAAAAATATCCAGAATTATCCCTTAATATGCTAAGAACAATTATATTCAAAGGTTATAAGCTAATTCAAACCACAACCCCAGACAAAGTGCTCCAAACTGACTGAAGCTCACCTACAATCTAGCATGAACCTCAGTTGCAGTCTAACAGTTTTAACAATTAATATACCCCCAATCAGGTTACAAAAATTTCCAAATATTATCCTAAGACCATACGCTATACTTTCTTTTTAGAGCACCTAAACTAATTAAGTTCATAAAATACTCGAAATACCTGATTTCTGTGAGCCATAAAATTTGAACACTGTTTCCCCTTTTCAACTAATTATATAACCACCCTTATATGTTCTTGATTCCTAACCCTTTATTTAACCAAATTGAATCTTGCTACATATTCTTAAATAACATCAAATAACATTAATTAACTCAAATTAAACAAAGACTTTACAAGATAAGGTTAATGAAACTACTAAAACTTATATGGGTCAATTCCTATGCTTTTATTAAAGTAAACTCCTCCTAGACATTTCATCAAATCCCTTGCATGCATGTTTTATTCTAATTCATGTGTATGTGTATATACATATCTATCCCAATTTAATTCAACATCATTCCATCAATTCAATATTACTGATAAGATCAATATTAGTTTTAAAGTTAGCTTAATCATTTAGGAGTTACTATATACTTAGATTATAAAAGTTTAACAATAACCCACACCGAATCCTCTATTGTTTATCCTTAATCCTGAACTAATTCATCCTTTTCTCATACCATTTACTCAATTCTATGCAATTTTTAAATTGCCACTCTAACTAGTAATGAATTTATCCACTTAAAACATTAAACTAAGGAAACATTTAAAAACAACAACAACTAGCCAACCTTCTAATACTATGCTTCAAGTTGCTGCCAAGATGAGAAAGAGGTGGCTGCCCTTGTTGATGCTACCATGAGAGAAGGTAGGATTCCTAGTCGTTGGAGTTGCTCCCTCCCGAGCAGTAAGAAAATCCAAGATCAAAAATAGGGGATCAGGTATGGAAACACAACTCACAACCAGCCAAAGGACTAGGGGTCGAAAGCAAAAGGAACAACAAGCAAAACAGAACCACAAGTCACCAAAATAGATGCTGAAATACAACATAGGAAGAAGAGGAAGTAAGGAACATACATGGAGTAAGAACACTCACATAGCAAGGCTGAACTTCCTCACGATTGGAGCAAAGGAAACACTAGAAGGGAAGGTAGAGCACGGCTACAAAATCCCAGCTGCTGTCCCCAACCAAGCTTCACGGCAACTAAGACAAGGAAGGGGCTGAATCAAGGAAGATCAAGCATAAACAAGGAAGAAAAAGCAATGTGTTCTTCACTAGAATGAGGAAAGCGCTAGAAATTTCTAGGATAAGAGATGAAGGTCGGTGGAATGAAAAACAATTAAGAGAAATTCTGCCAACTAAAAGAGGAAATAAGAAAGGAAAATAAAAATAGAATAGAATACAAGGTAATGTAAAAAAAAAGGGTCAAAGTCAAAGAAAGTATAAAGTTGTGGTGTATGATTAACTTGGTATATATATATATATATTATGTATTTATTTAATTTAGTTTTCTTTGTGTATAATTTTGTTTAACCAATCACAACAAGTTACATACAAATATTTTACCAATATTTTAGAACATATGTTAAAATATGCCAAGTTATATAACAGTTGTTAAAATTTGTAGTTTATATTTGTTCTTATTATATGTATATATATCTTTATATTAATATTCGTTTACTCTAATTCATAGTATTTATTAATTTAATTCCTTTTATACTCATGTTATTTACCACTACTACTTAAATATACTCATCATTATTTAAATATCTTTATAACTAAAATTTTCACGCTAACTCAAACTTAATGTTATTACATCAAATATTCCTAATGTTATAATATCGAGTTAAAACAGTCTATTTCATAGACTTATCACCCTTATATTAGGTAATTGAAGCAGAAAAATATGCTTTTTTTTCTTTTCTTTTTTTAATAATAACTTCATGTAGCACTTCAATGACTAAGTCTTATAGGGCTTCAAAATATTTGTGCTAAAGCTATACATGATCTATATTTGAAGTACAAACCCTAAGGTATTAGTAAACTGAATTTGTAATTCAACATGCAAACACAAAGAAATCTTTATTCACCTTGACAATTTTTGATTACTTACTATAGAAAGATATTAAAAAATGTAAGTTGTCAGCAGGACGAAGCAACTATTGTTGTATTTGAAGTTTCAAAATCACATGATTCCAATTACAATAATTACTTGTATACCCTAGAAATATATTACATAATGTTCACTTATAAGGGTATATAGCTATATATTTACATGCATAGTCTTTTGACTGTTATATTGTGTAAGCTTCATCTTAGTTTCTAGGAATACTAAAAACACTAATCTACTTAGACAAAATCTGAAACTAAAGAAAATAGAATAATCCTCCAAATAAAAAAAATCATCCAAGCGAAGTTACAACAATGCTAAGAAAAAAAGAAAAAAATAAGTTGCAACAGTTGGATTCAACTCCATGTCACTATAAAGAAGCTCATGCAAATCTGTCAATGCCTTAGTATCCCAGTCATCCAAATCCATATCCAGTATTTTCTCGTTCAGGAGGTGATCAGAAACCACTATCACCATCTTTGGCAACTCTTCATTCAAGAGTTGATCAGAAACCTCCATCTTCTCTGGCAATTCCTCGTTCAACAGCCAATCAGAAATCACATCAAGACTTGTTTTCTCATTGAGTTCTCTATCAATAAGTGATTTTGTTGGTTGTGAATCATTATCATATGAAAGAATTGAACTTGAACCTTCACATTTATCAATACATTAAATGACACTCTCACTCCCTTCTTCTTATTTATCCTTTCTCTTTTTCAGCAAATATTTCTGGTTAATTCAATAAAGAATAAATTCTTCCAGAAATATTTCAAGTTCTCATTTTAGCCACTGTCAAACACATATGTAAGGTACAGAATTCATACAGCTTAAACTCTAATCTCTACAAAATAGACAATTTGATTTTGATCTTATGTATGGTTAAGATCAAAAAAAATAAATTAATTATGATATCTAAAAATGATAATTTAATAACTAAAAAGAGAAAACATGATTCATAAACTGGGATATAAACTGAACACACATATTGAAACAAATTTAAAACCAAGAAAATTAAACCAATTAATAAATTTAAACCCCAAGAAATAATATCATAAAAATAAAAAAAAGAGTTGAAACTAGATAGTATAGTAAAGAAATGGACAAGACATATCAAAGTACGTAGGATTAGAATTCTATATGTTGAATGCATTATTACTCCTTAGCTTTTAATTCATGCCTATTGTGTTGCATCTTCTTAAAACCTAGCAATATAAGGAGCATATGGCTAGTAATCTGATGAACTAGAATCAGCAACTCGATAACCTTGTTGCAATTCAATAGCAAGAGACCATACTTTTTTCCTTATATATATCTTTCTGCCAAATTGCTCTAATGAGTGTATAACCAATTGACGTAGCCTGCCTAGACCTACGAATCACAAACATATTAAATAAACTAAACACACATATTCAAGCACTAATAAAACATTAAGAACAATTTTACGTTTATATCAAATATCTGGGTTGCATATAGTTTATCTGATGAGGATACAATTATAGTGGAAACTAGAGTAAGTGACAAGAATGCAGACTGAAGCGATAAAAAAACTTGGCTTTCATCAAAGCACGAGAGTGGAAGCAAGAGGTTTCTCGGGTGGCATATGGATGTTTCAAAAAACTACTATTTGCATTATCACTATTAGCAATATAAGGAACAGAGGACTAGTAATATGATAAACTAGAATTAGCAGCTCAATAACCTTGCTGCAATTCAATAACAAGCGACCGTACTTTTTTCTTTATATATATGTTTTGGCTAAATTCCTTTAATGAGTGTAAAATCAATTTGACATAGCTTGCCTAGACCTACGAATCACAGACATATTAAATAATCAAAACACACATTTTCAAGTACTAATAAAACATTAAGAACAATTTACATTTATATCAAACATTTGGGTTGTATATAGTTTAATTGATGAGGGCACAATTATAGTGGAAACTAGAGTAAGTGGTAAGAATACAGATGAAACGATAAAAAAACTTTGCTTTGATCACAGCACAAGAATGGATGCAAGAGGTTTTTCGGGTGGCATATGGATGCTTTGGAAAACTACTATTGGCACTGTTACTATTGAAAGGACTACCAGTCAACTAATTAATGTGCATATTCATGAAGCTAAACTGGAATGGTGGTTTACTACAGTGTATGAAAGGACAAATGATAATACATGGGTAGAATTGTAGGAGGAGTTACAAATTATTGCACATAGGCAGAAAGCATGGCTCGTTACAGGGGATTTTATCGATATAGTAAATATTTCAGGAGAAGACAAGAGGAGAAGCAATAGATATCAACAAGTGTGAGAAATTTCTAAACCATATTGATCACTACTAGTTGATTAATATGAGGGCGGTGGGGTTCGAGATACACCTGGTTGGGTCCAAAAAGGATAGGACGGGCAAGAGTGATGCAAAGACTTGATAGGGCCTTTTGTTACTCGGCTTGGCATACGTACGCAAGTACAAATTCTTCCTAAAGTAGGCTCTGATCACCATCCTTCACTTGTTAGGATGGATGGAAGAAATAATGTGGAGGGGGAGGGGCTCTAGACCATTTCGTTTCAAGGCAGTTTGATTAACTCATCCAAGTTGGTTAGAGTTTATGAACCTATGCTTGGGATAAGACTGGCAATATGGCCCAAATCCTCTCAAATTTCACCGAAAGAGTACATGGTTGGAATAAAATGATTTTTGGCAATGTGTTCAAAAGAAAAAATAATTATCCTAGCAAGATTGGAAGTATACAAAAAGCCGGGAAGACATGGCCGAATCCTTTCCTAGATAGACTTGTGAGTGAGCTTATGAAGGAGTACTATGAAGTCAACTAGCAGGAGGAGTTAATATGGTTCCAAAAATCTAGATGCATTGGATCAAGTTTAGTGATAAAAAGGCCGAGTACTTCCCCACCAAGACTATAAATTGGGCAAGAAGGAACAAAATAGTGACTCTACGGGACAATTTGGGGCAGTAGGCCCAGGAACAAGATATGCTGCATCAAGTAATCCAAACTCTTTTCATAAACCTATATACGAAGAAGGAAAATATACAACAAATGAAGACAAGCATTACCTTCCTGTCCATTAAACCGAGGAAGATTGAAAGACTAGTAAAGCCCGTGAATCTTCATGAAGTGAAAACGTCCCTTTTCGAAATGGGCCCATTTAAAGCACTCAGGTTAGATGGATTCCAAGCCCTCTTTTTCCAATCCCAGTGAAACCATGTGAATCTAGCTTTGCATAGTTTGGTGCAACAAGTTTTTAGAGGAGAAAAAAGCATTGCCTGAGGCGAATCAAACACTCTCAGTTCTCATTCCAAAAATCGATTATCTGGAAAAAACCTATCCATTTTAGACCGATCTATGTAATGTGGTGTATAATTGGTCACAATGGTTAGGGCTGTGCAAGGAACCCGGTATAACCGAATACTCGAACCGAACCGGTAATTCGGTTCGATTAAATTCGGGTATTTTTCTTATTCGGTTCGGTTCGGATAGTTAAATTTAATACCCTTTATTTTCGGTTCGGTTACGGGTAGTGAGGTAGAGTGCACATAGGTACTCGTGGTTACCCGAAAATCAAAATATGTAATTTTTTTTGTTATTTTTAATGTATTTTTGTATTAATTTATAATTTTTTATTTTTATTTGTGTTGAATATGTTAATATATTATGTTTTTTGTATTTTTCTTTTATAATAACTAATGAATTTAAAAAGTATGAGGTTCAAAAACAAAAAAATATAATTTTTAAATTAATTTTAGTGAAATATTGATAAATTTCGGGTAACCGAATACCCGAACCGAACTAGTCATATTTTTTCGGTTCGGGTAATTTCGAGGTAATACCTATTTTTGGTTCGATTTGGTTCATGAATTTTACTACCCAAAAATTTTAGGTTCGGTTCAAAAATTTATCACTACCCGGATCGAATCGACCCGTGCACACCCCTAACAATAGTTATGATGAATTAGCTTAAGCATATCTTATCCGTGGTGGTGTCCCCCAATCAGATGAGCTTTGTGCCTAGGAGACATATCCAAGCTAGTATAATTGTGGCTTAGGAGTTAGTTCATTCAATGCAAATTATGAAAGGAAAAGAGGGTTTTAGGACAATCAAGATCAACTTGGAGAATGCAATATGATAGATTTAACTGGGGTTTCATTGAAAACAGCACTGACTTTGCTTGGGATCCCTCAAAACATAATGCGAAATAATTATATATTGTACTTCCTCACACACTGACTTTGCTTAGGATCCCTCGAAACATAATGGCAATAAATTAGATGCTTTCAAGCCTACCCGAGGGATCTGTCAAGGTGATCTTTCATCCCCTTATTATCTTGTTATTATGCGCTTAAAAAGATTAACCCACCTAATCCAAGAACATTTGGAGGATGGTGACCAGATACCTTTTGAAATTGGGAAGTGGGGACCTTCGATTTCTTACCTTATGTCCGCAAATAATCTTATTCTTTTTGTGAAAGCTTTAGTGCATCAAATGAGACTAAATTAAATTGTTACAATTCAATATTTGATTTTGTAACTTATATCATTTAATTTCTTATTCATTTCAATTTTAAAATTAAAATTTATTTCAATTATTATATTGATATAAGAGTTACAAATCTAACAACTATATATATACCCTACATTTCCACTTTCAATTGCATACACATATACAACACTATTAACATACAATACTTATAATTCCATATTTATATTCTATTTTACATTGGGCAAAGAAGGGTAGTGGGCAGGGAGGACTCGTCTCCTTTCTTGTGCAGAGAATTGAGAGACATACTCTGTGTAATAGCTGAGTTGTTATATCCTAGGGGCAACGTGTCAAGAAACCTCTGCATCGGTTGAGTAATCACCTGTAGTGGCACAAATTGTCTTAAAGAAAATGACATATCCGTGTCTCATCTTAGCCTCTACATATATCTTGACTAAGTTTGAATTTAATTATTTATTTATAGTAGTTTATTTATTTTTTATTGTAATTTTTGTTATTGATTATTGTAATACTAACCAATAATTTTAAGACAAATCAGTTAAAAAAAAATGGAACCTACTGTCGAAGTCAAGAATAATGGAGGTGTTGGTGACCTGAACAAACCATTCCGCTTCAAAAGAGTTCACTTCAAGAGGTGGAAAGGAAAGGTGTTGTTCTATCTCAATCTACTAAAGGTATCCTATGTTCTAATTGAGAAGAGTCCTCATAAAGTTTCAACTGATGGTATGTTTAAGATGAATATTGATATGAATAAAATGCCTTCTACTTCTGTTTATATGCTTTCTTCTACTAACTTATGACATTGAACGTTTATGTCATTTGAATAGTAAATATGTTGAAAAGATGAGTAACTTAGGATTGATTCCTAAATTAGATAGAAATTTTGAAAAGTGTGCTTTTTGTTGTTTGACAAAAATTACTAAACAAAACCTCAAAAAAGTGTCAAAAGTTCTTCTGAACTTTTAGATTTGATTCATATTGATATTTGTGAATTTGAAAGAGTTTTAACTCGTGGTGGAAATAGATATTTTATTACTTTTATAGATGATTTCTCAAAATATGCTTATGTGTATTTGATGAAAAATAAAAGTGATACTTTTGAAAAATTTAAATTTTTTTCTAAATGAGGTAGAAAACAAATTTGAAAGAAAAATTAATAGTTTTCATAGTGATAGAAGAGGAGAATATGAATCAAATGAGTTTGGAACTTTTGTGCATCTTTAGGAATTATTCATGAAGTTACTCCTCCTTACTCTACAGCTTCTAATTGGGTGGATGAAAGAAAAGAGAGGACTTTAATAAATCTGTGTAACGCTATGCTTATTCATGCCAGTGCTCTTTCTAATTTTTGGAAAAAAACAATTTTAACAGCTTGTTACTTATTGAATAGAGTTTCTCATAAAGAATATAATAAAACACCTTTTGAGTTTTGGAATAATCACAAACCAAACTTAAATTATTTTGAAAGTTTGGGGGTGCTTAGCTTATATGAAAATAAGTGGATCCAAAAAGATCTAAAATTGGTGTTCAAGCTTCTACTTGTGTTTTTCTTTGTTATACTTTGAATAGTCTTACTTACAGATTTTTAAATCTTGATAATAATAATATGATTATTGAGTCAGCTAATGCTATTTTTCATGAAAACAAATTTCCTTTTAGAACTAATAATAGTGGGGGCCAAGAAATTTTTAAAAGCAATATTTTTGAAACCTTTTCTTCTACTCCTTCATCTTATATTGAATTTGTGGAACCAAGAAGAAATAAAAGAGTTAGAATAGAAAAAGATTTTGGTCCTGACTATTTAGTTTATAATGTTGAGGAAAAAACAATTACTTTTCAAGAAGCATTAACATCATCTAACTCAGTTTTTTTTGAAAGAAGCTATAAACAGTGAGATAGATTCACTAATCTCTAATAAAGTATCGAAATTAGTAGATTTATCCCCAAGTTGTAGAATCATAGGGTGTAAATGGGTTCTTAGAAAAAAAAATATTTAAAACCAGATGGTACCATAGATAAGTTTAAAGTTAGGCTTGTAGCCAAAGGTTTTAAACAAAAAGAAGATTTAGACTTCTTTGATACTTTTTCTCTGGTTACTAGAATAACATCTATTAGATTGTTGATTGCTATAGCTTCTATACATAATTTGTTGATACATCAAATGGATGTTAAAACAGCTTTTTTAAATGGAGATTTAGAAGAAGAAATATATATGAATTAACCCGAAGGGTTTACTGTGAATGGGCAAGAAAATAAAGTTTGCAAGTTATCTAAATCCTTATATGGATTGAAATAAGCCCCGAAACAATGGCATGAAAATTTTGATATATGCATGATAGAAAATGGTTTTAAATCAAATGATTGTGATAAATGTTTATACTACAAATCTATTGGTGATTTTCATGTTATTATTACCTTGTATGTGGATGATATGTTAATTTTTGGTTCTAATTTGAATATAGTTAAAGAAACCAAAAACTTGCTTCACAAAAAATTTGATATGAAAGATCTTGGTGAAGCTAATGTTATTCTTGATATGAAAATTACTAGAAAACATGATGAGATATATTTAGATCAAGCACGTTATGTGAATAAAATCTTGCAAAAATACAATTATGTTGATTGCAAGCATGTGACTACTCCTTTTGCATCTAATATTCATTTAGAACTCACGTATGATGATAGATTTATTGTAAATCAAAAGGAGTATGCCAATATAATAAGGAGTTTACGTTATTTAATTGATTATACTAGACCTAACATTGCATATGTTGTAGGATTACTTAGAGGATTTACAAGTAAGCCAAATATTGAGCATTGGCATACTATAGAACGTGTTATGAAATCTCTGAATGGCACTAAAAATTATGGGACATTTTATCAAAAATACCCAGCTGTACACTGATGCTAATTGAAATACTTTGCCAGGTGATTCCTTATCTACTACTGGTTATATTTTTACTTTGGGTGGTGCTTCTATTTGTTGGAAATATAAGAAATAACAAATAATTGCTAAGTCAACCATGGAAGCTGAGCTTATTGCTTTAGCTTCAACTAGTGAAAAAGCCACCTGGTTGAAAGATTTAATACAAGAAATTCTAATTTGGGAAAAACCAGTACCACCCATCTTAATTCATTGTGACAGTACTGCTACCATAAGTAGAGTAAAAAATCATTTTTATAATGGTAAGTCTAGATTTATAAGAAGAAAATACATTATGATAAGATTATATTTGAGTAATGGTACCATTCATGTGAGTTATGTGAAATCAAATGATAATCTTGCTGATCCTTTGACAAAATCTCTAGCTAGAGAAAAGATCTGGAGTACATCAAGGGGGATGGGTCTTAAGCCTAAAGAGTAGGAAACTACCTATAAGGATACCCAACCTAGTGATTAGAGATCCTAAGAGCTAGGTTCAAAGGGAAAAACAAATCATAGAGTAGTTTGGAGGTGTGATGCACAAATAAATATGTAAATGCATATATATTTACAAGACCATCCTTATGGTGTATGTGCATCTATTATGCAATTAGATCTAAGGTTGAGTTAATGAAATCTATTACTCTTATGAGTGGAGTGTCACAAATTATAGAAGCACTCTTGATGAATTTCACCTATGTGAGTGTTAGAGTGGGGCCGCTCCTACAAGAACTTGGCTAAATTTTCTATAACACTCACGAAACTGGGATAAGCACAAGGCCGTAAAGTGTTGGCTTATGAGTTCAAAATTTGCACCTGGACTATTATGTGCAATATACATTTCTTGAATCCTTTAAGCAGTCATAGTTCAATGTCATACTACCACTATTGACTCTGGACTAAGTTTTGTAGAAATGCTAAGTGAAATTTCAAAGCATTGCTACTTTCATTAAGCATGGTAGTCTATTTTTGCCCAATATTGTGTAGAATATATTTTTATAATTGCTATTGAAATAAGTGGGGGATTGTTATGATATTTTAATAATTATTATAATTAAGGATAGAGTTTATGAGGCATATTTTTGAAATTATAATTTTGGGAGTTACAAAATTCACACACAAAAAAAAAAAAAAAAAGTTTTGAATGATGGAGTTACAAGAAAAAATTCAATTGATTTGAATTTGTAACCACAACTCTTAATTGAGATTTTAAAATTCAGCATTTTATTACAATTAAATTGTTACAATTCAATATTTGATTTTGTAACTTCTATCATTTAATTCCCTATTTATTTCAATTTTAAAATTGAAATTTATTTCAATTATTATATTGATATAAAAGTTACAAATCTTACAACTATATATACCATACATTCTCACTTTCAATTGCATACACATATACAACACTATTAACATACAATTCTTATAATTCCATATTCATATTCTATTTTACATTGGGCAAAGAAGAGTGTGGGCAGAGAGTACTTGTCTCTTTTCTTGTGCAAAGATTGAAAGACATACTTTATGTAATAGCTGAGTTGTAACGTGTCAAGAAACCTCTGCATTGGTTGAGTAATCACCGTGGTGACACGAATTGTCTTAAAGAAATGACATATCCGTGTGACTGGGTAATTTTGCACTCTCGGTTACCTCCAGTAGTGTGTAGCAAGATCAAGGGCATTCCTGTTCCTTCAGCAGACATCGACAGAGACACAATAGTTTGGGGGCTGTTTTACGATCAGATCCACATATGGAAGCATGGTTACTCATTGCGGGTCAGACAACATGATGAAAATTTGGAAGGCAATATGGTTGTGGCCTAGTCCGCAATGAATTAGAACTTTCTTGTGGCTACTATCTTATAATAGAATTATGACAAATGAGGAATGCATTAAAAGAGGGTGTGCTCCAATTCCTGGATGTGGATGATGCTTTGCTCAATCTGAAACTATTCTTCATTGTATACGGGACTATACCTTTGCACAAAATGTTTGGATGAAATTAATCAAGCGAAAGTCAGTAGGTCTGTTCTTTAGGGTTTCTTTAATTGATTAGCTTAATCTTAACCTGAAAAAGGATATTGTTACTAATGAAGTGGAGTGGAGGGTCATTTTTGGGGTGGTCGTGTGGTTGCTGTGGAAGCAGAGTAATCAGAGCATTTTTTATCATAATTTTACCTCTCCACCTAATTCATGGCTGCCAATACTCAATATTGGAAGGGATATTTTGAGAGCAAACCAACATAGTAATGAAGTTTTGACAGAAAGGTAGAAGTGTTGTGTGTTATTAAACTGGCCATGCCTCCTGAAGGATGGTCCACTTTAAATGCGGATGGAGCTAGTCAAGAGAATCCCAGTTACAGTGGTGCAAGGACCTTATTAGAAATGTGCTATGGGGAACTGGCAGGTTGGTTTTGCTATTGCTATAGGGGTGTGTAAAGCAGTAAGTGTATAATTGTGAGTGTACTATGGGCTCGTTTGTACATGTGAGTAAGGTGTTAGGAAGGTGATATTGGAGGTAGACTCAAAGATAGTGGTGGCTTTCATTCTGTAGGAAACCAATGGATGCATCTTACATAGAATTTTGATATCTAAAATTCATACTCTCATGGCTAGAGATTGGACTATCAAAGTGAAGTATGTTTATCGAGAACGCAATATTTGTGCGGATTGGTTAGCTACTGCTGCTGTCGATGGTGTTCTTTATTCTCATCGTCTAGTTTGTCCTCCGGATGATCTAGAACTACATCTATTATGCGACTTGTTAGGCGTTGCTAGAACTCGTTTTGTTTCTGCTTAGTTTTCTTTCTTTTAGCCTTATGGGCCCGTTGTAATACCAAAAAAAAATAATAATAATAAAGTTAGTCATGTAAAAGTACCTACAAAATAAAAAATATTCATAAATAAAAAAGAAAAAAATATAATTTATTAAAACTATAATAATATTATGAAATTAAACTTTTAACAAAAATATTAAATTTAAATTAAAGTGGCCCGTGGCTTACAGGGGGCATAAATCATTAAAAAAAAAAAAGAAAAAAAAGATTCTATATTGAATTTAATACAAAACTTAATTGGTAATGATTTTCTCTTATTTATTAAAATTTTCCATGTAGCTCCTAAAAATTTCTCAAAATCTAAATCATATTTAATAGATGTACATTAATTTTCAATTACAAGAAAACCTTCCAAGCCTTTTTCTCATAAAAAGAAAAAAAAATAAAACTTTTCTATATTGAAATTAATACAAATCTTCATTAGGTGATATTTAACGTATCTACTAAAGTTTTTCAGGTAACTCCTAGAATCTCTCAAATTATAAACATATCTAATAAATGTTATTTAAACATTTTAAACCTCTCAAAATATTATAATTTAATTAGGTGATAATTTTTTTTATCTATTAAAGCTTTTCAGGTAATTCATGAAATCTCTCAACACTGTATTTATATCTAATAAATATTATTTAAAATAGTATAGGGAATAAATTAATTGTACACATTATGATGAAATTAAAAATGAGTCATGCATTGACCTAATTATTGAAGTAATTATTAATAGTTAGTGGTATAGTTAAATATGATTAATATAAGGAATGAGAATGTATGGAAGAAGAAAACTTTCAGGCAAAAAAATTAGTGGCACAAATTTCCAATAAATTAATTTTGACAAGTTAATTGTAGTAAGTTGCAAATGTATTAGAAATGAGTAGTTTAGGTAATAAATTAATTGAGTATTGATTTATGCATTTGGGCTAATTATTAGTAGCACTGGTAAAATAAAATATGAATAATATATATAACGAAGAAAAACGTTATCGAAAAAGACTAATTTTATTAAATACGTGTAACATATACGCCAACTTGACATGTATGTATATATGAATAAGATATCAAAGTTGCTTTCTTTGAGTACCTAAAAAAAAAAATCAACTCCTAAACCATGAATTATACAACATCTATCCTCAAACTATATATTTAACTAATATTTGATGACATTACAAACTTTCTTCTTTTAAAAAAAAAAAAAAAACTAAAAATGACAAACATGTAAAATGTGCTACTAAAATGTTTGAATTATGCTTCAACGAAGTCAAAAGATTATTTTAGGTGATAATTGGGTGCCACATGTCACATGCTTTAAATATTATATAATTGATATTAAAGTATTAGGAGTTGTCACATAGGGATGACACCTCAGCCTTTTGAATAAAAATAATACAAAAAAGAAAACCACAAATCATTTATGTATTCCACTTTTAGTTCTCAAATCATTTATTCATTTTTTTCATTAATTGTCATAGTAGTTACCTAGACTTATGCCTTTATGAATTCTAATAAAAGATGTTATATTCTCACCCTCTTTTTCTCAAGTCTCTTCCACTTTTTGCCTTTATTCAACAGAAATTGAACATTACAAATATAATCATCCTCTACCTTTCTCCCAATATACCTCTACATATTCATTGTGGTAGTTGTTAAGATGACATCAACAGCGATGATACACAGGAAGAGTAAAAGTTGGTCATGCAGAGGATTGCCTGATAATTGTGACCATGATTAGCAGCAAGTAAGGCCACAAAATTTTGGATAACCAAGATTATGCAGGGGCAAAATGAAAGAAGATGAGATAGAAACTTTTGGGTCTATCAGGTCTAGTGAAAGCATGTCAAAAATCATGCCAGATTGAACTACAGAAGAAGATAGAACATCAGTCTATTGAGATTTATTAGTAGAGTTGTGTATTGTTTAGAGGATAAATATGACCCTATGTATCTTATCTTTATTAATAAATATAATTTTCAATTTTTTCGTATGAACTCTTTGCTTCATTTCTATCTATAAAAAGTTTGGTTCAAATTTTGTGCATTTGTCATTCAAATTTATTTAAATGTCAAGGCAATAAATATGTTTTATACTATTACCTAATTTCTTTCTAAAAATAAATAATTTAAAATTAGATACGGTAAAATAAAATATATAAAAATAACTACAACATAAAAAAATGAAAAGAAAAAAAAAGTATAATTTTGTTAAAATTATAATGTCATAGATTAAAAAATATTCTAGAATTAAAACATTTTTAACAAAAAAATTAAATTTTAAAAAAGTAGCCCTGCATTGCACGAGGCATAAATCATTAAAAAAAAAAAACACCAAACGATTCTATATTGTAGTTAAAACATAACTTAATTGGTCATGATTTTCCCTTATTTATTAAAATTTTCCATGTAACTCCCTGAATTCCTTTAAATCATATTTAATAAATATACATTAATTTTCAATTACAAGAAAACCTATTAAACTTTGTTCTCATAAAAAAAAAAATCAAACTTTGTTACATTGAAATTAATACAAAACTTCATTAGGTACATTAATTTTCAATTACAAGAAGACCTTTCAAAATTATTTTTTCTGAAAAAAAAAAAAAAAAAAATTCAAACTTTTTATATTGAAATTAATACAATACTTCATTAAGTGATATTTTTTGTATCTATTAATTTTTCCAGTAACTCCTAAAATCTCTCAAAAATATTATCATATCTAATAAATTTTATTTTAAAATTTTAAATCTCACAAAATTTCTACAGCTTAATTAGGTGTTAATTTTTCATATCTATTAAACTTTTTTCAGGTAACTCCTAAAATTCCTAAAATCGCTCAAAATTGTAATCATGTCTAATAAATAGGTATTTAATAGATAGATTGTAGGAAACTTGATTTTATATCATGTATGCATATACTATATATATATATACATATCAATAAATCAATACTACCTCATACTTTCAACATTCCTCATTTTCTAACATTAAATCCAAGTTAAGTTAATCTTTATAAAATAAACTAAGGGCTTGGATCATGATATTCCAATATTAATGCAATCAAATTCCAAGATTTACCACTCCTTAACCACTTAACCAACATCTCTTTATCCTTTACTCTTAGACGTTTTATTCAATTTCACATAATCCTTAACCCCCCCCTCCCCCTCCCTCCCCCACTCCCAAGATTTCAATCTACCAAATTCTATTCATTATATTACAATTAGTTTCTTTGAGACTTTTCAACAAACACCTTAGGGAAACTTATTTATTCTAGTTTATGAGTATGTGTATATATATGTACCTATCCCAATTTAATCAACATAATTTCATCAATTCAATTACTAATAATTTCAACATTAGTTTTAAAGTTAATTTATACTTATATTCAACATAAATACAACCTGCTTCAACTTTTCTTTTCCATTAATCATTTAAGTTCTACTTTTATTCCTTATTCCTAACCTATAGTATTCAAAATTCCCTTACTCTCTAATACTAAACCATCAACTACCAAAGATATCAAAGAACTAAGACTATAACTCCAAGAATTATCAACAAAATTGAAGGGCTGGCAGCCACAACTTTTGTGGTTGCCAAAAGAAAATTCCTAACTGTTAACCATGGCAGCTTACAACCCTTCCTAAACCATCTCTAAATTATATGAATCAACCTTACCAAAAACTAGAGCTCTCAGTTGGAACATGAAGTTAAAGACTTATGGAAAAAGGGTTGCTGCACCTAGCTTGTTCCTTGCAGCCTCGCCTCCCTAACCCTAACAAAAACCACCTCCAATTCACCTAACCAGCCAGACATAAAGGAGGATGAAAGCAACTTAGTTGCTACTAAAAAATAGGAGGCATTGCACAAGTTTTTGATGCTATAAGGGAGGGATTTTTTTATTGCACCTCTAACTTGCCACCCTTGCACCCAACCACCCTCCCCACGTCCAGCCCTGCTAGATAGCTAACAATGAATAGCAAAATGCAGCTGCTGCAGGGGCAGAGACCCATAGCAAACAATGATGGCTAGGCAGAAATGAAAAGGTTGATGAAAGGAAATAAGGTAGTGAAGGGAGGAAGAAAACTGGCTTCTATGAACAAAGCTAGCTCAGCTACCAGGAGAGAATTCTTATGGAAAATTAAGAAGAATAGACCATGGGAGAGAGCCTAGAAAGATCTTGAAATAAGGAGGTAAAGTCGGCTAAGAAAAATAAGAAAATAATGAAAATAAAAGGAGAAAAAACAAACAAATAAAATATAATCAAGTCAAAGTCATGGTTCTAAACTTTTAGTGAAGATTAATTCTTAGTTTATACTTATTATTTACGCATATATACTTATTCAATTTAGTTTTCTTTATGTATAATTTTGTTTACCTAATTACAACAAGTTACATACAAACATTTTAGAACATACATTAAAATATATCGGGTTATAATAGTTGGTTAAAATTTGTAGTTTATATTTGTTCTTATTATACATATGTACATTCATATATATTACTAAATATTTATTTACTTTAATTCACAATATTTATTGATTTAATTTTTTATTTTTTTTATTCATGTCATTTACCACCACTTCTCAATATACACATTGATACTTATTTATCTTTATAACTAAAAAGAATTCTTATACTACCTCAAACTTAACATTATTACATCAAATGCTCATAACATTGCAATATCAGATTATGACAGTTTGAAATCCCGATTGAACTTTTTGAAAATAATGCGCAATCTTTGGCTTCTTGGGAAGCAAATTCAAAAATACTATTTTACTTCATTCAAACATCACAAAATTGATGGCAAGTATAAGTTCTATCTGAATTGGACCATTATAAGAAATCTATTCCTGTAATTTGCATACTCGAACACGCAGACATAAATAACCACTATCTATGTCTGCCAAAATTGTAGGCGCATTAAATCTTAAAATTTTTGAAATACAGACGCAAATAATATTTTGCAAACACATGTACATGTTTAATTTTGGTGTCATTTCTCATGAGCTTAGCTGCGTTTGTTAGTTTGTTATCTGTATTTGCCCTAGCAAAAAAGATAGAAATATTATTTTATTTTAAAATATATGTATTTGCTCTGCATCTGCCACTTAATGCATTTACATTTGGAAACGCAAGTATAGATACATTTTTCCAAATTGAAACCTAACTCGCAAATTTCCTTTCTCCTCCCTCCTCTCTTCTCTATAGCAGACATTTCTAAAAACTCGATCCCTTTAAGAATTGCCTCCCTTTGAAATCTAGCTAGCTCCGTCAAAGTTTACCACCAGAATGCTCAAATATATATAACCCACCTCCATCTTCATCTTTAACCTTAACTTCTCCCTTAATTTGACAACATTTTCTATTCCCTTAAGGTTTGTCTTTATCTCTTTCCCTCTTTCTATCTAGATCTCTGTATTAATTTTTAATTTTTTGCTATTAAAATTTGATTTTTGTTTCTATTTCAAGGAGGAAAGAACTATATTTAGGTGATTTGTTTGCTAGGATTTTTGCTTGAAGCTACCAAATATTTTTTCCAAATAGGTCAATTTGAGTTTTTTTTTTTTTTTTTACCTCTTTTATTCTTTTTATTCTAGGTGCATTTACATGTGTGTCAAATTATTTCTTTTGTGTTTATTTAGAGAGTGTGTAGGCTGTGTTTGAACTTACCTGGAAAACTAATTGAATTGTCAACCATAGAACTTTCTTTTTCACTTTGAAACTTCGTCATCTATAAGTTTGACATTGTAAGATAAGAAACTCTTAAGATTATCTATTATCTATTGTCCTTTATTTACTGTAGAAATCTTCCTTCAATCTTTTAGACTCTTATAGGCTCTGTCTCAATTTTTTTTTTTTTACAAATTGCAGTTTGTAGCTTATATGGGTCTTAATTGATGTTTTCGATCTTTGATAATCAACATAACTAGTTTTACCACCATCCTTGTTGTATTCTTCATCATAATATGTCATTGTATAGATGGCAATTATATTATTATTATTTTCACCTCAATATATCATATGGCTGCATGCATAATCAATATTTTGACCAATTTTGTTGTGACATTTGTTTCAGTTTATTTTCTTCTAAGCCTTAGATATGCCCAATAAAGCTTCTTAGTTTTGGTAGAAATAAGAATATTTATTTATAAATCTGATGATTGTTGATGAAGAAAAATGAGGATAGGCAATAGAATAATAATCTGCAATAGTATTTTCGTGTTACTAAAGAAGTTGGGGTTTTACTTCATGTTTGTGTTATTTTAGCAATTATTTTGTATAAGGCCAGAATTAGATTAAATCAAGGGTTTGGTTTAGTTTTGGATTTGTTAGTATTTTTGGGTTTTGTCATATCTATAATAAAAGTGTCATAGGGCTCAATAATATATGTATTTTGATTAATGAAAAAAATTCAAACCTTAGATTTTCAAATTCTTGTGAGAACTTAGAATTTGATTATCCTAACGTCCAAAATAGGTTTTCCTTTGCTTCGCTCTTAGAAACATAAGATTCAATGATTTGGTATGTAGCATCTATCGGAAAAGCATTTTAGTTGGAAATGATAATTTTTCTCATCTGTGGTACTAAGCTGAAACTTGTAAGAAATTTTGAATGTTGAAATAATTAGTTAAACCTCAAAAAATAAAATTTTAAAAGAAGACATATATGAGATTCCTAAAATGAATATATTGATATCTTATGCTCTTATCATATCCTCAGTTACTAAAAATATTCTCTTCTATTTATGAATCAATTGAATGTGATATTTGTTTATAGTTGTGATGTCCTCTTCCATATATATACTTGGAAATTGTGTGCTTATAAGATTAGTACTAGTTGAAAGGAATTTGTGCAAGTAGGATTGTATGATATCTGTAATTCTTAAAAATTGTTATACATTTCTTTGTAAACAACATTTGTTGTATGTTTTTGTCTATCATCTTATAACATTTGCTTTAAACCATTTAGGTTTGTAATTCTAGACATGGCAATGTATAATTGCCCATCCAAACTACATGCTCTTTTAAATTAATTTTAACATGATCTAAAATTTGACCTTGGCTCTTGTTTATCGTCATAGCATATGAAACCTTGATAGGAAACTGTCTTCTCTTTAGAACAAAAGGCCATTTAATCTCTATAGCTGATAGCATGATTCTAGGAATTAAAGTTTCTTCCCTAGGTCTTGAGCCTGTTATGATTAAGCCTTCTAGTACAAACTTCCCAGTTATGCTTAGAATGAGTCTTGTGTCATTACAAAGCCTTTTGTGAGGATTTAAGTTTCTTATAAGTATTATTAGGACATATTTCTTCAGATTTAGCTCTTATTTTGGTATATCTGAAAATATTAAACTGCTAAGAAATTTTGTTGAGTATAATGCCTCCTGATCTTTGATGTTGTCGGAGGATTTTGAAAGGACATTTGAGCTATAAAAAGTTTGTAAAGTCCCATAATGTGGTCATTTATCTCATTAACAATAGCAGTTTTAGGTACAAGTCCTATAATGTAGTCATTTATTTCATCAACAGTAGCATTTTTAGGTGCTAAGATTGCCTGTTATCATAAATAAGTAGGGTTCCCGCAGTTGCTTATAAAGGCTGGATATATTGATCTTACAATTGTTTCCACTGCATCCCTATTTGCTTTTAATAGATGTTGTTGATGTATTCTTATTCAGTTTCTTTCTCTTTCTTCACTTTGTGTAATTGTTGGAACTTTTCCACTACCAACTACTAAAATCCAGTTGCCAAATTTCTTTATATGTTATATATCTTAGGATATCCAATGAACATTTGCTAGGCGCATGTTCTAGGAGTCTTGGAACCTCACAATGTTTCCAGAGAGGTGATTTATTAATATATGCACCAATATGTTTAGTCTTCCACTATTAGTTACCATTGGGAGTATTTATCGAAAATCACCACCCAGCAATACTATTTTACTACCAAACGGCTTTGATTCATTTGAACTATCTATTGACCTCATAACATGTTTAGGTGACTAGTCAACAGCTTCAAAGTAGTAGCGATGGTCTATAGGTGCTTCATCCCATATTATACGATTAACTTTCTTCATTAACTTGTCATTCTGGCTATTCTAAATAAGTTTATGTAGGTGCAATTTTGTACATCTCGGACACAAATATATATAATTTTTATATCCTAAACTTAATTGGTTCATGGTTTCTTATTTTACTTTAACTATAGGCATAAAAGTTCAGAAAACCTCAACTATTCTATGTTGCTTGAGTGAAGAGCGATTATGAAGATTAGATCTTCTTTGGGGAAACTAAAGTTTAGTTAGCATCAACATTATCTTCAGAAAAAATTTATTTTGCCTACTTTTTCAAATTCATTATTTTATCTTAATTTTGTGACTTATTAAATACTGTTATTATGAATATCTAGTTTTTTTAAAAATTTGCTATTTAATTTCTAGAAACATTAATTATTGGTCTAAATCATAAATATAACAATATACTTTTCATGATTCATTGAGCATTGTAAATTAAAGGAGGGAAAAAACTAAATAGGGTTTTATTAACAGTGTTATCAGCAATGAATACATATACTTTTTTCTCTATCCAAGTCTTTTTTTGTAATTGTAAAGTTGCTAGAAAATGGAAGAAAAAAGTATAATTCATAATGATTGCATGAAATAGTTGAATTAAATGATTATATAAAGAAATTTAGTATTTACATAAAATTAATGTCATTTGAGTTTTTATTCACAATAATTTTAAACATTATTTTTACATTTTGTTTCTAATATTGTTGATATCCAATTTTATTTTCTTTAATATGCATACCCTTTAATGCTTAATTATAATTGTGAGTAATAACCAAATTCTGAATTATCTCTAACGAAAGGAATAATGGATACTTGAAAGAGCTTGCAGCATAAAGGTGAATGTTGGATACTTATCAATACGAAAGTTAATTTATCTATAAAATGATTTCCATTTATGTGTTTATTTTATTAGAAAACATTGATTGTTGGGAAGTAGAAACAAGGATAGTGGTACTTTGGATGTTACAATTACATTGAAATAGAAAAAGCCACTAAACAAACCATTGAAAACTAATAAATAAATAAATAAATTGACAAGGGAAATGTTGAACAAACAAGTAATTTAGGAAAAAAAAAAAAGGTATGTTCATAATAGAATAGATGTTTCTTTTATCATATTACAATATTATTGTCCATTATGTGAAATGTTCAACGCATGAAAATTAGTGTTTCCAAAAATTGCTCAATGAATAATTGTTTGTGTGCAAATGTAATTGATACATCATTAATGTAATAGATAAAAAATTATTAGAATGGGAAAGCATATTGACGATATCAATTTTGGTGGGTTGCTTCACATGGAATTATTTGCACTTTGTCCAGACATTTGCAAATAGATTGTTGATAGGTTTGACATGGACAACATGATTTTAAATATACATGACGTGAGATTTCAAATTATTAAGGCATATGTTAATAACATATTTGTTGTTATGCATGTTGGACCTGCAATAACTAAAATAGATACCACTATATTTAATTTGGGACAATACTGCAAGAGGCTCAACATTGATATTTGTAACCTATCATTGGATATCTTGAAAATGAACTTATTGAGAAGCATATGTTGACCAAGGAGTTAAGTTTACATGTTTACAATCAAATGTTTCCTATTCCCTGTTAGTCATACATAACTTCCTAAAAATATCATATGCCATATAGAATTCCATGCTTTGATAGAGAAAAAAAATTTGACAGAATTTG
The DNA here is from genome assembly GCA_029379385.1 of Quillaja saponaria. NCBI lineage: Eukaryota > Viridiplantae > Streptophyta > Magnoliopsida > Fabales > Quillajaceae > Quillaja > Quillaja saponaria. The sequence continues at coordinate 19,866,214 of CM055608.1, read as the reverse complement.
TGCTAGATAGCCTCATAGACGAAATAAAAAGTTATAATGACCATGATCAAGGAATAGTCATATGTTGTGTTGCTTGTTTGATAGTATGTTAAGCTTCAAATTCAGACTAATTGCTATTAGCTATATCTATGTTACCTATTTCAACAAATATACTTCAATCCTTTATTATCTACTCATATTCATATTATGATATTTTAAGCACAATGTGTTTGTCAAAGGCATTAATCGACTTTAATGTATTATATTTATGTTTAAGGATCACATTTTGGAATGATAATCTTGTTAAGAAATTTAGCGGACAAGTGGAAATCATCTCAAAGAAGAATGGGGTATGAAGCATCACTTTATTTATTACTAATAAACTATAATTTGATTTTAAAGCTTATTAAAAGTTCTCATGATAACATATTTTTGTAATCGCTAGGGATTTAACGAAGAGGAGAAATCTTCTTATCATAAATAATGTTGAGGTATACTATTTAATGAACATGACATTTAGAAATATAATTATTTATACTTGTTTCCAAATATGTTAGCATATTCCATTTTTCTTAGTATGCAATTGATGCCTTTACATCTAACATTAACAGTTTTAGTTATTTGCTTAATTTTGCTCTTTCAACGAAATGAGTGACCGAATTCCATGACGACAGTGTTGACAGAAATGTAATCGTAAATCACATGTCTCAGTGGAATGGTTTTAGAATTGAAGAACAATGTAACTTTGTTTGTTGAAAAGATTATACAGATTCTTACAGTCAATGACTATAAGATTAGGAAAGTAGATCGCATAATCAATTGTGTTTCTAAGAGGCTTTTCCAAGACAATGAACCTATTAAGAGAAAAAGAGAAAGGCCAACAAAGGAGAAGCAAGTAAATATAAAGGTTTATTGTAGTACTTCTAAGACAGTAATTGTTGGTTCCATTCCATATAATAACATCAACAATTTTTCATGGAAAAACAACAATGCAAGTGTTCTCCCTATATTCAAATGTGTAAATTATGCATTGGAGAAAAATTTATTGGACAATCAAACACCATAGTCTAAGGTTAGATGTATTGAATTTCTTATTTTGATCTAGTAAAATTAGATGAACCTTCAAATCTATTGCCTCTTTTGTACCAAAGTTAGAATACTGGTAATCTTGTGAAAAATTTGCTATGTATGCTTACATTAAAGAATGAAACTTTAAAAAGATCTGTCCTTTAAAAAAAAAAAAAAAAAAAAAAAACCTACATTAATCAATAACTCTATCATATAAATGGTTTACAATATGCAATATTTTCAGTTTTTTAAAGTATTTGTTAGCTTTAACATTTTTACATTGTATTACTACTAATTGTCTTCCTTTACCAACCATGTTTTTATGAAAAGGTTCATATCAGGTCACATGATATAATGAATAAAAGGTTGCGCAATGATGGACAATGCTCAAGTGTGCCATGTTTAGGAAGAATTGGAGTAGGATGTAAATGGACAATACAAAATTATATGCAATCACTGATTGATAAAGAAAAGTGGGAGAATCAAATGGAATTACCATTGTCTTTACTATCGAATATTACATATTTGTATATCTGCTGTTATATATATATGACTTTTTCAAAAAATAATATTGCTCATGGTTTTTTTTCCTTAGGTTTGGATATTATTTATATTAGTGTGCAATGAGTAAAATGTATGAAAGTAAGTACATTTTAAAGGGAATGAAGTAATATTCATATGTCTGCAATATTTATTATCACACCTCCACTTGGAGACATGACTGGCTAGAGGAATAGGTTACCAAACCTCCATAATCTTGACATTAAAACAAATGAACCAATACGACTCTTGACTAAACCAAATAATAAAAGTAGAGTATAGAAAACACAAGCTAACTACCAAATGTTTATGTACTGAAATAAATAATAATTTACTAAAAATTTTGGCAGAGGTTCCATGTAATATGGAACATGACTAAAAATACAAAGTATATCTGGTTACAAATAACCATACCACAACATTTACTAGAATCATAATGAGTGTTAGTAGTAAGCCCTACAAGCCAATGATATTAGATGTCTATGGTATATTACTTTAAATACAATCTTATTCAGTTATTAATAAAATGTATATGTTTCATTATTATATGATATTATTATTTATCATGTACTTTAATTGCTAGTTAATTCTTTAGTATGAACATGATAAATCTCATAAATATAAACAATGGAAATAAAGAATCATGATGTGATCATGCTTATGAGATATATTCTCTTAAGTTTTATTCTTAAATATTCTTAATCATATGATCATTAATAATGAGAATTAATGATCCGGTTAGATTAGTACATGTTATATTAGCTTCAATGTTGAGGGTGATCAATTTCATGATCATTTGTGTAGTTGATACTATAATAAATATGTAAGTGCTTGTTATAGGACAAATTCACTGAATTGACTCGATCATAGAATACTCATATGGACTTTTACATAGTTGTCAATTAGTGGTCTTCGTTGTAGTGGTGTAAATGATCTTCAGACCTGAGGCATCATAGATACCTTGTATATGGGATTATCATATACTTCCATATATAGACACCCATCTATGTATGGAAATATATGAGTGTACAATAATAATCTATCACTCTCAGTAAAGAGAAAGAATGTTTTATGTTATTTAATAAGATATAACTCTGAAAGTTCCTGGATATGGTGGTATGAAACTAGGTTAGAGAATTTAGGTTTTACCACATAAGTTATGATTTATAAATAGATACATCAGATTAAACAATTTAGGCTACATTAATCCATACTCTAAGTTTAATCAGGAACATTGAATGATGAAAATATTGAATTACATGGTAGCTAATAATAGAAAGGTTCACAAGATATATTTATATTATTTGGGTATTCATCATATACTACTAGGCATCAATCTTAACTTGTAGGTAACCTGAGAATTAATTTAATAATTAATTCTTATTAATGGGTAAATCAAAAATTAGTTTTAATTTAAATTAACTAGATATGGATCTAATTGAAAAATACATTAAGTTAATGCAGTCTATTGCCAGTTTAATATGAACTTAAGGGCTCACACACAAAAAGATGTAATTTGATTAAGAGAAGTTTTGAGCTTCTATGTAATTACTAGACAAATAATATTTGAAATTTAAAATAAGATTAACTTTATTAGGATTTTTCCTATTTTATCTGAAAGTCTAACAGATAAGATCTGATTTTATCATCTAAAGTTTAGTTATATCATACTTAAATGAGTTTAGACCTCATATGTATTGTTTGTAACTTTTATTTAAATATCACAGAAAGCCAAAGTTCCCAGTAGATAATTTTTGCAAATTGAGTGTTTGTGAGACGTGAGAAAATCTCATCACTCGTGCTAGCACATAAAGAGATTTTTTGCCTCTAATACATAGCTTTTGGTCAAGTCATTTGGTGTGAATACACTTAGAGATTGTACATCTTGTACAACTTGTAGATCAAAAGTTAAGATCATCCTGATCGCTTCAAGAGGTAATATTCTATTTATAAGATTAATAGAAAAAAACATTAGTTCATAAACAATAGAGATTATCTCAGGGATTTGGTTATGACGAAAATTTTTAAATTTTTACTGTACCTGGTATAATCAATTTCCTTATAGTGGTATCAGAGCCAACACTATTAGTTTATGAATTAATTTGATTCCAATATCGTGATTATGATGATTGATTCATAGCATGAATTTGATTTAATCATTCTAATTAGATTTGGATAGGTTATGTTTATGATTTTATTGAAATGAGATTTCATAAATTTTATATTGTTTAAATTCTGAGTTTTGATAAATCTTGGTTATTTAAACATTAGTTTCAAGGTTGTTGAATTATCTATAAAAAAAATAAATAATAAATAAAAAATAAAATACAAATACAAATTACAAAATACAAAAAAACAAAACAAATAAAAAAAACAAAAACGTATGAATGGATGAATGGTTACATAATTGCTATGATGATGGTAATTCTGTAAATATTATGGATAATCAAAGGCAATTCCTTATACGATGTTGGACTATGGCTTCTTGAAAATTTTATAATTAACTATCCACGTGAACTTATCATTTTCTTTATTCTTGTTATAGTTTTGATTCTTTTTCTTCTAAATTATAAAGTCAAAATAGTTTTTGAAAGAAATTGTTTTTACTAATATGTATCAGATTAGTTGTATTTTATTTAAATAAATTAAAATAAAATAAAGAGTTGTTTTATTTTAATAATACTAGTCTAATTTGTTTTCTAATTAAAATAAATAAATGTTATTTTATTTTAATTATAATAGTAGTATTATAATCCTAATTGATATAAACAAAAGTATTTATTTTCTGAGGAATTCTAACTAAATAAATTAAGGGTTATTTTATTTTAAAACTACTAAGTACAAGTAGGATTCTAATTAAAATATAATAAGAGTTATTTTATTTTTATTGAAATCCTTATTGGATTATATTTAATTATTAATTAACCAAATGGAGGACCAGTGGAGGTCCTAAAAAGTGGACGAAGATCACGGGGGTAGTGAAGTAGGGAGCAGCAAGACTGCTAATAGAGTTATGCTATGCAATGTATTAATGGAAGACAGATATTAAAGATAGAAATTAAAAGGGAAGGAGAAACAGCGGTAGTCCGTCCGCTAATCCAGGGAAGGAAAATGCATAAATATGAACAAGGGAGGAGAAGTGGCGGTAATCCACGCGCTAATCGTGGGAAAGGAGATGCAATGTAGAAATTAAAGATAGAAAGAGAATGTCATTGGTTGTATTTCAAAACAGAATTTTTCAATGAAAGGACAGCTCCAGAGGATTACCTAGGGAAGCTCTCAGACTAATTCTCTGAATTTTTCTTAAATGAAAAACCAACCTAAATGAGAGATGCAACTCTCTTTAAATAAAAAATTGAAATTCACTATTTTGAACAGTAACTGCCACAGTAAAAAAAAACTATAGTAAAAATGCTACAGTACTCCGTGTTGTAATAGTAATATGTCGTACCTTGCTACAGTGATTTGCTACAATATTACTACAGTAATCGCTACAGTGATTGCCACAATGATTGCTACAGTACCATTTGACAAAAAAACTTCAACTGTTTTAGTCATTTTCAAGATTGATGTCGTAACAGTCATCTTTATTAGATTGAGTATATTCAGTAGAACCATTTCCAGATGTTCTGGAAGAGGAACTGGAAATTGATTTTCAGTCAAATTTTGGAGGGGCAGAGGTGGCTTCATCATTGGTATGATTTTCTGCTTGCAACAGTTGAACCATGGTTTTTAGATTCTGAAGATACTCCTGTCTATTTGAACAAGAAGCTAGCTTAACTGAAATCTAAGATTTCTGCTACAAGAATTGAGTGACTTCTGGGGGAGACTTTTTTAGAAACTGGGAATTTTGTTGAAACCAATTTCTAATTGAAGTGGCATAAGTTTTGTGGCATTAAAACTTATCCATCATTTTGTTGAACCTTGCCTAAGAAGGGGAGGCATCTTCTGTAGAGAACCTTGGTGTCCGTGGAAGTCTTTAGGGTGTTTATATTGCTAGGCATAAATCCATGCTAATGCAAATTTTGAGAAGAAATGCAATAGTATGGGATTATGATCACGTACATCAAAATATTTTTTGAAATAAAGTAGACCGTTGGCTACTTCATTGGGAAGATTTTTTGTACAAAAACCATGAAGAGACCACTAATGAGGGAAATTATATTTGATTTTGTTTTTGAAAAATATAAGCCATGAATGTTTATAATCATTGTTTTAGAAATTGAAAACATTGTACCAGGCTGTTTGATAGTCTCAGTAATTATAACCCATATGATCAAAAGATTAAGAAAATTTGCGTCTTTTGAAAATGTCAGCTTTCCAGTCAGAAGGACGGAGAGGATTACCTTAATATTTATGGGTTTTGGAAATGTCAATAGGCATAAAATGCCAATTTGATAGGAAAACCATTTGATGGACTAATTGAGGATTATTGGTAAAAAAATAGGGTTCCATTTTGGAGAATAGTTTAGGCTGAAGAAATTGGCACATAAAATTATTGAGGTTTTTGAGAAGAGATTGGAAAAGTTTAAGAAACAAGTTCCTTATCTAAAGGTATTGTTGTCGCTGATTGGGCTAACTGGCTAATAGCCTGAGATAGGTCATCCTGCTTGAACTGGATACAATCTTTTGGATTAGGAGGGGCAACAATCTTTAATTGTTCTTCATCAGCAATGTCAGCCCAAGATTGTTTTGAAAGTATTAGAGATTTTTGGATTGATTGTTGAATAGCTAAAAGTGTCTCTATAGGAAAGGCATAAAACTCTTTAGATTGTTTTTAAATTGATTGAGCTGAGAAATTGGATAGTCCCTCATTGGATTGGATTTTTGATTTTTGAGAAGGTTCAACCTTTTTTTCTTTCTTTTTTCTTGGCATATTATCTACCATGCAAAAATTCTCGAGTAAGATAATCGAAATAGAATTGGAGCTACTTTTGATATATTCAATTTCAAATCAAAAACAAATAAAATTGCTTGCCATTGGGCAAAAAAAAATTTTAATGCTAAATTTTTAACATCTTTTTGTAAAACTTGTTTTGCAGATTTGCAACCTACTTTAACTAAAAAATTTTGATTTAGTAAATCACTTTGAAATTTGGAAATGCACAAAACAATTGCTAAAATTTCTTTTTTGATGGTAGAATAATTTTGTTTAGCAGAATTCCAATATTTTGATGCATATGCAATGATATGCAGTTTGCCATTAATGGATTGCTTAAGAATGCCACCATAACCAATGTCTGAAGCATCTGTTTCAACAATTTTGAATGTTGTAGGATTAAGAAGATACAAACATGGTAAATGCTTGACCCGAAGCTTAATTTGCTTAACAATATTGGTATGGATGTCAGACCAGGGAGGAGGATATATCTTTAGTCTGTCATGTAGTGGTTTGATAAGATTACTGACACCTGGAAAGAAATCAAAAACATAATTGAGACAACCCATAAATTATTGTAATTGAGTTTTATCAATGATTTGATCAGGAAATTTGTCAGCAAATTAGATAACTCTATTGATTGGAGTAATAGTTCCGTGGTGAATATTGTGACCAAGAAACTTTATTGTTATTTAAAAAATACTGAATTTTGTTATGGAAACAGCCAAACCATTTTACTTTGTAATATCAAAAAAAATATTGAGATGTTTGAAATTTTCATCAATATTTTGTGAAAAGATTAGAACATCATCAATATAAACTGTGATAAATTTTGTATAGGGATTGAAAATATCGTTCGCAATTCTTTGGAATTTATAATGAGCATATTTTGATCCAAAAGACATCACATTCCATTTGTATTGACCAAAATGAATAGTAAATGTAGTTTTATATCTATCAGATTCTTTGATTTGAATTTGCCAAAAACCTGATTTTAGATTAAATTTTGAAAACAGTTTTGAGGAATACAATTTATTGAGAAGATCTTTCTTGTGAGGAATAGGATACCTGATCTATTGAAAAGCCTGATTGAGAAGTTTATAATTGATGACTAAACGAGGGGTACTGCGTTCAATCTTTGCATTTTTATTAAAAAGCAGAACAGGACCAAGGACTCTTACTCTTGCGAATTATTCCTTTGGAAAGAATATCACTAATTTCTTTTTGACATAAGTTAAGCATTTCTTGATTCATTTGTATTGGACGAGCCTTTGTAGGAATTTGCCTTTCATAAAAAATCTTTTCATAAGGGAGATCAACCATATGTTATTTTCTTTTCCAGAAAGCATTCAGAAGATCAGAATAGATTTGCAAATGAAGTTTTTCTTCAAAAAATTTTATTTTGTTTTTAATGATTGAATCATTGAGTTGAGTTTCTATTCTTTTGCAAGAAATTTCATTATAAAGGAAATTGATTTGTTTTTGTTTATTTACAATAAGATTGAGATACCTAAAAGTGAATTTTTTATGTAAAGGGAAGGAAACGATTTGACCCATAACTTCTTTAAATATTCATTTGTTAACCCAAAAAGGATCTAATTGCCTAATGAAATCAATACCTAGGATTACTAAATTGGTGATGTTCTTGGCAAGAAGAAATGTTGTTGAAATTTGTAAATGCGGGTTTTCAATTATGACATTAGAATATTTGTAATGGATTATGATTTCCGAACCATTAGCCGAAGTTAATCATTCAGAAGTTTTTTTATAAAATTTTGTTGGAACTTGTCCTTCCAGGATACAGTTTGAATCAGCTCCTATATCAAACAGAGCAACTATTTCGAGAACAAAATTTTTCCAACGATAAGTTTGATTGGGATATACCATTTATGATATGAAACCCAACTGAATAAATTGAAAAAATTATCACTAGAAATATCTAAGTTTTCATCTAAAGAGGAAAGACTCTGAATGTTTTGATGAAGAAGTTTTAAAAGACAGATTTTTCTTTCCTTTTTGAAGAAGTTGGATCGTTGAATTATTTTCTTGTTGTTGATTCTTGAGATACTTGACTTCAGTTTTGAGTTTTAAAAATTCCATGTTGAAGATCTTGAAGGGTTACAAGTTTTTTCTCAGAGTTATATCTGGATAAAACGATTGAAAGAATTAGTTACAATTGGAAGGTTGTGGGGTGGTTTGCTTGATTTTTCTGGGGTTTTTGAGTTTGTAGAGATAATTTTTCTTCTCTTTATCCTTTGGAAGGTTAGTAAGAACTTCAAAAAGAAGATCTTGTTATCTAGTAAGGACATTACATTCAAGAGTTTTTTAAGATGAATCAGAAGAAGCTTCGTCATCTTGACAAATTTTTAAAACAACTTTCCGGACATAGCTGCAAAGTTGTCCATAAGTCAATTGTTCATACAGAATAATTTCATTGTTAATATTTTGTATTTTTTTCTCTAACTTTATCTCCTAAAGAAAGAGGAAGACCAGCTAGAAATTTTTCTTTCCAAAAAGGTTGATTACTATCGGACCTAGAAAAGATTCTGGTAAAGAATGTGTCTTTATACCATCTAAAGTCAGCTAGGGAACGACACTTAAGATTGGAAAGGAGTTCAGCAAATTTATCATGCTATATAGACGGATCTCTAATGAAATGTTTAGTGATAGCATAAATAAGAGTATTTACGGAATCTTGAATTTGATTTCCTTATTTGTTAATGAGAGGATTTCCTACAGTATCAATTTTGATAGCTAAATTTATTTGGTTTCATTAGTCTTCAGTGAGGTGTTCATCCCACCAACCTTTTAATTGACTAGTAAAACCAGCAACTAAAATATTAAAGATAGATTGATCAGAACAATTTTGAGAGATTTGATAGGCAGTACTAACTATGGTCATTTGCTGCAACATATTAAGAATATTGTATTCAGATTAACCATATATATTTCATTCATAGATATTTTTTGCACTAAAAGAATTATTGATTATCTGAGATTTTTTTTTTTTTTTTTGTGACTAAGGCAGGAGGAAAGACTCTAAGATAATACAATTTTTGTGGCTTTCGCCAATTGGTATTTTGAATAGGATTAATTTCTTTTTGAAATACTTTTTCAGAATTATCGGATACAGAACCTGCATTATTTAAGTTATTAATTGATTTAGGTTGTTGAAAGTATTGGGGACAATATTTTTCTCTGTACGAATAATTTGTTTAGAGATTTTATCAAGAAGGTCATGTTGAGAAGAGGATTTTGAACTAGAACCTAATTCTTTTTAATCTTTGTGGGGATCTGGTAAGGAGTAAAAATAGGTTTTCACTTTGTAAACTAGTTCTCGGTTCAGAGAGATGATCTCATATAGCTTGAAGAAAATAATTGGTATAATTGTTTTGTTCATAAATAGATTGAATGTTTTTAGAATTAACCGTTTAAGTTAAATATTTATTTTTGAAAGGAATTGCCAGTACAGAAATCATTTTTCCAGCAGAATTATTAGCAAGAATTTTTAAGGCCTTATGAGAAGGAAAAATTGAATTAATAATTTCATCCTTAGCATAAACTTCAAACCATTCAAAGAACTGGAATATGAACTTTACGAGTTTCCATAAATTTGTAATAAAAAGTTTGGATTTTTTGTCTTTTGGAAGCACTGAATTTTTCAAAAAACCAAGTTCTTTCAAGATTATGTTTTTCTTGATAAAAGTATTTTCTAAGGAAATCTTTATCAATTTGGAAAACAGTTTGAATTGTATTGATTTCCAAGTTATCATTTAAAGATGAAAAAGTAGGAGAATGAGGCTTTCTCAGAATGATTGTCATCTTCTTTAGTGTATAAAGCTCTAGAAATTCTAGATGTGTTTTCTAAACCTTGAAGATGAATTGTAAAAGGAATGGAAGAACAAGAGTATCTAGACGAACAAGAATTTCTTGATGAGTCTTGATAAATTAATCCAAAATTCATTTGACTATTTGTTATATTAAAAGATATTTCTACTTTACCTGTAAGGTATTGAATAATCTCAGAAATAGAAGAAGAACAGGCGTAGCCTTATCAAAAGCCTATTTTTTAGGGAGATTAACTTATTCCCAAAAGATTGATTTTGGAGTAGTAACATTTGCTTTTAAAAGATCAGTTAAAAACATTATTGTTTCACCGTTTCTTCTTTGTTGGAGAGATTTTGAAGTAAAAGCATATATCATTACTTTATATTGTATACGATAGACTAAAGCTATCAGAAAAGATTCGGGTTTGATATTAAAATTTGAAAGTTTAACATTTAAAACTAAACAATCTAAAATATTTTTATCTTGCAAAGATGTTGTCATGTTTAGAAAATAATTGAAATAGATCGGACCACTACAGAGACTAGTTTCTACCGTACCTAATAGTGATTCATGAAAATTAGTCATTCTACAATCACGAAGACATAAGAGAATAGATGTGTTAACTCCTTCTCTTGTCAGAGGTTTTGCTGCAAGTTGGACGCATCCAAGATGCAGATAATTGTATTTTTGCTTATGAATTTTAAAGATTTGTCTTAAAGTAAAGGAATTTCTTCATAATCAGAGTCAATTGGAATTATTTGTTTAACAGTTTGATAGTATGGTCACTTTTAAGGGTGAACATGGAATTGGGTTTGTAAATTTCATTCCTTGGAATTTTGGAATTTGCCAATTGTCTATATATTTAATTATTAATTAAATCCAATATTATTAGAATTTGAGAAATCCATGAATATTTAACATTAAGAAACTTCATGCGTTATCACAATTAGAATGGAATCAAGTTACTATTTTTTTATTTAATGCAATGTGATTGTATGGATGATTAGTGGATGAGTATGGATATTAAACCTATGCGATGGGTTTTATTTTATTTTTAATGGTTGTAAAATTATTTGGGTTGTAATCTTTAAATGGGGCTTGCTTACTTTGCCTTTCTATTTTATCTCTCAATTGTAATTTTCTATCTCCCTCCTATATAATTCCCCTTGAATTTGATTAAAGGTTTCTTAATAAATATTATGTATAAATTATTAGGATAGGATATAATTTTATTAAAGAAAGGTGACATATTGTATTTAAAGATTGAAGACCCATGAATGTATGAGATATTTTCATGTAATAATTTTACCTAGGAATGTCCTAGTGATTTACTTATGGCTCAAGTAAATCAAACTTAGAAAAGGTCCATAGTCATCCACCATGATAGCATTATATGTATATTAAAATATATGTTGATGCATGCCTAACTCATAAATGATATATATGGTATATGTACGATGAGTCATAAATAAATTAAAATTTAATCAAGAATCCCTCTTAATCAAATATAGAAATATTAAGTTGTAATTAAATTCATTATAAGAATGAAATTCATAGCATTCCACTATTATAGATAATCTTGGAAATTATCTTGTGATTTGTTAATTTGATGTGTCACACATGATTTGCAATTATAAGATAATTTATATTATCTATGCATAGTAGATGCTTATGAGATATCTTGATTATATAATTTTGTTGTGTCACACAAGAATTATATATATTGGGATATACTTGTTGCGAATAGTGGCAGTAACTTAACTAAAAATTATGTAATTTGTTGTGTCACATATGATTACATAATTTTAAAAGACTAAATATGATTAAGAATTTCATATGATGAAATTGATAATAGTTATCTACCTATCAAATACTTTTGGTTTGTTGTGTCACACATGGCTATTTGTATATATGATGGAATCTTAATCCCCGCTAAGTAACCTTCCAATAGGGCCTTACTTTCCATTTTTAGAGGGTAATGGAAACCAAAAAAAATAGTGGAAGGTACCATTTAGATTAAAAGACCAAATCTATTTGGTAGTTAATAATACGAATAGATGCTAATATAATTTGTTGATTATTTGTAGATCACCATGGCAAAATCACTTACCCGTATTTTAGAAACAAATCGCTTGACTAGACCAAATTATATGAATTGGCTTAGGAATTTGAGAATTGTTCTCAATTCTAAAAGGATAGGTTATGTCCTTGAGGCTCCTATTCCTAAAATTCTTGATGAGAATTCATCAGCTGAAGAAGCAAATGCCTATTTTAGATGTGAAGAGCATCATATAAAAGCTGTATGCTACATGTAAGCATCTATGTCAAATGAGCTTCAGAAATAACATAATAAAATAGAGCATGTTTTAGCTATCATAAAGCATCTACATGAACTTTATGGTGATGCATAGTCACATAACTAGATATCAGATATCTAGAAATATTTTCAAGGCTACGATGACTGAACAATCATTTGTCTATGAACATGGACTAAAGATAATTGAACTTATTGAGCAGTTAAAAAAACTAGGCTTCAATATGGACACTGAATTATATACAGATTTGATCCTGCAATCTTTACCTGACACTTACTAGCAGTTTGTATGAACTTTCACATAAACAAGTTAGAAGCTTCACTTCCTGACCTTGTTAACATGCTAAAAATTGTTAGCCCATCTATTAAGAAGGAACAAAACCACATTATGTATGTAGTAGCTCTTCAAAGTCTAGAAAAGGCAAGAGTTCTTCTAAAAAGAAGGATTTGGAAAAGAAGCTACACAAGCCTAATAATGGTATTAAGAAACCTACCAAGGCCAATGATAAGGGACAATGCTTCCATTGTGGCAAGGATTGATATTAAAAGAGAAATTGCAAGGAGTATCTTGCAAGTTTCAAGAACAAACCTTCTAAAGGCATGTCTCATATTTTCATTATTGAAGTTAATGTAACTATTAATGATTCTCCTTCATGGGTATTAGATACTGGTAGTGGTTCTCACATATGCAATTCTATGCAAGGAATGAGAAGAAATAGAAGGCTGAGCAAAGGTGAAGTGCACTTATGACTAGGAAATAGAGCAAAAGATTGCTGCACTAGCTTGTGGGAACCTATTGCTTAGTTTTACCATTTGAAAAAACTTTAGAACTTAATGATTGTTCTTACATACCTAGTTTTAGCTCAGAACATTATTTCTATTTCTAAACTTGATAGAGAGGGTTATGAATTTCCTCTTAAAAACAAATGTTGTTTGATTTATTTCCGTAATGAATTTTATGGTACTGGTATTTTAGATGATACTCTTTATATTCTTAATATGTATGGTAATGTACTTAATATCGAACATTCAAACAAAAGGAAAAAAGATCAAGTAAATAATTCATATATATGGCACTTAAGACTAGGTCATATAAATGAAGATATAGTTCACAAGTTAGGTGAAAAAAAGTTATTTAGACTTAAAGGATTTTGAAACCTATCCAACTTGTGAAGCTTGTCTCATAAGAAAAATGACTAAATTTCCATTTATTGGACATGGTGAAAGAGCTGCAGATATATTAAAGTTAATGCATACTGATGTGTAATGTACCCTTAACAGTCACCGCTAGAGAAGGTTACTCATTATTTATTACGTTTAGCGAAGACCTTTCTAGGTATGGGTATGTATACTTAATGAAGTATAAATCTGAATCATTTGAAAAGTTCAAAAAATTTAGAAGTGAAGTTGAAAAGCAAATGGGGAAGAGTATTAAAACTTTTTGATCAGATCGAGGAGGTGAATACTTGTCTGATGAGTTTCTTGATCATTTAAAAGAGAATGAAATTCTTTCTCAGTGGACTCATCTTGGAACACCATAAATAAATAGTGTGTCAGAAAGGAGAAACTGAATATTGTTAGACATAGTTCGGTCCACGATAGGTTGCACTAATCTTCCTACCTCTTTCTGGGGTTATGCCCTAATATCCACTGCCTACCTACTTAATAGAGTACCCTCGAAGGTTATATCATCAACACCATATGAGATATAGAAAGAGAAGAAACCCAATCTTAATTACATTAAGATTTAGGGTTGTCCTGCATATGTAAAAAGGTTACAATCAGAAAAGCTAGAAGTAAAATCTGATAAGTGCAAGTTTGTGGGATATCCTAAGGAAACTGCTGGATATTATTTCTATCACCTATTAGAACAAAAAGTGTTCAAAACATTATATATTTCTACAAAAATAGATTATATTGGAAGGAAATAGTGGGAGCAAAATAGAACTTGATAAGATATCTCAAGAACCACAAGCAAATGATATACCGCCACCTTTAGGTGCCTATTGAAGTGGAATCTCAAAGTACACAACTTTTACGTAGGTTTAGAAGGGTACCTAAACCATCTAAGAGTTATAATGGAATTCTTATTAGGGGTGATAAGGGTCAACTCATAATTAATGAGGATCCTACTATCTATAAAGAGGAAATGTATGACATTGACTCTAAGAAGTGGCAAGAAGCCATGAAATTTGAAATGGATTTCATGTACTCTACAAAGTATGGACTTTGGTTAATGCACCTCAAGGTATAGTACCTATAAGTTGTAAATGGGTCTTCAAAAAGAAAATTAGAGTAAATAGAAAGGTTGAAACCTATAAAGCAAGACTAATAGGTAAAAGAATATAGTCAAAAACAAGGAATTGATTTTGATGAAATCAGTTTCTCTTGTAGTTATGCTTAAATCCATTAGAATTTTACCTTGCGTACTATGATTATAAAATATGACAAATTGATGTAAAAACTACATTTCTCAATTGAAACATTGAGGAGGATGTGTACATGACACAACCTAAGGGTTTTATATCTAGTGATGACATACACAAAGTATACAAGCTACAGAGATCTATTTATGGACTCAAGCAAGCTTCAAGAAGTTGAAACATCTTTTTCAATGAAACAATTTAAAAGTTTGATTTTATTAAGAATCCGGATGAACCTTGTGTATACAAAAAGGTTAGTGGGAACTGCTGTTGCTTTCTTGATCTTCTATGCGGAATAACATACTATTTGTTGGGAATGATGTAGTTATGTTACAATCATTTAAGGTTTGGCTATCAAAGAACTTCTCCATGAAAGATTTGGGTGAAGCTACCTATATCTTAAGGATTAAGATCTATAGAGATAAATCTAAAAGGTTGCTTGGCTTGTTCCAATCTACATACATAGATAAAATATTGAAGAGGTTCAGTATGAATACTTCCAAGAAAGGTTATTTGCTTATGAGTCATAGAATCACTCTTTCTAAGAAGATGTTACCTCAAAAACCTCAAGAAAGAGAATTAATAAGTAGAATACCCGTATGCTTCGGTAATAGGATCTATCATGATTCTATGGTATGTACTAGACCTAATGTTGTTTATGCACTTAGTGTAACAAGCAGATATCAATCTAATCCCAGTGAATGTCATTAGAAAGCAGTGAAGAACATTTCTAACTACTTAAGAAGGACTAAATATTTGTTTCTCATCTATGGAGGATCAAATTTGAAAATTGATACCTTTACAGACTCAAGTTTTCAATCTGATAAGGATGATAGTAAGTCTATATCAGGGTATGTATTCACCTTTAAATGGTGGAGTGGTGCATTGGAAAAGTTTCAAACAAGACACTATTGCAAACTTAACCACTGAGGCTGAATATATTGCTGCCAATGAAGCTGCCAACTAACCTGTTTGGATGAGAAAGTTCATCAATGAGTTTGATGTGGTTCTTAATTTTGTTAATCCAGTATCCTCATATTGTGATAGCAATGGAACCATAGCACAAGCAAAGGAACCAAGGTCTCACCAAGAAAACCAAACACATTCTGAGGCATTTTCATTTGATTAGAGAAATCATTAATAGGGGTGATGTGCATATACAAAAGGTACCAACAAATGATAATATAGCAGATCCATTCACTAAACCATTGTCTCAACAAAATTTTGATTACCACTTTTAAAAATCAATTGTATAATAAATTAAATTTCCTTAAACTAAAAATGAAAAACCCAAAAATAAATATGCCCTCTTTCCAACCTGTTCATCTTCTATCTTTTCCATCATCTTCCTCCTTTTGCTCTTCGATCTATCTTTCTCACTCTAGCTTCACACATTGTTTAGCTCTCTTCCAGTCTCATCTTTTTATAAATCGATAAACTTATTAATTTTTCATCTTTTTTTTGTTCAGCCTTACTAATTTTGAAAGTTGAAGATTAAGTGCTTATATAAATAGTGAATGAGATTACATGATTTAGGCATGGCCCAAATTTACGTAAAAATAAAAAAAATAATAAAAAAGAAAAAAAAGAGAGATTTTTATTTTAACATTCTCATTGTTTTTCTTAAGGTGTAAACTGATAATAAAATCAAAAAATTGTAAAATTTTAATAATTACTAGCCATAGGAAGAGAAAGAGATATATAGTTAGAGCTCATGAGAGGATAGATGATTAGTTATAGTGTGAGAATGAACCTGATTGATGAGAGATAAATAAGAAAGAGAAAGAATTTGATGAAAAATAAATAAGAGGAAGAGTTTGATGAAAGCTAAATAAAAAAGAGAAAGAAAAAGAAAAAGAGTAAAACGGTATTTTAGAAATGATAAAATCTATCACATTTATTAGACTGTGACTCTAAAGATATTGATTGTAGCAATAAGACTACCCTAAATATAATAGTTGAGACATAAATTTATTGAGGTTAAAACATAAATATGAATTATAATTTGCAAGTTTCTTTAACATGTGAGAAACAACTCACCCGATAACAATGGTGAATTTTCATTCACCATCTCCGTCACCTGTCTGATTTAATTGGGTATTTAGTATCCACAAGTAAGTTAGGTACTGTGTAGTGCACTTTTTTATTTAGTTATGAGATGACATACAAACATGGTGTATATATGGCGTATACATAATTCAGGTACAATTGGCAAATTTAAAATTTCACGTGACTTAATTTTACAAAAATAAAATACATGCATAGCGTACAATTAGATGTATACTCTACGATACATTCTCATGGTAACATTTGATGCTAAAACCGGAACTTAAACTTTTTTTCAGCTAGTATCGTAAAACTAAGTCGGCATCAAAGTGAGCATTTTTAAAACATCATCCATGAAAGATGAACAAACACCAAAACACCTATAGAATAAGTTCAATTTGCAAAAGAAAACAGAAAAATTAATTAAACTAAGCAAAATTTTATAATTTACCATTAGCTGCACGAAAGCTAAACAAAGTTCTGAGTAAGGAATTTATTTGATAATTAAGAATATGTATTCTTTTCAATGATTTACTGAGTCTGAATTTGTACGAATAAGTTACCATACAACTTACCACTAAATAAAACATAGATATATATATATATATATGTAAAATAAAAAAAAAGCGCTAAGCTAAACATAGCCTGTGAGCTTCCTGTCTATTTTCTTCTCTCCCAGTGTGTATACAGACGGATTTTGTAAGCCAAAATCGAGTGATGGATTTCGTCCCCGTCCCCAGCTGGTTGAAAATTAAATACTAAGAAGAAATAAGACCTTAGACGACGCGGATACAACACAAGAGTGAGA
The DNA here is from genome assembly GCA_029379385.1 of Quillaja saponaria. Lineage (NCBI taxonomy): Eukaryota > Viridiplantae > Streptophyta > Magnoliopsida > Fabales > Quillajaceae > Quillaja > Quillaja saponaria. Next base: position 19,848,329 of record CM055608.1, on the reverse strand, counting down.
GATCCACTTCAACTCGTGCCCCAAACCCCATTGTTACATCACAGAGAAAACCTTGGCTTTTGTCCTTCACTCCAATTCGGGCTTAGTTTCAGATTTTCTTTGCCCCTCCAGAATGTAAAATGAATTGCATTTCAAATCTGAACCTTAAAGATCGTAGCTTTACGAGATCGGTGACATTTTCATTGATTTCACACTGAAGTAGCTCTAATGGGTTCAGCCCAGTCCGTACGGGTAGCGGAAGAAAGCGAGGAAGAGCAGGAGGAGGAAGACGAAGATGGTAATAATGGTAAACGGATTACTAGGGAATCGGATAATCATTTGTTGAAAAAGGTTCTGGAACAAGAGCCGGAGATGCTACCTTGCCACGCATCTGCTTCACCATTGTCTCCTCAGCTTTCATCATTGGGTACTCCTCGATTAGGGCCCTCGATCAAAGTTTGGGATCCTTACAATGTTCTCGCTCCCCCACCGCCGTTGCCACCACCTCCGGCGTTCTCGAGGAGCTTCTCTTCAAACACAATGGATGAGGATCAAACGGTGACCGAGGTTTTTTTTATCAGTCATGGAGAGTGCGAATTGAATTTAAAGCCGGATTTGGTGGGTGGCCGGTGCCCGGAGGCTGTGTTAACCCCAAATGGGAAGAGACAAGCGAGAGCTTTGGCAGTGTTCTTAAATTCGCAAGGTGTTCGGTTTAACTCTGTGTATTCATCACCGTTAAATCGGGCACGCTCCACAGCAATCTCGGTTTGTAAGGTAAACAGCAAGTTGCATATGCTTATCTTCAGAACTGTAATTTAAATGCGACTAAGTTAAGGCTCAGTGGAATTTGCATATGCTTATCCAAATATTTCTGTAACTATGCTCCATGCTAAGTCTAGAATTGGGTCTCTCTCATTTACGCAGGATGTTTTTTATTTTTAATTTTTTTCAGTATTCTATGGAAAGACGGGTGTCTTCTCTTCAATTCTAATACAAGTCTAGAAGTATAAATATGTGTGTAAAGGATATACTTATCAGTGGTGTGGGTAGGGGAAGTGATCGGATAATTTGTATGATATCTGAGATGATGTTGATCTTAATCTTTATATACATAAACAACTTGGAAGGAAGGATATTGCAAAATTTTGTATTATTTTCCTTGTTTTCACTGCTATGCACGTATGTTGACACTGGATTAATTGAAAGCGATGGTAGATGGCTATTAAAATTCACATTGTGCCTTTGGCTGATGTTCAGCAGGATTGCAGGGCTCTATTTGTTTTAACCGTGACTTTATTTTACTTTTTTATCTGTTTCCTTTCTCCTTTCTTTTTTGTAGGGGGACTTCTTGTCCACTTGTCCTCCTCTGCGTACTCTTTTATCTTTTCCCTTTTGGTACAACTTAATTCTTTTATTAAAACAGAAGATTCTCATTGACTTGAAATTGCCATGTTGAACCTTTGGTGTTTCTTCGTCCAATCTAAATTATGGGACAGTGTGGTGAATCTTTCAATGGGTATATCTAGATCAACTGGGTTTAAAATTGAAATTCGGTGGGTATAACTAAATCAGAGTATTATTGGTCGGACATAAATCTGAGGGAGACAATGCAAACTAATGGCCAGAGGTAGCACAAACTGATTGCTGTGTTTCTTTTGGATTTATTATTTATTATGATTTGGACTAGTAATTGTATATGATATCAGAGCAGGCTGGATTTTGTGGAAAATATTAAAGTAAATCTGATATGAATTCAGAGGACCAACGTAGAATCTAAAGTTTTTTTTTTTTTTTTTTTTTTTTTCTTTGGGGGTTGGAGGAAGCATTCTTTTCAGCACTAAGGTAGCAAAGGGCTGACCTAGTAAATCAAAGTTTTTGTATTATGTAACTGGTTATGAACTTACGATAAAAAGAATTATGTTCATATCATCTTTTTCTTATCAGAACCTAATATATTGTTTTGTTTGTTCATATTTCCTTGGAGTAATTCAAGTATACTTTAAATTGGCTGAAAAAGAAATTTCCCATCTCTCCCTATATGCATTGTTGTAGTAATCAGCATGTCAACAAGAGTGCTGTTTAGGTGGATGAGATGAATAAATAAATTATCAAGTAGATATAGCATTTGGATTTATTATAAACATTGCTAGAGGATGTTGGTTCAAAGTGGAATGATTACTTTAAGCACAATATTGTCTATTACTTTAGAGTTTAATATATTTGAAATCATATTCTGTATATCCAATTGACTATCATATCCTACCGGAAACATTCTCAGGAAGTAAAGTTCTTGGAGGAACAGATTCAGTCCTCAGATGCACTTCTGGAGATGAGCCAAGGCCACTGGGAGGGATGCCTCCAATCTGAAATATGTACACCTGAAATTTTCAGCATCATCGACAGGTTCCAGCCAGATTTTACTGCACCATCTGGAGAATCACTTAGACAAGTGGAATTTCGGATGATTGAATTCTTAAATGGGACTCTCCTTGGGCTGCCTGAAAAGTTGAGATTAGATTTCTCCTCAAATCATCACAATGACAACCAGGGCTTTACACACCACAGTTCCCATGCTCTAAGTAACTCGATTCATGACCGTGATGGACATTCTCTACATCCATCCAACTGGGATTTGCTCCACAGGCAAAGACAGGGGCTTTCAAAGAAAAAGTCTGGCAAGAGCAGGCTACAGTTTGTTACTACTACCGGAGTTGAAATTGAGGATGAAATTTCTCCTCAAGATGCCAGCCACCTGAGTTCCCTGCGAAACTCAAGTTTCAGCAGCCCCTCAGCAGCATCTATGTCTTGTATAGGTGTTTTTACTCATTCAGTACCAATTAAGTGTCTAGTGACAGGCCTCCTTGGATGCAGCCCAGTAATGTCCCATAAAATATGCATAGACGATTCTTCAGTGACAGTGTTGCAGCATTCCTGGAAAACTGGTTGGCAGATAAAAAGGCTGAATGATTCAGCACACCTTAGGCTTCTGTAGCAGGATAAGCTTACCTGACACAGAATTTGAAATTTGGCATTCTTTTTCTTTATGCATTGATTCTGTTGTTGTCATGTTACGTGAATTCTCACATTTTGTTGTAACCTTTGATATATTTATGTCTGGGCGCACTAACTTCAAAAAGATGCGATGGAGTTGGTATATCTAGTCTCACCGACTCCAAAAGATTTAATGTGGGAGTGGGATTGTTGTATCAGTTGATTCTTTTGATTTGTGGCATTACTATTGTTGTCATTACAGAGTAACATGTCATATATTACATGTACTTTGAAGAGAATAAGTTTCTTCAGGAATTCAAGAACTTTGGCAAGCGTCAATTTATTTGTGATGGATATAATACAAATACAGCAATGCACTAGGAATGATTGTTATACGAAGTTTTTATTGATCAGCAGGAGACTTCCATGTTTACCTCATACTATGATACTGTCATTCATTGCTAACTCGTGTATGGATCATGCTGTCATCTACCCTCGGTAATTGATAGTTTGTCGGGAAATTTTTGGCAAATTATGGGGTTTGTCGATGATATTTTATTTTTAAAAAAATTAGTCACTCCTTTAAAAAAATTATTGACTAATCGCAAATATAAATAGGGAAAGTGTGCATTGCATGAGAAATGCAAATAGGAGATGATCTAATTGAACCTATTATTATAGTATGACATTGAGATTGAGGCTTTTAAAACAATGACATTATGAAGATGCCGACTACTATAACTCAATCATACTTGTAGTCAAGAGTTTTTAGCAAAAATCAATACTTACATTGTGTACAGATTAGCTATATTTTCTTGTTTTGACTGTACATTTGCTCAACGGTATTCATGACTACACATATGCTCCAAATAAATGCATCAACTCTACAAATTATAAAAATTATATGCATTTTATACTTTTATGCTAGCAGATAAGTAAGCAACTCAGATAACAATCTAGCTATAATGTTGAGAGAGTATTTTGTTTAGACTCCAGCCTGATTTCAATGGGGTTGATCGTTGCGCATTCGGTTTAGAGAGTATTCTGTTTAGACTCCAGCTCTGACTACAATGATTAGAATGTTTGACAGTGGCAGACACAACAAGTAAAATCAAAACTACATGTGATCTCCTTTGGCATATAGAAAACATGGGTTGTTTAAGGTAATACCTTGTATTTATGGTACTGGTCGCTTGCTACATCTGGATTGCGTCATGCTCATATACTGAAAATCAAGACATAGAACCAAGAATTAAGATTAGTGATGATATATATATTTCAAATAAATTAGAGCAGAAGAAAGAACTGACCAACATGAGCAAAAGTCTACCAGATGCTAGTAATTCTTCCATCTTCGTTTGCAGCTCCCTGCAGCTTCAATTCCATGTAACACATTCAAATCATTAACCCAACTTCTTTTTTTCTGCTTCCTTTTCCTTTTTCCAGTCTACTTGTATCAATTACATACATTAATGAGCAGAAAAGAGGGGGAAGAAGGAGCAATAATCTACCTTTAATATCAAATTTTTTATTTTTTCATTTTTGATATGATACAATAAAAGGGGGTATTATATACTGGAGATGGGGAGAATTTTCTCCTATTTAAACTTACTTTACTGCTGCTCGAACATGTGATATCTCGCCTTATTCTTTCGGGTGCGTAAAAAATTTTTAATCGCACAGATAATAGTCTTTCTATATAAGTTGTACAATGTATGATCAGATAGGATTAGGAAATAGTAATATTTTTGTAGTTCTTTGGAACTTGGTGTTAGTACAATAGATTAGTAACGTGATCTATTATCCCTATTGAGACTGAAACAAATCTTGGATGTTACTTGTAAAGGAATTTTGTTTTAAGAAAAGATCTAGTTAGTTAGATTTTGTTCAAGGAGGTTAGATGACCTACTGTAACTTCATTCAAATTGTTAATCGTCCTTTCTCTCATTTCTTTTTAGTTAACTCCTTCTAGTTAGATTGAAGGTTCCCCAGATGTAATTAGTAATTACACATCAATCTACAGTGCTTTACATGACATGTTAACACAAAGCAAGATCCATTCGATCTAACCCATCGATCTACAGAGCTATATATAGTTACTGTCTTTAATTTATGAATCACAAATGTCCAAAAGTATACCTTGAATTATTATCTTAATCATGGCAAGTAGACATATGATCCTTTTGGGGTCACATGGGGTAGGGTCCTTCTGTTCAGAAACAAAACCTAAGCATGTGAATGAAATCACCTCTCCTTAGAGATAACAGTTTAACTCAACGGAATCTCTCTTGTAGTCATGACAACACCAGACAAATGAAGAGAAACAATCATGTCTAGTTTGGTGCAACGTTAATAGAATTTTTTTTAAATTTTTAAATAATTAAGAACAGTTATTAATATAAATTTATATTGTTTAACATATATAAAAGTTAACTTTATAATTTTATATTATTTTTTAGTAAATACTGATTGATAATTAGAGGCAGACACACAGTTGTATCATGTATGTACTCTACCTGTAAATACCCCATTATCTATTCTTTTCCCCATTTCTCTCACACCCCATGACAGTTTTCACTCATTTTATCTACATTTGAGCGAAACTTCTGAGCCATCCATGACTACCATCACTAAGTTTTCCGCTGTTTTATGTATGGTTATCTTGTTTTCTAAATTGCAGGCTCTAAGTTCAACTAATGATCCAAAAATTTCAGCTTCTCCAACTGTTTTACCCTATATAACTGCACCTAACATGTCTTCATTTTTTCCTTCTCCAACTACTCAACGACCTATGAGTTCAGCAGCTCCTCCTAATCCGGAGGAATTGCAGCCAATCCCAAGCTCAGGCGAGTTTGTTGGGAAGAAATCATCAAGTTCATCTAGGTTGGACAATGTTGCTGCAACTATTGGTGCCATGGTTTGTAGCTTGGTTGTCATAGAACTAGTAGTTGTTGCTTGAGCTAGCATATACCCTTTCCTTCTTGTCCTCTGTTTTGAAGAGCTTGAAATTTTCCAACTATATGGGTTCTTCTGAGGAGATGCTTTCCTTTCTTATATTCATAGATCCATGATGCAAATGCAATAAAATACCTATTCTAATAATACAAGGCTTTCTATTATCTGATGCAAAATATTTTTACTCTTTTGTCTTGATGAAATTATGTGTAGATTTATTGGACAATTGCTTACCTGTAGTTGAGATCTTGACAATTACTAAGATAGAAGTGATAATATTCATGCTGAATTTTATTTAATTAGTAGGATCTTACCAAAAAAGTGAAAAGAAAAGAAAAACTATTTGGATCTTAATCTTAGGTACCTAATGATCAGCATTGGAGCACATCAATGAGTTTTAGCTCAGATGGTATCCAATGGTATACGGTTTGAATCTTAACCGTTTCTAGTAAAAAATAGTAATAGGAGAAAACCCATTTGCCATAAATTAATAAAGAAGGACAACTATTATACCATGCATTCAACTATGATATATAATATATCTGCATTCAAAATAAAGATTTAAATTTTAAAAGAACTAAGAAATGATACAAACAATCAGTGACTGTTCCAGAGAATAAGTTGGTCTAGCATGGGTTTGCTTTGAAAACAAGACTGCAGAGACCAGGTTAATACATGCAATCTATACATCGAATGAAGAAACTTTGTGACTAAGAAATGCATATGTAGATCTTCTATATAAAAATAGGCTCCATCTTATCTTTTTCTCTTTTCATCCATTTTCAGACATCTAGATCAAATGTTTATTCTGACTGTCATATTAGTAAATATACAGAAATAAACAATGACAATGAAAATGGGAGAAATGTTTTTTGTATTCAATACCCATCATAAATGTGAATTTTGATGAAAATTTATAAAAGCATCTGCGGAAGTACCTCCTCGTTTCCACCTTTGTCATTTATAAGATGAGAGCACCTACAGAGATGTTCATGGTACATTAGAGCTTGAAATTCTACCATAACCATATAAATTGTATTTTTCTCCCAGCAAGCCAAAATTTTTTCCTTAGAAACAGATATCCTAGAGTGCAGAGCTGATGCCTTAGTTTCTTAACGGACAGCAAGCAAAAACATAAAGAAAAGGCTACGTACCAAAGCAGAGATAACTCCAGCCACTTATCTGCCAAATTATTGTTGTTTATGCATTCCTAATGCTCCCATTTGAGTTGGTATCTTTTTGGGTAGGGAGCAAAAGTCATCGAAAACCAATGCTCTTTTTTGGTAGGGAGCAAGAGTCATCGAAACCAATGCTTTCATCACATTGTACTACTTAGAGATCTATTTCTTTCATTCAAGTAAGTACCACATGCACAATAGTCAAGAATTGTTACAACATGCACATTCGAAAACCATTAAAATCCAGTAATTCACATATCATGCTTTTCATGTGCTTTTTGCTCTCAGAAACTGAAGTTGCTCATCAGACATAACTGTTTATGGATGTATATCATGAATGCAGAGAAGAAGCTTGTTATCCATTCCATAGTTCCCTTCCCAAACAATAACCGATGCAAATACCTATCATGTTTTAACTTTTCTTGCACCGCCACTCCAACCCTAAAAATTGTAAGTTGCTTCCCTCTTTGATGAAGTCATGACCTACATGTAGAAGATGCTAGTGTGTATCATCTAGAAGATAGTCGCTCAAAACAATTTAGATAAATAATAGGTTATGCTTTAGTCAAAATGGAATAAAGGCGCATTTTTTTTTTCTTAAGAAAAGTATGAAACAACAGAATATTCTGCTGGAACTGATCACTGTAAACTCTCCATCCTCAGTCACTCCCATTCTCCCTTTGTCTTGTTATTTCTATTTGCTTGACAATGGAGCTAACAAATATGGTAAAAAGATTCAGGAAGATCTCTGCATTGGTTGAATTACAATGTCAGAGCATAATGAAACCAGGAAAGCAAGATTCTTTGACATCTTAGATTAAGATTTAAAGGCCTTTCAGCATCAAGTAAGCCTCTTGGCGTCATAATAATCTTGCTTCCATTATCTAATGACAAAGAAAGTGTATGATAATATTTTCATAAAGATAAAAGATATACAAATAAACTTAGCAGCCATGCCCGAAAGGCTAGATGAATCCCGTGATCTCTTTAATGAAAAAATAAAAACACCAAAATGCACCAGAATTTCTGCTTCCAAATATATATGGCATCCTGTAAAGCAACAATTTTATCAGTCTAAACCGGCTACATGAAAACTAAAAAAGTACCTTGCCCATTTAAATGAGATTCCAAATGAACAGGCCTTTCCAAGGAATAATACAACAACCAATAATGCTACAATCAGGTTGAGGATCAAGAACAAAAACTCAGACCTTCAATAAGAGTTTAAAACACAAAGCGAGCACATAGGAACATAATACCATTACAATTAAAGCTAGATCCTTTGAATTTAAATTTACTTAAGAATTAGCATGAGAAGAAAAAAAAAAATCAGAAACCACAGGTCTGCATCCATATGGCACATTTTCTGTAGTTTAATTAAACTACCTACTTCCACGATAACTGATTATTCACATTGTAGTATAAGATTAAACAGTACTTCTTATAGAGACTGGATGAAAATTGACCCACACTCTTTATCCTGAATGAAACATAAACCTTTTCTCACTAATATGGCTTGAGGGTCAATTGCAATATCCAGAATTTGGTATTATCAATGTAAAACCAGTGTTTAGAGCCAAAGTCAATCCACAAAATTCCAAACAAAAATAATAAATAAAAATAACAAGGTATTATCCAAAACCAGATCAAATTCAGAAATTCGAGCTAAAGCAAAGCAGAGGAATAAGAGAAAGGGAAGCACTAAGCAACTTCATGTAACATGTAGAAAATATCACAGAACCTTCTCAAACAGCAACGAAAATCCAGACATTGATAAATAACAGTACAAAGAGCTGAGCAACTTCATGTTTCCTCACAATTTCATTGTTTATCTAAATGGGCCACGTAGAACCCAAAATACAAAGTTGGTTTAATCATATTTTGGAGAATTGTGTAGTTAAAGTACAATCTCAAGAAACTAGGAGATAGAGGGTTTGAGCATGTGGCCGTGAACTAAACCTAACAGACACATCTAATATCAGATGAACACAACCTCCTGGCCATGGATATGTGTAATACTTTAGATACAATACTTACAATCTAAATAAGCTAGCAATGTAAGTAAAACACACACATAAATTTCAATCATTTTTGCAAAAAAATACTTATTTTGGTAGCAGGTAAGTAACACGATGTAAATATATAAGTGATATATTGACACGATGCAAATGAATATTTCATTTGTTAACACTAACTGCTGTGAGTTTACATAGAAAATATAATATCAAAGTCAGTAACTATAACTCCTCGAAATATATTGTAACTTACATTTGTGCATAACAGGATGAAGACGAAGGTTGGGCATTGGTCAAACACAAGGCTGATGAGGAGGGCCCCAAACACCCTCTTAAGTTTTTCTTTTGTCGTATCACAAATAAAAAATGAAAAAAAGAAACTAAGAGAAGAAAAAACATATCTGGTTTTGTACACAGACTAACCTCAATGTACTCCCATAACATACCCACTTAACAGATTCAGGGAAAACAAAGCATACCTTCTGAAGTTTCAAAAAATCTCTCCCATAGTTTGCAAGTATTCTGCAATAAGTTCACAAACATATACAAGAGGCATCCTGTTTACATTACTCTGCATACGAACTAATAACGAAGTGATTTGCAATCTGCATGGTTGCTGAACATACAGAAATGTACAATGGAAAGTTGGCAATGCTTAGTCCTACTAACTTGATGATAGAGTGGTGATTGATAAGATTTCAGAACATTTTCTAGAAAAATGCATAGGCCACATAGACTGAGTTAGTAATTTTTACCAGGCATTCCAAAATCTAGTGGTATCAGTAACAAACTCAATAACAATGTGATTTTTCAAAGTATACCTTCCAAAGTTTCAAAAAATCAATCTCCCATAGTCTGCAAGTATTCTGCAGGTTCACAAACATATACAAGAGGCATCCTGTTTACATCACTCTGCATACGAACTAATAACAATGTGATTTGCAATTTGCATGGTTGCTCAAAATACAGAAACATATAAGGGAAAGTTAGCAATTCATAGTCCTACGAACTTGATGATAGAATGATAATTGATAAGATTTCAGAACATTTTCTAGAAAAATGCAAGGGCCACATAGACTGAGTTAGTAATTTTTACCAGGCGTTCCAAAATCCGGTGGTATCAGTAACATACTCAATAACAATGTGATTTGCAATCTGCATAGTTGCTGAAAGTATAGAAACAGATAAGGGAAAGTCAGCAATTCATAGTCGTATTCCTTTGATGAGAGAATGGTAACTGATAAGATTTCAGAACAAAGTCTAGAAAAATGCATGGACCTGAGCTAGTAATTTTACAAGGCATTCCAAAATACATTTGTAACAATTACATTTTAGAAGTTAGCATCACAAAAGATTAAGTAGGAAAATGGTGATGACTAATGATGCCCATCATTGCCTTCTTGCTTTAAGGTCAAAGGAGGAATCACCACATACATCAACAGCATCGATTGTTGTAAATTAAACTTCGGTTTATTTCCAACAGATCACATCACTCCTTGTACACTCAAAAGTACAAAAACAAGAGAAAGAGAGAGCAATGGGGATTTTTAAACTGCTGTTTGTTCCAGACATAAAAAGAGTACTTCCTTCTTCACAGAATCATATTACTTTTAATTTTCTATTGAAAGCATTCTAGCAGAACATAATTGTTAACATTTCTTTGCAAGCAAGCATTATTCAAACAACCCTGAAACATGCGGCAATTCACTACACCTCATCAGCTCATTACAGACAGAGAAACACTGTATTTTATTCAAGATAATTACACTAGAGGGAACTGTTTTACTGAAGGCATTCCCACATACAATAATACAGCAATGTTTTTCATGTTTGTCTTTCATCTGGAGAAGCTGGAATAATCGAGACAATCACTTAGAACATTCCCCGTTTAAGCTACTCCTGATCAGACTCACTTCACTCTAGTTGTAGTACCACCCTTCATGATGCCGGGGAGAAATAAAATTGTACAAGTAGAGCTGATGTATTAGAAAAGACTGAATGATAGTAACCTACCCCAGTTTACAATTAATAAATTCAAGGGCCAACACAACTGGGGCAGTAACACCTGAAAAAATTAAAAAAAAAACAACTGAATTACAAGCTTAACTACTGTCATTTAACTTATTCATATATAATCTTACACCTATACATGCTACACATTGAAGAATCACGGTCATTACTGAAAATTTCCAGATTTAATGAACAGAGAATGCCTAGATTCTCATACCTTGTTCAAATCAAGAAGCCTGACCATCCTTCAAGTAAACTTCTATAAAAGATAACAGACTCCGTTTCCAAAGGCGAAGTGAATTCTCGCCTTCTCGGATTCCTCTTGATACCAACAAAACGAAAAAGAAGAAAAGGAGGAGGATATGGGAAAGTGAAGAACTAGAATCTATTTGGAACAAGATCAGACCATAATAAGGCAGTGGACAATTCTGTCTTCGAACATCAAACAGATGAAGAAGAAAAATTGGTAAAAAGATTTTATAGAAAACAAAATCAGGAAACAACAAACTCAGCTCATTTTTACTATCCTAAATTGCCACCAATCCCAATTTACTCCCAATTAAAAACAAGTAATTGATCATTTCAATTAAAATAAATAAATACTGAGTGCAAACCTTGTATTCAAGAAATTAACTGTTCTAAGCATTAGAATAGTACCGGAGGGTGAGAGACAGACATTATTGATATGCATTCACTTAACAGATGGTGAACCAAAAACACTGCAAGGTAAATATTGAATCAATAAATCAGAAATTTAAGGTGCACCCATGATCATTGGAAGCAAGGGTACCCGTTTTTTGCAATCAGAGAAGAAAATGATCAAAAGTTTTTGACTTTCACAAAGAAAACCACAAGCTGTCAGGGATGTGGTGTATGAATGCCAGAGCAGTCAGCAGATTCAAGCAGAGATAAATTACGTGAAATCTAACACTGAGAGTAGTTATAGTGCTATGCTCAAAAGAAAGGTGTTTGAAGTCTTAAGCTGCAGACAATGTAAGGACCCCTTCATAAAGCCATTGATGAATACGGCCTTATCACCATGATAAGAAGAAGTGAGCCAATTCCAGTTGTTCGTGTTCCCAAGTACCTACAGCCAAAAATGTTTTTCTTGTCACAGTAAGCTGTAAAGGCCAACTCAGACAGAGATACCCACTGGTAGAATAAGAAAACAAAGTGTTTCTAGTCATTAGTCATTGCCTCTATAACAACACGATCACCTCCTTTGGGAAGTGAAGGTAGCCTTAAATAGAAAATATCTAATATTCAGAAATAACCTGCCTACTTTGTCAAGCAGCTTAAGTTCTTCCATTTTCCCATTCATCTGATTAAGAAAACCCACAAAAGCAATAAACAAACACAACAGCTTACTGATTATATAGGTTTTAATTTCGATAACGATCACGGCATTAGTAACATCAGCAGTGGGAGTATTGGGAAAATAACTTGTCAATAAGACTTCCATGCAATCTAGAAATTACTAGAAAAGGAAAAGCAACACTTTTTTTGCAGAAAACAAAGTACCCAGAAGGAGCTCTTCAGCAAGGAGAAAAAGAAATCACGAATAATGAACCAAATAAAGAAAATAATGCAAACACGTGCCAATGATTCATTTTTCATTGATAATCAATCACTGGAAGCCCAAAATTCTCTATGTCTCATCCTATCATGCATTCATTCCCAGAAATCAGTAGAAACCAAAAAGGGAAAAAAATCCTATAATTTGATAAAATGCACCAGGCAGCGAAAAGAAGTTAATATACCTCTACCTTTAAAACTTCAGGGAATTTCCCCAAAAGAAGCTCAAAACCCACCACAACCAGTAGAGAAACTTCATTTGAATCACATAAAAATAAAATTTATATTAATTAAAGGATTTATATAACAGGTATTCAAAGAACACTTACTAAACTTTTATAAATAAAAAATTTATAATATTTATTTCGATAATTAATTATAATTTTAATATTATTTATTGTATAAATTACTACTTATAAAAAATTTTAATTTTCAATCACTATATTTATTATAACTTAACAAATATTATTTAGACACCCATTAAAAAATTCTTAATTAAAATAATTTCACAATTCAGTTAGATCAATTCTTAGAATAATTTTTAAAAAAAAATTTACATTTTATCTCATGAACTATCACATGTTTTGCAATAACCTCAATAAACTATTGAATTCATATAATCAACTTATATGAGTCATAATTAAAAAATAATCATTACTTATTTAAATTAATCATTAAATCTAATAAATTAACTTATAAAAAGAATATATTACCTGCATTATAAGTTTTTTTTTTAATTTTTTTAAGTTTTCTTTTGTAAAATTAAACTTTTTATATTGATTTAATTTTAACATACATAAATAATAATTAAATCATTCATAATTTTAATTTTTTTCATAATATTTAAATTATTAATAAATTTACTAATATTTTTTTTTCTCATTTATAGAAATTATACAAATTGTTGTTTCAATTTACATTTTAATGATAATATTTTCATTAAAACTTTTATTTTCGTAGTATTGTATTACATACTAAAGAATATACTAAAATTGAATAAATAAAGAGATTTTAATTACTCAAAAAAAAAAAAAAAAAAAAAAAGAAATAAGAGATAGAAAGTGAAAGGCATTTAAAAAATAATAATAATTTTGCAATGAGAATAGTCTAGACTTTTGTAAGTTAATTTATTTATATAACTAATATGGATGATTAGAGTTATTTTTTAATTATGACTCAAACAAGAAATTATGTGTTTATTTTGATAGTTTAAGAGTTAATGAAAAATAGGTGATAGTTTTGAGGTAAAATACAATAAACCAAAGAAGAAAAAAAATTGAATTCTCAAAATAAAAAATTATAATCGTTGAACTAAATTGATTTGAAATGAGTTCCCTTCTTTAAAACACCGGCAGGTGGCAGCACGTTTAAGCAAAAGACAATTAACAACCCTTAAACAAATTAGATATAATCATATTTGATGGGTATTATACGCAATTTTATGAAAAAAACGAAAGGTAGAATGGACGGCTTCTCATTTTTATTATTTATATTTCTACTATTTTAAAAGTCAAAAAAAAATTTTGATTTCCTATGTTGGAATAAATAAAAATTAATTAAAAAATTGAAAAAAAAAAAAAAACAAACTTACTTGCTCTCTCTTAATAACCTTCCATTATCCTACCTACACTTATAAATCAAATATTTTTTATTAATTAAAAAATCTATATCTATATTATGGTCTCATACTTTAGAATAAGTATAAATTAATTAAAATATATATATAACTTACTTTCCCTATCTTAATAAGCACACCTAAAGAGAATGGCAAAACCACACCTTCACACCAAAGTTCCTTTAGTTCCATGTATTCCTTAGTTTTTTCCTCCTCATTCCATTTTCAAAGTGAGTTCTCATGAAGTAGTAAGAAGAAAGCTTAATGGCTAGGTTAGTATTATTTTATATAACTTGGTTAGATTTTTTTTTGAGCTTAAATATTAAATTCTATTTGGAGATCTAGTTTGAATAATTGATGTTAATTTAAGTTTAGAATCTATAATTCTTCAATATAAAAATTTGAAGAGAACATGTTTTTGTTTTGTCTTCGAATAAATTATTAAGTTTAGAATTGGTTAATGTATTAATAATAAAAGTCAATATTGAATATTTATTGCCATTCCATTAACTCATAGTTGATGAGATGGTCTGTTATATTAATTTGTAATCACCTTTGATAGATTATACAGGATGTCCTCAACAAGTGAAAGATTTAACATTGATTAGAATGAACCTCCAACTGATTTTGATCGTGATTGTAATGACAGTGAAGGCAATAATGACAATGAAAATGAGGAGGACAATATTTGTAAATTATACCATGAGCTTACGGTTTCAGAGGTAATGTCAAAGACATTTGAAACTATTGAATCTACAGAGAAATTCTACTTTGAATACAAGAAAACTTGTGGTTTCGGTGTTCAAAGAGGCAAAATGTATTATAGTAAAGTTAATAGTTGTGATAATGAAGGTAAGTGGGAGGAGAAGTAAAAAGCAATGGTAAATAGGAAGAGGGCTGAAAGGGCATGAACCAAGATGTGAGTGTCCTACCACATTTAGAATTTTAGAATTAACAAGGTTCGAAACACATCAGAGTCGGCAGTATGTAAATTTGTCAAAAACTATAGTCATATAGTCTAAACCATTCTTATTTTATTCGTTCCTATAGGCAAGTAAATGATGATGATGTTTTACATATTGATAGTTATCGTAATGTTGGTATGATACCAGTTCAAATAATGAGCTTAATGTCTAAATAATCGGTGACTATGATAAGGTTGGCTATGTTATGAATAATCTATGTAACCATTGGTAATTCTCGTAGCAAGAATGTGAATGAGGGTGATGCTAGTACTGCCAATTTTTACTTAGAATGGAAAAAGAAAAAATATGGTTTTTTTTTTTTTTACTAAACATCTGATGAGGAAGGTCGGTTGGATTATATATTTTGGGTTGATGGTATGTCTAGGTCGGATTATGAAGTTTTTAGTGATGTTGTAGCATTTGATGTAACATATTGCACAAATAATTATAATAAGCCACTTGTTGTTTTTTCTTGTGTAAATCATCATAAATTCACAATCATCTTTGCTTGTGCATTACTCGGCAATGATAAGTTAGAAGCTTATGTGTGGTAATTAGAAACACTATTTCATTGCATGCATAAGAAGAAACCTCTCTCCTTTATAATGGATGACAATAAGGCAATGTGAAAGGCAATAGAGTTGGCACGTTGTTCCAGAGGTTTCACACAACTTTGTGGATGGAATTTCTATCGCAATGTGTTGTCCTATATAAAAGTTCCCGGTTTCGTCAAAGTGTTTTTGAAATTACTGTATGGAGATTTTTCAATCCATTAATTTGATGCCATGTAGGATTAAGCTATTGATAGATTTGGGCTTCAACAAAATAAGTACCTAAAATAATTATATATGAATCATAGCATTTGGACAGCGTCATATCTCAGTGGAACATAGTTTTGTGAACTCAGGAGCACATCCTAGTCAAAAAGAATAAACTCAAGGCTTAAGATGTTTTTGAAGACTCAACTCAACTCAACTCAACTAAGCCTTAAAATTTCAAACTAGTTAGGGTCGGCTATATGAATCTTTTTCCTCCATTCGCATCGATCCGAGACAATATTTTCATTAATCCCTAGCACATAAACAATTTCATGAAAATGAGGCAAAAGAAGATTTTCACAACATGTACACAACACATGCTGTTAAGACTCGAGTTCATCGACTAGAAACTTATACATCCAAACTTTACATAATTTTTTTTTTGAAGTTTTTTGCTTCCAAGATTGATGGTAGTAATGGACGCCGAAGCATAAAGCTCTCTGTTTCACAACCAAATTTTATATTTTAGAATTGCCGCAACATGAGCCGTGTTTGGGTGCCGCAGCCCAAAGCTCTATGAGTTTATTCACTTTTTTAGGTTTTGGGGAGTTGCGGCTTGGTGTTAAGAACAACCACGGCATGATGATTTTATAACATAATGAATGGCGTCGCGACGTGGTATTATGAACCGTCACAACTCGATGCTTTCTGAGTCATTTACCTAGATTATGCAAAATGGACACTGCAGCGTGCTGTGACATTGAGCGACAAGGTGGAGCTCTCAGGTTAACTTACTTGGTATTTAGCATTGGACACTGTGGCATCATGGCTTCTAGGTGAATTCCTTGTCTTCAACTCTTTCTTGAATAAGTGAAGGTAAAGGTTGAATGATTTTTAGCATTTATAACTAAAATTAACAAACTAAAACAAAAAAATAGTTTAAGCACTTAGGTCCTCCTAAGAAGCACTTGATTTAAAGTCCTTGGCTTGACTTGGTTGTGCTCAAGTGGCATCATTAAGGTTTATGGAGATATATTTGTGATCAATTTTCCCTTCCCAATAATGTTTCAGTCGTTGTCCATTCACTTTGAATGTCCTATGCTGATTTAGTAGCAGTTAACTCCACAGCTCTGTATATGAATACTTTAGAGATGGTGAATGGATTTGACCATCTTGACTTAAGCTTTCTTGGAAAGAGTCTTAACAGGGAGTTGTACAGTAGGATTTGTTGACCCGGCTCAAAGCGGCATTCAACAATCCTTTGATTATGCAGCCTCTTGGTTTTCTCTTTATAAAGTTTGACATTCTTATAGGCTTGAAGCCTAAATTCATCCATTTCATTTAATTGGAAAAGCCTCTTCTCTTCAGATGCTTCAAGGTCAAAGTTAAGCTTCTTGATCACCCAATAGGCATTGTCCTCCAACTTAACTGGTAGGTGGCATGTTTTTCCAAAAACTAGCTGATATAGAGACATATCTAAGAAGGTATTGTAGGTGGTACGATATGTCCAAAGTGCATCATCCAATCGCTTGGATCAGTCCTTTCAAGAATGACGTATGCTACTACCACCTTGTGTGTCATTCCCTATTTAGCAAGAAGAGCCCCTACTTGGTTATTGCAAAGGAAGACCCTTCATCACTAATAATGGCTCGAGGCGTGCCAAAACGTGTGAAAATCCTCTTCTTAAGGAAGCTTATCACAACTTTAGAGTCATTGGTTGGCATAACAATGCCTTCTACCCTTTTGGAGACGTAGTCCATAGCAACAAGGATGTATTGGTTGGTGTATGAGGAGATGAATGGACCCATGAAGTCTATCCCTCATACATCAAACAATTAAATCTCGAGAATGTTGTTGAGTTGTATCTCATTCTTTCTAGGGATGTTGCCCATTCTTTAGCACATGTCCTATTTGGAAATAAACTCATTAGTGTTCTTAAATATATTAAGCCAATAAAAACTTGATTGAAGCACTTTTGGAATTGTTTGGTTCTTTCCAAAGTGTCTTTTATACTTCGAAGCATGGCAATGGTGGAGTATGCTCTCAATATCCTCATTTGGGAAATACATTCTTAAAATATGGTCAACATAATGCTTAAACAAGAATGGGTTATCCCAAAAAAAAAAAAAAAATTCTTAATATTTTGTAAATATTTTTTTTAGAGTTAATTTCAAGAGGAAAAACTTTGCCAACTAAATAGTTGACAAAGTTAGCATTCTAGGGCAACCTCTTGAGAACTACTTGGAAGAGTTGTTCATTCAAGAAGGTCTAATTTGTGGGCTTAACCACCTTATCTTCTCCTTTTAGCATTGATAGGTGATCAGTTACTTGGTTTTAAGAGGCCTTTCGGTCTCTAATCTCTAAGTCAAACTCTTGAAGTAGTAAAACCTCCTTATCAACCTAGACTTAGCATTTTTCTAATCAATCAAATACTTAATAGAAGAATGGTCAATATAAATAATAACTTTAGTTCCAATAAGATAAGAATGAAATTTATCAAAAGCAAACACTACTACTAATAATTCTTTTTCAGTCGTGGTATAGTTAATTTGAGCACTAGTTAATGTTTTACTAGCATAGTATATAAAGTGAAAAACTTTTTCCTTACACTGTCCTAAAACTACATTTACCACAAAGTAACTTATGTCACACATCAATTCAAAGGGTAGGTTCTAATTTGGGATAACAATTATAGTGGCATATATCAACTTCTTTTTCAACTCTAAAAATGCAGCTAGACATACACTATCAAAGTTAAATGGGTATCTTTTTCTAGGAGATTTCAAAGAGGTTTAGAAATTTTAGAATTTTTTTTTATGAATCTCCTATAAAAGCCAACATGGTCTAGAAAGTTCTAATTCCTTTTACTAGGTGGAGGGACGTAATTTGTCAATGGTTTCAATTTTAGCTATATCTACCTCAATCCCTTTACTAGACACCCTATGTCCTAAAATTATGTCTTCTTGTACCATAAAGTGGCACTTTTCCAAATTTAAGATCAATTTGGTCTTTTTACATCTTTTAAGCAATTTAGGTTATGGAGACATGTATTATAAGAATCACCAAAAACAAAAAATTCACCTATAAAAACCTCAAGGCTACCATATTAATGAAGATTAACATCATATACCTTTGAAAGGTAGCGGAAGCAGTGTAAAGAAGGCATCCTTCTAAAGGCGAAGATGCCATATAGGCAAGTAAAAGTGGTATTTTATTTGTTTTTCGGGGTTAAAGCAATCTGGTTATATCCCAAATAACTATCTAGAAACCAATAGAATTCCTTACCAGCTAGTCGATCTAGCGCTTATTCAATGAATGGAATGGAAAAAGATATTTTCTTGTGGTCTTGCTTAGCTTTCGGTAATCCATGCATACCCTCTAACTAGTCACAATTATTGTTAGAATGAGCTTGTTCATTGCATTAGCATCGACAGTCATTTCTCTCTTCTTTGGCACATATTGGATAGGACTTACCCATAAACTATCTGAGATTGGATAGAATATGCTCATATCTAGCTACTTAATGATCTCTTTCTTAACCACCTCCTACATTATATGGTTAAGCCTTCTTTGATGCTCTAAAATAGCTTTATGGTTAACCTCCATGAGGAACTTATGCATGCAAAAGGAAGGGTATATACTCTTAATGTCAGCCATAGTCTACCCTAATGCCTTCTTATGTTCTCTTAACAAGTGAAGGAGCTTGATTTCTTATATGTTAGTAAGAGATGCAGAAATAATAACAAACAAAGTAGAAGAAGAACCTACAAAAAGCATACCTTAGATGGTAGGCAATGGCTTAAGCTCCAAGATAGGTTGTTCTTCAATTGAAAGCTTAGACTCGAAGGAATGGATGGTAGTAAATCTAGATTTTTAAATATTGAATTTGGTCTAGGCATTTGTGGTAAGTCATCCAATAACTTCATACACTCAACAAACTCATCATCATTTCTATTAGTGTAAGAAATTAAAGAAGCCTTAAGAGGTTCAATTGGATAGTTTTTTAAAAACACCTCTTGAGTAATATTACTCATCATATCTATTGTAAAGCATTTATCATGTTCTGAGGAAATTAAATAGATTGAAAAACATTAAACTTAACCTCTTGATTATTTAGAACTATGGCGAGTTCACCCTTTTGGACATCTATTAATGTTCTCCCCATTGCTAGAAATGATCTTCCTAAAATAATATGCACCTCTCTATCTTCTTCCATGTGACTATAAATTTGGTGGGAAATATCAATGTGTCTACCTTAACAAGAACGTCCTCTACGAATCCCCTAAGATATGTGAGTGATCTATCGGCTAATTGTAGAGTGACAGAAGTAGAATTTATTTCTTATATTCCTAGCTTTTGGTAGATATATAAAGGCATTAAATGCATACTAGCACCTAACTTACAAAGTGCCTTACCAAAATATTGTGTTTATTGTGCAAAGAAAAGCTACCTGGATCCTTTAGTTTAGGAGAGAGCTTCTTTTGTATTATGGCACTACATTATTTAGTTAGTGCCACTGTTTCATAGTTACCGAGCTTCTTCTTTTTGGATAGAATGTCCTTTATGACTTTTGCATAGCTTGGCATTTGTTCAAGGGCTTCAACAAATAGTATGTTTATGTGGAGCTTCTTGAACACATCCAAAATTTTTCCAAAATTATTTGTCAAGATTCTGTTTTTGGAAGCTTTATGGAAATGTAAGAGGAGGAGTTGATTTTGGTAGTTCGGTTTGTACCTTCTCTTCCTTCTTTTTAGTAGTTAATTCTTCTTCTTTTGATTCTTTAGGAGTCTCAACTTCAATCTATTTTTTAGGCTCCACTAACTCTTTTTCACATCGAAGAGTGATTATCTTATAATGTTCTTTGTTTTCCTTCCTTGGATTTGCCTCAGTGTCACTATGAAGGACATCTCAAGGCCTATTTGTCAAAGTATCAGCCAGCTGGCCATTTTGTGTTTCTAATGTCCTCAAGAATCCAACTTGTCTTTGAATTCCTGAATCAGTTCTACATGTATTGCAGAAATATATCTTCCAAGGAAGGCTTCTTTTCAGGGGCTGCTTGCCATTGTTGAGCTTGGAATCCGGGTGGAAAATTAACCTTTGTAGCATTAGATGCACCTTAGTTATTCTTATCGAAATTTGGATGACTCCTCCACCCCAGATTAGAGGTGTTGGAATATAGGTTGTTTTGTCAATTGAAATTTGTCACATATTGCACCGCTTTAGTATTTGGACATTGGTTAATAAAGCAACCTTCGCCACAAGCTTCACAAACCATGTTAGTGGCTTTAGGAATTTGTTGCACCCCAAGGTTGTCAAATTTCTTTGTCGATCTAGCCACTTATGTCGTTAAGGCAGTGATGACATCTAGTTCATGCACTTCAACAACTCTTCGGGATACTAACCTTTTGGATGGCCATTGGTTGTTCGAGGTCTTCTCTTCCAAAAGGTCATAAGCATCATCAATAGATTTCCCCATCAAAGCACCTTCAGCAGCAACATTATTGTGGTTCTAGTTTGGCTTAGAAAACCATTGTAGAAAGTATGAATTTGCAGCCACTTAGGAATGTCATGATGAAGGCATTTTCACAGCAATTCTTTATGTCTATCCCAAGCTTCATGGAGAGATCCTTGATCATGTTGAATGAATGATGTAATCTCATTCCTCAACTTGGCAGTCTTGGCGAGAAGGAAAAATTTGGCCAGAAATTTTTGTGCCATATCCGACCATGTGGTGATGAAATTCGGTAGTAATGAGTAAAGCCAACTTTTTGCCTTATCTCGGAGTGAGAAATGAAAAAGCCTAAGAGATAGACATGCGCCAATGACATCAGGATTTGAAAGATGGCATTCTCCAAAATTCATCAAGCTATAATTGATTGTTCTGCATTTCTGTCGGCCATTCTTCCAACACTTGATGTCAGGCACAACCTTTCCGATTAGTTTAACACAAAGAAACTCTCAAGCTGAGAAACTTTGATAAGAATGATGATTTAAAGCAAGGGGGGGTAACAAGTACCAGAAACTACGTGTTTGCATGAGTTACAAAGAATCTTTTCCATTTTGATCACGGTTTTGTTTTTGGATTCATGAGGTTACATACAAAGAAAATGAACAGTATATGTGTTTGATTTGCAGAAAGAGATGAAGAATTTGTGCAAAGGCTACCTACCTAATATGCATTAGATGCTGGCTAGACAGATATAACTTGTGTGGAGGAAGTTTTAATACGTTAATCAAAATAAGATTTACCTTGAACTTATTACACAGAGGGTGTATAAGTAAAAATGATTATGAGAAGTTACCGTTTTGATGCCAAATAATTTTTCCAAGTTATCCACTGAAAACAGGTTAATAAGCAAATAAGGTATTATGCAACGTGAATGCTATTGAGTGAAAAAAAAAAAAAAAAAACTCAAAAAAACTACTGTTCCATATTCAATAAGAAATTAAATAATTAACTGAAAAGAAGAAGGGAGGGAGAAAGAAAACGAAGCAACTACCATTAAAGTCCTCCAACTCTTTATATCAAATTGCATTATGGGAAGTTTGTTCGTTCAAAATATTTTAGTTTTCTCTGCTTTTTATCCATCTTCCATATTTAAGTTAGAAGGTTGAGAGTTAATGAACAGAAGAACAAAGTAATAGTAATAAAAAATAAAATAGGAAGCAAACAAGTAGAAACTCAAACTCATCGATGCATAGATAGAAAGCTTCGCCGCTTTAGCATTGTTGACATAACAAACAAGATCCTAAAAGGAGTAAAACTTCTGATCAGTTGGTGGACAGAGGTAACACTGCAACAGCCAAAGAATTAAAGATGGTTATTGTTACTTGTATAATTAGTTGACTTATCTTTCACAAATAATATTTCATTATTTGATAACAACTTGCTTCATTCTCATATTGTGCATCTACGGGCCAAGCAGCACCTACAAACTCAATCTTACAGTTAGAAAATGAGTTGTAGTTGGTGAAAAGCAGGAAAGAAAAATCTCAAATTTGATATACTTTTCAAATCCGGATAGAATTCATACCTATGAATTAAGTAATTATATAATGCAGTAAAAAGAATCTATTCAGTCCTCTTACTAAATCAAACAAAGGAATAGACATTAGCAGCAGTTAAACTTGGCATAGGTGACTAATTTGGTAAGAGGAGGTGGCACATACAATGATACAATGAAAACACCATAAGCATTCATTTTCATCCTTCTGTAGAGGTCTCTCTGTAATTTGTTTGACTACCAATTTAAAATTGCTGATTTCAACGACAATTTAACACTTGTGTGTCCATGTCTGTAAAACACGGATACAAATATGAGTATTAGATATGATACATATCTGATATAAGGATACATTAATATTTAAAAATATAAGATACGATACGTTAGAATATGTTAAATTAAATTATTTTAAAAATATTTATTATATATAAAGATTATAAATGATTTAAAACTACTAATAATAGCACAATTGTTGTATAAACAAAGAGTATTTATTTCTTAATATTAAGTTAATGGCCAGGAAAATGCCTTGATGGTTTGAAAACTTGGAAAACTAAATTCCAATTTCGGTGTAGAGTGATTGGGTACAGCCCTTGTTTTCTTCTTTACCCAAAAAATCAGATGTACTTATTATTATTTGTCAAAGTGCACAAGGCGTTTTGATTTTCTGCGGCTCTTTCTTCCAAAATCTTACACAGCAGCTACTTCGTCTTCCTCCACTGATCATCTTTCCTCCTTTCTTTTTCTTCCCCATTGTTGCTGGCGATTCTTTTTCGGTCAACCCTAGACAACCCAAATTGCATAAAAGGCTGCAGATAGCAATAACCAGAGTCTCAGACGTATCCGATGGACCTGTCATTAGACATCTTTGATTTAAATGTCTTCAATGGAGCCGTATTCAAGCTGAATGAATATTAAAAAAAATTTATTTTTACTTTTGAATACGTACAAAGTACATATTGGAGCATATCCCAGTCATATCCATATAGGATGCAATACGGTACGGCTAAGATATTCTCGATACTTTGTGTGCGAGTGTATATATATATACGTCAAAGGTAGATTAGGGTTTAAGTTTAACCAAAACCTACAGATCTAAAAATTTGTGTTCGAAAGCAAAAAGAAAAGAAATACATGTCACACGAGACTGCGCAGAGAAATATGGTCAATAAGTTTAGAGACATTTTTAAAAGGTAATTATCATAATAAAAAATAGAAAAGGTGACCTTGTTATGCTATATTGGGACTAATTCTCATCATAGTCGTTTTAATGTTTATATTATATAGAACGAGTCCAAAACAAAATAGCATCTATGTAGCCTTCATAAATTTCAGTCCAATGATTTTAGTTTAATAAATGATGCTACTATTGAATCCGAGCAGAAATATACGATTCCAACATGGTAGAAAGAATAGCTGATATGTGTAGCACGAATTTTAAAATAGTATTAAAAATAAAGTCGAATCGAGAGTATCAATGTTGAAATGAAATGGCTTAAGATGGTTACTTGATACTTTGAAACATTCGATTTTAAATTCAGCTTATTGTTTGTTAATGAAATTTATTTCCCATAAGAAAAGATATAGAATAAAGCAAGTTGTTATTGAGGTTTAGTTAATTAAACAAGCTGTAAAACATAGTAGTTGTTGAGCATTTAGGTAAAAATTAAGCTCCCTACTTATAAATGTTCTTAAAAACTTGTGTGAAAAAGAATATATATATATATATATATAGAGAGAGAGAGATGTGTGCGTGGGTATGCACCGTCGGAAAGCTTGGCTGCATGCATAGAAGGAAATATGAAAGAATCAAAACCTCATTTTCTAAAAGCGAAGAGAAAAGAGAAAACATTGTTGCTCTAATACAATGCGGACTTACTGTAATTTAGCTATTCAACCAGATATAAGGGTAGAAGTTATTGATATGTCAGACAAAGTAAACACGCTAATTTTCATAGCACACTACAAGAAAATGTATTATCTGTCAAATACAGATGCAGAAGGTCACAATACAGATGTAAATAATTAATTGTGTCTAGGTGAGCAGTTGCAATAACACTAAACTCAAATACTATTTTCTGCATCTATACAGACCTATAACTTAACTGAATTTGTATTTATGCATCTGCCAGGCAGACTCAACTTAGAAATGCCAATAATTGGTTGCCATGTATCAAAGTTTGGCGTCCAGATGCTGAAATGCAAACGTAGATACAATTGTATCTGCACAACAGACACATTTTTTTTTTAAATTTTATTTGAGTTTGCAAAATGTTTTGCAAACGCAAATAATCAAAATACGGACGCATATGTTAATCATAATTTAATTATTTTATTTTATTTTTAATTTAATATCTGTAAATGTCTGTTTCAAAAGAATTTTTTATAATTAAATTCAAATTTTATATAAATAAAAATATATTATACAAAAATTATAGTAACAATATTATTTATAATAAATAATAAATGAATAAATTTAATGATTTTTATCTTTAAATCCTAAATTTTTGTCATCTCAAGCTTGTTTGTCAGCATGACTGAGGTGCGAAGGCCCAAGATGTAGGAGGTGGAACTTGAAATAATAAAAATAAATATGTTATAAATTTATACTTAAATTAATATGCATATTAGTTAAACATCTAATTAATTAGCTTGGACAAATGAAGCAAAAATTTTAAAGTTTTTGTTTTCAAACTCAAAGTTTAGCATAATATCCTAACCATTAATTCAAATGGATTTTTATTTTTTCCTACAAGACTTATTCATATCACAGTCGTGCCTGATACTCCCAAAATTCAAAATAGACTTGTATTTGACCATTTTATCCCCTAAACTTGACAAGTTTTTGTCTTAAAACTCAATATTTGGCCTAATATCCTAATCGTTAATCCTAATGGATTCTATTTTTTTCTACAGGTCTTATTCATCCATATGGTCATGCTGGTGCTATGGGAATTTGAAACGAACTAGTATTGACCATTTTGACCCCTAAACCAAAACTTGACAAGTTTTTGTCTATAAACTCAAAATTTGGCCTAAAATCCTAATCGTAGATCCAAATGAATTTCCATTTTTTCTTACAGGTCTTATTTATCATCACAGTCATGCCAATATTACTAGAATCTAAAACAAACTAGTATTTGACCATCTTCCCTCCCTCCCCTCCCCCCTCCCTCCCCTCCCCCCTCCCCCCTCCCCCTTCCCCCTTCCCCCTTCCCCCCTTCCCCCTTTCTAAAAATTATCAGCAAGTTTTTTCTTTGAAACTCAATGTTTGACCTAATATCTTAACTATGTATCCAAATGGATTTCTATTTCTTCTTACAATCTTATTCATCCCCAAGGTTGTGTCGATATTCCCAAAATTCAAAACAGACTTGTATTTGACTATTTTGCTCCCCGAATCCAAACTTGGTAAGCTTCTGCCTTGAAATTCAAAGTTTGGCCAAAAATCTTAACTGTTGATCCAAATGGATTTTCGTTTTCTCTTATAGGTCTAATTCATCTTCGTGGTCATGCTGATACTATTGAATCTAAAATGAACTAGTATTGATCGTTTTTCCCCCTAAACCAAAACTTAGCAAGTTTTTGCCTTGAAACTAATATTCTAACCTTCTATCCAAATGGATTTTAATTTCTTCCTACAGATATTATTCGTCCCATAATCATGTCGGTATTACTGGAGTTAGAAACAGACTTGTATTTGATCATTTTGCTCCCTGAACCCAAACTTAACAAGTTTTTCATTAAAACTCAAAATTTGGCCTAATATCCTAACTATTAATCCAAATAGGTTTTTGTTTCTTTCAACAGGTCTTATTCATCCCTATGATTGTACCGTTACTATCAGAATCTGAAACGAACTAATATTTGACTGTTTTGACCCCCGAACCAAATCTTGTCAAGTTTTTGTCTTGAAACTCAAAGTTTAGCCTAATATTGTAGCCGTTAATCCAAATAGATTTTCTTTTTTTCCTATAAGGCTTATTTGTCCCCATCATCATGTCGGTACTCCTAGAATCCTAAATGGACACTGTTTTGCCCCCTAATCTTAGCAACTTTTTGTGTTTAAACTATAATAAACTAAAACTTTTGCATTATTAAAATAAAATTAAAAGAATACATACCGAAGATGGTTGAGGTGTGGTGGTGTGGGAGACGATGGAATGACTCTCTCCTAATTAATTCATGTATAAGCACCATTTGTTTTGGAATGGATCCCAAAAGAGATGGAGATGTAGAAAAAGCCTTTGTGAAGCTATGAGTAGCGGTGGCAGAAGCTGCAGACCCTGCAACTTCGTTCAATACTTGCTAAGAGTTGATAGAACTCCCGAAGCCATAAATAATGCATTTTTTCTTGCCGCTAGTGAGCTTCACGAAGAAAGCTGATTAACAAGTCACATTTCAAATTACAAAAGCAATTCTCCAAGTATTAATGACTAAATATGCATAGGAAAAAAAAAAAAAAAAAACTTTACCATTGACAATGAACCTTATTAAAAGAAAGCACCAAGAAGGCAAGTTCAAAACTAGCTTCCTCTGTAACTTTTCTCCTCATATTGAGATTCAAAAGTCATCATTCCTCAACAATTTACTCTTTACTTAAGCTACTTGTGCTAATTTGCATAAACCAATTTCAACTAAAGACTCAAAAATTCACCTTAATCGATAGAATTTATTGTAGTTCCAATGTAATTCTTAGAACTAAGTAAGATGATGTCCTACCAAAGCTAGGTATCAAATCCACTTGTATTCTCTGGATTCAGCTAACACACTTACATCTTTTACACTACAAAGTATCAAGACAAGCTTCCAATGTGAGGATGGTTAATCACCGCCATAGGAAGTTAGTTAGACACTAATCAACTGTAAAATTCATTAGTTTGTATCTTTTTTGTTTTTCTTTCTTACTGTCATCATCTAGTTTAGAAAGACGAGCTTGCATTGACTATTTATTTATATGTTTTTTTGTGTGTATTTATTCATATGTTTTTATGTTTTTTTACAACCAGACTGGCCTCTAAGTCAACATTTTAACCTAGCAGCCAGTTTAGTATCTTTCACCAAAATACATGATATGCTTTTCCACCTATGTACACGAAATCTACTCTCAGAGAAAAAGAAAAAAAATAATAAAAGAGAGGGTCGTCACTTATCAATAACCATTGATATTTCATCAAACTATCTGCTCATGTATAAACATCAAACGCCTATCAGGTAGTATTGCTTTACTGATTAGACAAAATCTGAATTTTACTTTGCCAAATTTATATTCTAAATGACATGAATATCTCACTTTCTTCCTATAAATGCTAGATAAAGGAAATATACTAAAAAAAAATTCATACTCAAAACAAGGGCTATAATGATTATCAAGCACTAACTCAATTCCACAATTTTCAAACAAAGCTAAATTTGAGTATTAACATGAAATAAAATCTTGATGGCTTAAAACCAGAACATAAATACAAGCCATAGTGAACTACTACAATCTAGTTGAAAGGTATCAAATCAACTATACATTATAAATACTATAGATATAACTTAAAACAATATAGAGAGCAAAGCTAGTCTAATAAAACTAATAATAACACCATAGACATTACACATTAGATTGTGGCCATAACACAAATAGAATGATGTACAATAAGCATGATGACTGAGCGAGATAAACACAAAAAGTAAAAAACCAAAAGACTACTTAGCATGATCAGAATTTTATATTAAACATAACTCGTAGGCATCAAAAAATCAAGTAATGTCAACCACCACCTAAATGAACACATTTTTGAACAACTATAAGATAATGCGAACTCTACCCAATTGACAGCTACAATTGTATAGAAGAACCCATCAATGAAAAGAAACCCAATTCTTGAAAGTTGAAATAAACTCTCATGTATAAGCAAGAGAAATACAACTCCCAAAAACCCACTTGAGAAAGGCACCAAAATTTCATGCTAAATCCATCTGAAAGGAGTTTCTTTGTTGCAAAACCTATACATGGACCGAACCCATTTCATCGAATACCAAGGCCAAATAGTCCAAATTAATAAAGGAACAATATTAAAAGTAAGATGAGTCAGTGTTATTAGTCTGGCATTAAAGAGGAAAGAAAATATTACTTTCGAAAATCCGTCACTTTCTTAAGCAAATCTAACACATCCAACTTTCATAGATGATGTTCATGAACATGAGATCCCTAACCCAAGAATTGCCCTAAGAAATCATATTTTTAGAAAATAAAGGGCAAACAAGCTTACTTAAGATCTATAAATTAAAAATCACTAACTTAGGAGTGGAAGAACCCTAACTTTTCAGTAAATTCCAAGGTAGACCAGTACGAAGTTGGACCAAGATTTCAATTTGGGAGACTAGTTTGGAGGGTGAAAGTTTTTGGAGGGAAATAAAGCTTCATTGCAGAGGAAAGAGGGAGAAGGAAAAAAATAAATTCACAGGTTGGGTTTAATTTGAGTAAAAGTATATGCCTCTGTCAGTCTAGATGTAAGTATATTAAATAGCAAACGTAGATGCGTGTTATAAAGAAAAAAAATTCTTTTTGTGTCTACGTCTGCTTGTCCAGACACAAATATTTTGGAGAAAATTGACTCCAAAATTAAAGCAGTAAATGCGTCTACATAATAGTATCTGTGTTTGTAATTATTTTTTTTTAATTTAATTTTATGTGTCTACGTTATTGCGGACGTAGATATATATATATAATAGACACAGATAGTGTTTATCTGAGTCTGTCAAATTGCAGACATGGTTACTGTAATTTCTTATAATGATTGTTTTAAAGATATATTTTAAAAAAATACGCATGTCACCATGCAAGAAAGCATGGCAACATGTGTACTAGGTATTAGGAAATAAGCAAAAGCATATTTCCTAGAAGAAACTATTACAAGATGAGTATTTATTGGATCTTAATTAATTCAGTCTGCTATAAACAGTAGTACCGAATAATGATTTTAGATAAATTAAAAACACAAGTTTCTACAGCAGTTTCTAAAGATATGTTTGGAAAAAAAAAATAGCATGGAAACATACAGAGCAGGAATTAAGTAAGAAACAAGAATATAATTTCTAGTAGGGAAGAGAAAAGAGCAACATGCTGCTCTTACGTAGTAGTAATTATTGTAGTTATTCGGTTTTAGATTCATTAAACATGCAACATTCCCATCAATTTCTAGAGATATTTAGAAAAATAAAATAAAAAATGTGTCACCATAGAAGGAAGCATGGCAACACACGTAGCAAGAATTAGGAAAGAATCAGTAGATGTTTTGAAGGGAAATATATTGAAGGTGAAAAATAGATCACTCCTTTAACGAAATGGGCCATTATTTTCATATACAAAAACCAATTATTGCATGAACTTCATAATTCATAAACTAATGTGATGTCTAATTCTTTTTCGAAATTAAAAAACTATTTATCTTTAGATATTTTTTAAAATTTAGAATATAGAACTATAAAATTCAGTGTTTGTGACAAGCCACAGCCCCGAAAGAATCATTAGAGAAATACTGCATCTAGAGGCCCATTTCCTCCGAAATTTAGCTCCTTAGGATTTAATTCAATTAGTAATTTAGCACAATAAATTATTTTTTTGGTCGAATCAATAATTTACGGAATTTTGATTTATTTCTCTCTTATTTCACATATAATGGATTTGCGTAAGACAAATGATGTAAGCATTATCCAGAATGATTGAGCATAAAGCGTCATATGTTTTAATGAGCCTTTTTTTATATCCAGATAAAGAGAATGTTGAAGTTGAAACATTCTTTGTTATCTATTGAAGTTTGCTTTCTATTGTCCTAGTCTTTAGGAGTTTCTAGTGTCTTAGTTTTCAGGAGCTTATTTACTAAGTAATATGTTTTTCAGTATGTTTCTATTCAGTTGACTAGTGATTCTTATTTTGTTAGAACTAGCTGTTAGTGTACTGCCTATAAAAGTTGTCTTTGATTAAATAAAACATCAGATAACTTTCTCAAACTAATTTTACTCTACTACAGTGGTGTCAAGGCTACTGAGAGGGAAAAGTGAGAAAGAAATAGAGTGCAGTAGCAATAGCAGTGCAGCGGCAACAACAATACCTACATGGCTTTTGAAAACTTTGCACAACCAGCCATTCCTTGCTTTGATGGTCATTATGATCATTGGAGCATGTTGATGGAAAACTTCTTAAGATTTAAAGAGTATTGGCAAGTTGTCTCAGATGGAATACCAGTACCTGCAGCTAGCGCAGCAGCGATAGATACTTAGAAAACAGAATTTGAAGGACTGAAGTTAAAGGATCTCAAGGCAAAGAACTATTTGATCGAAGCCATTGATCGTTTAATCTTGGAGACAATTCTTTGCAAAGATACTTCCAAGGAAATTTGGGATTCCATAAAGAAGAAGTATGAAGGCAACGTAAGGGCGAAGCATGTGCTGCTCCAAGCTCTTCATCAAGAGTTTGAGGTTCTTCAAATGAAGTCTGCAGAGTTAGTTTCAGAGTACTTGAGTAATCTGTTTTTCATTATGTTTCTATTTAGTTGACTAATGGTTCCTATTTTGTTGGAATAAGCTGTTATTGTATTGTTTATAAAAAGTTGTCTTTGATTGAATAAAATATCAGATAACTTTATCAAACTAAGTTTACTTTACAACAAAAAATGCATAGTTTATACCAGTTATTTGTTAAATTTGCGGCTATCATTCATTGTAGAAGTCATTCATAATAAAAAAACTAACAAAGAGCTCAACCAAAAAACATGCAACACAATCCATAAATATTTCCTAAGCTTGGAAACATGTATAGTTTGTCAAGCTATGTTAATATTTTAATATGGTGGTGAATAAAAACTTAATATTCAAAAAATTCTCTAATCTTACAGCATATATTGATGCTATTTTTTATTATAAAAAATTTATGATCCCCATATCTCATAATATTAAGAAGCTGTCTTTTTTGCCCATCATCTAGTTGTTAATTTTGAAGTCATTTAATAAAAGAACAATTTCATCAAAGTTTTCTTACTTTGGGTAGCATGCTGCAATCTACTATAAATTATACTTTATCAAAAGTTAGAAAACATATCGCTTTTCGAAACTCGGCCATCTGTGTGAAAACCCATCTAACACCAAAATCAATGACAAAATTTCATCAATATATATATGAATCATAGCTCCAAACCTAAGAAATAATTAAAAGGGACCAAAATAGAGAGAAATAGAAAATTAAAACTAAAACTAAAAATCAAGTGCAAATGCAAAGTACTTCCAGTTGCATTTAACACCTATTAGCTTTATATCCCAATGAAAAACATGAATCAAATCATACATGAAAAAACAATGCATCAATACATGAATCAAAATCGAAATATGATTTTAAATAAATCAAACCTTTAAGACTTGTTCGATTCTTATACTACTAAGATTTTCTAAATAGGAAAGAAAATATGTACCTTCTCTTGTGTTCCATCCTTCTTTGTCATAGTTTCTAATACCCACCTAGCTGGAATTGTTTGTTCAGTATTTTCATTGGTCATTCTTCCAACACTTGATTAAAGGCATAACCTTCACAATTAGTTTGACATAGAGAAACTCTTTTGCAAAGAGGCTGTGATAAGAACGATGACTTAAATTAAGTGGGCACAGTAAGACAAGAAACTATATGATTGCATTATAAAATAACTAGAAAAATGATGATTCAGAAAATGGGAGTTACTAAGAATCTTTCTCATTTTGACTACGGCTTTGTTTTGGGCTTTGCTAGTTTTTGGATTCATGTGATTACAGATAAGTAAAGTGAACGATTTCTAAGCTAATTTACATAGAGAGATGAAGAATTTGTATAATAGCTTGCATGTGTCAAAAAGAGCAAAGGGATTGAGAAAACCAACTTTTGAAGAATTCAAATCGAGAAAGTAGCAGGTGAGTACTACAACGACTAGGACATGTTAGCATCACTTGCCTATAAATTCTATTACTTTTATAGTCATTATCACGTTCATTCTCATATTATATAATCATTTTAATATATATATATATATATATTTTTTTACGTTATATCGTTGGTAAGATTATAGGTTAGTAAATCACACTGATTTTTAACAATTGAATCATGATATGAAATAATTTCAACCTCTCGGTAATTACAAACCTTTAATAATTCATTCACTATCTAAGACAACTCATTCTTATCCTAAACAATACAATATTTATCCTTATTTAAATTACCATCCCAAGTTAGTTCTTTTGAAATTCTACCCCTATCTTCTATCTTTTTTATGATTACTAATTAACTCTCTTATCTTTTATATAAAAAGAGTTTTTGAAATATCATGAGTTTTTGAAATAATGATAGAGAAATTATGCATATCACTATTTCAAAGCTTTATGATATATATATATATAGCTTTATGCTCTTCTTTTACAAATACTTACTCAGACAATTTAATACAGAAATTTAAAAACGATGAAACATTCTAAGTTTTTATTTTAATTTTAATTTTAATTTTCTTCTCTTTGAAATAGATTACTTTGTTATTGGATTTGCCTATAAATTTTACTACTCTTATTGTCATTGTCATTTACGTTCTCACATTCATATAATTGCTTCACTATTTTGTTTTTTACATTATATTTCAAGCTAGTATGTCTTTATATTTAATTTAATAAAAAAAATTAATTAAAATTTATTTTCTCATGAAATAAAATGGATATCAATTAGTTCACAATCTTATTGTAGAAATGAACAGAAAATAATTTGTTGACAAATGCACTAAGGGTCTATTTTGGGAGTTTGGAGAGAGAGAGAAGAGGCGAAACAAAGGGAGGAAAAGAGAGTGGATATGATTGATATGTATATCTTATCGGCAATTATAAATCTTTAATAAGTCATTACCTTCTTAATGCATCCCATTATCTTCCCAAGCAATACAGTTGTAATCTAACTTACCTTCCCAAATCAATATATTT
Source organism: Quillaja saponaria (assembly GCA_029379385.1). Classification (NCBI taxonomy): domain Eukaryota; kingdom Viridiplantae; phylum Streptophyta; class Magnoliopsida; order Fabales; family Quillajaceae; genus Quillaja; species Quillaja saponaria. The sequence continues at coordinate 19,814,313 of CM055608.1, read as the reverse complement.
GAAAATCTCTTTTACCTCATCTCTATTGTTTGTATTTTTCAATTTACCCTATTCTCTTCTCTATAAAAGATGTTTTGAAACATTTTTCAATATTTGATATGGTGATAGGGAATTTTTGCTTATCACTATTTCAAAAATCAAGATTTGTTTATATTTTGTTTTTGCTTCAAAATATAAAGATTTTATTTTCATGTATCTTCTTATATCAATCTATCATTTTTTTACAAATACTTATCCAAATAGCTTAATACAAAAATTTAAAAGACAAAAAATGATTCTTAATTTTTTATATAATTTTTTTTAGTTTTGTTTTCTTTGAATTTATTATCAAATTTGCCTATAAGTTCTACTACTCTTATTGCTATTGTCACTTACATTCTCATAGTTATATAATTACTTCACTATTTTGTATTTATATTATATTTTAGGCTACTATGATTATAGATTATTTTGTTATTGGATTTGGTTATAAATTTTACTATCCTTATTGCCATTCTCACTTACATTCTAACATTCATATAATCATTTTACTACTTTATTTTTCACATTATGTCACTATTATGATTATAGGTTTAGTTTAATATATAGTTTTTTAATTAAATTTTACTTTCTCCTAAAGTAAAATAGATATCAATTAGTTAGTAATCTAGTTTTGAAAACAGAAAAAATAAAATAAAATAAAATTTGTTGACAAGTATATTAAGGGTCTATTTGGAAATTTGAAGAAAGAAAAGAAGAGAGAAAAGGAGAAGAGGGGAGGAGAATAAGGGAGGATTGACATGTATATTTTGTCGGTAATTGCAAAGTTTCAATAACTCATTCACTTCCTAAGACAACTCATTTTTTATCCAAGCAATACAGTTGTATTTACCCATAAAGCTCACTACCTACCTCCTCTCTTCCACCTGTATTCTTCAATTCACCTTTGTCTCTTCTTTGTAAAGTAAGTTTTGAAACATTTTAAGTTTTTGAAATGGTGATACATAAATTTTACCTATCACTATTTCAAAAAATCAAATGTGTTTTATATTCCGTTTTTATTCCAAAACATGAATATTTCTTTCTCATCTTTCTTTCATATTTGTCTGCCCTCCTTTTATGAATATTTACTTAAACAATTTAGTACATAAATTTAAAATCTAAGAAAAATTATGAATTTTTTTTCTTTTTATAGTTTCATCTCTTTGAAATAAATTACATTGTTAGTAGATTTTGCTGTAAATTATGTTACTCTTATTGTCATTTTAACTTACTTTCTCACATTCATATAATCTCTTTACTATTTTGTTTTTACATTATATTTCGAGCTAGTATGTACATAGGTTTAATTTATTAAAAATATTTTGTAATTTAAATTTTACTTTCTCCTGAAGCAAAATAGATATCAACTAATTTGTAATCTTGTTTTGAAAAAGGACAGAAAAAAATTTATTGACAAGTACATTAAAAATTTATTTGAGAGTTTGGATAAAGAGAAAAGAAAGGAAGGTGAAGGAGGATGGGTGTGGTCAAAAAATTCATGTGACTTCGTCACTTGAACAATAAATTAATTTAATTGTTTTATCTTATTATATTTTTTTTATGAAATTTTATTTAATTTAGAATTTGTGTTCAACTCACCAATTAATTTAATGTAAAAGTTTATGGGTTCAACTCACCAATTAATTTAATGTAAAAGTTTGTGGGTTCAACCACAAACTTAGCCTAACCACAAACAGTTTTTTTTTTTTTTTTACTAGTTAAAAGTACTTGAATTACCATATATAAGAAAAGGAACCACTATTAAGAGAAAATGAGAGTTGTGCATATTTGAAATGTGTCATGAATGTAGTAAAGAAAGCTCAAGAATTCCATAGCTTAGAGATTCTATCTTCATCTCTTACTATCTCTACTTTGCTATCTATTCATGATATGAAGTCCCACATGGGGTGCAAAGAGTATTAATATATAAATCTTCTCGGTATAATTACTTCACTATTTTGTTTTTACATTATATTTCGGGCAGGTGTGTTTATAAGTTAAATTAAATAAAGTTATTTTGTAATTTAAAATTTATTTTCTCCTTAAACAAGATATCAATTAGTTCATAATCTTGTTTTGAAAACGGATAGAAATAAATTTGTTGACAAGTACAATAAAGGTCTATTTGGGAGTTTAGTTAAAGAGAAGAGAGAAGAGGAGGAAGGGAGAGGGGATGGGATGAGAGCAAAGAGTATAAATATGTAAATGTTCTCGGTAATCTATAAACTTTTAATAAATTATTACCTTCCTAAGACAACACATTTCCTCAATAAGCAATACAGCTGTATTTGTTTTTATCTAAATGATCTTTCCAAGTCAATTTTTTTGAAACTCTCCCCTTACTTTCTCTTTCCTTAGGTCTTCTACAAGTCACCCTCGTCTCTTCTATGTAAATAAAATTTTAAAACATGTTGAGTTTTTGAAAGGGTGAAATGATAATTTTTTCTATCATTATTTCAAAAGTAAACCCAGATTAGTTCTATATTATATTTTTGTTTCAAAATATTAATATTTTATTTTCATCTTTTTTTTTTTTTTTTAATATCTATATGTTCTTCTTTTTTAAATATGTATTCAAAGAGCTTAATAAAAAAATTTAAAAATAAAGAAAGATTCTAGGTTTCTTTTTTGGTTTTTTTTCTTTGAAATATATTATTTTATCATTGGATTTGCTTATATTCTACTACTCTTATTATCATTTTTACTAACATTTTCATATTTATATAATTAATTCATTACTTTGTTTTGGCATTAAGTTTTAGGCTGATATATTTATAGGTTTAGTTTATTAAAAATATTTTTAATTTAAATTTACTTTCTCATGAAGCAATTTTTTTTAATAGTAGGAAAGAAACTTGACAAATTATCTAACTTAGGAGTGCCTTAGAATCAAATGATTTATCTCATGTTAGCACAAGTTCTTTACAAATTTTGTTTCCAAGCACTCCTGCATTCTCAGCTCTTTCACCATATGAGTCAATCTCACATTACGAGCCTCATCTGTGATTTCATCAATAGCATTGCAGCTACCATTACAGACAATGTTATTAAAACTAGTCAGCATTGACGTCATATTGGAAAATGATAAGCCAGAATATAAATAAATTTTGCTTTACTATGTTATTATTTATAATTAATTACAACAATAATTTTTATTTTTATTGTTTTTACAAGCTGAACATGGATGCTACTTATATATAACAAGCTATATAGAATTGAAAAGAGGTAAGCATTGGTGCATTTTTAAGAGATTATGATAGGAATTTGATAGATTATTGGTTTAATATCCTAGATAACAATGTGGATATAAAATAGCAAAATTTGTAGCGACAAAATTTGGTGTTAAAAGACAATATCTGTACAAGATCAAACTGGATATAATTAATTAGCTGATAATATTGTTTTAGAAATAGTGAGAAAAGAATTTGTTGCAAAATATGCTAATGGCCTATTTAAGAGTTTTAAATAGAGAGGATAGGAGAGAAAATGAGAAGAGTGGATAAAAGGGGAGGAAAGTGGAGATGAGGGAAGGGGAGTGAAGAGGAGGGGAAGGTAAGTGAGGAGAAATAAGAGTATTGGTATGTACACCTTCTCAACGATAACAAACTTTTAATGTCTTTTTCCAAGGCGAACCATTTCATTCCCAACTTTATTTATCATTATTTAAATTAACTTTCTAAGTAAGTCATTTTGAAACTCCCTCTAACTTTCTCTATTGTCTGTCTTTTTCAGTTCATTTTCTTCTTTTTTCTGTAAAGTAAATTTTAAAATATTTTGAGTCTTTAAAATTGTGATAGGAAAATTTTGCCTATCATTACTTCTAAAGCTCAGATTTATTTTATATTTCATTTTTTCTTCAAAGCATAAATATTTCATTTTCATCTTTTTTATTTTTTATTTCTATTTGCCCTCATTTTGCAAATACTTACTTAAATAGTTTAATACAAAAATTAAAAACAAAAAAGATTTTGACCTTTTTTTTTTTAATTTTCTTTCTTTAAAATAGATTATTTTGTTATTGGATTTACATATAAATTTTACTACTCTTATTACCATTGTGACTTACATTCTATATTTATATAATCATTTCACTATTTTGTTTTTATATTATATTTTGAGCTGGAATATTTATATATTTATTTTAATAAAAAATTTGTAATTTTCCCTCAATTCTTAGTTTGTGGGTATCAACAATATTTATTACAAACTCAACCACAATCTGGATTCTCAAGATAATTAGTGGTACCATTGTTTATGATAATCTTGCATGTTTTTAAATTGACTATGCAAAAATCAAATACCTAGTTAACAATGGGAGGAGCTTTCAGAATATTGCCACCAAAACAAAAGGTCTTTGAATGTTATATGTTGCAATTAATTTTTAAAATGTGAATTGTTATTTATTTTATATTCCTTTCTTATTTTCTCCCTTATAATGGAATAATTTGAATGTAATCTAAAATCAGTTATTTACCTTTCTTTTACAAATACTTACTCAGACAATTTAATACGTAAATTTAAAAGTAAAGAAAGATTTAGGTCTTATTTTTATCTTTCTTCTTTTAAAAAAGATGATTTTGTTATTGGATTTCCTTATAAATTTAACTACACTTATTGCCATTGTCACTTATATTTTCACATTCATATAATCACTTCACTACTTTATTTTTACAATATGTTTCGGGCTAGAGTTTTAGCAATTTTTTTTTCTTTTTTGCTTTATAGTAGGATAAAAATTTGGTAAATTATTCATATCTTAGAGTGCTTTAGCATTTGTTGATTTATCTCGTGATAGCACAAATTCTTCACAAATTTTGTCTCCAAACACTCTTGCATTCTCAGCCCATTTACAATATGAGTCAATCCTATAATTATTGGCCTCATTCATAGTCATCAATAGTATCGCAATTGCCATCGCCAACCATCCTATTAGAGTCTGACATCATCGACTTCGTATAGGAAAAACCTAAGTCATGACAAATAAATTTATTTTACTTTATTTTACAACACAAAATTTTATTTTTATTTTATTTGAAGTTTTTATAAGCTAAACGTGAATAATACCATTATCAATAGCAAGCTATATAAAAATTAAGGGGTGAGTGTTGGTATATTTTTATGAAATTAGGAGGAGAATTTGATAGATTATTAACATTGTACTCTTATAACAATATAAGTATAAGAGTAAAAGAATTTGAAGCAAAAAAAATTTAGAGTTGAAAAGACAATATTTATACGAAATCAAAACATATATCAATTAGTTCGTAATCTTGTTTTGGAAACGGACATTAAAAATATTGTAAATATATACACTAAGGGTCTATTTGAAAGTTTGGATGGAGAGGATATAAGAAGAGGAAATGAGGAAAGAAGATTATGATAGAGGATCGGAAAGTAAGAAGGGAACGAGAGAGGATTGATATGTACATTTTCTTGGTACTTACAAATTTTTATTTCTTCTTGTGCAATATAGTTGTATGTACCATTGTCTAAATTACCTTTCCAAATCAATTATTTTGAAACTCTTTTCCTAACTCCCCTCTCTTGTATGACTTTCATAATTCACCATTTTCTCTGCATTGAAAATGAATTTTGAAACATTTTGAATTTTAAATAGGAAATTTTGCCTTTCCCTATTTTCAAAACTTAGTTATATATATATATATATATATATATATATATATATATTGTTTTTGTTTCAAAATATCAATATTTTTTTTTATATCTATTGGTTCTGTTTTCTCAAATAATTACTTAAACAGCTTAATACAGAAAATCAAAATCAAAGATTCTGGGTTTTCTTTCTAGTTTTATTCTCTTTGATTATTTTGTTATTAGATTTACCTATAAATTGGACTACTATTATTGTTATTATCATTTACATTCTCATATTCATATAATCATTTCACTATTGAGTTCTTATAATATATTTTGAGTTGATATAATCATATGTTTAATTAATTATAAATATTTTTGAATTAAAATTTTACTTTCTCCAAAAACAAAATGGATATCATTTAATTTATAACTTTCTTTTAGAAACGAACAAAAAAGAATGGATATCATTTTTTTGTTTTGGCTTCACAGTAGAAAAAAAGCTTAGTAAATTATCCATAGCTAAGAGAGCTTTAGCATCTGTTGATTTATCTCATGATAGTACAGGTTCTTGACGAATTTTGTTTTGAAGTACTAATGTATTCTTAGCCCCTTCACAACATGAGTAAATCCTATAATCGCTAGCCTCGTCTATGACTTCATCAATAGCATCGTAGTTACCATCGCTAGCTATCTCATTAAAGTTTGATATCATCAACGTCATATAGGAAAAGTTTAAGCCAACATATAAATAAATTTTACATTACTGTGTTATTATGTAATTACTTACAAAAACAATTTATATTTTCATTTCATTTTATGTTTTTATAAGCTAAACTTAAATGATACTTTAATCGATAGCAAATTATATTAAAATTAAAGGGCTGAGCATTAATGCAATTGTAAGAGATTAAGAGAACATTTTGATAAATTATTAGTGCAATACTCTAGATAACAATTTGGAAATAGAAGTAGCAGAATTTGAAATGGTAAAATTTAGCGGTGAAAAAGAAAGATCTGTAAAACATCAAAATGGATATTAATTAATTTGTAATCTTATTTTGAAATTAATAGAAAAGAATTTGTTGAAAAATATACTAAGACTCTATTTAGGTGTTTAGATGAAAAAAAAAAAAAAAAAAAAGATAAGTGTAAGGGAAATGAGAGAAAGGAGTGGAGAGAAGATGAAGGTAGGGGAGCATAGAGAGAGGGGAGTGAAGAGGAAGGTATGACAGCAAAGAGGGAAGAGATGGAAAATGATTGATATGTATATATTCTTTGTACTTACAAACCTTTGATAACTCATTTTTTTCTAGAATAATATAGCTGTATTTACTTTTCTTTAAAATACTTTTTCAAATTAGTCGTTTTAAAACTCTCTTCTTACCTCTTTTTTACTGTATGTCTCTTCTTTACAAACGATATTTTGAAATACTTTGAGCTTTTAAAATAGTGATAGGAAAATTTTGTCTATCACAATTCTAAAAGCTTAGTTTTATTTTATATTTCAATTTTGCTTTAAAGCAGTTAAAATTTCATTTTCATTTTTCTTTTTTTATCTATCGGTCTTCATTTTTCAAATATTTACTCAAACAATTTAATACAAATAAAAATTTAAAAGTAAACAAAGATTTTGGATTTTGTTATTAGTTTTCTTCTCTTTGAAATAAATTATATTGTTATTGGATTTGCTTGTAATTGTATTACTGTTATTATCATTGTCACTTACATTCTTATATTCATATAATCATTTTCACCACTTTGGTTTTACATTATATTATTGGTATCAATGTTGTAAAGATCGAGATCTTACATAGGATCGTTGAGAGGGGACAAGATCGACTCGTAAGATCGAATCAGAAGATCTTACAAATTTTGTAAAATAATTATCAGAGTATATATATTTGTACATAATTTATTGTAAATGTGTATTTTATTATAAACAAGCACAATTTGTATAAAGCTCCAAATATGTTTATTTCCAAAGCAAAATATTCTCCTATTTCATCAATAATATAAAAGAACTACTCAAAAAGTGTACAAGTATAAACATAAACCATCCAATACGAATATCAAATTCATAACATTAATTTCATAAACATCTTATCCAACATAAGTTCATAAACAAAATATCCATACAAAGATTCTTAATACCACAAAATTAAAATCCAATTTGCATAAATTAGTCTAAACCAAAATTAGTTCCTTCTTCATAAACATCACAATTATCTTCATCATCTCCACCTCTTTCTCCATCATCATCTCCATTGCTAACTTTATCATCAGTATTGTCATTGTCATCATTACCATCTTCATTGTCAATGGGATTTTTACCTTCATCACTATCAACACTCATGATTTTGTCAACTTCACCACCTACAACACCAACATCATCATCTTGCACAACTTGCACTTCATCTTCATCTAATGGAGCATCTACATCAATCACATCATCATTGGCATTAGAAGAACCATCAAGAACACATAGCCATTCATTTGATGAAGAATTTGCAAGATCTTCTTTCGAAGTTATCCATTCATCATCTGAGGAGAGATCATCCAATTTCAAGCTCGGACTCGAATATTTTTTGGTTTGCCTTTCATTCAACTTGCAATTGTACATGACAAACACTAAGTCATTCATTTTCTTTTGATGCAAACAGTTCCTTTTCTTTGTATGCACCTAAAAAAGTAATGAATAATTTATAAGAGATCAATACTAGAAACAAGAATTATAAAAACAAAAAAATAGATATTATCAACTTATATTTACCATTTCAAATGCACTCCAATTACGTTCGCATCCAGAAGAACTACAAGTCAGGCTTAAGATCCGAATGGCAAACCTTTGTAACTCAGGGCATCCATCTCCATAAGAATCCCACCATTCAACTCGAGCTTTTCTCCCTCATTGCCTTTGCAGCTGAGATTCCAAATAATTCTCTAGCATTCTTGAACTCTTCAAGTTGCAAATCAATTGTATTTCTCTCATTTGAATCTCGAACCAATCTCTCCAAGCAACTATAAAGTCTACGTTTAACTTAATAATCAGCTTTGAATGTAGGACTATAATGGTATTGAGGATTTAAGTAGTAAGTTGCAGCATGCAAAGGCCTGTGAAGCTGCATTTCCCATCTCTCATCAATAATGCTCCAAATAGGCTCATACCTATAAAGGTTAATTAGAAATTTAGGATTAGTTAACATAAAAAATAATATGTAGATATGTGAAGTTAGTCGTTTAAAGAAAAAAAAAAACTAACCTCTTTTTAATATTGCCAAAATTTAATTGTATTTTTTCTTTTGCCCGATCCATTTCTTTATAAATAAATCCCATAGCCGGTTTTCCTTCTGAATCCACTAACCTGAGCACCTTAATAAGAGGATTAGCAGCTTTAAGACATTCAACAACTTTGTTCCAAAAGTCATTGTTTAGAACAATTCTTGCAACTTTCTTTCCCTTTTATGTGTTTAAAGAAATGCTTGCTTTCCACTTTTGAGAAGAAAACATTCTCATTAATGCTACTTTTAATTCAAGAAGGCACCCCAATGTCAAGTATGAAGTAGCAAACCGAGTCGCAGCAGGTCTAATCAAATCTTTCCCTTTGGTGAAACTCCTTAACATAGCAATGAGCATGTTTCTTCCATAAATGTAAGTAATAATTCACTTTCCTTTTTCAATGGTCACTGAATGCATCTTCAATTTTTTTGCAAAATCCTCTAATATCAAATCAATGCAATATGCTGCACATGATGTCCAACATAAGTTTTTTCTTTTTTCCATCAACATTTCACCTGCTACTTTATAGTTTGCTGTATTATCAGTAATCACTTGCACCACATTCTGCTCCCTAATCTACTTCACAACATCATCTAACATCTCAAAAACTTTGACGGCAGTTTTAGATAAGTCTGATGTGTCCACTGATGATAAAAATATAGTCCCTTTCGGACTATTGACCAAGAAATTGCATATTGAACGTCTTTTCCTATCTGTCCAACCATCAAACATTAGAGAACATCCTATTTTTTTCCATTCTAGTTTGTACTCCTCAAGAAGACCCATTGTTTTACTCACTTCTATCTTCAAGAATTTTTCCCTCAATTCATAATAAGAGGGACCTTTGAGTCCCACAACCATACCTCCCAATTACTTCTAACATCTCAACAAACTTAGGATTTTTCACACAATTAAAAGAGATAGCACTTGTATAGAAAAATTGAGCTATCTTCGAACATGCTTCTTCTTGCAAATCCTTTTTGACCTATTGATTCATTGTTGTTTTGTTACTTTCAACCCTACTCGAATTTTGCACAAAATATCCCTTAACTTCTTTCCCTTTCCCTCTACTTGTTCGCACAATTTCTACCTCTTCCATATCACCTTCACTGTCTTCTAAAATTCTCTTCTTCTTCAACTTTTTTCCCTCTAATTTCTCTAAGATAATTCTCATCTTATTTTTCACATCATCCGGAACACTTGCACATGCCATTATATCTTCTCCAGTGCCTGCAAGGTAGTGCTTGAATAAAAAAATTCCACCTGTTCCAATCTTTGAACAATATTTGCATTTTACTTTTCTCGTTTCCTTCAACTGGAATACCATATTCCCAACCCACATCAGTTCTACTTCCCGAAGCATTTTTTCTACTCTTGGATGAACCGGATTGAGACATTTTTCTTTGAAAACACATCAAAGGCACCATCATCAAATTAACATCAAAGTAATAACTAATAACTAATAACTAATTAAGCATTACCAAAATGAAATCAATTGAAACATGGTTTGATGTGTAAGTGTATAACAATATAAACAATTAAGCATTACCAAAATGAAATCAATTGAAATTTAAATTGAAACCTTGCTGTGATTTTTTTATAGACAAAGTTTAAAGCCATATATCACTGAAATCAAAGAGATACATAAATTATATACAAATATACAATATAAACAATTAAGCATTACCAAAATGAAATCAATTGAAATTGAAGTTGAAACCTTGCTATGATTTTTTTTATAGACAAAAATTTAAAGCCATATATAACTGAAATCAAAGAGATACAAAAATTATATACAAATATACAAACTTAAATTATATACACAGTAACACATATATACTCAAATACCAATTGAAATCAATAATATTACATTATATGTCATAATTATATCCTATATGTTTACACTTCTCCACCCACAAATATTAATATTACATTTACATTACATATAACAATTAACATAATACCCAACGGAGCAGCCATCAGCAATCGAAAAAAAAAAAAAAAAAAAACCTTCGTAAAGTGAAGGCAGAAGGAGCACAGTGAATGCAGAATGAGTCAACAGAAAGCCTTCGCAAAGGCTCAATCTGCCCACTGCCCACTGCCCACTCACTCGTTCTCGACAAAATGCTCTGCAAATTATCAAATTAAAGCCGAAATCTTGTCAAATCTCCAGATCAAAGGCTTCGAAAATGCTTCCACCTCACTTATTCAGATGCTCAGAATGATTGAAGAAGGAAAGAGGAAGAGGTCCGAGTTGAGCAGAAGGAAGATCTGAGCTGAGCAGCAGAGGGAAGGTCTGCGACTCTATGTAGAAGGAGGCGGCTGCAGCTGGTTAACCTCGAAACCAAATTTTAGCTCTAAAAGTTCAGGTAGTTCGAGTCTCTTTGAAGCCCAATTAAATTTTGACCCGAAAATTAGTTTTTGCAGAATCGGTGAACTCGACAACCAACTCACGATCTCACGATGCGTCCTCCTATTCCACAATCTTGAGTCCGAGTTATGCAGGCAGCGATCTTTAGTCTGTGCCGACTCGGTGTGGTGGCTTGGGATCGTCGGATCGTACGATCTTACGCGCCACCGCGCGATCTTAACAACATTGACTGGTATGTTTATAGATTTGCTTGTAATCTCGTTTTGAAAATTTAGATGGAGATGAGAGAATAGTAAAGGAGATAAGGGGACGGTGGGGATGTGGGAGAATTGATATGCATATCTTTTCGATAATTACAAACCTTTAATAACTCTTTCACTCCCAAGACAACCCATTCTATTTTTAAACAATACAGTTGTGCTTACTCTTATTTAAATTGACTTCCCAAGTTCATCCTTTGGAAACTCTCTGCTTACCTTCTCTCTATTATCCGTTCAATTCATCCTGTTCTTTTCACTATAAAGAGAGAATTGAAACATTTTAAAATTTTTAAAGTGGTCATAAGAAAATTTTGTCTATCACTATTTCGTAAACTCATATTTGTTTTACATTCAAATTTTGCTTTAAAACATAAATATTTTATTTTTCATATCTATATGCCTTCTTTTTTACAAATACTTACTCAAACAGTTTAATACAAAAATTTAAGTATAAAGAGAGATTATGTGTTTTTAGATTGCTTTATTATAGAAGCATTGTAAATCTTTGAAATAGTGATAAAAAATTTTTGCCTATCACTATTTTATAAACTCAAATTTATTTTACATTCCATTTTTGCTTTAAAGAATGAATATTTTATCTCCATATTTATTTTCATATCTATTTGCCTTCCTTTTTATAATTCTTTACTAAGACAATTTATACATAAATTTAAAAATAAAGAAAGATTTTGTTGTTTCCTTTCAATTTTATTTTCTTTGAAATATATTACTTTATATTTCTTGAATCTTCAAAATTTGTACATTTAATATTTTATGCAATATACATTTCTTGAATCTTTTAAGCAATCGTAGTTCAAAATCATATTACTACTAATGAATCTGGACCAAAATTTATAGAAATACTTAGTGAAAGTACAAGATAATGCTACTTTCATTAAGCTTGGTAGTTTGTCCAATATTGTATATAATTATTTTTATTATTTTATTGAAATAAGGGGGGATTGTTATTTTATTTCAATAAAAATTAAATAAATATAATTTACTGGGTGGTTTATTGAAATCATAAATTGGTGGGAGTTCCAAATTTTAAAGGTTTTGAATTGTAGAATTTAAAATTCAGCATTTTATGACTATTGAATTGTAACAATTTAATTTTGATTTTGTAACTTAATCTCTTAATTTGTTATTTATTTCAATTATTATTTTTATATGAGTTATAAAACTCTATTACTATATAAACCATGCACTTTAGTATTTTCTATATACCTTGAGATTAATAATTTCCATATTTCATATTATAATAATATTTGGGTAAGAAAATGTTGTTAGGAAATCTAAGGGTTATACACCCTATGCATATGCAGCAAAACTAAAATTTTCTCAAAGCAAAAACATATATACTTAATCAACTATATATGATGAAAGCTAAAGATTAAAACTAACTTCTTGAAGCTTTCCTCATGTAGTTAGTTTGATTGTTTGCAGGGATGCTTGGAGTTCATCTACAAATCATCAAAATGATTCTCCTAATAAAACTTAAAGTATGACTAATGATTAGTAAGCTATTCAAACGAATAAGCCTCTAATGAAATATTTAACATAGTTGGTTGGTTAAAAACCTTTACCTTTTCGTAAAATATTTGAAAATATATATTCACCCTTAGGATAAGGGCTAGCTTCCACTTGGTTGAATTATCAATAGAGGACTATACTTGAAGCAAAAATAACTTTGCTTCAACAGTAAGGGTCACGGGGTCACGGTTAATAGAGGAGATTATGAAGAACACTTCTTTCTCACAATCTCTCACAAGGCAGAATGTCACTAATGTATCTAGCATGTTGGCCGAATTCTGTTAGTGTTGCACATATAGGTAGGGAGGCCAAGATTTAAGAGTTATAATAATTCAGTGTTTAGGTTTTCATTAAACATAAAGCCCAACGCATAAGGCTGAAAGCTACATTTTGTAATCCATAATCCTATTATGATTAATAATGGGCCTTTAGACTCTTAGTGATCTAAATCCACTTAGGATTCCAAATCCAATTAGAATTCTCATTAGACATTCTCTTGAATTTCAAGAAAACAAGTCTTGCCATATATGTATAGGTAACAAATTATCTTTTAACTCTTATGTGCTTAGAAGTTAACTATTAATTCTAAGACTCCATTACCCTTCTAGGTTCTTAACCCAAGCCAATTAAAGTATGTAACCCATTAGGATCTCTTGTATTTTGGCAATAAATGAAATTAGATACTTCATAAGAAGTATGATTAAATTAAAACACTTTTAAATTAACTTTTGTTTTATCAAACCAACCAAATTACATTTATAGATTAAGATTAACATCTAGGAATGAATCGTGACCACCCAAGTACAATAAAAGTTAAGATCATTAATCAAACCTCTCAGTGCTTAGTTACCGTGTATTAAATCATTTCATCATATATATCCTGAGATAGACATTGCAAATGGATTCTAGTCTATATTTGTCTAAATCCATTAGCATTTAAAATCTAGTTTACGTTTTGTTACTCAAAGAGATTCAAGAAAATACTTTTCTTAATCTCTTTCACCTTGCAAAGATTCTCAGAAAAGGACATACTTGTCTCAAGAGGTTATGGGATATTTATCCTCTTTACTGAGGATGATGACATATCATTCATCTACTTTCATATGCTTCACTACATATCTAATAATCACCCATGTCTTATCCTTATTATAAAGATAAAGGGAAATGATGTCAAAACACATGGATTTACATAAGGTAATAAGATAATCTTAAGTCAAAGAATCACTTTTGCCACCAATATTTTGAGAACTTCTATTGACATGTGAGTAAAGACTCTACATGGTTTCTCATGTTAGATTAATTCAGTGTACTTATTCAACTAACAAGCACTCATATCTCCTTATAAGAGAAAGACTTAACATATGCTAATCTCAAGGAATCATCAATATCCATATTCTTGATGATTTATTGACTAGGAATACTTTTAGAATAATACTTTATATATGTCACATCTCATAATTATGATCAATATCATAATTATGCATACATAGTATATATGTTAGGGACTTTATATATAGTTGTACTAAATTTTATTTAAACAATAAAATAAATAAATGTAATAACTATCATTACATGCATTAAATACAAATAATGTGTCATTACAACTAACCATTGAATGACTCTTGGACACTAATACTAACAATCACCTACTAGGCTTAGAGCCAATCACTGTGACATCTAAATCCTACTAGATCAAAGTGACGATTGTGCTTCCACTGTGGGAAGGGCTTTGTAAGCGGATCTACCACATTCTCATCAATAAGAATGTTCTCTTTCTTTATATCTATCATATCAATGATTTCTTTAATCAGGTGATACCGAGTTAGTATGTTTTTTAATTTTCTAGAGAGATCTTGGTTCATTTACTGTGCAATAGCCATATTGTTATCACAATATAACTATTGGATTAACAATGTCGAGAACCACCCCAAGTTCAGTTATGAACCTATTTATCCAAATGGCCTCCTTAGTTGCTTTGGAGGCAGCTATGCACTCAATTTTGGTTGTACAATTTGTCATTATTTCCTGCTTGAAACTCTTCCAACTACTGCTTTTCCATAAGAGTAAATAAGAGTCTAGATTGTGATTTGCAATCATCTTATCGATTTGAAAGCTAGCATAAACTTTCAGTTTTCGGTTGCTGCATATATTAAGAATGCATCCTTAGTCTTTCTCAATTACTTAAGGATGTTCTTAATTGCCTTTCAGTGTTTTTTATCCTGAAAAGCCTAGTATTTGCTTATAACACTTAAAACATACAACATGTCAAGGCACGTGCATGACATGACATACATGATTAAACAAATTGTGGAAGCATATGGTATTCCATTCACATGTTCTCTTTCCAATTCTATCTAGGGAGACATGCTTTTAGAAAGATGTACACTGATATGACATGGGCAAGAACCCTTTCTTTGATCTATTCATGCAAAATCTCTTAAACATCTTGTCAATGTACATGGATTATGATAATCCAAGAAACTTTTTAGCTCTGTCTCTATAGATCCTTATACCCAATGTATAGGTTGCTTCACCCATATCTTTCATGGAGAAATTTTCGAATAACCAAAATTTGACCAATTGTAATATAGGTACATCGTTACCTATTAGGAATATGTCATCTACATACAGTAACAAGAATGTTACTTCCCTCCCACTAACCTTGTACACACACTGTTCATCTTCAATTTTAATGAAATCATAAGCCATTATGGTTTAATCAAAACGAATATTCCAACTTTTTGAAGTTTGCTTAAGTCCACAAATGGACTTTTGTAACCTGCATACTTCATTATAATGGCCTTTGGATTCAAAACCTTCAGGTTGTGTCATATACACATCTTCCCTTAAATAACTATTAAGGAAAGTGGTTTTGACATCTATTTGTCATATCTCATAATCATGATATGCAACTACTGCAAGTAAAATCTGAATTGACTTGATCATGGCAACTTGTGAAAAGGTTTCATCAAAATCAATTCCTTGTTTTTGCCTATAGCCTTTTGCCACTAATCTTTCTTTGAAGGTTTGTACGTTGTCATCCGTAAGTCTTTTTTTTAAAGAACCATTTGCACTTAATAGGGTTAACCCCTTTAGGTGGACCAACCAAAATTCATACTTTGTTGTCATACATAGAGTCTATTTCGAATTTCATGACATCTTGCATTTATAATCCTCTATAAATGGAATGTCTTTCTAATTCGTTATAAAAAAATCATACCTTATTGGAGGTTGAGATATCCAACTAGTCCTATAAAGCGGTTGTGTGTGTTAAACTATTTCTTGTACCTTTAACTCTTGTGGTACAAGTTCGGGTTCCATTGTGGGTCACATTTTAGGTTTCTTAAATTTTTCAAGTTCTTCTTTACTCTTACTACTTATTTCAAGGAAGATAGCATTTATCGAAGCAAACACATTTTGTTCTTCTAGATGATAAAAATAGTATCCTCTTATTTCTTTAGGATAACTAGGAAACAAGCATTTATCACTCTTGGCTTCAAGCTTATCAGTCAAAATTCTTTTGACATAAGCATGACAGTCCAAAATTCTCAAGTGTGAGATAATTGGTTTTTTATTGTTCAATATCTCATATAGATTCAACAAATTTTGATAGAACCATATTTCGGAGTTAATTGCAGTAATAAAAGCATATCCCTAAAATGAAGTGGTAAGTCATCATAACTCATCACTGATCTACGATGTTTAACAAACTACGATTCTTTTTTTTGGATACACTATTGAGTTATAGCGTACCAAGAGAAGTTCGTTAAAATAGAATCTCATTATCCTTTAATAGTCTAAAAACTCCTGGCTAAGGCATTCTCTATCTCGATTAGATCTAAGTGTCTTAATGCTCTTACCAGTTTGTTTCTTTACTTCATTCATAAATTCGTTGAACTTTTCGAAGGATTCAGACTTGTATCTTATAAGATACATATATCCATACCTAGATTTGTAGTCAGTAAAGGCTATGAAGTAAAAATATCCACCTCTAGCATGTATAGATATTGGTTTATAAACATTAAAGTGTATGAGTTCTAGTAACTTAGTGGTACATGACCTTATACCTGTGAAAGGTTTATTGGTCATCTTTTTGAATAGACAAGATTCATATGTTCTATATGATTTATAATCAAATGGATCTAAATGTCCACCTTGGTGTAATCTAGTGATCATAGTTTTATTTATGTGACTTAGTCTATAGTGCCAAAAATAAGATGATTATAAACTATCTAAATTGGGTTTCTTAGTGTTTATGTTAAGGATAATCATCAGTAAACCTCAATCACAAACACACTTGAAGTAAATGCTTCACCAAGTCCATTGTCCTTCAACGTACTCAAGTACGTGATGCAATTCTTTTCTAATGGTATCCTTTTCCACAATGAAAACACATGGCTTTGGTCTTGTCCCTTTTTATGCTGTTAGTGGCCTTAGTCTTAGTCTTAAAATTTTTCTTCTTCCCCTTTGACTTGGGTTTAGAAGAACATCTTATCAACATCACTTAGGCTTTATCTTTCTTGATATTGCTCTCTATAGTTTTCAACATGTTAACAGTGTGTTTGGAACAAATTAAATGGTGTAGATTTTTAATGAAGTTCACTTGAAATCTATATTTTATTCAATTATGCATTCCACACTAAATAGATTAGATTTCATTTTGTGAAATTCATTTGAGATAAGTTATTATTTTATCCACCTCAAATGACATTTTTATCCTTATTATTATACATGTTTTTCACTTATATAAATCGATAAAGAGCTACTACCACCTCATCACAAATATTCATCTAACCAATTACAAGTTTTTCCTCTCAACTTATTTTTTGTTCATTGAACAACAATTAATCTACCCGTATTTAAATTTTTAGTTTATCAATACTAGTTTTAATTAAAAAAATTTAGGATAGTATAGGAAAAGTACTTAAACTAAAATGAATTTTTCGTTGGTTCCAAATAAGAGAATTACACTGAATTTCTTAAGTGTAGTTTTCATTTTAAATATGAGAATTCAATTTAAATGAATTAAATTATATAATTTATTTAAAATAAAATGAATTCTATTTTTTATTTTGTTCCAAACACACTATAAGTAATTCGGGTAGAGTTATTTCTAACTTATTTATGTTGTAATTCATAACAACCTGTGAAATGACTTGGGCAAAGACTATAAAACCAAATCAACTGAAAGTTCATGGTCCATGGCAAATCCTAATTGGGACAATATGTCATTATACCCAATCATCTTCAATACATGAACATTTACTGAAGAACTTTCTTGTATCTTACAGCGGAATAATTCCTTGGATGCCTCGAACCTTTCTACTTTGCTTTGCTTATCATATAACTCTTGCAAGTGCATGATAATGGTATGGGCATTCATGTTTTGATGCTACCTTTGAAGCTTTAGTGACATAGAATTCACCATCACGTACTGCTTGTTCGTTATCATCCATGTGCTTCTGATGATTATCGAAGTATAGTTAAATTTTACCATACTTTTAGTAATGTATAGATCAAGATTAGCATCTAGTAATGTACCATAACCACCCAAGTACAAGCAAAGTTAAGATTATTGATCAAACCTTTCAGTGCTTGGTTATCTTGTATTCAACCCTTTTATTATACGTATCCCGAGATAGACATAGGGTATGAATTCTAGTGACAACCTATTTTTTTTCTAAATTTATTAGTACTTGAAACTAAGTTTATGTTTTGTTCCTTAAAGAGATTCAAGAAAACACTTTTCTTGATATCTTTCACTTTGCAAAGATTCCCGAGACAAGATATACTTGTCTCAAGAGGCCTCTGGATATTCATTCTCTTTGCTGAGGATGATGAATTCTTTGACAATCATTCATCTGCCTTTATATGCTTCACTGCATATCCAATAATCAATAATGTATTATCCTTATTAGAGGATAAGGAGAATGACATCAAAACACATAGATTCACATATAAGATAATAAGATGATCTCAAATCAAATAATCACTTATACCACCTGCACTTAGAGAACTTCTATTGACAAGTGAGTAAAGACTCCATATGGTTTCTCGTGCTGGGCTAATTCAGTGTACTTGTTCAACTAACAAACATGTATATGTTTGTATTAGCATCGTCATGCTTGTAGTTTATGAGATAATTACTCTCTTTATAAAAGAAAAACAAAATATATACTAGTCTCAAGAAATCATCAATATCTATATTCTTGATGATTCATTAACTAGGAATATTTTTAGAATAATATTTTATGTATATCACATCTTATAATTATGATCAACATCATAATTATGCATACACAATATTCATTCTATGAATTTTATATATTGTTGTACTAAATCTCATTTAAATAATATAATAAAGAATGCCTACTAAATAATATTACATACATTAAATACAAATAAAATATCATTACAACTAACAATTTATTGACTCTTGGACAGTAATACTAACAAATATGTGGCCAGAGAGAACTTGTCTCCTTTTCTGAGGTATTGAAAGACATACAGTATAGTAGCTAGGTTGTTGTATCCTAAGGGCAACGTATCGAAAGATCTCTGCACCGGTTGAGCAACTTTCGTGGTGGTACAATTTTTCTTAAAGATAATGAAATACCCGAGCCTCATCTCATATATCATTACAGCTTAGATAATTGGCTAGCTTCCTCTATTGATTGGATTTTTGTGTGTTTGGTTGGGAGCAACACTTTGTGATATTAAGAATGAGGGTCCAAGTGTCACTACTAAACAACCACACTAGCTGCACCAAAAGAAGTTTCAAGGGTTAATATTCTAATCTTAGCTTTCAATTAAATGTATGATTAATTGATGCACCTATGATTCTTGTTATATGAAAAACTTACCGAGGGGTCTGTTGTAGAAAATTTTAGGAGGGTTAACTTCCCAAATCAAGCCATCGAATAGAGTTTTTAAGTGATTTTTACTAGTTTCATAATTTTTCAGAAAGAGTTACCTCAGGCTGAAAATCTTTTTGTCTTATTTTAAATAAACTACTAGAATTCCCAGAAGAAGCATTGATATTTTTAGGTAGAATACAAGTAGAAATTTTGTTGCAGAATGTATCGAAAGAGTTTTTCGATCTCAAAGGAAATGTGGAAAGATATGTGCTAAATTCTTTTCGACACTTAAGGTCAAGTTTTGGCAAAAGAGTTAAAAGGATTTTTTGTCGTTGTTAGATTTGTTATAGTATATTTAATATTATAAAACTTTTTGAATTTCATGATTACTTGACATAGTGTACCTTTGGTTTATAGCCATGATAACTTCTTGCTCTCTTGATCTTGTATGGAAAGTTGATGAGGCTGAGAAGGTGTAAGAGAATCTTAATAATATGAAAGTAAATGGTTGGTGATATCTTTGAAATATTTAGCCAATCATGTGTTTGTATACATTTTTCATCAATCCTTGAGCAATTGGGTTTGACTGGGTTATCCAATGAAAGGCTAAAGGTATAAACATTAGGTTAGATAAGGAGATCACAGATTTTATCTATCAAAAGTGATGTCAATATATCTATTGAAGAGGGTTTTGGTGATGAACTTAGGAATGTCTATATAAAAAGCAAGGACAAGAATTGATTGAGTTAAACCAAATTGGCGAGCACAATAGTAAGGAGCATAAATCTGTATCCCATATTGATGATTTGTACCTTTACGATAACATTTAAAATGAAGATCCCTACATTGGAGACCTAACAAAATTAAAGAGATATGGGTTGTCGTTGATCCTTTTTTACCAAAAGAATGTTAATGGGTTTAATCTTGCATATGGAAACACAGGAAGTACGGTAAATGAAGGACATAAAGTTACGATCAGTATGATTCGGAGTTATGAAATTTTTTGAAGAAAGCTTTGAAGGAGGTAGTCTGTGGAATTATGATTGGATAGCACATTGATCATAACAATCAAGCTTAACATCAGCATCGTATTGGACGATATGCTAGTTGAATTCTAGAAAATAAGCCAATAGCTAAAATTGGATTAACCAGATTGAGCCACCTAAAACTAGTTTCTTTCCATGATACTTCCTTTTCTTAATGATTTGGAGTTAAGGCCTGGTAGACGCTGGAAAGGATAAAAGGGTCTATGGCATAAATGTGACTTTTAGCTAAGCATTCGACAAGTACAATTCTGCCAATGGCAATACAATAGATGTATTTACAGAGCCAATAAAAAGAAAGGCTACAAGTTCTTCATAAGATATTTTAGCATTGGTTTGTCGATGAAAATCCATGAAATTGCTATAAGATTCATTCTTTTTGAGGATTTTGAATTCTAAGAGTTCCTTAGAAGCAATAAAGGCATTGACCTCTTCTCTAGTACTTCTTAGATCGAAAAGTGTGGTAATGTCATGAATAATCAAAGTACTCATTCCACAAAGGAAATGGAAGACATTGTGGCTTTTAGACCAAAAGCAAGATGTAGCTGTTATGAGCCTAATATTGGCTTCCATAAGTTGCAAGGAGAGTCTAAGTAAGTACTATAGACCTTGTTTAAGAAGCGATTTTCATGAGATGAAAGAATATTTTTTTTCCCAAGAATAGAGATCTGATTCTTCAGTGGGTCAAGTTCTAATAGATATTGGATATGAAAAGAATAAGAAATCATGGTGCTCTTAGAGAATAAGAGTCTCTCTAAGTGCTAAAGGGTAAATTTGCTCATTTTAGATTGTGGAAAAGTTTTGAACACTAGACCCATGATTGGGGATGAGAAATCATAATGCTTAATCGAAAAGGAAGAATTTACTTGCGAGTTAGGGAGTCCATAAAAGGTGTTTAGACAAAGAATAAAACCAATGTAATTCTTGGAGTCTCTTGGAAAAGGAATTTTAGTGGAAGATTTTGAGGTTAAAGGTTTGGAAGCCACCATTGATGAGAGTAAAGGAAGACAGAATATGGGGTTTGGAATGTTTGAATCTCTTGAAAATCACAACTTCTTTTCAAGGGATTATGAAAGTAAAATTGCTAAAATTATGTTAATGGGATTTAAATGACTGGTTTGAAGTGTCATAGACATTTTAGTACCTGAGAAATATACAGGCTTATAACTCATTAAGTGCTGGCAACAAGATATTTTTTAATTTTGAAAGTTTCTAAAAGCTACCTTTTGGATTAAGTCCATATTACCCTTCAATAAAAGGTTATAAGGAGGGGTATTGTTGACATCCCAAAAGTCAAAGTTGGTATCCACCAAATATGAGTCAAGTATGAGAGAGTTGAAACATATCACTTATTTTCTATCGGCTTAACTTGTAAATGGACGACATGCTAGGATGGCAGACCAAAAGATTATATGAGGTTTAATGTGGTAGTTAGGCAGTGTTATTAATGAGAAGTTACTAAACTGTTTGTCTCGGTTATTTAGGACCTGTCATTAGTTTGAAATTCAAATTACCATTAAGAGGTTATAAATACTGGTCTCGATTATCGTTTAAGAGGTTCAAAAACCAATCAATCAAATTACTTTTTATTGAATTTATCATTTCATTTACATTGTTTTGCCTTTCCATTTTCTTTTATCTTTATATTTAAATAATCACATTTGTTGCTGCTAGTACTTTGTACTAAGGCTGGAACTGATAACCTAGGATTATTTATAATAATTTGATTATTGACTTGGAATAGATTTAAGGCATGCATTTCTTCAAATTGCCATAAACATGGTGAAATTTTATTTTAACTTACCACACTTTTGCGTCCAATCAAATTAGAAACTCGATTTAAACTTACTCAGACACTCTGTCTTTATCTCATTCTCTCTGTATCTCATTATCTTTGTTTGTTAAAAAAAAATTATTGTTTTATTTTTTATAAAATAAGTTTTTGTTTTTGTTTTTCCTTATTGTTGGTGAATCTTCAATTTCACCCATTTTTTTTTCCTTTTTCTTAATTTAGTTTTTTTCATTAAAACTTACTATTTTGTTACGAGTTTAATATATTAAGGAAAATTATTCTACATACGATAAAATTATTTAATTTTTTTTATTATGCATATAAGATTTTGGAATTGAAATATTTATATATATATATATATATATATATATTTTATCAATAGTGACTGAAAATTCAAATTTTGTTTTCACCACAAATTTAATTTTACATATTGATTTTTTAAATTTTATGAACTTCAAAAACTCTACATTGAATTTAGTAGATTATGAAATTTATATAAACATTGTCTAATTTTTTTTTAATTATTTAAAAATTAATGAGCTTGTCAAAATTTATTAATCTCTTATTTCGATTTTTAATGGATTAATTTTTTTTTTTCCTTTAGCATTTAAATTTTTAAAAGAAATGTCATCCTACTGTTAATATTAATATTAATTCATAGAAACACAAATCTAAAAATATTAAAAAGTTTTCTACTCCCATGAAAAAATTCTACTGTTTTTGCATCTTGTACGAATGTCAGCATCGTAATTCAGACAAATTCCATGGTCATTTTGTCCAGTTGGCATCTATCAGTGTACAAATTACGCAAAGAGCTGCCTATCCCATTCCCCAATATAACCGGAAACCACAGCTTTTCGCACAAGAGGCGTTTGGCAGCGAGAAATTGGGAGAGAACATCTCTCGCTTCTGACCCTCTTTTCGTCTTCGTGGAGTCTCTCATTTGACCTAGCTTTCAACTCATCCATGGCTCTTCCAGAAACCTCACGCCGTCAATCCTTGATCCCAAGTTTCCTCTACTCTTCTTCATCCTCGCCCGTGAAAACCCTACCTCTTGAGAAAATGTTTAACACAAGCCCTAGCAGCTTTAATTCACCCTCTTCAAATTTTGAAGGTGTATCGTCCAGGAAGAGCATCGTAGTTCCTGCTCCGAGTGAACCTGGCAAGATTGAGTTGTACTCGCCTGCTTTCTACGCTGCTTGTACAGCTGGTGGAATCCTTAGCTGTGGTCTTACTCACATGGCGGTCACACCTCTTGATTTGGTCAAATGCAATATGCAGGTATTGTTTTCTCCCGATCTGTCACTTGCGGGAAAATTTAACACTGGTTTTGTTTTGATTTTGTAGAATTGTTGCTAAATTTGCTGATGGTTTAGATCTGCGCTCAATTTCTTGTTCTATACTTGTATCACTATGTCTGAATCATTACGCTGAGTATGTGTTATGTTTGTATTTTGGTTAGGTTAGATCTATGATTTCACTGGTTTTGACGATTTTTGCTTTACCAGTTTCCTTTTCTTCATTTCAATTAAAGGGACTGGTTTATGCTGATCTATGGCCTTTGCACGGTGTATTGACTCTTCTCTGTAAATGACTGTCAGTTGACTCAGTTGAAGCGTTAGCTTTCAGAGGTTCGTTGTATTGTCTACAAATGAAAACGACTTTTCTTTCTTCAATATAATTTTATTTTTCTTAGTTGCACTTTGATTGTAAATTAACTTAGAAAGTGGCTTAGGTTGTTTATGTTTTGGACTTCTCGGAGAATTGATTTTGCTGTTAGGCATTCATACTGTAACCAGTGTTTCATGATGTCCTTTTCGTTTTGATTAATTCTTTTTTCTCTTTTTTTTTTTTTTTTTTTTTTTTTTTTTCCATATGATCATTTTGATAACGAATAATGCAAAGTGAAAACCTGAAATCATTTAATGTTGTGAATTTGACTGTTTTAACTCTTGTGTGAAATAGAAATTGTCCCCTTTTGATGTTACTTGGCACTTTTTGGGAAAAATGGTTTATCTGATTCGATTTCATTTTGTTTGTGTACTAGGGTGTATCAACTAACAGTGAGATTATTGATTTCAGATTGACCCTGCAAAGTATAAAGGCATTTCATCTGGATTTGGAGTTTTGCTCAAGGAGCAGGGAGTTAGGGGCTTCTTTAGGGGTTGGGTTCCTACCTTGCTTGGTTACAGTGCTCAGGGTGCTTGCAAATTTGGATTCTACGAGTTCTTCAAGAAGTACTATTCTGACATTGCTGGCCCAGAGTATGCAGCCAAGTACAAGACCTTGATCTACCTTGCTGGTTCTGCATCTGCTGAGGTGATTGCTGATATTGCACTTTGCCCCTTTGAGGCAGTCAAGGTCCGAGTCCAAACTCAGCCTGGTTTTGCTAGAGGACTTTCAGATGGACTTCCCAAGTTTGTTAGATCAGAAGGAGCTCTTGGGTATGCATGTTGATTCTCTAAACTCTTTCATCTGGCTAGAAGTGATACCTAATGTATAATCTAACAATTGCAGGCTGTACAAGGGACTGGTTCCTCTTTGGGGACGCCAGATTCCATGTAAGTTGGCCATCAACCTTCCTTGTTAAATGTCTTATTACATTGTAATTGGATTATTATAGTAAAAATTATCTTTTAGATAACGGTTGAGATAGGAAAATAATCTTCTCTTATGGCAAACCTTTCTTTATTAAATGTCTTATTATACAATTATTAAGCCTATGGTTTATTGTTGTATAAATGTTTGATTGCAATGATTGTAAGAAACTTATTTTTTTCTTCTTTTTTAGTTATGCATTACATAGATTAAATTCTTTCTCAATACAAGGATTTCCAGATTGAACTCCATTCTTGCTTCCTAGTTCAATTCCTACTAATTCCTTTTTAGTGGATAGACTGGGGGAGTAACTTGTTGTACAACTACTCATGTACCCACACCTAGTGAACGTTGTGTTATCATGTAGTGGGTTTGGTTTAATGTTCATCTGACCTGTGCATTTTGTAGATTTTAGCATCTTTTTTTTTTTTTTTTTTTTTTTGTTTTTCCTGCTTGGGGATTGGTAATTGGACCCATTTTTATCATGCACTGTTGTTATGTTGGAATGCATTTCTAATATGAAGAGCTAAATCTAAAGTGTTCCACCTTTCTAGGGATTTGATGAAGACAAAATATATAATTTTCCTCCTCCTTAAGCTATTTTGTGGATCTTTCTATTTGTTCTGTAAATTTTAACAAGAATATTCTTGCTTGTTTTTTGTAAGTGATCTAGAAAGGGCAGTTAGAAAAAACAGTCATGTTGCTTATCCCTTCACCTTGAAGGAAAAATGTCTTACCCAAAACATGGATTCTGATTTTTCCTTTTCATTGTTTCATCAAAGAATTTATTTGTAAACAAGAATTTGGTTGAATATTTTCTTGTATGTACATGCATAAGACTTGAGGACTTGAGGTAAAACCATTTCTTGACTATGACAAGGGTCATCTAGTGATTGAATCCTACATGACTTGTCATCTGGGAACCTTTTGTCAAATCTTAATCTTTGAATGAGAGTGAAACGTTAACTGGAGATTGAGAATGTTATTCTAAAACTTGAATGAAGATAATGGTTCAGGGTGTTCCTGGGTTCAATACCAATTTGGGGGTATGTTACCGATCAAGACATTGTTGATGAATGTTGCAATTTTTTATGTTGAATTTGTCATCAATCATCATTATTCAATTGGTTGTGGAGAGCAGAAGTTTCATAGGATGTCCTTCTCCAATTAATGTTGGCATTGTCTTTATATTGTTTTTCTTGATATCAGAAGACAATTGTGTTGACATAGGAAATGGAACTTGGTAACATGACTTGATTTCCCCTAATTAATGTTCTTCCTTTCAGATACAATGATGAAATTTGCTTCTTTTGAAACCATTGTGGAGAATATCTATAAGCATGCCATTCCCACGCCAAAAGACCAATGCAGCAAAAACCTGCAACTTGGTGTTAGTTTTGCTGGTGGATACGTGGCCGGTGTATTCTGTGCTATTGTCTCTCATCCTGCTGACAATCTCGTCTCTTTCCTCAACAATGCCAAAGGAGCAACTGTCGGTGATGTGAGTGCCAGACTAGCAATGTTTTACTGTGAGGCATTTGTCATTTTTTCTGTTAAGTTTCTTTAACATGGTTTACTGCATCATGCAGGCTGTGAAGAAACTTGGTCTATGGGGTCTCTTTACCCGTGGTCTACCTCTACGTATTGTTATGATTGGAACTCTTACTGGAGCTCAGTGGGGAATTTATGATGCGTTCAAAGTTTTCGTAGGGCTGTAAGTTCTTGCAACTGAGACAAAAGCGCTATTTTGGCTATATACTCTATATCATGTTATTCTGAAGTGCTAATGCAATTTTGTTTTCTGCATGTAGACCTACCACTGGTGGTGTTGCCCCGGCTGCTGCAGAGCTTGCAAAGGTGTAGAATGTTGACGACACAAGATTAGTTTTTTGTTTTTACTCAATTATGGGTAACACCGTAGCGTTCATTCATAATAAAAGAAGGACTACTGGAGCTGCTTGAATGGACCTCAAGCCTGGTGGGATAGTATTTTTAAATCCAGACTGTTTCCATTTTTCTTATAACGGATTAATTTGATTTGAAGGGTGGTTTTGCTCTCATCCTTCATGTTGCTGAATTTTTTGTAGTTAGAGAAGGTATATTTTGCATGTGAGAATCACTACACGCCCTATGTCAAGAAATGAGACTGACAATGGACATGTGGGAAATATAATACCTGTTTCTTTAAGATGTTTTTTTTTTTTTTTTTCTTAGCCCAGCTAAAGCACTGATATATTTTGCTAGTACTTATTTATTTCCTCTGGATTTCTTGAGAGGACAGCCAAAATTATAGTTCAGGTCACGAGATAAATTTTTTTCCCTTATACCCATGTACTGCTCCATGGAGAAACTGTTAATAGTGCCGTTCAAAAACATTGGTTCAATTCTCCTATTGGTAATGACATTTCTTTGGGACATAGGCTGCAATGCTAGCCTTGGGGTTGGGAGCTGTAATGATTGTTAATCATCTTACTGTTGTTGATGAATCTTGTAATTGGATCAACAAGGGATTCAGGTTATAAGTAATATTGGGCTGGGCTGCAGTCGATGAGCTGAACTGTACATAGGAAGCAGTAAAAATGAAACGTATCGCTGTATGTGTTTTTTCAAGGGACCAGTTATTAGATGATGTGGAGTTAGTCAAGTAGTTTGTCAGTTTGAAGGGATGCTTAACCAACTAAACTGGTTGAGTTTTAACACTTACATGGACAATTAGACTCTTCTTTTCTCTCTCCTTCCTAGCCCTTCCGCCATTGTTAACTTGGCAAGTTTAATTCCTGCTTGAGTTTTAATACTTCCATGCAAAATTTAGAAATAAACTCTGTGCATCCAAAAATAAGAGACATTTTATTCATGTAAAACCTTTTTTTTTTTTTTTTTTTTTTTTTTTGTTATTATTTTTTTCTCAGCCAAAATCATTCCTTTACTGTCACTGTGCCTGTAACTAAAAATCCATCCTCTTGATTGCCCAATTTCCATTATCCCAAATTTCTACCTTGAATTCGATGGTCTTTTTACCATATTTATGTGCTCAAACTTGAACTAGAAGGTTGATTCTATATTATGTATGAGGGATATATTATTAACAGAGAGACAACCTTATATATTGGCCGTACAAGAGTTGACTTACATAAGTGGCCTATCATTAAGGAAACAATTTAACACTAAAATTAAGTATAATAAATATAAGAGTTGACCTAGCTAACCACATAATAAATATAGAGTAAATTAGATCTAAACTTTTAAGTCTCAGAGACAGCCACTCCCTCTCAGATTTAGACAAATATACCACATCTCACTCTGATTTTGCTTTTTTATTTCTAATGCTAATAGCCTAATACTTTCAGGCATTTGGGCTTAGCTGTGTTAATATTGTTGCAAAATATATATATATATATATTATGTATTATTCATATTTGGTATAGTTTCAAAACTTGGGATTTAAATGTAAAAAGATGAAGAGTCAAAGAAGGAAAACAAATTAGAAAATCTATTGTGAATGCAATGTCCACATCTCATTAAATTGATGTTATGTCTAACTGAATGTGGCTAACATGAATTTTACATGATTGAGATGTATTTAAAAGATCAAATTTACCACTATCTTCTTCCAACTCAATGTTCCCTTGTAAGTTTATATTGGGCTGGACTGCCGTCAATGACCTGAATTGTACATAGGAAGGAAAAAAAATTGAAGGGTGTCGTTCTGTGTGTTTTTGTAGGTAGCAGCTATTAGCTGATGTGGAATTCTGATTACGAGTTAATTAAGTGGCTACTCCGTTTGGAGGGATGCTTAACCAACTAAACTGGTTTATAAGCCAAGACTACTGTGTAATTCATGAATACATGGACAATTAGACTCTTTCTTTTTCTCTCTTTCCTAACCCTTCCGCCAATGTTAATTTGTCAAGCTCAATTCCTGGTAGAGTTTTAACACTAACAGAGAGCAAAAATTATTTTAGAGCGATTACATAGTGACATGTGGCATTCGAAAGTAAAATTTGACTATGAGAAGGCTCTAACATGTGGCATGGTCTCTTTGGTAGCCAACCCCTATATAAGACAAGAACAATTCCCTAAGAAATGTACATTTATAACATTCACTTTACCATTCACCTGGTACATTCAGTATATTCTCTCTATATATTGCTGACTTCAGCGTTGGAGGATCCCGGGGACCTAGTCTTGGACCTCTGCTCCCTCAAACATTGTAGGTACCCGCTTGGAGCCAGCTCACAATTGGGAGTGCACAGCTCAATCAACTCCTGATACGTAGGGCAAACAATTTCTACTAACATTGGCAACGTCTGAGAAACTACATGCTTAGTTTCTCGAATCCCACCTTGACAACTTTATCAGTGAGAAACTACATGCTTAGTTTCTCGAATCCCACCTTGACAACTTTATCAGTAACACCGCTCAATTTAAATGGCTTAAGCAGTGACAATGACTAATAAGCAGAGGTGAAATTGCTGGAAAGGCCACCCTGGCGTCTCCAAATAGTTCGGGCACCCAAGCCACAGACCCCTCTAGACATCCTGGATACCCAGACCACAGAGGTACCTTAAGCAGCTTGAGCACCCAGTCAGGTTTGTGTGAGGTAATCCCCTCAAAAATGAATTACAAAGGTACATACCATAATTTATGAGATTCATAGCATATAGCAACATAAAATAACAACCAATCATGTCAATGTTAGGTCGCCAATCCTTTTAACCACAGCCACCTAATGGCCGCACTACACAATTAATGTGTGCTTTCACTACACTAGAATAAGTAAAGGTGTGGTCTTCATTGTAGGGACCATGACTAATCATAGTTTTAGCAGTCCCACGTGACATAGACTAAGATTGCAGGCATTATGGCCAGCCCGATATACCGAGCAGTGTAGTTACCGCACTTGACTTGTACACACTAAAGACAAGTAAACAGAATGTCATAAACTTGGCAAACAATGATACATGCCATTTGAGAAATGAGCCTACACTTTATAATTGCTACAAGGTATAATAGATCAAGAAACTATATGACCACATTACCGAGTTGTACAAGACAGCTCGGAACTTGGTTCAAGCCAAGTGATTAATCTCCTAACACCCCCCAAAGTGGAGGTTCCTAGGCCATGGTAGCCCACTAATACATACTTCATACTTATTCATTCAGCAAAATTATGTTGCATATCTACACACGTTTGGATCTAACAAATCTTTTGCTGAGCTTGGCCATTTGGGCGTTGTAATTTTAAAAGATGATATAAGAACATCTTACGTGGGTAGAGGTCATATAATTTCAGCCAAAGCTTTATGACATCATTCATTACCTTGTCTATATCAAAGGAGACACCTCTGGCCGACAACTGTTACTCCCAGACATAATGATACGCCTAAAAAATTTAGCAGAGAAGACATTTCTCTCGATCTTAGGTTTTCACATGACCACTCAGTAGAGAAGGCCTCCTGAGTCAGGCTACACCTAACATTAAAATGCTAACCTCCGTCTCTAGGTTGCCTATTCCTAACATGGTTAAAGTGCTTACCTCAATATCTAGGCAGCCTACACCTAACATGGATAAATTGCTGACCTTGGTCTCTAGGCAGCATGCACCTAACATGGTTAAAGTGTTGACCTCGGTCCTCAACAATCATAAGAGGTGGCTATCCGATCACAAGATAAGCTACACGTCTTACATTCGTGCGAGGTGACATCCTGACTTTGGGATAAGCCCTACGCCTTACATTCATGCTAGGTGACATCCTGACCTTGAGATAAGCCTTACGCCTTACATTCGTGTTAGGTGAGATCCTGACCTTAGGATAAGCCCCACGCCTTACATTGGTGCTAGGTGACATCTAAACCCTGGGATAAGTCCCATGTCTTTCATTCATTCGAGGTGATATACCGACCATAAGATAAGTCCCATACCTTACAAATGTGATATTTGACATATCGACTTTTGCATAAGCCCCACACCTTACATTCATGTGAGGTGACATCTCTCCCAACCCTAGGATAAGCCTAACGTCTTACATTTGAGTGAGATTCCATCACGACCCTAGGATAAGCCCTATGTCTTACTTTCATACGAGGTGACATCTCGGTCCCAAGATAAACCTAACACCTTAATTTTGAGATTATGCCACTACGAGGCTTACTCCTAACAGGTGATGCCCTTACGCAGTTAAATCCTAACAAGTGATGTCTTACATAGTTAAATCCTAATAGTTGATGCCCCTAATAGGCTTGAGCATTTTAACCAACAAGCCAAAAAATTGGCCCAATGATCGAAATGAACCAAAACTGTCCCAACCCGCTTATACTAGTTGTTAAGGATTTTAGTATTTGGCAATATTTCGAGTTGGTTCTATTTTTCGGATCTCAAACTTTTTAGGGTTGTTTAACCAAGCTGACATGCTTAATTTTATTATTTTAAAAAAATAATTTTTATACACGTGGCAGCATTTTTTTTTTTTTTTGGGTAGTTGTACACTGGAATGCAACAAATCAGTTCATTTTATACACTCAAATTTCTTTATTTTCTCTGTCACACCCCATACGGAGGCATGATTGGCTGGAGGAATGGATAACTAAACCTTTGTAACCCTGACTCGAAGTCAAAAGAAATATACATGACCATTGACCAAACTAAAAGTTAAAGAAATTTTTTGTAAAAGGACAACTATTTATATACACATAACTACTGAAAGGACTAATATTTACATAAAAATTTAGCAGAGGTTCCCCGTAAAGTAGAACATGCCCGAATAATACATATATCAAGTACACCTGTTCACACAATAACAACAACAACAACATCAATAACAACACAGCTACCACAAGGAGCCCTACTCCATTTTCACACTATAAAAATTTAACAAACCAGACTATTACACAAATTAAACACTTGTGACTTCAGCTCTAATATGACTGCAAATTCCTTCATCCCTGGCTTCAAGTATGTGATTTCAGGTTAATATCTTGCCACAACAAATACCAGCAAGTCAAGTTTCAACTGGAAGATTTTGATGAAAACCTGGTGCTAGGAAAAACATGAATAAACAAGAAGTAAGTCATAAAGACTTAGTTAGTGAGAAATGTACCTAAAGGGTACTAGCACCAATCAATGTATAATTATAAAACATATACTTGCTAGATTCACATATGGACACTTACAATGCAATTCAATTTCACACACACACACATATATATAGAATGCTACACCAAACTAACATAGTCACAAGATCTCACGTTTCAAAAAAATCAACCAAAAGGACCAATAATCAAAGTAACTTACACCCGCAGACCAAATTCATATCCTCTTCGGGGCCTTTTTCTCCTGCACACCAATATATATATAAGCTCCATAAATAACCTCCTCATGGTTGAGTTATTCGAATATGTTTATTCAAATATCAAATAATCAAATCAAAAATATCCTAGGTGCACCCGAATTTTTAAGTCACATTAAAAATAAGTTCATTGGCCCTATCAATCAAATCAAGATTTCACACTAACACACACAACATATCAAATGATAAAGTTTATGAAAAACATAACATTCTTACTATGTGAATCAATCAAAGCATTAAACATACACACTCAACAACTATATATATATATATATATGTATATATATACATATAAGAAAATATTCAACACCCAACTAGCAACCAAAGGATAGCATTATCCACTCATTAAGTTTATGGATTTGGGCTCGCCATTCCTTCTTGAATTTAAAGGTGTTGATGGATCAATGTTGCATTCCGAATCTGAAAATTATAATTTCAAATATTACTTACTTTATTCATTTCATGGTTATAATCTTCTAGTTACTAAAACCTATATATGCCAACTTCCATACATTTACTAAAAGTTAATTTCTCTTAGGTATTTCAACAAATATCTTGAAGGCAACTTTGGTTCCATAAAATGTATTTATATATTATATATACATACCAAGAAACCACTAATAATCCATATTTCAACATTTCTCATATTCCAAAACATTAAATTCAAGTTAAGTTAGTTATTTAAAATCAATCAAGAGCTCGAATTATGTAATTCCAATATCAATCCAAATCAAATTCCAAGATTTCCCTTTCCTTAACCACTTAACTAACCATTCTTTACTCTTTGTTCTAAGACTTTTATTCAAATTCAAATAATCCCTAATCACAAATATTTGAATATACCAAGTTTTATTCATTATAGACATTTTGTCAAACATCTTAAGGGAACCTTTTATTCCCATTCATATATATATATACTTTATTGTATATACCAAGAGAAATTTAACACTAACTCAAGAAACCTTTTACTAATTACTATACAAATGTTAAATTGGAATTGATTAAGGACAAATAAAAGCATGAATTATGGAAATTCACAACAACTAAACTAATTCCAAGAATATTTAACCCTTAATCAACACTTTACCCACAACTATTCACCCTCCAACCTTCTAAATTTCAAACCCTTAATCAACATAATTAGAAAGGAATTCTAGCTTTAAGTTCTAATCATTCACAACCCACTCAAAGTAATATCTAAACTCTCAGACAACATCAAGGAATAGCAAATAACTAAAAAAGAAATAAGAGAATAGCTTGGATTTAAGCTAAGTAGAGACTACCCCTACCAAGGAACTGTTGGATTTGGATCAAAGAGTGACAGACGACAGTTATTGCTACCCCTCTTGGCTACCACATAGTTGCTACTTCTCCTGGCTGCTCTCAACTGCCACACCAATTGGACGAAAAGGGAGGCGTCTTCTAGGCAGAGCTTAGGTTGGCGTTGATGGTCCTATTGAAGTCCATGACCAGCTGCTACCCCTTTTGGCTACCACATAGATGCTACTTCTCCTGGCTGCTCTCAACTGCCACACCAATTAGACGAAAAAGGAGGCATCTTCTAGGCATAACTTGGGTTGGCGTTGATGGTCTTATTGAAGTCCATGACCAGCTGCTACACAACTGAAACTAAAAGCTGACCAAAACAAGGCAAATGGCTAAGGAGGAGAAGGAAAGAGTTAGCTACAAAGGGAGGAGCTAAGCTCTGCTAAAAAGGGAAATCGCAAAGCAGAACGAAAGAAAACAAAACAAGGAAAACAACTAGAAGACTTAGGAAGTAGGGGAAGGGAATGACCAAGAAAGAAGAGAAAAATGGAAGGAAATAAAGAATAAAGGGAGAAAAGTTTAAAAATAGAAGTCAAAATTAAAGTCAAAATTTTTAAAATAATAGTGTATATCAATTCTTGGTGTGTGTATATATATATTTAATGTTTCCTTAAGTTGTTTTGTTTTACTAATGTATTTATTTTTCTTATACTTAAAAAATGACTAACAATACTCTAAAACGTAACACTATGATACTGGGTTATAATAGTCTCCCCCCTAAAAAGAAATTCGTCCCGAATTTTAATAGAATAAATACGGATGTATCGTTTACCTAAACCATTCAAAAGATGCGAATATTGTTATCTCATCGCATCTTCAGATTCCCAAATGGCTTTTTGTTCATTGTGATGTTGCCAAACAACTTTCACTGAAAGAATGATATTTAATCAGAGTTTACGGACTCGTCTATCAATTATCACCACTGGTTGTTTCTTATACGTCAAGTAATTGTCTCGAAGCATGTGTAATCACATTTCCATCTTGCATTAAAGAACATCCAAGTCTGATACATGAAGCATCGTAAAATACTATATATTTTCCTGTTCCCCAAGAAAGGGTAAAAACTAAAGTTGAAATCAAACAAGTCTTAAGTTTCTGAAAACTTCCCTCGTAAGCCTCTGACCAAAGAGACTTAACACCTTTTTGAGTTCAACTAAGTCAAAGGTACAATAATACAGGAGAAGTTTTCAACAAATCTCCTATAATAGCTAACTAAACCCAAAAAACTTCAAATTTTAGACACATTTATTAGATGAGGCCAATTCTAAACTGCTCTTTCTCAGGGTCTACATGAGTTCCTTCTTTGGAGATCACATGACCAAGGAACATTACCTAATTCAACCAGAATTCACACTTAGAGAATCTAACATAAAGCTTGTTTTCCGAAGTATTTGCTAAACAATACGAAGATGCTTCTTATGTTCCTCCTCACTTCGAGAGTACACCAAAATATCATCAATAAAAACTATAACAAATTGTTCCAAGAAAGTCTTGAACACCTTGCTTTTAAGATCTATGAACACTGCAGGAGTATTAGTGAGTTTAAAAGACATAACTAAGAACTTATTATATCTATATCAAATATGAAAAGCAGTTTTCGAAATATTTTCCTTCTTAATTCAGAGTTGGTGATACCCCAAATGAAGATTAATCTTGGAAAAGTTATGAGCCCTTTATAACTGATCAAATAAATTATCAATACTGAGGAGGGAATACTTATTCTTCACTATAACTTCATTCAACTGCCATTAGTCAATTCACAGTTAGAATGAACCATCCTTCTCTTTGACAAAAAGAACTAGAGCATCCTATGGAGACATACTACAGTAGATAGGTTCCTTATCCAACAAGTCTTGTAATTGCACATTTAGCTTTCCCAATTCATTGAGAGCCATATGGTATAGAGGTATAGAGATTGGTTGAGTGCCAAGAAGCAAATCAATACCAAACTCTATATCTAGCTCAAGAAGAAGTCTAGAAATTCTTCCGAGAACATATTAAGAAATTTCTTCACCACCGGAATATGCTTCAAAGGAGGACACTCCAACTGAGTATCCTTAACATAAGCCTGATGTTTCTTCCTGAATAAGTCTTCTAGTTTGAATGGAAGAGATCAAATTGCCAGAAACTTCACTTCGATCTCTTTGAAAAACAAAAGTAAACTTCTCAGGAATATTGAACGTGACTCTTTTCTCATGACAATCCACCACAACTTCACATGAAAGAATGTGCCTACTTGCAAGAATTATTTCCCCAATAATGCTATTTTATCCCTAATTATATAGACATTAGAAATAAAATCCTGTAACATGGTCTTTGGAATTGGTAGAACAAGCATCATGACAAAATCTCTATTGGGAATCTTAAAAACCTGGAACTTCAGCGAGATGACAAAATCAAAATGCCTAACACGTGGAAGAGGTTCAACATCAACTACAAGCTTAGGCTCTAACTCTAACATGTCAATAATTAACTCTGACTCTAATTTCGGCATATCAAAAATTAGTTTTGGCTCCATTTCGGACATATCAACTTCTTCAAACTCTTTTTCAATGTCCATTTCATGTGCAACGTTCTAAATTGGTTCTAAAAGATTCTGCTCAGGATCTGACAAAACAATTGTAAGTAATTTTTGGAATTAAAGCTCAAACTCTGAGGTAGTTGACTCAAGTTTTGACTTTATTTTGTGAGGAATAGGTGGTGGTTGATCCAAATAATCTCTAGAATATTTTAGTTTCTTTTGTACCTCATCGAGTGTATGTTTGATAGCCTCAATGAAATCAAGATAAAGGATTCGGGGATGACAATTTTGAGTGTAGGTAGAAATAAGGTAATATGTCAACTCATCAACAAGCTCAAATAAAGAAGAATACCAATTTTCCCAATTTTTCAAGTAAGGTATAGAAACTAAACATAAGCTAGCAACATATACATCATGAGTAGAGAAATATCCAGGATCAACAAAAATAATGGGCTTATAGTGAAGATATGACATGGGTAATTTTATGGTAATAGGAATCCAAGATATGTTTGAAGCAAAATGTATAGGAATACTCCCATGAAGTTCAAGAATCCTAGAGTGAGTATCATCATTAAATGTAATTCTAGGAAATATGAAAAAAGTGGCCAAAAGATTATCAATATGTGAGACAATGAAATGTTTAGCTCTATATAAATAGGCACAATATGATAATGAGTCATACCATGACAAATTTTTTTCCCTAACTTTTTCTCTCCCTTTTTTCCTCTTTGTTTCTTCTTCTCTCTTTCTTTTATTTTACTTTTATTTTTTTTTTCCTCTCTTTTTTCTTTCTTTTCTAGCTCTATATATTTTTTTCTTTTTCTACTATTTTTTAACTGAAATATAAATGTAATAACTTTACAATCAAAGTAAAACTTAAAAAAAAATCTAAAATAAGAAGATAAAACATTAAAATAAAAAAATTGTACCAAATCACGTATTCGGAGCTGAAAATAAAAAATTGACATTTTGATGAAAATGGGTAGGGGTCACCACCACCCCTGGTGACATGTAAGGCATGTCAGTAGTGTTGGGACCTTCGTTCGCTTTACTTCGTGGCTAGATGCGTAGATTGGATATTTCCAATCTCAATGGTATTTTGTCAAAAAGGTGGTCAGTGGCGATTTCCAATAGCAGAGCACGATGGCACATAATGGTTGAGTGGTGGTTTTCAGTGGATTTATGAACAAAACTCAGGAATTTTGCTCTGATACCACTGGACATAAGACATTTATGATTGTTTGAGGATTGAAGGAACAATTCTATTCTACAACTACTCTTAAGGGAAAACTAATAATATCTCAATATTCAATTCATTCAAAGGTCAATAACAAAGTACATAATATGCCTTTATATAGGCAAATCTTAAAACCCTAAGAATTCTAATATAATTAGAATTCCACTCTATAGTTAAAATCCTATTGAAAGTGAAGTCTTAACTATTTATTTAAATCTTATAATAACACTAGAATAATGCTATTTTATTCCTAATTATATATTTAATATAATTACAATTAAACCCAATTCATAGATTAATTTTCTAATAAACCCTAATTTATGGATATACCTATTTCCCATCAGGATATTTGTTTAAAATCAAATCTATTTGTGTCTTGCAAGGCACTTTGTAGATGATAAGGATTCTTAACTTTTGTGCAACTGTTGACAATGCTTTTGCTAAGAAGGCATGCAAGACGAACTCATGCATCTTAGGTGTTGTGCACATATTGTGTATCTAATGATGGTTTGAAAGATAGACGTGCAAGTCTATAAAATTAGGATGACTGTAAAAATTTGTGAAGCCTCACCCTCTAGATTGTTGAAGTTTAAAAGGTGTGCGGAGTTGGTCAAGCTCACTATAAAGATACTTCCAAAATTAGATGTCCCCGCTAGAATGGAACTTCATATATAATATGTTTGAGTTAGAACTAAAGTGCCAAATATCCTTTAATAGGATGAGTGAGCAAGATACAAGTTACAATGTTGAGTTTAAAATTGACAAGAAGTTAATTGACCTAGAAACAACAAGTCCTCCTACTGTGGTAGATTGAGAAGTTGATAGATTGTATGTTAGGTTTCTGAAAAATATTTTTCGATGTAACTAACAAAATTTATAGTTCAATGTATGTGAAATCAAACACATATTTTCACTACTATCGTACAATCTTGAGTAAGTTGAAATAGTGGTGCTTCTAAAATGAAGATAACTCTTTGAAATCAATGGTAAGGAGTATGAATTTAAAGCATGACAAGTATTGGGGTGATCTTGTCAAGATAAATAATATACACTTATATAGGGTGCTATTGGACCTAGGTACAAGCTAAAATTGATGAAGAGGGATTTAAGAAATTGTTTGGCTCAGTTATGGCATAAGAATTAGCAAGGAAGGTGAATGCAACATTTGTTAGGTTGTATGACCACTATGATATTTTTTGGAAGAAAGTTCAAGTGATGTTGTTTTTTATAGTGTGTTTACTTCCCAGAAAAATGAAGAAGATAAGTCTGATTTGACATTTATAAGAGAGTTATTTTAAAAGGAGTTTGTTGAAGGAAAACCTAAGTTGATCAATACTTGATGGAGTCCTATGAAGTATTATTTGATAAGTTTGATATATTGGATTAGTGGAAAGTTAATTCCAGTAAGTATAGTGTTGGAGAAGCTTGCAAGAGATGTTTTCAGTGTTCTTATCACCAATGTCGTATCAGAATCTGCATTCTCTATTAGAGGTCAAGTTTTTTATCCTTATCAAAGTTCGTTATCTCCAACAACTGTACAAGCACTCCTTTGTTTGCAAAATTGGCTTTGATGCACAATTATACCACTAGATATGAAGGAGTATAGTGAACATATTGAAAAGATTAAATCATGTATTAAATTCTTTGAATTCTGCATTTTGTATTCTTAGCATTTTGCATTCTTTGCGTTCTCTGTTTTTAGTTTATTTTTACATTAACAGTCTTCAGCATTTGATTTTAAACTGGATATGCATTTGGCTGCTGATATAGTTTAGGATTGCTGAGATCTGGACTTGACTTATAAGTTTGATTGGTTGTGGTAAGTCATAATTAAAGTTTCACTTATATTCTACATTTTATGTTTTCACTTTACTTTTAACTTTTATAGATATCAAATAGCTTGATTCATTTTCTACAATGGAGACAAAATTATAATTGGTTGGGTAATTCAATGTTGTAGGACCAAATCAGCTTCAATTACTCTTTAATCATCCATAAGTCAATGCCAATCAACCTCACCTACCCTTACATCAATCACCTCCAACCAATCAATCACCAATTAATCTAAATTTATCTACCACCACCTCTCCTATAAAAGTTCTCAAATTAGCTTAGGGATAGAGATAGAAAACTCTTGGCAAAAAAACTTATGACACAAAAATTCTGCAAACTCCGTTACTTTTCTTTCTCAAACAAAAGAGATTTAAGCGATTCACAAATCTCTGCGATCAAGCCTAGTGCCAATAAAGATAACAACAATCTTTCTCAATGACCATACATAATGTAGTTTTGAAAGAGCTTCATCACTTCATCCAGGATGAAGTTACATAGCACTTGGATCAAACAAATTTTCCAAGAAGATTGAATCAGATGAATTATTCTTTTCATTGTAAAAGAATGTTCATACAAGAGTTTGTGTCACTCATAAAAAAATTATTACATATTATTTTTTTTTTATACGATTTTGTCTTTTAAATTTTCGAATCAAACTCAAAAGGATTTTATTCTACCTCTCATATCTTTCTCCTTTCAAGAAAATCTCTACATCAATATCACTAGATCTCATCACCACCATGAAAGAGCAATTGCAAACAACATAATTGGTATCTATTTCAAAGTCGTCAACTCCTTTGTCGTGGATGTTGCTTCCACCAACAAGATCACCTACAATGGACTGATTACACAAAAGCAGTCAAAATCCATTAATCAACAACTTCTCCAATCAATCTATCAAGCGATGGCCCAACCTTTCATCACCCAGATTTCCATCACAATGGATTGAGCTTATTATCAATTGCATTTCTACTCTGAGTTATGCTGGGTTGGTCAATTAAAGAAAAACTGAAGATTTTAAGTCGTCAAATGGTACTCGTCAAGGAGATCTGTTGTCTCCCTACATCTTCATTTTATGGAGTATCTTTCTGAACTCATCTCCAAAGTGCTTCTTTCTAAAAAGAAAAATTGGACTCATTTCTTTTCTTTTATTTTCCGAAGCAAATATCAGAAATTACAAGGCAATGTAAGAAGTTCTTGGTGAGTTCTCCTAAATCTCTGGACTTCAGATCAATTTACTCTAGTCCAAGTTTTCTTTCCCAATGAGGACGAAGAGTCAAAGAATATAAGTCCTAAATCTCTTCGTTTTTAGGAATTTCAGCCTCTTACTCTTTAGGAAAATATTTAGGCTTTTTGTTGGGTTGAAAGAAATTCTCTAGACGTGACTTGTTCTATGTAGATACGGTGACAGACCGATTAGCAGATTGAGAAGCTAATTGTTCATCTATGTCTGGTACAACAACTCATTATCTTTTTTGTAGCGAAAGCAATTGCTGCTTACTTCATGCAATTTGCACCTATGCCTAACTCTATTTGTAATTATGTGCATAAATTATAAGGGAGACTCAATAAACAAGAACAAAAAAGTATGTAGTAGGTTGGGAGAAGGTCACTAGACCTCAGAAGCAAGGAGGCTTGGGTCTCAAGAAGTGTAAAACTAGAAATAAAGAGAGAGAAACTTGCGTTTTTTTGTTTTTTGCTAAAGGAAACATTTATCATTAAGAGGACAACGCCAAAAGCGAGTTAATAGGAACATTACAGATATTTGGGGAACAAAAAGGCCCAGCCACAGCTACCAACCTTGCAAGGTTGTGAGCAGGCACGTTACAAGAAGGAGAGACTTTTTTACAGGCCCATAAATGGACTCTAGCTAAGATGCTAAGCACATCAGAAATAAAGGACTAATGACCCAGTGACAGGAAAGACCTCCGGAGTTGATTGAGTCAACCATGATCTTGGAGTCACCTTTAAGGATGAACCCAAGATTAGCATTAGACCCCCCAGCTAACTTAGCAGCCAAGAGTGCTTCATTAGCCTCAGCTATGAGAGGATCAGAAGAAGTGGGAAGGAGGTTTTAGACTCAATGATGATTCCTTTTTCACTAACACAGCTGGCAGCAGACCAACTCCGTGAATTTGTTGTGCCATCAAAATTGATGGGCACAAAGCAGTCCTGGGTACGGATTGAGCAGTACATGCCTTCATACTTTCAATATAGGCATTCTTAATGTTGGAGGTACAACGCTTGAGCTCAGGCACACTGAAATCATCATAATGGAGAACTTGGTTCCTAAGCCACCTGACACGGTCCAGAGCCATTGAGGCAAACAATAGTAGTTCTGAATTGTCGATGCCAAGAGTTGCATTGACAGCATTGTGATTAAGCTGGAAAAGGAGCCATTGGGTGGAAGACAAGTGATTAAAACTTTGGATATTTAGACCCCAGTTGAAAACAAACCAAAGCTTTCTGGAAAGCTGGCAGTCAAACAGCAGGTGAAACGTGAGATAGGGTCTCGACACCTGAATTGCACAAGGAACATTGGAGATTGTCCACACGGAAGAGATCGTTGAGTCTGGCTCTGAACTTGCTTGACTAAGATGGACACCAACTCTGAAATAATTTCTATCTCCATACCTCCGACTCTTAAATTGGTAATCACTTCAGCTCCACTTGACCTCTCTAGTGTGAAACAAGATCAACTCAGTTGGAATCTAACTCAGAATGGGTCTTTTTTCTAATCCCTCTTCTTCATGGATTTAGAAATATTTTTTCCATAATCACTTGAAATCATTCATATGACTTCTTAGTTCTTAGTAAGGAAGCTCTTCCTTATCGAGTCCTTCTTAATAATAGGGTGTTCATTACTATAGACTTTGCTAGCATTTGAACAGAAGTGGAGCAAGATGTCATGGCCATCATCCAGTTATTGCAAGATGCTATTGACACTTACTCACACCCATATGGAACTGTAGTTGGGATAGATTCCATTTTTGAGATTTAGAATTTTCTAGGCAAACAAATACTATCCAAGAAAACTACACTAACCAAGGCTAAGCTATGCATTTCATTTCTGATTTCTTGAATGATTCTCCTACACTGGCTGCATCAGCTATTTAACTACATACAGAGGAACAATCCTAACAAACTCGTTAACAAAGTCAATGACTAATGACTATCTGCCAGCTGTACAACAGTTTTCATCAACTCATATCAGCCCCAGATAAACTTCTTTCACAAGCTGCTCCCTTCTTTCACCAAAACGCTGTCGTTCCTATTTTGGATCGTATCAATTCACCCCTCTTGGAGCGTCCTTATCCTCAAAGATAGAGGTGTAAGAATGATGTTCAGGTACTGCAAATGGCAAGAATGCTAATGGCATAAACTAGTAGAGCCAACCACCGCTTATAACTCCTCCACCTCATTCCCATCTTCTTTACCTTTGATCAATCGGTCCAAATTACTTCCGAATAGATTCCCACCCAACACATGTTGAGATGCAAATTGATTCCTATTATCAACATGTGATTCCAACCAAAGTAACAGAGGGATCAATTTTTGTGTTGGTGATAAGTATTGAAAATTTTGGCAGGCATCATTTGGAAATGAGGCTGAATAATAAGAATCTTGATAACCAAGGATTTGGATTTGAGTTTAGAGGTGAATAACAGGAATATTGATACGGTGGATAATAAGGATCTGGAATTGGAGCTGAATAGTATGAGTTTTGATACCAACTATTTGGAATTTGAAGTGAAGGTTTCTGATAGGGTTGATAAACATGGAGGTTTCCTCCATAATCATGATGATAAACAGAAAAGTTAGTCCGGGGAAATGAAATTGAAGAGTTTGGGCAATATACAGAGAACCTGAACGAATTACAGAGATTCTCCACTGGAATTGCAGCCATGGAAGCCATGGTTACAATCCCCAGTACATAGCTTGTATCCAATCTCCTCTTCCCACAATTCAGATTCAGATCTGCTGGGCTTGCTGGAAGTAGATTCTGGTTATGATTGTAGCCTGATACCAAAAAGATAGGATTCTTTTATAAGATTTGGGATTTTCTCTGCAAGAAAACTTAAGACAAAACTACACTA
Source organism: Quillaja saponaria (assembly GCA_029379385.1). Taxonomy (NCBI): domain Eukaryota; kingdom Viridiplantae; phylum Streptophyta; class Magnoliopsida; order Fabales; family Quillajaceae; genus Quillaja; species Quillaja saponaria. The sequence goes on along the minus strand of CM055608.1, from coordinate 19,770,604 downwards.
ACCTAAGTCTAAGCCATGCATTTCATTTTTTGGATGATTCTCCTATACAGGCTACCTGCCAGAATACAATAGTCCTCATTAGCTCAAACTAGCACCAGCTAGACTTATTTTACAAACTGCTCCCTTCTTTCACCAAAACCATGTTGTTCCTATTTTGGATCGTATGACCAGGAAGGGGCAAGCTGCTAAACCAGACTGCTTGAGATTAGTGATTGCTAAGTTTTTCAAGCAAAATATCAGTCTGGTTACAAACGTGCTGGAAAATCAAGAATATGCATTATACCAATAACAAAATAATATGCATTATAAACTAGATATAGCAAATACAATAACTAATAATATTACATACGATAGAAAGAGCCATACCAGGAGCATCAACTTTGAGCTTAAAATTGTGTGCAGATAATAAAAAATTCCATGAAACAAAACAAAATACAACTTCCCCAAGATCAAATCTCACCTGCTAATTCTGCACTTAAATTTCACTAAACCTCCGGGAACCAGAAGTATGGAATTAAAATACCAAAGAATTAAGTTGCTGACTCTAATATACAAATATCTTGTATCCCCATCTCTCCTTATTGCTTCTACAGGAATCAAGGAATCCTTCAATGGACTTTATAACAGACTATGAACTGGTATTTGACACAGATCAAACCAGATTGATTGTGAAGGAAACATAAGGGTGTGAATCAGCATCGCCTGCTAGACCAGCTATCCCTCCTCCTACTTCATCCTCAGTCTTCCAGTATGTGCTGTATACAACATTATACATACAATACGCAGAGTTATTACAGGATCAAAATAATGAAAACACCAAATATGTTGCATATGCATCTAAGTAAGATATGCAACCATGTTGGTTATAAGTAGTAATAGGAGTAATTAAATATAGATTATAAAGCAAATAACCATAAAAACATAAACAGAGAGTTGATTTTTGGTAAGAAATATGAGAAAATTCTTCAATTATATTAGAAATGAAAAAGAATGGGAAGACAAATGGTGAAGGATGATGAATCCTTTAGAAGAAGATAACGAATGCCCAGAATGCAAATTTAGGAGATCCAAGACTTCCTGAAGTGGTTCACAACATTTTTTACCTCTCTCTCTCTCTCTCTTTCGCCCTGATACATTACACTATATCCACCTTACCCCCTCACAGGTCAAGTCTATCAACAACCCTTTCTGAACCCCCTATGACAAGTATCAAAAATAAGTTACTTCCTACACTATATTAGCAAGCCTATGGTTTTTTGGAATTAAGGTAAGCAAAGGTTGGACTGCTCACTTGATTGATTTGACTTCACATTGCTTAAGATTCAAAACATGGATGATTCATCAAGAACACCCGTACAGGAGACCAGAAAGAAAGAGAAAGAAGAATTGAATCCTACAAATCCTAAACCTAAATAATTTGTAACAAGTTAACTTCCTGATATCAAAACTTTGACGTTTGCAGGTTCTGAAGAACTCAAAACAAATTTTTTGAAGTGCTTAGAAATCAGAGTTTTAACTAAGTTTACAACAAGATAAATAGTGTACACCGACTAATTCAGAGAAACTGTAATTGCCTGAACCACTCTTGAATCCTCATACTCATTCAATTAACAGTTTATTCTATGCCATATAGCATAGACATTTGTTTATCCACTTGCCTGTTCGATTTATCAGACAGCCCTTCAAGGATAGAACGTACTTTCTTCTCACCCTTCACTGATGGAGCTAAAACACATGCCTGAAATGATTATTATACAAAGGGCTTAGCAAGAGAAAGATTATTGATAGATAATGTGTGAAGCGTACAAGAATGCAATTACCAAGAAAGATGGTGGCAAACCATATCTCAGAATGCTCTCCGTGAAGACACGTATAGCACAAAAGTGCATCCAGGAACTGAAAACCTATAGTAAAAGAGTAAGAGTAAAAAAGAATCAGAACATAGGAAGACATCAGTAATAATAATGTAAGATGATCCCAAGAATAATATCATAACATAGCAAGATACCAAAAATCATAATGTAATATGGTGACAAGAGTAGAAGTGACACAAGACCAACAAATTATTGAAGAGAGAAAATTTAGAAGAATTTTGAGCGTTCCGGAGGACAACTTGGAACACTGGTCTCAAATTCTGAGTGTGCATGTTTAACTGAGGAAAACGGGTAAAAACCTACAGAATCCAGCATGTGGATGCCGGATGGTCACCGAATCAATCATTTTAAACCCAACCCCCCCCCCCCCCCCCGCCCCCAATCCCCCCAAAATCCAGAAACCTCTTATCATTTCTAGCCGTTTTCTGGAAGATATGAATTCGATGAAATGATAGGGAAATGAATGTTACCTCACCATAACTGGTATAACACCATTGCAAAAGAGAACTTCTTAAACTTTCCTGATCTTGCACCAATCTCTCTAACTCCTGCTTCCTGCTCTCCTGTGCTTCTGGACTGTGCTCAACATCACGAATCTGACTTACAAGGAAAAACCAAAACCATTAGCTATCCCCAGCAAAGGCAAGAATTGAAATTTAAAATTCAGCGCATTTCTCCTGCTCACTTTTCCACATGCAAATGGTAGACCATGATTTTGAACTACACTATCAATGGAACAAAAAGACCATGCAACTTGCGAAACATACTCACTTGGAACCCTCTTTCACGTGCACTAGTTCTAAAATTGTCTGCAACACGACTAAAGAGTGTCACAGTATAAAGAGCATACTCATTATCCTCAAACAACTTCTTGGAGGACCTAGGAACCTGAAATGCTTATCTCAACTGATTAGAATGACAGAATAAGTCTGAAATAAGAAAAAAAAAATGTGGCTAAAAGATTATGACCAGTATCAATAGGTCAACAAGATTGCATTCGTATTCACCACTCACTAGAATATCTACTGGCAGTAGTAGAAATAATTAGAAAGAATAAAAAAAAAAAGTAAAACATACCACATAACTTGTCAATGTTTCATAGCTAGAGAGCCAATCCTTCTGTGAGTACTTCGAGACAACTGCAAGGAGGGTAACTAAATGCTCTGAGGTAATAATATCCTCTGGTTTCACTAGATTAGAAAGATCGCGAACAGCTAAGCTGTAATTGGCAGAGGTGTGTCAGTAAGAAACATAATAACAATGAAATATGTGCTATGATCAGAGTAAAATAACAGCTGTACCTTCCACTTTGCTTTCGATTGATAGCATTAAGCTGACTGCGGACATTATTATATTCTGAAACACGAACCTAACACAAGAGACAAAGCTTTAAGTCCAAACAGCTTGTCTAATCTACATAAGTAGCAAAGTAACGTGCTAAAGACACGCTTCTTTTATTGTAAAGAAAAAATATGAAATAAAAGAATGGAAAGACTAGTTTACTAAAAAACACACACAGGCAGAAGGGAAAACCAAAGTAGTAGACCAGGAGATGGACATTTTTATAGAAATAACATATAAATGCATATGCTACAAGTCAAACTTAATCCCAGTTCTGTGGTCCGCAGTCAGAAGATCTGCATACATGTTATGTTGCTAAAGAAAAATCCCGAACAGCAAATAATTAAAGATGACTTTGAGATCTCCATTTAGAAACAATTTTATCCAAGTTGAGTGGATCACAATGAATCCACATCATACTATCTTTAATTTAGCACCTGGCCAAAACATCATGATAATAGCAAATCTATTATTCAGAAAACAGAAAACAACAATACAACCTAGAGCTTCTTCAGAAGCACCACAAAAACTACACAAACAATGAAACTATATCAAATGTTGATTCAAGCAGTAATTCCCCCCCCCCCCCCCCCACCAAATTATGATAGCTTATTATATGACCTCCCCTGAAACAAAAGTTGCATCAGAGTCCAACTCAGATCTCTATAACATAGTTGACTAGTTCAGTATACGAAGGGAGCGGAAATATGACAAATCACATTGTCTTAGATAAATCTAATCACTTCCAATTCCATACAGTTAATTAACAACATAATCAGAATGAAATTGACAAGGCAAGCTACAAAGGTATATATCTTATCTGGAGAATCACATTCTAAGCAGCTGCCTTTCTAAACATATTGATTCAAATAAAATTAATTTTGTAGCCTTGATACAGTAAAATAAATTTCCTTGTCTAATGGTCCATTGACGAACTATCTCTCACCTCTCATATATGAAGAACAAGCATGCAGTAATAATAGTTACGGGAAAAATATCCAAAACCTAGCACAAGAAGCAGCAAAAATAATAACAATGATGTACCTTGAGATCGTCCTCAATCTTTGCAACTTGTCCATGAATTCCATCCACTATCTCCCTCAAAGGAGACATTGTTGGGTACTTTGCTTCATCCCAGACAAACCTTTTCATTAGCACAAACAAATAAAATTTAGCACACAGCAATACAAAATTGCTCAATTTAGAAAAACGAAGAATAAACTCCAAATTCCATGATCAAGTTCCCAGAACATGAATATTCAATCAGTTGACCTTGTCAAGTAAGAATCAATTGGCACTCCATCTACTGTCAGCGCATTGCTCTCAAGGCCTGATACCCTCTCCAATTCCTCAATCTGACGCCTAATCTTGTGTGAAACTCCTTCCATAAAACTGTTTGACTAAACACATTCCCATCTTTATATTTCAGAATTCACAAATCATACACAGTGCATCAAAATAACAGATAAAAAATTCGTACAATTACAATGGAAACAAATAAAGGCAGGATTTTGAATTCATTTTAATAGAAAACTCAGATTCATTGATCTCCAAACTCTATAAAACATAAATAAATTAATAGGTAGCTAATGCTGAGTTCATAAAATTGAAAATTTTACCTTAACAAGATCATCGCTGAGAGAAAGGAGAGAATCTAGGGTTCCAACACGGAGATTAGGTATATTGAACTGAGAATCAAAAATAGTAAAAAAGAAAAAAACAAATTTTAGAATATAGGAAGGAATTGAGAGGTATTGAAAATCATTTGAGTAACAGATCTTCGTAAAAAGAAGAAAAGAGTACTCTGTAGAGAGGAGTATCGAAGGAATGCTTGGAGATTTGCTCCTGCAATTGGTTCCAGAGAGTCGAAGCGGAAGTTTGGACAGGAAGAGAGACTACCCAGTATCTGGTCGCCATTGGAGCTTTCGATTCGAGCTCTGAATTCTAGACACGGAAACGAAGGAAGGGTATAAGGTCGTTGGTCCGGTATACAGATACAAAATGTAAATGTTCGTGCTGTGGGTTCTTAATTTCAAATCATACGTGACAAAAAAGACAACATAATGTTTGCACATCGTTATCTAATATTTTATCACTTCACTGGTTAATTCTCTCTGTCCCTCTTAAGATTATATAATTTTATCCCATTATTAACTAATTCTCCGGCATATCTCATAAGTTAATTATACAAAATATGAGATTCTTGGCAGATAATATAAATTATATAATATATTAGATTATATAATTATTTAATTATTTAATTATTATACTATTGTATTATCATTTCTTATCTATTATATAGATTTAAGACATGAATAAATTTAATTTGATGTATCTTTATACACATACAATAATGATTTAACTTCGACAAAAAGAATATCAAAATTATAATATAATGATTACTATTTTGAATGATTTCTTCATTGCTTATTAGAGCTAATTAATTGTGAAAAATTTAGAGGAAATTTAAGTTGAAATAAAATCATCAAATAGTTTTGATGAAATTTTTATTTTTATTTTTACTTAAATAGATAAGATATATGTATATTCACAATTAAAAATCTATATAGCAAAATGTTTTTTTTTTAAAAGTTAAAAGTTCATAATATATAATATAATTGTTAAGAGCATAATATGCTGACACGATGACAGACACAAGATAGGTTGGCACATTAATTAATATTTTAATGTCACATTAGCTTAATTTTATTGTTCAAAGTAATAATTTTTAAATTAAAATAATACATAAGTTAATAATGTTGTTAATAGTAAATTGATAACTCTTGAAAATAGAGTTATTTTACACTCTTTTACACATATTAATTTAGCTGCATTCTAGAGTTTTAGTTGGTTTTTGTTTATTTTTAGTTGAATTCCTAGTTGAGTCCATATTATATTAGGATGTTGATTCCTAGTTATTTTAGGATTAGGATTTAGGTGTTTTATAATAATTCTAAATTATTTTAACTCCATCTTTGTGTTTTGAATGTTTAATATAAGAATGAGTCCTATTGGAAGTCAAATTTGGGCTCAAAACGCACAAGACAAAAGAAGTTATCTAGGAGTCTGGTGACCTAGAGCTAGAAAGCTGCAGCCCTAGCTCTAGAAATTTTCCAGGTGGGCGCACTAGCGCTAGAAAGATGACTCCTCGGCACTCTAGCCACTACCAAACTCCCTGTTTCGTCGATTTTGGAGGCCACGGCTCCAGGAAGTTGTAGCCGGAGTGAGGGGATGATTCCGAAGTGAAATTGAGGGTTTTTAAGCTTATAAAAAGAGAGATTACCTCGAGGACATATGCACACAATTGGAAACTAAAGTTAGCAATTTTTTTCTGGAGTATTAGAGCTTGTTAAGGGTGCAAAGAAGCAAGAGGAGCAAGGATTGTAGGAGTCTGAAGACCGATAACCTTTATAGCTTTCTTTATTTCTACTCTTTCTTTACTGTTTTTTGTATTCCTTTGATGTTTATTATTGTCGAATCTATGTTACACTAAGTACCATAGAGTAGTTTCTTTTCTATAATTGCAACTGAAACTCAACATGTAGCTTGATAATATTTTATCTATGGATTGCTTAGGTTTTGGTATATGATTTATCTAATTCGTTTTATGCTTAATGCTTCTAATTGATTAGCCGTCTCTTAGATTGAATTAGGAAACCTAAAGGAACTTAGGAAGGGGAACTCGGGTTAAGCCTTGAATGAATTAGCACTTGGTTGAATTCAACACATGTTTCTGAGTTTGATTTGTGTATAGGATGGGAATATACCTATATGCCTTGTGTAGCCAATTTAGGTATAATCTTAATGAGTTTTGCTTAACTTAATTCATATAGTAATATAATGAATTGGTTAAATGAGATATTATTATAAGATATAGGAATATGCTTATAATTGATTAAAAATCCTAAGCTAATAACTTTTTGCCATAACTAAGCAAAAGAAGATAAAAAAAATTCAAGTGAAGTGTTGAAGGAAGTTGTAATTCTAGGTTTATCTCCAGTTTATTCTTGTGTTAATTTGCTTTTAGTTAATAATTAGATCATAATATACCCAAATTTCAAGTGCTTGAATAAAATTAGAATTGCTTAATTTTAATACTTAGCATAATATTTGAAAACTCCTCGTGTGAACGATACTTTACTTACTCTATATTATTTAAGGACGATACTTGTGCTTGCGTAAGTAAAATCGTTATCAAGTTTTTGTCGTCGTTGTCGATGAGTTATTCTTATATTTGCTAATGTTAATACCAACCAATTTTAGTTTTAATTCAAAATTTATTTTATTTATTTTCTTTTCATTGTATTAACCTGTTAACTTTATTTTATTGTTTGTTTTGTGAGGTACATTGAAGATGTATACTGAATATTTCAACCTCACATGTTTCACTCAATGTGACTTGGAATCATTTCAAGATGCTTGAGAGAGGTTCAACTATCTGTTGAAAATGTGTTCAATTCATGGCTTACGAAATTGGCTTCAACTCCATACATTTTACAATGGTTAGCATGAAAGGTCATGGAAAATGGTGAATATTCTAGCTGGTGAAGACTTCATGGATCTAAGTATAGAGAAAGCTTATGAGTTGCTAGATCATTTTAGCATATTCATGAGTGAGTCTACACCAAGTGAGTGTGAGCCTACACTAAAAGAAGAAAAAATAGAGATGTCTGAAAAATTGGTACAAAATTTCATTGCCACATGAATTCACTTCGTAGAAGAAGAATCATGTGAGAAAATCCATGGTACCCAACCTATGGAGCCTAATTTAGTCATTGAAGAAGAAATCCATAACATAATCCAAGATGCCCAAATTAGTGAACCTCAATTGAGTATGAAAGGAGACTTTCATAATGAGAAAGCAATTAAATACTTGATCCTAGAAGAAAAACCACAACCATTTCAATCTAAGTTAGCCACTAAAGAGAACAACTATAAAGATCCTATGTGGCCAACTCTTCATCCACCTAAATCAGCCACTAAATTTTATATATATGAATATCCCATGTGGCCAACTCTTCCACCACCATCCTTAGCATCATACATTTACACATACCAAGCAAGATTTCAAAAGCCAAGTGATGTTGAGTGCATATGCCAAGTACTTCTAAATATTTCTAAGCTTGAAGGCATCTTAAATGAAGACCTATGTATATTGTTATATGACACCTACTATGGGTGAAAGCTACTTGTTTAGGAGCATATTCCAATAGTCAAGCTGACAACTATAATTCAAGTTCTACTTGGGAGGCAACCTTAGCTCTTTAACTTTACACCTTAGTTTTTAATTTGTTAAATATTTTTAATTAATTTTTCATGTTTTTGTTGTAGTTATAAGAGTCAAGCATCAAAATACAATCAACATGGTAAAAGGGGGCAAAAAAGAGTACATCGGGTGCCAAGAAATTAGTGCCACAGTGCTAAGAAATTGAACAAGGTAGAGAGGATGATGCCATAAAGCTGGCACCAGTTAGGACTTTCAACCCGTGACTAAGGCGCCACGGTGCCTAAAAGCTGCCACCACGGTGCCCCCAATACCTTTGCAACTCCGTTTTGCCCTTTTGACCCCTTTCAACTCCCTTTCGAGCTTGGATGCTTCAAATACAAGATAAGGAATTATGTTCTTTCTACCTTGCTTAAATGCCAGGGAGTATTTCTATCATTATTCGTTTTGAATATCTTTAACATTAAGGACAATGTTCGTCTTAATTTAGGGGTGTTGGGTTGTTTTGATTTGATGTTTGATGCTTGTAGTTTTTCATAGGGCTGTTAGTTAGTCAAGATGTTATTATTCTTTTATGATGAAATCCCTCATCCTACAATAATATGTTAGTTTTCACATGCTCCTGACACTCTTGCTAAATTTATAAGTTAGTAGCATTATAGGATGTGATTTCCAACACTTTTATGCACTTGATCTTTTTCTTGGAAAGATGTTGCCTATTTAGAGACTTTTTATGTTTAGGAAGTTCATATGTAGTTAGAAACCTTATAAATGTGTTTTATAAGCTAAGTTAGGGACATGATTTAAGCCATCCTTAGACTGTTTGAGTTTTTCAAGTCAACCTTAATATATTGTATCCCTAGTTTATCCCATTGAGCCTAATTTGACCTTTTCTTGTTCAACATTAATTTTTCTCCTAACCCTTTTTAAATTCTTTTTGCACCCTTCACTTTTAAGCATGTTGAGCTTTCTAAGAAGATTACGGAGTTATATGATAGAGAAAAAAAAAAGTTTTATTATGCTCCATATTCACCCTGTTCTTCATTCTAGAATGAAATAAGTTTGGGGGTTTTTCATGAAGTTGTTAAGAAGGGAATTTGTGCTTCAAGTATAAAGGAAATTTTCTATAATTTTTGTTATTTGTTGTAACATTGAAGGCAATGTTAATTTTAAGTTTCGGGATATGAGTATTTTTTTCAAATTATGATCAAAATTCCTTCAAATTGTGGGAAAAAAAAGTGTGAATTTGTGGGAGATAAAAGAAAAGTGGAAGCCAAGTATGGGTGTATTACTTAGAATGTGAAGGGAGTTCTAACGAAGGTCCTAGAATGAATAATGTGCTTAGGATGATTTTGAGCCTTATAACTTCCTATATCATACCATTATCCTAGCCTATGTTACAAGCTTAATAAAGACCTATTGATCATTGACTTAGTGGAGTCTATATACACATTAGTGGAGAGAGAGTTGCAAAACACCCTTATAGGTTTGAATGCTAAATGGGCTTTCACTTAGAGATAAACTTATCCGGATTGCATGCATTCCTTTGTTAAAATATCATTACACACACACACACTGGAAATCCATTAGAATTTGATACTTGCTTTTAAATTAAATTATAAATTTGAGTGATACTTGTAGTTGACATTTAGTTAAGTTTTTGTGAAACTTTTGAGCATATTGTGATTTCATTATGTTAATATAATGCATCTTTGGGCTATTAGTTTTTATTTATGTTTTTTGTTTTCTTTTGCTCGAGGACCAGCAAAACTTTAAGTTTAGGAGTGTGATAACTCTTAAAAATAGAGTTATTTTACATTCTTTTACACCTATTAATTTAGATATGTTTTAGAGTTTTAGTTAGTTTTTACTTAGTTTTAGTTGAATTCCTAGTTGTTTTAGGATTAGGATTTAGGTGTTTTATAGGAATTCTAACTTATGTTAACTTAGTTTTTGTGCTTTGAAGGTCTAATACAAAAAGGAGTCCCATCGGAAGTCAAATTCATGCTCAAAATGCACAAGACAGGAGAAGCTGTCTAGGAGATTGGCGCCCCAGTGCCGAAAAGCTAAAGCCCTAGTGCCAGAAAGATGAGGTCGTGGTGCCCTAGCCACAACCGAACTCCCTTGTTTCATCGATTTTTGAGACTGTTGCTCCAGAAAGTTACAACTGCGGCACCAAGATGATTCCTAGTCCAAATTGAAGTGAAATTGAGGGTTTTTAAGCCTATAAAAGGGGGACTACAGTGAGGACTTATGCACACAATTAGAAACAGAAGTTAGCAACGTTTTTCTAAAGTATTAAAGCTTGTTAGGGGTGCAAAGAAGCAAGAGGAGCAAGGATCGTAAGAGCTTAAAGACTGACAACCTTCATAGATTTCTCTATTTCTACTCCTTTTTTACTTTTATTGTATTCCTTTGATTTTTATTATTGTTGAATTCATGTTTACATTAAGTAGCATGGAATAGTTTCTTTTCTAGAATTGCAACTAGAACTCAACATGTAGTTTGATAATATTTAATCTATGGATTGCTTAGGTTTTGATGTATGATTTATCTAATTCATTTTATGCTTAATGCTTCTAATTAATTGGTCATCTCTTAGATTGAATTAGGAAACCTAATGGAACTTAGGAAGGGGAATTCAAGTTAAGGCTTGAATGAATTAGCACTTGTTTGAATTCAACACATGTTGATGAGTTTGATTTGTGTATAGAATAGAAATATACTTATACGCCTTGTGTAGCCAATATAGGTATGATCTTAATGAGTTTTGCTTTACTTAATTCACATAAGAATATAGTGAATTGATTAAATAAGATATTATTATAAGACATAGGAATATGCTTATAATTGCTTAAAAACCCTAAGTTAATAACTATTTGCCATAACTAAGCAAGACAAGATAACAATAATTCAAGTGAAGTGTTAAGTGAAGTTGTAGTTCTAGGTTTATCTCCAGTTTATTCTTGTGTTAATTTATTTTAGTTTATCATTAGATCATAATCTACCCGAATTTCAGTTGTTTGAATAAAATTAGAATTGCTAATTTTAATACTTAGCATAATATTTGAAAACTACTCGTGGGAACTATACTCTACTTATTCTATATTAGTTGATGACGATATGTGTACTTGCATAGGTAAAATCCTTATCATAAATTTCACAAAATAAAAGAAATTTTTTTATATTAAAAATATTTAACAATTAAAATAATTACTAATTTTTGTATTGTATGAAAGCCAAATAAATCTAGTTATGAGATATATCCTCACAATTTACTTCCACCAAAAAAAATTAAAAATTTAAAAAAATAATAACTATTCACAAGATATAACCTCACAATTTTAAAGTGTTAGCAAAATACATTATTTATAATAAATATATTACAGATGATAATTTTCCTAAACAAGTAGGTGTATTTCTTTCTTTGTATTTTTGGTTTAGTTGTCTACGAGTTTATGTGTACCTTGACTAATACACCTCTCTAGTCTAATAAAGGCTGATCATCCATGAAAGAATCAAAAATTTTATAATGATTTTACTTCCATGTCCTCTCACAACAAGATTTGAACCAATAAAGAATATCTTCTTAACCATAGACTAACCCTTTGAATTTTTTTGACTAAATTATACTTTTGGTCACTATAGTTGAGTGAAAAAGTCATTTTTGCCCTATACTTTACATCTCAAAATGTAAGATTTATAGTTTCTAAAATCCAACAATCTCATTCTTATCTTTAGCTTCCGTCTATTTTAACATAGTAGAGTTGACGATGAATGATATGACTAATTTTTTTTTGCCATGTGGTATACATGGTGAATAAAAAAATCAACACGTGGATAATTTTAAAAAAAATAAGAGATTGAAAAGAAAAATCATTTTTTTCATTCCAACCCTCTACTATTTTATACAAAACAAAACTACAAATACCAATCACCGCAAATCCATCACTAGTCCACTACAAATCTATCATCACTATCATAGATTCAGCTTAAAAACTAGAGGTGAAAAAAAGGTCCAAAAAATTGAAAACCCAACCTAAAATCGACTGATTTGGGCCATAACAGATTCAATCTAAAAAAACTAATTTTCAAATCGGGTGGATTTTCAGTATTTATATTGGGTCGAGTCGATTTAATAGGTCTCAAAATAATTACAGTACGATTAATCAACCTAACCGATATTATGTTTATAATTAAAATTGAGTTTTTTTATGTATTACCCCATCCTAAGTCTAGAGCCCTATACAAACAAACCTATCCAACTAAGATACAACTCAATAAAACTCTTAAAGAAACCCTCACAATTAAAAGTCAAACAAACTTTCATCCTGGTTGCATCCTCATAATCATGTCTCAACTTTAAAGAAAAAAAAGCCTCTAATTTTCAAAGCTTTTCATTGTTGGCTTCTTAGACAAATTTGAAGTTTTTTCTTTCTTCTTTTTTTGAATTTGAGAATTGAATTTTAGACTTTTTATTATCGTAAATGCAAAATCGATAACAGAATGCAACCAACTGCAATAGATGAAATAAGAGGCAGGTGACACATCTAAAAAATTGACAATGGTAGTTGTTCAGTAGAACAAGTTTTTTTAGAAACTGTTAGAGTCAGGTCGGCCGACGAAAGGCTCAAAAGCAAGCTAATAGACCGACTACTCATCTCTATAATAAAAACTCAACCCAAAGAATAAAAAAAGCAGATCGATCCCTAGTAAATGCTCAATCCTTAAATATTTTTTTGGAGCCTTTCATGGAATATCCAATTTTCTATCATTGATTTCCTTATCAAACTCTTACTCCCGATTAGATCTGAAAAAAATGAAGAAGACCCTTTATTTCTGAATGGTTCAACATCTATCAAGGGAATATAATCGAAAAAAGAAAAAAAAAAAAAAACCTATTACTTGTTTGGTTGGTTATTGAAAAAGTGATTTGCTACGATATAAGTTGTTTGGTTATTTAACTTTAAAAGTATGGTGGACAATGTAAAATACATTAAAGGACTCTTATAAGTGATTTTTAATAAATTAAATAATTGTTTGATTAAAAAATAAATTTAATAATTTATTAAAGGAGTCTCATGATTGATCTTCAATAGATAACTGTTTGATTACAAAAGTAATTTTAATAATATATGTGTTTATTGAGTACCAAAATCACTTTATATGCACTGATTCTAAGACAACCTTCGTTGGAAAAAAACAATAAAATTTTCAAATACAGAATGAAATATAAAGGTTATTTAGGTATATGAACTGTCACACTTCCTCCATCTCTAAGTTCTCTGTCAGCTTCCTTTGAGGAAGATAAGAGAAAATCATGAGCTTTGAAACAAAAGCAAAAAATTATGAGAGGGGTAATATCTGTCAATACCCTAAAATACTAAGGCCATTTTTGTCCAAATAATATTCAAAACTATGTCCAGCATCCTACCCAAAATCGTGCCCTGCAAAAGCTACAAACTCCAACTTCTCAATTTGGGCCTAGTTTCATGTTGGCGACGACTTCAACGTGATAATACATTTTAAACCAAACAGATGGTTTCCAAGCCGAAATTGATTTTAGTCCAGCGAAACACAGAACGAGGCTGGGAAACGCTTAACCAAACTGGGCTTTAAACTTTTCTTTGTTCGGCTTTGGTTAGTTTGCTGGGTGGAGGTATTACGACATCGTTTTAGTATTGAGGTTAATTAGAGAATTTAGTTTTCTGTTTGTAGTAGTTTTTAGTTAGCTTCCTTTTCTTTCTCAATCTCTATCGGTCCCTCTTTCTAAGTTCCCTCTTCATTGTGATTCCTTGCAAAATTCCAGAACAATTGGTATCAGATCTTGATCCGATCAAAAGGAAATAGCAAAGCAAGGATCAGCCATGGAAGGATTCAAAGTTCAAGCACAAGCTGGGTTTTAGATTTGGATCAAGAATTGATGTGTTTCAAGATTCAAGCATGGGCAAATGCAGTACTTATCAGGATGGGATTCACACTATATGTACTTCTTCTATCTTCATACGTCCCAATTTCTTCAATCTCAACCACTGATAACCATAATCCCTTTCTTTATCACCCTAATTATGGAGGTAACACCTAAAATCTTGGACAACAAACTCATTGAAACTTCTCCAATTACCAGTACCTCAATTCCTATGTCCAACCACCCTCACCTTTCCTTTTCACTCTCAATTTCCAAATCTTGATTATCAAAACCAACATCAAAACTATTATAATTACCATTCTTCAAGCTTCCCTTTTGTAAATCCCCATATTCAAGATTCTTTTCAACTATAGGATGTTTCTTGGCAATACACCAATTCACCCAAACAACCATTATTTCATCCTTTGAATCCTATAATAAGTGTACAACAAAGTTCACAAAATAAAGAAACAAGGTTTAAGAGTAGTGACAATGGAGTACAAAGGTCAGAAATTTAAGGGTCAAGTGGTATATGCTAGCTATGGCCTGAAACAAAGACAGAGAGAATCGGACAGGGTCAACTATGGAAGCACTCCAACCTTATCAACTTCTCAAGCTCCATATATTCTTTTGATTGCTTCTTTCCACCAATGAAAATCTGCAAGCAACATAGAAAAGCAAGAAGTGGAGCTCTCTTCTATACCATCTTCACCAAAATCAACCTCAAACAACCACCTGCTATTGCCAAGAAGAACATCTGATTCACCCCAGTTACTTCTTACATGGCAATCAAATGCGTATCATAATTAATTTTTTTTATTCCGTTAATCCTAGATCACTTATGATTATATGTACATCCTAATTCTAGTTTAATATTTAAACAGAAGATATAGAATTATGTACCCCAAGATTTTCAATTTTTTCGTATTCTTGATTTGGCTTCATTCCTTCTTGTTGATTCACCAAAATCGTGGGAACGGCACAAACATTCTTTCTTTAAGTGTATTCACACAGATGAATCCAACCTAAAAATCACCATGCATGAAGGTGAGAAGGTTGCCAAGAGATTCTTGTGTACTAGCATAAGTTTCTGAATCTCTGTTGTAATTATAGGACTGTAATTTTTCTTAAAATCTGTCTGAATTAATTTTTCATTGTCTACTCTACTTAGCTTGTTAACCCTTTATATATGTAAATCATAGTCACCTTCCTTTGTATTAGAAAATTCTAACACATTAGGATTGTGCTAATTAAGATCTAATCATAATTAAACCTAATACATAACAAAATATAATAATTGCTTGACTCCTCTAAAACTCTCCTTAATTGAATATCATCCTATTGTGTGTGACCATGGGTTTAAACTATTAATGGCAATTGACATGTAACTTTTACATATTTATTATTGGACCATGTCCAATTAAATTAAAATTTATTCTAATTATTTGAATTAAAACTCTTTTTAATTGATTATTTAATTAACATTACTTAATTAATCATCTATCAATAATCAAAGTTTCCTATAAGTCAAGATTGATACATAATATCACAAGACAATTACCAATAATAGTATGAATATGATTGTGAACCTTTGGAATCCGTTATCAATTCCATACAATTCAATCATTCTATCTTGTAATGTCCTGATTAAAACTATTTTGGTATGAAAATAATGCTAAACCCTATATTTAATAATATATGCCTAGATCTTAATATTATAACTTTGGGGAAATTAGAAACTCGTTTTCTAATTTCCACCCTGCTATGACCCTTGATTTTGAGTTGCATCTTATATAGACCATATAGGCTTTCTATTCTACTAAGAGTGAGATCATTAATTGTGCATTCACATACCTCCATTCTCTAATGAGTACCTAAATATATATATTTTAGTGTCTTATACACAAATGACTATAAGATCAGCTACCCTCAACTCTTTGAGCCAACTAGATATGTACTAATATATCCGGATTCACTAATGTCCTATTAAGAAACCTATGATTAGGAACATTTAAGAATTAAGCTAGGAAATACATCTGATTAACGTGATCTTATCATGGTGCTTAATTTTTATCATTACTTCATTTCTTTGGACTCGTGATGATTATTTGATAACTCTTACACATTATATTGTTTGTCACAACATCACATGTCATTGGCTTTAGGGCATATTATTAATACTACTGTCACAGAAACTAAATCGATCTTGTTAGAGGATTTGGTTTCTGGAAAAATGTATGTGATGAGAATAATTAATTCGTCAAGATCGAGAGTATAAGAGAATAACAATACTCCAGTTGTGGATTTGGCAAGTGGGTCTTTTGGAGTTAAGGAAAAATATATATATATATATATATATATATATAAAGGAAAGTTTCCAGAAATTGGATGAATGATTGCATGGAAATACAGAGTGATACATATGAATCTATAATCTGATAATTTCCATCATTACACAAAAGATTCATTCTCTCAAAAGACGTACTTTCACGGAATTGCAGCCTCTGAAATGGGTGAATAGCAAGATATCTCTACAAATTGGCTTTTGAGTTCTCATGGCAGGAATTTACTCCATTAGCAGAGAGGACCTAAGTTTCGCACCCTCAAGGGCAAGGGTTTTTCATGGGTTGATTTTTTACGACATTATTTTTTTTTTTTTGTATTAGGGTTAATTATTTAGTTGGGATTTTGTCTATAAATAAGAATTAAATCCTTTGTAATCAGTAACCAATTTGATAATGAAATAATTTATTTTCTATTTGTAGTAGTTGTTAGTTAGCTTCCTTTTCTCTCTCAATCTCTTTCAGTCCCTCTTCCTAGATTCCCTCTTCTTTGTGATTCCTTTCAACTTTTAGTTAAGTCCAAAGGGTCTTAATAGGAGGTTCCAGTTTAGGGGGGTGGTGGCCGGTGATTAATTCTGGGTTGGATTAATTTTAGGGTGGAGTAAGGAGAGGTGGGGTTGAGAAAGAAAAGTTTTAGGGGGTGTTTATGGAAATTGGTTTACTTATTATTATTATTTTTTTTTTTATATACTTTAGCACAAAAACATTTTATTTTTCTATAAATAAATCTGATAGTTTTTCTTTTTCTTTTTCATATTTTAAATCAAAATTATGTGTTAATTTTTTATTAGTTTATATGACCACTGTTGGATTTCAATTAGCCATGCCATCCTATGTCAACTCTCATTAGGTTGAACAGGACTAGAATTCACGACAATTACCATATTGATGAATTTTAAAAAATGTAAACCTTGATTTTGATATTTTGAGGTATGAAGAGGAAATTGACTTTTAGGGCAAACTCTAAAAAAATATAATTCAAAGTTATTTTTTTTTAGTAAAGGGGGCAACGCCCAAAACAAAGAAAAACTGAAAATGAATCATTTTAGGTCTTGAAATGTTTAGAATATCATCACAAATGAGATCTATAATTTCTCCTGGAGGTTGAACAAGATGCAATTCACTCTCAAAGACAAAGAAAGACTTTATTTATTTATTCAATGTGCAGGATAATTTTCTTCCCCCTCAGCATGAAAAAGAAAAACCTCCCAATTTTGTTGAAGGAAAATTCTACAGCTAGCAATTAAAAATTTAATAAGGATGAAAATCATAAACATCCTTTAAAAAGGATCTAAAGAAGTGACTTAATCCATTTCTAGAATCATTTTATTAAATCTTTACCTAGAACGTTCATAATAGATGTTGACCAAAACCTAAATTAGCACCAAAGCCTATTAACCAATTATGTTTCTAATGAGGCCACCACATGCCCACACCCATAAACTCATCACGAAGGACGTCGAATTGTCGAGAAATCAGCATTCTCTTGTCTATTGAATAGGTTGGTGATTTTGATCTAAACAACGTCAAGTACTTTAAACTTCGTTAATGAGCAAATGAATATGATTAGCATGAATTTTGAAAATTTTCTGAACAATATTTTTTAAATAGAACACAAGAAATCTCATCATTGAACAAACTTTAGAGGAAAAGAAATTCAAGTTCATATATGATTCTAGAGATAAAAATAAAATTTAAAAAAAAAAAGAAAAAAAATGGAAAAAAGAAATATGTCAAAAGACGTAGGACAATGCTGATTCATATTCGATGAGATAAGTTGCAATCACCAATTTTATGAAGATCATCCTTAATCATATAACTACAATTTTATAATCTGCAGGATGGGGAACAAGTTTTATAATCAGGATGGGAACATTTTATGAAGATCATCTTTAATCATATAACTACACTCAAATGGACTTGGACATGGTTGTCAATGAGAGTTTTTACTGTTAAAATTATGAGTTGAATTGAAAAGTATTTCAGTAAAGTTGTATTGTTTGATACGAAAATATACAAAGTGAAAGTCTGTGTATATAAGATGTACAAGTTGACCTAGTATAATAAACCTAGTCTAGTATAAGATTAAGTACAATAATGATAAATACACAAAATCCGGCATAAATCATGGGTAGTAATATACTTTAACTCCTTTCCCCCGTTAAACTCAAGGTGGTCGGTGTGAAACCAAGTTGAGTTTGGAAACTAAATGTTGGAAGTTTTTCAGGAAAAATGACTTAGTAAAAATATCAGCAATATGTCCATCTAATAAAACAAGAGTGGACCTAAGTGTGTCGAGTAAGATGAGTGCGCCTGACATAACAGTCAATCTCAATGTTTCGTGCACTCATGAAATTAAAACATCATTATGTGTAACTTAAATTGCACTCTAACTAGCACAATAAATAGGGGTAGCAGAGAAAAAATCTAAATAAAAAATGGCACCCAGATCTTCTAATAACCACCGTAACCAAATCAGTTTAATAGTAGTGTTAGCAAGAACTTGATATTTAAATGCTATAGTAGAATGAGACACAATAGCATGTTTCTTGCTATTGCCAAGAAAAACACAAAAACCTGTTGTAGACTATAGATCAGAAGGACATCATTCCCAGTTAGCATCAGTGTATGCAGTGAGCTAGAGAAAAGATATGAAAGGATAATGTAGACCATGAAAAATGGTTCCATTCAAATATCTCAAAATGTGAAGCACTCCAACATAGTGTACAGAGGCAGGCGAAGACATGAACTGAATGACATGATGAACAACATAGGCAATGTCTGGTCTAAGTAACAGTAAAATAAATTAAGTTACCAACCAGTTGATAATATAGAGTAGAATTTGAGAGACTTTCAGTAGTAAGCATACCATTCTCCCAATTTTCTTCTATAGGCGATGTAGAAAGGAACAATTAGAGATATTGGCCTTAGAAAGCAAGTCAAAAGTATACTTGGCTTGAGTAAGAAAATAACCATTTTGATATGAAGAAACCTCAAGACTCAAAAATAACAAAGTGTGCCAATATCTTTCATTTCAAATTGTTGACGAAGAGATAATTTAAGATCTATAATGCCTTAATTGTCATCACCGATGATAATTGTCTTATTAACATACAATAAAACCAATATAAGATTGCAATTAGTCTATTGACGAAATAGAGTTGAATCACAGTGATTAGAAGAAAAACCAAGTTGAGTTAGTATAGAAATGAATTTAGAGAATCAAGCCCGCAGAGCTTATTTCAAACCATAAAGTTCCTTACGAAGACAATTGACCTGTTGTGGAGAACAAGAATATCCAGGTGAAGGTTTCATGTATACCTCTTCATTAAGGTTGCCATTAAGGGATGCATTTTTCACATCCATCTGAAAGAGGGACCATTAGTAAGCATAAGCAATAACAATAAGAGCACTAACAGAAGTGGGATGAGCAACAAGAGCAAAGGTCTTGTCATAATCAATGCCATACCCCTGAATATAACCTTTGGCAACCAGTCGTGCCTTATAATGTTTGACACTATCATATGCATGAGTCTTGTTCTTATACACCCACTTGTAACCTATAACAGACTATCCTATAGGCAAATCAAGTAAATCCTAAGTGTTAGTTTTAGTATGTGCATCCAACTCATCATTTATAGCTTTTTTTCAAAGAGGGTCACAGGATGCATCTTTAAAGGTGGTAGGTTCATGAAGAGTGGCAAGAGTATAATAACAGTGATAATTATTCTGGAGTGCATTTGGTTTTCTGATTCTAAAACTACATACCTTAAGAACAGATGGTGGAGCTGGACCAGATGTGAATGAGGGAGTTATAAAGGGATAAATAGTAAGAGAGTTGGAGAAAGCTGGTGGAGTGGCATCATGTTGAGTTGGAGTATCAAGAAATGGCTCAACAGGGTAGCGAATTAGGTATCTCTAAAGAAGATGATGAACGAGTGACATTAAAGGAGGAAATCTTAGTAAAGAAAATATCTTCCATGAATGTAACATGACGGGAAACTCAGAAATATTTCAAAAGAGATCATAACATCGGTAGCCTTTTTGACCTATACCATAACCCCAATAAGCAACAGATACAAGATTGAGGTTCTAACTTATGTCTTTATTAAGATTATAATTGAGCAAAACAGATGCAAACAAAGACACGTAAAAATTATAATGTGGACTGAACACCACGTAAACATTCATATGAAGATTTATTTTTCAAAATTGCTTAATAAGTGCGATTAATAGTGACTATGGAAGTAAGGGCATCTTTACCCTAAAGTGACTAAAGTAAAAAAAAAGAGTGTATTAAGGGATTAGTAGATTCAACAATGTGTCTGTATTTTTGTTCAACTGTACCATTTTGTTAATAGGTACCATGACAAGCGGTTTGAGTGATAATACCTTTTTTGTGCTAGACAAGTGAGAAAATGTGAGAAGTGTACTCTTTTGCATTATCAGACTAAAATTTTTTAACTGTGCAAGAATATTAAGTGTGAACCATTTTAACAAAATTGAAATAAACAATTAATAATTATGATCTATTTTGCATAAGATAAATTCAGGTAAAGCAAGAGTAATCATCCACAAAAATCACAAAGTATCTAAACCCCCCAAAGTATGAATAGGGGAGGGTCCCCACATATCATAATGCACTAAATCAAATATATAATTAGCCCTAGAATGAGTATTATTAAAATGTAATTTTGTTTGTTTACTTATCTAACAGAGTAAACAATGAAAATCAAAGACAAACACAGACCTTAATTGACCGCTAAAAACAAGTGGACAAAACTTAGACAACGATGAGTGACCAAGACAGGAGTGTCAAAGTTGTAGAGTTTTGTTGAAAAAAGGTGGAAGAGAGAGCAACGAAATTAGATGGAAGGTGAAGGCAATCTAGCAAAAAGAGATGATCTACCTTACACGCTGTCCCAATTATCCTTTTTGCCCTCTTGTCCTGAATAGTGCAACAAGAAGAGTTAAGATTAACTTCATAGTCGTGATCAACAATTTGGCCAAGAGAAATAAGATTCTGAGCTAATGATGAAATAAGATATGTATGAGAGATAGAAAGTGTAGGTGTAGAGATATCTATATGTGTTTTATGCAAAAATGTACCATCAACAGTGCATATAGGGGGAATAAATCTGTTAGGTGTAAGGGCGTGAAAATAAAGTAGAATAAGATATCATGTGGTTACAACAAGAAAAATCAAGTAACCAAGGTTTAGTATCTAAATTCGGGTAAAAAATCTAGGAAATGAAGAGCTATAATTACTACTATTGTTATTAGACTGGGATTGTCAATACTGTGTGAGAAGTGCCAATTCTTTTGATGCAAGTTGCGTAGGAGAAGAAGAAGATAAAACAGCAAAAGTGCTGTCATTAATTGCAACAGCTGGACGAGACTAATTTTGATGGCGAGACTTGTTATGCAACCGAGTAGATAAAAGTAAACACTTGTTAGTAGCATGCCAGCACAATTTAAGAGTGTCACACCATTTAGGAGGAGGGCCATGTTTTTGGAACTAAAAACAATTTTCAGTAGAATGTCTAGAATGTTTATAATATTCGCACCAGTAAGAACAAGTCAGTGTGACTAAGGGAAGCATGATAGAAGCAGTAGTCTTCTTCTTAATTTCCTTAGATTTAAACTCAGCAAATGCAGCAACTAGAGTAGGAGTTGTAATCCTATTTAAAATAGATGAGTATCTTCCCTCAAAGTCATCTAAAAGACACATCAAGAATTGTCAAAATTGCCTATCATCTCAAGCCGTAGTATAATGTACAAGACAAGAAAAACACTAAATGGGGTTTGTTTGCTTATCTTAGAGAAGAGCCATCTAACTATAATAATCCTGAACTGACTATCTTAGTGCCTGACAAAGTAGAAGAAGTTCTTAATCAATTTGGCACCTGAGAAATAGTATTGGTGTCAGCCAGATAATCCCAAACTTTTTTTGTAGTTTCAAATGACCCAAAAAGTTAATTTATCTTTGGAAGAGAAGTATTAGAGAACCAATTAATGATCTTAGCATTATCTGCCTCCCAATCAGCAATTTTTTTGCTATAGTCAACACCTTTAAAGTTAGGTGCTTGAATAGAGCCATTGATATACCCCCAAAAACTTGTGACATTGCAAAAACCAACATATTTATTGTGCCCAGTGAATGTAATTAGTATCATCCAAAATAATTTGAACAGGGCGAATAATATCAATTTGAGAAAACATAGTTTTTTTTTTTATGATGATGATGACCGGCTCGGATCCGGTTTGACTCTGTGGAAGAGAAGGGACAACCAATTTCAGAATGAGGATTCTAATGGTGGTTAGAGAAATAGAGCTAGGATCAAGTAGGAAACTTGAAGAAAAAAATATGTCATTTGTAGGAAAGGAAAAAGAGACAAGGCAATAGTGAACCCTGTATAAAAAAGAGCCTTAGTAAGGCTTTAATACCAAGTTGAACTGAAAAATATTTCAGTAAAGTTGTATTGTTTGATATGAAAATATAAAAAGTGAAAGCTGGTTTATTTAAGTTGTACAAGTTGACCTAGTATAATGAATCTAATCCAATATAAGACTAAATACAATACTATTATATATAAACACAAAATCAAGCATAAATTATGTGCCATTAATCATAGGCCGTAATATACTCTAGCTTTATGGATGTGATGTTTAAGCTTGAGGCACTTAAGCATAGGGGCATGTAAGTGTACGATAAAGAATTTGTCACTCTCGGTACATAGAGATGCTCTATATGATCATATCATGATCGACTCGAAATCCTTAATCAAGGTATTTGTGAAGTTAAATAGAGATCTAATATACACTATGAGCCATCATTAAGATCGAAACACATCTGGTTGATCTATTAGGGTTTGATGGTCGTTAGGGTTTGAATATATAGTAAACTATAATTGGAGTGGTTATTTATATATGTAAGGTTCTCAACCAACCTTCATTAATTTATTATATAGGTAGTTAGAACCCATGACTAGACAATAAGCCTAACTTATGGATCTTTGGAGGTTTACAGATCTTCTTAGCAGAATTAGAAAAAGTTTTGTTTCATATTTAAGTTAGAATGTTTTCTATTTAATTGGATATGATCCAATATTAGGTGTACAAGATATTACCTACTATCATCTCAATATAGAATCTAAGTAATCTCATTAATACTATAGTTACCTTACAACGCATATGCACCATGAGATAACTATATGTAACAAAATAAATATGAAATTAATTATTAAATTGTAGTATTTGGAATATTATAATTAAATATGAGATTAGTTAAGAATCAATATAGTGTTTACTTATTAGTCACCATATTTTAGTATTTGAAATATTAGAATTGAATGTTAGAGTGAAATTAAGTGATAATAAATAAATTATTTATTTATTTATTTATCACAATTTAGTATTTTGAATGCTACATTAAAATTATTTATTCGGAACAAGCTAGTTTATTTGTGACATTATTATTTAAATTAATGCCAATGTGTATGTTCCCTAAAAAGCAAGAGTCATAGATAAATGATTTATTCATGAAATATATCTTGCCTCAATGATGTTAATAAGTGGTTCTTCTAAACCCAAGTCAAAAGGCTAGAAGAAAAAGTCTAAGAGTTAGACTAAGGCCATAGGCGGCATCTAAAGGAACAAGGCCAAAGTCACATGTTTCCATTGTGGCAAAGAAGGCCATTGGAAAAAGAATTGCAAAGCATACTTGAGTATGTTGAAGGACAAAAGACTTGGTGAAGCCTCTACTTCAAGTATGTTTATTATTGAGGTTAACATTAGATTATCCTCAACATAAACACTAAGAAACCCAAATTAATTAGTCTAAAAGCTTCCTACGTATGGCATTGTAGACTAGGTCACATAAATGAGACTAGGATTACTAGATTACATCAAGGTGGATATCTAGATCCATTTGATTCTGAATTATATGGAACATGTGAATCTTGTCTATACGGAAAGATGACCAAGAAACATGTGTTTTCAGTAGAATGTCTAGAATGTTTAAATATAAAGTTCATAAGAAAGAATAGAGAATGGTTGGTTAGTGTTGTGGGTTAAGGAGTAAATGAAAGTGAGTAATAGGTACGAACAACGGAGGGTTAGTTAAGGGTAAAATGTTGGAAAATGAGAGTTAAAAGGTTGTTAAAGGGATGCATGGCCAGATTTTGTGGGTTAGAAAAATCTTGTGTTTTGGGTGGGTTAAATTAAATTAAGAGTTCAAAAAAGAAAGTGTAGCTTAGGATCTTGAGATGTTGTCTAAAACATTTCATAGCTTGGTTCCAAGTATATTGTTAGGTAGAGTTGTTAGACTGTAGCTAGGTCATGCAGGATTTTTAGTAAACCTTAATCAATCTAGAAAACTTCGTCGGGGGCTGTGGATAAAATTAGCTTTGAAACTCTAAATGAAAGTTGTTTCTAACATCTTGAAATACTAGACGGGAAATTTTCAGTAATTTAAATCCCAAGTATAAGAATTCTATAAACATCGGAATCAAAGGTTGGCAACTAGGAATTTTACAAGTGCTCTGTTTTGTTTATATGAAGAATCAAAGGAGTTCAAGGCTTATTTTAGTAAAACATTTAAATTAATAAAGCTAGCTAACTTCCTAAAGTTAATGTTTCAACTTGGTTTTATTAAGTTTAATTAAACATGTAAGTGAAAATAAACATATATCTAAAGAGGTCATGAAATGCCAAAAATGAGTTAACTTTAAATAATTAACTGTACTAATATACACATCCAAATAATACATATACACCTATCTAGAAAGATATAATTTTATATTAATAAACCAAATAAGCAGAATTAGATTTCCTTTTTCCTGGAGAAAGTTATGTTAAGATAAATAAGATAAGGACAAAGCTGCCAAAATGTTACTTTTTGCAGAATTTGATGCAACTTCAAAGAGTAAATTGTATTGAAACATAAATCTAAAATTTTTGAATGATATACCATTATAAAGCTACATGTGTATAGTATTTTATAAATTTTATGAAACTGGATTTAGAATTTCCTAGAGGAAGATATGACTGTTAGAGTGAACACTGGTCCAAACACCAAGTTTGGACAATTTTAATATTTCTAACTCACTAGTGTTTTCTATCATTTCTAATAGTTTTTTCTATCCTATGCATTGTCAAGACATTTAAAATGTCTCTTGATTATCAACATTATCACATAAAGTACAATTCATACTACTTGACATGTAATAGCTTAATAGAAAACTTCCATAAAGAAACCTATATAAGTTGATATATAAGCTTTGTAATTAAAAGATTATAACAATAACGTTTATGAACTAAGTATTATTTAGGAATATGAATTTCAGGTATGGATCCTAATGTAGACCTGATGAGACGCGTGAACACAAGTGTAAGTGACGAATGAAATCGATTAAAGGTGAGTGGTTAACTGTTACCTTTAGGGGCTAGACTATTATGTAAAATTATAGGTGTACTTAAATAGATGTTATAAATAGAAAATAAACAAGTATAGTATTTCGATGATTTATTTGAATTATATTTGTTTGGTATTGGTTGTGGTTGATAAGGGCCAACAGAATAAATTTTTCTGAGAAATTATTTTTATTTCCGAGATTGAAATCAATGTGCACCTAGGATATTTTGATGTGATATTTTGATATAAGATACTTTGATTCTGACAATTGTTTTAAAAGAAATGAATGCTCAGCCTCGGTGGGATGGATTGTGTACGGAGAATTAACCTATTGTGCGGGCGCGTAAATGCTCAGTAGGGCGAGATACTGTTGTGCTGGGCTGAGTTACTATGTTGGCCCTTTGCTTGCTTTGTATGCTTTAATTACCTTGATTGTTTTAAGTGGATTATACAATGTACTAATTGAAATGTGTTAACAAAGTTTTTTTTTTCCTTATTTGTATATGTGTAATCTTAGTAGTTTTGAAATATATGACATGTTAATATTAATCGATAATATATTTAATACGTGTGTTAGGTGATGCTAGTACCTTTTGGGTGCAATTTTCTACTCACGAAGTCCATAGGACTCATCCCTTTTCTGTGGTTATTTTTTTTAGTAACAAGATCTCAAGAATGGCAGTTGCCGATAATGGACTTTGACGAGTGTTTGGCGGCAAGATAATTTTTCAGAATCTCAATCTTGAAGTCAAAGAATGAAATTTTGTAGTCACATTAGAGCTGTGTGATTCCTGTTTTATGTGTGGTAATAGTCTAGTTAATTATTATTATGATAAGAATCAAAGTGAAGCTCGTTGTTGTCTTTGTTGTTGTAGTTGTTATTGTATAACAATAGGAATGTGTTTTTAAATTTTATAGGCATGTTTCACTTTATGGGGAACCTCTGCCTGAAATTTTTAATAAATTATTACAAGTTCCAGTAAATAAATTTTTTTTTAGTTAACTAATGTTTTATAAAATTTACTTTTACTTTTACTCTTTAGTTTAGTCAAGTTTCGTGTTCATTTCTTGTTTAAAGTCAGGGTTACGGAGGTTTAGTTATCCATTCCTCCTGCTAGTCATACCTCCAAGAGGGGTGTGACACTTTGGTTGATCCACCTGAAAGGGTTACTCCTATTAGGTGTAATTAGGTCTTTAAGAAAAAGACTGATGTGGATGGCAACGTACAAATCTTCAAAGGCTAATGACAAAAGGCTATCGACAAAAACAAAGAATTGATTTTAATGAAACCTTTTTGGCAATTGCCATGATCAAGTCAATTCAAATTTTACTTGCAATAGTTGCATATCACAATTATGAGATATGGCAAATGGATGTCAAAACTGTTTTCCTCAATAGATATTTAAGAGAAAATGTGTATATGACACAACCTGAGGGTTTTGAATCCAAAGGCCATCATAAGCCACCTTACCACAAGCCTCCTACTGCGGAGAAACAAAGAAGTTGAGGAAGAGGAAAATGCTGAGGTAGATTGTAAATACAATCCACCCTACAAGAAGAATCATCATCCCCTTCAAGCCACCTCACAAACGTTCATTAGAAATCTAAGTACTTAATTAGTTACATGTTTGCATTAGGTCTCTATGTGTTGAAAAATAAGAGATATTGCATTGCAAATTATGTCATGCATGAATTCCTTTACTAAAATATGAAATTACCAGTTTAAAAACAAAAAATAAAATAAAATAAAATTATGGACTTAAGAAAGCTTTAAGAAGCTAGAATATTAGTTTTAATGAAACCATAAAGGCTTACTATTTCATTAAGAACAAAGATAAACCATGTGTACAAGAAGGCTAGTGGGAGTGCAGTAACATTCTTAGTACTGTATGTAGATAACATACTCCTAATAGGTAACAATGTACCTATGATACAATCGGTCTAACTTTGGTTATCCGAAAATTTCTCCATGAAAGATATAGGTTTAGCAACCTATATACTGTGTATAAGAGAATCTATAGAGATAGATCCAAAAGGTTGCTTAGAATATTACAATCCACGTACATTGACAAGATACTTAAAAGGTTTTGCATGGATAGGTCAAAGAAAAGGTTATTACCCATGTCATATGGTGTGCAACTTTCCAAAAAATGTCTCTTAAGACATAATTGGAAAAAGAACACATGAATGAAATACCATATGCTTCTGCAATTAGTTCATTCATGTATGTCATGTTATGTAAGCATCCTGATGTATCATATGATTTAAGTGTTACAAGTAGATACTAGGCTTTTCTAGGCGAAGAGCACTAGAAGGTAGTTAAGAACATCCTTAAGTATTTGAGAAGGACTAACGATGCATTCTTAATATATGGAGGAACCGAAAAACTGAAAGTTCTAGGATATACTGATGCAAGCTTTCAAACCGATAGGGATGCTTGTAAATCTTAGTTTGGATTCTTATATACTCTTAATGGATGAGTTGTTAGCTGGAAGAGTTCCAAGAAGGAAACAACAATGGATTCTACAATGGAAACTGAGTAGATAATTGCCTCTGAAGCAACTAATGAGGTAGTTTGGATAAAGAAATTCATAACTAAACTTGGGATGGATCCTGACATTGTTAATGTAATAGAGTTATAATGAGATAACAACAAGGCTATTGCACAAGTAAAAGAACTAAGGTCTCACCAAATATCCAAACACGTACTAAGGCTATATCACCTTATTAAGGAAATCATTGATAGAAGGAATATAAAGATAGAGCACATTTCTACTGATTATAATGTGACAGATCAGCTTATGAAGTCCTTGCCATAGCGGAAGCATGATCGTCACTTTTATATGGTTGGAATAAGATATCATAGTGTTGGCTCTAGGCCAAGTGAGAGATTATTAGTATTAATGGCCAAGAGTCAATCAATAGTTGGTTGTAATGACACTTTATTTGTATTTAATACATGTAATAATATTTATTAGGCCTTCTTTATTATATTATTTAAATGAGATTTAGTACAATGATATATAAAGTACCTAGAATAAATATTTTGTATGCATAATTATGATGTTGATCATAATTGTGAGATATGACATACATAAAGTGTTATTCTAAAAGTATTCCTAGTTAATGAAGCATTAAGATTAGGGATATTGATGATTCTTCGAGACTAGCATATATTGTATCATTCTCTTGTAAATAAAGTATGATTTCATAAACTACAAGCATGGAGATACTAAGACAAATATATGGGTGCGTGTTAGTTGAACAATTATACTAAATTAATCAAATGCGAGAAACCATGTAGAGTCTTTACTCAAGTATCAATTAAAGTTCTTAAAGTGTTGGTGGTATAAGTGATCCTCTGACTTGAGATCATCTTATTACCTTATATGTGAATCGAAGTGTTTTGATGTCATTCCCTTTATCTTGTTATAAGGATAATTCATGGGTGATTATTGGACATATGGTAAAATATATGAAGGTTGATGAATGATAAACAAATAATTTATCATCTTCAATAAAGAGAACGAATATCCCCATGACCTCTTGAGACAAGTATGTCTTGTTTCAAGAATATTTGTAAAGTGAAAGAGATTAAGAAAAGTGAGTGTTTTCTTGAATCTCTTTGAGGAACAAAACATAAACTTGATTTCAAGTACAAATGGATTTAGACAATGATAGGGTTGACATTAGAATCCATGCCCTATTTTTATCTTGGGATATGTTTGATGAAAGGATTGAATAACACTGTAACCAAGTACTGAAGGGTTTGATTAACGATCTTATCTTTGCTTGTACTTAAGTAGTCATGATACATTGCTAAATATCAATTTTAATCTATAGATGTAAGTTGGTCGGTTTGGCAAAACCAAAATTAAATTGGAAGTGTTTAAATTTAACCGTACTTCTTAGGAAGTATCCAATTACATTTATTGCCAACGTACAGGAGAACCTAATAGGTTACATTCTTTAATTGACTTAGGCTAAGAACTTGGAAGGATTAATGAAGTCTTGGAATTAATAGTTAACTTCCAAGCACATATATAAGGGTAAAATGGTAACTCTCATCTTATATATATGGTAATACCTGTTTTCTTGAAAGGTAAGAAAAGGACTAATAAGAATCCTAATTGGATTTATGCCATCATAATGGGAATGTGGATTACTAAAGGAGTTTTGGGCCTTAAGCCTTGGGCTTTAGGATTAATGAAATCCTAAACATGGAAGGACTATAATTCCTTAATCCCTAGTCAATATTGTTGCAAGCAAGAGAGTGACATTCGGCCTTGTGAAAGATTGTGAGCAAGAAGAGTTCTTAAAGATCTCATCCCTTTGTTAGGAACCCCTTTGTTGAAGCAAAATTTTTTTTTCTTCAAGAACAATTCTACAATAGTGATTCAACTGAGTGGAAACTAGCACATGTCTTAAGGGTGAATCGATTCCTTTGAATCCTTTTTGATAAAGGTAAAGGTTTTTAACCATCAATTGTATGAAATATTTCATTAAAGGCTTATTCATTTGAATAGCTTATTAATCATTGGTCATACTTTGTGTTTGATTAGGAGAATTATTTTAACGATTTATGGAGGAACTCCAAGCATATCTACTAAACAATCAAACTAGCTGCATAAGGAAAGCTTCAAGAAATTAGTTTTAATCTTTTGCTTTCGTAATAAAACAAAAAAACATAGAGACAAGGCACCTGAATGAAATAGAAATAAAAAATTGTTCTGATGGAACCTTCTCTTATACCAAAGATTGGCCTTAGATACATGATTAGGCCATGCATTTTTTTTTTTCTATTCATTATTCTCTTTAATACTTCACTAATAGTAAATAAAATGACCATTGGCCTCACACAAGCAACTCAATGAATCAACTTCCCTTAATGGCTATTGGTGGGATTATATATTTAATTGAATACTTAGATTCTTGGTTAGGGAAAATTTTAATTCTGCTATATATGCATGTGATGCATGATCATAAATTTTTCAACAAAAGAGGCAATCACCTATTAAAGAGATAGTGTGATTTGATTAAATATATATTTTTATTTCCCGCTCTTAGTCGTAGTAGAAAGAAGAAAAAATGAAAAAAAAAAATCTACACTTGCCAAAGGTGAAGTTTGTAAATAAATAATTCCTTATGCCATGTATCCCTAATTAATGCAGCCTTAGATGCTTAAAATTTGCACATGACACATGTAAATAAAGCATAATATAAACAAATCCATTCGCTAATAAATTGGCTAGCTTGTCTAGATTCTCTCCCCCCCCCCCCCCCCCTCTCTACACTCATTCTCTTTCCTACTCCATCACTTTCTTTGTGTGAAATTATTGCTTATGGTTTTTACCCTTAAAAATAACTTATGTTAGAAATGTGGTAAGCGCAACATATAAATTAAAGATAACGAGGATAATGAACATATACAAAGGATAATAATAGGATCCAAAAATTAGTAACTCTAAGCTCTAAGGACAAAGTTTAAGGACCCCTTTACCACAATATTATTATACATTTGACAAGATTAGCAAGCTATTCACCCTTTAATAGAAAAACTCACACTAGCACACAATTTTTAAATTGCCACTCACTTATTACAAGAATCTCCCACTATCACACACTCATAAATCTCATTAACATAAAAAAAATTAAAAAAACAAAATTCATCCACTAAATCCCATAAAAACATTTATTCAATGAAAAGAAAGTTTAATATTTTTAGCACTCCCCCTCAAACTTTATTTTCATTTCTAACTCCAAGCAATTCTCTAATCCTCAAAAAATTTCAAACTTTAGTGATTTTATGAAAATATCTTCAACTAGATCAAGGGACTTCACAAATTTGACCTCCATTTCTTTCTTGATAATACACTCATAGATAAAATGATATTTTGTGTCTATATTAGTGGAAGATGGGATTCTTTGCAAAAGCTAGTGCAAATTTACTATCAAAGAAAATTTAGGTTGGTTCTTTTTATAGCTCTTTCAATAACTTAATAAGCAAATGAAATGACAAGTATAAGAAGTAGCAACAAAATATTTAGACTCACAAGTTGAAGAGTAACAACTGGTTACTTCTTTGAAACCTAAGAAACTACATTATCATTATTTATGAAAAACACAAAACATGTGGTTCTTTTTCTATCTTCCAAATCTCCCACAAAATCATTATCACAACATCCCACAAGATCAATAATATTTGAAGAAGAATAAAATAATCCATAATCAAATGTACTTCTTAGGTAGTGAAGAATTCTTTTAGTTGTTTTCATGTGTGTAAAAGTAGAAGATTTCATGTAGCAACTCACTACTCCAACAATATAAAGAATATCATATTTTGTGCATGTTAAGTATCTCAAGCATCCAACAAGATTTCTAAACAATGTAAGACCTACCTTCTCTCTAACATCATACTTTGACAACTTCACTCCACATTCTATGGGTGTATTAATGAGGTTGCTATCAACATTTGAAACTTCTTAAGACCATCCTTTAATACCCTTCTTGTGAAATAAAAACTTCATTATTTTCTTTCACTTAAAGGCCCAAGTAATAAGTCATTGCTTTCTTGAAATTTTAAAAAATAGATAGGTTATTTCCTGTAAAAATTAGATCATCCAAATAAAGGCAAATAAATAAACACCATCATTTTCATGTGCCTTCACATAAATTGCTCATGTGGATATCTGTTGTTGATTATAATCATGCAAGTGCACATATTATTAACAAGTAATATAATGATAAATAGAGTATCGTTCCTATGAGAAATTATCATCAACAGTTTGCTAAATACAAAACTTAGAATAACGTAATCTTATTCAAATTGTCGAATTTTATTTTGAGCAATGATTAAAAAATAAAATAAATTTATTTTAAAACTTTGAATAATTAAATCTAGGTTCACAATATCTCTCAACACTTCACTTGAATCTCCTTCACTCTCTCTTAAATTTTGTAATAGATTAAATTACTAACCTAGAGTTTTAAATTAATTATAAATATCTTCTAATGTTCTTATAATATTATCCCTCTCAACTAATTCATTATATTTCTCAACTAACTCACTATATTTTATGAGAACTAGATTAAGAAAGGATTCATTTAGTTTAGACTCTAAATTAGCTACATATGAATTTATGGCTAACCCTAAATTCCCTTTTATAAGTTTATTTAGGATTCCTAGTCAATATTTTTGGTGATCGATCAACTAGAAACATTAAGAACAAGATGAACTAAATAATCTAACAACCATTAACATAAATAATTAAGCGCAAGAGAGTAATCAAGCTACATATTGAGTTCATTTGCAACCCTAGAAAAATAAACTACTTCATACTAACTTATGAAAATATAAACACAGTTGTCATTACAAGAGAATTGAGAAAA
The DNA here is from genome assembly GCA_029379385.1 of Quillaja saponaria. NCBI lineage: Eukaryota > Viridiplantae > Streptophyta > Magnoliopsida > Fabales > Quillajaceae > Quillaja > Quillaja saponaria. The sequence goes on along the minus strand of CM055608.1, from coordinate 19,737,111 downwards.
TAAGAATAAAAAACTAAAAAAATTTACGACTTTAAATCTTCAAAAACTCTTTCAAATCTTCATGCTTCCTTGCTCTGATGTGTATTCTTGATTCCTCTATCATTTGACTTTTTTGTAAGCTTTTTCATCCTACACAAATCAAATAAAACTACAATTTATTGCACGAGCACCGTGACACCAATTTTCCAGTGCTGCGACACCACTTCCTCAACTTTCGAGCATCATGTGTTGGACTTCTAGCTTTACAGCGCCAACTTTGTTGCCTTATGACTCTAAGTTCTCTAACTTCAGGTTTCTTTAACTGGTATTCTAACATCGTGGCACCAACTTTTCAATGCTGCAGTGCCAAGCTCTAGGGTAAAAGGCTCTTTTCTGCTGCAAGTGCAGCACTATGGTGCCAAACTATCCAGTGCTGTGGTGCTAGCCTTTCATTTTTCCACCATTATTCATGCTCTGGTGCACCACTGCATCGAACACATTCAAAACAAAATAAATAACTTAAAATAAATTAAACTACTTAAAAATAAAGCAAAAATCACTAAACAATAAGATCCTGAGACAAATATGACTAAACTTGAAAACAAGCGAAAAACAATTGATCTGCTCCTTAACTCAAAAATTTGAGCCAACTTTAATGCTCAAAAGGTATGAAATAACTCTCTTTCATAAAGTTATCAATATCTAACAAACTCATTTCTTGATTTTACATGTCAATTTGATTATTCTATGCCCTTGGTGTTTGCTTTAGGCCATACAGAGTCCTTTGCAACTTGAAATTTTTGTTTTCTTGTTCTTTAACCACATAAGCTTCCGGTTGCTCTAGACAAACTTCTTCTTTAAGAAAGTCATGAAGAAAAGTAAGCTTCACCTCCAATTGACAAATCTTCCACTGCTTATGGGCTACAAAGAACATTAGCAACCAAATTGTTTCTAAGCGAGTAATATGAGCAAATATCTCTTCAAGATCAATCCCCTGATTTAGCGCATAGCATTTCTCCAGCTTGCCTCACTTTGTACTTCTCCACTTATCCTTTTGCATTGTTTTTTGCCTTGTACACCCACTTCACTCCAATAGTCTTATGATCTTTTGGAAGATTTGTCATCTCCAAAGTATCATTTTTATTTTCAATAGCTTCGATCTCCTCATACATTGATATTGTCTCCATTTTCTTGCATTCTCATTTTATTTTTTTAATGATGATTTACAACAAGATATGATAAATTAACATCTTTCATCACTTTAGTATTTTCATAAAGATTAAGAAGACTTTTTGTTCTCCTTGTCCCTTCACTTAAATCTTTCTTCATATGATTGAATTCGTGATGGAGGACAGTAATGGCATCCAATGGTGCTTTCATCTCTTGTACTTCTTCTTCAAAGTACGAAAAGAAATTGTACTTTTCTTATATTTGAGCATTCTATTTTCATGTGACTTATTCATTGAACTCAACATCTAAACTAAGTATGATTTTTTTCATTCCTTGTGTTATAAATCTTGTACCTTTAGGAATTTTTACATAGCCAACCAAGACAAGCTTTGAACTTCTATCATCAAGCTTGATCTCCCTTTGTCATATACATGGGCATAGGCAATGCCTTTAAAAACTCACAAATGAGAGACATTTGACTTCTTTCCAAGGCTTTCATACAAGACACCAAATTTCATAGTTGTCTATAACTAGTAAGTCGAGGAAATTGAAATGAAAATATTCCTCCATTGTTAAACATCTCTCAAACTCATCAAATTAGAGCACTTGGGTTTTGATACCATTTTGTTAGAAATATGGTGAGCACAATATACAAATAAAGAGAAAGAGGATAATGGAAGAGATGCTTAGAATATTCAATATTTAGCTTCTACTCTATTTCTTTCAATGACACATACAAAGGGTATTAATAGAATTCCAAATGTCACTCTAAGGACACATTTGAGTGACCCTTTTTATAACACCCTAGGTATTAATTATGATTATTTCATGTTGTTTACAAGTGTCTCCCGAATTTTAAACATTTTTTTGAAAAAAAAAAAGAAAGAAAAAAGTTAATTGATTCAAAAAGCCATATCAAGAATCTATTCTTTATATTGTTAAATTTTCATCAACTAGTTCCTATGTTGGAGGCATTGATTATGGTATTTTTATTTTTTTGCAAACACATTTATAAAAGAAAATCGTGTTATTTTTTTAACATAATGATTTAGATTATTAGAAGAATATATATCAGGTTTAGATGGCCGCATTGATTTTCTTTTTTTAGAAATCAAATTAAAATGGTACTTGTTCTACCAAAGTTCTCTTTATAATAATAATAATAATAAATTCCAGAATATCCTTTTTATTGTTTTCTAAATACTAGAGTCCTCTTTAATTATTTTACCTTCATTTACAAAAGACGGTTCTTTATTTTCTTTGCCTTTATGCTTTCTTATCCGAAACCTACAACTCTTCATCTAGAGACTGGTAACTCTCTCTCTCTCTCACTCCTGATGTGCTTCCTCCTCCAGTCTTATAATCGATCAACAGTAAAGACAGGACGACAATGGCTAGGCAAATGAATTTGATGGTGAAGGTTTTTCTCCTTCTTTCCTTTTCTTTCTCTTTAATTCACACATTATTGGTCAAAATCTCTCTCAGCCACAATTGTTGAAGAAACAAATGGTGGATGCCACTACCTTGACATATTTAGTGATTAATTAACCCAAACTCATTCCGACAAAAATATGGAGAACCTTCTTTTTCTCTTTTCCATTATTTGCAAAGTTTCAATACCAAGGGAGTTGGAGAAATCCATGTTTTTGAAGCTCAATTAAGGATCTTTTGGTGGTCTGGCCAACTCTCTGATTAGCTCTTCATCTAAGACACATGAGAAGCTAAAGAAGGTTCTAACATTTACCCCCTAGCAAGGTGCATGTGGTTGGACCTCTGAATTTAAGCACTTAAATGTCATTTATAGATCAGGTGCAAATATATCAACTTAGCTGCAATGGAGCAGAGTCATATGCATGCAAGCACATTTGCTCAATATGATGATCTTAAATTTCAAGAGTATGTATATGTTCACTAGATATCAAATTTTTTTTTCCAAAATTCCAAGATATAGAGACTACAGACTCTTAACTCTTAGTCTTAAAGGCTACACTTTTATCAAGGTGAGTGATAATTACAGCACGAGGCACGTTCTTTAAACTTCTGCATAATTTATAGTTTGTTTCAAATGTTATAGCTATTGCTACAAAATTTTCAGATTGTGATTAATATTTTGAAGGAGGTCCTATATGAAGAAAAGAACTTGGATATTTGAAATTACTTGCATTAGAACTTAGGATCCTCAAACAAACACTTTCTGTATTGAATTATGTTTCAATTGGATTTGCTATCTAAATATGAATAAAATTATTATAGGAAATCAACAGTGCAATGTAAGTTAGAAACGTTATGATTTTTTTTTAAATTTTTTTATTTATATAATTTTTTATTTTTTTGATTGAATGTCATTTTTTGTTTAAAAGTGACATAATGATAGGACCTGACATTTTTGTTTGGTAGTAAAATATTCTTATCTGTAGGTGTATATAGTAAAGTACTAGATTTAGTGCTTTTTGAGTGGATAGCATTTTGTTTTCTATGTTGAAGAAAATTGGGTCATTCCTTATTTTCATTATTTCTAAAGGTGTAAAAATTATGTCAAACGATTTGTTAAAAGAAATTATTTGTTAAGAGAAGTTGATACAAGGTAGTTTGTTTGTGAGAACTTTAAATGAAATGATTTTGACTTTATAATTGTTTTGAACTTTTCCATTGAATTGTATTTTGGAAATATGTTTACAACTAAAATGTTGACTCTCAAGTTTTGGGAAGTTGTGATATTGAATAAGGAAATTTGATTTTATGAAAAAATTAATATTTTTTTTCATGGGAATTACTTTTATAGAGGAAACCTTGGCAGAATATCATAACTAACAACTATGTTATTAGCCTTGTTGCACCATGGTTCAACCCTAGCTACTAGGGTTGATTCTAGTCTCGTGTTCGACTAAGCACTTGAATTGGATTTGTTTGGATATGTTCATATTGACATGGAGTTAGATGCCTAGTCAGCAAGGCTGATGCTGACCTTTGGGTCTCATGCATAATGGTTCATTCGATAGCTATTTTATTAGTCTTAGTGTACCTTGGTTCGATCCCAGCTAGCATGGGTGTTGCTAGGCCCCATGCTCCGCCAAGCATGTGGATTGGATTGATTCTGATATGATTGAAATAATACATATTTATAGCCTTGTTTGGGTCTTGTGCTCATTGGCTTGTTTGAAATTCTATTTTGGTGTCCTCCAAGTTTGACGTTTTGTAATTATTTTCTCTATTGAATATGTTTTGAAAATATTTTTCTTACCTTACGTTATGAAAAGATTATTTCTGAGTGACAATATATTTTTAGCTTAAGCTTTCTTTACATGAATGTTGTAAATACTACTCGAAAATAGCCTTTATTATACTTGTATGTCTTGCTTGAATGATTGTTTACATACTGAGAAAGATTCTTGTTTAGCTTGTTAAAGTACATGGCTATTGGGTTGTTTTCAGGTGCAAACCTATGTGGCTTGGGGCTTGGACTTACTTTGAATTTCCTGCATGAGTGAAATTTAGGCGTTAAATACGTTTGTGTAGATTCTTGTGCTCTTGGATTAAGAGGTAGCCAAAATTGTTTATTTATGAACCTTGCAAGGTACATGAATCGATTTGAGACTAGTTTGGACTAAGTGACCCGACTTGCCTTAGTTCTTGCGCGGGTTGTGCCCCTAAATTTGGGTTGTGACACCTTTATTAAAATATCATTACACATTTAACACTTTTTAAATTGCCACACACTTATTACAAGAAACTCCCTCTAGCTAGCACACACTTTTAAAGAAACAAAAAATCACCCTCTAATTCTCATAAAACATTTATTTAAAGAAAATTAAGTTTAATATTTTCATTAACTTAAGAGAAATTTGGACTCATCTTAGATTCCAAGATGAGTCCAAATTGGGATTGAGGCCTCGAAAATTTCTTTGTAGATAATTAGGACGATAATGAATCCGGGAATCCAAAATCCATTACTTCCCTCACAACTTCTCTCTCCCCACCCTTTCCTCCCTCTCCTTCCCGTCGTCCTCTAAACTAGGTAACACCCCCTCAATGTTTGTTTGGCTTTCGACGAAGTGAAGGAAAAAAAAAAAAATTAAAATTGAGTTTCTTTATATTTTTTAATTTGTATTAAAATTACTATATTGTTTGACTTTGCTATTTGTTTTTTTAGTCCAATCAGTGACACATCAGTTTCTATTGTCTTTACTCCACATCACCATCCGTAAGTGAATTTGGATCGAAGGTGACAACAGATATGTAACTGACATGATTTTGGAACTACAGGTATTCGTTTACAACTTTTTAAATATAAAGACAAAAATGAAATTTAAGCTATAGGACCTAAAAGTGTAAGTTTGTTAAATGTATACTCTAGCCGTAATTAAAATGAGTATTGGATGCACCAACTTGACATTAAGCCCAACAAACTTATATATAGAGCATATAACAAGAGCAGAGAAGCTTGTTTCATATACTACACTTGCTAGTTGCTATTCTAGTTATTACACATTTATGCAGATAACAGTACCTGCAGAGTTGCAAACTACGTTTGTTTACTGCTAATTAAAGTGAAGATCCCTCCATTGCTTTTGGTTTCATATGTTAGTGCCCTAATTCTCAGTGACATTACAGTCATTACAAGTTGTAACTTAATAGAAATCATCCAGTGACAAGTTCTCAATAGAGCCAAAGGTTTCGACTGGACGAATCCTCGAATAATTGGTCATTGGTCCACCCAAAAAGTCAAGTGGAGAATCATCAGTTAAGCTGGTAGTGTCATAGATAAAGGACATGCCTGTATCATTCAGTTGGGGAAAACTCACAGTCAGGGAACTGGATTTGTTAACATCAGAATCATGATCAAGAACGAGATCATTAACAGCATCCTCCCTCACGCCTATAATTTCATCTTCATCTGTAGCCTTTTTAGCCTTAATAACCTGTACATATATATATATATATATGATATATCAGCATAGAAGCTTTTCTTAATTAAGGGATCATCATAAAACACTGTAAAATAAATTAACCAATAGTTTCCTATGTGAAGAAATGATTTGGTGTGCGTACATAGTTCTGGTTTAAAATATCCTGGTAAACTATGATGGAGTCTCCAAGTTGTAAGCCATGTGTAGTAACAAACTCCCCTGATAACGTTCAGCACAACATATACCCAACAAGATTTACTACTTGCAAGAAAAAAGTGAAAGGAAGGATATACGGAATATATTAATAAAGAAACGACAAATTAATTAATAAGGATGTGCGTATGTACCGGTATTCTCGAGAACATACATTCGACTGTTGTTATTAGGCCAAAACCTGTACGTGGCACGTGTAAATAGAGCATAATATAAATGAATCCATTCATTATTAATATCAACCGTCAAGCCTACAGAATTAGATTCGAGTTCCACATATATCAACCAACTAAATAACTTCAGACTCCAAATCAATTAAAACCAACTGAACTACTCAATTTCATCGAGCAGGACTTAATGTTCACATTTCTATATATGTTTATCATTTTCTGCTTTTTAGACTATATAAGTGAAGTAACGAAACTTTGAACCTGTACTTGAAGCTCCATGCATGCAAACCGTCCAAGTCATCCATGCTGATAAAGATTCCTTCCTTTGAGTCGAGGACAGGGAGGTGAGTTTCTGCTGCTTTCTGCACATTAGTTAAGTTGGCCAATTATGCCTATTCATCAGATTGGTTCATAAATAAGAAACAAAATCCAACTGAACTAGCTAGTTACCGAAACTACTTGATCCATGACAAACTATTAAGTAAATGCATGCCTGATGCAAATCAAGATTTATATATTCCAGTAACGTCCTGTTAAACTGCAAGTATTTGATATTATATTTTCTAGCTAGCAAATCAAGCAATAAAAGTAATGCAAACCTTTGGGAGTATCATTCTCCTGAGTGAGCTTACATCACTGTTCTTTAGCTCCTTTTGGAAAAGGAATCTCAGTCTCTTATGATCGATCTCCTAAAAGCACATACAAATTAGATCATGAAACCAATAATTACTTAATGATAATTAATTGCATAGAAAATTGGAAATAAACAGCACAAGCATTGATGTCAATGTTTGCTAAAGGTGGATGTAATGTCTAATAAATTAAGTCAAGAAATAAACATTTGATCTTAGAATAAGCTAGTTCTTTGCCACTAATGTAGCAGTGCCATCACTGCCTCCAACATAACAACCTTAAATAATTCACAGCAAGAAGAGCGAGGCAGTATGCCAAAGTCATTGTCTAGCATGCATCATGGCTGTCCACAAAGACACAAAATCCTATAAATACATGTAAACCTCCATGGTTGTCCTGAGAGAAAATAACAAAAATTGAACAGAGATTGAAAAATCTTTTGATCAGCAAATTAAAGAAAACGGATAATCATAATTCCAATTTTTCAAAATTGAAACTTGAATAATTGAGGTGGCCTCGATACCACGCAGTAATACCTATTGCCCAAGAGATTAACATATTAGGAAATAAGGCTAATTATGTATCTCAAACTTTACACTACTAACTTGCACTAACATTTTCATTTTCCAGAAACTTACCTCGATCATTTATTTTTTGAGATCAAATTCGTTGTGTAGTATAATTTTAGTTTCTCGGAGTAGAAAAAGTTTATGCTTCATACAAGCTTGGAACTCAAATATATAATTTATTTATCAGAAACTCTTATAGCCAAGAGGGCATGGAAAGAAACTAAATTAATATCCTCTCTTTTTCTATCAGTGAGCACAGAGAATGAGAGCTAGTAGCTCCTACCCCACCTGTTTTTCCCATTTCTAATTTTCCTCTTCACTCTATTTCAGTTCATGATCTCAATTGGAATTATTCAAATAAATAATGCAATTTTATTTCAATTGAGTGCCACAATTATTCATTTGGTTGAAAGAAAGAAAGGAAAAAAAAGAATTGATCCCCAGATTCAAACTGTTCTTTCTTTAATAATTTAGCATAAAATTGACAACCCACAATAATACTGAGGCTAAACATATATACAATTTGACCTGATTAATAACAATGCCCAAATTGAAAAATAAAAATAAAAATACAAATGGGTAGAAATAAAATTCATTCAACAATGAGATCAACATTTTAAGACATAAATAAATAAAATAAATTTAAGAAAAAAAGGGAGGTGACACTCACACGTGCAGGTGGGTGAGTAGAAGGGTTACGAAGCCGTAGTTGGGTGGTAGAAGAAGCAGCAAAACCCAGAGAGAGAAGGTTAATCATGGTGGAGGAACGCCTCTGCCTCGCCATCCTTTTCTTCCTGTGAACAGTACACCCGCCGAAAGTCGAAATGGCAGCCACAAGGTCACGGGTCTCGATCCGACCCGACCCACGACCACTTTTAATCTTACTACTAGTAGTATTAGTGTCCCCTGCTACAGTGACAAACCCAAGCTCACCCGCTTCAACAACACCTGCCACCAAACCACACGCCTCGTTTTTCTGAAGAACCACCTCTTGCTCCGTCATCATCATTAGCTTTGGCTAATTGGCCTTTTTTTCTTTTACTTTATTTTTTTTGGTTTGTGACAGTAGCAGTAGAACTGCCTGCGGCTATAGCTGCTTTGGGTTTCTCTCTCTCTCTCTCTCAGGTCTCAGAGCCTCTCTCTGAGTTTGTGTACAGAGTTAATGGACGCTCGGCAATCACGAAATGGGTGTCTGGGTTTTGGTGTTAAAAAGAGATCAATGGGGCAATAGTTTTTACCTTTTCTTTTTTTTTTTTTCATTGTATTTTGATTCTATTTTTGGCAAGGGATTTTTATTTTTTTTTCCATTTCTTTCATTACAGTGCCTGGTTGATGACATTTGTGCAACCTGCATTAATCAGGCTTTGGCTTTTTTTTTTAGCACATTAGTCTGTTGTGTTCAATATATATATAAATGGGTTATAGTCTTATAGAAGAGTAAGAGTGTAATTTGGTGTATTGGGTGGTGACAAATAATTTTTGGTCATTGTGGACATGTGTGAATGAATGACTGACTGAGTGACTGGTTCATTCACCAGAGTTAAACTTGAATTGGGTTTGGTTACATGGATGATAATTGGTTGGGTTTGGCTTTGAAAAATCAATGGAGGTGGTGGTGGTGGTGGTTAGGAAATGGCCAATGAAGGTAATGACGGATGGACGGTGAAGGCAGAGGAAACCTGGGGTTTGATAATGAGACCCAGGTGTTGCAAAAGTTCTGGTTTGTTACATCAGAAATCAATGGCGTTTTTGGCTTTGTATTGGATTCCCCGTCTTTCTTTCATCATTTTCTCTCTCTCTCTCTCTCTCTCTCTCTCTCTCTCTCTCTTCTTTTTCTCTTTCTGTTTAGAGAAGAGGAAGGGGCTTTGAATTTCAAACAGCTATATACTTGGGCAGCTTAATTGGCTCAGCTGCTTCCCACTCTATTGAGACTCATACTCATTCGTACCCAGAAGATTTTTGTAAATGGACACGTATGCTCTTCTCTGACATTTGTAATTTTCATCTGAGATTATTTGGTTTCCATCCGTTGGATTGTTTAGGAGTTGGATGATTGAACAGAGAGGAATAAAATTTGTACATCACATGGAGATGAGGATTTGATTATGGTTTTTTTTTTTTTTTTTTCTTTTTAAAAGATTTTTAACAAAACTGGTTCCTCGTGGAATCAGAACCTGCACTTGCAAAGCCACTTGGGCGTCATGCAGAGGTGCTTAATTGTTTCATTATGTAAGATAAGAAGATCAACTTTTATTCAGGAAAAAACAAGTCATAAATAGTAAATGCTTGCAGTAATAATAAATTAATTTTTATCTATTTTGGGTATCTCCCGATTTTACTCAATTTTGTAGTTTGACTTCTTGTAATGAATTTATGCAAAAAAGTATTGCTAAAACATTGAGGAGATTGCAGTACTCTTTCTCCATCTCTTGGTTCTGTACATTTTTTATTTTTTTTTTTATGGTTTTTAAAAATTCATAAATTCAAAAGTACTTAAATCATCATATGTAACACAGCAATAAGTATTATAAATTTTTTATTTTATTTTAATTTAACAAGTGTGTCAAGAGAGTATTTATTAAAAAAATTCTTTCTTTTAATATTTGAGAATTATACTTTTTTTCATTCTAATCATTCATCACGAGTTTTTTTTTATTACATAAGAGGGGCAAAAAGCCCAAACACAAAGAAACTAAGGCAAGGCCGAACAAGGATAGGCAACCCCTCGAAAATCTACAAACTAAATCAACAACCCCTCCTTATGAGTGGAGTCTAACTAATTAAAAATGATCCCTTCCAATTTTTATAAAACAATATATATATATTGACCTTATTAATTTTTATAAAATAAATTAAACTAATTAATAGTTTTCCTACCCCTGAGTATGCGAAAGGGTTGCCCACTCCGCACATTTCTTTTTATTATATTAAAAAATAGTGTTAAATCAATAACATTATTTGCAAATATAGCATGCATAAAATTGAATTAATACTTATTTTGAGTTTAAGAAATATTGATTCTCTCATTTCATTTACTTTTGTTATGATATAGTAAAATAAAATTTTGTAAATTCTTAAAAATTTCGAATTATTTATTCTAAAAATAGTTAGACTTTTTGAAGTGATTTCAATTAATGAGTTCAATTGTAACTAAAAATTAAATGAAAATAAGTACTCCACCACTAAATTAACTCTTTATATTTTAAAATAATATAACAAATTAAATGTCTATAAAATACCAAGCTGATGAAAATGAAGATTTGCATGTATGCTTTTCATGGTATAACTTTTGGTACTAAATGATTTTATAAAAGGAAATTTCATTTTTTTTTTAAACAAAAATTGAGTTTAAAAATAACTAATTTTATATTGAGTAAGAAAAAACTTTGATCCCATGCATAACATTTCCTGGTTCCGCCACCACTTCCAAAGGATCTAGAAAATTGGTAACAACCAAGTTGTGGTTGATCACAAAACCAGCAAGTCAATCTACATATGTACCCTTCAAGATATGTATGGCCAAAACTTGATAACCCAATCCTTCCCTAGCAAGTCATGAATACTCCTAATTAAATGAGTTCCATGGGATGATCCTTGTACACACCCTTCTCAACCAGGGATAACCATTTGGGAATCAACCTTTACCTCCATGCCACTCTCCAACAACCTAGATGCCAAGTCATGCATAACCTTGAATACATAACCCAAAGCTAGCTCCGCAGTTGTGACCAAGCGAGAACCCAAGTTTTAAGCAAAACCACCCAGCCCTTGCTAAGTCATAAGATTTCGACGTCCCATTCGTATTGAGCTTCACCTAATCCATTATAGGGAAACACCATCCAATCAATTTCACCAGGGATATGAAAATCGAGCTCAAATATTCTACTGTTCCTCCAACCCCAGATAGTCCAAACTGCCAAACTAAAATACGATGCTATTGAAAAGCATTCGTAAGGAGCTTCTCATGGGCAAGCATAGGGGTGTGCAGGAGGCTGGGTTGGCTCGATTTTGGGCCTTTCACCACCCAACCCGCCTTTTTCTTTTTTACAAAATCGATCGACACCAGACTAATCAACCGAAAAAATAAGTTTGCAAGATTTGTCAACCACCGGAAACTTATTCATTTCGGGGTAGCAGCCTGTTGTTCATCCAAACAATCTACAACCCTTAAATCCTAATTTCACACTCCAATGGTGATAAAATGCAGAAATTAAAACACATTTTAATTAATGCATGATTTAAATGAAATTAAGGAGACAATCACTATTATAGTAACATGTTACAGATTAAATTTGTCACAAATCACATAAAAAATCATAAACTTGAAAAGAAAAATAAATAACATCAGATCTAAAGAAACCGAGCCACATGGAAGCTAAATCAAACACAATTAGAGATCCATATTTGGGGCAGAGCATCAATTCTTGGAGACAAGATTGAGAGAGATCGTGTCCACACAATTGAAGAAGATGCAGAAAGGAGAAATTGAGGTTGTCGGTTGCAAGTGAATCACTTTACTACTTTACTGCTGTTGAAGCATTTTAGGCCTTCAAGGAGACTGCAAGATGATAGGAGAAGTGTAGAACCACCTCTCACCCAGAGGTAAGAAGCTGAGAGCCAGAGACAAGCCTTCTCTCTCTCTGATGCCTTTGTCTAGCCGCCAACATTAGAGTAAGCTGATTAATGTTATGGTTTTTATGTTTAATTTGGGCTGAAACTTAGACTTTGCTATTATTGTTTTATTGTTGTTGGGCTGGAGTTTTCTTCAAAGTTGGGCTGGGTTGTCTAATGTTCAATGAAATCAAAATATGAAAGTGTTTATAGTTTATATAATAATTTCGGTCGGATCAGTTAACTGGCCCTTACATTTTTTGGGCTCCAATACCTGCCCGATCTAGTAAAAGTACAAAAAAAACAGACCTGGATTCAAAACATATATTTTCAGGCTAGGTGGTTTGCATGTTGGGCCAGTCGGGTTTGTGCTGATTTTTCGATATTTCGGGCTTTATGCTCAGTTGTAGGCAAGCAGATAGGGAAGGAACCTAACCACTGCAATTCACGCCAACCCCAGACTGCATTTCAGAGATTATTACTAGGATTCCACTACTAGTTAGCCAATAAGTTATAAGCACAACATTGGTTTAGAGCCTAAGAAAGAAGATCATTTCCCTCTAAGGAGCGGAGACCTTCATGCTAGTTGCATGGAGACAAACAAAGGCATGTAGATAGTCGTAAAAGAGATCCCACCTTCAAGTTCAATGCTTTTAAAACATACTCCCATATATTGAGATAAAGGAGCATCTGAGGAAGAGGGTGAATTACAAAATTAGCGAGAGGACCAATGTCCACAACCCAAGATTCAGTCCAAAATTTTGATAGTACATCTATTCCCATTCCAATAATTGAGGCCAATTTTTGCAAATACTCTGCCAAAGAATAGGAAGAGAAACATTTGAAATCATTCCCTCCTTGTTCACAAACTTAGATTGCATGATAAAAGCCTCCTTATTAGCATGCACATGACATAACCAAACTTTCTCTATCCATAGGTTGGCAGACATCATCCCAATTAATTACCAAATATAGTTTCTTACTCTCTTATTCTACCCCCGACCCCCTTAAGAAGCCATGTCTATATCTCTCCACATTATTGTAGATCATCAAATGAAGAGACGTTGTTTGCATAGAGAACATTCACTACAACATATTACTATATACACGTTTTCTATATGATAAATGCAGAAAATACAGACGCAAATAACTACTATCTGCGTCTAAAATTTTACTATTTGAATCTGTAACATTACAAACTTAGATAACAGGGAAAAAAATTAGATTTCAGACACTGATGCCTTTAATGCTGATGCAAAAAATGATTAATATTTGCTTCATATTCTGGCAACTTAATGCATAAATGTTTTTAGTTTCAACATCTATATTGGTAAACACAGTTATCTTTTTTTCTTTTTCTTTTTTTGGTATCTGTATTTATCTTTATCTGCATCTTCTATTTGCAAACGCATATATAATAGTATCATTTAAATAATAATAATGTCTAAGTTTGCCACTTACTGTACCTACGTCTATAATGGTAGAAACTAAAACATTTTCATGTTTAAATCTCATATGGCGATCTTTCCTTCTCTTTTTCCTCCATTTCTATCTTCTCTCGAGCTCAATCTATCATAATCCAAAACCCAGTTGCCGCCACCATCCCACCTACTTCTACAGAGCTTCCTCCCTCTCAGTCTAGCTCTCGCTGCATTTTAGATACTATGATTTTTGCCGATTCTTCCAAGCCCTAACTAACTTTTTTGGGTATTCTTATTATCTTCTTTCCATCTCCTTAGATTTGGTGTTGTTCTTTCTATGTGGATTTGGTTTGATGTAGAGCATTATTTCATTCATGTCCTTGTCTTTCTAATGTGACTTTGAAGTATTTTTTATGTCATCTTCAATTATCTTATAATTTTGAGTAATATTTAGATAGATTATTGTACTTAATTCTATATTTATATATTAGTTAATTGGAGTATTGGAGTAATTTGGTTAGCAAAAAAGTTTTTAGTTTCAATTTGAACAATAATTTGAAGCAAGAGAAAGTTATGGTTTTCATGAACTATTGTTGCTCCTAATGTGGTAGCCTTATAGATTAAACTAAAGAAAGTTGACATAATTTAAATGAACATGTAAAAGTATATTTAGTTCTTTAGACTCTTTTAGTTTCTTGGCTTGATTACGTACGGTTAAAATACATAGGTTGTTGGTTGCTTGTACAAATTTGGGTATGGATCATATTCATCTATTATTGTTGTTGTTCACTCTTTTTGAATATTCTTTTTTTCTTTCCATTTAGTTTTCATCCCATTAAAGGAGTTTTATTGAAATCAACAAATCACCCAATTCCTCAATTAGTTAGTGAGTTTTAGTTTGAAGTACTCTAAATATTTCAAACCCAACTACTTGTTCCTTTTATGTCACACCCTCATACGAAAGCATGATTGGTCAGAAGAATGGATAATCAAACCCTGTAACCCTGATTTCATATTAATTGAACATAATTGACCTTTGAACACTTATGGCTCATTTGATGCATTATATATGATTGTATAGTATATGATTATACAATATATTAGGTTGTATAGTTTTACAATTGTTATACTGTTGTCTTATTCTTCCCCTCCCCATTGTATAGCTTTATATTGTCAGTCATAATATAAGAGGGAGTCAACAATATAAGTCTATACTATCATGTTGATGTGAAACATTATATAAGAGCTAACTAGATAGTCTTATATTATCTGTTATCCTTATACGATGCATAAAACAAACCTTTTATAGTTAAACAAAAGCTTTGATGCATTAGAATAAAGACTAGAACTTGTATAGTAAACATATGACATTTTTAACTGAAAATTTTGGCAGAGGTTTCTCGTAAATTGGAACATGCCCAATACTACATGTATATATAATCTGGTTACAAGCAACCTAGTAAGCAACAACACTAATATACACAGAAGAGCTCAGCTCTAATTATCATATCACAATCATAGTTAAACTACTATACAAATCAACATAACGACTCAAGCCTAATGTGACTGCAACTACATCCTTTAGCTTTAAGAGTGTGATTCCAAATATATATGTTGCCGTAGTGTAATCGACAAGTCACGACTCCAAGGGCAACGAACATTGATTTCCTGATACTAAAAAAATAATAAAAAGATAGTGAGTCATAAGGACTTGGTGAATGAAAAATGTATCCTGAGAGTACTAGTATCAATTAGAGCATAAATAGCACATATCCATCAAATAATTTCATATTAACAATTCTTATATTACTATTCAATATATCACGTACGTACATTCAAATAACATAAAATTAAACCAATATCATTTATACAAATCACATATAACAAATCCATCACTTTATTCAAAACATGGAGATCAAACAATTCAACTAAAAGAACCAATTAGAGTAACTCAACACCTGCACACTAAATATCCTTCCATCGAGCAATTTTTGTGCCCGCACACCATATATATATATATATATATCCTCCGTACATATCCATCCCATTGGGGCTGAGTTATTCTAGTATTTAAAATTACATGTCACAAAATCAAATCACAATATTTTAGATGCACCCGAATTCTATTTCGAAAGTAAAAGCCATTTCGAATAAAAATTTACTTGATTGGCCCTTATCAAACACAAACAATTTCACACATTAAACATAATTCAAATAACTCAAATTCAACATTACACATCCTAATATATTGCTAAATGTAACAATGTTACTCAAATACACAAAAACAATTGCACACATTCATCATGCAACCAAAGAGCACGTAATCCACTCACTAAGTTCAAGGATGTGATTCATCATTCCGCCTAAACTGTGAAGGTATCGTATACCCTTGACACGATCCGGAGCTAAAAATCATAAATTCATATGTTATTTATAATAATCACTTCAAAGTTAATTCCACGATTCCTTAATCATACATAATTACACCAAACATATTTCTTGAGAATTAAGTCCTCTTAACCCTTTTTTTGAATATCTTAAAGTAAAGTTAATTATTCAATAATTCAAATTCTATAATTTAACATTAACCTAGTCCAATTTCATGTTTCCTAATTAGCTATTTAACAATTAAAACCTACTTAAGTTAACTTCTATATACTAATTAAACATAAGTCCATGGTTTTCCATTTTATTCATGCTTAATTCATATTTAAATTAAACAAACTATCAACTTTTCAGAGTACTTATACTCCCATTCTAGAATCAAATTAGATCATTATCTAACTTACATTAAAATTTTAAATTTTATATATATATAAACACTACTAATTAAACATAAGTCCATGGTTTTCCATTTTATTCATGCTTAATTCATATTTAAATTAAACAGAACTATCAACTTTTCAGAGTACTTATACTCACATTCTAGATTCAAATTAGATCATTATCTAACTTACATTAAAATTTTAAATTAGACCTTCCAATGTTATCATGTTTCTAATTCTAACTCTTAATTCATGTTTTTAACCTTCCCATGTTAATATTTACTAATCTTAAATTTCCTATTTCAATAATTACATGCAACTATATATCTATTGTTGTTAGATCTTGATTCATGATTTAAAATTCTTTTTCTCCTCAAAACCACACTTTTAATAATAAAACAAACACAAATTTAGCAAGATTGAACTCCCACCAATTCACTTATATAGAGAAAATTACTACCCTAAACTCATGTAAAGCTCACGGTACAAGAAGGAATTTTTCTGTACCTTAACTTCCTTGCTGTTGTGACACCCTAGAGCCCCCAAAAACCTCCCCCTTTTTTTATTTCATAATCAACCATGAGGAAAGAATGAGCAACAAAGTTGTTGCCCCAAAACAGGGGACAACAGCTTGGTTGGTTAGCTACCTCCCATGGCCCAACTCTCCAATATACACTCACACACCCAAACATGATTCAAGCTCGCAAGAAACTTAAAGGAAAACCATACAAGGTAAGAAGGAAAGAAAGAAGGAGGATTTTTTTCTACCTTAAACTGGCTGCAACAAGAAGGACTTCAACTCTCTTCAATACTAGCTCTAGGTGGGTAACAAAAGAAACCAAAGGAGCTCTCGGCATAAGGGAAGGAGAAATAAGGATGAGGCAGTAGAGGAAAATAAGACAAGAGAAAGAAAAGAAAAAGTGAAATAGAAAAAAAATAAAATTTCAAAACTATGTCAAAGTAGACAAGATTTGTTGTAAAAATTTAATCTAAGTGTGTGTATATATATACATAAATTTTCCTCCACCAATTAAATTAGATTATACATATGTCTCATTTACAAACAAATTACATAAGATGAAAATCAAATTCCAAATTAACTAATAATATGAAATTTAATTCTTGCATTACCTATATATATATATATATATATATATATATATATATATATATATATATTTATCTATATTATATATATTTTCAAATATTCATTTATTTTAAATTTTACTATGCGTAAAATTTTATTCACCCTATTTACAATAAGTTACTTACCAACATTCTAAAATATACGTTAAGTATCAGGTTATAACATTTTGCTTGCCATTCAAACTTCTCTAAATATTCTATCTTTCTCTTTCATAGCAAGTTCACATATAAATGTTTTTTTTTTTCTTTTAGTTTTGGTATATGGTTGTTGACTCTTGGATTAGTCACCAATTCAAAATACATTACATGTTGTATCACTTCCATATAAGTTATTCCTCTAACGGTTATCGAACCAAAGAATATTTTGAAGGAATTTTTGTTGTTTTCATTTTTGTCATTTCCTACATTCATTAGTTCTTCAATCAAAAGAACTATAAAATATGTTGCTATATGCACACAAGAGTCATTGTCAGTCCGTGGAACAAAAAGGCTCGATATAAAAAATATATAAAATTAGTGTAACTCTCCAAAGTCCTCAATTAGTTGACTCTGTCTGGCTTCTAAAAGAACTTATTTTGGAATTAAAAACCATACTAAAGCTGAGTTTGGTAATACTTTTCAAGAAAATGCTTTGGCTTTTAAAAAGTTATGTCACCTAAAATATTGTTTGGTTAATTTTTTTTAGGGGTGCTTCTTCTACTGCTTTTAAAAAGTCATGGGTTCTTTTAAAAGCATACAAGTGATGCTTTTAAAAGTTAGCTGTGGCTTTTCAAAATCAAAAGTACAAAAATCACCTTATTAATTTTAGAAAACAACCAAATATATCTTCAATTAATTTATAAACTATTAAATTTCTCTTCCTAAATATATCTTTAATTAATGATGTCTATTTTTATCTTTTTATACATTCACAATTCTTATGATTTATTTTACCAAACACCTTGTTCATTGTTTTTACTACCTACAACAATTTTTATAAAAATTTACCAAAAAGGGTTGTTGTGATTTTTGACAGCTACTTGTTCACAGCATGAAAGTCACAGCAACTTTTTTAAAAGTCACAACATTATCAAACCAAATCTAAGTAGTGTTCTTGTTATGTATAACTTAGAATCTAATTACAACAAACACTGAATTATTCTTCAATTCAGAAAATTTAAATTCAATATAAGACCTATTAGTTTGTTATTGTACAGTCATGCCTAGAGGACATTGTACCCCCTTTCGAGAACATCCTAGAGTTTCATTTGATTATCTAGAGCAATAGCTTCATCTCCGTCTAAAGCTGCAGCTCCATCTCAAGTCTCTAGTTACATCTCCATCTCCATCTTCGTCTACAGCTGCAGCTACATCTCTAGTTGTTCTATCACTTGCTTCATCATCAAAGCAAGTTCAGAACCTATTTGATCTGGACTCTTCGCAAATCCCATCAAGTGCAAGATCTATATCGACATTTAAGTTATAATTTCAAGCTTAAGAATCTTTCTTATTTATTGATATTTTATGTATTTCATTATTCTTACACGTACTTAATTTGGATTGCAGTTTCAGCTTATTAGGATATTAGCATGAGATGGATCGTGATGAGGAGGGCAATGTCACTGAAAATGCTGCATCAATCTCACAAGAGGGAAGAGGGAAAATAAGATTGCCCCTTCATTTGGTAGTGATGAGGATTGCCCATTTATCCATATAGCTGAAGACATGTAAATAATCTTCATATTTTTCTATTCAAATATATTTATAGCTTGTATTTTGCTTATGCATGTATCTTTTTGTTTGTTTTGCAAAGCATTCATTGGGGATAATTCCAAGACATGAAGGTGGACACCATCATTTTTCGTATTGTTATGAAGCATCTCCCTAGTCTGATCTTCCAGTACTTAAAGTTCTTCGAGGAGGCGAATGCCTTTTGTTGTAATAATTTTATGGTAAGTATAATTATATTATTTTTGAAATTTTAATTTCAATTTAATATGTTGTTAAATTAGTGGCAATTTGATTTTTGTTTTGCAATTTATGGCATATCGACGATATAAGCTTGCCATTCTCGATGAGAAAGCTGCATCTCGAATTGTGTTCAATGAAGTAGACAGGAAGAGATATAGTGACATGTTCCAGAATCTTCAGAATTATTTGAGTCGGAAGTACACATAGGACTCGTTCGCTTTGAAGGCGGATGGGCATCCAGATTAGATCCCACAAAATTTGTGGGATTCATTATAAGATGAGTGAGTGAGCTATGACTTCCTGAGGCACTCATTAACAATGAGAACGAATAGGCAAGCAAGTGATAAGCTTATTCACCATGCATCTGGCTCTATCAACACAAGTTGTTCACCCTAAACGACTAGTTAGTAATGATTTATTGAATAAAAATTAGTTATAAATTTGTATTACAGTCTTTTTCACTAAAATTATTTTATATTTTTTGTAAAAGGGAGAGAGTTGGGTCAAGAGCCTACTATTATTGAGGTTTTCGACCACACTTACAAGAGAAAGTCAACTACATTTATTGACACAAAGTCGAAGACCCTCAATGTTAGTTGAATTTACTTTTTTGTTTTACACAAGTGCCCTTCATTGACATAGTTACATTTTTTATTAATTTCAAACCCAACTATTTTTCATTTTTAGGAGAAGTTTAAAACTTTAAATGCGGAGAAGGTACAATCTAGCACCCAGAAAGGACAATACTAATACACCAGTTGTGCTCCCTTTACAAATTTGGGTTCGAGGCAAAATAGTCAAGTATACGTCGATTTTGAATTTTGGGAGTATTGACATGATATTGGAATGAATAAGACCTGTAAAAAGAAACGAAAATTCTTTTGGATCAACGATTAGGATATTATAGCAAAGTTATAGTTTCAAGGAAACACATTTGTAAATTTGGGTCTAGGGAAAAATGGTCAAGTACATGTCCATTTTATATTTTGGGAGTACCGACACGAACGTGGAGATGAATAAGATTTATAGAAAGAAACATAAATCTATTTAGATCAACGATTCGAATATTATGCCAAAATTATAGTTTTAAGACAAAAGATTTATAAATTCGGGTTCGGGGGAAAAATGGTCTTGTACAAGTCCTTTTCGAATTCCAATACTATCGGCATCACCATGGAAACAAATAAGATCTCTAGGATAAAACAGAAATCCATTTGGAACAATGGTGAGGATATTATATCAAAGTTATAGTTTCAAGGCAAAACTTTTATAAATTTGAATTAGGGGTCAAAATGGTAAAGTTCAAGTCAGTTTCAGATTCTTGGAGTAATGGAACGACTGTTGGGATGAGTAAGACCTGTAGGAAGAATGGAAACCCATTTAGATCAACGGTTAGATTAGTAGGCTAGAGTTATTGTTTCGAGGCAAAAATTTTGTAAATTTTGGTTCGGGGAGTAAAACGGTCAAGTGCAAGTCTGTTTTAGATTCCAAGAGTTTTAGCATGACCGTGAAAACTAATATATCTTTAGGAATAAATGAAAATTCATTTGGATGAACAATTAGGATATCAGACCAAACTTATAGTTTCAAAGCAAAAACATTAAAAATTTAGGTTCAATGTGTAAAATGATCAAGTACAATTCCATTTTGGATTTCGAGAGTACCTAGCACGACCGTGAGAATAAATAAGACCTGTAAAAGAAAACAAAAATCCATTTGGAATTTGGATCAACGGTTAAAATATTATGCCAAAGTTATAGTTTCAAGACAAAAGCTTTGTTAATTTAGGTTCGGGTAGCAAAAAGGTCAAGTACAAGTCCTTTTCGGTTTGCAGAAGTATCGATACAACTGTGGAGATGAATAAAGCCTATAAAAAGAAAAAAAAATCCATTTAGATCAACGGTAGGATGTAAGCCAAAGTTATAGTTTCACGGAAAAAAGTTTTGTAAATTTGGGAAATGGTGAAGTACAAGCTCGTTTTGGATTTCGGAGAGTACCGACATGAACTGCACGGACGAATAAAAACTATAAGAAGAAATAAAAATTTATTTGGATCAACAATTAGAATATTATGCCAAAGTTATAGTTTCAAGGCAAAAGCTCTGTAAATTTGGGTTCGATGAGTAAAACGGTCAAGTACAAGTCATTTCGGATTCCATGACTATAAGGACGCATGAGACCTGTAGGAAGAAACATAAATCTATTTGGATGAAAGGTTAGGATATTATGCCAAACTTATATTTTTGAGGCAAAAAGCTTTGTAAATTTGGGTTAAGGGAAAAAAAAGTCAAGTACAAATCAATTTTAGATTTCGGGAGTACCATCACAGTCATGGAGACAATTAAGACATGTAAAAACCAAATTGATTCTCCAAAACTAGAGTCTCATTCATTAAGCCTACGCTCAATCACTTTTTTCCACAACTTCATTGTATGAACTTATAAGTTTTATTCCTCGATAGTTCGTACAAAAATAAAATAAAATAAAAAATAAAAGTTTTAATGAAACCCATGCCTACATTATAAATTAAAACTTTACACATCAAGAACAATGACCTAATCTAATGAACTAAGCTCTACCTTTAAAATTAACCCACCTAAGTGACAATTAAATACTGACATTAAAGAACCCTAACATACTAACAACCTTAATATTTCAGCCCAACTCCCCTTTCTAGTACAAACTTCAAACTACAATTATCTGCATCATGTAACAAAATTTACAATCTCTTTAGCATTAGCCAAGGAATTCAAAACCTTCTCAAATTTTAACTCAATCAATTCAATTATGCATTACAAATGGTCCACAAAATAACTCACACTTTTAACATACTCACACTAAAAATCATAACCACTATAAAATAAAATTCAACAACATTTAATCTTACAAAAGAACTATGAAGCAATAAACATATATACCAAAATTAGTTTTTATCAAAACTAACCTACAAGCATTTACGAAAAAGTCACAAGGCACATTATTTCCTACAAATCCACCAAATATCCAATCTTAAAAAGAATAATATATAATTATAACATATAACCGACTTTTATATAAGGCAAACGGCAAACCCTATCTAGAGACTTTATGCACGTAACACCCAAATAGAAGCCAAAACTAGATATCTAAAAGTAGTTATACACCACAATAGTTCAACAAAATAAATGTACTATTTTGCAAATGAAATTACCCTTTTCATTATTTCTCATAACTCAAATATTTAATTATAAATAAAAGCATTAACTAATACTCTAGCTAACACTAACCGCTAATACCCACTCTACATAACTAATTTATTCTCAAGGAAAAATTTAATCACTTGGAAATAAATTTCAAACATTTTATAATAAATAGATAACACATAGTTCAACAAAAGTTAAAAATAGTAAGGCAAAAATATTTAAATTTCATAAATAACTAGCTTAACAAAACTTGATATAGTATCATAATTAGAATAATTTTGAGTAATGGAATAATTATTTTAAAACCATTACGAAGTTAAGACACCATAAACAAGCTAATATGGTTTTATAATAAATCTTACTTGAAAGAATTTTTATTTTTTAACAAAGGATAGGCTCAAACATTTTTTGAAAATATACTTTGAAAATAATTATGAAAAGATTAAACACGAAAGATCTCTAAACAAAATGTCATAAACGAATCAATGGATATGTGACCCAAATGTTAGCAATAGCCCTGCTTATTAGTCATCAAAATCCATATTCAATCAAATCATATATAAACAAATTCAATTTACATGCTTGGCCGAATACAGAGCTAGCATCATTTCAGGTAGCTAGAACCATGATACACTAAGGCTAATGACAATCAATAAAATAAATTTTCATCAAAATAATCACATTTATCATCACAAAAGCAAACAACAATTTCTTTCACAAATACCTTATTCCAAATCAAATCATTTCATTACAAGTACTCGTAAAGAAACTATTTCATTTAAATTCATTGCAACTAACTTTCAACCATTTTTGTTAAGTTCACCATTAGCTAGAATAAAGCTTCTAAAAGTATCAAATTCTTTTTAAAAAATTAATTTATAACATATTATCATAATATAAAATATTTTATATCAAATACTTACAATTTAATTATATTCATTTTTTGAAATTTTAAAAAATGAATAAACCAATTTCAAGATGTAATGCTCCTGAAACTTAGCACTGATGCAAGTCTTCGAATCCAAACTCAATTTGATCAATATTCAATTTTGATCTCATTACAAAATAATTCACAAAAACCAAATCATAATGGAAGTTTATAAAACAATGTAACGTGTTGTAATTATAACTCACTTTAAATTAAGCCAAGAAACATTCACAAGAGGTATTTGAGGCATGATTGAATGGCTAGTCTTATTAAATAGTAAACTGGATCTTCATTTTAGCAAGACATAAAAACAACAATCAACAATCAACAAAAGGGACTTAATGAAATTTCATGAAAAAGACTATTGGAATAAAAAAATACTTGACGAGAGATTGTGTAGCCAAAAGAGTAGATAACTACTCAAATATGTCATGATTTAATTTTTTTTTTTCTTTTCTTTTCAAATTTACAATACTCAAATATCATCCAAATGTTAAAACTAACAATTTATGAAAATCTAGAACAAAATTAAAATATGAATTTTATAGTTAGATTAGAGACTCGTATAATAACTTAAAATCACTAGGTTTACAATAGGTAATTCAACTAACCCTTATAATAATTTCATTGAAAAGAATAGTTCTACATATAAAAATTATTGTTCATGTTTAAAGAAAAACATCTTCTTCTTTTTCCTCAACATTGCAAACCCAAGGATTAAGAACTAAAAATGTTTAAATAAAAATTCTTCCTTACTATAAAATTTGTAGCATAAGGGCAATCAGATGAATATATATCAAGTTTTGAAACTCCAAAAACATGTTTTCATAAACCCTAACATATCAAATTTAAAAAAAAAAAAAAAAAAAAAGAATAAGAAAAATCAATTAAAGGTTCACCTACAATGATTGTCACTTAGGATCCTAAACAAAACGTTGAAACTAACAATTTCTTTATCTCTTCATTCAAGAATTTATGTGAACGTTGATCAAAAATTTCGTCTAATAAAAAGCTTGGGTATGTAACTCACAAGTTGGTGGGAAAGTGACCTCCATATAAGCTTGCCTCAAAAGTGGAGAATGAAGAGAAATCGAGGTTCTAAAAAAGAGGGAAATTACAAAAAGGAATGGAGCTCTACCATCGGCTATTGATATCTGACTACTGCTGCACGCACCTCCAACCATCACCTTTGTTATTATTTGGTCTGTTCGGTATAGGGTTATGAGTTTGTGAGAGATAAAGAGCAAAGAAGGAGAATGCAAGATATAAGAAAAAAGGGGAGGGGTTGGCTACTTGCGTGTGTGTGAGAGGACGAAGAAGGAAAAACAAAGAAATAAAAATAAAATAAGGTTATTTAAAATTACAAAAATGCCATACAGTTTAAAACTTGTTATAATGGAAAATCTTAAGTCTAAAAAAATAATTGATATATATATAAATATATATACACAATTACAATAAATCATATTACGTTACTCTTAAAAAAATACACCAAGAATTCAAAATACTAATTCTACATATAATAATAAGTTAGACTGTGTAAAAATACTAATAAAATTATTGTTAGCCACTCTTTCAATGTAAAAAAGTAATTTTTTTTATTATTGATTTGTCATGAATTCAACATACACCAATGTACAACATAAATCAATGACAACGAAGGTATGGAGTGTTACAATGTCAGCCACATTCTATAGGTGTTTCAAGTAATGTGAACATGAAGTTTTTAGGTATACCTTTCATTTAATTTCAATTATATACATCGTTAGTTTAAATTCATTAAATAAAGGAGAATTACAATACTCTCTTTATTCTAAAATAATATATAGTTGCCTATATCATTTATAGGCTTAATTATACTTATAGTCCTTATAGTTTTGCTAAGAATTCAATTTAATCCCTTTAGTTTAAAAAGTTAAAATGTCATCCTTATACTTACAAAAACTATACAATATGGTCCCTACCATTATATATTGTCTATTTTAATTGAACAGAAGGTGACCGGGACTAACAGGCTCCCATGTGTCGTCTAGCGTTGTATAACGATCCTTTTTTAGGCATGTTAGAGAGAGTTCTTAGCAACATACAGACTTGTTATAGGCATTGATAGATGTTATCTTAAAGGAGAATATTATGCTTCGTTGGGTTGGACATATCCAACATCGGCCAATGGACGCTATAGTTAAAAAATATGACTTGGTGCAAGTGATAGGTACTAGACATGGTATAGGGAGACTGAAACTTACATGGGAGGTAGTCATTGAGAGGGATATGGGTGCTCTAAGCATTATTAAAAATGACGTCTTAGATTGATGTGAATGGCAGAAAATGATTCATATAGCTAACCCTAACTAGTTTGGAATTTAGCACTTAGTTCAGTTGAGTTGAGTTGTATTGTGTTTTGTTATACCGCGTTAAAAAACAAATAAGAGCCTGTTAATCCAGGTCAACTTCCATCCAATTAAAATGGATGATACATGAATGAAAAGACCATATTGTATGATTTTCGTAAATATAAGGATGACATTTAACTTTTTAAACTGTGATGACTAAAGTGAATTTTGAAAGTGATTATGAGGACTATAAGTGTAATTAAGTCTTATTTATAATTGTCTTAAAATATTTTCCCTCTTTTAATAGTTAATGACTATTGAGTGCTTATTATTTTTATAACTTGTGTGATTTTAGATTAAATTTTGTTGCAATTTTTGTATTTTGCATAATCGATGAAGAAATTTCTGAGCATGGGAGACATTTCATAACATAGCAGAAGAAGATAATTTTTTAGTTGGAAGGAAATGTTGAATGGTGGAAGAGAATGACCACATTAAGTTGTTTTCTAACTCTATATGGATGTTTTCATTGTCTTCTTCTAAATTGCTATTTTTCAGTTTTTGGTTAGATCTATTAGGTTTTAGGCTAGCTTTATCTGTCTTGCTCATATATTCATGATTTATGTAGTTCATCATTGTTGATTTGTTGTTCAAGTATATTTTGTGATGTGCAACTTATTGTTTTCATTGTTGGTTTCTGCAATTTGTAAGTTAGCACTTTATAAATGAAAGATAGTTTAGTTTATGTTTTTTTTTTTTTTTTTTTTTTTTTTGAATGCTTTCATTGATTTGGGAACTAAGCATGCTAAAGCATTGTGAAGCCATACAATAGCTAAAAATTAAATAAAAAACACAATAAAAATATTGAGTAGTAGATTAAAGTTGTACAATGCAAAGTCAAAAACCATACATTATATTCATGAAATCCCAACATTCAATACAAGGCCAACAATGCATGTTTCCAATATATAAATCAATAACATTTTCAATCCAATACAAAAATTAAAAAATTACAATGTGTTCAGCCAGTATTACATAAATCTCTTTAATTGCATTGTGTTCAGCAAAAACAAAAACCATAATCTTAAAGACTTCATGAATGAGGTGCTAGAGTTGAATTGTCTGTAGTGTTGTTAGTTAATGCTTAACTAGCTTAAAGTGGTTGAATCTTTATTGTTGTGTTAGATCTCTTTACTTTTACTCTTTCAACTTGTACACCACCAAAATATGTTATGCCTTTGATTCTGCCTCCTTCCCTACCAATTCCCCTTCCAGTTCTTATTTCAATTACCATAGTTGGAAATGCACATCAAACTCCCAATGATTCAACAATTGTATTTGTAGGCATAACAACATGTGTTTCTTGACTTTTTCCTTACAGATTGTGCTTCGTTTGCAATTGGATTCTTGGGAAAGAAACTTTACTGATTGGCTTGGAATCTTGCTCTAATATCATGTTAGAGCCTTATCCTTAAAAACTAATCAATTGGTATTAAGAGGAGTGACCTCTAATTTTGAATATGCATATATATTTTCTATATCAACAATTTTTTATTTTTTTGAAATTTGATATCAATATAATTGCTAACTTGATTAAAATATAGATTTAAAATCGGTAGCTCTAATAAGCAATGGATAAATTATTCAAAAAATTAATCATTATATAAGTTTTGATATTTTCTTTGTTTAAGTTAAGTCATTTTTATTTAAAAATAAAGACAAATTAAATTAGGTTTATTCATGTACATATAAGGTATATTATTTTTTGTAAAGTATAGAGAGTGAGAGTAAATTAAGAACTTTTTACTTAAGAAAAATATTTTAAAAAATACTAAACAAAATTGTGAAAAATGAGAAAAAATTGAAGAAAAACATAAAAAACTCTATGTAACAAAATGGAAGAAACGATGTTATAGAAATTAGATTGAAAAAGTAGAAAAATTATACTTTATATAATTAACTTAAAGAGATGTGAGAGAATTAGTATGTGACATGACATAATATATTTTTAAACACCATATTATCCTAATTCTTAACCATCAATTATATTATATATTATAAATATAAATATGAGTTTAAACGGTAAGTTCAAATACTTGAATAGAAAATAGACAATTTATTTATGTAAAATTTACTCATGAAAATAATTTTTTATGTTATAAATTTTGATTGCTTAATTAAAGATTAATGATATCATAAAATTTATTACTTTGCAAAATTTATGATATGTGCTTTTTTAGTTCTACTTAAGTAACATAAATTTTAAAACTAATAATTACAATAGGTTGAAGTGGTAAATTATTTGGAATATAAATATTAAAAGTGACTTATTTATCTTATAAAGTTATGATATGACTTATTGAATTTTAGTGATACTTATAAATTGGGGAGACTTGAACCTGAGACCTCATAGTTCTATTTGTCTTAACCACTTGAGGTAAGATCTAATGGCAATTTAAATAAATCAATTGCCTTCTTTTTTTTTTAAGTGCTTGAATTTAAATCTTTTTTTTATTTCATATAGATTTATATTTTCCATAAAAATTAAAGAAATATTCACTTTTTTTTTTTTTTAATATTCAAACTTATTTCTACTTTCTTTCTTATTTTATTAAAAAAAATATTAAATGAAACAAATAAGATTAACATAATTTATTAATATCAAGAAGAAACTACAAAGTAGAAAAAAAATATTTTACAAAAAGTATGTATTTAGAATTCATTCCAAAAGAAAATTTTAAAAATAGGACTTAGTAACTTTTAAGATAAAAATATAATTTTATAGTATTTTTTCATAATTATCTTGTAGCACCTTTAATGTTTTATATTATAAGAGAGTGATAATTTTTCTAAATTTTAAAATCTAGTGTGGTTTTAGTAAATATAAAGGAAAAAAAATGTAATGCATTTTCCTTAAATATTACCCTGCAATTCAGTGCATAACAAAATGTTGTTTTGATTTAATCTACAAAGTCAAAAATTCTTTGTGTTAGAACCATTCATATTTAGTATTAGCAAGGTTATAAGGAATATATTAATATAAAACAGTATGTTCTTAGTATATAACTTTTTTGCAGCATTTGTGTTATATGTATTAGTTGAGCTTAAGAGCATGCATATATTCCTTAATTTGAAGATGTAGTTGTCATGGTATCCATATATGATGCTTGTGGTTACCGCAACTCTGAGGTATGTGATAATTTATTATGTGTACTTTTCACATTATTAGATATGGGATAGAAATTTTGTTTTAATGATTCTTTTATAGTTGAAACCTAGTGGTCAAATTCCTAAAAAAAGAAAAAGGATTACACTCTATGTGAAGCATGTCAATGATCTAAGTCGTGATGTAATAAAGGTTGGTTTCCCTTTCTGGAGGAACTTTATAGTATACCTGTAGTTGATTAAGACTGACTAGGTTTAAAATTTCAACCATAATTCATATATACAGATGTAGAGTGAAAAAGATTTATGCACGCACTTTAATAATAAATTTGTGGGTCTCCACCTAAACACCAAGGAGCATCCTAAAATGACTTGACTATCGCCAACTCGGCCTCAAACTCATTCCTTAAACAACAATATGTAGGTCCATAACCACCTGAAAATTCCATCAAAAGCTATCCTCAACATTCTCAAAAAGAACATAAACAATAAATTATAAGCGACTTCACAAACGTAAAATTTGAGGGCAACAAAAGAACAACCAAATCATAAAATTCCCCAAAACATAAATTATGATATTTAGTACCTTCAGTATAAGATTATATATAATTTGTGAGTGAATGAAAATCGTTACTTGAAGGTTATGTGATTTAATAAGATATTGATGTGATTGTTTGGTTTTTGGTAAAGTGTATAACCACACATTGGTATCTTTTTAGTTGATGTAGCCTGCCAATGCTTTAAAGAAGACACATTCATCATGTAGGCTTCTAACTTGGGTATGTGCGCTTAGCATTCAAATAATCTATTATTTTTTAGTTTGCCCGATGAGTTTGGTTTGCAGAACACTGTATACCATTTAGGAGCTCACACAATATTAGTTTACCTCTGCCTATTGATTTTGTCAACATTTATGTTCAACCATAAATTTTATTTATAATTATTATGCCTTCATTATAGAATGGTAACAGAGAATAAATTTTTTTTTTTCAAGAACTATCGTTCACAAATCCAAGGCTACTAAAATTCTCAATATTGTTGCCAAGAGTGCCTTGTAATTGGTTTATTGTCTAAATTTTTTTTAGTCTCAAAATTTTAATTATTTGGAGTATATCAATTCCCTATTTCATTCTTAGCTGACAACTTCATTTTTACTAAATTAATCTTGTGAGTTATATTAGAAAATTTTCTATAATTATTCCCCAGCCATAATACTTCTCGACAATAACCCTTCTATAATTGTGGATGTTTAATGTCTTCAATTCGTTGGTTTCATCTCAACTTTCTGTTGTTATCATAAAATTGGGAAATAACCCCTCCATAATTGTGGATATTTGATGCCTTCAATTCCTTGGTTTCATCTCAGCTTTTCACTGTCATAATGAAATTTGTAGGATGATGTTTCTCTTTCTCTCAAAGATATACAGTCTCATCTTCAATAATTAGAAGGTATCATTTGGAGAATTGAAGACCAAAGAGAACCTTTTTTTTTTTTTCTTTTTTTATAGAGAAAAAAATTTATTAAGAAAGAAAAGGGTGTAATAGAGGATAAGAAGTGCTCTTAATTAAAAATAAAAATGATAAATAAAAATGCAAGCTTAAAAAATAAACTCGCCAATCACATCGCATATCTATTAAAAGAATACAGTGAAAAGTTTTTGAAGCAGAACACTGAAGAGAAGCAAAAAAGACAATCTTATCTCAAAGATGATGCCACAAAAGATGATGATCACGGAAAGTCCTTGCATTATATTCTAACCATACTCTCTAAATCACCAAAAAGCACATCTTCTCAAACACTTCACTTATTTTTTCCCTCAAAACTAATTTTTTAGATGGATTTTACATATGTAGTTCCAATGGATGTCTATTTACCGTTTCACTCCATTGGATCACTTGTAGATTTTTTAGATTGATTAAATTATAATTTGTAGTTTTTGCTTTTTTTTCCATTGGTGACGTGAGTCAGACCATCTTGCATACAAAGATATGACCATTTTTCTTTTAATACAATCATTACTTATAGAGAAAATAAAAAAAGAAGGATGTATAAGAGGTTCCAACTTCAGAATATGATTCCATATATAAAATTTAAAGATGACTAGACATAAGCTCTGGAGAATTATAAATTTTATTGGAGTAAAATTACTTTTTTATGACAATTGTGATGACTGCATGCAGTTTTAATGGAATTTTGGTATATTGCAGTCTTACATTTTTCATTTATTATTGTTGCATTCATTTTATGTTGAATTATTAGACATGAACTGACAAAAGGTTATTCTCATTTAATTAGTCTGATACAACAAGTGTGAAAGTTTCAGACCTTGATTTGGAGCTTGCCAGTGGCACATTAGGGGGACTTGTTACGACTGTTGAAGGTTTGATTACGAAAATAAGCAAAAGTGAGTATGAATTTCACCTTTAATTTTAATTTTTGTTCCAGTATTCTTTTAAGATATACCACTTTGGTATAGCTGATGTACAAAGCTCATACACAAATGAAGACCTTCTAAGAGTTGCAAAATAAAAATGATTGAAATTAATAAAGTTTGAGGAAAAAGAGACATGTAGTATCTGAAGTGATAGTTGAACTTCAGCGAAGAACTTTTAACCCTTGAACATTTTTACTTCTTTCTAACTAACTTTCTGCATGAAAGAAGATGAATAGCCACCCCCAACTCTAGCAGTCATATTTCTAATTTCTTTATTGTGAGATTGTGTTTTGTTCCTATTATTACAAGAAAAAGAAGGTGAGAAGTACAAAGAATTTGCAACTCATTTTCCACTATCAATTTGTTTATCACTAAAGTATCATGATTTCTAAGTTGTCCTAATGTAGACAGTTTCCTTGTTACATACAATGTTATTTTACACAACCCTGTGCATGTTATGTGTACTAGTGAAGCATAACAAATCCTAGCTATTTCTTATCTCTATTCCAGAAAATTCCTTAAATGATGCATGAGAATGATGTTACTTACTTGTTTCGTGGATTGCCAATTTTGAAAATCTTTTTGATGCATGACCAACTGATAATATAATCGAAGGGACAATCCAAAGACAATAATTAATTCATTCTTTAAAGCTTCGTTACAATGTAGTATTAGGGTCATTATATAAACTCCCTAGAAAACTGTAATAACATAAAAGATAAATACCTAGGTCCTAATAAAAAAGAAACCCTAATAACATAAAGATAAAATCTAGATTCCTAATAAAAACCAAACAAATTACTCTTAATTATACTAAAGTACTACTAATTTTATTCTCAATTCTAATATTAAATAATTTAAATATAATTAAATTATACATCCAAAATTCTATTACTTCGTTCTCCATCATTCTCCCTTGGTTGGAAAAAAAAAAAAAAACTCAATCTTGAGTTTTGAAATAAAAGAGAATGAGAATCTCAAGAGTAACATTTTATAACAAGGTCTTCAGTAGTGCCGGCAAAGAACTGACGAGAAAAATTTTGTCAAGAATTTCAAGTACTTGAAACTCCAATGGTATGACAAATTCAATATGATTGACATTCAAAGGAGATGTAGTGTCTTCTAATGGAAGCTTTTCACAACCTAGACTTGTATTGATTCTGATGCTTCTATTTTGATTGTATTATGCATAATTGGCTATTGAATATCCCAATTATCAACCATAGGTTCAATAATTTCTTGTAAAGACAATTCATCATATGTCTTGAATCATTGCATTTTAAGGGTTGCTTTAGACATTGTTTCACTCCATGCCATGGTTGTTTCACTTCAAACAATGCATTTTTGACAATTATTAGAGCTTATTGAACTTCTTCTCATTGGAATAGTTGAATAGTTTCCTTATATAAAGTTTTCCTACTTAGTCAGTTTAGTCAATTTCCTTATTTCTAGCCTTGATTTAGGTTGTAATATAGTTGATTTAGCTTGTACACCACACATTCACATAATATAAACACAAAATTAATAGTTTCCTTATATAGGTTTTAATATAGTTGATGTAGCTTATAAAGCACACATTCATACACTAAATTCAAATTTTGAAATGTGAATATTACTAACAAATGCTTGGGATTTCTTTTTCTTTTTCTCTCTCTAACTTTCACACATGTAATGTTCTTTATTGCATTCATTTGAGCATTCAACTCGACATCTCTTAGATATCTCTTGAGAAGCCAAGAGTAGTAAGTTCAGGGAGACATAAAATGATGAATTATATATTTAAGAAAACATACCATACCAAAACATATATTTTTGAGTCGAATTTGACTAAATGGATCTCGGAATTGAACTCAGGACGTCAAGAAACTTTATAAGACAATGTTGTTTTTTACTTTTTATTTTTTGACACAACAGGCTGGTTGGGCTTGTGGTTGAAGATGGGCCTGAGAGTGCCTAAGAGCCCTTGTGACAATGTTAATATAATTAAAAAAAAATTTACAGTGTTTATCCTAAGTTAATAAAAATAATAATAATAATCACACTCGATAGCACATATGAGGATGTTAGTATAATAAAAGAACTTTACATTATTTACCATAAATAAATAAATAGAATATAAACATACGCAAGAGCTTGTGCGAGAATGTTAGTAAATCCTAAAACTCACATCCATATATTATTTTACATACTTTTATTTTAAATAAGCTTGATTCCTTTTAAACACTTTTTTTTTTTACCGACTCTCCTAAGTTTGTCGATAAAGTTAAAAAAAAATACTACTGACAAATTTTGGTTAGTTAGTACTCCTCCCACAAAAAAAAAAAAAAAAAAAACAATTCCCACTATAATACTGACTAATTTATCGACCCACAGTTGGTCCATATCTTGATAATACTAAGTTTGGGTTGTTTTGTTGTTAAGTCGGTTAGTATTGTGGAATTTTACTGAGCAACTAAGGTTGGTTAATAAAATTTGATCGATAATAGTTGATTTTCTTGTAGTGCTCATTGTGTAGGTATTACAAATCTTAAAAGTCTTGAAATATGAACTTCACTATGGCTAACTGGAGTCAAGCCTTCTTATAATCAAAGAAAAGAAAAAGAAAATCAGCTCCACTCCTAATTCCAATAACATTGTCCTAGGTAATTTTTATGTCAAAAATCATAATATATAATTAATAAACATTAAATTGATTTGGACCTCTAATGTACTTATACGAATGAAGAAGCCAGCAAAGAACATTTCAATGAAGTTGGCAAGTGTTGACAATATTGAAATATAGATTAACGGATGGCCATTACCATGCATTATCAAATTAACTGGTGAAGAGTATTTAATGAAACATTAAAATATGAGTGACCAATTAAATGGCCATCCTATCAATTAACCGGCCATCTTGTCAAGTTATTCTCGGTACATACTTTTCTATTACGGTGTAATTTCTTCACTCTCATACACGTCTTATATAAGTATGTAAAATTCTAAAAACGACAAACTGGTCATATAATATACATTGTCATATAAAAGATGGAAAGTTTATCCTTTTAAGACCTTAGCATTCTAGCCATTGAAACACATCTAACATACAAAAATTGAAACTCCCTCGGATCAAAAAGTTGTTGTACATTTTATAACAACACAATGAATCGATAGTGGGTATAATAATCTATCAGTGAAAATCAAGCATACTACCAATAACAGTAAAAACAACATACAAAAATGAATAAGGAACAATGTCTTTTAACAAATCTCAAATTATTTTCATCTCATTTCATAATTATGGAGGCATTAAAATTGCACTTCTCACTTCTTTGTTTTCTTTCTTGTCAATTTGTACCTCATTCTCCTCCTTTTATAGCATGCACTTTACAATATGTATAATTCTCACCCTTTTCTTCTTTTTGATACACCATGGACATAAAATATGCACCAAAAATTTTATATAGACTTTTAGTTGAAAATAAGAATATAAAAGAGTGCATGATCAAGATAACAGAAACACAAAAAGACAAATCAATAAACAAAAAGAGATGAAGTACATCACCAGGTTTCTCGTGACAAATAACTTAGTTTACAAAATTTATATTTAAGAGAACGGTGTTGTGATCGTGCAGCTTAAAACTAATGACAAACTTATAAGCATGGAGCATCGAGTGCTAGAAAACCATGTGGGACTAAGAGTATGAACGATATGCTTCTTCATTGCTTATTATGATTGTACAAAAGAATTAAAAGGTCTTATAAAATAAATGTAATCAAAAGATAACGACATATCTACCAATAGAACCTATATATATAAGGAAACAGAAAAGGATTATGATAGAATGCATTAAATACCTTAATGGATGATTTTCATCAGGATTAATTAAAATTTAAAATCAAACAAATTATATACTAATGACACATTCAATAAATAAAAAGAGGTAACTAATGTACTTCTTCTTATTCATAAGAATGATGCATGAAATTATTTGGAAGAACCCAACAAGTATATTATATACTTGTGTTTCTATCAAATACACATTACAGGAAACTGTTATCATTTTCTTGAAGAAAATGGCTTGTGAAATGATAGCCTGGTGATAAACTTTAATTTACAACATGGGACTTAATTATCATGTAAGAAAACAACTTGCAATTTGTCTTCTGACTAATATATTTTTTCAGGTTTCTATGGTTTTGTTAAGCATAAAAGTGATTGATTAACCAGTTCACTGCCATTCATTAGTTATGAAATTTATCTTCATTATAATAGGTTTATCATTTTTATTAGAAAATTATAAGAAAATATGAGTTTAGTGAATCTTAAAATTATCATAGTCTCCCTAATTCCTAGATAAAGGATAGTAACGGTACCTGCTTAAAGACAACTCCATCAGCCACATCAAAATAAATCTTGGTTTTATTGGGCATCAAGAACTTCCTTCTTAGTTTGTCCATTCAACATGTTTATTTCTAAAAGCACAACTGAATTAGGTTAGTAAATTTTAAATGCTCTTCAGTTTATTAAAATTAATGACAAATGGATTAAAATAAAACACAGAATTCTAGAGATTTAGCAAACATAATCTCATACATGCATTAATGTTACATAGACTTATAAAACAGACTAAACAAAAATATGAAAATAAAGTATAAAATTTGATATAATATCATTATAATTACTTATTAGATAAAATTAATTTCAACATCATAAATGCGTGTCTTTGAATCATGAGTAAAAAAGTATTACACATCAAACAACAATCCATAACAACATATCTACCAAAATAACCTATATTTTGAAGGAAATGTAGAATGAGAGAAAATCAGAGAGATGAGAAGGATGATATTTATTTGATGCAACAGAAATGCCTTTTATAGGCTTAAAGAATAAGTCCACTAATGCCACTAACAGGACTTAGCTTAAGACTAGGAAACAGAAAACAAACTCAGTGGAACAAGAGACTTAGCTTAAGACTAGGAAACAGAAAACAAACTCAGTGGAACAAATATATGAATAATTCAAGGTAGACTTGATCATACTACTAAGCTTACTGACTTATCTAACAAATAAAGAAATTGCAAACAAGCTTGGACTCATCCTTTTAACAACTGGTGTTGATTCTTAACACTCCCCCTCAATACCAGCTCTCCTTCTTTCAACCATGTTTAGCTGATGACAAAACTTTTCAAACTTGGTGATGCTTAAACCTTTTGTGAATAAATCTGCAACTTGATCCTCTGTCTTAATCTACTTCAACCCAATTTCTTCTTGCAAAACTTTTTCTCTGATAAAATGATAATGTACTTTCACATGTTTAGTTCTTGCATGAAAAACTGGGTTCTCTGCCAAACGAATTGCTGACTGGTTGTCACAATACAAGGGAATTGCATAGTCAATTGGTTGACATAGATTCTTCAGCAACTGTATAAGCCAAGTGCTTTCTTGAGCTGCCATTGCTGCTGATCGATGTTCAGCTTCTGTTATTGACAGAGACACAGTGGGTTGCGTTTTGCTGCACCAAGAAATTGCTCCTGACCCAAGTTTAAATACATACCCGGTAGTTGAATGACGAGTGTCATGATCTCCTGCATAATCAGCATCACAATAGCCAACAATCTTGCAATCTCCACCTTTCTCGTACAAAATACCATAATCCATCGTACTTCTCACATATCTCAGTATTCGTTGAATATCATCCATATGAGATTTCTTTGGTTTTTGCATGTACCGACTCATCACACCCACTGCATAAGAAATATTTGGTCGAGTCAAAGTTAAATAAATTAGACTTCCTACTAATTGTCAATACATTGTTGCATCTTGCAAGTCATTTCCTTCATCTGCACATATTCTGGCATTTTGTTCAATTGGTGTTGAAATTGGCTTGCATCCAATCATACCAAACTTCTTCAACAAATCTTTGGAATATTTTTGTTGATGGAGAATTATTCATTCTTGAGTACGATCTGCCTCCAGACCAAGAAAATGCTTGAGTTGTCCAAGTTCTTTCATCTGAAAACGAATTGATAAGTTCTCCTTTGTTTGGAGAACTTCTTCTTCACAATCACCTGTTATGATTAAATCATCCACATATACTAGTACAATAGCAAGCTTTCCTTCACTGACTTTGACAAATAAACTAGAATTTGCAGACGTCATCAAATAACCACTTTGAGTCAAGAATTCAGCAATCTTACCATACCAAGCCCTTGGTGCTTGTTTTAATCCATAGAGTGGCCTTCCGCAACTTATACACGTATTTAGGATGATCTCTATTTTGAAAATCCATTGGCTGAATCATGTAAATCTCTCGATCCAACTCTCCATGCAAAAATGCATTCTTCACATCCATTTGCCATAAGTTCCAGTTTTTGTTAGCTGCAAGTGCAAGTAGGACTCGCACAGTTGTGAACTTTGCTACTGGACTAAATGTTTCATCATAGTCTACTCCATATTGTTGAGTGAACCCTCGAGCTACCAGTCGAGCTTTGTATCTTTTGATTGAACCATCTGTGCATCGTTTTACTTTATAAACCCATTTACAAGAAATAGGTTTCACATCTCTTGGTTTTGGCACAAGTTCCCAAGTCTGATTTTGTTCTAAGGCAGCAATCTCTTCTTCCATAGTTTCAATCCACACAGTATTTTGAGATGCTTCTTCATATGTCTCGGGTTCGTTTGCATCTACTTCTTCTGCTATAGCAGCGTTGGTATACTTGGTGTTTGGTTTTCGAATTCTTGTTGATCTTCTGGGTTGTGATTGTTGAGTTGGTATTTCTGCTTCACCATGCTCACCTTCTTCACTTGGTTGTTGATACACACCAGTCTGCCAAGAATTTTGAGCTACACCTTGTTCGGCATCACCATCACCACCTACATCTCTAAGTTTCATTGGAAGTTGATTGAAATTGAGCAGTTTGCAACTCAGCTTCAAAATCATTTGAATCTGGTAATATCTCATTTTCTGAGGACCACCACGAAGATGATTCATCAAATACCACATTTCGAGATGTATAACACTTTTCTGTTATAGGATCACAGCATTTCCACCCTTTTCTTTGGCTGTCATATCCTACAAAGATGCAGCTAACAGCCTTCTTGTCAATTTTGCTATGCAAATGATCTGGTACAAACACAGAGCATATACACCAAAATACTCGATAATAGCTAACAGTAGGTTTCATGTTTCGTAGTTTTTCAAAAGGTGATAGAAAACATAACCTTTTCTGAGGAAGTCTGTTGATCACAAAGGCTGCAGTCCTCATTGCTTCAGCCCAAAACCTTCCAAGTATGTTCTTTGCATGAAGCATACCCCGACAAATTTCTGCAAGATGTCTATTCTTTCTTTCTGCTACACCGTTTTGTTGTGGTGTATTGGCACATGTGAACTGATGATGTATTCGACATTTTTGTAGGTACTGAGAAAACTCGAATGAGTTATACTCTCTCCTGTTGTCAGTGCGCAGGCAACAAAGTCTCTTACCAACTTCTGTTTCAGCTGTTTCTTTAAACTCTTTAAATTTAGAAAAAGTATCAGATTTTTCTTTAACCAAGTAAACCCACACATACCTGGAAAAGTCATCTATAAAGGTCACCATATATTTCATTCCACTAATTGATGGCTGTTTGACAGGTCCAAATACATCAGAGTGTATTAACTCTAATGGTTCTTTAGCTTTAAACTTGGACTCTTCATACGGTGATGGTATGCTTTACCATACTGACACCCTGCACAAATTGTATCAGTTCTTACTTCAAGTTGGGGAAGTCCCTTTAGCATTGACTTTTTCATCATTGCACTAAGCTTGGAGTAGGTAACATGACTCAACCGCATGTGCCACAATTC
Source organism: Quillaja saponaria (assembly GCA_029379385.1). Lineage (NCBI taxonomy): Eukaryota > Viridiplantae > Streptophyta > Magnoliopsida > Fabales > Quillajaceae > Quillaja > Quillaja saponaria. The sequence goes on along the minus strand of CM055608.1, from coordinate 19,697,702 downwards.
TGCTGTCTCATTCTTTCTAGTCTTGTCTACATATGCAGATTCTGCTGACATCACATAGACTGACTCTAACATTCTTCCTTTCATCACTGACTTTTCTAAACTCGTGAGATCACGATACACCTTCACATCTTGTGGACCAAATAAAACAAAATGGCCTGATGATATTAATTGTGCTATTGAAATTAGATTTTTCTTCATACCTGGTACATGGTAGACATTTTGAAGCGACACCTAGTTAACACTAAATTGAGGAGAAACCATTGTCTTACCAATGTGAACTACTGGTAACTTTGAGTTGTTAGCTGTCACAACCACACGGCTTCCTTTGTATTCAGACAAATTCTGCAGCTTTTCTTTATCACCTGTCATATGATTTGAGCAACCTGAGTCAATGATCCAGTCATTCTCATAATCAATTTGTTTAGATGTTGTCACAGTGAGTGCTAACTCCTTCTCTTCTACAGCAAAAGAGCTTCAGCATCCCAGTCATCTTCATTTTCCTCCTTTGTATCAGAAGTAACAGCATTGCTTTCCATGGACCTTTTCTTTGACCAACAATCTTTTGCCATGTGACCCTTTTTCCCACAATTGTAGCACTTCCCTTCAAACCTTCTACTATTGCCATAATTCTTTGAAGCTCCCCCTGTATACGAGCTCCCCTCTCCTTGATAACTTTTCACCTCATCATTATTCTTGTTATATCTATCAGTGGTGTGTTGCTTGGAGTAGCCTCTGCCTTTGTTTGCATAGAGTGCTTCCTCTTCACCCTTCAGTGATACTCCTCTCATTTGTTTAGTCATGACTTCTTGACTTGCAAGCAGATTCTCAAACTCAACAAGTGATGGTTGATTTAGCCATCCTTGTACAACAGCAACAAAACCTCTGAATTCTTGTCTCAAACCATGAATGATTATTCTTTTCATCCTGGTTACCCCAATTGGAACTGTTGGATCCAGTTCTGAAATCTCATGGCATATTGACTTCACTTTGTGAAAATATTGTGCAATCGTTGTGTCACGTTGCGCTACTGACAGCAGCTCACTTTCTAAAAGTTGTAGTCGTGTGTCATTCTTCTTTGAGAAAAGTGTAGCCAATGTGTCCCAAGCTTCCTTTGGTGTTTTAGCATCCCGAATGTGCTCCAATACCTCTTCATCAATTGTAGTTTTCAAAGCAAACATTGCTTTGCCTACTTTGATCTTCCACTTCTGCAAGATACCATTCGCATCCTCTGCCACTGGCTGCATAACTTCGCTTCCATTGACGACCTTCCAAAGATCTTGACCTTGCATGTAGGACATCATACATGTCAACCATGTATTATAATTCAGGTTGTTGAGCTTTTTTATTCCTCCAACAACTTGAAGATCACTCATTATGTCGTCAAAGAAACCTCACACCACTCCAACCTGGCTCTGATACCAAATGTAGAATGAGAGAAAATCAGAGAGATGAGAAGGATGATATTTATTTGATGCAACAGAAATGCCTTTTATAGGCTTACAGAATAAGTCCACTAATGCCACTAACAGGACTTAGCTTAAGACTAGGAAACAGAAAACAAACTTAGTGGAACAAGAGACTTAGCTTAAGACTATGAAACAGAAAACAAACTCAGTGAAACAAATATTTGAATAATTCAAGGTAGACTTGGTCATACTACTAAGCTTACTGACTTATCTAACAAATAAAGAAATTGCAAACAAGCTTGGACTCATCCTTCTAACAACTGGTGTTGATTCTTAACAGGAAATAGTAAAGGAATATAATAGAATGTATTAAATATCTCCATGGATGATCAGGAAACCTATCAGGAGGAGTAAATAAGGATCAAACAACCCAAAAAATTACGTACTAATGACAAATTTAACAAATGGGAAAGGCTAAAGAAAAAGAGGTTAAAATAATCTATTCCTGAGAAATGATCCAACATGAGGATCCAAAGATTCAATTCACTCCTGAGAACTCAATGTCCCGACAAATATAATAGAAAACAATCGATATCCATTTGATATTACTTCCATTAAAAATGAAACTATCAGGCCAAACCAATGAAAGAACTTGAAAAAAAAAAAAACAATGCCTAGAAAATAAAACATCAAACATAGAAATTACAGCATCAACAATTATCTGTTAATTTTGGTACAAATTTATAACTTCAATAAAAACATAAACCATTACATAAAATAAATTAAGAAATATTTAAAAATAATTCCTAGAAAATAAATCATATAGCAAAGAAATTAGAACATTAATGAAGAAGTAAGGTTTTCTGTGATTTCTTTTGTTTGTCGACTTTATTTGCTACTGGTGCAAGATTCACTTAAAAGTTACTTTGACCTTAGTTATACTCCTCTTAACCTTCTCCCTCTTCACAGCAACAACCACAACCACAAACACATAAAGCGATTTCTCAATCCCAAATCCTTAAGTACCAAACAACTCCTTAACTATCTCCACCTCCAAGTCCCTGTGTCACCAAGTGTTTGATACTATGCTGAAAATGCAAAATCATGACGTCAATCAATCTATTCAGAACAATCTACTTAAAAGTTATCACCCTCATTTTGAAGTAAAATTTTTTTTTAAGGACTAAGTTTGGTAACGTTTTTTAAGATGATGTTGTGGCTTTTTAATAGCCACAACACCTAAAAATTATTTGATTAATAATTTTTTTAGGGGTGCTTCTTTTATTGCTTTAAAAAAGTTAGGGTTCTTTTAAAAATACTTCAAGTGATACTTTTAAAAGTTGGTTATGACATTTCAAAATTAAAAGTACAAATATCCCCTTATTAATTTTAGAAAATCTCAAATGTATCATTGATTAATTTATAAACCATATAATAAAAGTTAATAAGTATTACTGATGTCTATTTTTATCATTTTATATATTCGCAATAGCTTATAACTTACTTTACTAAACACATTATTCAATGTTTTTACTACTCACATTAATTTTTATAAAAGATTTATCAAATAGGGTTGCTGTGAATTTTTGACATATGCTTTTTCGCTACAGTGTTTTAAAAGTCACAGTATTACTAAACTCAGCCTAAGTCAAAAGAGGTTTGTGTATCAAATTGAATAGTATTTTTCCTATTCCTAGGTAAAAAATAATAACAATAACTATCAATGTAGGTATTTTCTTTTCCTTCATGACATTTCTCCATCAATAAAAAAAAAGTAAAAAATAATTTTATAATTGCAAAGGAAATAGACTAACCTCTTCAGTAGTTATGATTACCTTGATATGCTGAAATCAAAGAAATAGAAAAAGAAATAAGCAAAAATTAACAGACAGAAACCCATAAACAAATTTTTAGTATACTATGTAAAAATACAAAATTTTAGTGATTCAACATCCGAATTAAGAACAATTGCTTTCTCTTGAACTAATATTGTGGAGGGATATGACAAAATGGATTCGAAAATTTGAACCTTGCGCATGATGGCATACTAGTCAAACGAAAGAACTTAATATTGGTAAATTGGATCAACATTGCTTTCCTTGAGCAAAAGGAATGAGGATGAATAGAGAAAGGTAGCTTAAAAATCTCTACTGCAGCACTTAAAACGGCCATGGATGATGAATACTTCTCTACCTATGTCATTGCTAATTCTCATGGATATCTCTCTAGTAACCAATTTGGGGAAGAATCTAAATATAGGAACGTGTAAGGAGAGTTTTCTATATTTTTTTAAAACTTTTTTTTATCTTAGTTCCTTTTAAAATTTATACCTATATATAAAAAAAGCCTTAGAGACATAAATTGTTGACTTTCTTTTATACCCTTATGAGTTTATATTATTACATAGTTATGTTTAGTTTTTATTTTGTTTCAAAAATACTACTTTTTTTATTTTTATTTTTATTTTACTTTTCCCCTTTTTTTCTCTATTTTAATATTACTAGAATTGTAATTGTTTTAGAACTATTGATTTCTTTTTTACTAATTCTTCTTAATATTAAAAAATCTATAATTTTACGATAATTATATGTCAATAGCAATTAAAATTAAATTTTTGATTATTTTTATTTGATAAGTACCTAATAATCTTTATTTTTTTTAGTTCTTTAAAAAATACTATAAATTAAAAGAAATATTAAGAGTATAGTTTTTTAATTATAATTGTGAGACCCTAATTACGTAATGCGTACGTAACATTCTCGTATGTAATATATACCTATACAATATACCTACATACAATTATTAATAATGAATTTAATTACATTAAGGAAAGTTAAATATATATATATAAGCAATTGTGTGGTGTAGTTTTTTTTGTTATTATTTTATTGGCCTCCTTTTTGCTTGATATTTTCCTGCCAGCGTTTTCTTTTCAAGAAGGAAAAGAGAGACACAGCCGACTGCTTTTCCTTGCTCTGCACCTCCTCCATTTTTCTTCCCTGTACTTGATCTCCATCACCCAAACTCAGTGAGCCATCTTGGCAGTGGAACGCCACCCGTACAACGCCAGCTACTGTCTCCTTCAACCTTTGGCAGTGCTGAGCTTCCATTTCCAGCCATGGCAGCAACCGGTCGTGAGTCGCAATAGGAAGTCAGCAGCCACCGTATAGCTCAGCAGGTTGAGGTGGTCGACTTCTGTTCTTGGTAAGCAGCCGAACGTCCTAGCTACTAGTTACCAGCTGACCTCTTTCCCACTTCGCCTTAGTGGTTTTAGATCACAAAATTTTCTGCTAGATTGTGCCTCAATCCTTTGATTTTCTTGTGTAACCAGTGAGTGGGTCATCCTTTGCCTTGATTGAGGGGTTAGATGCAACATAGGAAGTAGTTAGCAGGTTAGAGGCTTGGTCACCACCGATGGGCATGAGGTCGTGCGGTGAAGTTGTGGGAACGGGATGAGAGGTGCCTTTGATGGTCAAGGCAGTCTGCTACTAGAGGAATTAGGAAGATAAATGAGTGAGTTAGGTTGAAATTGTACTAATATAATATGTAAATATTAGAAGAAGTAATTTAAGAAGGAGGTTAATGTTAAATAACTAAGATGCATATATATATTTATATACACAATTAGATAAGTAACTCGTCCTAAGTTATTGGATAATATAATTAGTTAAATTGGAAATATATATATATATACTACATAAGTATTAAATTCTAATATACCTTATAGGGTAATGTTAGATTATGAAGGTAAATTCATTAAATGTAACGGGTTAATTACTATTGCTTTACATATTTGATATAATTATGTACAATTATGAAATCGTCAAGTTAATTTAGAAATGATTGTTAGTAATTTATTGATTTATGATTTTCAGCTCCTGAGCGTGTCGAGGATATTCCAGGCACCGTCATGTATAAGACAGCACTGACGAGACTCGTACGTGAACTTGTGAGTGAATCATGTGCTTTATGGATATCAGATTTTGTGTGCCATTACGTGTATACTGGAATTATATGAGTTATAATAAAATCTAAGTAAATGAGTGATTTCAGCAATTTGATTGAGTGATATGTGATTGACATTGATTGTGTTTGATAAGGGCCAACTCGTGAATATTTTCTGGAAGATGAGTTTCATTTCTGACAATGATTTTAAAAACTATTGGAGTGCTCAGCCCCGGTGGGATGGATTTGTGTGTGAAGATTAATTTGGTGTGCGGGCGCGTAAATGCCCGGTAGGGGGTGATATTGGTGTGCGGGGCTGGGTTACTCGTTGGCCCTTTGTTTGTTCAGTTGATTGTGTAGTTGTTGACTGATTTATATAAGTTGGTTGCTATTTTGGGATTGTAAGTCAAGTGAATTGTGATTATATGATTATAGTAACCATGTATGTATATTAATAAACGTGACTATGAGTTGTAACTTAAAATTTTGTGTTGTATGATGCTGGTACCCATAGGGTACATGAATTGCTCACTGAGTCACGGTGACTCACCCTTTCCTTTGTTGTTTTTTTAGTTTGCAGGAGATAACTGTTGATCGCTACATAGGCCCACCTGCCGACTTTGCAGCGGCAAGGTATATTCGTAAATCGCACTCATGGAGCGTAAAGGGCAATACTTGCAGTCACATAGGATGTCATGCATGGTTGTAATATATTTACATATAATGATTATTATGGTGCATTGTGTGTTGTCGGGTCGGAGCCCCTTTGTATATTCTGATGTTGTGTTTTGCTATCAACTTGAATCCAGGTTATTGGTTTTTTTTTTATGGGCATGTTCTATCGTATGGGGAAACTCTGCCCAAAAATTCTATAAATTGTTGTGTTTATCTATTTGCATATTTAGGGTTACAGGGTTATGGAATATCCATCCCTCTGGCCAGTCATACCTTCATTTGAGGGTGTGACAATAATATTGTTGTTTAACTTTTATATCATAAACAAACTATATTTTTTCAATAATCAAATGTCAATATTAGTTAATATTGAATTTTTCAAAAATTTTATTTAATAAGTTTCTAATAATTATAATATCTCTTAGTTCTTCTAAATTTATGAAATACTTTTTTTAAAAAACATTATGAATTTAAAAAATATTTAGAGTATAGTTTCCATGATTATATATTGTTGTTTTAACTTTAATGGCAGAAATTTTATTTTCTTAAATAATATAATTGTAATTATTTTATGACTATTAATTTTTTTATCCTATCTTTTTAATATTAATAAATCTATAATTTGTCAGTAACTATATCTCAATAGTAATTAATATTGAATTTCTTATTTTTTTAATTTAATAAGTTACAAATAATTATAATATTATAAATTAATTTTCTATTAAAATGCTATGAATGAAAATAAATATTAAGAGTATAGTTTTTATGATTATAATATTATTGTATTAATTCTTCCTACATTTTTAGAATTTAAAAAAAAATAATTATACATTAAATATTCTAAAAATAATTTCTTGACATTATAAGTATATATCATAATTACCATTCACGTGCGTTACTTTAAACGTATATATGCAATGAGAGAAACGTAGATATGAAGAGTATTTTATGAAATTTTGGTGTTAAAAAGCTAAATGACACTATAAGAGTGTCCTGACTTTTAATATAGTTGAATAAGAGATGTTGAAGTATGAGATTATTCATTGATAATGCTATAACCTGATATTTTATGTTCGTTTTAGAATTGTTCAGTATATAACTTGTTATAACTAGGTAGATAAAAGTTTACGTGAAATAAAGTTAAAATAGACAAACATTTTTATATTTATACATGTAATTAGAAAATTAATTCTCACCAGTGTCATTAGTTAATTTTAAATACTTGAAATTTACTTATGTAAATTTTAATGATGTGTTGCAACAAGTGTATAAACTAGAAATTAAATTAGAAAACCATGATAATATGTGTATATATATTTATTTCTAGAATTAATTACCACCACAAATCCAAAGAGTTCTTAACCTTTCAAATATATTTTACTATCTTATTTGTTTTGTCTTTTCTTTCCTTCATCGTTTAACCGATTTGCTTCATTCCTTTTCCTCCATTTTCCATTTGATGTGCCATGTTTTACTCCTTCAACTGTTTTTTCCACTTTTAGCCGTGAATCTTCATAAGGTTGGCAGCTAGGTTAGGATTTTGGTAAGTTATCTCATAATTTTCCTTCTTGTTCACGTGTGGTGGGCAGATTTGCGGTTTATGGTCATAAAGTTGGCTGAATAGCTATTTTTACTTCTGGTTTAGCTGTGTATAAGTGCAATTGATCATTGAGTTCCCTCCTTTTGTGTGAGCTGCTGTAGGAGTGTATGGGAGTGAGGAAGTTAAAACCAATTTTGTGAACAATCAGCTCTTGGACAGCTACTGAAATTCCCCGTTCCTTATTTTGCCTGTAGCTTCTTTTTCCTTCATGGTTCAAGCTCTTACTTACTTGATGGCTGTTGTTTCTTGTTGTCTGGTTGGTGAGAAGTGTAGAGGGTGGTGATAGCTTGAATTGGAGAGGCAGCCGAGACAGCTCCAACACCTCTATGTCATACCTTTGCCGTGAGCTTTAGAGGTAGTTAGGTAGGGGAAAACTTTTTAGTTTAGGTGAGTAAATGGGAGTTTCATAAAACTAAATCTTATGATTAGTGTGTTATTAAATATTTAAACATAAGAGGTTAGAGGAATTGTGAATTGTAAATCAAAATTTATTCATAATAAGCACATAAGATAGTTATTAAAATAGGAAGTTTAGGATTCTATTAGTTATGCTTTTAAGTTTAGGGAACTCTAAATAATTAGTTAGTAAATTCAATGTTTGAAATGTGAATATTATGAAAAATTGATAGTTGATTTAATTTAATTTAATAAGTGTAATATGTTTAATATAAAGCTTATGAGATTATCTTGATTATATTAGAAAATATGTATGTATATGAACTAGGAGTGACTATACATGTCAAGAATTTGATAAAATGTTTATTAGAAATTGAATGTAAGATATCTATAGGAATTAATTTATATAAGTTTCATTTGTTAAATAGCTAATTGGGAAACATAAAATTTAACTATATTACTGTTAAATTAAGAAATTTGAATTCTTGAATAAATTGAAATAATTAGTTTTACATCAAGATAGCTGGTGAAGTATTTAAGAGAAATTTATTTTCAAGTAATATATTAAATAGATATGTAAAGGATTGAGGAATCATAGAATTAATTATACAATGATTATATAAAGTAATATACAAATTTATGATTTTCAGCTCTGGATCATGTCAAAGATATATCGACACCTTCGCATGTTAGACGGAACGACGAGTCACATTCTTGAATATTGAGAGTGAATTGTGTGCCCTTTGATTACTAGATTAATATGTGAAATTATTTATATGTAATTGAATAAAGTTGTTTAAATTTAGCAGTGCTTATAGTTAATTGAGTTATTTGAATTATGTTTGATGTGTGAAATTATATGTGGTTTATAAAGGCCAATAAAGTAAATTTTTATTTGAAATGGTTTTACTTCCTACTTAAAATCCGGGTGTACCTAGTACATTCTGATTTGATATTTTGATTTAAAAAGAATCGAGTGCTCAGTCCCGAATGTGATAGATTACAGAAAATAAATTGTTATGCGGGTGCAAAACTGCTCGTTATTGTGCAGGACTGAGTTACTCTATTGGCCCTTTGTATATTTTAAGTGTTTTGATTGCTATATTTGAATTGATTTGTTTATCTTGTAATTAATTGATTTTATGATAATTACATGTACGTAAGTGTATTGGTGAATTACGACATGAATATAGTTACATGAGATAACTAATGTATATGCATGTTTATGTTTTGTTTGATGTTGGTACCTTCAAGGATACGTTTTTTACTCACAGAGTCTTTATGACTCACTTTTCTTCAATTGTTTTATTTATTTATTTATTTATTTTTTAGTATCAGGAAGACCAAGTGATCGTTGCTTAAACATACTTGACTTGTCAATAATCTTGCTGCAAGATATAATCCAGAATTACATACTTGAAGCCAAAGGACAAAATTGCAATTACAATAGGCTTATGTTCCTTGTGTTTTGTTATATATGGTAGTTTAACTGTGTTTATTAATATGATGTTTGGAGTTGAGCTCTTCTGCGTATATTAGTACTCTTGTTTACTGGTTGTTTGCAGATTATATATGAATGTACTATTGGGTATGTTTCACTTTATGAAGAATTTCTACCAAACTTTTCAGTTAGAAATATCATTTATTCGCTAAATAAATTTGCGTCTTTAATATAATGCATCAAAGTCTTTGTTTTAACTACAAGTGTTTAAGAGTCAATTGTGTTCAGTGAATGTGGAGTTAGGGTTACGGAGTTTGATAATCTATTTCTCTGGCCAATCATGACTTTGTACGAGGGTATGACAATAATAACTAGGAGATTATTTGATACATAAAGGATTTGATACGAGATTATTTGACACAGTAAGGATTTGATATTCTCTAAATGCCACAAATATTAATTTATTTTGTTTTAATTTTAAATGATGAAATTTTTTAAGAGTAATTACACTCTCATCTCATCCCTTTGAGGTTTACTGAAATCAAATCAAAGCTCAACATTTGAGTAAGTCAACACATCTTTCTAAAATTGATGGAAAGTTAATAGTGTTATAAGATAATTTTGCAAAAACCAATAAAAAAAAAAAAAAAACATAACTTCTATCTTATAAGTTACCAAGAAATCACATTTTGAACATTTTCTTTTGAAATGAGTCATTAATACTTGTTCAATGTTTTTTCCTTGTAGTTTTCCAGTTTACTTCATTATATTAAAATATTATTCTAATTTAATTTTTGAAAATAAAATAAAATTTTGAACACGTATTTTAATAAAATAGAAAAAAAATGGCACATGTATAATTAGAACTAAGTTTGAATATTTAATAGAATAAAGTTAAAATTTTCTCTAATTTATATGATATGAAAGATATAGAAATATAAATACACTAGATTTATTTGACCTTCGTGCTATAAACAAATTATTCTATTTTTAATATATTTTTTAATTTTAAAATTTATTTTATGAGATTTATTATTAACAACATTATTAACTTATATTTGACATCAATACTAATTGTTAACTTGATTTAAACATAGATTTGTTCTAATTTTTTGACAATTGGTAAGCTCTAAAAAGCAATGGATAAATTATTCAAAAAATTAGTCATTATAATAAGTTTTGATATTTTCTTTCTTGAAGTTAAGTCATTTTTATTTAAAAATAGAGACAAATTAAAATAGGTTTATTCATGTACATATAAGGTATATTATTGTTTGTAAAATATAGATAGTGAGAGTAAATAAAAAAATTTTGTTTAGGAAAAAATATTTTTAAAAAAATACCAAACAAAACTGTGAAGATAAGAAAAATTCAAGAAAACCATAAAAAAACTCTATGTAACAAAATGGAAGAGACAAGGATATAGAAATTAGATTGAAAAAGTAGAAAATTATACTTTATACAATTAACTTAAGGAGGTGTGAGACAATTAGTAGGTTACAATGATATAATATATTTTTAAATTTATATTATTTTAATTCTTAAGTATCAATTATATTTTATATTATAATTATAATATTAATATAAACGATAAGTTCAAATACTTGAATAGAAAATAGGCATTTAGTTATGTAAATTTACTCATGAAATATATATATTTTTATTTTATAAATTTTGATTGCTTAATTAAAGATTAATGATATCATAAAATTTATTACTTTTCAAAATTTATGATATCTGCTTTTTTAGTTCTACTTAAGTAACATAAATTTTAAAAACTAATAATTACAATAAGTTGAAGTGATAATTTATTTGGAATGCAAATATTAAAAGTGACTTATTTAATTTATAAAGTTATGATATGACTTATTGAATTTTAGTGGGATCTCATGGTTTCAACTAGTTGAGCTAAGATCTTATTAGCAATTTAAATAAATCAGTTGCCTACCTTTTTTTTAAGTGCTCAAATTTAATTTTTAAAAAAAATTTCATATAGATTTATATTTTCCATAAAAATTAAAGAAACATCCACTTTATTTTATCTAATATTCAAACTTATTTCGACTTTCTTTCTTATTTTATTAAAAACATAAGTTAAATGAAAAAAATAAGATTAACATAATATATTAATGTCAAGAAGAAACTAAAAAATAGAAAAAAACATTAAAAAGAACGTAAGTATTTATAATTATAATCCAAAAAAAAAAAAGTTAAAAATAGGACTTAGTAACTTTTAAGATAAAAATAAAATTTTATTGTATTCTTTTATAATTATCTTGTAGCATTATTAATGTTTTATATTATAAGAGAGTATTAATTTTTTTAAATTTTAGGATCTAGTGTGGTTTTAGTAAATCTAAAAAGAAAAAAAATAATGTACTTTTTTCTTAAATATTGCCATGCAGTCCAGTGCATAACAAAATATTATTTTGATTTGAATCCATAAAATCAAACAGATTTTGTATTGGCCCAAATTAATTATTTCCTGTAATACTTCCGTCCCTTCCGTCCACTTTCCGAGACTCCGGGTTTTGGTAATGCTCTTCTAAGTTCTACCACCTTCTTAAGGATACGCTTGTTAAATTAGAATTAAAAATCATGCTTTTAAGTGTTAACCCGAGAAACCTAGTTTGAGGACCCAAGAGCATTGGCTCAGGCCAATTCTTCCTCTGCGCGGCTCTGCGTTCTGCTGCCTCTCCATGTGAAGCATATCTCCTTGCTGCCTCTGCCGTAAAGACCCATGGAGGCATCAATCCAATGAGTTTGTTTTTTTGGTTTGATTGACTGATCTACTTCCTAGTTGTTTTCTGGGTTGACTGATCTACTTTCGAGTAGTGCAATCAGTGCTACCCAAAGCCAGAGAGGTAATGTATATCTTGTCACTATCTGTGTGTGACTTGCTCGGCAGTGGGAGCTAAAGCTAAGTGCTCACTGGTCTCTTACTTTGGTATCTGTATGTTTGTGACTGAAGATTGAAGACCCAGGGAAATTCTATCTTCTGGTACCTTCTGGAAGATTGAAGACTGAACGAAAAAAAGGTACTATTTTCTTTGTCTTTTAACTTCTAATTTTGAAGTTAAATTTGGGGATTTTGTTGTTAGGTTCATTCAAATCGAAAGTTTTGGATATATCTTTGCTTTTTATTATGAATTCCCTACTGTGTGTGTTGTCCATTTAGGTAATTATGGGTTCTATTTGCCTTTTGGTTCTGACAACTGATGATAAAATGTATGGTGCCAGTTTTCCTTTGCATTTTCTTATCTGGGTATTGCTTTAATAGTGGTGTTTGGCATTTTTGTGATGTGGTTGGTGCTATGTAAGTTGCGTTTTAAGGTGAGGTTGACTGCCTTCGATTCTGTGGGTTCATGAGTACATATTTTCACTATCTGAGTCTTAGATAGTTGATAAAGCCATAGCAGTGCTATATCGCATCCCCAAACATGGATGTGATTTGGTTCAATTAAGCGTGCCTTTTTATCTATAATTTTTTAGTTCAAGACTCTAGGTGCATATATGATTAAAACTCCTAAAAGAGCATACCCTGGCCTTTGTATTTTCTTCTCAAACCATATCTTAAAATTTTGTCAAGAGAATCTCTTTATGGTTCTTACTTGTTTCTCAATCACTAATTAGTTACAGAAAAATAAAAGAGAGTAACCAACAAATTAGTAAATCTGAGGTTGATTAAAATTTAATACACAAGTAGAACACCAATCCTTTTATTATTAATGCAAGAAGTTGATCAGCTCATCAAATGTGGTCAAACTATTTAGTATCAATGGCATATTTACATACATTCTGAAATCTGAATACTGAAAAAATTAAATTAATATAATCAACTAGTAGATACTAACTATCCAATTGGTGATTTTGAACCTGACCTCCTGGGTCCTGTCCCGTTCTGTCCCATTTCCCATTTCTTATTTTTTGAAAAATTAAAGGTGAAAATAGTAAAAGAGAAAGAGAGTGCTAGTCATTAAGAGGAACATTCATGTTATGTCTTTAGGAGAAATATTAGGTGTCACTAATCTTCATTTTCCTGAGTGTATAGTTCAGACCCCATATTTGGTACCAATAATCTGAATTGTATATCCATACATGCATCTTAAGTCTTCCAAAGTTCAATTGATAGATGAAAATTGTATTTACCTGATTTATTTCCAGTTTAGTTTACAGCTATGTGGACTGGAAAGTGGAAACAGACTGAGTAATGGAATTCCAATTAAAAGTGAAAAACAGGATGTGCAGTTTGAGAAAATCATGAGGCTGCTTAGGCTTCTTGTTCTGGCACTAGTTATGCTTCTGATCCTATCACTGAATTTTAAACCAAACCAAGCTGTTTTTGTTCATAGGTATAAAATTCTGTCAGGCAAAGTATTTTTAACAATGATTTCCTGCTTTTGAGTTTTGACAATGATATCTGATGTTGTTAAGTGTCTAATTTCTTGTAGTGTTTGGCTTTTTCAAAGTGGAAAATAGCAGCCTACATTCTATGCTTAAATAATTGACAGGATTCCATCTGTTAAATTTTATTGTACTAGACTACTAGTCAAATAGTGCATCCTTCCACATCACTCAATTCATTTCGTTTCTTTTCTGTTATTTGATTCTAAAGATATATAATATAATATGTTAATGGTTTTTCTGTTTTATTATTGTTAAATGCAATATTGGTCACCTCTTAATTTTATGCTATAGAGTAAGACTTGATGAGCAAAGAAAACATGGCAGACAACAATGGTAGCAAAGAGCAAATCGTGGATGTGAGGTCGCTGGTTGAAGCTATTTCTACAGATGATAGCTATGCCCCTGTTTATCAGGTTGAAAGCTTGTGCATGCGTTGCGGTGAAAATGTATGATTTGTCACTGTCTATGCCTTCCTGTTTATCTCTATAGAGTTTCCTGAATCTTTCTAAAAAATTGGGTCTTTAGTTTGATCGAATATCTGGGTTCTCTATGTTTGTGCCTATTTTCGCTCAAAAAAGTTTTCAGTTTTGAATTAATTTTTTCTAATATTATCAAATGGGGTTGGTTATAATTTTCATGAATAACTGATAATTGTAAATCTCTCTCTTATTGTCGCTTAGTTTTTAACTTAAAGAAATGTTTCAGTTTTAGATTTAGCAACTGATTTCGATTTCTCTATTATCCTCAGGGGATAACAAGATTTTTGTTGACTTTAATTCCGAATTTCAGGAAGGTATCTATCTTATTCTATCCTTTTACTTTTCAATTAACCAATTCATATTTTCAAGATTTAGAAGATGCAATTTTCTAACATGACTCTGTAGTAGTTACTCTAATGTTTATTAATTTTTGTGAGTAGATATTGATGTTGATTCTTCATAAAGCAACAATAGGTCATGTTACTGTCTAGAAATAATATGAATTTTTACTAGAACTTGGCCAATATCATAGCTGGTGGAAATAGCTTAGTGGTAGAGCATAGCCTTCCAAGGGTGAGGTTGAGGGTTCAAGTCCTTTCTTCCGCTCCAGGCTTGTATAATGGTAACGAGTGGAGTGCATAACCCCATCTAGAGGAGGTGTGAGTGGCAATCAGCCCTTGCATAGAGTTCTGATCCTATATAATTAGAACAGGGCAAACTGAATGCTCGTATTAACCTTCTGAATTGGTAGTTTTTGTGCTAATGTACTATTGTCTTTCACCAAGTTTCTTTTCTTCAAATATTCCATAGGGTTATAACCATAAGTAGCTATCTTATGCTCTATCATTTTTTATTACTCTACTTTTATATCTCCCTACTCTGTTATTTCTCACACAAACAATGGCCCATGAGCTCCACATCATGTACTTACTTAATATAAGATCAATTAAATCGTCTTTGTATGCAGATTTTGTTGTCAGCTTTTGAATGTCCTCATTGTGGTGAGAGGTAAGTTATCATTATATTTTTATTCCTCTTTGAAATGTTTGTTTAAATTTATTTAGCCCCATTAGTCTTCCTAGAAATCTATCATTTGTTTTGTGCCCTTGTTTTTCTCGTAGGAACAATGAAGTTCAGTTTGCTGGTGAGCTCCAACAATGGGGTTGTTGTTACCGTTTGGCAATTCCAGCAAACCATCATGAGGTTGTGTCAATTGGAGTACTGTAGTGTGTGCATTAAAATATTTGCATAATTATGACTTTCTTTTTACCTTAGATGTGTTGTTTTAGCCTTCATTCAAGTTGGACCTTATTTTACAAATTACTTCTATAGTGAAGGGGAAAAAAAATAAAATTAACATAGTTCTTAGCTCTCGTTGTCACTTCAAGTTTATTGATGTTGAGAAATCAGACTATATTGTAGCTTTTTCTTCGTAGTTAATAAAAATGGTATTAGGAATATAATAATATTGTATTCTCTTAGGCCAAACTCCTCAGAAACTTGAACAATAGAACCTCTCCAATTTCAAATTTTCTCTCGCTCATACAACTCCAATGGCGGCCATAACCCGCCTATTAAAACGGACCTCCTCTGTTTCTTACATGACGAGCATATGTTTATCCTCAGCTATTGCATCTGAAATCACTCCTCAAGCTCCTTCCTTCAATACCTCCTTTTTCCATCCGAAGCCTAACTTTCCATGTAAAGATCCAAAGGACAGGAATCTCCAGTGGGTCTTCCTGGGTTGTCCAGGCATTGGTAAAGGCACCTATGCAAGCCGCTTATGTAATCTCCTTGGAGTTCCTCACATCACTACCGGTGATCTTGTTCGCGAAGAACTCGCATCTTCCGGTCCTCTTTCCGAAAAACTATTAGAAATTGTGAACCAAGGTAAATTGGTTTCAGATGAGATTATAATAAGTTTATTATCAAAAAGATTGGATGCTGGGGAAGCCAAAGGTGAATCAGGATTTATTCTTGATGGTTTTCCTCGAATAATAACACAAGCAGAAATACTGGAAGGGGTTACCAACATTGACTTGGTGGTCAATCTGAAAATCCAAGCTACTATTATTTCTTTTTCTATATTTATTTTACATTGTATTAGAGCTAGTTTGAAACCTAAGCCCGATCTTGGCCCTATTTCCAAAAAAAAACCCTAATATTCTCTTTCTTTTATTTAGCCGCCACATGAAGAAAAAGAAGAAGAAAAAAAAAGGGGCTTTGCAGCCAGCTATCATTAAGCCTAGTTATTTCTTCCAAAGACGGCTTACTTTCCTTTTCTTTTCAAGCCTATTTAGGGTTTGATGGCTAAAAGAGTTTGACAGTTCAACAGTACCTTCATGAACTTTCCGTTGTGTCTCTTTCCAGCGATGCTCTTTTTATTTTTCTGAAAAATTTCGTTGTTCGTTTTTCCAACGGTGCTCTTTTTATTTTTTCGGAAAATTCGGCTGTGTCTCTTTCCAGTCAACACGAGTATTATTCATGGGTACCAGTATGTTCATCAAACGGATTGAAGCTTCACCTAGATTATTGTTAGTAAAGGGGAGTGTTGAGATTGGTAATTGAGTTTTATTTGTACAAGATTGAGCATTATATGCTCCATCTTGAGGGGGAGTATTAAGAATATAATATTATTATATTGTGTAGTCCCACATTGTTTAGACGTGGAAGTCTATGTTTTATTATTTACTATAAATAAAGCTTATGGGTGTAGGCTTTGAGATATCAATCAAGGCCACAATCTTTTCTTTATTTTATTTTATTTAACAAATGGGTTTAGAAAATTTAAGAATTTTTAATCCCTCCTTGCATTGTCAATCCATTTTATTGGAATCTGAACAATGGTGTGATCCAACTGATACAGTTGAAAATTGGTGTGATCATTATTGAATCAACTACAATTAGTGCCATAATGATACATAGATGTGATTGTAAACTACACTGTTCTTCTATTACTGACATTCCCTGCTTCACACCCCCCTTTTGTACTCTTTGATTTGCACTGCTTTGTCTTTTACTGAGTAAACTTATTTTACTGGTACATAGGCGAGGATTGTACATCAAATTCCAAAATATTTTCAACATTCATTAAAATGTTTGGCCTTATCTCCAGCTTTACTAATCATTCATACATCTAACAATCCTTATAATTTCTATGATATAATTTTGTAATTTTTTATTTTCCATCCAACTAAACCATTTGAGTTATTCTTGCTGCAAGTTCGTGAAGTAAAATTGATGAAACTGACTAAAAAAATATTGTGATTGCACAAAAAAAGTTTGGAAATCATAGTATAAAAATGGGCACTTTGATGAATTTTTTTTTTTTTTTTGTGAAAGAAAGATTCATAATCAGTAAAGATTGTATACGAGGCATGAAAGTTATTTCATGTATATTACAAATTGTCCAAGTTCAATGAAATAGGGTGGAAATTAACGCACAGACTATTAGCAGACAAGAAAGAGTTTGGAATATAAATTAATTATGTGGATGTATATTAAGATGTGAACTAGGAACAAGAAAGGTTTGGATTATCAAACATTTATTTATGTACTTAGAGATGATGCTAACATGGTTTTTATAGTCTTCCACGCTAGTTTTTGTTAGTGTCACTATTTGAGTGTTGAACTGATAAATGTTATGAATGCAGATGCTAAATCGCCAAGTGGTGAAATCAGAGTCCGCAACTATTAAGGTACCTAAATAGATTCAGTTTTTCCTACTCAGATTCAGACCCTTTTTTATTTTTATTTTTTATTTGTGAGATATCTCTGAAGCTTATGGTATTCTCTGTTGCAGTGGCATAGTAAATTTGTTGCTTGCGTGTTTGTTTTTACTTTCTTAGTTGGGTTCAAGGAACTATAGGGTTGAATGTTAATAATATTTTGTTCTATTTCATTGATTAAGTAATACAGAAAAGGGTGATGTTTTTTGTTGTATGACGTAGTACATCTGTTCCATGCATGCTTTAATTTGGGATAAAGACATACTTGGTTTTGAGGTTTAACAAATAGCAATTATAATTTTCTTAAAATATATGCCACATGCTAATCTTTAAACATTAATAATCCAAATGCTAATCTCTTTGGACATTAATCATGTGAAATGTCAGTAAGCCTTTGGAACAATGTCGTTGCTCTCCCTTTCAAGTCTTGAAGGTTTAAATTAATCTTTGGTTTGAATAGTCAAATATCTTTGACAGGGAAATAGAAAGAAAAAGAAGTGAGACATTTGATCTTGAGCAATACATTTTATTTATTTGTTTGTCCATTTCATCTCTCATTGTTTACTAGTAATCTTTAACGGCACATGGTAGTCTGCATGAGATATCTTGAAGGTCCAGTTTGATAGATGAAGTAATTGTTGACATATTTACTTGATAGTGTTCTTCTCTGCTCACTAGTTGCCTCTTAGTCTATTAATGCATGCAAGATTGTATTTAGATCATATGGTGCATGTTCTCATGTGTATTGGCTTCATAAGTAAAGTCTACTTGTTATATTCTTTCTATAGCCTAGACTTTCATCTCTTGAATCTATGGCTTTTATTTTCAGTAATTTTGTTAAAAGTCTGTCTGCTTACGTTTTGCTTTCACTAAACTGATGACTACTCGATGTTTAATTTAATCGCAATTTTGATAAATTGTGGTGTTTTTAGTCATTTTGGGTTTAGCGGAGTTTATGATCATTTCTACTTGACACATTTGTCATAAAAGATTCTCCCTTTTGTTTCCTTCCCTGTTTTACAATAAACTTCTTGGAATTGACATCCCCAAGAGAAGTTAACTATTATTCCATCTCAGAAAGTTTAATAAATTAACTATTGTAGCATATGTTTTGTGTTGTTTTAATTTAAACATTGCAGATTCCTGAATTGGATTTTGAGATTCCTCCAGAGGCACAGCGTGGAACTCTATCAACGGTATTCATGTTCCTTTCCTTAATACTATTGTTGTTGGTTAATATATATCTTCACCTTGTCCTCATGTTATTTCATGAATCTGAAACAATTGAGTCCTCTGGTGTTTTTTTAGTGATATTTTACCTATAAACTGAAACAATTGAGTATTGATTGTAGCTCATGTTTTTTTTTTTTGCTCATTTCTTTTTCTGTGATGTCAATATCCATAAAGATTTAATAGAGTTAGGGGGTTAATATATATGTATATTGGTTAGAAAGATAAGCTATCTGAATAGTTTTTGGAGCCTTTGGTTGATTGTTTAGAATTTAGTTGGCTTTGGTTCCATATGACAATAAAATTGCATTGGCAGACTGGAATTGTGTTTATATTATCATGCATTACGTGCATAGCAATAAGCAAATAAGAGGTCCAGTTTCTTAGTTTTTTATAAAGCTCAGAATTGATACATCTTTAGTATAGTAAGCATATTGTTTCTGGTGTTATTGTAGGTGGAAGGGGTTTTGCTACGAGCTGCCGATGAACTACAGTGCCTACAAGAAGAACGCAAAGTACATATCTTTTCACTGACCAAGTATTGTCTGATATAGTTGTAATTTCTCCT
Source organism: Quillaja saponaria (assembly GCA_029379385.1). Lineage (NCBI taxonomy): Eukaryota > Viridiplantae > Streptophyta > Magnoliopsida > Fabales > Quillajaceae > Quillaja > Quillaja saponaria. Next base: position 19,677,827 of record CM055608.1, on the reverse strand, counting down.
AAGTAACTCTGCTACGTTCTGACCTTCTAGAAAGTGGATGCTCAGACTGCTCAAGCAATAGATCAATTCTTGTTGAAATTAAGAGCATGTGCAACTGGAGAATCATCCTTCACTTTTATCCTTGATGATCCTGCTGGAAACAGCTTCATTGAGAATCCGTAAGAGATTTTATTTTATTTTTAAGAAACACAATCTTTTGAAGGCTTTTTGGTATGTGCATTTGTTGCTTGATTGATGATTGAACTGAATTAGTATTGGGTAATTCTAGTACATAAAAACCTCCTCCCTAACTACCTGTACTTGGAACAATCTTGAGTTGTATTGTAGGTTTTTTGTAATAAAATATGCCAGTCCTTTTCAGTTTCTCTTCTTTAATTCACTTGGGGATATGGCATTTATTGGATAGGTTTGCTCCGGCCTCTGACCCCGCACTGCTGACCAAGTTCTACGAGCGAACACCTGAGCAACAAGCATCTTTGGGATATCTTGTTGATTCATCACAACTTCGGGGAACTCATGATGGGGCCTCAAATGAGGAAGCATCTGGGGCTTCTGATCAAGTAAGAAGAGAATCACATGGGTCAATTGGAGCAGCAGCTGGTCATCGAGCCATAGCACAGAGTAATAGTGCAGAAATTGCGGAATCTTTGTTCCGGTATACTGCTCCTGAAGAGGTTAGGTGACTGCTTGTTATATAACTTAGGTTCAGGATCTTGTTTTGGTTTTCCCTTCTATGTTGCTATCTTCTTTTTACAGGTGATGACTTTCCCATCAACATGTGGAACCTGCACCTCTAAGTGTGAAACTCGCATGTTTGTCACCAGTATCCTTTTTCTGGTGCCATGTGGCAATTACTGGCTATATTTGTTAAGCTCTTTCTAAGAGAGTGAAAAAATCAATTGGATAATTATTACATGGGATAGTATTTGCTGTATCTGCTTCCAAGAAAGTGATCATTATAGTTAAAATGTGTCGGCTGGAACCATTCATATTTAGTATTAGCAAGGTTATAAGGAAGATATTAATATAAAACAATACGTTCTTAGTATGTAACTTTTTTTCAGCATTTGTGTTGTATGTATTAGTTGAGCTTAAGAGCATGCAGATATTCCATACTTTCAAGAAGTAATTGTCATGGCATCCACGTGTGATGCTTGTGGTTACCGCAACTCTGAGGTATGTGGTAATTTATTATGTGCACTTTTCACATTATTGGATATGGGTAGTAATTCTGTTTTAATGATTCCTTTATAGTTGAAACCTGGTGGTCGAATTCCTGAAAAAGGAAAAAGAATTACACTCCATGTGAAGCATGGCAATGATCTAAGCCGTGATGTGATAAAGGTTGGTGTCCCTTTCTGGGTGAACTTTATAATATACCTATAGTTGATTAAGACTGACCAGGGTTAGAGGTTCAACCATAGTTTATATATACAGATGTAGAGAGAAAGAGACATATGCACACACTATAATAATAAATTTGTGGGTCTCCACCTAAACACCAAGGAGCATCCTGAAAAGCCTTGACTATTGCCAACTCGGCCCCAAACACATCCCTCAAACAATAACATGCAGGTCCATAAACATATGAAAAATTCCATCGAAAGCTATCCTCAACATCTCGAAAAGAACAGAAACCAGAAATTATAATCGACTTCACAAATGTAAAATTTGAGGGCACCAGAAGAACAGCCAAATCATAAAATTCCCCAAAACATATAAATAAATTTATGATATTTAGTACATTCAGTATAAAAATTATATATAATTTAGGAGTTATATGTACTTAAGTTTGAATGGAGTTCATTACTTGAAGATTATGTGATTTAAATAAAATATTGATGTGATTGTTTAGTTTTTGGAAAAGTGTGAAACCACACATTGATATTTTTACTGTTGGTGTAGCTTGCCAATGCTTTAAAGAAGACACATTCATCACGTAAGCATCCAACTTGGGCATGTGCGCTTAGCATTCAAATAATATGTCGTTTTCTAGTTGGCATGAGCCTGACGATTTTGGTTTGATTTTCAGAACACTGTATACCATTTAGGAGCTGACGCAACAATTGTTTACCTATGTCTATTGATTTTGTCAACATTTCTGCTCAATCAGAAATTTTATTTATAATTATTATGCCTTCATTATAGAATGGTAAAAGAGAATGATTTTTTCAGGAACTATTGTTCATGAATCCAAGGCTACTAAAATTCTTAATATTGTTGCCAAGTGTGGCTTGTAATTGGTTTCTTGTCTAAACTTTTTCTAGTCTCAAAATTTTGGTTATTTAAAGTATATAAATTCTCCATTTCACTGTTTGCTGACAACTACATTTTTACTAAATCAATCTTGTGTGAGTTACGTTAGAAAATTTTCCATCATTATTCCCTAGCCATAATATTTCTAGACAATAGCCACTCCATAATTGTGAATATTTAATGCCTTCAATTCGTTGGTTTCATCTCAGCTTTCCATTGAAATTGGGAAATAACCCTCCATAAATTCTTGGTTTCATCTCAGCTTTCTACTGTCATCAATGAAATTGGTAGAAATGACTTTGCTCTCTCTCAAAGATGTACAATCTCATCTTCAATAACTAGAAGGTGTCATTTGGAAAACTGAAGACCAAAGAGGACCATTTTTTATAGAAAAATAAATTTTATTAAGAAAGAAAGGAGTGCAAGAGAGGACAAGAAGTGCATTTAAATAAAAATAGAAATAATAAATAAAAATGCAAGATTAAAAAACAATGCTCGTCAATCACAGTGCATTTCTACTGAAGGAACACCTTGAAAAGTTTTTGAAATAGAACATTGAAGGGAAGCAAAAAAGACAATCTTATCTTAATGAAGATGCCACAGAAGACGATGATCACGGAAAGTCCTTTTAATTACATTCCAACCATACTCTCCAAATCACTAAAGAGTATATCTCTACAAACATTTCATCTAATTTTCTCCTCAAAATTGAGATTTCTTAGATGAATTTTACATATGTGGTTCTAATGGATGTCTATTCATCATTTTACTCCATTGGATCACTTGTAGGTTTCTTAGATGGATTAAATTGTAATTTGTAGTTTTTGTTTTTTGCCATTGGTGGCATGTTTATGTCCATCTTGCATACAAAGATATGACCCTTTTTCTTTTAATATACAATCATTACTTACAGGAAAAAAAAAACGAAGAAGAAAAAGAAGATATACAAGAGGTTCCAACTTCATTCCATATATAAAATTAAAAGATGACTATACATGAGCTCCAGAGAGTTATAAATTTTATCATAGTAAAATGATTTTTTTTTATTTTTTTATTTTTATGATAATTGTGATGACTGCATGCAGTTTTAATGGTATTCTGGTATATTGTAGTGTTACGTTTTCCATTTATCATTGTTGCATTCATTTTATGTTGGATTATTAGACATTAACTGACAAAAGGTTATTCTCATTTAATTAGTCTGATACAGCTAGTGTAAAAGTTCCAGACCTTGATTTGGAGCTTGGCAGTGGCACATTGGGAGGACTTGTTACGACTGTCGAAGGTTTGATTACGAAAATAAGTGAAAGTGAGTATGAATTTATTTTTTTTAATTTTTTTTTTCCAGTATTCTTTTAAGTTATACCAATTTGGCATAGCTGATGTACAAAGCTCATACAAAAATAAAGACCTTCAAGGAGTTGGAAAATGAAAAGGATTGAAATTAATGAAGTTTGAGGAAAAAGAGACATTTAGTATCTAAAGTCATAGTTGAACCTTCACGAAGAACTTTCAACCCCTTGAACATTTATACTTCTTTCGAGTAACTTCCTGAATGAAAGAAGATGGAATAGCCACCCCCAGCTCTAGCTGCCAAGTTTCTAATTTCTTTATTACAACGAAGCATTTATTACAAGAAAAAGGAAGACGAGAAGTACAAAAATAATGAATTTGCAACTCATTTTCTCCTATCAATTTGTTTGTCACTAAAGTATCATGATTTCTAAGTTGTCCTTGTCCAGACAGTTTACTTGTTACATACAATGTTATTTTACAACCTGCGCATGTGATACGTACTAGTGAAACATAACAGATCCTAGCTATTTCTCATTTGTATTCTGGACAATTCTGTAAGGGATGCATGAGAATGACATTACTTGTCTCGTGGATTGCCAATTTTGAAAATCTTTCTGATATATAATCGAAGGGACAATCCAAGACAACAATTTATTAATTCTTTAAAGCTTCTTTACAATATAGCATGAGGGGTCATTATATAGACTTCTTAGAAAACTCTAATAGCATAAAAGATAAATACCTAGATCCTAATAAAAAGGAAACCCTAATAACATAAAAATAATTCTAGAGTCCTAATAAAAACAAAACTAATAATTCATAATTATACTAAAATATTACTAATTTTATCCCTAATTCTAATATTACATAATTTATATAATTAAATTATATATCCTAAATTCTATTACTTCGTTCTTTATCATTTTCCATTGGTTGGAAAAAAAAACTCTATCTTGAGTTTTGAAATAAGAGAGAATGAGAGTCTAACATTTTGCAACAAGGTCTTTAGTAGTGCCGGCAAAAAATTGGCAAAAAAAATTGTCTAGAATTTCAAACATTTAAAACTCCAATGGTATGACAAATTCAATATGCTTGACATTCAAACGAGGTGTAGTGTCTTCAAAATGGAATTTTTTCAGCAACCTGAACTTGTATTGGTTCTGGTGTTTTTGTTTTGGTTGTATTTTGCATAATTGACTCTTGAATATCTCAAATATCAACCAAAGGTTCAATAATTTCTTATGAAGACAATTCATATGTCTTGAATCAATGCATTGCTTTAGGCATTCTTTCACTTCATGCCATGATTGTTTTACTTCAAACAATGCATTTTCAACTATTTTTAGAGCTTGTTGAACTTCATGTTGTCGGAATAATTGAATAGTTTCTTTATATAGAGTTTTCCTACTTAGTCTATTTAGTTGGTTTCCTTATTTCTAGCATTGATTTAGGTTGTAAAGCACACGTTCATATAATATAAATACAACACTAATGTGAAGGCTATACTCCTAATTTTTACTCACAAATACTTGGTTTTCTTTTTCTCTCTCTCTCTCTAACTTTCACACATGTAATGAGTTCTTTATTGCATTCCTTGGAGCATTCAACTCGACATCTCTTAGCTATCTCTTAAGAAGTCAAGATTAGTAAGTTCGGGGAGACATATATGTATTTAAGAAAACATACCATATCAAAACATACATTTCTGAGCCGAATTTGACGAAATGAATCTCAGAATTGAACTCAGGACGTTGAGAAACCTTAGGTGACAATGTTTTTTTTTGACACAGGCTGGTTGGGCTTGTGGCTAAGGTAGCGTTGGGTTGGAATTTGGGTTTGGGGCTGGGCCAAGTAAATGGTTTGGTCACTAGTTATAAGTGAGGTAGATAAATGGGGAAGGTTGGGTCATGCATGGGCTGAAGCAGGTTGGGTTATTTTATGGGTCACAAATTTGGGTTCGGGTCTGGAAGTTAGGTCGCGAGTCTGGATAGCTGAAACGGGTTGGGTTGAGATTGAACTAGTTGGTTTTGTTCTGGAAACGGTTGGAAGTGGCAGCGGCTAGGACCGGATGGATGGGGAAGGTTGGGTCATGGATAGGCTGAAGTGGGTTGGGTTATTTTATAGCTCACAAAGGGTTCGCGTCTAAAAGTTAGGTACGGATCTGGATAGCTGAAACGGGTCGGAGTCGAGATTGAAGCTGGTTGATTCTGTTCTGAAAACAGGTTAGAGGTGGTAGCAGCTGGGACCAAGGATGGCGGCGCATCCTAAGAAGTTTGGAGGTGAAGGTTAGGAGGTTTTGTAGATTAGCGGCTTCCGGGCTCTCTAGCGGTGTTGGATCAGGGATCCAGTGAATTATTTTTGGTGGTGGTTGTCGGCGGAGGACGGCTGCAATAGGCAGTTGTCCATGCATGAGAGGCTCTCTGGTGTCTTTTGGCTGTGAGTTTTTGGGTGAATTGTAGAACGGGAAACTTTGATTCTAGTGGAAGTGTTGGTCAGAGGGTTTGATGCCGAGAAATGGTGTTTGGCAATGGAGGCGGTGTTGGGTGGGGTTTTCAGGCACTTCTGAGCGGCTTATGGCTTTCAACCTTTGGGGATAGGTAGATCGCGAGTTTCTGAGCATTTTGGTGGTCTCAGATCAAGATTCTGATACCTTTGATGGCAGCGGCAATAGCGAACTGCAGTGGATTTGTGTTTTTCAACGGGACATGAGCCTAAGCTTTGATACCAAGTGATGCAGGACCAATTGTAAATACAATCGAAAGACAAATCGAAGAGGCAATCTAAAGGCAATCGAAAGGCAATAGTTTTTTAATTCTTCAAAACTTCTTTACAATGTAGCATTAGGGGTCATTATATAGATTTTGTAGAAAACCCTAATAGCATAAAAGATAAATACTTAAGAGTCCTAATGGAAACCCTAATAACATAAAGATAAATCTAGAGTCCTAATAAAAACAAAACTAATAACTAATTATTCTAAAATATTACTAATTTTATCCGTAATTCTAATATTTCAATTTAAACACAATTAAATTATACATTCTAAATTCTATTACTTCATTGTCTATCACTTTCCCTGGAGTTTTGTTTGTCTTATGAGTTGGCTGGATTGTATTAAAAAGGAACTAGTAACTCTTGAAATGCAAATTGACAGAGTTGGCAATTCACGAGACAAGTAACGTCATTCTCATGCATCCCTTATGGAACTGCCCAGAAGAGGGATCTATATTTCTCATTGCAGCTAATTTTGTTTTCCTCTCTGCATCTAATGTTATTGCAGTCTCTGCCCTGTTTCCTTATTGGTAGCAGTTTATTGTAGGCATATAAGTACTTCATATATGATTGTATGATTTGCATGTGCAGGTCTCGAGAGGGTGCATGGATTTACTTTTGGAGATAGCCTTGATGAACATAAAAGAAGCAAGTGGAAAGACTTCACAGAAAAGTTAAACAAGGTACCATAGCTAGTCCTGCTTTCAGGCAGACAAGATTATCCATCAGTGTCTCTCTATGTATAAATACATGTGTGTCTGTGTGTATTTGTATGTTCTGCATTATTGGAAGCTAAAGCTCCAAAGAACTACAGTGTCATTAGAGCTACCGCCGGTTTGATAGTTTGAATTTCATGTGTCCATTCGTCCTAAAATCATATTAACATGTCTAAGACTTACGAGCATTAAAATGAACCAAACTCAGATACACCTCTGCTACCTTTGGATGTGCTTTTGTCAATATGCATGCATACAAACCTTTATTTATGTTCTTAGTAAAGTTCCCATACCATTTACATTGGGTTTGCTGTCTCTTGATTGAACTACTTGTTAGAGACAGCTTCTGTGGTGGCATTTGGAAAAGAAAGGTGTACCTATCCTATCAATTATAGTAAAGACTAAGGATATGTATGAAGGAGTAGTGACTAATGTGAGAACTAGTAGATCAGGAGGCTGATATATTTTCCTGTTACAATATATTTACACCAAGGATATGCTTTAAGCCCTTTCCTTTTTGCAATGGTGCTAGATGGACTTACTAGCCATATACAGGATGAGGTCCCTTTGTGCATACTTTTCGTGGATGATATAGTTTTAGTTGGGATTTGGGAAACTGGTTCCAAGGTCACCTCTAAACTAGAACTTCAGTCCTAAATCTAGAGGCTATAGATTAAGTAGAACTAAAATTGAGTAGATGGAGTGAAGGTTTTACTTAGCCTCGTGATTTAAGAGATTCCCACTAATGGGCACTTTAGGTATCTTGTATAAATATTTCAACATGACGGAGAATAGAAGAGGATTTTCACATAGAAGTAGAACATGTTGGCTGAAATGGAGAAACGGGAGTTGCGTTATCGTAGGATACCCTTCAAGCTATAAGGTAAATTTTATATAACTGTCATATGCCCTGCTATGCTTTATGCACAAAGTGTCGGGCTGTCAAGAAGTGACATGTTAAGAAAATGTGCACCGCAGAGCTGAGAATGTTGAGGGTGTTTGTTCGGTAATACAAGAAAATATAGGATAAGAAATGGAGTTATTTGGTCTAACGTAGGTGTAGCTCTAATTGGAGAGAAGGTGAAGAAGAATCACTTAAGAAAATGTGAGAAGATCCAGGCCAGTATACCAAAGAAGACTAGAGGAGGACTAAAAAAACATGTAGGTAGAGCTGTTGAGTAAAGACAAAATTATAAAAGGCACTTAGCTATGGATAAAAATAAATGGAGGAAAAGAATTCACGTAGAGGATACCAACTAGCTTTTTGAGGATCCATTTAGCCAACAACCCCAATGATTGGGATTAGGCTTCTTGTTGTATACTTGTTTGAGATAGGGAACATAAAATGAAAGTGAAAGAGTTTAAGTAATTAATGCACTTTGAGCATCTCTGAAGCTATGTTTTATGTTATTTTCATCTAAGAATATTTGTGGGGTTTGTAATTGAATTACTTTTGTGAGAGATATTAATATATAATTCCAACATGGACAAACATCAATAGTTGCACTAAACTATTTTTTCAACAAACTGTTTCCAGAATGTGTTCTCCAAACCTACTACATTTCATGCAAACTTTACTATAATATGCTTTCTGGACAATTAATAACCATATCAAAAAGCCATTAATCATTATACATTCTTTAACTTCCTGACTAATTAAGGGTCTGATTTTGTTTCTTCTAACGTTTAGCTACTGTTTTTCACCTAGTTATATTTCTTTCATTTTGATTATTTGCAGCTTCTTAGCTTGGGAGATCCTTGGACTTTAATTCTTGATGATGCATTAGCAAATTCTTTTATTGCTCCTGTGACTGACGATCTAAAAGATGATCACCAATTAACATGTAAGTTTTTACCAATCTTATTAAGTTATACTAAGTGTGTTTCCTATTGTATGATTTGCAGTGTATGAGAAAGTCTTGGTTTGTTCCTTACTCTTTGGTGGTTTATTTCAAGTTCTGCTTCCATGGGTTCAAGTCATTGAGATGATGACTTATCCATGTTTTGTAACAAAAAGAACTAAAATATAACATTAGTGCAGTCCATGGGAATCAATGCATTGACTTAGGTTGTGGTGCCCAGTAAGCATCTTCTAATCCAGGCAAATATCTCTTTAAATTAATATTTGGTTCTATCATAATATGTGTAAATTACTTGTGTAGTTTTTATACTTGTATAAATACAAAGACTTTCTCTGAGGTTTGGAAGTGTATTCTGTTACCCCTATGAATTTCATTAAGCATTTGTGTAGCCCAGCGGACCAGCTCTAACCTGTATAGAAATGAAAGAGAAGCATATACACGGGACAACATGTCATTAACAAATAATTTGTGGAATGAATACTTTCATTTTTAGGTAGGTCCAGAGCCTGGGGTTTACAAACTTCTTCCTTTTTTATGGTGATTTGCCAGTCCAACTGCCAAATATATTCTAAATAATGTACATTTACGTGTCTAATTGATGTTCTTAAAACATTGTCGATTTGTTTCCTCGGTATCATTTCTAAGTGAGAAGTGGGTATGATCAGCTTAGTGTATGATCATTTCTAATTTATGGTATCATTTCTTTTAACTGTTAGACATCTGGTTGCCTGCTGCCTGTATCCAGTATACTTATCTTTTATCTGTCCTTTGTGATGCTATTGTTACTGGTATCTCTAGTTGAGGAATATGAAAGATCATGGGAGCAGAACGAGGAATTGGGTCTGAATGATATTGACACCTCTTCTGCGGATGCAGCTTATGGATCGGCAAGTAGCGGTGTCAAGGAGTAAATAGAATGGTAAAACTTTATCATAATCATTGCCTTCTTCCACCCCCCTCCCTCCCTTCCTGAGAAGAAAGAATTTATCTATTAGTTCGACACAGGAAGGGGGAAGTAACAATAAAATGAAATTGAACTAGCACACTGTTTGGCTTGCAAGTATACTACAAGGTTATCAACCTTGTGCATAGTGTTAAACTATGAGTCTTAAAGATTTCAATCAATGATGCAATTTCTGACTGATGTCACAAAGGCTGCCTAAGGCACTCATGACACTATCCCTAGTATGGTTTTGAAAGATTTTCTGCCAATAAAAATGAAGATTGGCAGCATTGATCAAACCTGGATAGCCCATGTATCAAGTAGTAGGCTATACATGTTGGTAACCATGCATGGTGTAGATTTGATGCCTTTTTTTGATGCTGTTAAGTGTCATGGACTAGGAAAGGTTTTGATCAAGCGACTTGATTACCATGGTTAACTTAGTGGTTTTAGATCACACTAAGGGGGAAATCCTGATTGAGAAGTGCATTAAGAAATTTGCACCTCATCGGCCTTCTGGTGTCATTTGGGTTCTGAATAGAAAATCCCAATTTTTGCAACTGATATGGGTAAAAAATCTGGGAGTTTTAGTAATTACTGATTTATGGTTTAGATGTTGGCTATGTTGTTTCTGCTTGAGTCATTGTATTGGCTGACCGTTGCAGTTAGGGTTTTGTTAGCCTATAAAAGGGCTTAAATCCTAACATACACTATTGTAAGTGAATGCTATCAATATTCACTTTTGAGATGGACAAAAAAAATCTAATATTCTCTTTTAATAACTACATTAAAATAGAGGACATTTTAATAAATTTATTAAAAGATCCAAAATCCAAGTTATTTCATCATATCCTAGAAAAATCCCTATGTTATTTTTCTTCATCGGCCAAGATTTTAATTTTGTACAACTGTCATTCTCTATCCTCCTCACCTCTCTCGTGGCTCTCCTAAACTCCATTAACTATCCTTGTCACCTCTCACATGGCTCTCCCAATTTCCATTAACAGAGATGTCAAGCTTGGGTTTCTCATGGCTTTCACTAACTTATTATTAGAATGGAATTTCAATGAAATTTGGAAGGATAGTAATAGTCGTTCGTTCTAGAAGATTAAAATCCAATTATAAAATGTATTTGGTTTGATTTCCATGGTGTTGGTGGTAGTTAGCATTTGTGTCATTGTTGATGCCCCCATTTGTGGTCATAACCAGAGCTTGTTAAAGCCCATGTCATCTGAATGTTGACACAAGGCTTGTCCAAATAAGAATTCCGACACCAAGGCATGGATGTAAAAATCTTTAGCTAAAAAGAATTAAACATTTAGTCTTTTTTTTTTTTTTTTTTCTTATTATGCAATTCTATCTCGTATTTTCTTAATTCTTGTCAAAAATACATGGAACTTAAGTATCCACCTATAGTGGTGTATGTTAGGATTTTTCTATATATATATATATAATATTACAATAAATCATGTTGAGTTTTCCATTCTAAGTTCTATTGGATAGCTATTCAGTTGCATTTCGATTGCTTTCTTTCAGTGAACCCTTATTGGCGGCAAATTGAAAATGGGCGTTGTGCTGGGCGTGATGAAGAAAATCAATGGAATAGAGAGTAGAGAGCCAATGCTTGCTTTCATGTACTGATGTCTTTTGATTCCATTAGGTTTACAACCGAATGCTTTCTCCTTTCAACTTTTCTCGAAGTTTTGTTGAGTAGCATGTTCTTCTGAATAGAAAAAAATTGTGGACATTGTAATTTGTTACACATGGATTTTCTCTAATGCTTGGATTGAAAAAAAAAATAAATGGAAGAATAGAAAGTAAATTGACATTGATGTAAAAATTATTTAATTATTTTGTCTTTTTGAAGAAATTTAAGGTGATACAATGAGATTACCATAAAGTGAATGTTATGACGGTGTTGCCAAGATATAGAAAAAGGTGACAACAGGAGTAAAGCCCCAGTCTTTGAACGAAGTCACTGATCCGGAGGTGGAGATATTCATTGGTAAGTGCATGCATAGGTGATGGGACTGCCAAGGGCAAGACCTTCAGCCTATGATCTTCTCTTATTGATGGTTTCAAGTATATGCTTTATTGCCGATACATAACGCTGGTGTTGCCTACTTTGACATGTATAATGACCCTCCTTCTCTGATATTGGAGATTTAAGCAGACTTTGATATTTTTGAAGATAAGCAGTCAATTAGATATCCCTGATGGTTTAGATCATTAGTCTTGTACCTTCTAGACAAAAAAAAGGAAGCAAATAAAAATATTTGCTTGGTCAACAATATTGTACTTGCACATTTTACATCACTAACTGAAGTTGTTCCTCCAAGTTTTCTGTTGAGAGGGTAAAATTTTCATAGTTCTGTGGTTTTAAAAGGATTTTTTTTTAGTAAGTTTTAGGAATTATCTTAACTTTTTTAAATAACTGATTATTTGTTATATGACATTGAAATTATGACTAACTATTTTTTAATTGTATAAAAAATCTAATTCTTGTTAGCCTAACAAGTACCATTACAATTAAGGTACCTGTTATAAAAAATAAAACATAAATAAGTTTGTAGACTTCCAAATTCAAGTCTTTAAATATAATTATGTAAACTTTTGTATTAATATTACTATTTCTGTCATTCAAATTCAGTAATTTTATTGTTGAATCTCCAAAGAATGTGTAATTTATTTTCCTTTTAACCACAATTGGGTATAAAAAAAATTCTTTAGTGTTTTAAAGTGATTTGGTGTTTGGATTTTTATGATTCAACCCCATGGTGATAATGGATCTCCAAGTAGCTATACTATGTTATGCAACTCAGAAAGACAACTTATGCAAATCATATGAAACAATTGTAAAGAAGCCAAAAATTTTAAATAAGAATTAAGAAAAAAGAAAAAATAAACAATCTAATTCTTGTTAGCCTAACAAGTACCATTACAATTAAGGTACCTGTTATAAAAAATAAAACATAAATAAGTTTGTAGACTTCCAAATTCAAGTCTTCAAATATAATTATGTAAACTTTTGTATTAATATTACTATTTCTGTCATTCAAATTCAGTAATTTTATTGTTGAATCTCCAAAGAATGTGTAATTTATTTTCCTTTTAACCACAATTGGGTATAAAAAAAATTCTTTAGTGTTTTAAAGTGATTTGGTGTTTGGATTTTTATGATTCAACCCCATGGTGATAATGGATCTCCAAGTAGCTATACTATGTTATGCAACTCAGAAAGACAACTTATGCAAATCATATGAAACAATTGTAAAGAAGCCAAAAATTTTAAATAAGAATTAAGAAAAAAGAAAAAATAAACAATCTAATTCTTGTTAGCCTAACAAGTACCATTACAATTAAGGTACCTGTTATAAAAAATAAAACATAAATAAGTTTGTAGACTTCCAAATTCAAGTCTTCAAATATAATTATGTAAACTTTTGTATTAATATTACTATTTCTGTCATTCAAATTCAGTAATTTTATTGTTGAATCTCCAAAGAATGTGTAATTTATTTTCCTTTTAACCACAATTGGGTATAAAAAAAATTCTTTAGTGTTTTAAAGTGATTTGGTGTTTGGATTTTTATGATTCAACCCCATGGTGATAATGGATCTCCAAGTAGCTATACTATGTTATGCAACTCAGAAAGACAACTTATGCAAATCATATGAAACAATTGTAAAGAAGCCAAAAATTTAAAATAAGAATTAAAAAAAAAGAAAAAAAAAAGAAAAAAAGAAAAGAAAAGAAGAACTAAAGAGAGAGATAAGGACGAAAAAAAAAAAAACAAATAAATAAATAAATAAAGATGTTATTACAGCAAGTAGACAGAAAAATTAAAAATCTATTTTAAGACTTCTTAGCAAGTAAGATTCGACTATCATTAATGCAATGGCATTTTCTACTAAACTACTTCTATTGCTCACCTTATCATCTCACACAAAAAATAAGTCCAACTAATCTCTCTCTTTTATTTTATTTTATTTTATTTTTCAAGTTTTTTCATAGGTGGGAGATTAATTTCTCAAATTATGTCTTAATTGAGAGACATTCCCAACAATTGTTTGCTATAGGGGCAAACCCACAAAGAGCCATGCTCCCACCTGGGCAAAAAAATTTAGAAAAAAAATAAAATTACTTAGAAATAGTCTTTATAGATAACCCAAATAATATTTGGTTGCTCTTAAATCCAAGTCCTAAGTCCCAAATCCAAAATTTAGTTTTTATTCTTGTAGATAAAAATAAATAATAGTGGGCCCAATAAAGACAAAACAACAAAAGATATTTGAATTTTGAGTTTGTTTTGTCTGCGTCTTGAGTTTTGTGAACTGCAGCACGTGTTGATAAGGCAAGTCTTGCCTTCTGGTAACTTGATTCAAACTTATATGTCTAGTAAATTTTCTACATTCTCTAATTGTAATTCGTTGTGGACTTATGGTTTAGAATTTTAGATCATTTCAGTTGGGGTTTCACACTTAAGTTCAAATAATTATTGTGCCAAAAAAAAAAAAAAATAGCCATTACAATTGATAGAGAAATAATATTAAAAAATTATAATGCAAAAATTTAATCAATAAGAAATTTCATATATATTTTTAAAAGAATTGCTGTAATTTTAATGACATATTTACAAATCAATTATATGACCTAATTAAATTTGACAATTTCCGGAAGTAAATTTAACTATATTTCTTTTATTTGCTTTATGTAAAATAAATAAATAAAAATTACCATGAACCTCCACTGTAATGTAATTGATTAATGTAAATAGTATCTATATCAAAATATATATCAAATTATCTACGATTAAATACATGTTATCATATTAGCACCTTAATTAATATTTCAGAAATGTTTACATTTATTTTATTTTTTATATTTGGACCCACATTTCATCACCATTGTTTTTAAAAATTTTAATTTTGACCTCCACCACCAAAATAAGTAGGCATAAATTGTTTATTTTTATTAATTTTAAAACTTTAATGGTGAAAATCATAATTTTTTTTGTTCTTATATCATCATTTGGATTCCCATTTTCAAGTTGACGAACCATAAATACTAAAATGATTTCAATTTTGAAAGAAAATATTGGGCTAAATTTGAGCACATATAATGCTAAATCCTAAAATGGTTTAGAGTTAAGTTTAGATTTAAAAACTTGAAAATAATAGTCATGACTGAGTGAGATCAAAAACAAATTTGATAGATTTAGTTGTCTTTCTATCAATTTTATCTTTTTTATATATACTATTTTTTTAAGATAAAAATTTAATTATTTTTAAAAAGTAATTATATATATATATATATAAATTAATTAAAATATTACTATGAATTCGGCCTGGACTATTGAAGAATCCTAGGTCCGCTCCTAGTCTACTCCAAAGTTGGAACGAGTTAATAAGCCTAAGTGATCTTACATTTGTTTCTAGCGTTTTTTTATAATCTTAGAATTAGTTTAGTACGTAATAAGCTTAATTAAAATGTGATGGAAACAAGAATGGAATGTTGTAGAAATAGAATAACCATTCTTTTTCATGGTTTAGTAGCGTCAATAAGAAATATATTATTATTCCATTCCATTCTATTTTATTGTTTCATATGCAGTCTCTAGACATAGAACATAATATAAATATTGTGCTAAGATGACAAATACAAATGGAATTTTCCTAATAGGTGTTATTAGAGTACTTGTTAATGTAATATATATAAAAGTTTATAACATGATTATAGTCATAGATCATGATTTCAGTATTTTTAAATTCATAAGTTGTAATTTGTTGAGAAAGTTTCAATTTTCAAAAACTTTATTTATTGCATTTTAATAAACGGAATTCGTTAAAAAAACCCATATGAGTTTAAATTTTTTTTTATAAAATGCGTGTATTTGTTAGTTATATTATTAGTATTTTATTGTATTTCTTATACTTATTTTTATTTATTTTTTGTTTTGTTATTTTATTTTTAATAGTAATTAATGTAATTTATTTCTTAATATTTTTATATTAATGTCTTCTATTTTATATAGAATTTTATTTATTTCATTTTTTATTATTTAATATGATAAGAGGGTATTTTTGTCCTTTGACAAAGAATAATTGAGTCAATAAGATTGGAATGAGAAATTCTACCTCCATAACTAGGGCTGTGCAAATGATCCACCAAACTGACAACCGACCTATAACCGCCCACTTCAAACCAAAAAACGACCTAACCCAAGAAACAGATTTGAAGAATAGGCCCTAGTTACCCAATAGAAATGGTATGGTCAGTTAATTGAATCGGCTAAAATCTAATTTACATATATATATATATATATATATATATTATATAATATTTTAATAGGTGTCATGTTATTATTGGTTACATAAGTGTTGTTTACAAAGACAACTAAGGATGCACCACACTGAATTTAATCCTTAACTGATCCAAAAAAAAAACCCTAGAACTAATCCATTTAAATTTTCATCGTTCTGTCTTTTTTCACTCATTCTCCTTCCTAAGCTCTAGCCTCCAGTTTCCACTTTCCATATCAGATTTCTTCCTCTACAATGGATAGAGTACCACTTGCTTTCCTTCTTTAGTTTGTCTTTGAGTATTTGAGCTAGTAAGCTTCCTTGATTTGCTTTGATTTCCTCTTTCATCCGAAACTAGAGCATAGAAGACTGGACCCGAGAGGAATATCCATTCTCCAAAGGTGGACTAGTTTGCTATTTGACAGATTTCCATTCTCCATTGTAGTTGAAGTTGACATCCGAAGAATCAACACACCAAGTAAGTTCTATTCAGCTTACTTTTTTTTTTTTTTTTTTTAATTGAAATACTCAGCTTGCTTTGCTTCGTTGGTTGGTTGATCTAGTTTTGTGAGTCTACTGCCTGTATTATAAGTTGCATGTTATAATCCTCATAACCCGATAACGTAAAAATTAAGTTTTAAGACACAATGTAGAAATTTATGTTATAATTCGATATCTTAGTGTAACTTTAGTATACGTTTTAAAAATATTGTGTATTTGTTGTCGTATAATAAATAACATTTTGACCAAGTAAATTCAAATAAGTGAGTAATTAATGTAAAGGTATAAATATATTAAGATTTAATCTCTAACATACTCAAATTAAATAAGTAACAGTATAATTGAACAAGGTGCAACTCGATATTAAAACATGAAATTTGAACAATTTGCTATAACTCTTGATTGTGAAAATAGATGCAAGTATTTGACGTAAATACATATTATAATTATATATATAGACACATAAATTATATATGTGTACAATTAAATTAAGATTTGATTTACGTGGAACTTGATTTTATTTAGTGTAAATTTTTAAGTGAAATATATGTATAAACCAAGTAAATTAGGGGAGAAAAAATTAATATATATATATTTCAAGATTTAATTTCCACCAAAAGTTAAGATGATGACTTTGATCTTATTATAATAATAAAATAAAAATAAAAATAAAAAAAACAAGCAAATGTTGTCTTATCCCCTTTATTCCTTTTTTTCTCTTTCTTTCCATTTTGGTGGTCAAGTATTTCTTTTTCTTTTTTTTTCTCCCCACCAACTCTTCCTACTTTTATTGTTGTTGCTTCCTAAGTCTTCTAGTATTTTGCTCTGTTTTACTCTCTTGCTCCAGTCGTTGGATGTCATCATCACCATTCACCATGTGCTAAAAGGGGTCTTTCTTCAGTCCATTGAGCTTTTGTGTATTATTTGGAATTATGAATTTTAGTTCTGGATTCTAATGTGGACTTGATGAGACGCGTGGGCACAAGTGTGAGTAACGAGTGGAATCAGTTACGGGTGAGTGGTTAATTGCTGCCTTTAGGGGCTATATTAGTATGTGTAATTATATGTTTATTTGAATATACGTGATATTTGGAAAGTAAGCAAGTAGAGTATTTTAGTAGCTTATTTGAATTATGTTTGTTTGATGTTGGTTGTTTTGTTTGACATTGGTTGTGGTTGATAAGGGCCAACAAAGTGAGGTTTTTATGAAAAATAGTTTTTATCTCCGAAATTAAAAATCCAGGTGCGCCTTATAAGTTATGAATTAAAATCATAGGAAAAATTCTGATAATTTTTTTTTAAATAGAGTGCTCAGCCTCGGTGGGATGGATTGTGTACTGAGATCAATTTGTTGTGCGGGCGCGTAAATGCCCGGTAGGGGATGATAATGTTGTGCGGGACAAGTCACTCATTGGCCATTTGGTTGCTTTGTTTGATATTATTGCTCTGATTAATTTGTGATCCTGTGTTTCATGTAAATTGTGAATTTATGACAGTTATAATATATAAGTGTGATGTGAATTGAGGTATGATCAATGTTACATGAGGTTATTATATATGTTATACGTTTGTGTTAGGTGATGATAGTACCCTTTGGGTACAATTTTTCACTCACGGAGTTTATAGGACTCATCCCTCTCGTGGATAATATTTTTTTTCAGGAATCCAATATATGGCATCGCTGAGTTTGTTGACCTGCCGACAGAGTACGACAAGGTATTTTCTAAGATCTCAGACTTGAATTTAAGGATGAAAGTTGCAGTAACACTAGAATGGTGGAATGTTTAATTTTGTATGATGTAATAGTCTAAATAATTGTCTTTGTGTCATTGTGTGGAATTAGGAACACATATATGTTGTATTTTGAGGCATGTTATATAAATTTTTTGTAAATTGCTATTTGTTTCAGAAAAAAACTAAACTTTTACTGTGGACTTTTATTCTATAAAAGTTACTTTTATTCTTTAGTTGGGTCAAGAGTTGTAATTGTTACTTTATTTTGAATTTAGGGTTACAGAGGTTTGGTTATCCAACCCTCTGACCAGTCATGCATCCGTGAGGGGTGTGTCATTGCAACTGGTTATTGGGTCTTTAGCTTGCTGCCATTTACCAAATAAATGGTTAGTGTACTATTTACGAAATTATTTGCAGTTGAAAATAGCAGGTTGCTTTGTTGTAGTGTTTTAGCATAAGTAAATGCTATTTACGAAACCAATTGACTATTGTAATTGAGTATTCTTGACTGCTAGTTTTCTTTATCTTTAATTGTTGGTTGTTCTTGTCTTCTTGTAATCTTGTTCTTGATGTCTTTCTTCTATTCTAAATTGGTTAACAAACCTACCAAATGACAGTGAGTCTTTGAGTCTAATAAAACTATGAAAATATTTTATGTAGATGGCTAGTCTTGGAGTTGATAGTGCAAAAGGAACAATTATGAATTCTTCCAAAACTAAGAAAGGATCATCGGTGTTGGAGTATTTTACTAAGCTAGATTTATAGGGAACTGTTGCGTGTAAATACAGATATAGCTGTAATTATTTTGGTAAGGGTTATTGGATTGACCCTAGGACAAATGGAACCGCAAACCTAAAAAATCACTTGATGAATAGTTGTGAGCATTTTCCTAAAGACTTGTTGCTTGCTGCTTCTTCTAGCTGATAAGTTGTGGTGGAAGACTTGAAGTTGGAGCTGTCGTGGAGGAATTATGAGTTACTAAGTTTTTTGTGTTATGTACTTTTGTAGTTTCAATTAAGTTATTTGTGTTATGTACTTTTGTAACTTGTAATGTTATATACTTATATTGTTATCAAACATGTTTGTGTTGTTTATGTAATGTTATTATGAACTATGTTGTTAAATTGGATAATTGTTCTTAACTTAAAAAATTTCTTATTTATGTAACAACATCAATTGTATATTAATTATTTGTTATTACTGCTGATTGCACATTGATTCCAATATCCAATAATAGACAACTTCTTGGTTTTTTTTTCTTTTCTTTTCTTCTGCATATTGACTGTAATACAAAGC
This sequence comes from Quillaja saponaria, assembly GCA_029379385.1. NCBI lineage: Eukaryota > Viridiplantae > Streptophyta > Magnoliopsida > Fabales > Quillajaceae > Quillaja > Quillaja saponaria. Next base: position 19,658,148 of record CM055608.1, on the reverse strand, counting down.
ATAGACAACTTGTTTTTTTTTTGCATAGATGGATGGTATTAATGAGAATGAGGAGATGATAACAGTCGATGATATTGTACAAGGAGCAAATAGTAACATACCTTGTGATGAATCTGAGATTGATAGTGAGAATGTAGTGCAGCAAAGAAGAGGAAAGTAAAGGAAGCTGGCATTGAGAAGTCTGCAAATCCAAAAATGGAGGGAAAGGTAAAAAACCAAGTTAGTGATTCTTGGGTGTGGGAATACTTTACGCATGTTAAGGGAACTTTTAGGACGAATCGTTGGTCTAGCTATAACTACTATGGAACAACTTATGCTAGTCACATAAAAAATAATGGAACTAGTAATTTAGGGAATCATTTAAGGAGTAAATGTAAAAAATTCCTTAAACACCTTCTCCCTGAGTGGGATGCTGGACAAACTGTTCTTGATTTTGGACTAGCTATGAAAGATGAATAGGGAGATGATGGGGAAAATGAAAGGGGTGGAATGAATGCTGTGAATGACAAGTACAATGAAAAGGCTTGTAGAGAAGCCTTAACTAAGTATATTGTCTTTGATGAGTTGCCTTTTAGACATGTAGAAGGCGAGGGCTTTAAGTTATTTATAAGTGTTGTTTGCCCCAAAATGGTTGTGTCGTCTAGGTGGAAAATGGCTGGGGATATCCTTTAGTTGTATGTTATTGAAAAACAAAAATTGAAGAAATGGTTAGTAAGTAATGAACAATGTGTTTCTCTTACGACTAATTGCTGGACATCTATCCAAAATCAAAATTATCTATGCCTTACTTGTCATTTTGTTGATGATAAATGGAAGCTACAAAAGAGAATTCTGAACTTTTGTCAAATAATTGACCACAAGGGTGAGACAATAGGTAAAACTATTGAAAAATGTTTGTTAGAGTAAGGGATAGAAAGAGTTTTTAGTGTGATAGTAGATAATGCTACAACAAATGATGTAGGAGTTGAATATTTAAGAAAAAAAAGTTAATGATTGGAATATGGGTGTCTTGCTAGGGGAATGGATGCATCTTAGGTGCTGTGCACATATCTTGAACCTAATTATAAGTGATAGACTTAAAGATATTGATATAGCTGTGTAAAAAACAAATTGGTTGTAAAGTATGTGAGAGCCTCACATTCTAGGCTTAAAAGGTTCAAGAGATGTGTTGAATTGGTGAAACTGACTTGTAAGACAATCCAAAATTAGATGCCCCCACTTGATGGAATTCTACATATTCTATGTTGGAATCTGCTTAAAGTGTCAAAAAGTCTTTGGTAGGTTAGAAGAGATAGATCCAACATATGTTGTTGAATTTGAAACTGATAAGAAGCTACAAGAGTTGTATGAAGGTGCGAGAATTCCTCATACAAATGAAGTTAGAATGAAGTCAAATTTTATGTGAGGTTTTTGAAATTTTTTTTTTGGATGTGACAAACAGAATTTCAGGATCTTTATATGTCACATCAAATACTTATTTTCATGATTAACACACCATCCTCGGTAAGCTGCAACAGTGGTGTTCTGATGGAAAAGATTCATCTCTTCAATCAAAGGCAATTATGATGAAATTAAAGCATGATAAGTATTGGGGAGACCTTGACACTATTAATCACATTCACTTTATTGGGGTAGTGCTTGATCCTAGATACAAGCTCAAATTTGTTAAAAGGGGGTTTGAGAACTTGTTTGGCATTGTAAGGGTCGAGGAGTTAGTATGGAGGGTTAAAGCTACTTTTGTTGGGTTATATGATCACTATCGTATTTTTGAACAAATTGCCTCTGATTTACTCTTTGTGAGTGGAGAATCTTTAAAAAATTAAGATGCAACAGCTACACCCAATATTGAAGATGAATATGATAATTTTACAAAAGAGTTTATGAGAAAATTGAGTCAAGAGGAGTCAATGGAAGGAAAATCAGAAGTGGACGGATACTTAATGGAATCACATTAAGTTGTTTCGTATAAGTTTCACTCTTAGATTGGTGGAAAGTGAATTCCACTAAGTATAGAGTCTTGGGGAAGTTAGAAAAGGATATATTTGGAGCTCTAATTACTACTGTCCTGTCTGAATCAACATTCTCTACTGAAGGTAGAGTTCTTGATCCTTATAGAAGCTCATTATCTCCAAACATTATCGTGGCACTTCTTTGTTTACAAAACTAGCTGCTTTGCACCATTTTACCAATAGATATGGAAGAGTCAACTGAAGAGCTTGAAAAACTAGAGACGTGTACTATGTTCAATTTCAGGTTTTTTTAATTTTAAATGAAATCAGAACTGATTTTTTTTTTTCCTTAATGGTAGGTTTTCCTTTGACTAATGATGGAAGAGATGACACACTAACTTGATTTACTGATTCTGTTACTTTAATTTTATATAATCTTACTTGCTCATAATTTAACTTTTGTTTCTAATTTAATTAATCTAAGTTGTTGTAACTGTTTTCATGTCTTTTTAAGATATATTGCTGGGTTGGGGGAAAGGAAGAATACTTGTTGTTGTATTGCTGAACTACTGCCTGCTGGATATGGCGTTTGCTTTGTTAGTTTAGGATTTTTTTTTTAAAGAAAAAAAAAAAAGAGAGTATTGGACTCACATGAATAGGTTTATGTATTTGTACTAAAGTATGGATGGATGCTAGGTGGATTATGAATTTGTAATAAAGTATGGATGCAAGTTGCTAGTGATATGTATATGTATCATGAATACTACTAGGAGTAGGTGGACTGGAATGCCTGACTGTTGCTTGCCTGCTTGGTTATTAGTTATATTGGTCTCTTGAAATGATGCTTAGAAGTTAGAATATGCTTAGTAAATTATGTTTAGTTATTTATACTTATCATCTTAATTATGCTTAGTACAGTTGTTTTAGTTATATGTGATTGTTGGTATTCATAGGTAAATTGAAGTTCAAAATGAGTTTTTCTCAAAATTATCTTGGGCTTTAAAATGAATTTAGAAGCTATAAAAAATGAATTTGGGCATGTTTTTGTAGAAGCCCAATAATGGGCCCAAACCGACCGACCTGCCTTGTTACAACCGTAATTAAAAGCGGGTGAAAAAATTTGATAACCGACTTATATCAATTGGAGGCTAGTTGGATGTTTGGGCTAACCGACTAGCTCGACTCGGTTGAACCTAAGCACATAACTGACCTAAACCAACCGACTGCTCTGGCTTATCCATAACGAGTCATGAGCCCAAGCGAATATTACATTGTTTAGAAAGTCACTAATAGGGTGTCCACAAAAGAAGAAACACCCCCAAAAAAGTACAAAACTATTGTTCAAGAAGGGCCATTAAAAAGGGAAACACCCTAAAAATATGTTACATCATGACAAAGCAAAGGAGATAGCTAAGTCTACTGCTCCCTCGGCGCCTTTCAATCACTCGAAGTCCAAATCTACATGCCCGGCCTGGATCTTGTCCTGGACATAGATATGTTACTTCACAAATTCATCAGCAGCCTCTTGGTCAAAGATGGCCTTGAAGTCTTGAGTTTTTCACTCGTTCATTGCACTAGCACAATCTCATCATTAGCCTTCAAACCCTCACCAAGGACTCCTTAATCACTAAATGTATGCATAAACAACACCAGGTACCTCTCGGTCTAAACACTTCTAAGGGGCTTCTCATAAGGTACAAAAAATATACTGAGTAGACAATAAGGAAGTGTAAAATAGAGCCGAGTCTATGACTCCTCGGGCCGAGCGCCTTGTACCCACTCAAGTCTCACTTGGAGTGCTCGGCCTGGTATCTTATCTCCGATTTACATCCATACCAGGGGCCTCTAAAAGTTGGTGTCCAACAATCCATTATAAGTTGAATAATTGGGGGAAGATGAAAGGTCGCTCGTGATCTCCAAAACTCCATCTCGTTTAGAAAAGATACCCTATGAATCCCAATAGTGGACACCCCTATCTCTCACCTCAAACAGTGGCCTGAGAGCACTATCATGCCTAGGACCCATCTACCAAATGTTCTAAGTGCCTGCCTTTCTAAATAATGAGCACACATCTCCGATCACACATGTCCTCCCGAGCGAACAAGGTCCAGGACGCTTACCAGCCCGGGAGGTGCACATCCTGCAGGAAACAATAGAACGCGAAGTGCCATACATGCCCGATCACCTAACACATATAAGGTCTTCCTTTTGTGGAACTAATGATTGAGTAGAATTGCAAATAATAAAATATCAAACCAAAAGATAAAATAACAATGATCTTTTCAAGGAACAATTGTCAAATTTAGTTTTAAAAAGAAAAAAAATTAATATGATATCATGTTGAAAGTTGAAGAAATTAAAAGATATGCACCAAAGACAAAATTTAAAGAAAGTTTATACGAACTGAATTAAAAAAAAAAAAAAAGAAAAAGAAAAAAAAGAATCAGATTATTTGAATTCATAAAGGGCCCCAGCCCCAAAATCACTCTAACCCGAATCCAGTTTACAAACAGAAGTGAAGAATCCATGACCACAATTGCACTAACAGATATCAGATTGCACGAATTAAAAAAAAACTCCTAAATGCATCAATCAACTGATTTTTTTTTTTTTTTTTAATTTTTATACATTCCTTGGTCGACTTTTGATATTTGTGTTTCTTTCTTAAAATTGATTTAAACTATTATGTTTTCCTCCTGGCCATGGATGTAGCTGGAGTCCCATCAAATAGCTCATCAACGTAAGTTTCTATATCTTCAGGTTGAAACTTTATGTACTTCTCTGACTGTCTCCCAGGGTCCAAGTACTGTGAAAACCTTCCCATGAATGCCCGGTACGCCGGAATCACCACTGCCGATATAGAAACCCGAAGCTCCGACTGAAGCTGTTCATCGCTCACCACCCACGTGCTCTGTGTCTTATGTATCTCTTCAAACATTGTATTAAAGTTCTTGAACCTCTCCTTCAGCACGGGCTTCACCACCTTCCCTCCATGGGTCAAACCTTCATGGCTCAAACAACCCAACAGCTTGTTCCACGTCTCTCTCTTATAGTTCGTATGGTACTGTCTAAGATCTGACGACCTCTTTCTATTCCACGTGTCACCCATCAAGCTGTGAATCTCTGGAGACCCTTTGATCTTCTGCAGGATGTACCTCCCATTATTCATCATGAATATAGAGCTCAAGGCCACGTCCTTGTACACCTTTGCTTTCCCTTCTAAGTTAGAGTCCAGCAACTCCATCACTCTTGTCAACTGAGCCGAAAAAGGAGATTGATTCTCGTCCCGATTGTTGTTGGAGGAGTCGGCATTGTAGCTTTCCCCTTCGTCGTGGGGCCTACTGGTTGAATCGGCTCGTTCAATCTTGGAATGCGTTTTGAAAACTTGCTCTAGTGTGTCCTTGTACTCGCATGCATATTTCAGATAATTCATGGTGTAGCGGGTGAGAGGATGAACTGCACCACCGGGAACAGGTGTTTTTCCCGTGTCGGATTTGATTGAGTTTTCAAGATCACAGAATATACATATCGCCGACTCGCCGAGTCTGGATTTAACCAAGTTCGTTTCCGTCCTCAACTCATTCGCGCATTCTTCGGGGAACAATTCGTCCATGCGCGGAATGATATCGTGAAGAGTCTCATACATGTCAAGGAATTTGAACAATTTCTCCGCGGAGCGCTTTGTCATGGCGACACCTTCCGCGAAATTGAGGAGTTGTATGGCGACGCCGCGAGCAAGGTTGCTGAAGAGGCTCATTGATAGTGATGGATAGTCGGCGAACACCGACTCGGCGAGCTTGCGTTCGCTGGAGAATAATGGTTCACTTTGCTTGAATGTACTGATCCATGTAGCTATATCTCTTTCCAATGTTTCCCAATGCATTTTCTGAACCTCGTCCATGCTGATCTTCTCGAGGCCTAGTTTCTGCAAGCTCTCTTCAAATGCATTCCTCCTCAAAATGATGTAAATCTGGCAACACTCTGTTTCGTATCCACCTGATATCATCTCTTTTGCTATCTTGTTTAGATTTAAAACGACATCGTCGGAGTAACCAGGGAATTTATCCATTTCCGATCCCGCAAGTTCCGAATCTGGCTGTGCAGAATGGTCTTGTTCTATTTGTTTTCCCTTCGAATCATGAACAACGGGATCCGAATTGTTCGAAATTCGTGAATCTTCCAGAAGCAATCTGAACTCCTCCTCCAAATACGTCATTGCTCGCTGTTGAATGACACTGATGCGATTGACCAAAGAATCCTTTCCTTGGTTGTTCTCTTCCGAGGAAGAGGAAGAGGAAGATTTCGATTGATCCGTGAGCAATTTCAACAGCTTCGAAATCCGACCCACGGATACCAGCAATGCCGTATCTTCCTCCGGTACACCGCTCCACTTTGGTTTGTCTTCGCCGGTGTCGTACTTTTTTATCTTCTCCTCGACGAGATCCAAGAATTTTTCCATGAATTTAGGGATCTCCAACGAAGCATCCTCGTTTTCTTCTGCATTATGCTGCGGCTTTAACAGAAACTGGTCGACGTCTTCCAAAGCCTTTTCCAGACACAAAGGTGGAGAATCTGGTTCAACTTCAGCAGAAATTTCTTGTTCCATTTTCTTGTCATCAGGTTCTCCCTCTGTATTCGCTGCTGGCTCTGTATCGTCAGCGGGTTTCTTGTCATCAACCTCTTTGGGGTCTTGTAACGGAGAACGGAGAGTTTCGCCGGCGTTGTTTTTCTCATCGTCTTTGCCGGATTTTTCAGAAAGATTCTTCGTCCCCATTATGATTGTAACGGCTTATTGTTCTCCGGAAAGGAGAAAAAAAAAAAGACAGAATGAGTTGTTTGAAGGGATGCCAACAGAAAGGAGAATTAACTGTTTAACTATTTTCTAATTTTTATTTTTATTTTTTAAAATTTGTTTATTCCGGGATTGAAATAGTCGTGTACAGGTTTGCGAGAGAGACAAGGGAAATGTACGGACATAAATTTTGTGAAAGGCTTTGGCTTAATAGAGATGGAGAAAATATAGAGTTTGTTAGGTTCTGTTTGTAATGGTTGACCGTTGACCCGCTCACTAGAGAAGAGAGAATCACAATTCACAAATGACAGTCGGGTTTCGTTTTACCGGGTCATATCCGAAAATGGACATGATCCAAACCCATCAAAACACTTAATCGGACTGTTGCTCTTGGCTGTGTGGGCAAATAAATGTAGAGGTCAGCTCATTGCATTCAATCTAACAGAATATGCAGCTTAGCTCCAGATCTAATTAGTTAGAGAAAATGAGGTATGGTGGCATTAGAAGGAGGCGATTGTCCCTGCAACAACTACTCGTTATTTCTACTGTGGTTACTGGTATTGGGCTATTCATGGTTACTATTAGGCCTTTGGAGCCACAAATCCGCGTGGAGTTCCCCAGAAAGTTCGAACATGGAGTGTCAAACAGATCGAGTTCGGGAAGCGGCAGTGTTGGGTCGGAGGATCCAACTCGGAATGAGGGAAACAGTGGAGCAAGGTCGTGTGCGACGGTGGAAGAAATGGGGGAGGTTCTCAGAGATGGGTTTTGGAAGGAAAGCCTGAAAGTGAGAAAAATTATTCAAAATCACTTCATTCTCAATGGTACTTTTTGGGTTTTTTAATCTCCTCTGTTTATTATACGTTGGATTTGTGTTTCTTGCTGTTTGTATCAGTTACATTTAGAAGATCATTTGATTGAACTATCATCAGTTGCTGGTTTCATGTTGGTTGAGTTAATACTTCAACACGATAACATGAATCATACAAATTCAGCACTAGAATTCAGAGGAATGACCACACCAGGTTGAAGTCTAGAATGTGTCCTAGGAAATATCGTAATGACATCTGAAGCGTTTTGGACCTCCCCTTAAAAGTTATAATTATAACTTGTCGGTATTTCAAAATATGTTTCAAAGTTGGCACAGAGGAAGCTACATATAAAATCTGTATGTGAGATGTAAGTCAGTGAGTGCGAGTGAGTTTGGTGAGTAGTTCTTTGGAAATTGCAGATTTATGGATGATGCCATAGGGACCTCCTAGAAGAGATATGCTTAGGGGACTCTCAGTATAGAATGTTGATCTTGGATGTATTTTTGGACTTAGGAGTCTTAAATGCAATACTCTTGATTCAGGAGACTCTTATTTAAGGGGATTCTAGAAGACTGGAACATTCTTTAACATTAATTACATTCATTGGACTCTTTAACCATACATGCTTACTCTAGACATTTTCTTAGTTCTTCAATATATGCATCTTCTAGAATTTCTAGACTCTAAATAAATAAGGTCAAAATTATGAATTACAATAATTTCCAACAGGATACTCTGCAGTGGCCTTTTTTTAGAAGACTGACCAGACCACTGCAGTACAACTGGAGTGTTAAGTGGGATGAGGAAGGTTGTTTCTGTAAGAGTCGCTGCAGTACAACTGGAATGTTAGGTGGGATGACGAAGGTTGTTTCTGTAAGAGTCCTAGATAATTTTTAAGTTTCGTATAAAAGATAAAGCCTTTAAAAAAAAAAAAAATCCCTTTTCTGCTGATTCAGACACACCCTTATTGAAAATTATAGAAGCTCTTGATACTAGAAACACCTGCTTGGAGAATGTTAATTTTCTGTCAGTACGCAGTCATTTGTCACCTTTAAGAACAATTACTGGTTTTAATGTTTTATGCATCACTGTTTGCTAGTAACATGTCTGCTTATCTTTCCCTGTTAATATAAACTGCTTTGAGAATTATCTTTTGACATTTTTAGAATATGGTACTTAAAAACTTTTTTAGCTTCCAGTCTTCACTGAATTCATTAAGTCACAATTATATACACCTACAATGAGATTCATGACATAGAACATCTAGTTGGAAACATTATGTTTCTGTGAAGCATTCCTAAACCAGAAGTAACTTGATTAATTTCCCTTCAGGTGCATCAAGAGTCAGGGATCTTCCCCCGGAGCAGTTCTGCAGACATGGTTTTATTCTGGGGAAGTCCTCAGAAGCAGGTTTTGGGAATGAAATGTACAAGGTCTTAACTGGAGCAGCTCTGAGTATAATGTTAAACCGTTCCTTAATCATTGGGCAAACCAGGCATATTGGTTCTTTCTCAATCCTTTCTGTTTTCAATTAAGAATTTTGTTTGTGGTAACAACTTAAATTCTAATAAATGGTGTTGTGTTGCGCCTTTATGTTTTTTGTAGCACGGGTATTTGTGCTGTTATAAAAAGCACATGAAAACAGAGTTTGATCAGTGTACTGGTGTAGTTATTGCCAGTGAGAGATGAAAGCTGAAGTCCACTGTGTTCAAATTTTATGAAACTGTTGTTGTCTAATGTAATAGAATAGCACAACGAAATTGTGATACAATGGTGATTTCTTTTCGTCTGATAATTATATCTACTGTTCAGGAGGAGATATCCTTTTGAGGATTACATTTCTTATTCCAATGATACCTTCACATTGAAAGAAGTCAAGCATCTGTGGAGACACAATGGTTGTGTGAGAAAGTATGGGAGGCATCTGGTTATGAGGACTGATGATTTTGAGAAGCCAGCTGAAACAAATGTTCTCTGTAGCAATTGGAGGGAATGGAAGCAACCTATCATTTGGTAAGGCAAGAACTTATAGTTAGTAATGAATCAATTTGTTATTCTCAAGAATCATGACATGTTCATTAACATCAACCTTAGGTTCCAAGGAACTACAAATGCTGTGGCAGCACAGTTTTTCTTGAAGAATATACACTCTGAAATGAGAAATGCAGCATCTAATTTATTTGGTGACCCTGAAGTTCTACAATCTCGGCCTAATGTTTTTGGGGAGCTCATGAGGGTTCTCATATCTCCTTCAAAAGGTATTGAGGAAGCCGTTAATTGGGTTATTGGTGGTAAGGAGGATCCTGACATCTCACTACACATGCGGATGCTCATGAATAGGTAATGCAGTGTTTCAACCATGCAGTAATTTTATTATTGGGTGTTAATATATTGAATGAGGTTGTTATTTCTGATATCTTCTTAGTTCAATTTTTCCTCTGATTTGAAATATCATAGGAAGCAGGTGGTGAATTTATAGAATTAGATTCACTGTTGCTGATAGAAGTTGCCTTTTGACATTCATCTAGTCCTCTTTTTTTTTTTTTGGATAAAAAATGGGGGCAAAGGCCCCTAGACCTGTCCCTATCTGTTCAAACATAATCTATACTTGTGACTTTTGTCAATTTATACTTGTGGCTTCTTTTTGTCACTATATTGTCATCAATTTCTTTTCTTCATTATTACCTTTGTTTCTGGTAGTTCAAGGATTTGCATGTTTTCCTGTATTCCTTTTGAGTTCCCTTGGGAAATAGTGGTTCATAGTATCTTGAAGCTGGATGCCATCTGTGTGTATTTGAGTTGTGATGTGATCATGGAAGTCAATACTGAAGAAACATTTACTATAATGTTCCTTCAGTATGTTTTAGTCTTTTTTTCTTTTTTTGAAACTCCATAATAGTTTCTTAATTTTTGGTGTTTTCGTTACAACTTTCAGCATGATTTCCATCCTCCAGTGTAAACACCAATCTTAAAGATAAACTCTAAAATGAAAAAGGAAAAAAAAAAGAAGAGGAA